>OW818031.2:25327500-27827500 GCA_942486065.2 Calliphora vomitoria | reverse complement strand
ACCTGAAAATAAAATTGGTATTGCTTCAAATGTATTTTGGACAAATACAGACAAATATAAGAGCGTTAAATGTTTGCCGAATCTGAGCGTACCTTTAGTTATTGAACATTATAGTGTAAACAACAAAGTTTGTTTGCTTCGTAAATATCGAATTTTGTACCAAAAAAGCGTCATATGCGGGAAGTTTTGCTTTACTTTTTTAATTATAAAAAATTTGCGCTAAAGCACACCGATTGCTCACCAAAGCTTATGGTGAGAGATGGTTTGCAAAATCATTGGGAGCTTCTCAATCAGCAATTTTCAAAAAGTTTGCAAGCAACAGGATTCATCCAATAGCAGGGAAATTGGGTACCATACGAATTGAAGCCGACAGACCTTAAAAGACGATTTTGTATATCTGAAATGATACTTGAACACTACAAAAGAAAATAATTAATAATACCTGTAAAAACGTATTTAGAATGAAGTGGTTGGGAAGTTTTGCTTCATCCACTTTATAGTCCAGACCTTGCCCTGTCTGACTATTATTTGTTTCGATCGATACAGAACGCTCTCTCTGAGATACACTTCACTTCAGAGCAGAGTATCCGAAATTGGGTTGATTCGTTCTTGTCCTCAAAAGATGAGTAGTTATTTTGGCTCGGAATCCATATGCTGGCTCAAAGATGGAAAAAGGTCATAGCTACCAATGTCCAGTACATTGAATACATTTATATTGTAGACATGTTTCAAAATAAAAGCTAAATATTTGAAAAAAAACCCGCATTTTTAAGTTATACATCCAATATTTTTTGTACAAAAGGGTCAAAGGTTAGCATCTGGTTGCAAAACTCATATTTCAAAAACTACTTACTTATTTTCTAATTCCAAGAAAAACCCCATAATAAAAACTAACCCTATTTGAACAAAGTTTCATGCTAAATAATTGTGTCATTGAGGAGTTATACAGTAAAATGTGGTAATACCATTTGTAAAGTCGCCTTATAACTCCCAAATGAAACGAAAGTTCATAACGAAATATTCCAAAAATGCAGAACTGTTTTTGTTTAGTTGTTATTCTAAAAATTCTTTTAAATTAATTTAAGAACCATAAAATTATAGTATATAAAAGATTCGTGTCTTACTACTCGTATCTAATTATTTATGAATTTATAATTTCTTTCTTTTATTTTTAAATTTTCGTGTTTAGTTTTTTAATTAAATTCCATATCTATGCTAACAATATTTGTTTTGATTTTTTTTTTCAATTCTTCCTGCACGCTCCACCATAATGTCACGATAAATTTATTAAAATCTATTCATATTTCTTACTAGTTCAACATTTATTGAAAGCAACAGTATCGAAAATCTATATTTCTAAGAATAATAAAGAAAATACATAAATAAAAACATAGAAATTAATAAAAAAAAAACATGTATTTCGTGTCTTCAATTTAAGGTGTATCAATAAAACGCGAAACAAAAAGTATGAAAACTATTTTGGTGAATGAACTTTATTGTTTTTTTTTATTTTATTTTTTAGTAAATTGTGGTAATTTAAATAATAAAAATTTATTTAACTTTTAAGCGAAAAACAAGTTTTAGTTAAAAATATAAATTAATCAATAACAATATATTATTTAAATATATTTAATTGAAAAAATTGAGGTTTTATCTTAAGAGTCTGATTAAATGTGTTTTTATTATGGCATACAAACTTTCACAAGAATTTCAAGAACATCCGGGAACCCAATAATAACTATTCATGATTTGAATACTTATGCTCAACAGTGTAACATTAGGTTGTTTTCTTTCTTTTATTGCATATATTTCAAACATGTTATAAAATAGGAATAAAAGTTGAAAAATATAATCGTTATTACGCATTGTGTGCTCGGATCACTTCAAGAATATCTCTAAAGAGAAGGAAACTGAGAAGGAATTATTATCGAGTTCGATTCTACAGGTTATAGTTCTAGTGACAAAATGTGTTGTAACTTTAAAATATTGGTTTACTCTGATACCAGGAGACGCTGCTCAAGCCGAGTATCCTCTGTATAATCACCCCAACAGATAGGTCGGACGGTTAATCAAAGATATATCATTAGTTTCCACAGAAACTTTCAACATTACCAACCGAAAACATTGTACGCATGACCATCATTGACCATCAGATATTAGATCATCTCCTAGTCATCGAACGCTATGAGGCTATATTTTGCTAGAAAATTCCAAATCTGGTGGTAAATTAGAACTCTGCCTGATATTCCCTAATATGTGTCTGTGATCAAAATTATTTCTTCGTTATACAGTTCAGCTCCAGGAATCTGACGTTTCGACTGTTAGAATATGTATTTATGGGTGTTGTTGAGACGAAATTTGATCATAAAAAGTTCACAACTTCTATTTTTGCTAGAATAACTTCATGAAAATAATACCTAGAGCCCTTGCGATATTTTGAGTTTATGAACCTTGTAGTAAAGATAAGAACAGGATCGTGCAATTTGCAGTCTTCTGTGCCAGTTACCATGATGGTATCGGTAACGTAAATATAGTGTTTGCGCACCGGTGTTTTCACTCCATTTCCAAGTATCAGTTGTTCCAATTGCTGAGTTGTACGTAGTATTGTAGTATGTTTAGGAGTGTAGTGCGAAGAGCCGTGTACTCTTTGTAGAATTCCTAGATTTGCCTTATTCTCGTGAGCATCCAAAAGGGGAAACCCAAAACAGTCGAATGTGCCAGTTCTGCTCAACTTCAGGATTTCAGCGGTTCGACGATCATAATATATATACATTACACTGTTAAGTGTCTTACTTGATTCCATTACTACCAGAATACTTGCCAAATAACACTGCAGTGATCCTTTTTGTTAATTAAATATACATGGTATAATGTAGACAATTTCCAGACAAACAGGATTGTGCAAAGTCACTGTTCTATTATTTTGTTTTCTAAATATAGAACATTTTTAAAAAGTGTATGGGCAAAAATAATTTTCCTTTACAATCTATGAAACCGACCTTAACTGTTCATTATTTCTTAAGTATTTATGATTTAAGTGTGTCAACGACACTTCTAGGAACAAAATCCCAAAATTGCAGAATCAAATCCCAAAATTGCAGCTACTATTTCCAAAAGTTGAAAAATATTAAAACATTGACTGATTTTTTCCTTTTTAAAATCTCGAAAGTTCTATTGTTAGTTTTCGCTTCCACGTATGAGCAGGTCTGCTTCTCTGCGGGTTTTAGTCTATGCATTTCTTGGCAATGTGATCGTCTGATTTTCGGAGGGTGTGATCTATCCAACTCCATTTCTGTTTTAATAGTCTGCTGGTTTTCCTTCATCCAAAGTTTGATGTTATTACAGGCTAGAAAATCCATAAGATCTTGCGGAGGCATTTGATGAGAAACACTTGAAGACATTGTGTCTTCCGGCTCTCGCACCATACAACAGAGTAGATTTTATGATGTAATTAAATAATTTTTTTGGTTTGCTTCGAAATATTAGATGATATACATCCACAGGACTATATAAAATTGAGTGAATTGATTTATATATTTCAATATTTTATTTTTAATCCTGGAGACGAAGATATATTTTTAAATAAATTTTGTGATTAGTATAAATAAAGTGATTAGCAACTTTCGTTTATTTTAACTGCTAAAATAATTCTGATAATATTAAATTCGGAATAAACAAAATCTCCAGCTAACAATTTATTTGTTAATAATGCAAAATAAATATCAATCAAGTAATTTATGCGCTTTTTAAAATTTATAATAAATATTGTTTAAACTTTTACTTAAGATAAAAAAGCAGAAAAAAATTTAAATATACCACACATTTTGAAATACATACAAAGAAATGTATGTATGTTAAACTTATCACAAAAGTTGTGACAACAAAAAATGGAAATTGAAAAAATCTAGTTAAATAGATAAATTAGTTGCGGATTATTGAATCTTCTACAGTGCTCTTAACGGTCAAACTAGTATGCCCGAATTCTAGAGCTTTCGATGTCAATGTTAGCAGCTTTAACATTTAGTGTTACCATACTTATAAACAATGCTAATAACCGCATGCTATCAACATTGTTGATAAGTAGAAGCTTCTACTAATGGACGCTTTTATAACATGATCGCTATTGCAAATTCGTAACAACATACTTTAAAGAAATTATATCCGTTGTGCGAAATATGCATATTTATGCAAGGTTCAGCATATTATTTTGATAATTTTAAATAAATTTTGCAGAGTTTACTAAAGTCGACTGAAGCCAAGAGAAAATGATTCATTGTTTTTGGAATGAATCTTCTCAATTCCAGTTTTGAATGGTTTATGTTTCACATGTGTTTTAATAGTTACGATTTTAAAATGATTTCCGGTTTTTGCGAAAACAAATTTTGTTCTAACAAGTAAGAAAGTATAGTCGATCAAGCACGACCATATTAAACCATACACTGAATATATGAGCGAAAACATTTTTCTTTTAAAATTTCAATAAATTGTATCTCGTATGCCTTTAGTGGGAGCTCTGACTAATCATGATATAAAATTTATTTGTGTTGAATATTATTTGGGTACTAACATTTTAAGAATTTTTCATATGTGACAATCGCCATTAAAATAAGGTATTGTTACGAATGTGCAATAGCAATTTGAATTTAACAGTCTGTAACGACTGCCTGCAACATTTATCATGTTTATAAATACGTCCATCAGTAGAAGCTTCTACTTATCAACAATGTTGATAGCATGCGGTTACTAGCATTGTTTATAAGTAGAAGCTTCTACTGATGGACGTGTTTATAAACATGATAAATGTCACAGGAAGTCGTTACAGATCGTTAAATTCAAATCTCTATTGCACCCTATGTGGTCCTTTCCAGTGATTCTGTAGTTTGGAAGACAAACCTTTATTACGTTGTAGGCTATATCTGGTTTTCATTTGGTCGTTGGTCATTTTAATTCGTCTCCGAAAGAATTCATGCATTTCTTTGGCGAATTCATTGGCAGTATCTTCCTGACAATTATTTACTGCCTCTGCTAAAGCACATTCACCCAACCTGGAACCCGGCCTGATGACCTTTTCACCAAGTACTCAACAGGAACCACTTTGTCTTTGTACCGTTCAACGAGGGCCTCCATCGTTACATGGCTACTTTTCACATCTGCTGGTTTCAACACCCATAAACCATTGTCTACACAATCCTCCTCTTCCTCATGGGCCTATAAAAATCCTCTGACTGCGGTGCCAACTTTTGGTGCTCAACTAATACTAGCCTTCTTACATGAGACTTGCTCTCATATCCGACGTCAGGGGGTATTTTACCATTTCGCCAATTCATTACTTTTTGTTCCATATCTAAAGTAATGCTAATCATAAAGTCTACACCAATGATTAGTTCATCCACAATAACGGCAACAACAAAGACATGATTTACGCTAATGCCACCAATAGTTAGTTTCACATTAACTTTACCATGGACAGTGGCAGGCTCTCCAGTAGCGGTGCGAAGACTTACATTGCAAATTAGTTCAATTGCTTTCTTTACTAAATCTGATCTGATGATAGACTGCGACGCTCCCGTGTCCATAGTAAGGATGTGCTTCTGACCGTTTATATACCCACTAGCAGTAATATTGTTATTTTCCTGCTGCATTACTGATATGGAGATGGTAGGGCCATCACGTGTCAGATTCTCTCCCTCAGTGCTAGCTCGTTTTGAAGGTGGTTCTTGTAATGCTTGTAGATTCGGGTTCTTGGCGGTGAAACATATCTGGTCCTCTTTCTTGATACTCTACAGTTTCGCTGAATGTGACCAATTTTACCACAGTTATAACATTTAACTTTGGCTTTACTTTGTGTGTGTGCATTTCTGCGAATTGATAAACGTTTAGACTATTTAGACCAGAGATGCTCAAAGCTAAAACTGTATTTGTGTTGGTGAGCGAAAGAAAGCTCCACTAAAAGAAAAGTTTAGTGAACTAAATAAAAGATGTCAATATTTTATAGGCTTTATTTGTTAACAATAATCAAGTCAACAATATTAATCAAATTGTCTTGCGACATATCATAGCTCATCATTTTCGACAAATTTGAAAATATGTAAAATATTTTTTTTGCTTATTTTATTACGTTGTTTTGATTAAAATCTTTTCAAATCTGAAAAAAATTGTTCGCAAAAGTATATTGAGGTGAAAAGACAGACAACACTTGTGATTTTTTAAAGTTCTAAATATATTAAGCAATCCAAATATTTCTTTCAGTGATGATGAATAAAAATTTAAGAATAATGAAAAAATAGCAATATACCCGCTTAGCATGTTCATTCGTCGCTGTCTCAGTGACTACTAAACCAAAGATAATAAGAATATGTGTGTGGTTAGCTTGCACAATTGTGATATGAAATGGGCGTCAATGATTTAGTCTGTTGTTGCTGTACATTTGAAAAACTAAAGAGTTGTTAGAAATTTGAAACTACTAAAACTGCTTTTTATTTGCAATCAAAAGTATCCGGTTTATTTAAAGGAAATACACCAACATTTTAAAAGGGTTAAAACGTAACCGTATGTTAAATGTAAGTTATTTCTGTTGAACTTTATCTGGATACCAATATTTTTAAGATATTTGGTAGGAAATAGGCCTTATATAGCAGCTATGGTCAAGTCTGGTTTGGCAAGGGTATATATAAATTTGTCATTCCGTTTGTAATTTCTACATTTTCTATTTGCGACCCTACAAAGTATATTCTGGATCGTTATAGATAGCTAAGACGATATAGTCATGTCCGTCTGTATGTTGAAATCAACTTTCCGAAGGCCCCAAATAACTTACATACATGATTCATACATCACTATATCTGGAATTATTCTTATTTAAAATCGACACAATTGACCCACAAATGGCTGAGATATAAGGGGAAAAAAGTACACCTCGATTTTTTACCTATTTTTGACAATACGGATATCTAATGATATATATTTTAAAGACTTTTGCAGGGGCGTATATAAGGCCAGATTTTTACTTACAATTGGTAAAAATCGGGAAAAATATTTTTTACCCCGAATTTTTGTTTCTAGTTGAAATAATGGACCGATATGAACTCTTCAGTAGGCTTCGAAAAAATCTAATCAAAATATATTCAAAATACCGACCTGTACTTTGCGCACAAGGTTCATATGGACAACCAGACTCCCAGTCGGACTGAGAGATGTCTGTCTCAGCTCCGAAAGTCATTTGGAGTCGATTGGTATACTTTAGGGTGGTTGCTAGACTAATATTTTTGTGACAGACAGACATTGTTAAATCAAATCAGTAAGTGAGTCGCAGTCGATTGGTTATGTGTGTATTAGACTAATATTTTTGGGCGTTAAAAACATCAGCACAAACGCTATGCTGGTGGTGTAGGGTATACAAAACCAGTTAGGGAAATATTCTTTAGGTTTCCAATTATACTATGATTTACCCTATAGATTTCGTATTATAATATTGATAATAGATAAACTTTGATACCTTTTAATTATATCAAATATAAAATATTGAAAGATTCTATTGGTTCCTTGTTGTGTTATAAAGGATCCAGGCTCGGCGTGGTCTGTACCTAACTTGAAATATGTTTATGAATCAAATTTTGTATGGAAATTTTGTTTTATAAACCTTTGATAAATTTAAAAATTGTTTATGAATATGGGGTTTACTATCACATACTATATAAGTTGTAAACCGTGTTTAATCACTAAACATACCTTTTCCGACTCGTAGTGATAATTATAAAATGCAAAACCTAAAATACACTGGTACTGGTTTCAATATTTTGACTAACAATTTTAAAATAGATCATTACTTAAAGTTCAATAATTGTTTATACTTCAATATAAAATTCTTTGCTAAATTACCGGAAATTTTTGATTAGAAACAAAAGAAAAAAATCACACGGTTTTAAACAAAATAAATATTTATTAAAAAATTTTAACCTTTAAGGGAAATAAAAATAATAATAAACAAACATCATATAGACAGTTTTGTAAACTAGTTAAATATTTATTTAATAACATAATCAACATTATTTATATATGTATTTGTTTAATATTTTTAATCATAAATACAATAAATAATTTTATGCAAATTGTTAAAAAAAACAAAACATTTAAACTCTGACGTCACTTTGTTTTACATTAAACAGTCATCGTTTCTTTTTCTTTTATTATTATTTATTTGCATAAAAGTTCAATAGACTTTTAACTTGATATCATTGAAAATGATTAAAAAAAAACTTTTTGACAATTAAATACCTCTTTTCTTTGTTTTATTCTTCTTCAAAATTTAGTTGATAACACGACAATGTTGCTAAAACAATCAAAATGTTTGCTTTGTTTATTCCATCAGAATATGATTTTGACATTTATGATTCATTTGAATAACTAATGGTGGTATTAAATATTATAATCTTTTTGTTTAAGTTGCGAAGGGGAAACCCACTACCAACATGATCGTGTGCGATGGAAATTAAGAATGACTTGAACTAAATAGTTTTTAGGTTAAATTTCTATATATAAATTATGGGTTCGACTATTGAAAAGCTTTTTTACGAAATACATATATTTGAAATGAGGTATGGTTGTTAAATTGGGAACATGAAAGTAGGTAATATTGTTTTATTCAAACAATAAAACCACATTGTTAAAAGTGTATACAATTTTAGCATAGAAGTCGCCAAAGTGGATCTTCTTTCATGAAACTTTACTTCAAATATAGCTATGAATGGTGAATGGAAATACTTCGTGATAATTTTCCTGCCATGTGTTTGTAATTGTTTAATAGGCACCAATGAAATTGTTTTAAATTATAGTGCTGAAGCATAATTCTTGATCATCATATACTTGTTTTTGAAATTTCATCATAAATTTCAAGATGTTTGTAGAAAATCGATTGTGGTCAACGTCAAACATCGATCATCATTTCTATGCAAGCTTACTTATTAGCGTTAGATTCTGCATAATTCTACAGCTACTAGTTTGGTTGAAGTGGTAGCTGTCTACGAGAAGCAATCAAGTATAGCCAATAGAACAACATTACACAAGGAAGATAATTTCGACACATTAACTAATAAGGTTTTGCAATACCTTTGATTGGTCGTCCAGTACATAACTGCAGTAAATATAATAAGGCAGACACTCGCAGAGAAAATTACAAACTGTCTCTTCTTTCCCAAGATTCCGACTGTTACCGATTACCAAATGACCCGTATAGATTACCACCAAACTTAAAATGTCACTCCGATTATGTTTCATAAGTGTACAAGGGACAAGTTTCTGTAACAAAAATAGCTCGAGCCCTAGTAATCGAGCTATTTTTGATTTTAGTAATTTCTACATTTTTCATTTGTGACTCCATAAAGTATATATATTATGGATCGTTATAGACAGCGAAGTCGATATAGCCATGTCCTTCTGTCTGTTGAAATCAACTTTCCGTATTTCCAAACAACTTATTCCTACTTAGGTTGCTATTTAAATTCGAGGAAATCGGCACACATTTGGCTGAGATATAAGCAAAAAACCGCAACTATGTACCTCGATGTTTTCATCTATTTTTCATAACATTTTTTTTTCCCCCAAATGTTTTAAACACAACTTTTGTTCACTATTTTTTTTCAGCAAATTTTTTTTTTTCCAACAAATTTTTGTTAACGAACTAATTTTTTTCACCAAAAATAGTTTTTAATATTTATCTTAAAGTATACTTTGGTGAGGGGTATATAAGATTCGACACAGCCGAATATAGCAATATGACTTGTTTTTGTTAAACTCATCACAGAGCCTGAACTAAATTAGTAGCTAATCTAGACTGACAATACGGTTGATAAAATACCACCATTCCCGACAATATGACAGTCATATTCTTCTTTACTAGAGGTCTGCACAACACTAGTTGTATGTGCGTAGTACACGTGCACTTGCGAAACAAATACTCTTATTCGAAGTGTCGCTAAAAAAGAGTACTCTTTTTTTGAGTACAACAAAATCATCGGGAAACTATTTGTTGTTATTCGACTATGTTCGGTGCTTGCAAATGCATGTACCACTTTCTTTCTTATTTGAAAGTACAGAGATTTTTCATGTCGAGTACGTTGCGACAACTAAACTGATCAAAGTACTCACATGTACAACGTTCAGTTCAGTCTCACAAAGAAAAATAACGGTTATGCTCAATTTCAATTATTTTTATTAGAGATGCCAAATACAAGTTATTTTTATAATTCACGGTATTCTCTAATATTAAATAATAATAAATAAAAATTAAATCTAATATTTTTAACTAATTAATAAAATAATGTTATGTTTTACATAGTTTCTGAAATGTTTTTTTATAATAAAAAAAATATGTTAAAATAATAAAGTATATTTTTAAAATAGCAAAAAAACAAATTTTTTACCTCACTTTAAAAATGAATATATTTTTCTTTTATTTACAACAAAAAAATAATATTAATAAGCAAATCACATTTAAAGAGTTAAGCATTTAATTTAAATATGTTTTTCAATATGAATAATATTGGAAATCATCACAAATACTCGTGGTACCACATGAAGTGCACATAGTAATTGTAATACATTTTGTTTATTGTACTTATTTTTCGTGTATTTACTTTTATCGGAACTCGTTTATTGTGTCTACATATTTGTTGTTATTCGACAAACGACTATACACTTCTCTTCACTATTTGCGCTCTAAAAGATAATACAAGTATTAGCTTTACTCGAAGTCGAGTATTACACGTGCAGTAAAAAAGTTATTCGATGCAGACCTCTATTCTTTACATGCTTCCCACATCACCACTACCCCCGTCTAAAATACGCCAGACTCCGAAGCTTTGATCACAGCTTTTAATACCCTTCTCAATGAGTGGCAAAGGTATATGTAAGTTTGTGATTCCGTTTGTAATTTCTACATTTTTCATTTGCGACTCCATAAAATATATATATTCTGGATAGTTATAGATAGTCGATATAGCCATGTCCGTGTGTTGAAATCAACTTTCCGTAGCCCCCAAATAACTTACATACATGATTCATACGTCAATATATCCGCTATATACCCAGTTCAGTTGCTATTTATAATCGAAAAAATCGGCCCAAAAAGATATAAGGAAAAACCAGGACAACCTCGAATTTTTACTTATTTTTCTATGTCTGTTTTACTAAGTCATTAATAAAGACAATATGGATATCTAATGATAGATATTTCAAAGACCTTTACAACGACGTATATAAGTCTATTGTAAGCCGGACCTACAATGGATTAAAATCTGGAAAAATATTTTTTAACATACATTTTTTCACAAAAAAAAATTTTTTGTCGTTAAATTTTTTTCATAAATAATTTTTTTTTTTTTAAATATATTTTGTAATTTTTTTCAAATATTGTTTGTTTAAGAATATTTAAAATTTTTATTTCAAAGTATAGTTTGGTTAATTGTAATTTCTGTGTGCATTTTTCATGCATTTTGACATTCGACATGCCCGATGTTCAGCAAAGTTGTTAAGCTCAACGTCTGCTGCAACATAGATAATAAAGGAATGCTTTATATTTGGTTTTCCTTGAGTGGGGTCCTGGAAAATCATTTTTTCATAATTTTTTTCATAGGTTGTCTAACAAAACTCAATTTAAATCCTCTTCAAACGAAATTGATTTTATCTCAGATGAGGAGCTCAAACAAAATGAAAATATTTCGATTGCTCAAAGGCTAAAAGATATTATTAATAAATGTAAAAGCCCCCAAATAACAATAACGAAACCAAAATCAAAATGGCTCTAGCAAATATCAAATTGGTCCTAGCATAGTTCGAATAGACCATTGAAAGATATTTTAAAAATGGTATTACTACAAAACGCGGTAAAGTTTGGAGATAATTTTTTTATACAAAAATCGAAATTAATTTTTTTTATAAATATATCAACCTGTCTCGAATCTATATATAAAATTTGCGGTAAAGGGAAAGAATCCGCTATTTTACTATAAAAAATAAAAAGCGTAACACAAATTTGAGGAAATTTTGACTTTAAAAAATCGTTTTTGTGTGTTTTGTAAAAACATATGTATATATGTTGATTTTTTATAATTTTCGGGATTTAGATTTCCCAAAAATCCCGAAAGCCCGACCCCGTTATTTTTGAAAATCAGTCCCGATTAGCATCTCTAGTTTTAACATTATCGATTGGATGGAATTATAAGATTGAATGTTCAATAAAAGTTCATATAGACACTTGGTGTATTAAAGTGCTAAGAGGGTTTGAGGGACTAATATGTGATTCCTGTTACATAAGCATAGTAGAATAGACCATTGAAAGATATTTAAAAAATGGTATTACTACAAATCGCGGCAAAGTTTGGAGATCATTTTTTTATACAAAAAACGCAAATAATTTTTTTTATAAATATGTCAACCTGGCTCGAATCTATATTTTAAATTTGCGGTAACGGGAAAGAATCCGCTATTTTACTATAAAAAAATAAAAAGCGTAACACAAATTTGAGGAAATTTTGACTTTAAAAAATCGATTTTGTGTATGAGGTTTTTATTCCAAAATGACCTGAAAAAAATGTTATAGTAAATAACATAAAATTTGCCATCCCATGGTGCTAGGGCCAACATTTGGTTATAGCGCTAATGTACATTTAGTGTTATTTCTTCTTATATAATGTACATACTCATGCATGTATTTCATTTCAATCAAATGTGATTTATTTATGAATTATATATATATATTTTTTTTGTAAGACATATGTATGTATATATCGCTCATTTGCTGCAACAACGTCATAATTCAAAAAAAGTCGTTTCGAGAAAAACGGCTTTAAATGTTTTATGACATTTGACTATTTCTTAAATAAATGTTCAACAAATCATGAGATTTTAGAAATATAACCTGATTTGAATAGTAGATGTTAATATTCTTATAATCTGTATTTAACCCAAATTTTTTCTTGTCAAATATACGAGAAAACATAAATTTTGGTTTTGACGTTTACAACAAAAAAACACTCTCACGGGAAAAATTATTGACTTTTTTGAAAACTGATAAAACTATATGAAAGACTATAGAACGGCGCATATTTCGTATTACTCAGTTCAGAACACACGGATTTTGAATTATGTCGTTGTTGCAGCAAATGAGCGATATGTTTAGTTCTTATAATTTTCGGGATTTAGATTTCTCGAAAATCCCGAAAGCCCGACCCCGTGATTTTTGAAAATCAGTCCCGATTAGCATCTCTAGTTTTAACATTATCGATTGGATGGAATTATAAGATTGAATGTTCTATAAAAGTTCATATAGACACTTGGTGTATTAAAGTGCT
Source organism: Calliphora vomitoria (assembly GCA_942486065.2). Taxonomy (NCBI): domain Eukaryota; kingdom Metazoa; phylum Arthropoda; class Insecta; order Diptera; family Calliphoridae; genus Calliphora; species Calliphora vomitoria. Next base: position 27,814,154 of record OW818031.2, on the reverse strand, counting down.
AAGAGGCTTTGAGGGACTAATATGTGATTCCTGTTACATAAGCTACTTTTCCGAAAATGTCAGTAATAATGGATAAAAATATGTATTTTATCATCACAATGGTTCATTTAATCTGAATCATCATATAGATCTTCATGTTGGAGATATCATACATGAACCTGATTTTATAGCAAATATACCTCAAAAATCTAACAATGACAATACTCTTAACCTTCCGAAAAATTTCATTATAATATTCATTAACAGATCAAGATCAAATGAAAGTTATCAAATGAAAATTAGCGAAGTTATGACTATAATGGTAGATAAGCGGTCATTTTTAGATCAACATGTGAGGAATAGGACGAAACACCTTGCCCTGCTTTAAGTCTTATTAGAAATTAACATATTTATATTGTTTTTAACACAGCTGACAGCTTTTGAAAAAACGGGTAATAACATTACCTCAAGAGCGCACAACATGCCGACATGGGCATATGTGTACTTGAAATGGGTATGGGCTATTAAACGGCCTCTCTAACATGTTTCTATACTGCATTAATGCCAAGTGTCTCCAGAGAGGTAGCTGGAAATGGGCATATTAATGGAAACTATAGAGCTGGTGAACCAACCAATATTTGCAAGGATTTTGTCGTTATCCCTCTCGAATATATAACTGACAAAGACAAATGGGAGAGAAATTCCACAAGCAAAGCAAGTAAGAGAGCTATATTCGGCTGTGCCGAATCTTATATAACCTTCACCAAATTATACTTTAAAATAAATAAAAAAAAAAAAAATTTTTTAATTTTCAAAATTTTTTTTTTTTCGAAATTGTTTTTGAAAAGTGTTTTCCAATTTTTTTTTTTAAAAAAAATATTTAATTTATTAGCGAGAAAAATGTATAACAAAAAAATGTTTTTTGTAAAAAAAATTCGGGTTGAAAAATATTTTTCCCGATTTTGACCCATTGTAGTTCCAACTTATTATAGCCTTATATACATCGTTACAATGGACTTTGAAATATCTATCATTAGATATGCATATTGTCTATATTTATGACTTAGTAATCGAGATATAGATCAAAAATAGGCCAAGAATAGAGGTTGTCTCGGATTTTTGCTCATATCTCCGTTACTTATGGACAGATTTTGCTGATTTTAAATACGAAACTTTTCGAAAGCATGTCTGACAGAATTATTGAAGATTTGGAACCCGGAGATATCTGGGGTCTTCAGAAAATTGATTTCAACAGATAAACAGACGGACATGGCTAAATCGACTCCGCTATCTATAAGGATCCAGAATATATATTGTGGAAATTACAAAAGGAATGACAATCTTATATATACCCTTCTCACGAAGGTGAAGGGTATAAAAATGTGGTTTAATATGGATATGCGGATCTACCTAGAATCCACCTTATTGTCATTTCTGGTCAGTAGGTGCGACTTATTTACAATGATTTTTGAAAATATTGTAATGAAAAGGAACGGGAGGACACAGCTGAACATTTTCTCTATAATTGTCCGGAATTTGGGAACTTAAGACGTAGAATGTTTGGTCACCAAATATTTATTGACAAAACCCGTGTATCTAATGAATTCACACTTTTATTTGAACTACAGGATGACTGGAAAATGAAGGCGAACAAGATCATATGACGAATAGTGTGATAAACATAAGGTGAAACTTGCTTCAGGCTGCTGCCAATAAAATTGAACATATGCATATAAGCCTGAAAATTAACAGCTGTTTGACTCTTTCAAGACGAGCCAAATCCTATAAAAGATTTTTTTTGAGAAGGTACTACTTCTGTTGTATGATAAGAATATAGAATCTAAAGCAACCAGAAGCAGTTAGGCTCACCTAGGGATGCCAAACGGGACTGGGTTTTACAAATCCCGGGATTCGGGATTTTAGAAATGTAAATCCCGGGATCCCGGGATTTTTCGGGACTTCGGGATTTTAGTTAAACGTAAAAAAATACAAAATTCAACAATAAAAACAATTTTTTTCTTCGTTAATATATTTATGTTAAAATATATCAAAGAAAAAACTAATGCATTGAATTAAAATAAATTTGACACAAACGATATTTCATATTTATACCCGTATTCTGAACTTTATAACAGTGAGAAATCCATAACAAAACTGTATTGAGTGCATATGGTAGTTCTTAGTAAAAGGATTTTTAGGATTACTATGAGACTAATAGTGTAAAAATTGGTAAGGCAGTTTAAAAGTTATTTGCAATTTTTGTAAAAAATGTTTGTTTCCTCCCTATATTAATTTTGAAAATAAAATATTTTATAATAAAAAATTTCCGTATGTCTGTATGTCTAAAACACGTTAGGGCTGACTAAAATTATCCACAAATACTCTCTGTTGATAAGGTTTGTTTGGAACTGTAAAGTATTGCGAAAATCGGAAAAAATATGAAAAGAGTCAAAAACCAAAAATCCCTAATAACTTTGTAAATAAGTGTTTAATCGAGAAAAGGAGATCGATCTGTGATCATTCATATTTTGTACCAAAAATCGCTTTTTTGTCTGAAAACCTCAAAAATCTAAAATCCTTAATAACTTTGTTTAATCGAGGAAAGATGCTCGATATGTGATCACTCATATTTCGTACCAAAAATATAAAAAATCTCGTAATTTTCCGGGATTTGTTAATCCCGAAAAATCCCGGGATTTTTTTTTACAAATCCCAAGATTCGGGATCCCGATCCCGAAAATCCCGGGATTTTTCGGGATCGGGATTTCGGGATTGGCATCCCTAGTCTCACCACACTACAGCTAGAAAAAGCTAGATATATAGTGCACTTAAATAAATGTATATTGCAGTTAGGTGCAATATAATGTTCAGAGCGTCTGAAGGACTGAATGCGTGATCGCGGTGACAACAGATCTCTGATTCACAAGCAAATTCCTTTTGTTGTAGTCTACCAAACTAGGGATCTATACGACAATATTAGACGTAGTATTACTTTCATTAGACATATAATTGTTTGCATCTACCGAGATTTTTCAAAACGTAACGAGTTCTGTAGAAAGGTATACCAAACTATTGGGAAATTAATGGTTTCTAAGATCAATGATCATTTGTCTATGTGTCAATAAGACTTGAATGAATTTAATACACTTTGGTAAAATTCCGTAAAATATTTTACTAATTGTTTTCAATATGCGCGAGATGGTTTTTTTGTCAGTGTTAAAAAATTCATACAAATGTCATGATCACAATTTAAAGTGCATGCGAAGTAATGAATTATTCTTATCTACATTACTATGAATATTTTAAACTTCTATTTCTTAAAATAGTATAACAGCAACTAATTTTAATTAAGCCTGTTTTTAAGTTTCAAGTTTACTATTTCCTATAAAATGCATCATCTTCAAGTACTACAAGCATTTAATATGTCATCAAATAATGGCTATAACTCATGAACATCTGTCAAAACTGTCGTAATTCATATGTGTATAATTTCTAAAAATGCTGAACTTTTTTCACCTCAAAGCCAAAAGTGTTTTATAATAAATTCATTAGATAAATGCAACTATAAATAAACTTGTATGTGTATTCTTAACATGAGAAAAACATGCAAAAATTCCTGAACTTCACCTAAACAGCCAGTGTCATCATTATAAATCATATTTACTAACAGTGATAGTTGTTTAGAAATTGACAGCAGAAATCCACTTAAATTATATACCAAATTACCAGCAATTTAACACATTTCAACATATATATAAAAAAATAAAGGAAGAACTTTTTTAAAAAAGCATTAAATTTTGCTTGTGTATAATTGTGTCTACAATTATCTGATGAAACAAGTTTCATTGACCAAAACAAAATCTAATTTTTTGCAAAAAAAAAAAATACAAAAATGAATTCAAATTTCAAGGAAAAGCTAGCTACAATTTAATTAAGTGTTTTTAAACTACATACTGAGCTGAACTAAATGGTTGAATGAATGAATATATGTTTGTACTCTAACATGACACAAATGTATCTTTAGTATCATTATCATCATTATGATCTTTGTTAAGCTGCGTCAACTACATTAATTTGCTTACTTACTTACTTCCACATAATTCGGAAATGCGAACATGTATTCTATTTCTGTTTCAGTGTACATTTAAACATGCTGAGTTTTTGATTTTTTTTAGAGGTCAAGTTAATATGGAAACATTAAATGATCGTACTTAGTATACAGTGATAGTGGTAGTAAGTAACTCTAGTAGATATTCTTCCTGTAAGTGGAAATGGAATATGTATGTTATTATATCCAACCAAAACATGATGATGAGCTAAAAAATATTTACAAGTATTTTTGGAACTTAATGAAAAAAAGGTTTTACCGGTTTTTTTTCATGTTGTAGTAGCAACTTGTTTGAGTGCGTTGTTAACGTTATTCGGTTGCCACAAGTTGACTTACTCACGCTTGCAGTTTGTTACCTTGATGCTGCATCTTCATACATCCTTTACTTGTCCAGATTGATGTTGTAAACTCAAGTGATAATAACTGCGTATTGGCTTTTTTGTTGTTGTTTGCTACAGAGGTGAGCAATCTTAAGTGCCCTGATCAGTAGATTGCTGCAAAACCAGTTCTGCAAACTGTGTTAGCTTTAACTTTTTCAGCCACAGTTTTATGTGTATAAGTTTATAATCAAAACAATTGCATTTTTAGGTTTCATATATTATGAAAAATAAGAAAAAATAAAAATACAGCTACAGGTTCTTATGGAATAAGGTGGTTAGTTTTTTAACCACCATGACGGTTGGGATTAAAAATAATTATAAATTTGTTTGAAAACTTATCATTTTGACTAAACTTTCTAAACAAAACAAATGAAATAGTTGTGTAGGTGAGACATTCCCCAATTATTTTATATCATTTTGTATACCCCCTCCCTCTGTGTAATCATCCGGCTCTTCCAATCGACAATTTGTTCACCATTTTGGTACCACCACAGCAGTTTGGGTAGATAAGTCACTAACAGAAGTATTAGCCAAATTTTATCATATTTTAACTGGAGCCCCGAAGAAATGTCACCGAGCACCAGACTGCAGACACAATTCATCCGAAGGTATATCTTCGAACAAAATATTTTAAATTTAATGTCCATTGAATACACGCGGCATCCTTACAAAATAACATAATATTATGTAGAGAAACACATTATATAAAACCTATTTCAGTCACAGTGGTTAGTAATCTAACCACTCTATTACTTAGATATTTTTCAAAGAGTATAGTATAAAATACTAGCTTACCCGGCATAAATTGTTTTGCCTTAAAATTTTATTTATATTTGCAGAAAATGTTTGGTCAATTGTCTATTGCAATTGATTATTTTTTTTAATATTTGCTGGATGGGTTGCGGTTGGGTCGATTTTGAATTGTATTTCCCCTCTTCGAAGCACTGTCAGGTGCGAAAATGATCAAAGTGGATGGTTTTTAGACACGGGAACATACGACATACAGTTGACCGTGTGAAAAACATTCATTCTCCAGATTCAGACACTCAGATTCAGACACAAACACTCAATGATTGGCCTTGTGACTTATTGATTGTCATGGCGAATGCGAGACGAATTGGAAATTGTATTCACTTAAACTTGAATGGCACATCGGTTGGGATCATTGGAATTTCCTCACCTTTAAACTTGCTCATGAGTTTTGTGATTGAGATTGCGAAGCATGATGACAACTGAACCAAGCCAGGCACATAGTTAACAGTTGATTGGAGAACACTTCGGCAAATGGATAATTCTGCAATGCAACTTTCATGTTTGTCGTCAGCTGAAGTTTCTTCACATAACGCCACAATGTCGATGATTTGAGGCAAGCATTGATCAAAATCAGTGCATCGGCAAAACGTCTTGCGTCATTACGAAAATCTTTTATACAGCGATTCAGAGCTTTTAACTCACGTTTATGCGAAATTGTGTATTTGTCCCAGATAATGATTTTGCTTGCTACCAAAACTTTGGCCATTGCTGAATGTTTCGCTATGTTACATTAACAGTTCGAAGTGACTCAAGTGATGTCGGCCCACGAACATTCACCAGCAATAGTTGCACGGTGATTGTGGGTTAATGAGTCCATGAGTCATGTTTGTAATTACGACATCATGCAGTTCTGGATCGGTTTCGGGATCAGAAATCTCGGCACATCAATCTGGTCTGGCTGGATTCTTTCGACTGATTAAATGAGAATGTGAGCATGCGGCAAGCCTCTTTTTGCCATTCAATTGAATACATCCAACATCGAGTATCCCCAAAGACACGATGCTTAATAATATAGTCCATCAGTGATCGGATTTTTTTTTTCGGGGATATTTTGGGAATTTTCTTGTGTATTCTACTTGTTTGGCCGGAGACCAGATCGAATTGCTCCGAATCATAGAAATCGGACCAGGCGTTCTTGAGTTATAAGCGTAGTAAATAACGTCACTCTCTTTTATATATATAATTAGATTACTTTGATGAAAAATAAACATTCTTACCTTTTTTCATTGAATGCGGAAAAAGCCCTTAGAAACGGCGGTTTACAACATTTCCAAATGAATATATTAATCTTACTTGACGGCATAGTTTTAACAAAAAACTTAAACAATGATTTAAAAAAATTTAATTGTTTAGCAAAATGCCAATAGATATCACTAAAAATTGTTTAAAGACTCTAGAGGAGGTGGTTACAAAAGTGACCACTAACCCGAAGAGAGCTAACACAGATGATATTCAATTGTTCGATTGAGTGGATTATGTCTCTTAATATCTAAATAAATCAGGGGACTGTGGCGATATCAAAAGTTGTGGATAGAGTAGAATGGAATGTCCTCTTCACAAAAAACCTGAATAACTATTCTGTGAGATCTTACAGCTTCTACTATATGTGCAACGTACCATGGAAGAATTGGCGAAAATTACTATATCTGATGACTAGAAATCTACAATATAAACATATCTAATGACCAGACTTTATATCTCTGATGGTTTCTTTGATAATGGGACACAGTATCATTGGGCGACATGCGCATAGAATATATAATGAATATAATAAAATATTGGGTGTATGACTTAAAAATGCGGTATTTACAATAGATGGCGTATCATATGATGTTTTTAATAACTTATATGTCATTTTAGAGGGTACATAGCTGTTATTTATTTCCATTTAGTTATTGAACATTATAGTGCAAACAACAAAGTTTTTTTTTGCTTCGAAAATGTATCCCAGACCAGCCAAAAAAGTTTGAAGACCAATAATTTTAGGCATTGCTCCATGAGAATTGTTGTGAAACTCAACAAGAGCTTGCAAAATCATTGGGAGCTACTCAAGCAGCAATTTCAAAATGTTTGCGAGCAGCAGGATTCATCCAAAATCAGGGATATTTCGTTGACAATTATTGCGTACATAAAATGTAAAATTTGGTTGTCAATTTGTGTAGTTATATTCGGCTGTGCCGGATCTTATATACCCTTCACCAAATTATACTTTTAAATATTTTTAGGTAAAAAAAAAAATTAAAAAGACAAATTTTTTTCAAAATTTAAAAAAAAAATTATTTAAATTTTTTTCCAATTTAAAAAAAAAAAAAATTATTTAAATTTTTTTTCAAATTTTTTAGTGATAAAATGTATGAAAAAAAATTTTGTTGGCAAAAAAAAATTCGGGTTTGAAAATATTTTTCCCGATTTTTACCCATTGTAAGTTCAAATTACTATAGCCTTATATGCATATATCCATATTGTCTATATTAACGACTTAGTAATCCAGATATGTATCAAAAATAGGCCAAAAGTCGAGGTTGTTCTCGATTTTAAATAGCATTCCCGATATATTGATGTATCAATCATGTTTGTAAGTTATTTGGGGGCTACGGGAAGTTGATTTCAACATACAGACGGTTAGACGACTTCGCTATCTATAAAGAAATGACAAATGTAGAAATTACAAACGGAATGACGAACTTATATATACCCTTATCACTCATGGTGAAGGGTATAAAAAGGCACGCCAAAAGAAAATTATTTGCAGAAAATTTAGAAAAATATATAATAAAGTAAATCGTCTTTTAAGTCTATTAAATTGTGTGTTAACATAAATACGTTTTCCCATAGCCTTAACATAAGTAAAGCAATAAGCTATATTGTTCCGTTATTCTGCCGGGGTTATTGCTTTATTGCCAACATATTTATTGCTAGTCTAGTCGGGGACTTGAAGAATATGATTTAAAAGATATCTGCTATCTCTATCGCATATTAGTATTCTGTATTAAGTTTTATTAACCCTTTGTCGACCGATGGTACTTATAAGTACCACAACAATAATAAGCTTACCAAATGAAAACAAAACCTTTTTTGCCCAAAAGTACTTTGAAGTACACTATCATCTTTGGAATAACATATTTTTTGCCTATTGGCAACTTCGCTTACCCAGAATAACGGTGAAGTATCGCATGTTCTCATTGTGGTGTTTATTAATGTTGTAATGATAAAAAATACTGTTTCGTAAAATACCATGGAATAGACTTGAAATAGAAAATGTTATAAAAGTTATAAAACTAATCAATATATTAATAAAATTTAAACAAAAATCTATGAGTTTTTTTATGTTTTGGATGATGATGAACCAACGGTACTTAAAGTACCAGGACCCTTTCGATTCCTTGCAGGTTTCTATCTGTTCCTTGCAGGTCCCCCACAAAGTTAAAATTTTGTAAATAACTTCCTGAAGTCCTTATTTTCAATATTTAATAAAAAAAAAAATAAAACTTTTTCAACGATTTAAGGCCTTGGTACACAAGGGGTTAATTTGGAATCAGTAATAAAACTCGAAAGTTAGTGTCAGTATTGATTAATTTTATATATGTGTCTTGTTAGTATAATGACTTTTCAACCGCTTTTGGTAGATTTACAATAAATATTGCATGAACTCTCTTCTCTTACAAGGGGCGGCAACTTATGAGTTTCAGTTGCGTTTGCGCAGTGCTAGTTTGGACGCGTGCCACTAGTTTCCAATCACTGCCTACCAAAAGAAGATGTTTCAACTACACAAAAACGAAAAAAAAAGCAAAAACATATTCTTAAATTAATATTTGTTTTTTCTCTGTTGAGGGATCTTATGTAAGAAAAGACACAAAACTGGCTTTTTCCAAACACGCAGGCTCTTTGTTTGCTCACTGGCCTGAAAGGAAGAGACAAAGTGGCAGCAACGACCTTGATACCAGAAAATAATAAATTAAAAAAAAAATAATAATAATACAGCAACAACAAAGAAACTTTTTATATATTTTGGTTGAGGTTGTTTTCAATCAAGAAACTGGTAATTACGCCAAAAATGAAATCGAAAGTATTTATATTTTTAGTTGTTGCCGACGAATACACCCGAGAAAAAAAAAAATGTTACAAAATAATAAAAATAAAAAAAAACAACCGCAAAGTTTAAGGTGAAACCTCAAAAAACTCTACACTACTACACACTATTTGTTTAGCACAATTAAATCACATTTAATTTGTTATAGTCGTAACAAATAACATATAAAAAAAAAAAATAAAGGTTTAAAGAACTTTTATTTAATTTTACGGTTTTTATAACACGCTCGCTCAAACGCCAGCCAATTAGTTCCTTAAGAGCGTTTAACTAAAAGATAATGTTGGTTGGTTGCTATTAAATGTTTTCGTTTCATATCTGACAGTCTGACTGTCTGCTGCCACTCACGTTACTTTTGTGGTTGTAGTTGTTTGTAAATAATAATTTATTTTAACTTAATTAACATATTATAAACAAAGTTATGTTAAGATTTAATTGCTATTAGAAGAATTTTGTTGACTATTTATTTGAGCAAAAGACCAAATAAAATAAATCTCATAAAAAAAACATGTTTAAATTTTTGTAATTTTTCTTGTGTGCTTTTTAGGCTCCCTTCACTGCGGATTTGTGTGGGTATATTAAGTTTGTTATAACGTTGGTAATAAAAAAGGAAATGCTTTAGAATTTTATTGTGTTACTTTATAGCTGAAGGAGAACGTGTAGGCGCTAAATTCCAGCTTGCTGTAGGCTTTTACTGTTTTTTTTATTATAAATTTTGCCAGAAAATGCTTTTATCTAAGAGACATCTGGTTGTTAGTGTATTTAGTTTATAGACCATTACATTTTCTGACGTATTTTGACCTTATATCTTGCATAATATATTAGACAATTTATTTTACATAAGTTGGGAAACCGGAAATATGCTATTGGGTGTAGGACTTGAAAATGTGGGACTTTTTAAAAAATGTTAGCTTTTATTTGGAGACATTTGGACAATATAAATTTAATCAAACTATTGGTCATTGTTACCTTTTCCCATCTTTCTGGCAATATATGGATTCCGAGCCAAAAGAATTGCTCATCTTTTGAGGTCAAGAACGAATCAAGCCAATTTCGAATACTAAGTTCCAAAGCGAAGCGTATCCCAGAGAGAGCGTTTTGCATCGCTCGAAACAAATAGTAGTTGGACGGGGCACATTCTGGACTATAAAGCGGGTGAGGCAAAACTTCCCAACCATTTCTCTCTAAATACTTTTTAACTGGTATTGCAACATGTTGCCGAGAGTTATCATGATGGAATATTACGGTTTCATGTCTAAGCGCATATTCTTGACGTTTAGTGTTGCCATCCTTATAAACAATGCTAACAACCTCATGCTATCAACATTGTTGATAAGTAGAAGCTTCTACTGATGGACGTGTTTATTAACATGATGAATGCTGCAGGCAGTCGTTACAGACCGTTAAATTCAAATCGCTATTGCAAAATCGTAACACTCTGCCCCACTTAAGCCTGTTCGTCCCGAATGAGCACAGATTCACCTCTCCAGTGGGCAGTTAGTCGTTTTAGATGTTCAACCTTAATTCTCGATATCGGTCTTCCACATTACCGAATTCTATAGACCATGTCATCCAACCTCCTAACCATCCTATGTGGTCCCTTCCAGTAACTCTGTAGTTTGGAAGACAAACCTTTACTACGTTGTGGGCTACATCTGGCCTTCACTTGGTCGCTGGTCATTTTAATTCGTCTCCGAACGAATTTATGCATTTCCTTGGCGAATTCATTGGCACAATTTTTTACTGCCTCTGCTGAAGCACATTCACCCAACCTGTAACCCGGCCTGATCACCTTTTCACCTCGGGAACCATTTCGTCGTTGACTGTTCAACGGGGGCCTCCATCGTTACATGGTCACTTTTCATATCTTCTTGTCTCAACACCCACAAACCATTGTCCACACAATCCTTCTCTTCCTCACGGGCCCATACCAAATACTCTCCCTCAGTGCTAGCCCTTTTTAAATTTGGTTCTTGTAATGCTTGTTGCTTCGCTTCCATTTCAACTAAGTGTTTAATTGTTTCTTTGACTTCAGCTTTATCCTCAGCACGAAGTTTCTCGTTGTTGTGTCTAGAAGCCTCTTGAACTTCAACTAGAAGTTTATCGTTGGTTACTCTTTAAGTTTCTTTAACTTCATCTAACAGCTTCTCATTGTTTACTTTAATAGTTTCTAAGATGGTTCTTAAATTTTCGTTCACTTCTTGGAATTTTAATTCCATTTTTTCTATCATAGCCGCAAACATTGTGCTTAAATCCATGCTGCTTGTTGTTGCACGGGTAGAAACTTCCATTTCTTCTTTATACTCGAATTCGTAAGCTCCGATGTCAATATCACGCCATTTGAATTCATCTATGAGTCTCTTCTGTAATTCTGCTTTGTTACCTGCTTACTCAATTCATTCTTGAGATGTTCAACTTTTAGTTCCTCAAAATTCAGGTTTTTTATTTTGCAATCCCACTTCTGACACCAATTGTTACGTTTTTACCTTTTAAAAACGAGGTTTATTTCCTTTAAATATACCGGATACCTTTGATTGCAAATAAAAACAGTTTTAGTAGTTTAAAATTTGTAACAACTCTTTATTTAGTTATAATGTACAACAACAACAGTTCAAATAGTCACTTAGTGTCTATTTACACGTTTAACAATTCGCAGAAATGTAAACAAACTTTATAATGTACAAACTTAAATGTACAAGACAGTTGATGTTAACTCTAACAGCGCCTACGATAAACTCCACTGACGACTGCAATCTCTGCCACTATTTATACACACGCCATCTTTCGGGAATCTTCTACAATGCTCTTAATGGACAAACAAGTACATTCGAATTCTAGAGCTTTCGATGTTAATGTTAGCAGCTTAAACTTGCAGTGTTGCCATACTTACAAACAATGCTAATAACTGCATGCTATCAACAGTGTTGATAAGTAGAAGCGTCTACTGATGGACGTGTTTATAAACATGATGAATGTTACAGGCAGTCGTTACAGACCGTTAAATTCAAATCGCTATTGCACATTCGTAACAATATTGAGGATTTTTTGTTTAAAGTATAATTTGTTGAGGGTATATAATATTCGGCAAAGTCATCACAAATCAAATAAACATTTGCTGAAAATAGTGGTTACGTTTTTTCTGTCAAATATTTGATCAATGAATGTTGGACATTACAAAGAGACATTTCTTAAGCAATATACAGAAAAACTGGACTTTTGCACAAAATCCCAAATACTGCACTGGAACAGTTAAGCATGGAGGCGGACATGTTATGGTATGGTGTTGCCTTAAAAAGAGCATAAAAATATGTTGCAGAAGATGCTTAATTTCTTAAAAACATATTGAAATTTATCTATCACGATTTTGCTATAGGGCTTATCTACAGTCTATATTAACAAGCACCAATAAACACATAAATATATGATTTCATATTTATCAATAAGCCACTTCGCTTATAAATTCCTACTTTATTATCTTTCACAGTGGAACTTCCCAAATTGAAATCCATTCCATGTGCTTAGTTCAACCGCGAAAAAGAAGAACATTATTAAAAACAAACTACTATAAAGTTGTTGATTTTTATATTTTTATTCAGTTTTAATTTAGAATTTAATTTTTAACCATTTTGATCAACAGACGCACACATTTAATATTGCCTGTATACATTCGTATGAAAATGAATCCGACTAGTTTTAACCAAAAATAAATGTAGAAATGAAATAAATATTTAATTTGTATCGTGTTTGACAAGTATCACTTTAATTTCATTTTTACTTTTGGAATTTTATTAAGAACTAAATTATGTAGTATGTTCGAATTTAAATTATTTACGATGGTTGTGTGAAATCCATTTGCATTTGGAGATTGTAGAATTTTTTGAGGGAAAACTAGTTAGAGTGGCGAAATGCTGAAAGGAGACACGTCTAATTAAGACAAAAAATAAGCCATTAAAACATGATTTTTCATGCGGCATCTGTTTTTTTTTTATTTGAAATGGATTAATTGGAAAGGTATGCCGTTAGTAGATAAACACTTTACTTCCGCTTTGCGTCAAATGGAATTATTTGCGTATTAAATAAAAGTAGTAAGCCTAAGTTTTTTGTATAAAACACATTTTCATTGTAAAGGGTGTTTCATTAAGCACTTCCTTCCTATCTTTAAATTTAAATAAAACAAAGTGTGTGGGAGATATCAAAGTATTTGTTTAATCGTTTGAAAGGCCTATCAATGCTACTATGTATGGAATATAACATCATGCAAATGTTAGCCGTGGCTTCGCTGGTTGATTCGAATCCGAAATTGGACACATGGCATGAGTTATATTCGCTTTGAGGGCTGATGTGGTTTGTGACTTATTCGCATAGACCAAAGGGGTCAAATTGCACGATTTCTGCGGCGAGTTCTCATCGCCTCCACTTCAGATGACCGTCTGGTTTAAACTACATGTCGTTGGTATCGATATCATCCAATTCAGGCCAAAATATGTTGCTAAGCATCGACCCCCCCGTTGACAGTGCTGACCTGGCCAACATCGCTATCAGAGAAATGACTTCTTCGGGATACATTGGACGTTCTTGGATCTCATATGGATTGGTAACGTCCCAAGTTCGTAAAAAAACAATTTTATTATGTGCACGTGTTGTTGAACGTCTATAGAAATTTAGGCAAACAAATTGAATAAATGACAGCCAACTCGACAGATGTAGATTCAAAAATATGGCCGCTATCAACTGTCATAGTTCGGAGGTCTCTATCGGAAGAACCTTTGTAATATTATATTGGGTGTATGACTTAAAAATGCGGAATTTTTTTAAATTTTTAGCTTTTATTTTTTAACTTTCGTACATTTGTATTTAAAGTATTGGCCATTGTTAGCTACATATTATAAACACGTCCATCAGTAGAAGCTTCTACTTATCAACAATGTTGATAGAATGCGGTTATTATCATTGTTTATAAGTATGGCAACACAAAATGTTTAATCTGCTAACATTGATATCGAAAGCTCTAGAATTCGAACATAATAGTTTGTCCGTTAAGAGCATTGTAGCAGATTCCCGAAAGATGGCGTGTGTATAAATAGTGGCAGAGGTTGCAGTGGTGAGTGGAGTTGATCATAGGCGCTGTTAGAGTTAACATCAACTGTCTTGTACATTTAAGTTTGTACATTATAAAGTGTGTGTGCATTTCTGCGAATTGATATACGTGTATAAAGACACTGAGTGACTATTTAGAGTCTACATCTTTTACACTATTTAGAGTTGACATCTTTCATTTAGTTCACCAAACTTTTCTTTCAGTGGAGCTCTCTTTCGCTCACCAACACAAATACAGTTTTAGCTTTGAGCATCTCTGAAATAGACACTGAGTGACTATTTAGACTGTTGCTGTTGTACATTTAAATAAGTAAAGAGTTGTTACAATTTTAAACTACTAAAACTGCTTTTATTTGCCATCAAAAGTATCCGGTTTATTTAAAGGAAATTAAACCACGTTTTGAAATGGTTAAAACGTAACAATATGAACTTTTCTCATATTTACATCTTTTGAGGCCAAGAACGTACAATTTCGGATACTTTGTTCCTTTGTGTTTGTGAAGCGTATCCCAAAGAGAGCGTAGTGCTTCGATCGAAACAAGTAGTATTTGGACGGAACAAGGTCTGGACTATAAGGCGGGTGAGGCAAAACTTCGCAACCACTTTTTTCTAAATAGTTTTTAACAGGTATTGCAACATGTAGCCTAGCGATGTCATGATGGAATATTAAGATTTCATGTCTGAGCGCGTATTCTGTGCTTTTTTCGGCAAATTCTCCTTTCAAACGAATCAGTTGCATTCGGTACAGGTTACATATGATGGTCTGGCCAGATTTCAGCAGCTCATAATAGATAGCACCCTTTTGGTCCAACCAATTACAGAGCATTACCTTAGCTTCATGGATATTTGACTTTGGTGTCGATTCGTTTGGTTGGTCGGGCTTCACATACGATATTTTACGCTTCAGGCTATCGTAATGGATCCATTTTTCATCACAAGTAATGATTCGGTGCAAAAATTGTTTATTTTTTACTTCGACTTTCATGATCTCTCGGCTTCAATTTCCTTGCTTTTGGATGAATCCTGCTGCTCGCAAACGTTTTGAAATTGCTGATTGAGTAGGTCCCAATAATTTTGCTCCTCTTGAGCTTGACAACAATTTTCATGGAGTAATGCCTTAAATTCTTGGACTTCAAATTTGTTTGGCTGGCCTGGGCGATCTTTGTCTTCCGTGTCAAAATCACCACTTCTGAACAGCACAAACCAATTCTGGCAAGTTGAAACCGAGGAAACACATTTACGATAAGTGAACGCTGGTTTGTTTTTATAATCCTTTAAAAAAAATTATGTGTAGGTCGGAGTACAGTTGGAGAAGAGTTATGACTGATTTAGGGTAGAGTAGACCTAGAGCAGATCTACAGTTAAGTTGAGTTAGAATAAAGTAAAGTTACAGTAAAATTAGTGATGAGTTACACTAGAGTTTGAGAAGAGCTAGAATGAATTATGGATAGAGTTAGGGTAAAGTTGAAACAAAATTAGGGTAGAATTCATTTAGAGTAGCGTTCGTATATCAGCCTTTCTCATGTTAAGACTTAAGTTTCAATCCAAGGAATGCCGGTTCAGCGTAAGCAAAATCAATTTATTCATAACATTTTAGCCAAAGGCCAACAACCTAGCATCCAACATCTGCCTAAGTACTTTCTTTAACGCTTCAACGATATTGATTTTAACGGTTGTTCAGACTACAACATTTCAAACGCTGATTTACAATATTTTTTGTTTGTTTTTGGAATGGAAACTTTAACTACAGAACTAGCCGACTTTAATGGCTCAAATGAATAATACACTCATTCATATATTGTACAAACCGGTCTAAATAGTCTGCTTCTAAGAATTTATATAATTTTTCCAAGTAAGAGAATTATTTACTCAAAATTTATTACAATATTACAAAATAGTATGCAAATACACACAAAATTGTTTTTTTTTTTTTTTTTGGCAATAAATCTTAACAATTTGTTTCAGTTTATTTATAATGCTCGTAGTTAAAATGGCAATTCGTCATTTATTAAAGAACTCCAACTCCAACAATAAATTTAAACTTTTGGATTTGCTGAGAAAACAGCGAATGACAAAATATATAAGAATTTATTTGCAGCTTCTCACATAAAACATTTTTAAAGACTTAAATCAAAATCAAAAATAGAAAAACCAAATAAATTAACAGAAACGCTCACTTTTGACCAAAAAAATAAAAATATATTCGAAAAAAATTATCCATCCAGCTAATTTGAATAAATTAATACAAAGTTTTATATTAGTATTATAATAATAGAACCATAATAGTATTTAAAAAAGACAAACATAAATATTTTATAGAAACTAGTAAAAATAAGCTAATCGAATGCATTAGATAGTAATCACCGATCTAACGAAACACCTACAGTTGAAGATTCTAAAGATGCCATTAATCTGAATTGTAGATTGAGAAGAAGTTTTGCCCCATCCGTTTTATAGTCCAGACCGTTCACCCTGCGACTTCTATTTGGTTCGATCGGTGCAGAACTCTCTCTCTGGGATACGCTTCACTTTGGAACAGAGTATCCGATATTGGTTTGAGTCGTTCTTGGCCTCAAAAATTGAGCAGTTCTTTTGAAAAAATCTCGCATTTTTAAGTCATACACCCAATATTGATGAAAACTAAGAGGCATTTTTTCGTTGTATGGTTACTTGTTGAAAATTTCAGAAAAGTTATTTTGAATTCGTCTACTAATACGATTTCTTTTATTGATGAACGTTTTTAGAATCAAAAGTGTCGACTAAAATCTCTGGAAACCCTTTATCTCTACATTTAAAACACCAAAACAACCGAGAGTAGGGTTAAATTTGTTTTTGTTGATTTTTATTTATTTTTAATTTTGCCTGTCAATACAAAATGTATCGCTTAAGAATCAAGATTTAATGGAAGTTGTCGTGGTGTTGTTCTACCGAAGCCGGTTGTTGAAGTTGATATCATTATGAGTTGGTATTAACACTACTTCTCTACATCATCATCATCAACCGAAACTTCATTATGAGCAAATAAAGCACATAAATTTCTCATAGAGAAACAGAGCATCACAATAAGCGAAAACAACGTACAATTGGCAGACGATCTACAATATACAATCTATTAAAACTACGATTTAAGTTAAAATGTCTACTAACTAAATCACTAAGAACATAACACACTTTTTAAAATCTCTACGTTTGTCAACTCATCGTACATATGAATATAATAATGATGTTGCTGCTAATGATGACGACTATAATTATGATGTTGTTGCTCATGATCATAATGACGATGTTTTGGCAGCAGCATCATTAACATCAGCAGCTTAGTTTTTTTTTTTTTTATCGAACGCAACAAAAGCTTTAAAATGTTCTCATATTGTAACATCCTTAACTTGTTTTTTTTTTTTCTGTATTTATTTGAGTTTTTTTCTTTGGCGATATAAATAATTTCGCAATCTAAATTAACCACACAGTCATTCGTCGACATTCGTTGTGTGGATTAGAATCGAATACGTCGCAAAAAATACAATATGGTAAGAATTTTAAGGACTTAACGGTGTGTGAACTTTGTGTAACAAAAAACAAAATTGGATTAAAGAGATCAAAAAGAAAAGTTTCAACCTTGAAAACAATCAAATAAAATTTTTAAAATAAAACAAGTTCTTTGTTTGATGAGACAATGAAGAAAATATACAAGCATGAAATAATGGAAAAATAAAAGAATTTTCTAGTGAAAACAGTTAAAAAATAGTGTGAATTTTTAAGAAAATTTTCTTGGTTTTAATTGTGTGTTTTGTGGTTTTTGTGTTTGATTTCAGAAATTTTTAATAGCTCTCGCCTTAGTGGCTTGCGTCAGTGCTGATGTTTCGCACTTGTTCGATCACAGCAATAATTTGCAAGAAGATGGTTATCACTATGATCATCCAGTTGTTGATATTCCCTTCCCCCAATACGAAGCCCCTAAACCAGTGGCTCCTAAACCAGTGGCTCCCAAATACGATGCTCCCAAGCCAGTAGCTCCCAAACCTGTGGCCCCTAAGGCTGGTGCTTTGGAGGAAGATGGTTATCATTATGAAGCCCCCAAGAAGGCTTTTGAACCTGCCCCCCAAAAGGAATACTTGCCTCCTGTAGTCAAGCCTGCTGCACCCGCTGTTGTGCCCAAGAAGCCAGTTGCTCCCAAGAACGAATACTTGCCTCCCGTAGTCAAGCCCTCAGCTCCCGTTTTTGTGCCCCAGAAGCCCGTTCCTGTTACACCAAAGAAGCCCGCTGCCCCTGTTGCTCCCAAGAACGAATACTTGCCTCCCGTAGTCAAGGCTGCTGCTCCCAAGAAGCCCGTTGCTCCCAAGAATGAATACTTGCCTCCTGTAGTCAAGCCTGCTGCCCCTGCACCTAAACCAGTAGCTCCTGTCTTCAAGCCAGCTCCTGCACCTAAACCAGTAGCTCCAGTCTTCAAGCCCGCTCCTGCTCCCAAGCCAGTAGCTCCTAAAGCTGGTGTATTGGAAGAAGATGGTTATCACTATGAAACTCCCAAGAAGGCTTTTGAACCTGCCCCCAAAAAGGAATACTTGCCTCCTGTAGTCAAGCCTGCTGCCCCCGCTGTTGTGCCCAAGAAGCCAGTTGCCCCCAAGAATGAATACTTGCCTCCTGTAGTCAAGCCTGCTGCCCCTGCTGTTGTGCCCAAGAAGCCAGTTGCTCCCAAGAATGAATACTTGCCTCCTGTAGTCAAGCCAGCTGCCCCTGCACCTAAACCAGTAGCTCCTGTCTTCAAGCCCGCTCCTGCTCCCAAGCCAGTAGCTCCCAAAGCTGGTGTACTGGAAGAAGATGGTTATCACTATGAAACCCCCAAAAAGGCTTTTGAGCCTGCCCCCAAAAAGGAATACTTGGCTCCTGTAGTCAAGCCTGCTGCCCCCGCTGTTGTGCCCAAGAAGCCAGTCGCTCCCAAGAATGAATACTTGCCTCCTGTAGTCAAGCCTGCTGCCCCTGCTGTTGTCCCCAAGAAGCCCGTTGCTCCCAAGAATGAATACTTGCCTCCTGTAGTCAAGCCTGCTGCACCTGCACCTAAACCAGTAGCTCCTGTCTTCAAGCCAGCTCCTGCTCCCAAGCCAGTAGCTCCAGTCTTCAAGCCCGCTCCTGCTCCCAAGCCAGTAGCTCCCAAAGCTGGTGTATTAGAAGAAGATGGTTATCATTATGAAACCCCCAAGAAGGCTTTTGAACCTGCCCCCCAAAAGGAATACTTACCTCCTGTAGTCAAGCCTGCTGCCCCCGCTGTTGTGCCCAAGAAGCCAGTTGCTCCCAAGAATGAATACTTGCCTCCTGTAGTCAAGGCAGTAGCTCCCAAACCAGCTCCCAAGCCAGCTCCTAAACCCGTCGTTCCAACCAAGCTCAACAACGAATACTTGCCTCCCACCTCCAAACCACTAGCACCCAAGGCAGTAGCTCCCAAGCCAGCTCCCAAACCTGTAGCCCCTGTTGTCAAGACTCCTTCCAAGCCCAACAACGAATACTTGCCTCCTGTAGTCAAGCCTTCTGCCCCTGCTCCTAAGCCAGTAGCTCCCAAACCTGTCTACAAGCCCCAACCTGCTCCTGCCCCCAAACCAGTAGCACCCAAAAACGAATACTTACCCCCCGCACCCAAGAAACAACCCGAACCCGAAGGTTACTTCTATCCCAATGACCCTCAACCCTCTTTCAATTTCTAAATTATTTAATTAATTAATCTAATTAATACCCAGTCCTTTTTTTAATTAGTTAAAAATTATATTGTGAAAGATCCAAAAAATGTTTCTAGTTTAGTTTAAGAATCTGTTTTCTATTTTTTTTACATAAAATACGCCATATTTAAAATGAAAACAATGTAAATGATTAAAAATTATAAAAAAAAAACTCGAGTTTGTTGGTATCTTTTCTATGCAAAGAACCAAACAAGTTGACTATTACGAAATAATAAAAAAATGTTAAAATATTTAAAAAAAAAAAAATATTAAAATTTTTTGACTTTTATTTGTAAAAGAACAACAAACAAAATATGATTTCAATTCAACATATACATATGTATGTACATGCATATTAATTGGTAAATTAATACCAAAGTTCAGAAACAGCTTTAAAATTTAGAAAAATTCAAATTATAAATTATTCAAAACCTGCTAGATGTTCTAAACACAAACAACTGGTTGGTATTCGCACTAATTAAAATAATTTTAAAAGAAAATTATTTAACAAAAATCTGGACACGGAATAAATTAAAATTAATTTATTTTATGTTAATTTGACGAAATTTTTTAGAATGTTTTAGAACTTTTTGGATTGCGGGTTTCTTCTATACTTTCGCATTGTATTTGATTATAAAATTTAGAAGCTGAATTGTAATAATAAATATATGCTGATATAATTTGGGGGATGTTCATAACATTAAGTGTGTATGACGGCTGCTATGATTTGCAAAAGGAAATTTATTTCAGGATTTTGTATTTAAAAAAGGATTCAGGACCGAAAATTGTCCGTATTGCATGGACAAATATTTTTTATTAAAATATGTGTGATCACAGATCGTGCTCCTTTTCCTAATTAAATGTTTATTTAGAAAGTTATTAAAGATTTATTTTCAGCTTATCATAGAAAATATAGATTTTTGGTCATAAATATGAGTGATCTCAATTGACTTCAAATCAAGCTCCTTTTCTTCATTAAACGCTTATTTAAAAATATATTGATGATTTTTGATATATGGAGTTTTTATAAAAATTTTTTATTTTTGGTCATAAATATGAGTGAGAGCAAATTGAGCCCCTTTTCTCATTTAAACGAGTGATCGTACTTTTCTTTATCAAATGCTTATTTTCAAATTTATTGAGGATTTTAGATATTTTGAGTTTTTCATAGAAATATCGATTTTTGGTCATAAATATGAGTGAACTGAAAACAAGCTTCTTTTCACAATTAAACGAGTGATCAAAGATCGTGCTACTTTTCGTAATTAAAGGCATATTTACAAAGTTATTAACGATTTAAGATATTTTGAGTTTTTCATAGAAAATATCTATTTTTGGTGAGAAATATGAGTGATCACAGATCGAGCTCCTTTTCTTAATTAAACGCTTATTTACAAAGTTATTAAGGATTCAAGATATTTTGAGTTTTTCATAGAAAATATCGATTTTAGGTGGGAAATATGAGTGATCACAGATCGAGCTCCTTTTCTTAATTAAACGCCTATTTACAAAGTTATCAACGATTCAAAATATTTTGAGTTTTTCATAGAAAATATCGATTTTTGGTGAGAAATATGAGTGATCACAGATCGAGCTCCTTTTCTTAATTAAAAGCTTATTTACAAAGTTATGAACGATTTAAGATATTTTGAGTTTTTCATAGAAAATATCTATTTTTGGTGAGAAATATGAGTGATCACAGATCGAGCTCCTTTTCTTAATTAAACGCTTATTTACAAAGTTATTAAGGATTTAAGATATTTTGCGTTTTTCATAGAAAATATCGATTTTTGGTGAGAAATATGAGTGATCACAGATCGAGCTCCTTTTTTTAATTAAACGCTTATTTACAAAGTTATTAACGATTTAAGATATTTTGAGTTTTTCATAGAAAATATCGATTTTTGGTGAGAAATATCACTGATCACAGATCGAGCTCCTTTTCTTAATTAAACGCTTATTTACAAAGTTATTAACGATTCAAGATATTTTGAGTTTTTCATAAAAAATATCGATTTTTGGTGAGAAATATGAGTGATCACTGATCGAGCTTCTTTTTTTAATTAAACGCTTATTTACAAAGTTATTAACGATTCAAGATATTTTGAGTTTTTCATAGAAAATATCGATTTTTGGTGAGAAATATGAGTGATCACAGATCGAGCTCCTTTTCTTAATTAAATGCTTATTTACAAAGTTATTAACGATTCAAAATATTTTGAGTTTTTCATAGAAAATATCGATTTTTGGTGAGAAATATGAGTGATCACAGATCGAGCTCCTTTTCTTAATTAAACGCTTATTTACAAAGTTATTAACGATTTTGACATTTTGAGTTTTTCATAGAAAATATCTATTTTTGGTGAGAAATATGAGTGATCACAGATCGAGCTTCTTTTCTTAATTAAACGCTTATTTACAAAGTTATGAACGATTTAAGATATTTTGAGTTTTTCATAGAAAATATCGATTTTTGGTGAGAAATATCACTGATCACAGATCGAGCTCCTTTTCTTAATTAAACGCTTATTTACAAAGTTATTAACGATTCAAGATATTTTGAGTTTTTCATAAAAAATATAGATTTTTGGTGAGAAATATGAGTGATCACTGATCGAGCTTCTTTTTTTAATTACACGCTTATTAACAAAGTTATTAACGATTCAAGATATTTTGAGTTTTTCATAGAAAATATCGATTTTTGGTGAGAAATATGAGTGATCACAGATCGAGCTCCTTTTCTTAATTAAACGCTTATTTACAAAGTTATGAACGATTTAAGATATTTTGAGTTTTTCATAGAAAATATCAATTTTTGGTCATTAATATGAGTGATCTCAAATCAAGCTCCTTTTCTCAATTAAACCCTTATTTACAAAGTTATTAACGATTTAAGATATTTTGAGTTTTTCATAGAAAATATCGATTTTTGGTCATTAATATGAGTGATCTCAAATCAAGCTCCTTTTCTCAATTAAACCCTTATTTACAAAGTTATTAACGATTTAAGATATTTTGAGTTTTTCATAGAAAATATCGATTTTTGGTGAGAAATATGAGTGATCACAGATCGAGCTCCTTTTCTTAATTAAACGCTTATTTACAAAGTTATTAACGATTCAAAATATTTTGAGTTTTTCATAGAAAATATCGATTTTTGGTGAGAAATATGAGTGATCACAGATCGAGCTCCTTTTCTTAATTAAACGCTTATTTACAAAGTTATTAACGATTTTGACATTTTGAGTTTTTCATAGAAAATATCTATTTTTGGTCATTAATATGAGTGATCTCAAATCAAGCTCCTTTTTTTAATTAAACGCTTATTTACAAAGTTATTAACGATTTAAGATATTTTGAGTTTTTCATAGAAAATATCGATTTTTGGTGAGAAATATGAGTGATCACAGATCGAGCTCCTTTTCTTAATTAAACGCTTATTTACAAAGATATTGAGGATTTTAGATATTTTGAGTTTTTCATAGAAAATATAGATTTTTGGTCATAAATATGAGTGATTTCAAATCAAGCTCCTTTTCTTAATTAAACGCTTATTTACAAATATATTGAGGATTTTTGATTTATGGAGTTTTTATAAATTTTTTTTTATTTTTGGTCATAAATATTAGTGATAGCAAATTGAGCTCCTTTTCTCAATTAAACGAGTGATCGTACTTTTCTTTATCAAATGCTTATTTTCAAATTTATTGAGGATTTTAGATATTTTGAGTTTTTCATAGAAATATCGATTTTTGGTCATAAATATGAGTGAACTGAAAACAAACTTCTTTTCACAATAAAACGAGTGATCAAAGATCGTGCTACTTTTCGTAATTAAAGGCATATTTACAAACTTATTAACGATTTAAGATATTTTGAGTTTTTCATAGAAAATATCGATTTTTGGTGAGAAATATGAGTGATCACAGATCGAGCTCCTTTTCTTAATTAAACGCCTATTTACAAAGTTATCAACGATTCAAAATATTTTGAGTTTTTCATAGAAAATATCGATTTTTGGTGAGAAATATGAGTGATCACAGATCGAGCTCCTTTTCTTAATTAAACGCTTATTTACAAAGTTATTAACGAACGACATTTTGAGTTTTTCATAGAAAATATCTATTTTTGGTGAGAAATATGAGTGATCACAGATCGAGCTCCTTTTCTTAATTAAACGCTTATGTACAAAGTTATTAAGGATTTAAGATATTTTGCGTTTTTCATAGAAAATATCGATTTTTGGTGAGAAATATCACTGATCACAGATCGAGCTCCTTTTCTTAATTAAACGCTTATTTACAAAGTTATTAACAATTCAAGATATTTTGAGTTTTTCATAGAAAATATCGATTTTTGGTGAGAAATATGAGTGATCACAGATCGAGCTCCTTTTCTTAGTTAAACGCTTATTTACAAAGTTATTAACGATTCAAGATATTTTGAGTTTTTCTTAGAAAATATCGATTTTTGGTGAGAAATATGAGTGATCACAGATCGAGCTCCTTTTCTTAATTAAACGCTTATTTACAAAGTTATTAACGATTCAAAATATTTTGAGTTTTTCATAGAAAATATCTATTTTTGGTGAGAAATATGAGTGATCACAGATCGAGCTCCTTTTCTTAGTTAAACGCTTATTTACAAAGTTATTAACGATTCAAGATATTTTGAGTTTTTCTTAGAAAATATCGATTTTTGGTGAGAAATATCACTGATCACAGATCGAGCTCCTTTTCTTAATTAAACGCTTATTTACAAAGTTATTAACAATTCAAGATATTTTGAGTTTTTCATAGAAAATATCGATTTTTGGTGAGAAATATGAGTGATCACAGATCGAGCTCCTTTTCTTAATTAAACGCTTATTTACAAAGTTATTAACGATTTAAGACATTTTGAGTTTTTCATAGAAAATATCTATTTTTGGTGAGAAATATGAGTGATCACAGATCGAGCTCCTTTTCTTAATTAAACGCTTATTTACAAAGTTATTAACGATTTAAGACATTTTGAGTTTTTCATAGAAAATATCTATTTTTGGTGAGAAATATGAGTGATCACAGATCGAGCTTCTTTTCTTAATTAAACGCTTATTTACAAAGTTATGAACGATTTAAGATATTTTGAGTTTTTCATAGAAAATATCAATTTTTGGTCATTAATATGAGTGATCTCAAATCAAGCTCCTTTTTTCAATTAAACCCTTATTTACAAAGATATTGAGGATTTTAGATATTTTGAGTTTTTCATAGAAAATATAGATTTTTGGTCATAAATATGAGTGATTTCAAATCAAGCTCCTTTTCTTAATTAAACGCTTATTTACAAATATATTGAGGATTTTTGATTTATGGAGTTTTTATAAATTTTTTTTTTTATTTTTGGTCATAAACAGGGCAAGGATTTCTATGCAAATGCATGTTTGTAGTCAGTAACTCAAAATCACTTTTGACAATTTATCTTTCCGAATCGAAGAATTTGCAACAAAATGGCATCGATTTGTTGTTGCATATTTTTGCATATTTTGTTATAAATGCATGTTTTGCATATTTTTCTTTTAAATGCATATATTTAGCATATTTTTCCATTTTATTGCATATATATCAGTGTACACTGTACATACATATATTTGGCAACTCCATTTAGTGTTGTAAAAATAGTAAATATATTAACACTAGAATTCTATTGTTGAAAGAAAAAGTCTACTTTTAAACTTTTCAATTTATGAATCGATTTCTTAGCTTTTTGAAATTATCGACTTTTCGAAAATTTTTTTAATATCGACTTTTCGACACTGTTCTCTTTGTGACACATAATATTAAAGCCAATTACCACTTCTGTGCTCAAATTACATCTTTATTTATGATACTATTACTAAACTACAGGGATTCAATTCGCTGAATGCACAAGTAAAATTAATTTCTTACCAAATTAAAACAAAACTAAAGAATATATTACAGAAATAATAAAAAAATGTTTGACATATTAGATAGCAATTTTAATAAAGAAAATCAAATTGAAAATTAATATTCTCCAATTGAACTGGCTTCATTTAAATATGTACCTTTAACTTCTGTTGACGAACAGACAAAGCTTCTTTTTGGAAATTTAAAAAAAAAAATTGATTTGTTTATACAAATAGAAATCTAAATTAAGTAATTTTGTAACATGAAAATAAATAACTGACTAATTTTTTTTAAATAAATATTGTATAATTTACATACATACATGAATTTTCTTATTTTTACTTTGAAAAAAATATATTTTAAACCTTTTATGTCCTTTATATGTACATATATATTGAAAATGAGACGTGAAATTTATATGTCTTTTATTAATAAATATATTTCAAATAAAAAACTTGTTTTTATTGCATATTTTTGTCATTTTTAGTGCATATTTTCTCTCTTTATAGTGCATATTATAAGCGCATATTTTTAATTTTTTAGTGCATGAAAATCCTTGCCCTGGTCATAAATATGAGTGAGAGCAAATTGAGCTCCTTTTCTCAATTAAACGAGTGATCGCAGATCGAGGTACTTTTCTTAATCAAATGCTTATTTTCAAATTTATTGAGGATTTTAAATATTTTTGAGGTTTTCATAGAAAATATCGATTTTTTGGTAGAAATATGAGTGATCACAGATAGAGCCCCTTTTCTTAATTAAACGCTTATTTACAAAGTTATGAACAATTTAAGATATTTTGAGTTTTTCATAGAAAATATCGTCATTAATATGAGTGATCTCAAATCATGCTCCTTTTCTCAATTAGACCCTTCTTTACAAAGATATTGAGAATTTTTGTGATTTTGAGTTTTTCCTAGAAAAATCGATTTTTGGTCATAAATATGAGTGATCATAAATCGAGCTCCTTTTCACAGATCGTGGTATTTTTCTTGTTTGGTATTTTTAGATATTTTGATTTTTTTCATAGTTAATATGAGTGAGTAAATATGAGTGATCACAGATCGATCTCCTTTTTCTAATTAAACTCTTATTTACAAAGTTATTGAGGATTTTAGATATCTTCAGTTTAGCATAGAAAATATCGATTTTTGGTCATAAATATCGGTGATCACAAATCGAACTCCTTTTCCTAATGTAACACTTATCAACAAAGTTATTGAGAATTTTAAGGAAGATTTTTAGAAATTCATTGAAAATATCGATTTATGAGAAGTGATCAGTGGTAAGATTATTGAACATAGATCGATTTCCTTTTCGGTATTAATCGGAAGGAAGATCTTATGTAAGCCCTAAGATATGCCTTTAAAAAAGTAATTATTTATATAAACAAAACCTTTTGTTTTTAAACAAACTCCTTAAAATATACTATATAAGCAATTCACCAAATAATTGATCTTCCAAAATATAGTTAAAAGCTTTTTATATTAAGTTGTGTGTTTTGAACACAAATAAATAAAGCTATTAAATAAACTATATCTATGACATTTATTGTTAAAAATCAAATAAACAAAATTCAAAGCGATTAGAGACAAAAACAAATAAAACAAATTAAAGTTAAACATGATAGAACATGTTTATTAACGAATTGATATTATCGATATTTAGTAGCTATCAAACAAAATACTAGAGATGAAGTTATAGAAAAAAATATATAAAATTAGCATTAATAAATAAATGATGTGGCTGATAAAACAATTTTGTTAGTTAAAGTGTTTGATTTATGTATAAGGTTTTAGTTATTTTAATAAGATGAAAACGACTTTCACTTTTGTTATTTATTGAATTAATAAATTGATTTGACGTTGTTAGAATAGAACAACATGGTTAATTGAAATGAAGTTCTAGTATTTATAATGTCTTCAAAGTTTATGTTAAATAATGTAATAAATAGCTACATACAAGTTCTTAACTATATAACTTCAATCACTTACTTTCTTAATAAGTTGTAAAAATTATTTTTATTTTAATACAAGTCTTTATATGTGTATTTAAGCTTTTTTTAAAACAATATTTTAACTGAGCTTTAATAAATATTTTGTAAATCCTCACAAAAATGTCGTTTAAAACAAACAGCATGTAGGTATATTTTTTGTTTAATTTATGTGCAAAAAATTAAAAAAAAACAAGGTAAACAACAGCAACTATTTAAAAATACAGATTAAATAAATAATAAAAATAGCCACAGCAACAGCAAACCAAAACAGCGGTCAATTTAATAATAAATCATCAGAGACAAAAAGATGCGCCACATGCACGTGTTTTACAGCTTCAGATGCCCGATATGACAGACATAAAAAGCACAACTCATTTAATGATATTTTTAAAGCATGTATGTTTACATTTTTGGTAGGAATATTATTTTATTTTTATAACAACGTACAAAGTACACATAATCGTTAAATATGTGTTTATTTTGGTAATAAATACTTGTACCATAGAGAAATACACATAGAGCGGAAACTAGAAAAAAACTCAAACAAAAATAAATTACTCAAAGTAATTGCAAATACGAGTGTTGTTTTTGTTTTCACTTAGTTTTTTTATTAATGCATTCTCACCACTTAGGATTTTGACAACAGAGTTAGGTCTTTGATAGGAGAGTTTCCGATCTATGTGTATTTATCTACGACTTGTACGCACTTTAATAACTTTATTTTGTGTAATGCGAGAACGTCTGAGAAAGCCCCACTTGGAATTTTTTACCTGATTACCTTAAGCTTTATTCAATGTGATACCCACGGGTGCATTCTTCATTATTTTAAGAACTCTGAAGAGGGTGATTAGTATTGATCTAGAAATATCGATTGAACCTATCAATTGGAATATAGAGGGTATCTTTAGGTTCATATACACTGGCACTGCAAGGACATTATCTAGGTCAAATACTTATATTGAGACTTTGGTTCATTAGCTCGTGTGTTATATGGGGAATTTATATTTGTGGCTATCCGGACTATAGGGAGTATCTTTAATAATGTTACCGCAGGTTGATATACATCGGCACTACAAGCCGAGATACTTCTGATCCTCAGGGTAATTTTCTCTACTACGGCTTAGTTATCACCACTATGATGGCTAAGCTTTGTGATAATACTTTTGCCCATGCGGATGTTATCTGCGTGGAAGTATCTGGAAATCACCTGCAAAGAATAGATTCGACACTTCAAACTCTCTCTACATGAAACTCCAGAAGTTTACTAAGGGCGAAACTCACAAAAACTGACTTCGAGCAAGATTCCTATATTTCCTCTCCACCACCTTAACAACATGGAACTAACATTTATCGATAGCGCAAAGTATATAGGAGTTCTTCGAATACGAATACGAAGTTTTATTGAAATCAGAACACTCTGGCGATATTGTGTAAGACCGTTGCAGGCATATAGATGATGGTTATGCACATACTAATGTATCTTGGTATCTTAAGAACTTCTGCTCTGACGATCACAAGAGCTACAATGCTCTATTTGTCATGCTGAACCTTATGGCTAACAACACGATACTACTGGCGTATGTAAGAAGAGTGGCTTCGGTCCTGTGGCTATACTGGACTGTCTCGATGAACTCCCGGACAACATTGAGCATCTTTGACAAGGGATTTTAATGTGTATATCATGAATGAAAGAAAAGAGGTAATGCGATATTTGGGTTGGAAATCGATTTGAAGAACACATAGCCAGTGGTAGTAGTGGATAATTGTTCATCATAGATTGTTAAATTATTTAGAGATCTATGTGATCGGATAACGTGTTGGTGAAAATGTGGTTAATGTAGCTGAGAATGGTGACGATATGGAAGAGGTTATTCAGAACAATTTAAAAAAATATAGACGACACATCGAGGAAGAGGAATATGATGAACCAGAAGACGAAGGTGAAAATTTCCAAACGAAGAACACAAAATGCAATTTGTTATTATGAGTAAAATTGGCGCCAGTATATTATCCTACATAACAACCATCTTAATTATTCTAAAATACTCCTAGAAGGGTAAGTCGCAGGTACAATGATTTTGTGAATGATAACAATGTGAAGCGGAAACTTTAAGAAGTTGACAAAAAATTCAGTTAATGGCAAAAAAACTCCCACATGTAGTAAACATTTCCAAGAATCCATGTCATCACATTTGAAAAATATGAACTTTTATCTCAGCAACAAAAATAAAAAAATTACATAAATTATTTATTTCCACCTCTGTAGTCGGTTCCGTATTCATGATACTACTGGCATATCGCTCCGGATCATATTCGGCCTACATGCGAAAATACTGAACTGACTTGGTGAACTCCCATTTGAGTTATTCACTGATGGCTCGAAGACAACATGATCGAAGAACCGGTATGCAAGATCACTTGTGAATTATTTCTCAATACCACACAGAGAAAACACATTCGTGATAGCAACCGAATTTGTTGCCAATCGATTGATTCGACCTTAGTAACCGAATTTTACAGATGTGGCTGCAAAATTTTAGAAGGAGTAACAAAAGTTTGGTTCCTTCAACCGAAATTCTTCTTTATCAACAGACTTTCTGTTCATAGAACCGAAATATTCTATGTGTGCAACCGAATTATTCAATTGGCTACAAATTCGGTTGCTATCACGAATCTGTTTTTTTCTGTGCAGGTTTATTGGACGAATATTCGGATTTACACTGATAGTCAAGCAGCATTGAAATTTCTTATGCTTGTCTCAACGACATTCAAACTTGGCCTGGAATACCATTTCTCTCTGAGCAATATATCCAGACATTCTAAAGTTGGACTTTTATGGGTATGGTTAACCAAAGTGCCTTTGGAAACTGCGTAGAAGGTTTCACTAGCCAAAAGTAAGATCTTGATTTTGGATCATAAAATCGTCTGGTGTTTCTAGGGGTAGTGGTATTCAGGCTGAAATATCTGGCGTGGAAAATGTCACAAATTGACTGAGGATTAATCGAATATACGGACAGAGTATATTCGGATGTACACTGATAATCCAGCAGCATTGAAAATTGTTATTGATATCAACACGACATTCAATCATGTTCCGGAATGCCGGTCTACTCTGAATGAAATGATGCGACATGCTAAATTTTAATTTCTCTAGGTACCGGATGACTAAAGTTGTTGAAGCCCGCGATGATGTGGAGGAGGACAACGAATTCCTCGATATTGATATAGAGCACCTTTTATAAAATGTGGGGGGCTGGCCAGGCCTGTGGTTAGTCTCACTACTGTGAATGACGCTTAGGATGATTGACAGATGGGAATTTAAGTCAAACCTTCTAAGCGCCATTACAGTTTTTAAAAAAACCACAGCAGCATCAGCAGCAACGAACCAAATCCTTTTTATAAAATAAAAGTTTATAACGTTGAAGAAACATACCTGTTTTATTTATCAACTTTATCTCTAATTGCAAGTAAGTGCAGTTATTTATCTACCACGCATGCATAAATAACATTGGTTTTTTGCTATTTTAACACCGTTGAAAGCAAACAGCATCAACTCTTGAAACTGTATTGTGGATTTACTTTCCGAAAGACGAGCTTAACTGTACAATCCAGTTGACTACTTCCTTAATCGTACGTATGATGGTCACTGGAGACTACCTGTGCAAATTTCTAGGTATGACATGTGGTAATCACTGCTACCTGCTTGTTCGGCATGCAGGCTAGGATATTTAATCTCCCATATAATGAATCCTATAGGAATTATCATTACCATAGGAGAGAAGGAGACGGTGTGACATCTCTTCTCTTACTGCCCAGCTTGGCTGTCCAGATATTAGTACTGCTCGGCGACATTTTCTTGCATGACCTTACAAATCTGTCGGAGAAGAACACCAGAAGGTTGGATACCTTCATATGAGGGAATTATCGCCATTCTACGGAGTAGAATGCTATTTAACCTAACCTGCACGATCGTGGCTGCGTGGTGTATGGCGATGTTTAAAGTGCTTACCTACAAAACCTAGCACCCCTGGTTCAATCCCTGACAGAGAAAGAACAATTTTCATTATGGTTTTCGAGTTTTAAAAATTAACCCCCTCCAAACAATCCATCCAAGAAGAACCCTGACCACCCCATCCCAGCAAAGAGGATTATATCATGGCAAAGGTCAGGCAGCCGCTACCATCTGGGAAAAAAGGTACGAATCCAAGATTAGCAAGGTTACATAACACTAAGCAACGACAGATGGGAGCCTCATTATCCTATGTCCTGTTACAACAGACCAATCTTCTACTTAGCTGGAACAACAACAGTTTAACGAAACTGATACAAGGAAAATTGACAATAGACTGGATCTTAAGGCAACATCGTAAATGGAGACGCACGATACTCCAAGAACTAGGACACTGCAATCTTACATGGGAAAGATGCGAAAACAACTGCAGCAAATTGTATAGGATGGAGATGCTTTGTGGAAGCCATATGCTCCCAAAAGGGTTAACGGAGGAAAAAATACGATCATCAACGATATTTCAACTTAACAATTCATTATATTATACTTTATGAACCGAAAATGGTATAAAAATATGATCAATAACTGGCAAGAATTGCCGCTATCGATATAAGCCAAATTAGCTTTAACTTTACCTTGATAACAGATCATATGATGGCTTATTGGAATTGAGTAGAATTTTTAAGTTAAGATTCGTTTCATATCATCATGGTTTTCGTGTTTTAAAAATGAAGTGGCTTCAACCCCTTCCAAACAATCCATCCAAGATGTTCCATGACCTTCCCACACCCTTGAAAAAGGATATCACAAAGGTCAGGCAGCCGCCACTCACTGGGAAAAAAGGTAGGTATCAAAGTTTAGCAAGATTCTCCACCTCTACCGCAAATACACAGGGACGATTTTTCTAGGCAACGAAAGATGGCAGCCCCATTATTCTATGGCCAGCTACAGCAGACCAATCATCGACTTAATTGGAACAACAACCGTTTAACGAAACTGATACAAGGACAAATTACAATAAACTGGATCTTATGGCAACATCATACATGGAGACGCACGGTACTCCAAGAACTAGGACAGTGCAATCTTACATGGGAAAGATGCGAAAACAACTGCAATAAATTGTATAGGATGGAGATGCTTTGTGGAAGCCATATGCTCCCAAAAGGGTTAACGGAGGAAAAAACACGATCATCAAGGATATTTCAACTTAACAATTCATTATATTATTCTTTATGAACCGAAAATGGTATAAAAATATGATCACGAATTGCCGCTATCGAAATAGCTAGATTAGCTTCAACTTTTCTTTGATAACAGATCATATAATGGCTTATTGGCATTGAGTAGAATTTTTAAGTTAAGTTTCATTTCATAATGGCTCATTATTACCCAACCACTTTATTATTATTTATTTTACAAAAAGCCCACTGTTTAATGAAATTAACTAATTGTTATCTTAATGTTTGTAGTTTAATATTCACACATTTCAGAAGATCATGCCTCAAGTAACAATGACATTGATTTATCCATAAATTGTGTCTCTTTTACAGAATTAAAAGAATAACACTTGAACTTCTATTTCAAAACTTAAGCTTCTTCATGATCAATTATAAAGTAATTATCAATTCATTTGAATTTAATCGTTTTGTTTATGTTTATGTCTATTAATTTTAATGAAACTAATAATTTGTTGTAATCTTATTAAAAATAACCAATTTATGTTTATTAATCAAGGTCAATAGAAAAACGTACACACAAG
Organism: Calliphora vomitoria; assembly: GCA_942486065.2. Classification (NCBI taxonomy): domain Eukaryota; kingdom Metazoa; phylum Arthropoda; class Insecta; order Diptera; family Calliphoridae; genus Calliphora; species Calliphora vomitoria. Next base: position 27,780,309 of record OW818031.2, on the reverse strand, counting down.
ATTTTTTGGCACAATTTTTTTTTTTTTCATATGACTGTCAGCATCAATTGATTCATTCATGCTGTCAGTGGAACAATCCATCTAGCCAGTCATTTCGTCTAGGTTTGTTGCTGTTTTGTTTCTTTTTGTCATTTGTTAAATTTGTTTATAAATTATCTATTGTTTTATTTGTGTTTTCTTGCTGTATTGTGAGTTTTTTTTTTATAGAAATTCATTAACCGTTATTGATTTATTTTTAAATTTTCTTGTTAATATTTTGTTTATTTGTTTATTTGATTTTTGTCTTTTATGTTGCTGCTGCTGTCAGGCATTCAAATTAATTAAATATTCTGCACATGTTTGAATTGTAATTTCGGCGATTTTTTTGCAAATTTTTATATTGACCTACAACTAGAGGTTAAAAGGTGGTCACAGTTAAAATATCGAAGCAGCAGAAGTTTTATGATGATTTGTTTATGAATTCTCTCATTATAATTATTAGATTTTTAATGCAACATGTTGATAATTATGCGAACAAATTGATTTTGAAATGAATGAATTTTAATGAATTTTGTTAGAAGGAAATTATCTTGAAATAATTTCCCGGACAAAGAGCAGAATTATCTTGTGAAATGGGGTTTTTCTTTTCACCCAACAAAAAAGTAAATTCTAACATTATAGCTAGAAAACTATAAATCGTAAATAATTTAATTTCGATACCATTTGCATAATTAAATATGACTTGATTTGTTTCAGTATAATAATCTTTATTAATTTCGGCTTTTTTAATGTTTTAAATAAGAAAAAAAAAAAAAAATCTCTAAAAATAGCAACATATTTCCTAAATTAGACCCTCATGACTAAATGGAAATTTCATAATCAAGTTTATGGCCAAAAATGAATGCATTTATTTTTGCATAATAGTTATCTAACAAATATTTACTTTTAAAACATGCGCTTTCATGTCCATCAAACAAAAGTAAACAGTAAAATGCCATAAACTAATAATTAATATTTATTAATTTTAACTATTTATTTAGTTGATTTATTAACATTGAATAATTATGAGGCTAATAATGAATAATTGATGTTCTCAGCACTGTGACTAACTTACTGAATGACTACTAGTTTTTCCTTCATTTTACCATTGAGATTATTTAAGTGAGTTTAAAATCAAATAAAACTATGAATAAATTAAATTTATTCCAATGACAATTTTGAAAAAAAAAAAAACAATGAATATTAAAGGGTGTAATTAAAAGAGTTGTTAAGTAAAGTTGTAATAATTCTGTTGACATTCAATCTTTTCCTGGAATGTCGGTATTCTCTAAACAAGTCGTGAACTTATATTTTGTTATTAATGAATGAAAATACAAGGTGGCGCAAAAGTAATCCTCCTACAGAAAATGCTATAGATTTTGCGATTGGCCCCTAATGTCAGTTCTGTTTTGACATTTGTGTAGTAAACATATGCGAAATACACGTTAATAAACAATGTTACGCTACACTGCTCCAGAACGCGGAATATAGCTGCTGACCGCCAATCGCGTCTAACATACGCTCAAGCCATCCTTAATCACCACCAAGAGGAAGATGATTTTTCATCAAAAATAATCATGAGTGATGAGGCCCATTTCCATCTAAGCGGGTACGTAAATATGAAAAATTTACGCTTCTGGGGCACTGAAAATCCGCGTGTAACCCACGAAGAGCCATTACACCCGCTCAAAGTCACTGTATGGTGTGCTGTTTTCGCTGGAGGAGTCATCGGACCTTTTTTCTTCGAAGACGTCGCGCGTCAAACGGTTACTGTAAATGGTGAGCGCTACAGAGCAATGATCAACGAGTTCTTTTTGCCGCAACTTGATCAGGACGATGCAACGGCACACACTGCACGTGCCACAACCGTTATGCTGAAGAATGCATTTCCCGGTCGCCTAATCTCCCGTTTTGACGATTTGCACTGGCCAGCAAGATCGCCTGATTTGACCGCTCCAGACTTCTTTTTGTGGGGCTTTTTGAAGTCGCGTGTTTATGTCAACAAGCCTCAGACTCTTGCAGCTCTTAAAGACAATATCCGTCAAGAATGTGAGGACCTATCGCCGGAAGTTTTGGCCAAAGTGATGGAAAATGCCATAAAAAGGGCTCAAATGACAATCAACTGTGGCGGCGGCCATTTACATGACATCATATTCTCGACTTGATGTAAAAAAAAATTAAAAGACCAAATAAAAATAATCCACAAGAAGAATCAAAGTTTTTCATTTTCTTTTTTAATTACAGCCAAAAAACACCTTGTATTTAACTTGAAGAATACATTTTGTATATAATTTCTTAATTATTTTGTAATCTCTCTTTAACTATTTCAGCCATAGTTTTATGCGTACAAATTTATAATCAAAACAATTGCATTTTTAGGGTTCATATATTATGATGTTGTCGATACTCTAGCTATCCACACATAAATGAAATATGTTGATAAAAAATTTATCTTATGTTTTTACCTATAAACATTTTTTTTTTTCAATAATCAGGGTTTTTATAGCTCTTTTCCCGTAATCTAAATATTACAAACGAATTTATAAGAAATCCAAATTTGAGTCATCAATAATTAAGTAGAAAAATTTATATTAATTGATCTCTTAAATACTTATAAGCTTTCAAATTATTGTAACTAATATATTATTGAAACAATAAAAATTTATTAAAAAAAAACAAAATATATTATGATAAATAAGAAAAAATAAAAATATAGCTAAAGGTTCTTATGGAATAAGGTGGTCAGTTTATTAACCACCATTACAGTTGGCATTAAAGATAATTATGATACAAATGTTCATGGCGTATAAATTTGTTTAAAAACTTATCAATTTGACTAAATTTTCTGAACAAAACAAATTGTGACTGAAATATAAAACCTATTTCAGTCACAGTGTTTAGTAATTTAACCACTCTATTACTTACGTTATTTATCAAAGAGTACCTATAGTATCAAATATTACTTTGTTAGCACAAGCCAACGAAAAAAACACTAAATAACAAAGTAACACTGAATTTGATGAACAATTAACACTCTGACCTTTTTTTATTGAATGCGGAAAAAACCCTTAGAAAAACTGCGGTTTACAACATTTCCAAATTAATATATTAATCTAACCAAAGCAACTTGACGGCAAAGTTTTGCCAAAAAACTTAAACGATAACTTAAAAAATTTAATTGTTTAGCAAAATGACAATAGATGTTACTAAAAATTCTTTAAAGACTCTAGAAAAAAAGGTGGTTAGAAAAATGACCACTAAACCGAAAAGTGTTAATTGTATTTATACTCTATACATTGCAAGTTATGTCACTATTTCAATTGTTTAATATCAGTACTTCTTCAGTTGGGCCACAAAGTATGCCAAATCAAAAAATATTTTATTAGGGCAGCTCTCTTAAAAAAAGATGGCAAATATTTTGTACTACAATATCAGTATTGTGTTAACGTAAAACGCAGTTCATAAAGAAGGAGACAAATATAAAACTAGATCAGTTTCTGTCTCGTGTCACCTCTTTTATGCTTATGCTATCGCAAGTTTGAAACAGCTTCAATAGCAGCCAAACACAGGCAAAAACAGTTTCAACCCAGTAGTAGTGATAGGTTGTCTACTGGTATTTATAGACATAGATCCCAAACAATGTGCACATAGTATCTACTGGTGTTTACAGCTATAGAACTCTGGTAATGTAGTGGTGCATATGGTATCTAATATGCTAACCTGCGGTTCACAGTCTTGCCACGGTTGCTGTATTCTCTTATTTAAACTTGTAAATTGCCTAAGTTAAAGCTTTGAAAAAATGAATTAAATAAAATATTGAAATCCCATAAATATAAAAAAAAATATCCTGGTTATCCCGGCAAACGTTTTTATAACACTGTCTTCATAGTCCGAATTATAAGTCTAACGGAGACTTTATGATTGACCGCAGACAAGATGTTTGCTAGATACCACCTGTGAGACGTCAAAATGATGAGCAGTTGTTTATTACATAAGTTTGTCATTCCGTTTGTAATTTCCACAATATAATTTTCCGACCCTATATATATATATTTTGGATCCTTATAGATAGCATAGTCGATTAAGCCATGTCCGTCTGACTGTCTGTTGAAATCAATTTTCTGCAGACCCCAGATATTTTCGAGATCCAAATCTTCAATAATTCTATCAGACATGGTTTCGAGAAGTTTCCTATTAAAAATCAGCAAAAGATGTCCATAAATAACGGAGATATGAGCAAAAATCCGAGACAACCTCTATTTTTGATCTATATCTCTATTACTAAGTCATAAATATACACAATATGGATATCTAATGATAGATATTTCAAAGTCCATTGTAACGATGTATAGTTGGTCCTACAATGGGTCAAAATCGGGAAAAATATTTTTTAATCCGATTTTTTTTTCACAAAAAACATTTTTTTGTCATAAATTTTTTTCACTAATAAATTAAAAAAAAATGAATTTATAAATTAAATTTTTTTTTTTTTAAAAATTGGTAAAAACTATTTCGAAAAAAAATTTTTTTTTTTAATTTTATTTTAAAGTTTAATTTGGTGAAGGGTATATAAGATTCGGCACATCCGAATATAGCTCTCTTACTTGTTTAAGATCAAAATAGTTCCGTGACCTATTACAGACTGTCTAAAAGCTAACACTTCATCCATCCTCCTTAAAATAGTCATGTTAAAGTGGTAGGAATTTTCTATATAAACTATAAGAATAAAAAGGGAGAAAGTATTTTTTTTTAATTATTTTTTTTTCGCGTATTTCATTTTGTCGTTTATCACATTGACACACAAGTTATAGAGGCTTTAGGAAGCTGTTTAATGTGCCATTACTTCAGAAATAATAAAATCTAAGGGACCTATTTTCTATACCCCGGCGTCAAGTGATACTATATGGAAAAAAAAATATCAAAAATTGTTTTTGTTTTCAAAATCAAATCCAAAATTCGCAAGAATTGCTTTGCACATTACAAACATTTGCACAATCCCAATATACCCTCCTCAGTATGGTTGTGTAGGGTATAAAAGCTGATATCTTCCCCATATTGAACTAGTTACATAACTATTTGTATGTCCGTTACCTTGCCCTAGAAAATTTTAAAATTATTGCTTTGAAAAAGATGTTTTTATTTAGTAAAAAAACGGTCCTTAATTTCCTTAAACAGGTTGTCAAACAAGATCTAATATGATTTACGTTACACTTAAATTTTCAGTCAAACTGTAATTAATCCTAAAAAGTCTTATGTGCTTTAATATTTACAAATATTTGTTTAATATAAAGGTATACAGTTTTTTAAATTTTCTTCCCTCTTTTTGCATCACTCTTTAATTTAGCATATTAATAAGAAATAAATTTATGCCATATAAATTTTTTAGAAATACCAAAATAACCAGTAGTAGGCTTAACTACTAATTATAACAAAACTATTAAAACAAAACAACAATAAAAATAGAAGATGTAAATATTATTAATAAACATAATAATTAATGTTAATGCCCTGTTTTATTAATTAATAACAGTCGCAACATTAATGCAGTAAATAAATACATATGTGAAAAATCAACATAAATTACTAGATTTATATCTCACAGCATATTACGAGGCAGACAACTTTGAGACAGTATCAGGTTTCAATTGAAATATCAAGTCAAACAAATAAAAGAGTTTTTAAAGTCAAGAGTCAAATTAAATTTAAAAATACGACTAATTCCTTAAATGCTTATAAAAACAATTAGTGCTAAGCATCGCACAGTGGTTTATAAATATTTATATTTTGGGAAATAATTATATTTTTCGGCGATGAAAATGATCGCCATGTTATGGTCATTTTGAGGGGTACATATCTATAATTTATTCTTAATTATCTATTGAAAATTATAGTGTAAATAAAAATGTTTTTTTTTTTTTTTTTTTTGCTTCGAAAATGTCGAATTTTGTGCAAAACAAAGCGTCATATGTGGGAAGTTTTGCTTTACTTCTTTAATTTGAAAAAAAGTGTTCCCTCGGTTTCAACATGCGAGAGATGGTTTGTGGTGTTTAGAAGTGGTAGACAAAGATCGCACAGGCCAGCTTACAAAGTTTGAAGACCTAGAATTTGAGGCATTACATGACGAAGAGCTTGCAAAATCATTGGGAGCTACTCAATCAGCAATTTCAAAACGTTTGGTAGCAGCAAGATTCATCTAAAAGCAGTGAAATTGGGTATCATACGAATTGAAGCTGAGAGACCATGTAAGACGATTTTGTATTCTAAAATGCTGCTTTAACGCTTTAGAAGAAAATCATTTTTACACCGAATCATTACTTTCGATGAAAAATGGATCCATTTCGATAACTTAAAGCATAAGAGATCTTAAATGAACCCCATCTAACCTGCCTCCAAATATCCATGGCGCTAAAGTAATGATCTGTATTTGGTGGGATCAAATATCTATTATGAATTGTTGAAATCTGGCCAGACCATCACATGGAACCTGTACGAAAAACGTCCAGAGATGAAACCGTAATATTCGATTATGACAACGCTAGGCCACATGTTAAAAAAGCTGTTAATCACTATTTAAAAATAAGTGGTTGGGAAGTTTTACCTCACTCGTCTTATAGACCAGACCTTGCCCTGTCCGACTACTATTTTATTCGATACGGCATACGCTTAATTTCAGAGCAGAGTATCCGAAATCGGCTTGATTCGTTTCTGGCCTCAAAAGATGAGCAGTTTTTTTGGAGCGGAATAAATTCATATTGTTTGTTTCAAAATAAAAGGAAAACAATTGATAAAATTCCGCATTTTTAAGTCAGTTTTCTTATTTTTTGTCCCGCTTATGTTTCGAAAATCCTTAAATGTTTCACCTATTTTGCAATTGAAATTTCAAAATACAAAAAAAAACTAAATTTATTCAAACAAAATACATTTGAATAGAAATAATTCAAATAAAACTATAAACATATTACTCAGAAAAAAGTATCAACATTAATAGTATGATTTGATTTCATTGATTTTCAATGCATAACATTTATAACGAATTTCATAAATAGTTTGATTTTGTTCATAGTTTTTGCTTTCAAATAAAATCTTATTTAAATTTTCATTTATATTTTAATGTTGTTTAAAAGTGATTGAAATTTTTCTTGGAAAATTACTAGAATGAACAAATGCTATTATTATGCAAAAATATTAAACCACTCACTAGTCGATATCTAAATAGAAATATATACGCTGTATGGTTCCAAATCTGTAAAATTTTCCGGGGAATTTCTGTATATGGTTTCTTATTAAACAACAAATTATTTGTTATTTATTGCCAACATTACATCCATAGATTGTTTTGATCCAACTATAGTTTTTTCAGCCGCAACAGAAAAACTTTGTCCTTAAGACTGAATCAGTTATTTATCAATAAACAAATAAAAAAAAATATATATTTAACTCTTTGCGGTTGGGTGGTTACTTTACTAACCACATTTTCTATAGTCTTTAAAACATAGTTTATTGGCATCTATTGCCAGTTTGCTAAACAATTATATTTTCTGAAGTCATCGTTTATGATTTTTTGCAAAACTTTGCCGTCAGGGTGCTCTGGTTAGATAAATATATTAATTTGAAAATCAGTTTTTTAAGAGACTTTCACGCATTCTATAAAAAAAATGCACAGAGTGTTTATTGTTCATCGAATTCAGTGTTACTTTCTGACCAAACAGAAAATTTAGTCAAAAATATTCGATTTCAAAAAAATGTATACGAAACACAAATTTTTATTATAGTTATTTTTAATGCCAAACACCACGGTGGTTAGTAAACTAACCACTTCACTCCACAAAAAACCTTGGAATGGGGTGGTTTTTTCATGTTTTGATTTATTTTCTCTTACTTTTTATAATAAACTAACCTTGATTAAAGTAAAAATGCAATTGTTTGAAGAGTTAAAACAGGAAAATTAACATGTTGACTTAACAAAAATTTTTAAGAATGAGATGCTTAACATAAAAACTTCTCAATATTTAGAGAAAAATTACAATAATACTGGTATACATTTGACAATTAGGATTCTGATTTCAAAAAGTTATTTTCGAAAAGAATTACAATTTTTTCCAAATTTAACTTATTATTGAATTTTGACCGATTATTTGAAAATTAGTAGTGTTTTTTTCTTAATTTGGGAAAAGAGAAATTCTGGGAAATTCCAAACTCTAATATATTATTCTACTTTTAAAAAATACTACTTAATCATTGATTATCACTTGAATATATACTCAGATTTATGGTTTCTAGGGTAAGTTTATTATTAATTTTAATTGTGAAGAACAATGTTCATGAATTCTTTTTAAAAACTGTTTTTAAAATAGACGTTCATGAAAAATCTTCATCGTTCAAGCTCATTTTATATTATAATCACATAAAGAAATATTTCTTTATAAACTTTTTCAAACATTTTTTGTTAAATAAATAAAATTATTCAAAGAATATTTATATGAAACATTTTAGTTGAATATTGAAATATTTGTCTTTTTTGTGGAGAAATAAAATAATTCAAAGAAAACTGCTTTAAATAAAATCGATCAAAAAGTTTTCGAATAAGTAAAATAATATTTTATTCATAATTTATTGCAAAAGCTAAATTAAATCTATCTATATAAATATATAAATGTCTTTGTAAGTTTGTTTGTTTATTTGTTTGTTTGTTTGTTTGTTTGTTTGTTTGTTTGTTTGTTTGTTTGTTTGTTTGTTTGTTTGTTTGTTTGTTTGTTTGTTTGTTTGTTTGTTTGTTTGTTTGTTTGTTTGTTTGTTTGTTTGTTTGAGCTTCACGCCTAAACGGCTGAACCGATTTTATTGAAATTTGGAACGTAGATAGATCCTTACTTGGAAGCGTCAATAGGCTATAAATTTTTCCATTCCTTGGACCAGAAAGGGATAAAAAGGGGGAAAAACGGGTAAAATTGGTACCTTTAGTTTTTAAACAATAAATACTAAACGGCTGAACCGATTTTTACATCGACAGGGGTAGCGAAGCGCACCGGGTCAAGCTAGTATCTATATAAATGTCTTTGTAAGTTTGTTTGTTTATTTGTTTGTTTGTTTGTTTGTTTGTTTGAGCATCACGCCTAAAAGGCTGAACCGATTTTATTGAAATTTGGAACATAGATAGATCCTTACTTGGAAGCGTCAATAGGCTATAAATTTTTTCAATACTTGGACCAGAAAGGGATAAAAGGGCGGGAAAACGGGTAAAATTGGTACCTTTAGTTTTTAAACAACAATTACTAAACTGCTGAACCGATTTTTACATCGACAGGGGTAGCGAAGCGCACCGGGTCAATCTAGTTATATATATAAAAATGAAATGGTCCATGTATGTAAGCATCTCATGAGAACGGCTGGAGCGATTTGGTTGATTCTTTTTTATTCGATTCGACATTTTTAGGAGATGATTTGTAAAGAAAATAAATGAGAGAACTAAATTCGGCTTTGCCAAATCGTATATACCCTTCACCAAAAAAAAAATTTTTAATATTTTTAGGTAAACAAAATAATTTTTTTTAAATTGTTTTTCAAAATTTAAAAAATAATAATTTTTTTCAAAATTTTTTTAATTTTTTTTTTCGGAATAGTTTTTTTTTAAATTTTTTTCCTAAATTTTTTTTAATTTTTTAAATTTACTATGAAAAAAAATTTATGACAAAAAATTTTTTTGGTAAAAAAAATTCGGGTTAAAAAATATTTTTCCCGACTTTGACCCATTGTAGGTCCAAATTACTATAGCCTTATATAGATCATTGCAATGGACTTTGAAATATCTATCATTAGATAACCATATTGTATTAATGACTTAGTAATCCAGATATAGATCAAAAATAGGAGGTTGTCCCGGTTTTTTCCTTATATCTCAGCCATTTGTGGGCCGATTTTCTCAATTTTAAATAGCAACGGATCCGGAAGAATTCCCGATATATTGATGTATGGATCAAGTTTGTAAGTTATTTGGGGTCTTCAGAAAATTGATTTCAACAGACAGACAGACTCCGCTATCTATAATGATCCAGAATATATACTTTATAGGGTCGGAAAATTATATTGTGGAAATTACAAACGGTATGACAAACTTATATATACCCTTCTCACGAAGGTGAGGGGAATTAAAATTACAAAATTCGAAAATTTAAGTTTTAAATATATTACCTCCTTTTCGCTTCTCATTTATCTTAATAATTAGTAAAAAGGTCCAATTTTTACATACTATTAAATACTAGGTATGTAAAAATTGGACCTCCAGGTTACGCCATATACGCGCTAACCTCGGCTTACATATGCCTGAAATCATACTTAAACATTAATGCCATAAAATTATGTAATTACTAAAGCCAATTGGATGGCTATTTTATGTTTTATTACCATTAAAGATATAACTTAAAGATTTTCTATTTGTATTTCAGAAATTTACATTGGTATTGATATTAGAATTTTCTGAAATACAAATGGAAATTTCTGCAAGACAATTGGAAAATTCTGAAATACAAATAGAAAGAAGTATAAATTAAAAAACTCTGTAATAGAATTGGAAATCGTGTTGTTGCATTCCCAGGTATTTCTACTTCATTATTTTTTGTATCACTGTGTAATTATCGAGAACAGCTTTAGTATGCTTGGCTTATACGACTAAAAACAGAGTTCGGGTCCAAAGGAAACAAGTAAGGGAGCTATATTCGGCTGTGCCGAATCTTATATAACCTTCACCTCATGATACTTTGAAATAAAATTTAAAAAATTTTTTTATTTTTTTTTTTTTTAATTGTTTTTTAAAAGTTTTTTCCAATTTTTTTAAAAAAAAAGAATTTTTTAATTTTTTAGTGGAAAAGATAGGTAAAAAATAGAGGTTGTCTCGGATTTTTGCTCATATCTCAGTTATTTATGGACGGATTTTGCTGATTTTAAAGCATGATCTCGAAAGCATGTCTGAGAGAATTATTGAGGATTTGGATCCCGAAGATATCTGGGGTCTTCAGAAAATTGATTTCAACAGACAGACGAACAGACAGACGGACATGGCTAAATCGAATACGCTATCTATAAGGATTCAGAACATAGGGTCGCAAAATTATATTGTGGAAATTATAAACGGAATGACAAATTTATATATACCCTTCTCACGAAGGTGAAGGGTATAAAAATATTTTAGAAACATTTGTAAAATTGCTCTGAGATAATTTTCATCCAGGCGATGATATCCTTAAGTTAGAATTTTTGCATCTCTAAATATTTCTTTAATATTTCATCACTGAACGCATTGGAGCAGCACAATGGGCATAGTGCTCATGTGATGCCGAATAGGGCTTTTAGATGACCTCCAAAAGTGCTTCGATGGAAAGATTAAGCTTTATCTATTTCGTCCAGATGGTACAGAGTGTAGTTGATGACTTTGTTGGAGATAACCGTTTACCAGAACACATGGGACATTAATGTTGTGGCCCGTCACATTGCCACTCTTTGTAAAGGTGCTAGGAGATAGGCAATATTTAAAGACGAATGCCGACACAATTTGGCCTTGAGGAAGTCCTTGCTTAACTACATATGTGGGCTTTTTTGCGCATGGTCATCGTTATTAATTGTAAATTTTCTTACGGCCTATTTTTGCATATTTTATTGATAATGCATACTTTGTTACAATTTACATCAAAATTCATATGTATATGCATTTGTTTGTCGCCGAATGACAATAATCTTTTTCGCATTAGTTTCTTTAAGTTTTCTGAAAAAAAAAAAAAATTTTAAACTAAAACAAAATCAAAATAATCTTACACTTTGCTTGCTTTTAGCACAGACCTTAACTTGCAGCCGCAAAATAACAAATGTTTATGAACATCAAAAAAAAAAAAAAAAACAAACCCACATCTCTACATGTAGGCCTAAGTTAATTTCTAATTAAACAGATAAATTCATTCAACAAGCTTGTAAAATTGTGCCCTTTTGTTTTTATATGCACGTTAAGTCTTACCACGAAATCATTAACATTTTTGATTAATTTTCTAATTTAGTACCAACATCAATTTACATGTTGTTGTTTATTTAACCTACATGATTTCGAAAACAGCATTTAAGATCATTTAAATGTAGTTTTTTTATGTTTTTAGAATTTACAACAAATAAACACAGAAGAGAAAAAACCTCAAATTGAACTTGACATTGAAACGAAAACCACATCTATGGCAGACAGTTTAAAGCCGGTAAAGCCTAGACAAGACTTCTTAAATATTAAAACACAAGATTACAACGAGATTAATGACCGAAACTGTGTTTTTAATTTTAACTGCAGATCTTAAAACCAAGAAATAATAATGAAACGTTTAATTTGAATTGAATTCTCTTTTGGTATCAAACAAAAAAAAAAAAAAATAAACGAAATGATATGAAATAAATCTGAAACTGGTTCCGCTTACAGAGAAAAAAAAACTACCAACAATTTCGGTAACCAAGTCTTTGATGGACATTGCAAAATCATGAATATTTGATTGAAAATGTCTTTTTTTTGGGGGGAAAAAATGCACAACAGCAGCAGCTCTTAAAAATTATGACTAAAGAGTAAGAGAAGAGAATTTGGAGTTTTGGTTGTTTCTGAAAACTTATAGTGATTTTTTTATTAATAAAACTTTATGATGATAAATGTAAAAGATTCGGGTATAAATATGCAACGTAAACTGTTTAGTATCATCATTCACAGCTCTAGTGTAGAAGTGATAACAACTTATCAAAATATTAAACCTTATTAAAAAAACCACAATGGTAAGTTGTAGATCAAATCTTACTACTAATGTACTGGCCTCATTTTGGATTACCAGAGCCAACATTAAGTAGTTATCTTTGCTAAGAGATAGAACTGTTATAATTTTGCTTTATATTCTTTTAGAAATTCTTCATTATTGCTGTTTGCGCTATTGCCGCCGTATCGGCTGATGTCTCCCACTTGACTGGTCATGGTTACAATTACGACAAACCCTCACCAGTTTTTGATGTGCCACAACAGGCTCCCTCTTATCAGCAACATCAGTCTGCTCCTGCACCTTCTAACGAATACTTGCCACCTCAGCCACAATACTCTGCCCCAGCTCCAGTTCATCATCAAGAACTCTCAGCTCCAATTCCAGCCCCTGCTCCTACCAACGAATATTTGCCTCCCCAGCCTCAATACTCTGCACCAGCTCCAGTTTATCAACAACAACTTTCTGCTCCTATCCCAGCCCCAGCACCTTCCAACGAATACTTGCCTCCTCAGCCACAATACTCTGCCCCAGCTCCAGTTCATCATCAAGAACTCTCAGCTCCTATTCCAGCCCCAGCTCCATCTAACGAATATTTGCCTCCTCAACCTCAATACCAAGCACCAGTTCATCATCAAGAACTCTCAGCTCCTATCCCAGCCCCTGCACCCTCCAACGAATACTTGCCTCCTCAGCCACAATACTCTGCCCCAGCTCCAGTTCATCATCAAGAACTCTCAGCTCCTATCCCAGCCCCTGCACCCTCCAACGAATACTTGCCACCTCAACCACAATACTCTGCCCCAGCTCCAGTTCATCATCAAGAACTCTCAGCTCCTATCCCAGCCCCTGCACCCTCCAACGAATACTTGCCACCTCAACCACAATACCATGCCCCAGTTCATCAACAACAATTGTCGGCACCCATTCCAGCCCCAGCTCCCACCAATGAATACTTGCCTCCTCAGCCACAATACTCTGCCCCAGCTCCCGTCTACCAACAACAACTCTCCGCTCCCATCACAGCTCCCACCAACGAATACTTGCCCCCAACCAACCAGCACCATCATCAAGAACATCATCACGAGCATCACCATGAATCTCAAAGCCAAGCTGGTGGTTACCATTATGATGCTCCCGCTAGACGTTTCCGTTACCGTTATCGTTTCTTCTAAGTTTTTCCAGAGTCTGGTCAAAAGCAAAGCGACACTTGTTAAATTAACAAGTTAATATAAGTATTTTTTTTTTTTTGTTTTACACATTTCTGTTATGGATGTTGACGATGTTTTGTTATACGATAAGTTTTAGTACAATTTAATTAAAGAAAATAAATGTTTTTATAAAAAAAAAAAATCATGGAAAATTATTAACACAATTGTCACACACAATCTGTAAAAAAGTTGTTAGTTCCAGTCCTTAGCAAAAGCCGTAAAAATGTTAATCTATTAAGAACAAAAGCTCTCTAAAGATAATAGCGGAATTCAGTAATAAGTGCGAAAGGTCTTGCAACATTGCAAATGCACAATGTAACTGTAATCCAATAACAAAATACACACAAAAACATATAATATTTTGCTTTTGAAATGATGCAAGAGTATTCGCACTTAATACTGAACTCCGCTAATGAAACTAGTACCGCATTGAGGACTATATTAGCCTTTGTTTTTCTTAATTTTTTAAATCTTTAAAACCATTTCATATTTGTGGACGATATTTTGTTATACGATACGTTTTAGTACAATTTCATAAACGATAATCATTTTTTTTTTTACAAAAAAAGAAGACAAAAACCTAAACAATATGAATCTATTAGTCAAAAAGCAGCCTACAGATAATGAAACTTCCCAGTAGTTAAGCAAGTAATCACTTAGGTGATTCCAATTAATATATTTTGGGTCATATAACAGAAAGAAGTCTATTGGGTACTTTATACATCTCATGTAATCTAGCGTGAGGACAATTGTCACTTGACTGTCTCTAAGTAATCTGGAGTGTAGTCACTTTAAATGTTTATATTGTACTGCACTTTTTTGTGGATAATACGTACAAACTGGGTTTATACAAATAGTGTTGATATAATTCTCATACAGTTTATTTTAGCTTAAGTATACTTACATCTATTCCAGCAGTTCTAGGAGACAGTCCCAAACTAGTGATTTTACGGGTGCTAATTGAATACAAATAATCATCTAAAAACATATATTATAGACAGTCTAATAAAAGATTGCTTGTAAACAAACCTTCCTCCGACAACTTTCCAATAAATTGTTTCTTTTGACTAAAATAACTACTTTCTTAATTGCAGTACAAACTATATGTTTAAAGTGACTTCACTATAGGTTACTAAGGGACACTGAAGTGACTATTGACTTCACGCATAAATAAAAATAAACTGTATGAGAATTATATCAACACAATTTGCATAAAACCAGTTTGTACGAATTACTCACAAAACGTTTAAAGTGACTACACACTAGATTACTTTGAGACACTTAAACGATAATTGTCTTCACGATAGATTATCTGGGATGTATAAAGTAACAACTTGTCGAGTATTACCCACCAGAAGTAATCTATTGGAAAGTTGTCGTTACAAGAAATCGGTTATTGTACTGTCTATGAGATGCCATTCTAACTGACTATTTGAGGTCAAGGTTAAGGTTTTACCATATTATGTTGCTTTCGGCTAATTGCTATCATAATCTGAGAACAACATACAGTGCACTCGCGGTAACGTAAACACCGTCTAACGTAAACACCGCCTAACGTGAACAAGCTTTTGTTTACATTGACTACTCTGTAACGTGAACAAACTCAGAAAGCTCTATAACGTGAACAAATTTCACTGCATTTGTTTCCTAAGCATGTAGACAAAACTGAAATACATACATTAATTCGATTTTTAAAGTTTTGGGAATCCGCTTATATAAAAAGTGTGTTTATATCCTCTAAATTATTTTTTTTTTACGTATGAGTTATTTTATTTGCTATGTAATTATACCCTTCACCTTCGTGAGAAGGGTATATATAAATTTGTCATTCCGTTTGTAATTTCCACAATATAATTTTCCGACCATATAAAGTGTATATATTCTGGATCCTTATAGATAGCGGATTCGATTAAGCCATGTCTATCTGTCTGTTGAAATCAATTTTCTGAAGACCCTAGATATCTTCGGGATCCAAATCTTCAATAATTCTGTCAGACATGCTTTCGAGAAGTTTGCTATTTAAAATCAGCAAAGTCCGTCCATAAATAACGGAGATATGAGCAAAAATCCGAGACAACCTCTAAAATTTCATAAAAAAAAAACAATTTATTGCATGCTTTGACCAAAAAGCAACAAAGCGTATGTGTGGATGTGTGTTGGTTATTGTTTTGCGTATTTTGTTTTTGTTTTTATACCCTTCACCATGAGAGGCAAGGGCATATATAAAGCAGCGAAAGGCATTGAGCTCTCAAATGAGTTCTCTTGTTTTTGTTTTCACATGTACGCAAGCACACACATTGTATAAAAACAATCAAAACCAGTCAGTCTCACATGAGCATTGATAGAAGCAAGTTGTTTTACGCTTTTGTGCTTGTTTATTTCAGTTATTGTTTTTGTTTTTTTTCTCAACTTTTTACTCAACTCATACAACTACAATATTTAAAATCTGTAGTGGTGTGAGTTTGCCTTTCGCTGATATAAAGAGAGAGTTGTTTATAATGAGTTTTCATATGAGCAACTCTATCATACGTAAACACCATACACACCCAACAACAACATTCTACAACAATAGTGCTAAATTAAATCACACGTATTCTTATGCCCTTACAATTTAGTAGTCGTTGTCCACTCAACGAGACAACTACAAAAGCGCATGAGCACGGGTGTATGACTTTTTCTTTATTTTTTCAGTTTTTGTATTTGTTTGTTTGTTTTACAATGTGGAATGAGATGAAATGAATAAGAATTATAAATCAAACACACGCATCCATAATTTCGTTTATTATAATTTTTGTTGCTGTTTGTTGTTATTTTTTCAACATACAATTGTGCAAAATAATTGTTGTGTTTATTTGGTTAGTTATCAGTGAGCACTCAACGTGTGAGTATGAATATCGGATGTTTTGTAATTGCATCTGATATAATATTATGATTTTTTCTTATTGTTGTTGCTATATGAAGAGTTTTGCATGGGTAAAGGCAATGTACGTAAATATGTATACTTAGGTGAAGGGTATATAAGATTCGGCACAGCCGAATTTAGCTCTGTTACTTGTTTTATTTCAATGTGTATTTTCTCGTGATCTCGTTTTGTTTTGTACTGTATAGTGCACTGTATTATGATATAAAGATTCATCATAACAATGGTTGTCAAAAACATATACTTGTTTACTGTAACCATATATATGATTGATAGAATCATGTGAGTCATAATTTAATCATATTATAGTTACCACAATCATGTAAATAGTTACAATGACTATAATATTGTTAAAAAACTTTTAAAAATGTAAAAATGTTTACTGTAAACATGCACAACTATATTTTTATCTCTGCGTGTATGTAATCCAAATGTGAATCCAATACGTTGACTACTTTGAACTAGCTATCAGACTCACTCACTGTAATCCCAAAGGGTCAATTGATTCCCTGCTTAGGACATGCACTAGTCACGTAGCTAGTTGTTCGGGACAGGTAGTGTAAAAGTGAAGAATATTTTAGTCGCTAAAAATCATCACTAGTTACCAACCAACTAACCAATTTGCAAGGCTTTCGAATGGCGAACTTAATACAAGCATGGCTTTGAGAAGTTATCAATTGACATCATTTACCAGATAAATTGTTTAATTTTAAAACCGGATCATCGTCATGACTTACATTTGTCCCATCTTTTATAGTAAAACTAATCACTCAACTATAGATTGTTTGTTCTTAAGCATAATGCTATTTGCTGGTTTATTTCACAACTATTATTGTTTATGGAACTATCGATTTAGTTGGTGAAAGGTAATGCACAGGGTGTCAATTGGTATCCTTCATATTCATACTCGTCTCATGTTTTACAGTAAAACGTTCTAAGCACTTAACCATAGATTGTTATTTTGCACATTATGCTATTTGCTGCTTTATTTCACAACCCTTAATGAAAATATCGAACTATCGATTTTGTTGGCGAATGGTAATGCACGGGATGTCATTTGTTTCCCTTTATATTCATACTCGTCTCATGTTTTACAGTTAAATGCTCTAAGCACTTAACCATAGATTGTTATTTTGCACATTAAGCTATTTGCTGCTTTATTTCACATCCTTTCGTGTAGATATCGAACTATCGTTTTCGCTGGTGAAAGGTAATGCACATGGTGTTAATTATCCCCCTCATATTCATACTTGTTGTTGTAACAGCCCCGCTGTCATTAAAAGTTCTTCCCTGGTGGAAAAAACTTCGAGTTGATACAGCTGTAGCTAAGTTGACAATCTTTGGCCGGACTCGGACTCGTTCCGGAGCGACGATAAAATTATCGTCTAATGTTTTGCAGTCAAATGTTTTAAACACTCACCCGTATATTGTTCTTTGGCACATTATGATATTTGCCACTTGATGTCGATATCGAACTGTCGATTTTGCTGGTGAAAGGTAATGCACAGGGGACCAATTGATAGGCTGTGTATAACTTTACATTAGAAAAGTAACTAGTAACAATGATCATAGTATGTTCGACATGAATACCTGTTTAAGAAGCGATTTGCGATAGCGAGTTGACAATTACAAGATTTGAAACTTTAATTTAATATTTTATTGGCCGCTATTTGCCGCAAACCTTCCTGTCTAGTCGTTTCTTTACGACAGTCTGTTAAGACATTTAGAAGTAATAAGCCTTTATAAAAATTTGAAAGGCTTTAGAAAACAGTGGCAAAATAAATAAGCACTTTAAAATCACTACTTAACACCTGCTTCTATTATTACCTCGTCTTTCAATATAATTAAACACCTTGTTCGTTTTATTTTAAAATAACTTTAAACTATGTATGAGTTTTGTCGAAATTTAGTTCAAATGCGGCATTAAATAAAATGTTTAAAATATATAACATTGTTAACATGCCATTTATTGTCTTGACAAATTATTCAACAATAAATAAAAACATAAATCGGCAAACGTTTTATGTTAAATGCAAATAAATAAAACGTTGACAATAAAATGTCGCAAATAAATCCACTGCAACACCCTAAAGTTATGTTATGACACAAAAAAAATCAGAAAAATATAAATTTAAATCCAGGTATTTATTTCATTTACAATAAATATTCATTGAATTTTTTTATTTGTTTAAATTTTAATATTTTGTCTGAACATGAATGAATACGTACGTTTTTAGCTGATGAATAAAGATAATGGGATTGATGATTGAAAGATGTACAAAAATCAAGATAAAACAGGAAAATAAACGAATATAAAAACAAACACAACAGCTATAAAATAAATTTAATGTTAATGTTTTTAAATATTTACATATAAACGATTTTTTTCAATTTTGCAAAAGTACACCTTGAGTCTCGCCACCTTTTGCTCTGAAATACTGTTATCGAAATAACTGCTATTACCGTTACCGCAAATGTTTTTTTTTTTTAAATTATGAAAATGTATATTTTATATATTTAGTTTAGGAAAATCTACCAATCTTAAAATGTAATTGTAATGTAACTTAACTGAAATAATTGGTCAATTCACAAGGGGTCTTATCAGTCATAATGTCCTAATATATCACGACTAGGCGGATCGGCTTAACCGACTCTTAGGCATTCGCCGTTGGTATGTGCTGGTTCGTTACGATAACACAATAAACATAGCATAGAAAGTAGTATTATTTTAAGACATTTTTTGCCTGAAAAGCAATAAAAAAACAAAAAAAAACTGTCAGAACCGAAAATTTTATGAAAAAATTTTATGTACTTTTTAAAATTATAATTGTTTTTATTGATATATTTACATTTTAAACAGTTTTAAAGATATTTGAGATTTTTAGTTGCTTTTTTGGCAAATTATTTTTTAAAATAACAGCTGAATCACGTAGTTTATAAAGTACTGTTGTCGGCTTATAATTTTCCAAAGCCCATTGTATGCATATGTTTATCGATGTTATACAATCGTCCAATTTAATTTTTTTGTTCATGATCACTATCGTATAAATCCTCCAATTCCGTGTCTGATAATTCCATTTACTCCTCATTACTTTCCACATGAAATTCTTCTTAAATCCAGTTGTTAATGTCAACATTCGTGAAAAGATGTTCCGTACCAATTCGAGCTTCAAGTGTACCAATAGTTGAAAGATCTTCGTTTTATCCTCTTCACTCAGTACCGAAGTTGAGCAAGGCGTTTAAGGATTTTCGGTTATTGGACACTGATATTTTATCCCAGGACGTAGCTAGAATCTGAAATGCATTTTTGAGATTGAGCTCCAAATTTGTTCCCTTCTCACCAAGCATGTGGGTGAGCAGCTGTTTTTTATAATTTAATTTCACCAAGTTGATAACGTTTTGATCTAACAGTTGAATAAGCGCAGCGCAATTTGGTGTTAGATTCAATGATATAATTAAACCGTAATCACTTTTTAGTTCATCAACTGGGTTACACGTTGCGTTATTTAAAAGCAAAACTGCTTTTTGCGGCAGACCTTTGGATGGCAAAAATTCTCAGACCTAAACTCTTTTACAAATGGATCAATAAGATAAGGTTTCGAAAAAAAAATCTAATTCCATATCGACAATTAAATTTCTTCAACCATCCTTCACTGGCATTGAATTGGTTTGATAAATTTTGGAATACAAATGACTGGCTTTTGATCATAAAATCGCTGCTGATATTGGAAAATTGTTCCCTTTGTTTTAGAAACCACTTATAAAGCATTTTTTCCATTTTTGGGTACTCAGCTTTCTTTAAGGTGCAGTGTTTGCCAGGGCCACTTTCTGTTGTACGTACTAACTTTATTAATGAATTTTCTTGCTTTACAATGCGGTACAACTTGTTATTCACGCAAATTGAATTTATGGAATCTCCACTTTAAAATTCTCAAATTTTTGAGAAATCGTTTGCTTTAAAATATGTTGAACTTTTCCCATATTAAGAGGTGTATTTACACAATAAATGACACAAATAAACTGACTGACCAATGACGGGGATTTTCCTTTTTTGGTTTTAGATATTGTAATTAAATTAAAAAAAAAAAAAAAAACAGATAAAAGTCGCGAAGATAGAACCTGTTTTTCATAAACTGTCGCGATTATAGAATCTCCAATGTTAAAAAATAAGCCGTCGCAATAACCAGGTCGTCGCTATAATGGGTAGTCGCGAATACCGAGCTTGCACTGTATTTTGACAAAGGAATGGAAAACTCAGTGATATTGTATTGTACTTTTTTACATATTCAGTGCTTTTTATACCCACCATCAAAAAAATATGGGGGGCAACACATCAAAATGAAATTTTCTACAAATACTATCTGTAGATAAGGTTTGTTTGGTATACTATTTGAGCAGTCATAACAATAAGATTATGCTGCAATCCTGATTATACAAAAGTATGATGAAAGTCGGCCAACATTTGGCTCTAGTCCCCATACAAGGTTAAAAAATTACTTGAAGTTACATAAGTGTCTTTTAGTAATGAAATTGGACATGAACAAGTTTTATATGAACCTAAATCTGGATCTGGTATATATAAGTTTGTCATCCCGTTTGTAATTTATACATTTTTTTAATTTGCGGCCTTACAAAGTACATATATACTAAATCGTTATAGATAGCGGAGTCGATATAGCCAAATATGCCTATCCATCTGTATGTTAAAAAAAAACAACTTTCCGTAGCCCACAAATAACTTACACACATGATTCATTAGGGTGGCCCTAAATAAACGAAAGTTGGATTTTTGCAAGTCTCACACGCCCAGTTTGGTGATCATTCGTAAAAAATCATCCTGAAAAAATTTTAGGTAAATCGGTTGGGGTTATGGCGTGCCGCAAGCCCTCTGAAGTTTTGAGATGCATTTACAAGGGAAAAAAATTAGAGTTTCCAATTCGCTTTTAACCGAAACCGAAACCGCGGTTTTTCAAGGCCTAAAACCGAAACCGAAAATTATTCTTCGGTTTTCACTTTTAAACTATTTTCACTAGAAAAATTAAAAATTTAGAGATGAGAAACAAACTTTTTCATCCAATTATTCATCCAATATCTCTAAACACAGATCGGTAAAAATATCTTAAGATTTGTTTAAATTTTTTAAATTGTATTACAATAATTGCTTCAGATGATGAAGCAGGCTACCTTTCGCAAGCTAAATAATACAAAATTTTTGTAACAAAGTCTTAGTTATTTTCAAATATCCGATAAAAGTTAGGAGAAATAGCTGACCGGTGCGCTTCGCCATCAAAATAGGAATAAAGAAATAGTACTATTAAGTATTCCTTTGTAAATTAATATTAATTCAGGAAAACATGTCTCTAGTTTCATGTTTATTCAGTCATTGTAATGTGGATTGTAGCTCATTCTAGACGTATTATTAGAATAAAAACAGTACCATAAAGACCCACACTTTGTATTCCTACTCAGCATCATGAATGTTTTATTTCATATTTCTGTATCCATTATTATAGAAAATACAAAAAAAAAGGTAAGACTATAATCACCTTTCGTGAATTCTAACTCATTCAGAATCATTTGTGCCTAATTTTAAGGTTTATTATTATAAAATATTTAAAAAGTACCTTTACAATAAAGAAATAGTAACATTAATTATCCGTTTTGAATTCGCGTTTCTAGGTCCATAGTTATAAAATATGCAGAAAGTACTACTAGTTCGAAAAATTACCTGCAATTCCCTTTTTTATATTCTAAGTCAGGATCATGTGTGTTTAATATCCTGCTTATAGGTTAATTATTAAAGAAATTTCAATGATAGTTTCTGTTACCTCAATATCATTATGCCCTCTATCCTCTATTATGTATATACATATAAGTAAAATAATTTATTATAATAAAAAGTACCATTAGAAGAAAAAGTAAAAATTTTCCACATTTAAACCACTGTCAAGTTTGAAATTTCAAAGTAATTTCCTGATTCTAGGTTCAATATTATAGAAAATTCATTTTAAAGATGGAAAAAAAACTCCTTAGTTTGGTTTAGTTTTCCATTTTTGGTATCATAATACAATTGAGCACCCTATTCTAGATTATTTCTTTACTGCGAAGCATATTAGCGAACTTTAACTAATTTAACATATTAAAAAGGTACCATTAAAAGAACAAGTACCAATTTTCCTTCATCCTCGTAAACACTCGTCAAATTTCAACTTAAAATTTGTTTAGCAGTTCCTATATTATCAACTGATTTAATAGTAAATAAATTATCACAAAACCGAACCGAAACCGATCGGTTTTCAATTTTTTAAAACCGAAACCGCGGTTTTGAAATTCTTCGATTTTTTGGAAACTCTACAAAAATTGCATTGTTTTCAGTTTTTGTAGAAATGTTGTAATTTAATTTAAAAGAATAGAAATGTGTACATAATTGTCGTTCTAATGGCACATAAAAAACAGAAAATGGTCAAAAATTTTAAAATTATTACAAATTTCCCAGGCCATTAACATGTCTCAAGCCACTAGAATATGAAATGTACGAACAAAATTAACATATTTTGATAAATATTAAAATAAAAACTGATTTTTACTTAAAATATATCCATATTTACTTGTATATGAGTTCTTGTCTCCGAAGGATACCTTTAACTTATTTGCAGATATTACCAAACAAATAAAATTTCAAAACTCCATTTTCAAATTTTTAAAAATGTTTGCTAAACAAATTTAAGAATTTTTTAATCATCTCATTGGGACATATTGAGAATATAATAGGGAATAAAAATATTGAAAAATTATGAAAATATCTCTTACAGTTTTTCCGTACCTGCGATTTAAATTTTGAAATTTTCGAGAAAAAAATATTTGGCAATTTTTTGGCGAATGAGCCTATTTCCTTACTGTTATGAATTTTATGTAAAACCTATTCTGAATATTATAGTCCTGATAATTCTAAGTATACTCTGAAAGTTTTACTAAAATTGGAAAACGTTAAACCTTAAATCGTGAAGGTCAAAGGTAAAATTTTTCAATATTTGGAATTTCTAATTTAAAGATAGCGAAATGTTATTTATTTTTAGGACCGATTTTGATGAAACTTAAGAAAAATATAAAATGAAGTCTAGTATTTACAACAACAAAACAAAAATGTAAATTAACCCTTAATGACACTTGGGGTTAAAATTACCCCAAACTTTAAAAAAACCTTTTCCAAACTGGGAGGTGAGAATGGCAAAAATCCAACTTTCGTTTATTAAGGGCCACCCTAATGATTCGTAAATCAATATATCCGCTATAGTCCCGGTTTGGTTCATAAATGACTGAGATTTAGGCAAAACACCACGACTACCTCGATTTTGGTCCTATTTTTGGTCTAAATCTGGATTACTAAGTCATTAATATAGACAATATGAATATTTCTGATACTGGTATTTGCAATGCACTAGATATATGTATTCTTCTTTAATTATAAGTAGTTAAAATAGTGATACCTTAATTTTAATTATAAAATCAAATCCCCTCAGGCTAAAACCAAAGCTACTATTGCTCACAGTTTGATTAATTTGTGCTATTCCCTGGGGTGTCGGCATAAAACAGAAAAATTACAGAAATCACTGTATAATAATATTTGTCAAAACACATAATTAATAATTTGCCATGATTAAGTGGTTTGAGTTGATTATTATACTTATACAGTGAAAACACTGTCAGGTGACTTAAATAAATATGATAAATCTTGCTTTAAATCTTTGGAAAACAAGGTATTCAATTATCACATTTTTACTATATTGGTGGTCAGTTAAATAGACGTTCACTATTTATCAACATTTATTTTGAGATCGGCTCCACGGTGCATTGTAACCATCTGTTTTGTTTTGTTCACATGATATAGTCTTGTATTAATAATTTATAAACATTAACATAAACTTAATGAAAATAATATTAATACAAAATCTGATGTATAAAGATAAAGTTGTATAAAACGATCGATAGATAATAAAATATTTAAAGACCATTAGTGAAGTATATATTTAGGCTTTTGATTAAATTTGTATCATTACAGTATGCTTTAAATTAAAAATATTTTATTTTTACATTCAAACCCTACAACGAGGGCAATCCAATAAATCATTTCATTTTAGTTGAAATAACAGGGACAAGAGACATTAAACTCTCAAACAATTTTTTTAGTAAGATTTTCTTATGCTAAATTCCCAATTTTATTGATAAATTCAATGAAATTTATTGTTGGGGGATAAGCTAGTTCCTATGCGCATTTCACTGGTTGCTTAAGCCAGATCATCAGGAAACCTTTTCCCAAAAGGCTTTAGAAAAACTAAAGATATTATACAAATAAAAAATATTTCCTATCTTTTACTATAACTCCAACTAGAATTATTTATTTCTTGGAAATATTCAATGTTTGGTAAATTTGTGTATATTTTTTTAATATTGCTAAATTTAAGTATATTATCAATGAAATATACTCTTATATACCTTTTAAAGGTGCTTATGGCTCAAACATTATAGGTCGTAGGTCCTTAAGACAGAGAAGCTGATAAGTTGTCTCCTCTTCCTCTTTGTTTTTACAACTTCTAGAAAATTTGTTCTAACGGAGTGTGTACCTTGGAGCGTGTCTACATTAGAGTACTCCAAGCTTGTATTAACGTAAAGTTTTTGCAACATTTTTTTCCAAATGTTCTGTTCTAATGAGGTATAAAAGACAAAATTTGTGTAAAACATTTTAATGTTATTAAAAATTCGGTTGAAATAAGAAATATAAAAAAAATTAACATATTTTGATAAATATTGAAATAAAAGCATATTTTTGCTTTAAATATATCCGTATTTACATCCATTTAAATTTTTTAAAATTTGTTTGTTGTGCTTCTAACAAAAAAGTTCTAAACCATGGAGAAAATATACATAGAGCGGAAACTCAAACAAAAAAATTACTCAAAAAAGTTACACATACGAGTGTTGTTTTTGTTTTCACATAGTGCTCTCTACTAATACATTCTCACCACTTAGGTTTTTGACAACTGAGTTAGGTTTTTGACAGCAGAGTTTCCGCTCTATGTATATTTTCTCTATGTTGTAAACCAATAAAACTTTTTGAACTATGTTTATTGTGTTGTCATAAAATAACACTTTTTTGAGTAAGTACAATTTCTGTTATGAATTTTAAATAAAACCTATTCAGGGTCCAGTGACTGTGAATATTGGCTAGAAGGTATCTCATATAGAATTTAAACAGATTTATCGCAAATCAATTGCTCTGCATTGCATATTAAGCCAAATTAAAATCTAGGGTGGTGCTGACATTCGCTGTAAGATTGCTTAGTTGGAATCTAAGCATATTTATCATAAGTCCTGCCCTCTTTATATCCATATTATGCCAAACTTTTCTAGTCTCCTTACAAGTGGGCTTTTTTTCCAATCTTTCTTTGGCAATGAAATAAAGATTGTGTGAAATTAGTTGCTTAACTCTCGTGAGAGATGGCAATATCACAACCAATTCATTCAAATCTAGGGAGGTGCCGGCATTCGCAAGTGCGTCTGCTCTGTAGTTTCCATCAATGTGAGCAAAGAAACCGATATGTGGGTAACAGGTGAAAGTCGTATTATCTGATCTAGAAGCACCCGAGAATCTTTGGCTATCATACACAACTATCGCTCCAAATGATCGGTGCATAATTATTCATAGCTCGCATATAAGGTCCGCTTCCGAAAATCACTTTAACGAGGATAAATCTCTTCAAAATGTTGTTATCCAACTAAACTTCAACAGAAATAAGCTTCATATAGACAGAAATCACACGACCTAATTTCATTGCACTCGATCCATAATTAGTCATAGGTCCCATATAAGGCCAACTTCCAAAAATCTTTCACGAAAATAAATTATTGAAATTAAAAAAAAAAAAATAATAATAATGGTTTTTACTCATTTACTCAGTGTAGGGTATTATGTGGACTTGTTTTGTTTTCCATTATTGAGTTTATTGATATATACAGAAGTTGAAATGTAACATAAAATCGCTACCATAATAACAGCAAATACCGTTGCTGCTAAAACACTGTAATCGATATTATCCAACTTATTTTTAATCGTTTTGAATAGGAAACTAATCTTGTGTTATAGTAATTATTTCGGTAGTCTGAGGTTCAACTGGTCCGAGTGGATAGCACATCCATGGTCATCAGATAGATTCATATTGATAATGCTTAAACATTTTGGCAAGATCAAAATTTTCAAAATTCCATACCATTGTGGCATTTAGTCTTATACTTTGTTCGCGTCAATTAGTTTTCGCCAAGGTGTCTGATGGTAAAGATGAAGTAAGGAGTGAGATCGAAAAATTCCTAACATACATATATGTTTATAAAAACGAAACTACTAAACTTACAGTTTTAATTTTTTTTTATTTGATTGAAATTATTATTACAATTTACAAAAAAAAATATCTTTTTATAATTCTAATCACTAGTGATGAAATTTTGAACCTTTTTCGGAAACCCTTAACGTTTTTATAGTGCTTTCTGTCACTTTGCTCGAACAGGTAGTCCATCTCTGTTTAAAATCTACCACACTTTTGGACAACTTTTTTGTGCTCTTCAATTCTCTTTCAACAAGAGCCCAATATCTCACCACTGGCCTTAGCATCAGGCAGTTTGAAGCAATTGCCTCTCTTGGTACAAATATCACATTATTGTTCTTGTACCACTCAAGGGCTTTTTTACCCTAGTGACAGGATGCCAAGTCAGGCCAAAAATAAGTGGACACATTAAGAAGTCTTATGAATGTAAGCATCCTCTTTTGTAAACATTCCTTGATGCAAATTTCGGTATTTATAGAACCCTTTGTAACAAATGTTTGGCTTTTTTGCCGCAACAGCATATTCCAAGAACTTTTTGGAAAAATTTTGTCTGCTTTTGGGTACTAAACTTTTCTTCAACATTTCCTCGAGCATCAGCAACATCAAATTTTTGACCAGGAAGTTGCGAAAAATCTGCCAGAACATACTGTTACTTTTTAACCTTTTTAAAAACTTGGGTATATTTCCTTTAAATAAACCGGATACTTTTATTTACAAATAAAAAGCAGTTTTAGTGGTTTAAAATTGTAACAACTCTTTATTTATTTAAAATGTACAACAACAACAGTTGAAATATTCACTCAGTGTCTTTATACACGTTTATCAATTCGCAGAAATGCACACAAACTTTATAATGTACAAACACCCATGTACACGTACAAGACAATTGATGTGAACTCTAACAACGCCAATGATCATCTCAACTGACGACTGCCACTATTTATACACACACCATCTATCGGGAATCTTCTATAATGCTCTTAACGGACATACTAGTACATTCGAATTCTAGAGCTTTCGATGTCATTGCCAGCAGCCCAAACATTTAGTGTTGTCATACTTACAAACAATATCAATAACCACATGCTGCTGACGAACGTGCCTTCAATCATGATGAATGCTGCAGACAGTCGTTACAGACCCTTGGATTCAAATCGTCATTGCACATTCGTAACAATACGTTTCGTCATCCATTATGAATATTTTTTTTATAAAACTTGACTTCTATTTCCGTGCTCTGTTTTTGGGCTCTAAATTTTAAGCAGCGTTCCTGTCAGGAATTTTTTGAGCCTTGCATGTTTTTAAACTTACATTAGCTTTAACTTTTCGTACCAAATAGTCCGAGCACTGAGCTAACCGGGCTGCTTTCCTACCGGATGTTTTGGGAGCTCTTTTGAAAATGCTTTCTATTTTGTTTGGCTTTAGAAAAATCATGTGAACCATTCCTTCTACCTGAAGCAGGTTTTCTATCAACGGACAAGTTCCTCCGGTACTGTTTAATAACATTGGAAACAGTTTGACGACAGACCTTTGAATGGTTGGCCAACTTTTTGTAGGACCAAGTTGGGTTTTGTTGAAAATATTTAATAATTTTAGTACGCACTTTTTTCTGGTCACTCTCATTTTAATCAGATTAACAGCAAATGAATATAAATGACATTAAACATAATAACTGACATGTTTTACAAAGGTAACTTGAGAAAAAAAATCAAATAATACTTGGGTTAAAAGTTTTAATGAAAAATGTGTGTTAAGAATTTTACGATCTCACTCCTTAGTTCTGGGTGCACCTGTTACAATTTTCATAATATGTTCGAACTTTTTTTAGTGATTTTTTTAGGAGCAATTTCCTTTTTTTAGGAGCATTTTCGCTTAATAGTCCTGTATTGTGTTTTCAAGTTTATTATTAAGTATTACTTAGAACGAGATTCAAGTATTTAGCATTGTTGGATAATGTTTGCGATACTACTTTGATCGTAGGATTAACAAATAAAGACATTTTGTATAGAATAGTGAATAGCACCATTTCTGTTTTAGTTAACTAAGTTATTTGAAGATCTAAGGACTGAGATCGAAAAATTCTTAACACACGTTTTTCATTAAAAATTTTAACCCAAGTATTATTTGATTTTTTTGATCAAGTTACCTTTGTAAAGCAGTTCAGTTATTATGTTTAATGTCAATTATGTTCATTTGTTGTTAATGTGATTAAAATGAGTTACCAGAAAAAAGTGCGTAGTAGAATTATTAAATATTTTCAACAAAACCCAACATGGTACTACAAAAAGTTGGGCAAACAATCAAAGGTCTGCTATCAAACTGTTTCCAATGTTAGTCAACAGTACCGGGAAAACATGTCCGTTGATAGAAAACCTGGTTCAGGTAGAAGGAATGGTTCACATGATGTTTATTAAGCCAAAAACTTAGAAAGCATTTTCAAAAGAGCTCCCAACACATCCGGTAGGAAAGCAGTCCGGTTAGCTCAGTGCTCGGACTATTTGATACGAAAAGTTAAAGCTTATGGAGGTTTAAAAACACACAAGGCTCAAAAAGTTCCTGACGGAACGCTGCTAAAAATTTAGAGGCCAGAAACATATTCTTACTGCATAATGGATGACGAAACCGGGTCAAAATTTTGATGTTTCTGATGCTCGAGGGAATGTTGAAGAAAAGTTTAGGACCCAAAAGCAGACAAAATTTCCCTAAAAGTTCTTGGTAGCAAGCAATATGCAGTTGCGGCAAAAAAAAACAATCATTTGTTATAAAGGGCTCTATAAATACCGAAATTTACATCCTCCAAACTACCCGGAGCTAAGGCCAGTGGAGAGATATTGGGCTCTTGTTAAAAGCGAATTGAAGAGCACAAAAAAGGTGTCCAAAGGTGTGGTAGATTTTAAACGGAGATGGACAACCTGTTCGAACAAAGTGACAGAAATCACTAACTATAAAAACCATAATGGAAGGGTTTCCGAAAAAGATTCAAAATTTCATCACTAGTGATTAGAACTATAAAAATATATATATATTTTTTTTGTAAATTGTGGTAAGATTGTCAATCAAATAAAAAAGAAATCAAAACCTTATATCTGAGCAATTACGAATCTTGAAAGATTAAAAATAGTCTTGCATTAAAAAATTTCGTCAAGCATGTGACATTTTTTTGGTTGCATTTAAATCTGAAGTGGGTCTGTAGGTAGGATCACACATGGCAAATATGTACTCAAAAAATCGTAACCATTTTTTTACCACAAATTTATTTAACGTTGTTTACACCCAGAGAAAAAAACAACTTAAAATCAATAAAACCATATTGAGTCAATGGGAAACGATAACGAAAGTCTAGTAATGTTGAAATTTTTTATATCAATATGGAACAATATTAATTTAAAGATGAAAATTATTGATATAATATCGTATTTCTCTTTCTATTTCGGATTAGAATACGATTATTCTAGCATTTATGCAGAATATATTTTTGCAATCAAATAAACAATTACAGAAGAGAAGCTAGAAGCTTTTTACCTTCATACTCTGCAATGTTACCAAGGTATTAAACGTAAAGCACATATGAATCTCTATTTGTTTCTATAAATCATTAAATGTATTGCAAAAACTTTTAATAACACTTCTAAAAGCTTTTTCGCCTAAATTATAAGATCAACTTTAGAAAAAAAAAAAATTAACGTTTTTGAATATTAATAAAGCTATAAATACAGTTTACTTTCAAATATTCAGAGCATAACGGTAGTTTCACAAGACAAGACAAAAACTAACTGTTAAATTCATTACTAAACTGTTGTTTTAACAAAATTAACCATTTGTTTCTTTGACTAAATGGTTAAAATATTTAAATTTTCTTCTGTGCCAACAAAATATATAGATCTATTATGTATTTTAATAACATTTGACCCCCCTTAGAGATACCTGACCTTGAGAGCATCACTGTACGAGTATCTTTATCTAGTAGCTTCTGCATTGTGTAGGCCTTCCTCTTTATCTCCTTTTTCTATGTATTTCTTTTGTTCGCTATTGTTGTGTTTTCGATGAACTCTCTGGTCATTATTTTTATTAGCTTCATGAAAATACTAGTAAGAATATCAAAATCAAAAGAAAACAAAAGAAAAAAAGCTCTACATTAAAGTGAACTAAAATTAGCTACAATTTCAAACCAATTAATTTCAAATTCATATAAATACGTTAAGATTTCGTTAAAATAAAATCAGTTAAAATTTAAAGCGTTTCAAAATAATTTATTTTTTCAAGAAAACTCCAAATCACATTTAACGCACACTAAAAGAACAATAACTAACTTAAAAAAAAAAAAATGGTAAATAGATATTTATTTATTAATTTATGTTAATTTTAAACGTTTAGTTTAGTTTTGTATTGTATTGATAAATTGTCCATATGTTTGTGTTTACAGTTTTGTCGTTTAGTATTGCTAACATTTCTGTTGGCCCATCACAGCTTGGCGGATGTATCGGAACTTGTACAATCGGGCAATGGTTTCCTATACGATGCTCCCCTCACATCCAATCTACCTTTAGCTCCTTTAGATTTAGCCAATGATGAGCAAACACAAAAAGCTTTTGGCGATTCTGCAACAGCCTCCCAATCGATCATAGAAGTAGATGTTGTACCCTCAGTGGCCACAGCTGCTTCACTGAAAACTCACTTCACCACTCAATTACGCAAAAGACCTGTTAACACTTCCTCTCAATCTTATACATCAGCATCTTCTTCTACTTCGCCTAGAGGCAATATCCCAATGCCTGAAGCGACTAGTAGAAAATCGGGTTATAATTATATGGCCCCACTTAAACCATTCTTCATTGCTTAAGTAATTTGTATTTAATTATTAGTAGTATTTAAGTTATTAAGGTTTTTAACTTTGTTATTTTGTGAAAATGTGTTTAACTCTCAACGCAAAAAGGTGTTAATTATTCGCGTGCTCGCTGTTAAACATGTTACACTTGAGCCATTGTAAACGCCACTAATCATAATGAAAACATAAATTTTGATTCTAAAATTTGTATTAAGACTTTTTAAGATTTTAAGTTTATTAATTAGTAGCATTAGTACTTAAATAAAATAAATCTTTGAGGTATTTATTTTCTAAAATTCTAATACATATTTAATTTTTATTGTTTTCGCTATTTTGTCCTAAGCTATTTAGTAAAAAATATGAGTGATCGCAGATTTAGATTTTTTTTCCTAAAATCGCAGTATTTACAAAGATATTAACGATTTAAGATATTTGAGTTTTTTATACTAAAAATCATTTTTTAGGTATGAAATATGAGTGATCACAGATTGAGCTTCTTTTGGCTAAAATCGGAGTATTTACAAAGATATTAACGATTTAAGATATTTGAGCTAAAATCGCAGTATTTACAAAGACATTAACAATTTAAAATATTTGAGTTTTTTTTACTAAAAATCAGTTTTTGGTATGAAATATGAGTGATCACAGATTGAGCTTGTTTTGGCTAAAATAGCAGTATTAACAAAGATATTAACGATTTAAGATATTTGAGTTTTTTATACGAAAAATCGCAATTTGATATGAAATATGAGTGATCACAGATTGAGCTTGTTTTGGCTAAAATCGCAGTATTAACAAAGATATTAACTATTTAAGATATTTGAGTTTTTTATACTAAAAATCAATTTTTGCTATGAAATATGAGTGATCACAGATTGAGCTTGTTTTGGGTAAAACCGCAGTATTTACAAAGATATTAACGATTTAAGATATTTGAGTTTTTCATAATAAAAATCAATTTTTGGTATGAAATATGAGTGATCACAGATTGAGCTTGTTTTGGCTAAAATCGCAGTATTTACAAAGATATTAACGATTTAAGATATTTGAGTTTTTTATACAAAAAATCGTATTTTGATATGAAATATGAGTGATCACAGATTGAGCTTGTTTTGGGTAAAACCGCAGTATTTACAAAGATATTAACGATTTAAGATATTTGAGTTTTTCATAATAAAAATCAATTTTTGGTATGAAATATGAGTGATCACAGATTGAGCTTGTTTTGGCTAAAATCGCAGTATTAACAAAGATATTAACGATTTAAGATATTTGAGTTTTTTATACGAAAAATCGCAATTTGATATGAAATATGAGTGATCACAGATTGAGCTTGTTTTGGCTAAAATCGCAGTATTAACAAAGATATTAACTATTTAAGATATTTGAGTTTTTTATACTAAAAATCAATTTTTGCTATGAAATATGAGTGATCACAGATTGAGCATGTTTTGGCTAAAATCGCAGTATTAACAAAGATATTAACGGTTTAAGATATTTGAGTTTTTTATACAAAAAATCGTATTTTGATATGAAATATGAGTGATCACAGATTGAGCTTGTTTTGGCTAAAATCGCAGTATTAACAAAGATATTAACTATTTAAGATATTTGAGTTTTTTATACTAAAAATCAATTTTTGCTATGAAATATGAGTGATCACAGATTGAGCTTGTTTTGGCTAAAATCGCAATATTTACAAAGATATTAACGAATTAAGATATTTGAGTTTTTTTTAGTAAAAATCAATATTTGATATGAAATATGAGTGATCACAGATTGAGCTTGTTTTGGCTAAAATCGCTGTATTTACAAAGATGTTAACGATTTAAGATATTTGAGTTTTTTATACTAAAAATCAGTTTTTGGTATGAAATATGAGTGATCACAGATTGAGCTTGTTTTGGCTAAAATCGCAGTATTTACAAAGATAATAACGATTTAAGATATTAGAGTTTTTCGTACTAAAAATCAATATTTGCTATGAAATATGAGTGATCAAAGATTAAGCTTGTTTTGGCTAAGATCGCAATATTTACAAAGATATTAAAGATATCAGATATTTGAGTCTTTTTTACTAATAATCAGTTTTTGGTATGAATTATGAGTGATCACAGATTGAGCTTGTTTTGGCTAAATTCGCAGTATTTACAAAGATATTAACGATTTAAGATATTTGAGTTTTTTTTATTAAAAATCTATTTTTGCTATGAAATATGAGAGATCACAGATTGAGCTTGTTTTGGCTAAAATCGCAGTATTTACAAAGATATAAACGATTTAATATATTTGAGTTTCTTATACTAAAAATCAATTTTTGCTATGAAATATGAGTGATCACAGATTGAGCTTGTTTTGGCTAAAATCACAGTATTTACAAAGATATTTGAGTTTTTTTTTTACTAAAAATCAGTTTTTGGTATGCAATATGAGTGATCACAGATTGAGCTTCTTTTGGCTAAAATCGCAGTATTTACAAAGATATGAACGATTTAAGATATTTGTGTTTTTTTTTTACTAAAAATCAGTTTTTGGTATGAAATATGAGTGATCACAGATTGAGCTTGTTTTGGCTAAAATCGCAGTATTTACAAAGATATTAACGATTTAAGATATTTGAGTTTTTTCTTTTACTAAAAATCGGTTTTTAGTATGAAATATGAGTGATCACAGATTGAGCTTGTTTTGGCTAAAATCGCAGTATTTACAAAGATATTAACGATTTAAGATATTTGAGTTTTTTATACTAAAAATCAATTTTTGGTATGAAATATGAGTGATCACAGATTGAGCTTGTTTTGGCTAAAATCACAGTATTTACAAAGATATTAACGATTTAAGATATTTGAGTTTTTTTAATAAAAATCGGTTTTTGGTATGAAATATGAGTGATCACAGATTGAGCTTATTTTGGCTAAAATCGCAGTATTTACAAAGACATTAACGATTTAAGATATTTGAGTTTTTTATACTAAAAATCAATTTTTGGTATGAAATATGAGTGATCACAGATTGAGCTTGTTTTGGCTAAAATCACAGTATTTACAAAGATATTAACGATTTAAGATATTTGAGTTTTTTTAATAAAAATCGGTTTTTGGTATGAAATATGAGTGATCACAGATTGAGCTTGTTTTGGCTAAAATCGCAGTATTTACAAAGATATTAACGATTTAAGATATTTGAGTTTTTTTTCACTAAAAATCGGTTTTTAGTATGAAATATGAGTGATCACAGATTGAGCTTGCTTTGGCTAAAATCGCAGTATTTACAAAGACATTAACGATTTAAGATATTTGAGTTTTTTATACTAAAAATCAATTTTTGGTATGAAATATGAGTGATCACAGATTGAGCTTGTTTTGGCTAAAATCACAGTATTTACAAAGATATTAACGATTTAAGATATTTGAGTTTTTTATACTAAAACTCAATTTTTGGTATGAAATATGAGTGATCACAGATTGAGCTTGTTTTGGCTAAAATCGCAGTATTTACAAAGATATTAACGATTTAAGATATTTGAGTTTTTTTTCACTAAAAATCGGTTTTTAGTATGAAATATGAGTGATCACAGATTGAGCTTGTTTTGGCTAAAATCGCAGTATTTACAAAGACATTAACGATTTAAGATATTTGAGTTTTTTATACTAAAAATCAATTTTTGGTATGAAATATGAGTGATCACAGATTGAGCTTGTTTTGGCTAAAATCACAGTATTTACAAAGATATTAACGATTTAAGATATTTGAGTTTTTTATACTAAAACTCAATTTTTGGTATGAAATATGAGTGATCACAGATTGAGCTTGTTTTGGCTAAAATCACAGTATTTACAAAGATATTAACGATTTAAGATATTTGAGTTTTTTTAATAAAAATCTGTTTTTGGTATGAAATATGATCACTTGTTTTCGCTAAAATCGCAGTATTTACAAAGATATTAACGATTTAAGATATTTGAGTTTTTTATACTAAAACTCAATTTTTGGTATGAAATATGAGTGATCACAGATTGAGCTTGTTTTGGCTAAAATCACAGTATTTACAAGGATATTAACGATTTAAGATATTTGAGTTTTTTATACTAAAACTCAATTTTTGGTATGAAATATGAGTGATCACAGATTGAGCTTGTTTTGGCTAAAATCACAGTATTTACAAAGATATTAACGATTTAAGATATTTGAGTTTTTTTAAAAAAAATCGGTTTTTGGTATGAAATATGAGTGATCACAGATTGAGCTTATTTTGGCTAAAATCGCAGTATTTACAAAGATATTAACGATTTAAGATATTTGAGTTTTTTATACTAAAAATCAATTTTTGGTATGAAATATGGGTGATCACAGATTGAGCTTGTTTTGGCTAAAATCGCAGTATTTACAAAGATATTAACGATTTAAGATATTTGAGTTTTTTATACTAAAAATCAATTTTTGGTATGAAATATGAGTGATCACAGATTGAGCTTGTTTTGGCTAAAATCGCAGTATTTACAAAGATATTAACGATTTAAGATATTTGAGTTATTTATACTAAAAATCAGTTTTTGGTATGAAATATGAGTGATCACAGATTGAGCTTCTTTTGGCTAAAATCGCAGTATTTACAAAGATATTAACGATTTAAGATATTTGAGTTATTTATACTAAAAATCAGTTTTTGGTATGAAATATGAGTGATCACAGATTGAGCTTCTTTTGGCTAAAATCGCAATATTTACAAAGATATTTACGATTTAAGATATTTTTGTTTTTTTTACTAAAAATCGGTATGAAATACGAGTGATCACAGATTGAGCTTGTTTTGGGTAAAATTGCAGTATTTTCAAAGATATTAACGATTTAAGATATTTGAGTTTTTGTAATAAAAATCAGTTTTTGGTATGAAATATGAGTGATCACAGATTGAGCTTCTTTTGGCTAAAATCGCAGTATTTACAAAGATATTAACGATTTAAGATATTTGAGTTTTTTAAACTAAAAATCAGTTTTGTGTATGAAATATGAGTGATCACAGATTGAGCTTGTTTTGGGTAAAATTGCAGTATTTTCAAAGATATTAACGATTTAAGATATTTGAGTTTTTTTTAATAAAAATCAGTTTTTGGTATGAAATATGAGTGATCACAGATTGAGCTTCTTTTGGCTAAAATCGCAGTATTTACAAAGATATTAACGATTTAAGATATTTGAGTTTTTTAAACTAAAAATCAGTTTTTGGTATGAAATATGAGTGATCACTGATTGAGCTTGTTTTGAGTAAAATCGCAGTATTTACAAAGATATAAACGATTTAAGATATTTGAGTTTTTTTTACTAAAAATCAGTTTTTGGTATGAAATATGAGTGATCACAGATAAAGCTTGTTTTGGCTAAAATCGCTGTATTTATAAAGATATTATTGATTTAAGATATTTGAGTTTTTTTTATACTAAAAATCAATTTTTTCTATGAAATATGAATGATCACAGATTGAGCTTCTTTTGGCTAAAATCGCAGTATTTACAAAGATATTACCGATTTAAGATATTTGAGTTTTTTATACTAAAAAACAGTTTTTGGTATGAAATATGAGTGATCAAAGATTGAGCTTGTTTTGGCTAAAATCACAGTATTTACAAAGATATTAGCGATTTAAGATATTTGAGTTTTTTATACTAAAAATAAATTTTTCCTATGAAATATGAATGATCACAGATTGAGCTTATTTTGGCTAAAATCGCAGTATTTACAAAGATATTAACTATTTAAGATATACTATTTACTATTTAACAGTTTTTGGTATTAAATATGAGTGATCACAGATTGAGCTTGTTTTGGCTAAAATCGCACTATTTACAAAGATATTAACGATTTAAGATATATGAGTTTCGTTTATTAAAAATCAATTTTTGGTATGAAATATGAGTGATCTCAGATTGAGCTTGTTTTGGCTAAAATCGCAGTATTTACAAAGATATTAACGATTTAAGATATTTGAGTTTTTTATACTAAAAATTAGTTTTTGGTATGAAATATGAGTGATCTCAGATTGAGCTTGTTTTGGCTAAAATCTCTGTATTTACAAAGATATTAACGATTTAAGATATTTGCGTTTTTTTTTTATTAAAAATCAGTTTTTGGTATGAAATATGAGTGATCACATATTGAGCTTGTTTTGGCTAAAATCGCAGTATTTACAAAGATATTAACGATTTAAGATATTTGAGTTTTTGTTTACTAAAAATCAGGTTTTGGTATGAAATATGAGTGATCACAGGTTGAGCTTGTTTTGGCTAAAATCGCAGTATTTACAAAGATATTAACGATTTAAGATATTTGAGTTTTTTTTACTAAAAATCAATTTTTCCTATGAAATATGAGTGATCACAGATTGAGCTTGTTTTGGCTAAAATCGCAGTATTTACAAAGATATTAACGATTTAAGATATTTGAGTTTTTTTTACTAAAAATCAATTTTTGGTATGAAATATGAGTGATCACAGATTGAGCTTGTTTTGGCTAAAATCGCAGTATTTACAAAGATATTAACGATTTAAGATATTTGAGTTTTTTATACTAAAAATCAATTTTTGGTATGAAATATGGGTGATCACAGATTGAGCTTGTTTTGGCTAAATTCGCAGTATTTAGAAAGACATAAACGATTTAAGATGTTTGAGTTTTTTTTACTAAAAATCAATTTTTATGAAATATGAGTGATCACAGATTGAGCTTGTTTTGGCTAAAATCGCAGTATTTACAAAGATATTAACTATTTAAAATATTTGAGTTTTTTTTTACTAAAAATTAGTTTTTGGTATGAAATATGAGTGATCACAGATTGAGCTTCTTTTGGCTAAAATCGCTGTATTTACAAAGATATTAACGATTTAAGATGTTTGAGTTTTTTTTAAAAAAATCAATTTTCGCTATGAAATATGAGTGATCACAGATTGAGCTTGTTTTGGCTAAAATCGCAGTATTTACAAAGACATTAACGATTTAAGATATTTGAGTTTTTTATACTAAAAATCAATTTTTGGTATGAAATATGAGTGATCACAGATTGAGCTTGTTTTGGCTAAAATCACAGTATTTACAAAGATATTAACGATTTAAGATATTTGAGTTTTTTATACTAAAACTCAATTTTTGGTATGAAATATGAGTGATCACAGATTGAGCTTGTTTTGGCTAAAATCGCAGTATTTACAAAGATATTAACGATTTAAGATATTTGAGTTTTTTTTACTAAAAATCAATTTTTGCTATGAAATGTGAGTGATCACAGATTAAGCTTGCTTTGGCTAAAATCGCAGTATTTACAAAGATATTAACGATTTAAGATATTTGAGTTTTTTTTACTAAAAATCAATTTTTGCTATGAAATAGGAGTGATCACAGATTGAGCTTGTTTTGGCTAAAATCGCAGTATTTACAGAGATATTAACGATTTAAGATACTTGAGTTTTTTATACTAAAAATCAAATATGACTGATCACAAATTGTGCTTGTTTTGGCTAAAATCGCAGTATTTACAAAGATATTAACGATTTAAGATATTTGAGTTTTTTTTTTACTACAAATCAATTTTTGGTATGAAATATGAGTGATCACAGATTGAGCTTGTTTTGGCTAAAATCGCAGTATTTACAAAGATATTAACGATTTAAGATATTTGAGTTTTTTATACTAAAAATCAGTTTTGTGTATGAAATATGAGTGATCACAGATTGAGCTTATTTTGGCTAAAATCATAGTATTTACAAAGATATTAACGATTTAAGATATATGAGTTTTGTTTACTACAAATCAATTTTTGGTATGAAATATGAGTGTTCACAGATTGAGCTTGTTTTGGCTAAAATCGTAGTATTTACAAAGATATAAACGATTTAAGATATTTGAGTTTTTTATACTTAAAATCAGTTTTTGGTATGAAATATGAGTGATCACAGATTGAGCTTGTTTTGGCTAAAATCGCAGTATTTACAAAGATATTAACGATTTAAGATATTTGAGTTTTTTATTTTAAAAATCAGTTTTTGGTATGAAACATGAGTGATCAGTGATTGAGCTTGTTTTGTCTAAAATCGCACTATTTACAAAGATATTAACGATTTAAGATATTTGAGTTTTTTTTTTACTAAAAATCAGTTTTTGGTATGAAATATGAGTGATCACAGATTGAGCTTGTTTTGGCTAAAATCGCAGTATTTACAAAGATATTAACGATTTAGGATATTTGAGTTTTTTTTTACTAAAAATCAATTTTTGCTATGAAATGTGAGTGATCACAGATTAAGCTTGCTTTGGCTAAAATCGTAGTATTTACAAAGATATAAACGATTTAAGATATTTGAGTTTTTTATACTTAAAATCAATTTTTGGTATGAAATATGAGTGATCACAGATTGAGCTTGTTTTGCTTAAAATCGAAGTATTTACAAAGATATTAACGATTTAAGATATTTGAGTTTTTTTTTTTACTAAAAATCAGTTTTTGGTATGAAATATGAGTGATCACATATTGAGCTTGTTTTGGCTAAAATCGCAGTATTTACAAAGATATTAACGATTTAAGATATTTGAGTTTTTTTTACTAAAAATCAATTTTTGGTATGAAATATGAGTGATCACAGATTGAGCTTGTTTTGGCTAAAATCGCAGTATTTACAGAGATATTAACGATTTAAAATATTTGAGTTTTTTTTTACTAAAAATTAGTTTTTGTTATGAAATATGAGTGATCAGAAATTGTGCTTGTTTTGGCTAAAATCGCAGTATTTACAAAGATATTAACGATTTAAGATATTTGAGTTTTTTATACTAAAAATTAGTTTTTGGTATGAAATATGAGTGATCACATATTGAGCTTGTTTTGGCTAAAATCGCAGTATTTACAAAGATATTAACGATTTAAGATGCTTGAGATTTTTATACTTAAACTCAATTTTTGGTATGAAATATGAGTGATCACAGTTTAGATAGATATTAACGATTTAAGATATTTGAGTTTTTATTTCAGAGTACTTACAACTTATTTGTGCACAATTTTATCAGCTTTGCCGCATAATCAACATATTTATGACTGCTTAAACAAAATTCCGGGGGGGACATTTGTATGCGGGCTAGGTAAAATCATGGACCGATATTGCCCATTTTCAATACCAAACCTTATCAACAGAGAGTATTTGTGAAAATTTTCAGCCAGCTAGCTCCTTTCGTTTGGGCTCTATTGTGTTTTCAACAGACAAACAAACGGACGGACATAGGTAGATCATATAAGAATGTTATGAGGACCCAGGATGTATATGATGTTTGGTTCTTTGACCAATATTTCTATATGTTACAAACGGAGTGAGAAAATCAATCTTTTTTCATGGTGGATATAAAAACAGAATTAAATTAAAACCGATCTAAATACTCTGATTATAGCTTACAATGGGCTAGAATTAAGAAAAGCATTGTGAGAAATTAATGATGAATACTTAGGTACCAGTCTATTCTACATTAATGATCAATGTTTATCACTCTTTCTACACCAGGCCCCCTGTGTAGTAAATAATAATAAATAACTTACAAATTTTAACTTATTTACATGATGTAAACTACATAAGATTATGTCAGCAAAAAATCCAATAAAACTACTACTGTTTTTAACATGTTAAAATCTCTAAAATAACACAAGTATACATTCACTCAAGAAATGTTTTCTCATCAAACACTGGAATACATTACGACAGCATAGATTTTGAACTAGTGATTGCTTTCTGTTTTCTAAATAAAATTCTTAAAGATTATTGATCGTAGATTAAAATAAAATTAATTATACAGCATTAATTTAAAGATGAAATAAAATTGAAAGTAGTTTATATTTGTTGTTTCATTTAGAATCTGTTGCCTTATTTGTTCATACGTACGTTTCTTTTTTTTCTACACCAGTGTGCGGGGGTGAATGACTTCATAAAAATAAAAAAAACGTAATAAACAAATTCGAATAATTGTGAATCTTTTAAATATTTACTTGGATACTAATATGTATTGAGTATATTGTATACAAATTTGTTTGAGGTGTATGGATAATTAAACAATTGACTGGATATTAGCTGAAAGTAATTAATGATTGTAGAAATAATTCAAGAATGACCATGATGTTGAAATATGTTAACATTATGATATGACCAGATATTTTAATAAGTTGATAATGAAGCTTGAAGAGTAATTTCTAGAATTTTTAAGATTTTCAGAGTTTCTTAAAATTGTTACTAACTTTATGACTTAGTTAATATACTTATAGTTTAGTGTAGGGTACTTAAGCATTAATTACATAATCATAATAATAATAACAACAAGCTAATAAATTATAACTAGAACTAACTCTATGCATTTAAAAATAACAGAAAGTTGTTTAAGTTAAACTAATTTAAAATCAATTCAAACTAAGAAATTATGCATGAATTTACTGTCTCTTTCTGCAGAGAGAAACTGGCAGATGCGGGATATTTTCAAAATACAATAGATAAGATGTTTTATTTAAAAATTTAACTTTCAAATGAGTAGAAATAATCTAAAGAATCAAATCTTTACAGTCTTTATTTATTTTTTTTTTTTTTCATCTTCTTTGATTTTATAGGCTGCTTTTAAACATAATTTTTTAATAGTGTGTTTTAGATTGATTTCATTAATTAAATTAAAAATTAATTTTCTTTTTCCTTTTGAAAGGTTTTTTTTTAAATTTAATTTTATGTGATTTTTTTATGTTTTTGATGATTTTAGTTGAATAAATTTGTGGTGTTAAATGATTAATGATGAGTGGTTAAAATAAGCCAATATTTAATAACAAAATGTCTGAAAGATTAAACTGAAATTTGTTGCAAAGTTTTAGTTAGAATAACTAAGTAACAGGTAGCTACAGGTAGAGAAAAAATATAGTTGTACAAGTTTACTGTAACCATTTCAAAATTTTGAAGAATATTAATGTTATTATGTATATGATTGCGGTAACCATAATATGGTAATGTTGGGATTCACATGATTATAGCAATAATATATATGATTGCAGTAAATATATGTTAGTGACAACTATTTTTATGATGAAATATATATGATTACGACAATCATGTAAATCTTAACTTTACCATATTATGGTTCCAAAAAATAATTACTGTGACTATAATATTGTTAAAAACTTGTTAACATTTTGAAATGTTTAAAGTAAGTATATTTTTTCTCTGGGTGTAATAGAAAATAGAAGTGGGATGCTTCTATGAAAGCAAACAAAAATCCTTTATGGTATCATAAAAATAATCAATTATTTTAATACACACGTGCCAAATAGCTTCTTCAATTTGCCGCTTTCTTTCTCTGCTCACTGATCTTTATTCTTTACTTAATATTCCGTTTGAATTAGCCGTTTTCATTTGCCTCTCTCTTTATTCTTTTAAGAGTATTGACCATTAAATTTAATTAGTTTTTAAACAAGTATGAATATAAAATTTGGTTTTACCAATTGCTTTTATTTTTAAATTAGCATCTTATTAAGTGCTCTCTAATTGGTTTGTGAATGAATTTACCTTTTAGAGTTGGTCCATACAGTTTAGTTTAGAAATCGCTGTCCTTATATTTGATTTGAAATTGGAACTAGTTCATGAATTTAGTAATGAAAGTCTTGGTGAAAGGATGTTTCACTAAAGCATCTATTTTGATAGCTACAATGTAAATTTTTGATACCGTATTTGGCTGACTCTAATTCATACCCCTTTTGGGGCATGGTTGTACATCTTGGTGAAACTCCACACCTTGAAGTTATGCCTCAAGGGAAAATATGGAGCGACACGGACCTCCTTCCTGGTAAGAATTTAATAGTTTTAAATTCGTAGCTAACTAGAGACTTATCTAGTACTACTGGCGTCAGTAACCCCAGGACATGACTGGTTATTGGTGAGGTCACTTCGGTGAGCCCCACCACGTGGTTTAAAACCCAATTCGGATAGAAGATCGTTGGTTAAAAGACTGATGTTTGTGCTAGTGACAAATTCCGGGCAACCAATTGTATCTTACTAATTGTTGTTGCTGATTCAACAGGGCCATCAAAAGTAGCAGATAGCAATTGACTCAGTGCTCTGGAAATGTATTGAAGTGTCAGTGTTCGTACATAATAGTTGTTGGGCTT
The DNA here is from genome assembly GCA_942486065.2 of Calliphora vomitoria. Lineage (NCBI taxonomy): Eukaryota > Metazoa > Arthropoda > Insecta > Diptera > Calliphoridae > Calliphora > Calliphora vomitoria. The sequence continues at coordinate 27,736,038 of OW818031.2, read as the reverse complement.
GGCTCTCAGTCGAAGTTTATTTTGTGTGGAGTCAGAATCAGTGTTTAAAAAAACTAGACTATAAGTAGCAGTAGCAACAAAAAAAATACGAGTAGTTTAGTTAAAAAAGTAATAAAAACTCGGAGTCAATCAATTACTACTACTGCTGCTATCACATTCACATTTTAGTAGCAGTAGTTGTAGTAGTAGCAATAAAAGACAAATTTAAAAGTAGCAGAGTAATTTTTTTTATATTACTACCTTAAAAAAGAAAAAGTTTTAAAGTAGCAGAGTCATTTGTTTTCTGTTACTTCTGCTACTTTTAAAATTTAGTAGTAATAGAAGATAGCAGTTGACATAGTAGAAGAAGTAGCAGTTAAGTAATAGTTGATGTAGCAGTTAAGTAGTAGTTGATGTAGCAATAGAAGCAGTAAAAAATAAAAATCTTCAGCCAAAAATTGATATTGTTTGTTATCGTAAATGTATATTTGTGTAAGATGTTCGTGTTGTAAACAAACCCAGCAGTTCTAGGAGACAGTCCCGAACTAGTGATTTTAGCCATCATGTAGGGTGGAAATTAGTTACTTCAATAGCTACGTGACTAGTTATTTTAACACGTGCATGTCCTAAGCATGGGGTCAATTGACTCTGTTTGACTACAATGTGACTGTCTAATAGCTAGTCCAAAGTAGTCAACGCATAGGATTCACATACTGGTTAAATAGCGTCAATTACGTTACTAGCAACCTAACTGGTTACTTGATCAGCTACACAACTAGTTATTATAACATGTACGGGTGCTAGTTGACCTCAAATAGTCAGCTAAAAAGACATATAACAGACAGTCCAATAAACGACTACTTGTAAACAAACCGTCCTTCGACAACTTTCCAATGGATTGCTTCTGGTGGGTAAAATAACTACTTTCTAAAGTGCAGTACAAAATAAATGTTTATAGTGACTTCACTATAGGTTACTAAGAGACACTAAAGTGACTATTGATTTCATGTTATGTTAAATGGGATATCAGTATACTTAAGCAAAAATAAAAATTAACTGTATGAGAATTATATCAACACAATTTGTATAAAACCAGTTTGAACGAATTACTCACAAAACATTTAAAGTGTCTACACTCTAGATTACTTAGAGACACTTAAGTGACAATTATCTTCACGCTAAATTACCTGGGATGTATAAAGTAACCAATTGTCTTCTCTCTGCACTACAAAGAGCACATACGTGTCAAATGACCAAAATATATAAATTGGAGTCAGCCAAGTGATAAGACATTTGTGACGATTACTGTCTATAAGGAATACATTGACTTCTTGCTTAACTGCTGGGAAAGTTCGGCTTTTTTGTTTGTATGCACATAGTTACCATCGTTTTACTTACACGTTGTTTCAAAGCGTTGCCTTATTATTTACTTGAAATAAAAAAGAATTCTAAGAAAACAGATTTACTACTTTTTCCACAAAATGTTAAACAGTTAAGAAAACTAAAAAATAGCCCAAAAAATGTAGAACATAAATATTTTCCATGTAAACGTATGAAGTAACTTGTTTATGTAGATGGTAACTTTGTACACACAAAAAACTCTATATCATTCTATTAGCAACACGAACATCTGAGACTAATAAAATCGAATTATTCTTTCAAACACTCTCAAAACAACAATAATATACTATATTTATTTCTTGTATTTTTGGTATTATGGCTGAAGATTTTCTTTTTTTGACTTCTTCTATTGCTACCTCAACTGCTACTTAACTGCTACTTCAACTAATTCTTAACTGCTACTTCTTCTACTATGTCAACTGCTTCTAAATAATATAAATCAAAACTAGATGTAGAGCAGTAGCAATGTTTTGTATTTTAATGCCTACTACTTCATTTACAATTCATGTTTTATTACTACTGCTCTGTTTAGAGTTTTATTTTTAGAAGAAACACGAAAAAAAATAGATAAATGCTACCGCTACCGCTACTGAACATTTTTTGAAGCAGTAGTTTTAGCAATAGTTAAAAATGGTTTAGTTATCGTAGCTTTTTAAACACTGGTCAGAACCACACACTTTGACTTTAATCGACTCTGAGATTTTGAAGTTAGATATCATATGTGGGACTAGATTACCAGGCTGGATGCTGCTGCTTTGATAATTGTTCTGGTAGGGATTAGATAGCTCGAGCTATCGAGCAAGGTACTTGCGTATTGATCTGTGCAGTCCCTATGAGAAAAGTAGCCAATTGAATGTTTCTTGCAAGGCACACAATAGCTTCGGTAGACGCATTATCTCTAACCAGTGTTGAGAGCACCGTGCAGTTACTCCCTCGCCGCAAGTACGCACGATAATCTTAGACATATTCTGACTCTAATTCATATATTTTTGGAGCAATTGGTACTTTGGGTATTTTTTAATTAAACAATAACATCATAATTTAACCTCAAAACGTTACAGGTAATCATGCTTGTACTAAATTTTTGCTGTCGCAATAAACTAGAAACGTGTATTGGACTGTTTCTCATCTTTTACCTAACAAGTAATTTCCACTCGTCTCATTGCTAAAGAATATTTCCAAAAAATGTTAAAGTTTCTAAGCGATTAGAATTTTTTGGAATTTGATGGATTTATTAATCAACTTTGACGATTAACAATATTTAGGATTAAGAGAACACTGCACATAGACATCTTAAACGTTACGTTATCTTAATCAGTTATTATTTTATGAGCTTACAAATCCAAACAAATGAAAATTCTTTGGAAAATCTGAAAGCCTACGTCATATTGTTATATGCAATCGGACCAGTAGTTTAAAAGATAAAAATTTATCTGTATCTGTTTTTTGTACTGATCCATTTTCTACCGTTTCATTAAACAATATTTCAAAAATGTAAATCATTTTGAGCGATGAAGTACATTTCCACATTCATGACTTGGTTAATAGTCAAAATTGTCGCATTTGGGGTTCGTAAACCCCAAAAGCAAATACATCCACAATTTGCCACTGTTTGTTGGGGATTTTTCGAAAATGAAGCTGGTCAAGTTGTCAATGTACCTGGTGATCGCTATGATAACAGGATTCTTTCTGCATAAATTGGATGATTGTGGACGACCTGTGGTTTCAACACGACAATTCAATCTTTGCCAAAACTAATCCTGGTGGTGTACTCTCTCGTTTCGGTGATCATAATTTGCCATCTAGATCGTATGATTTGACACCTTTTTGTGGGTTTATTTTGTGAAATCAATCTTCTATTCCAACAAGCCCACAACCAGCCGCGTATTCAATCAACAAATTCAATACAGCATCAACGAAATTCCGCTAAATTTATAGAAAATGTTCATGGAAAATTTCGACAAAGTGAAGCGTGGAGGCCATTTAACCGATATATTATTCCATACATAACCCTATCCAGTTACAAAAAATAATAACAAACTTAAGAAAAACCACTGTGTTTTATTCAATTAAAATCTTATACTTATTAATAGATTCTTTTAAATTTTCTCCAAATTTTCCTATCCCACCCCTTTATACCAGCCTCTGTTTCCACAACAAATCATAACTATTGTTCATTTGTTATAACTTCAAAATGAAATATTAACAGAACGGAACTAAACTTTAAATAACCACCAAACAAAACATAAAATTTTAATTTAATAAATAATAATGAATTAAGCGAAAAAACACCAACAAAAAACTAAAACGGAAATATTACTTAAACATTTCAAACATAAAGGGCTATTTATAAGAAACACAAACAAAAGCAGTTGTTGTTCATATTTAATAAAAAAATATTAAATATGAACAACAACTAAGAGGCTATAAAATATGATGATAATTTAAATTATTAAAACATGATATATTAGCTGATGGAGCTAACAGTCTGTCTAACTGCCTGTGGATTTAAAATACTCCACATACCAAAACATTAAGTGCAATGACCGTTTAAAGTTTAAGTATTAGGAGTTTAAAAAAGTATACGGCTGATTCTTAGGTACTTAACAATACTATATTAAGAGTAAAGTAAAAATCCTTTAGTATATTTTTGTAAAAACATAAATAAACAACATCTTAACTTTGACTTACACATGATTTACCTTCGTAATATTATTATCTTTTGATGTTTGCTTAGTGAGCTTAAGAAATTTAGCTCAGCTGCCATGAAGCATGGCCAACTTCTGAGATAAATATTAAGATATTTTTAACGATTTACATCCGTGAACGTGGTTAGGGATCATTTTATTACATTATTATATTTCGTCTTAAAATTCATATGTATGACAGACAAGTCATTTTAGTATGACTCCTTGTATGCAGAGATTATTATTATTGTAATAAAGTTTTATTTATGACAGTGTTGAACAGACCTTCTCAACAGATTAGTTGCAAAGATAATTAATGAGTTCTTAAAGTAAAATAAAAAAACAATGCACTAATTTAAGATAAATTAATAAAAATAATATTCCAAATTGTGATGCTTTTGCAAAAAATTACATTTGCATGTTTTATTTCAATATAAACAAACTATTTGTACTTAAGTTAAACATTTGTGTGCAAAACTACATAAAAAATTGTTAAGCGATGTTCATGAAATATCACATTTATTCAAAAATATTTTTTGTTTTCGAGATATCTAGAAAGATACATTGCTTACCCTCTTGTGTGGTTTTCCACACATATGTAATTTTTATGTATTTTGCACGAGGAACACCAATTTTATACCCTTCATATATATAAGTGTGATATTGCGTTTGTAATTTCCACATTTTTCATTTGCCACCCCATAAAGTATAGTTATATATTCTGGAATCTACAGCTGATTTGGTGAAATCAACATTCCGAAGCCTCCAAATAACTGACATACATGAATGATACATTATTGTATCTGCTATAGTCCAACCTAGATTGCTATTTAAAATCGAGAAAATCGACATACAAATGGCTGAGATATGACTAACAGAAGAAATCACCAAAATTTCAGCCAGCTAGCTTCTTCTGTTTGGGCCCTTTCGTGTTTTCAACATACAAACAGATGGACGGATATAGCAAGATCATCTTAGAATTTTATGAGGACGTAGAAAATGGTAGTTATAAAACTTAGATACAAGTATATAAAGATACGTATCGTATGTGTGGAAAACAACACACGAGTGTAAACAATGAAGATTTCTCGAAGTTAACATTTTTACACATATTATAAATGTCTTCAAATATTCGATTTTCATACAAAAAATATCGATTATTATGTTACTTAAGCTATTTTGGGGGTCATGGTATCTAAACCAGTAAATTTATTTAATAAAACTTCTATATTTTTTAAACTTTGTTTTGTTATCTATAAACAATTTCAACACAAATTATTCTTATAATTTGTATTTGTTTTGAACGATCATTAAAGTAAGAAAAATTTAGACACTTTTAACAATAAGAACTACAAATTGCCCTAAAGCTGATATTTTACATCATTTACTTATCTAACACAAGTTTTATTCAATACAAGTTTTCTTCAGCTTTGCTGATGATGAGTTTTGTACTTTTTTGTCCCAAAATTCTCGCAATTTTTGAAATTTTAGTTGGCCTACACATTTCAGTGCCAAAAAGGCACTTGTTTACTGCTGTAGTTTAAACCATGGATTTAGATATTGACAATGTAGTATTTCACTGACTCCAATGTATATATATTTGGTTAATTTAACACTCACTTATGTAAACTTTTCAATGAAAATAATTGACTTATTTAACCATAAATGTTGCAGGCAAACCAGCGTAGAGAAAAATAGCACTTTACTGTCACTGTGTAATCTAGAGAGTAATCAGTATTAAATTTTCCTTGTAACTAACACGTTAATTACCAGAGAATGCATAAACAACTAAGAACGATCTATTGGACCGTGTTTTAGTAGCTTGTAGCCGATTATGTTGACTAAGTAATTTGAACCTCGTGTTGTACTGATCAATTAACTTTCGGGCGTTTCATTGTTGACCAGCCACAATTCAAACCAAGTCCTTCTAAGCGATGAACCATATTTTAATCTAGAAGGCTTTGTTAATTGTCAAAATTGCCGCAAACAAATGCTTTTTGTTGCGTATTTTGGGCTGGATCATATTCATATTTTTGAAAATGAGGCTGGTCAAGCAGTGACTGGTGCTCGATATCATGAAATGATAACAACAATATTTCAGGCTGAATAGGACGACATGTTGTTTCATAAAGGCGATACAGCCCGTGAAACAATTCAATTATTAAATGAAACATGTTCTGATCGTGTAAACTCTCGTTTCTGTGATCAGAATTGGCTCTCTAGATCGTGTGATTTTACACCTTTGAATTTCTTTTTATGGATTTATTTGAAGTCAGAGGTCTATACCAAGAGCCCACAACCATAGAGAATACACATAGAGCGGAAACTCTCCTGTCAAAGACCTAACTCAGTTGTCTAAAATCTAAGTGGCGAGAATTTAGTAGTAAAAAAACAATGTGAACACAAAAACAACACTCGTATTTGTAACTTTTTAGTTTTAGTTTCCGCTCTATTTATATTTTCTCTATGCGCACAACCACACATGCATTGAAGGAGGAAATTCAGTTACTTTTATGCAAAATATTCATGGTTAAGTTCAGCAAAAGAGTGTGTAGGTGCCAGCAAAGCCATGGAGGCCATTTGCTGGTTGTGCTATTTTTACATAATTATGTGTACTTTATGATTCAATAATAATCTAAAGAAAATAATCTGTATTTTCTATTTAATTCAATTTGTTTATGTGAATTTAAATATAAGAAAACCTGAGCAACTTATACTTTGATCGCGGTTAACAAAGCATAATTAGACGAGGCCATAATTCGTACTTCATACTAATACCGTAGTTAAAATCCGCAGATACCGAGAGCTGAAAAATTTATCTCCTTGGATTGCGTCCATAACTAGTCGTTAGCCGATCATCTCCTTGGATTGCATCTGTTGCTTTTACTTTCTAATAATAAGTCGTTAGCCAACAGAGAGTTGAAGCATTTATCTCGTCGAGTCCTCTATTAGAAGCTTCACCTATTAACAAACATATCCCAAAGATACAAGAAGATTTCAAAGGAAGCAGACCTGGAAACAAAAACTGCATCAAAAACGTTGTATTTATGTTGATTGAATTACGTGTTTGAAGATATTCTACGGTCTCACATGTACGGTCTCAGATGTATTGATCAGAGTTGTGGTATATACACAGAGAAAACAGATTCGTGATAGCAACCGAATTTGTTGCCAATCGAATGATTCGGTTGCACACATAGAATTTTTCGGTTCTATCAACAGAAAGTCAGTTGATAAAGAAGAATTACGGTTGAAGCAAAGTTTTGTTACCCCTTCTAAAGTGTTATAGCCACAACTGTAAAATTCGCTTACTAAGGTAGAATCATTCGATTGGCCGCAAATTCGGTTGCTATCACGAATCTGTTTTCTCTGTGTATCTCGGCTTATAGAAGGCTGACTACTATCTCTGTTTGCCTATATCTCAGATACTGTGCATGGAATATAAATAACAAATAAAAGCTATTTCAAAAGCCTTTCCAGCAATATGGAAATTTGGATGAACCATTTCCGGAAAAAAAAATTTTCAAACCAAATTTATTTTTATTTTTTAATATTTGTTTTCGGTTTTTACAGTTCCTTGAAACACAATTCACAATTATCAAATTCATTAAATTGTTATAACTTAAACTAACACTAAAAAACGTTCAATTATTATAACATAAATTCAGGGAGTGTCTGATGTACCCCCGGATGCAGCCGCTAACAAATTACTAATATTTTTAAAACTTTTTTAAACAAACTCATTGCTGAATTTGTTTAATAAATAAAATTTTATATTTTCACACACAATTTTAAAGAAATTATTTCAAAAAACACTTATTTTGCAATTAATAATTTTGCATGTCAAAAATCAAGACCGTTCACTTTCACAGAAGAGATAAAACTGTCAAAATTCTAAACATCAAACATGATCGATTACTGTTCATAAGATCGGTTAATACAATTAAAAAGCTTTCTTATTTTCCCTTTACTAAAAACAATGTGTTTATCAATTCACAATTGTTTATTGAAAGCAAGACTGAAAGGAAGTTTTTGTTAAATTTTATGCGTGATTAAAATTGAATACACTGACTAAAATTATTTAGACGTGTGTCTAAAAAGTAAAATTTACTTGTTCTAACTTAAGAATGATGTCAAATCTTAAAAGAGATTGTTTAAAAAATAAGTATATTTTTTTTTAGAAATGTGTCCAAAATAAAACTAATTAGCTTATTGTTATGATTTGATCACAATGGTTTTTTTTAGTTTGGTCATCGTTTTAATTCTTTTTTTTTAATGAAATATGAATGTATTGCATTCAAACTGATTCATCCGCATTTATTTATACATAAGCAATAAAGAAAGTGTGATTGGTTCAAAACGAATTTAAGATGCACTATGTTTATTTAATGAATTAACTAGGTATAGAAGATGGCAAAAGTGTGTATCCCGCACACTTTTGGCATGAAAGTAACTGTTATAAAAATGGAACTAATTAAGTAGCTAAACTTCAATGACAACGGTAAAAGGAAGAAACCTAACACAGATCCTCGAAGATAAGGAGTGATTTTAATTCCAATACTTTATATGAAAGAGTCCTGGCATTTTAACATTAGGTTGTATAAGAAGAGGGTAAATTGAATACTTTTAGATACTTTGTGTCAGGTCACGTATAGAGCTTAAACGTACATTTTCGTATTTGGTAGAATTTATTTAGAATTCTCTGAGAAATTGTCAACTTTTTGCCTCAAGTGAACACGTTAATTGATATTTTCACATGTCTTGCGTAGAAAGCAATTGAAACAAATTTCTTGCAGGGAACATCTTTACGTTCCATGACTTGATCCAAAGAAAACACTTTTGCCAATCTTTTTTTCTTTGGAAACCATGTAACTAACGGTTTATGAACAGTTAGAAGGGATCTCGTTGAGGTAAGATCAATTTCTCTAAAAATAATTCGATGAAACTTTAGTGAAATTCTGTGCAATCCTTTAAAGTGATCTTATATCTGATCGTGCCAAGCTGGATACAGTTGAATACTAAAGCTATTTGCTCAAAACTTTTTGGATCTTATTCTTAACAATTGTCATAATTTGCATTAAAAAGGAAAAAGAGAAAAATGGAAAATACATTTTTACTCTATTAGACCAGTTACCACAAACTCCCCCCCCCCCCCCCCGAATAGTTGGCCTGACTTAATGATACATTTTCTAATGTTAATGTTCGATTTTTCTATTACAATAAACATGAAATTGGAGACATGTTCTCCTGAATGCCTTAATAGTATTTTTTCTGTTCTATAAGGTCACTGCTACACGTTCAATATTGTGATATTTGGATTGCGATCCATTTTAATGGATTGATGGATCGTGCGCGTATGTTACATGCTCAATATGTTTCCTGTCAGTATTTCATTCGCATTTCATAATATTAGTTACTTAAATGCATTATTGATGCATATAATCCTAAGTGGAAACTCTTTCCTGTTCTTGTAACTTACTAAATGATCTTTTAATTCTGTATAAGGAGTGAAATCGTAAAATTCTTAACACACGTTTTTCATTAAAACTTTTAACCCAAGTATTATATGATTTTGTTTGTGATCAAGTTACCTTTGTAAAGCATGTCAGTTATTATGTTTAATGTCAATTATATTAATTTGTTGTTAATCTAATTAAAATGAGTGACCAGAAAAAAGTACGTACTAAAATTATTAAATACTAGCTTGACCCGGTGCGCTTCGCTACCCCTGTCGATGTAAAAATCGGTTCAGCCGTTTAGTAATTATTGTTTAAAAACTAAAGGTACCAATTTTACCCGTTTTTCCCCCTTTTTATCCCTTTCTGGTCCAAGTATTGAAAAAATTTATAGCCTATTGACGCTTCCAAGTAAGGATCTATCTACGTTCCAAATTTCAATAAAATCGGTTCAGCCGTTTAGGCGTGATGCTCAAACAAACAAACAAACAAACAAACAAACAAACAAACAAACAAACAAACAAACAAACAAACAAACAAACAAACAAACAAACAAACAAACAAACAAACAAACAAACAAACAAACAAACAAACAAACAAACAAACAAACAAACAAACAAACAAACAAACAAACAAACAAACAAACAAACAAACAAATAAACAAACAAACTTACAAAGACATTTATATATTTATATAGATATAGATTTTCAACAAAACCCAACTTGGTCCTACAAAAAGTTGGCCAAACAATCAAAGGTCTGCTATCAAACTGTTTCCAATGTTATTAAACAGTACCGGGAGAACTTGTCCGTTGATAGAAAACCTGGTTCAGGTGGAAGGAATGATTCACATGATGTTTATCAAGCCAAAAAAATAGAAAGCATTTTCAAAAGAGCTCCCAACACATCTGGTAGGAAAGCAGTCCGGTTAGCTCAGTGCTCGGACTATTTGGTACGAAATATTAAAGCTAATGCAGGTTTAAAAACATACAAGGATCAAAAAGTTCCTGACAGGAACGCTGCTAAAAATGTAGGTGCCAAAAACAGAGCATTTAAATTGAAGTTAAGAATTTTTCGATCTCACTCCTTATTAACAAACTCATAATTTTTTCATTTGTATCACTATTAAGGGACTTGTAGATACTTTTATGTTTCAATTAATTTTCATTTGATAAATCGATTTAAGCTTGCAAATATATGTGATCACAGATTATCCTACTTTTCCCATTTGGACCATTATTTATTGACTTATAGCCACGTTTCCGTTTCAGTTCTTTTTTATGATAAAAATGGATTTTGGGTTGAAAATATAAGTGATCCCAGATTATTCTCCTTTTCCCATTTGGACCATTATTTATTGACTTATGGCCACGTTTCCGTTTCAGTCCTTTTTTATGATAAAAATCGATTTTAGGTTGAAAATATAAGTGATCATAGATTATTCTCCTTTTCCCATTTAGACCATTATTTATCGACTTGTAGCCAAGTTTCGGTTTCAGTTCTTCTTCAAATAAAAAATCGATTTTGGGTTGAAAATATTAGTGATCACATATTATCCTCCTTTTCCCATCTGGACCATTACTTATTGACTTATGACCACGTTTCCATTTCAGTCCTTTTTTGAAAATATAATTGATCACAGATTATTGTTTGGAGTAAAGGTCTTGCTAAAAATTTTAACAAAATTCAAAGACAACTGCCTTAAATTTCCATTTACCCCTAATATAATTATTGACCCCTAAAATTTCCACAATATTTATTGCAGACAATAAAAAAAAAAAATCAAAATTAAATTTTAATTCTTGCCAAACCAATAAATATGATTCTGAGCTTCAATTCAAAAAACCCAACGACCACAAAAAAAAAAGAGATATGGGTGAGCTTTAATTAAAATTGTAGCAAACTGTAAACAAGCTTAAACTGGCTAATATTATTTTTAACAATGATATTAAGTGTCTTTTAGTTAAAAAAAGATTTAACCAAAAAAAAAAGAAAAAGAAAAAAAACACACGCAGACACACTCGCCAGCATTTAAGAAGACCTGTATCTATGTATCTGAGTTTATGAAATTATATGAAGTGAGTAAATATTATTTACTTAATTTTTTTTTCTTCTTACTGCTCGAAAATGGTATGGTCTAGTCTCACACACAGCAGCCTTGTTTAATTGTTTTTTTGTTCGTCTTTAAATAATATAAAAAAAAAAAAATAAAGAAACAATTTTAAACTAGAGAATTAACATCAACAACAACAAACAAAAAACAGAACATATTTAAAAAATTGTGTTCATTGAGTGTATGAACTATAAATAACAATATTCACTCAACACCAGATATCATTTTGATTTTAACAGTCCAAGACTAAAGTAGTTGTTTTAGTTTTAATTTAACTAGAGAGAGAAGAAATTAAAAATAAAATGGTAAGAATTCAATAAATAATAATAAAAAAATAAATAAATTCTTAAAACAAGAAACATAATTTTTATTTTTAGAAAATCTTAGTGGTTTTATTAGCCAGTGCGGCATTAGTAGCTGCCGATGTGTCACATCTTTTCAACAACGAATATGATCATGATCATCATCATCATGAACACGAACATGAACATCACCATGCCGAGGAGTCTCATCATTATGGTTACGATTATCCCAAGCCAGAGCAGCCATTTGAATTGCCTAAACCCACCTACTTACCACCTGAACCACCAAAGCCCACATATTTGCCTCCCAAGCCAGTGCCCACATACTTGCCTCCACCCACCACCACTACTACCACTACAACTACCACCACAACCACCACCACACCTAAGCCTACAACAACAACAACTACTACTACAAAAGCCCCTACACCAGCACCCACCTACCTACCTCCTCCACCACCACCCACACCCAAGCCCACCTACTTACCTCCTCCACCACCACCCACTTACTTGCCACCCACTACCACCACAACAACCACCACCACCACCACACCTAAGCCTACAACAACAACAACAACTACTAAAGCCCCTACAGTAGCACCCACCTACCTACCTCCTCCACCACCACCTACACCCAAGCCCACCTACTTGCCTCCTCCACCACAACCCACTTACTTGCCTCCTGCTCCCAAGCCCACTTACAAAATACCCATTCCCTCATATGCTGCTCCTCTAGATGAACCCGAACAAACCTTACAGGAAGATGGATATCACTACAATGTTCCCGCTGAGAAATTTTTCTTCTAAAGCAATTCAGTTATTTTGACTGATGCGAAGACTGAGTATTAGAACAATTTTTTTTTCTTTTTTTTATAAGAATTTGGCATTTTGAAAATGTTCTTCGGAAGCAAAAGGAATTTATCACAACTTTAGATATTATTGTTTATATTTGTAATTGTTATATACAAAAAAAAAAAAAAAAATAAATTTAATAAAAAAAAAAAAATTAAAAATTTAATCAAAATGTGTTTTAAATATTAAAGTGAAAAAGTACGCGATTACAAATCATCAGCAAAAACTTATATTACAAAGTAATGAGTTCAATACATCACTACTTATACATTGTCATTTTACTCTTTATTTCAACTCTGTGAAATAAGGACTTACATTAAGTATTAAAAAGTTATTCTTCAATTATTTCCTAAGACATTAAAAAAACAAATTGATTGAAGAAAACATATTTTTGGATTAGAATTAAATTAACAAAAATTTATTCATTCAAAGGTTGAATGAATTTTATTAAGAATTAATTCTGAATTTCGTAAACAAGTAATTATATAACAAATTAAATGTCAGCCATTACTAAACTACTTCCAAGTAAGTTGTTAAGTAATTGCAAGAAATTACCAAGTTTTTGATGGGTCTCAATAAATTTATATTTCCAATTTAAACCACTCATGAACATTTTGAGTAAGCAACATAATTTGAAAAAATCAATACACTGAAACAAAAAAAATTGTATGTATGTTATTCTCGACGATTTATATTCAACAACAGAAATTTCCAGAATAAATTTGGCTATTGTGTAAATATAGATTCATTCTGATATTGGATGGAATAAAAAATGACATAACATTCACTTTCATCAAACAAAGTGTGTAATATATTCATAGATTTATGAAACCTTTAAAAATTAAAAGCGTTATTTCAATATTCGATCATGTGGATTGTACATATGGGGCATTTCATGTCAAGAGAACCAACTTTTGAAATCGATGTCTTTCGATAAGCTTTCTTTTGAGGAAAAAAGGGCCCATTTTGAAAAAAAAATCAAAAAAGTTTTTGATTTTGAAAAAAATTTCAAAATGTTTTTATTTTTAATTTTTTTTTTTCCGAAAGATTGAAGAAATAGCTAATCAAACTATTTGGAACACATTTTGTTAAGAACAATAGGTAATAAGTTACATGGATGAGAAAAGCACCTGCTTGGCCAAAATGTTCTCGACCGATCTTGTTGAAAAATTGTGTCTGAATTACTATATAGAACTAACCATGGTGCAAATTTCATCCCAATCGGAAGACATCGATTTCAAAAGTTGATTCACTTGACATGAAATGCCCCATATATATCTTTACTGTGATGATGTTTGTAACGTGCAAAAATATTGTCTTAACACCCATCTTAAAGTATACCAATCTTCAGGTCTCAATTTTAAAGATAATTCGACTTTGGATAGAATCGGTCCATTATTTCTCCTAGCCCCCATACAACTGTCCTATCAGAAAATAGTTAAGCTCTCATAAATATCTTAATTATAAACATATACAAACCAAATTCAGCTTATGTACCAAATTTTATCGAAATATCTTCCCACTATGGTGGTCTAGAGTAGAGTTTCCAAAAAACCGAAGAATTTCAAAACCTCGGTTTCGGTTTTAAAAAATTGATAATTTATTAACTATTAAATCAGTTGATAATATAGGAACTGCTAAACAATTTTAAAATTCAAATTTGACGAGTGTTTACGAGGATAAAGGAAAATTGGTACTTTTTCTTTTAATGGTACCTTTTTAATATATTAAATTAGTTAAAGTTGGTTAATATGCTTCTCAGTAAAGAAATAATCAAGAATAGGGTGCTCAATTGTATTATGATACCAAAAATGGAGAACTAAACCAAACTAAGAAGTACTTTTTCGTTTTTCAAAATGAATATTCTATAATATTGAACCTAGAATCAGGAAATTACTTTGAAATTTCAAACTTGACAGTTTTCTTCTAATGGTACTTTTATTATAATAAATTATTTTACTTATTGTATATACATAATAGTTGGCTGATATGCTTCTGAGTAAAGAAAGTATCATGGATAGAGAGCATAATGATATTGCGGTAACAGAAACTATTATTGAAATTTCTATAATGAACCTATAAGCAGGATATTAAACACACATGATCCCGACTGAGTTAGAATATAAAAAAGGGAATTGCAGGTACTTTTTCGAACAAGTAGTACTTTTTGAATATTTTATAACGATGGACATAGAAACGCGAATTCAAAACGGATAATTAATGTTACTATTTCTTTATTGTAAAGGTACTTTTTGAATATTTTATAATAATAAACCTTAAAATTGAAAATTAGGCACAAATGATTCTGAATGAGTTAAAATTCACGAAAGGTGATTATAGTCTTACCTTTCTTTTGTGTTTTCTATAATAATGGACACAGAAATATGAAATTAAACATTCATGATACTGAGTTGGAATACAAAATGTGGGTCTTTATGGTACTGTTTTTATTCTAATAATACGTCTAGAATGAGCTACAATCCACATTACAAAGAATCAATAAACATGAAACTAGAGACATATTTTCCTGAATTAGTATTCATTTACAAAGGGAGACTTAATAGATTGTACTCCATACTTTTATCGGATATTTGAATATAAGTAAGACTTTGTTACAAAAATTTTTGCATTATTTAGCCTACGAAAGGTAGCCTGCTACATCATCTGAAGCAATTATTGTAATACAATTTAAAAAATTTAAACAAATCTTAAAATATTTTTACCGATCTGTGTTTAGAGATATTGGATGAAAAAGTTTGTTTCTCATTTCTAAATTTTGAATTTTTCTAGAGAAAATAAATTAAAAGTGAAAACCGAAGAATAATTGTCGGATTCGGTTAAAATCGAATTGGAAACTCTAGTCTAGAGTATACAAATATATCGCTGATTTAATAGATATACCCCTAAGAAATCGACAATGAAAAAAAATTGTTGATATGCTCTACAAAACAAGACTTTTCATTTACCTCGAAAGCCTAATAACTTTTAATTATAAATTCAAAGATTTGTTCAAAATCAGTCGACAATTGTAGCAAACGTATGTGAAAATATATCAATATCGTCCACAAAAACAACCCAATAGTCAATATCATTCAAACAATTTTTAACGCTAGTCCAGTAAGAACAAAACGGATTCTTAAAAATATTCCACACCAAGCCATAAAAAACAGTTCTCAAATGTAAGAGACATTAGCATTATTTGTTGGATTTGAAGTTAACAAAACAGGAATATACTCAATTCAGATAGTCTCAAATCTCTATCCATCATATCATCACATAACTGCTGAGAGGTACAACTTCAAGATCTACTTTATCATACAGCACATTTAATGCAAATGATTTGATGAAATATAGAATCTGCAAGTTAACTCTCTTTTGCAAATGGGGATATTATGGTTTTTTCTGAACAAAAAAAAAAAAAAAACTAACAGTATGTATGTGAAAATACTTCAGACACAGATATCTTAATTTGAAAGTCTCGGAACCTTCGACCAGTAGGATGTAAACAAAGTCTATTTGGAAAAATCAGGAAACTCACGATGCCATTAAAAAAGAAGTCAGTGATATTAGAACACAAATTGCAACACTAAAAAAAAAAAAAAATTTTGCAGTCACAATTCGCAAAACTAAAGCATTTTTGGGTCGCCGTGAAGCACCTTTTCGGACCGCAATACAGAAATTGGTGGAAAAATTCGAGCTGTTGGGAGAAGTTAATGATGCACGTCGCTCAAGAACAACTGAGAATATTGCTGCTGTAGTCCAAAGTGTTGAAGAAAACCCAGCTTTGTCTATTCCTCGTCCTATGCGCTATTGAGAGATGATTAATGCTTTCTTATGGTTGGAGTTTGATGATATTGATCTGGACAACGTTTACTTTCAACAAGACGGCGCTACGTGCCACACAAGCAACGAAACTATTGCTCTTTTACGGGAAAAGTTTCCGGACTGTATTATCTCTGGAAGAGGTGATCACAATTGGCCACCAAGATCTTGTGATTCAACACCTTGTCTACGACAACAACACAGCATGTCTACGACAACAACACAGCATCGATGCAAGACCTCAAAGATAGAATTCGAGAGGCTATCGAGGACATAGGGAAGCCACTTTGCGATTTGGTTATGGAAAACACCTCTTGTTGGAAAACCCTTTAAAATATTGAATTTACAATTGTCCAATCCACAATGTACTTGTATGTTGTACATTGTATGATACAACTTTTGTGATTGTGAACAGAAATTTCTCCAAGTCGTAAGTTTACCTTGTCAAGCCTTGAAAATGCCAACAGAAGAAGATCAAAATAGAAGTCTAAACCTTTCACGCACAAAACTTTGCTTTGATATTTTTACAAATAAAGCTTGAGTGTCTGTAATTCTCATTCACTCTATCGTTTTATTTGTATAATATCTTTAGTTTTTCTAAAGCCTTTTGGGAAAAGGTTTCCTGATGATCTGGCCTAAGCAACCAGTGAAATGCGCATAGGAACTAGCTTATCCCCCAACAATAAATTTCAGTGAATTTATCAAATAAAAATTGGGAATTTAGCATAAGAAGCTCTTACTAAAATATTAATTTTGTATTCCCGAATAACCTTTTAATGATAAATTTGCAGGTGCCCGTGCATCAAGACTAAACTGGCAGCTCGCTTTATATTGATTTTCTTGCGAAAACAATAAAGCAAGTTGTTTTATTTTTTCTTTACTCACTTACACACTACAGTTTGTGTCGGCAAGAAACCAACCAATTGTAGTAGAGAATGTAAGAAAAGATAAAATCACTGTTTATTGTTGGTGTTTTGTTTAAGCTTTGATATTTTTACAAATAAAGCTTGAGTGTCTGTAATTCTCATTCACTCTATCGTTTTATTTGTATAATATCTTTAGTTTTTCTAAAGCCTTTTGGGAAAAGGTTTCCTGATGATCTGGCCTAAGCAACCAGTGAAATGCGCATAGGAACTAGCTTATCCCCCAACAATAAATTTCAGTGAATTTATCAAATAAAAATTGGGAATTTAGCATAAGAAGCTCTTACTAAAAAACAGCTGAGGTTTTTATGAATATGAATGAACTGCACACTTGGTCAATTCACAAGGTCATATTGTCGTAATGTCATAATATATCACGACTCGGCGGCTCGGCTTAACTGACTCTTAGGCATTCGGCGTTGGTCTCTGCTGGTTCGTTACTTTAACACAATAAACATAGCATACAGAGTAGTATTATTTTAGGACATTTTTTGCTTGAAAAGCAATAAAAACCATTGTGAAATATTAAGACATTATGACAATATGACATAATAAGAGACCTTGTGAATTGACCAACTACGTTTTGCTAAATAAATAAAAAAGTTAATAACAAAATTTGGAGCTTTTTGCTCTTTTTAGAGAAAACTTGTAATTATTTTTACAAAAGTGTATCTCTTTTATCTTCTTTAGTAACTAAAAGCATTTGTTTAAAAATATGCTGAGCTTTTTTGTAAGAAGTTGTTTGATCGTTGTAGAGATACGCTGACATTTTGCGAAAAATTGTATATACAGTGGCGAGCAGAAGTGAGTGCATGTTCACGACACTGACTTTCGTCATCCATAAAAACAAAACCATACAAGGAAATCAAAAATATTTTTTAGTTTTATTTTTATTATTTTATTCGTAACAAATAGGAGTAAAGAAACAATAATATATTATATGATTTCTAAGAGATTGGAAGAAAAAACGAAAATAACTCGCATAAACTCAATTTTGCACCTTTAATGAATTGCACCTATTTTCGAACTTTCACTTCTCTTATCAGCAGAAATCATGCAGATTTACCTTTATGTTTGTTGTCATCTTATTCTCCTTGCTCGTAGAGCAGTTTAAAGTTTGTTTCTTGCGAATTAATGCCGATTTTGTCAATTACTATCATATTTAAAATAAATTATTGAGTTTTTGTATAAAAATTACAAAAATATCTGAAGAAATTTAAAATAGTGTTGTGTGCCTGACCGAGAAAAGCTGTTCTTCACGTACCATTTCCGAGATACTTGGTATTAGTCAATCGGGGGTGATCGCAGCTCAAAAGAGACGAAATGTGACTTCGAAATCGCAAGTCAAAGGTCGCAAAATATTACTAACGGACTCAGATGCTCGAATAATGAGGTTCGAAATGAGAAAAAACACAAGCTGCTAACACCAAAGGGTGCTTCTTTAGCAATTAACATAAATGAAATCGAATGGACTGCTAGAAGAGCGCTCCATGATATCGGATATGCCTCAACTGTTAAAAAAATCAAACCTGCGTTGTCCGATAAGAATGTTAAAGCGTGCTTGAAATTAGCAAGGGAGCATAGAAATTGGCCCATTGATGATTGGAAACGTGTTATCTGGTCTGATGAGTCCAAATTTAATCGTTTTCAGTCAGATGGAAAGCAATACTGCTGGCGTAGATCCGGGGAACGTGTTCAAAGACGCCATGTGAAGCAAACTGTTAAAGTAGTTAAACTTTTCTAGCAGTCCAATCGCTTACTTTTTTGTTAATTGGCAGAGAAACACCCTTTGGTGTTAGCAGCATCTGAGTGCGTTAGTAATATTTTTCAACCTTTGACTTGCGATTTCGAATCACATTTCGTCTCTTTCGAGCTGCAATCACCGCCGATTGACTAATACCAAGTATTTCGGAAATGCTAGGTGAAGAATAGCCTTTCTCGGTCAGGCACACAACACTATTTTAAATTTCTTCAGATATTTTTGTAATTTTTATACAAAAAATCACCAATTTATTTTAAATATGATAGTAATTGACAAAATCGGCATTAATTCGCAAGAAACACATTTTAAACTGCTCTACGAACAAGGAGAATAAGATAACAACAAACATAAAGGTAAATCTGTATGATTTCTGCTGATAAGAGAAGTGAAAGGTCGAAAATAGGTGTAATTCATAAAACGTGCAAAATTGAGTTTATGCGGGTTATTTTCGTTTTTTCTTCCAAACTCTTTGAAATCATCTCATTTATTATTGTTTCTTTACTCCTATTTGTTACGAATAAAATAAATAAAATAAAACTAAAAAATATTTTTGATTATTAAGCTTTAAGCTTTTCTAAAGCTCATTGCTTATGTTCTAAATTATTACAACTCGTTTGTATAAGGTTAATAAAGGGCTTTTCAACAAGAACTTTGTTTTCTAAAACAAAATAAAACAAAAAATTTAGATGAAGATGATTCAAATTCTTTTTTGTATTACGAAGATAAAAGTTCGACAATTATGAATAAAAAATTATATCTGGCAAATGTCCACAACGACCACACTGACAGAAGCCCAAATGCGGTTATTTTGTTTGATGACATACCCTGACAAGGGAAAATGGGCTTTTTCACAGAAAACCAGCGGGTTGTTCTTGAATGAATTGAGCGAATCTACGGTGATGTGAATGGTTGGTTGGCTTCAATTCCAGTTGAACCTTGTAATGCTTCAAAGCCAAATCCTTATGCAAAATTCCCCATTTGGCGAAATGTATCTTTAACAGAACCAACATTTTCATAGTGGATTTTAATAATTTTACTGTGATTTTCGAGCGAAATTGAATTCATTGTAACAATTGCCAATGCATTTACTACGAATTCGTCAAGAAACTAAATGTCTAACTATATCACAATTGAAAAACAAAGCTCTTGTTGAAAAATTTTTAGGTGGAAATATGTGAAGTTGCATTTGTGGTAAATGATTTAACTTATTTAAAAGTCAAACTTAGGACTTGTTTTCTATTAGTTCAACCACTAACTAAACCTCCCTTTAAAACCTAACACATAAACCGCCTCTGTTATCAAAACAGCCTATTATCTTTTATTAAGCTACCTAAAATACCAGCAACAGATGGTGTGTTGTCTCAAAATCTTTAATATTTTATTTTATTCTTTTGTTTTACACTATTAGTTCCGTAAAAATTACCATCTAAATGAAGTCTTATACAAGAAAATAATGACAAACTTTTAACAAAAGAACTGTCAAGCAATTGGTTTTTGTCTTTTTCTTCATATTAATAATATTTAAGATGTTTTATAAGCATAAAATATTCTTTTCATAAAGAATTAAATTTTTTTTGTATTGTTACTTATAGATTACAAAGCATTCATTTTGGGTAGAATATATAGGTTAGTTACACACTATATTGAAAATTAATAATTTCAGAACTTTGAAGGTTTCTTTTTGTGTGCGGTTTTAGGTAAAGTACACAAATGAAAGTTGTTCTAAAAACAAGCTGTAACTGTTTAAAAATTAAAAGTGTTGATTGATAATTTTTTATGTTTGGTTGCTTGTAATGTGATGATGATTTTGAAAATTGATATTTTATTTTAATTTTGTCAATGTATTTGAAGGTTATGTTTGGGTTTTCTGTGTGTTTGTTTGGTAGGTAAAAATAAAGGTAGGGTACTTACTTTTATTTTTATTTTATGTGGGCTCTTTTAATAATTAGTTAAGAATCTTTTAGAAATCATTTATTTTTGGTTTTTGTTTAACACAATTTAAATTAGTTTATAGTTTGTGTGGTTTTTTAGGCAGATTTATTTGATTAAATCAATCTTGTCAAAAGTTAAAGACTGTAATTAATTTTATGAAATAATAAATGTTTTGATCTTAAATCATTTGTTTTGTGGTAAAAAATGTGAGTATTTTTATAAAGAACTGTATAATGTAGAAAGGCCTTTTGCTAACCAGCATAATTCATTTTATGATATATTCAGTTTGAAAATATTTTGAAATTAATTACATAATTTTTAATCTTTGTTTATTACTTATTTATATTTGTTCTACTTAAAGATATCACAATCAAAAAATGAGAGCTAGATTTGAAAAAAAAAAAAAAATAGAAAAATTAAGTTGTTTTATTTAGATTGTTATATTGTTTTTTTATATACAGGGTTTTCCAACAAGAGGTGTTATTTTGGTATTCAAAGAAAAATGGCATTTTTTGAGATAAATAATCGGATGTTTATTTCATAATAAAGAGGAAGGCACGCTGTTAATAATGAAAAACAACATCAGTCAAATGACCACCACGACCACGCTTACAAGGCCATATCCTTTTCATGAAATTTTCCATAACCAAATCACAAAGTGGCTGCCCTATGTCCTTTATAGCCTCACAAATTCTATCTTTGAGGTCTTGAATCGAAGCTGTGCTGTTGGCTGTTGGCGCCAAAGGAAGAAGTCGCAAGGTGTTGAAACACAAGATCTCGGTGGCCAATTGTGATCACCTCTTCGAGAGATAACACGGTACGGAAACTTTTCCCATAAAAGAGCAATGGTTTCGTTGCTTGTGTGGCACGTAGCGCCGTCTTGTTAAAAGTAAACGTTGTCCAGATCAATATCATCCAGCTCCGACCATAAGATACGGTATAATGACGTTTGTGGAATGCCCAATTCCAAAGAACGACGAGGAATGGACAAAGCTGGGTTTTCTTCAACACTTTGTGCTACAGCAGCAATATTCTCAGTTGTTCTTGAGCGACGTGCATGGGTTTTATTCTTCACATCACTAGTTTGTCCCAACAGCTTGAATTTTTCTACCAATTTCTGTATTGCTGTCCGACAGATGCTTCACGATGGCCCAAAAATGCTTTAGTTTTGTGAACTGTGACTGCAAGATTTTCTCCATTTTTGTAGTGAGTTTTAATAATTTCAATGAGTTGTTAAAGCGTGTATCGTTCCATTTTTAGTAATGGCGTTGTTTCTACTTGTCAAATGTCAAAGAATAAAAGCTTCAAAAGTGACAGCTAACGAAATACCGGGTGATTCAAAATAACACCTCTTGTTGGGAAACCCTTTATATAATCATAAAGTACATAGGATAGATTATATATGTAATAATATATCGGTCAAATGGATTCCATGACTTTGCTGCCTCATACGTACTCTTTTGTCGAAATCTTCCATGACATGTCTGAACTTCGTTGGGCACATTGGGGCGAAACTACTTAAAATCTTGTCAGTTGACTGCTGCACAATGATATAGAAAATAAAGGAGGGAAATAAATCTGTAACTTCTAAACGGTTGGTCCGATTTGAAAGAAGAGTTCTCGAGTTTAAGTTTTGAATGTGACCTAATGGGCCTACCATGGATGCTTTCAGGGGTCCGCAAAGTAGGACAATTCGGGTATGTTCAATTTTAAAACGAATCTGTTTCTTCGTTTGTGTTCCAATTCCCAAAAAAAAAAAATACATATATAGAATCTTCCCATCGAGAACTACAAAAAGTCGATCATTTATCTCTTATAGCAACGGAGATATTCGCATTTGAAAATGAAATTTTCAACATCCAGTTTTTTGATACTAACAACAAATAAAAAAGGATTGTTTAAAAATCAGGACAGACTCTGTCCTGATATATGCAGTTGAATTTAAAAAAATTAAAAATTAGCTTTTTGGGAAAAAAGTACTTTTTTTCTTTTAAAGATATTTAAAAAATGTTAAGAAGATGTAGAAGGAATTTATACTTTTTGAAAAGCTAACTTTACATCAAATATTTTAAATAAAAAACAAGTAAGAAAGTATGGTCGGTCAAGCCCGACCTTATAATACCCTACACTAAGTAAATGAGCAAATCATTCTTTCAAAATTTCAATAATTTATGTTCGTGAGCGATTTTCGGAAGTGGGCCTTATATGGGAGCTATGTCAAATTATGGATCGATCACCATGATATTTGGTCATGTGATTAATGTGTATATGAAAGTTATTTATGTTGCATTTTATGTGTATACCAACATTTTAAGGAGATTTATGCTCGTTAAAGTGATTATCGGAAGCAGGTCTTATATGGGAGCTATGACAAATTATGGACCGATCATAATAAAATTTGGTGACATAAATTCTGTATATATAAAACTTATTTGGAGAAAAATTTGTGTAGATACCTATATAAATTAAACATTTATGACCGATAAATTCCAATTTCGGGAGGACATTTGTATGGGGGCTAGGTGAAATAATGAACCGATTTCAGCCAATTTCCTTGGGCAGAAAAAATGAAATGTACTAAATTTAATCGAAATATCTTCAAAATTGCGAACTGTACTCTGCGCACAAGGTTTACATGGACAACCAGGTATACTTTAAGGTGGGTGTTATACTAATATTTTTGGACGTTACAAACATCTGCACAAATCCATTATACCCTCCCCACTATGGTGGTGTAGGGTATAAAAAATAAACATTTTTTATAATGAGGGGACCAGGTTCTTCCAAAAACTGCGTATTTTTATGTAAAATTCAAGTTTAGGGAAAAAATTCTCAAATCCCATAGTCGATATAAAAATATACTTAGTAACCCATTTTAGATGGTAAAATATGTTCTTAATCATTTTGTAAAGCATTCCGATAACCTCGCCCCTGGATATTATAGCCAATAAGCTAAAATATCCAATTTTTAGGATTTTTCAAAACTTTTTTGGGAATTTTGGGATTCCTGATGACAAATTTCAAAATTTCTTTTTTCATTTTTAATAGAAAAATCTATATAAATGTAAAATTTCTTAACTCTTTTAGCTACGCTTTTATGTGTATAAGTTTAAAATCAAATCTATTGCAAAAAGTGAGAAAAAACAAATCAAAACATGAAAAATCACCCCATTCCAAGGTTTTATGTGGAGAGAAGTGGTTAGTTTACAAACCACCGTGGCGGTTGGCATTAAAAATAACTATGATACAAATTTTTGTTTCGTATAAATTTTTTTGAAATCCAATATTTTTAACTAAATTTTCTGACCAAACAAGCGAAATATCAAAGTAACACTGAATTCGATGAACAGTAAACACTGTGCTTTTTTCAAATTACTTAATATATTTATCTAACCAGAGCAGCCTGACGGACAAGTTTTGCAAAAAAATCATAAACAATATCTTCAAAAAATATAATTGTTTAGCAAACTGACAATAGATGCTTATAATCTATGTTTTAAAGACTTGAGAAAATATGGTGAGTAAAGTAACCACCCAACCGCAAAGAGTTAAACAAATATTCATAAATAAAAATTTAATTTCAATTTGAAAAATGTTTAAATTCGCATAAACTCTTAATAGGCATATTTTGTCATATTTTTCAAAAAAGTATTCCATCAATTTTTTAATTGTGAAAAGTTATATATATTTTTGAAAAGCACACAAAATCCCCTATCTCTTGATATCTAACATGTCTACCTTATGTTTTTAACGTCGCAAATTAATTAGGGAAAACTTAACATCTCGCAGAGAATTTACCTAAAAAGGTAGGTAGGCAAACATACTTTTTTTATGAATTTCTACTGCCACTTTTTTAAGATTAATCTTTAAATTTTATGACTATATTAAAAAAATTAAAAATATTTTGGAGGTATTATTTAAAATGGTCATGGTTTTCATCTCAATAGGTCACCTTAAAATGCTTCTTGTAAGGAAATGTTTGACCTATTAGGCAGCATATCATAACTCATTTGAAAAATGATTTGATTTTTATCAGTTTTATGCTCGTTAAAGTAATTTTCGGAAGTGGGCGTTATATGGGAGCCAAGGTCAATAGAACTTATATGTGGAATAATTTGTTTGGATATCTGTATAAATTAATCATTTATGGCCCATTGAATCCTATTTCGGGTGGATTTTTACAAGTTTCAACCTGTACTTTGTGCTGGTAGTCAGCTGTTGGGTCTATCTAGATTCTAAGACGATCTAGCTATGTCCGCCTGTCTGTTGGAAACACGGCTTAAAATTTTCCCAAATACTCTCTGTTGATAAGGTTTGTTTGGTATTGAAAACGGACAATATCGGTCTATGATTTCTCCTAGCCCCCAAAATACTGTTTGAGCAGTCATAAATATGTTGATTATGTGGAAATTCTAAAAACATTTTGCACAAATTAGTTCTAAGTACTCTGAAAAGTATGGCAACATTTGTCCCTAGTCCCCATACAAAATCCCCCTTAGAAAATGACTTGAACATTCATAATTATCTTATAATAATCAATATCGTGATGAAATTGGAGATAAACAAGTTTTATATGGACCTAAATCTTTCTACCAATATTGTGAGAATCGCTTAATAATTGAACCTACACCCCATATAACCCCTCTATCAGAAAAATATTTTATTGTCACATATTGATGCTGGGTACACAGAATTCGCCATAGCCGAATATTACTCTCCTAAAATTTTTTTAATCGGCAAGTTCTAGGACATTTTTGTATGACATTATTCAAAAAAATCTTTCTAAATAAGGGGGGAAAATGCAAATCTGTCAAAGTAGTTGAAATTACAATGCTCACCGATGCTAATGGTGAATATATGCCATGGGTTTCAAGACAATTTCAAAATGTTTGCGAGCAGCAGGATTAATCCAAAAGCAGGGAATTAGGTACCATACGAACTGAAGCCGATATACATTGAAAGACAATTTTTCATGTCCGAAATGCGACTTGAACACTATAAAAGAAAATCATTTTAAAAATCAGATGTGTAAGAGATAGTATATGAAGTCCGGTCAATCAACCAAATTGAAACCAAAGCCAAATATCCATGGCGCTAAGGTAATGATCTGTATTTGGTGGGACCAAAAGGGTCCTGTCTATTATGAGCTTCTGAAATCTGGCCAGACCACCACAGAGAAACGAAACTGAGAGATGAGAAGCGAGCTTTGGCCGAAAAACTCACAAAATATGCGGCCAGACCAAAGATCAACAATGAGTAGTGACAAATTGAGTGGAGTTAAATCATGACTCAAAATTTCTTGTACTTATAGGCATTCATATTTATTACAATGTTGTCTAGACTCATATCCACTCTTAAAGTTTAAGGTAATCTCATACTCATACTTAACAATATTTATGATATTCTTGATTTCCACTCTACTTAACTCAATTTGTATAGACGATGTAAAATAAGTATGATTCGAATACGAACATTAAAATGCTAATTATGAGGTTGTGTGTTTCAGTGTTGCCGAATTCTGTATAATTACACAAACATATAAACATGCATGAGTCGAATGAGTTGAATCAATATTGAGTATCATGAGTATTTTCCTAAAATTATAAGTCAGGCTAAGGTTATTTATGAATCAAATAGATTTGAGTTCGTATGACTATGACGTCGATGCCAGATCATATTAAATACTACGCATACTTATAAATCAATGATATTGTGAGTATGAGTACGTCAGAGTAGTTTAATTTTAGTGATGGCTACTCACTTGTACTTATAATTTCATAAGTGCGTATGAATATCTAAGAAGTGATAAATTTCTGATCTCTGGGCCAGACATGAAACCGTAGTATTCCATCATGACAACGCTCAGCCACATATTGCAATACCTGTTTACAACTATTTAGAAAGAATTGATTGGGAAGTTTTGCCTACCCCGCCTTTTAGTCAAGATCGTGCCTCATCCAACTACTATTTGTTTAAATCGATCCATAATGGTCTCTTTGGGATTCGCTTCACTTCGGAACAGAGTATCCGTATGTAACAATGTCCGATACTTTGAATAAATTTATATTGTACAAATGTTGCAAAATAAAAGCTCATGGCACTTTGTACGATTCGTTTGTATAATTTTGCATTCGGAATAGTAGTTTAGAAGATACAGATTTATTACCACTTTTTTCTGATCGACCTTACTGTGTGGCGGCAAGTTCAAATCTTCCATGAATTCTGACAAATTCTTTATATATTTGCATGATATTATTCTCAATAATTTGTTACATAAATCTGTCAAGTAATAATAACTCAAGCTGTGTAAAGGTATCATAAGCATTTATTTAACAATCTGCTTTATTTTTTTAATACTTAATACTATATAATAAATGCATATATTTATAATCTAATTAATTGTTTATCTATAATTTATGTTTCTCAAATAATTTAAAAACATAATTAATTAAATTCTTTAATTAAAATTGAAAGTTTTTGATACATTTGTCACACCTACATCTTTAGTTGGCACCTACCAGCGTGTTTAACAATAATTTGTTAATTTCTATTATTTAAACAAATCGTTATAAAAAATACCTTTTGAAAACCATAATCATACACACTTCAGCATAATAACAGCTCTATTTTAAAATATGGTCAGATTTGATTTATATGCTTGAATGTTATCATTTTCTAATGAAGTTTTTGGTTTTGTTTTATTCGACTATTATAAATAATTTTTTTTGTTTAAATAATGCGTATGCTGTATTGAGTGGTATTTAAACAGGTGTAAAATAAAATAAAGATAGATAAAAACAAGACACAAATTATAGCTAAAAACAATGGGAATGAAATAATTTGGTTAGAGGCCTGTTTACACTATCGGATTTTAGATCAGATATAAACAACTGAGACTAATTCAGCTGTATCAGAAAAGCTTCTCTAATGTTAAATAAGAGATGAATCTTATTTTATGATGACTTTAAAGTGTATTTTTTTAAAGGCATCTTTACACTATCTGATATCGGATCATACATAAACAACTAACACTAGTTCAGTTGATTCAGAAAATGTTTTTTAATGCTAAATAATAAAGGAATCTTAAATTTTTGATGATTTTAAAGTGTGTTTTTTTCATTTAACTTAAATAGTGTAGAAATAACTAAAATAAAAATTCTTTAAATACGAAGTAACTTCCTTGATCTAGCTGTAGTTAAATAATACCCACAATTATTAATATTCAAATACTTATAAATTCATTTGGCTACTTATAAATTGTTCTAGTAATGATGTTCTTATTTCTCAAACAATCAAAATAAATAATCTAAATAAGTTGTTTGAATTAATCATGAGTCACTGATATTTGTTTATGGTAACACCTACACCGTTAGATTTTTTTAAAATGGATTTTAAAAACTTGTTGTTTTTTTTTTTGTTTTGCTTTAAACTGTCAGAAATTATGACATTAATTCTTTATTGAGTTTTATATTATTTTTTAATAAACTGTTAGATTTTTTTTTAATGTTGCAAAGACCTTGTTTATGATGTTCTTTTGGATTCTACAAGTAGTTTAAACTTTTTTTTATTAAAAATATGTTGTGTAGTATTTTTAATTATTTGTTTTTATTATTTATTGTTTAATAAATATATAATTAATGATTGTATTATTTATTTTAATAATTCCTAAGAGATTTTCGATGTTTAGCATAGTTCTACCGGCATTGATTTTGCATAATTAATTAAATGACATTTTACATGGAAATGACCGTCTAAAATCCCATATATAATGGACATATGAATATCTCCTATCAAAAGAGTATTTGTTCCTCATGTAATGACTTGCAATTATTGGGTGTATGACTTCCAATCGCGAGATTTACAATAGACGGCGTAACTTCTGAACTAGATTTTTGTTTTTGATAACTTATATGACATTTTGAAGGCTACATATCTGTCTTTTATTCTCACTTAGCTGTTGAACATTATAGTGTAAAAACAACGTTTTTTTTTTTTCCTTGGAAATGTCGAATTTTGTGCCAACGAATCATCATATTCGGGAAGTTTTGCTTTACTTCTTTAACTATAAAAAACGCTGAAGCACATCGATTGCTCAACAAAGCTTATGTTCAATATGTTTCATCGGAGAGATTTCACCGTGCGAGAGATGGTTTGTGCGGTTTAGAAGTGATGATTTTGACACGGAAGACAAATATCGCCCAGGCCAGCCAAAACAGTTTCAAGACCAAGATTTTCAAGCATTACTCCTTGAAGATTGTTGTCAAACTCAACAAGAGCTTGCAATATCATTGGGAGCTACTGAATCAGCAATTTTAAAACGTTTACGAGCAGCAGGATTTATCCGAAAGCAGGCAATTCGGTACCAGAGATCAGAAAAGAATCCCTTTTTTGTTATTCATACGCACTTATGGAATTATAAGTATAAGTGAGTAGCCATCATAGAAATTAAACTACTCTGACGTACATCATAACATTGACTTATAATAGAGTTTCCAAAAAAACCGAAGAATTTCAAAACGGCGGTTTCGGTTTTTAAAAATTGAAAACCGATCGGTTTCGGTTCGGTTTTGTGATAATTTATTAACTATTAAATCAGTTGATAATAAAGGAGCTGCTAAACAAATTTAAAGTTCAAATTTGACGGAAATTTGTACATTTTCTTTTAATGGTTCCTTTTTAATATATTAAATTAGTTAAAGTTGGCTAATATGCTTCTCAGTAAAGAAATAATCAAGAATAGGGGGCTCAATTGTATTATGATACCAAAAATGGAGAAATAAACCAAACTAAGGAGTACTTTTTCGTTTTTCAAAATGAATTTTCTATAATATTGAACCTAGAATCGGGAAATTGCTTTGAAATTTCAAACTTGACAGTGGCTTAAGTGTGGAAAATTTTACCTTTTTATTATAATAAATTATTTTATTTATTGTATGTACATAATACTTGGCTGATATGCTTCTGAGTAAAGAAAGAATCAAGGATAGAGGGCATAATGATATTGAGGTAACAGAAACTATTATTGAAATTTCTATAATAATGAACATATAAGCAGGATATTAAACACACATGATCCTGACTGAGTTAGAATATAAAAAAGGGAATTGCAGGTACTTTTTCGAACTAGTAGTACTTTTTGAATATTTTATAACGCGAATTCAAAACTGATAATTAATGTTACTATTTCTTTATTGTAAAGGTACTTTTTGAATATTTTATAAAAATAAACCTTAAAATTAGGCACAAATGATTCTGAATGAGTTAGAACTCACGAAAGATGATTATAGTCTTACCTTTCTTTTGTATTTTCAATAATAATGGACACAGAAATATGAAATTAAACATTAATGATGCTGAGTAGGAATACAAAATGTGGGTGTTTATGGTACTGTTTTTATTCCAAAATAATGAGCTACAATCCCCATTACAATAAATCAATAAACATGAAACTAGAGACATGTTTTCCTGAATTAGTATTAATTCACAAAGGGAGACTTAATAGTACTATTTCTTTCATTCAATTGAGGTGGCGAAGCGCACCGGTCAGCTAGTACTCCATACTTTTATCGGATATTTGAAAATAACTAAGACTTTGTTACAAAAAGTTTGCATTATTTATCCTGCGAAAGATAGCCTGCTACATCATCTGAAGCAATTATTGTAATACAATTTAAAAAATTTAAACAAATCTTAAGATATTTTTACCGATCTGTGTTTAGAGATATTGGATGAATAATTGGATGAAAAAGTTTGCTTCTCATTTCTAAATGTTGAATTTTTCTAGTGAAAGTAGGTAAAAAGTGAAAACCGAAGAATAATTGTTTCTTTCGGTTTTAGGCCTTGAAATACCGCGGTTTCGATTTCGGTTAAAACCGAATTGGAAACTCTAATTTATAAGTATGCGTAGCATTAAATATCATAATCATACGAACTCAAATCTGTTTGATTCATAAATAACCTCAGCCTGACTTATAATTTTAAGGAAAATACTCATGATACTCACTATTGATTCAACTCATTCGACTCATGTATGTTTTTTTTGTTTTTATGTAATTATACAGAATTCCGCAACACACAACCTCATAATGAGTATTTTAATGTTCGAATTATACTTATTTTGCATCGTCTTAAGAAATTGAGTTAAGTAGAGTCGAAATCAAGAACGTCATAACTGTTGTTAAGTATGAGTATGATGATTACCTCACACTTTACTAGTGGATATGAGTCTCGACAACATTGTAATAAATATGAATGCGTATAAGTACAAGAAATGTTTAGTCGTGATTCATCTCTACTCACTATGAATTGAAGTGAATTGTCTGAAAGGCTGCTTGAAAAAAAATAAAGAAAATCATTTTTGCACCGAATCATTACTCACAATGGAAAATGGTTCCATTACGATAACCTGAAGTGTAAGAGATCGTATGTGAAGCCCGGCCAACCAGCCGAATAGACACCAAAGCCAAATATACTTGGTGCTACCACAAGGTTCCTATCTATTATAAATTGCTGAAATTTCGCTAAAAACCTGTACCGAATGCAACTGATTCGTTTGAAGAGAGCATTGGCCGATAACAGTCCAGAATATAAGGCCAGACATAAAACCGTAATATTCCATCATAACAACGCTCGGCCACATGTTGCAATACCTGTTAAAAAGTATTTAGAATGAAGTGGTTGAGAAGTTTTGCCTCACCCGCTTTATAGTCCAAACTGTGCCCCATCCGACTACTATTTGTTTCGATCGATGCAAAACGCTCTGTCTGGGATAAGATTCATTTTGGAACAGAGTATCCAATATTGGCTTAATTCGTTCTTGGCTTCGAAAAATGAGTAGATCTTTTTGGTCGGAATCCATATGTTGCCAGATAGATGGGAAAAAGTCATAGCTAACAATGGCCTATATTTTGAATACATTTATGTTGTACAAATGTTTCAAAATAAAAGCTAAACATTTGAAAAAGTCACATTTTAGTCATACACACCCAATACTTTTTAAACATACTTTTCAATAACTAATACATACCGTCTGCATTACTTAGAAGTAGTCGAATAAACCAATTTGTCTTCTAACTAGAGTTGGGTTTATTAGCTCAGTGAAGTAGCCGCTCTTTTCAGCTCAGCTCACTCGCTCTTTTAGCTCTTTAGTTCAGTATGTTCTATAATGACCATTGCGTTTTGTGAGTAGCATACGATCATATACATAACAAACTCACATTCGTTTTATTTTTCAATGTGTATATTAGGGTGGCCCATAATAAACGAAAGTTGGATTTTTGCCATTCTCACCACCCCCAGTTTTGTGAACATTGGTAAAAAAATCATTCTGAAAATATTTTAGGTAAATCGGTTGGGGTTAAGAGGTGTTGCAAGCCCTCTGAAGATTTGAGATGCATTTAAAAGGGGAAAAAATGCATTTCTTTCAGTTTTAGTAAAAATTTTGCCATTAAATAATTACTTTTGCAATTTAATTTTAAAGAATCGTAATGTGTACGCAATTGTTGTTCTAATGAGACATAAAAAACAAAAATTGGTCAAATGATGTTAAAGTTATTAAAAATTCCCCAGGCCATTAACGTGTCTCAGGCCACTAGAACATGAAATGTCGGAACAAAATTAACATATTTTGATAAATATTTAAATAAAAGCTAATTTTTACTTAAAATATAGCCATATTTACTTGTATATGAGTTTTTGTCTTCGTAGGATACCGTTAACATATTCCCAGGTATGACCATTTTCAAATTTTTAAAAATTTTGTTAAACAAATTTGAGAATTTTTTGATCATCTTATTGGGATTTATTGAAAATACAATAGAGAATAAAAATATGAAAAAATTATCAAAATATCTGTTATAGTTTTTCCGTACCTGCGATTTAAATTTTGAAATTTTCGAGAAAAACTAATAGTTGGCCATTTTTTGGCGAATATGCTCTATTTCCTTACTGTTATAAATTTTAAGTAAAATCTATTCAGAATATTATAGTGCAGATAATTTTAAATAAACTCTGAAAGTTTAACTAAAATTGGAAAACGTTAAACCTTAAATCGTAAAGGTCAAAGGTCAAATTTGTCAATATTTGGAATTTCTAATTTAAAGATAGCGAAATGTTATTTATTTTTTCAGGATGACTTATTTACCAATGTTCACCAAATTGGGGGGGTGAGAATGGCAAATATCCAACTTTCGTTTATTAAGGGCCACCCTAGTGTATATGTGTATGTGAGCGATGTTATTTTATATAGAGTTTCCAATTCGGTTTAACCGAAACTGAAACCGCGGTTTTTCAAGGCCTAAAACCGAAACCGACAATTATTCTTCGGTTTTCACTTTTAATCTATTTTCACTAGAAAAATTCTAAATTTAGAAAAGAGAAGCAAACTTTTTCATCCAATTATTCATCCAATATCTCTAAACACAGATCGGTAAAAATATCTTAAGATTTGTTTAAATTTTTTAAATTGTATTACAATAATTGCTTCAGATGATGTAGCAGGCTATCTTTCGCAGGATAAATAATGCAAACTTTTTGTAACAAAGTCTTAGTTATTTTCAAATATCCGATAAAAGTATGGAGTACTAGCTGACCGGTGCGCTTCGCCACCTCAATTGAATGAAAGAAATAGTACTATTAAGTCTCCCTTTGTGAATTAATACTAATTCAGGAAAACATGTCTCTAGTTTCATGTTTATTGATTTATTGTAATGGGGATTGTAGCTCATTCTAGATGAATTATTAGAATAAAAACAGTACCATAAAGACCCACATTTTGCATTCCTACTCAGCATGTTTAATTTCATATTTCTGTGTCCATTATTATAGAAAATACAAAAGAAGGCTACCATTATAATCACCTTCTGTGAATTCTAACTCATTCAGAATCATTTGTGCCTAATTTTCTATTTTACAATAAAGAAATAGTAACATTAATTATCCGTTTTTAATTCGCGTTTCTAGGTCCATCATTATAAAATATTCAAAAAGTACTACTTGTTCGAAAAAGTACCTTGAAGTTCCTTTTTTATATTCTAACTCAGTCAGGATTATGTGTGTTTAATTTCCTGCTTATAGGTCCTTTATTATAGAAATTTTAATAATAGTTTCGGTTACCTCAATATCATTATGCCCTCTATCCTTGATTCTTTCTTTACTCAGAAGCATATCAGCCAACTATAATGTATATACATATAAGTAAAATAATTTATTATAATAAAAAGTACCATTAGAAGAAAAAGTAAACAATTTTCCACACTTAAACCACTGTCAAGTTTGAAATTTCAAATTAATTTCCTGATTCTAGGTTCAATATTATAGAAAATTAATTTTGAAGAACGAAAAAGTACTGCTTAGTTTGGTTTAGTTCTCCATTTTTGGTATCATAATAAAATTGAGCACCCTATTCTAGATTATTTCATTACTGAGAAGCATATTAGCCAACTTTAACTAATTTAATATATTAAAAAGAAAAAGTACCAATTTTCCTTTATCCTCGTAAACACTCTTCAAATTTGAACTTAAAATTTGTTTAACAGTTCCTATATTATCAACTGATTTAATAGTTAATAAATTATCACAAAACCGAACCGAAACCGAGCGGTTTTCAATATTTTAAAACCGAAACCGCGGTTTTGAAATTCTTCGATTTTTTGGAACTTATGAACTACACAACTCTACTTCTAAGACAAACATACTTCACTGATTCCACATCCGATTTAGTCCGTCCGATCATTGGAGTTATTGTACATTTGGTGGCCGGATTATTGAGATTGAGACTTATACAACGGGTTCAGAGTAAGTCTTCGGTTTGAGTACCTGAATATATTCCTACATGAGTGAGAAGGTTATTCAGCTGATATTGATATAGAATGTTTACAGACTTCAGAAACTGCAGCAGCATGCTGCAGATGTTTTTCAAGGAATCTCAATCGAAACATATCACTCTGCTAAAAAGTTAAGTCGAAAATTGCTTGTAAATGAACGTTATAGCGCTCTCTCAAACCCTGTAGAAAGAATATTTATTGGAAAGATTGGTTGTCCATTTTTATTTTTTTTCTGAGCAGAGCAACAGAAATAACATAGTTAAATAAATTGTTATCTCAAATGGAATTCGTTAGATCGAATAATAAACATACCAAAATTTCCTTTCTTGCCTCAATATTTACTCGAAGTTCTTTATTTGTTAACTTTATTTTTTGGAACCATTACACTAAGCTTTACAAACCTTGTTATCTTATTAATTATACCCAAATGAAAATCAGCCTCGATTGAGTTCTCCATTGTTTACAAAATTACTTCTTTAACTAAATACAAGTATACATTTTCCTTTTCTACAATATTTTTCGTTTCACTGTAATAACTAACAAATTTCTAGCTTATATACATATTAAACAACTTATAAGTTTTTGTTATAGTACTATTAATTTCTAACATTATTTTTTATTTATTTATTTTAAATAAACATTTAAATGCACTTACTAATTTATAGCTAACTAAACCTAAGTATTTCCTTATTTTAAATAATTGGCACAAAAATCTGTGTTATTTAACATTTTGGTTAAAAACCTATTTGATTAACATTTAACTGCTAATTAATTTGTAACATAGTTTTTACTAATTTTTTTGGTTTTTCTTGTATTTTAGGTAAGCTGTTTGGTGAATACGTGTGTTTATGAACTTAAACTTAAAACAAAAGATTCCAGCAACGAACTAGCCTAGTAAGTTTTATATTAGGATTTAAAACTAAAGCATACCTTAAGGGCGTAGTTAGTTATTTTGTTGGATAAGCCAAAAACTATGCTTTGTTTTATGGAATTTTGAAGGTAATAGCTTAGTATAACAGTTTAATTTAAATTTAATGCCTAATACATGGCATTCAAATAATTATTTAATTTTTAAACATAAAATAAAATTTAGTTTCCTTTTTCAATCAAAATTAGCGTATTCTAATGAAGTTGTCCGGCTTTAGTGGATTTTATAATTCTAATATGAATTTAACGTTTGTAGGCACAGAATTATATGAATTAGGGTTAATCGGATTTCTTCTGGTTTAATTGGTTAATCGAGCGAATAATTAATCGGGGTTTACATTTAATCGGTTATAATCGCATAATTTTAAATTATTCGATTAACCGAATAATTCATATTTTTATTTTAAATTAAAAAAAAAACTACGAATTTTGTGTACTTATTTAAGCATTTCAACAAAAAAATAAATATGTGTGTATGTAATAGCAAAAAATATGGTATTTGAGATCATTTTTATGTACACATGTGATTTTTTTTTTAGGATTTTAGTGAGATCTTCTGGAATAATCTTTTAAGAAGAGAATGTAATAAAAATGTTTCCTTTTAAATGATTTTTTTTTAGTTTAAATAAAACTTGACTTGAAAAAAATTCTTTCAGTGATTGTAGATGTTGGAGAAATCGAAAGTAAGGCATGAGGAAGACTATAATCAATTCCTCTTAAATTATAATAGCTAAATAAATACTGTGAAGTTTAGCAAAATTGGCTTTCATTTGAAATGAAGATTTAAAAGCATTTTTAAATTTGAAGTCGTCTATTTTGAAACATTTATTATTTTAACAGTGCTAATAACAATTAAATTTTCTGAAAAATTTAATCACACTCACAGTTGCACATCATTTGGGTGCAAAATCTTTAAATTTTGAGGAGAAACATTTTTTAATTTTATATATACAGACGTCCTTAAATACTTATAATTTTTTTTTTTGTGAAATTTCGTTTAATATAGTCGAGCTTTCAATTCTTCAAATTTTTATTAATACCTTTTCTTTATATGTACACATATGAACAATTCTTTATCAATAAACAATTAATAATCGACAAGTAATTCTGCATGTTTATATTGGAAGAATAGTATTACTTTCAAAATAGAGTTTCCAGTTCGGTTTTAACCGAAACCGACAATTATTCTTCGGTTTTCACTTTTAATATATTTTCAGTAGAAAAATTCAAAATTTAGAAATGAGAAACAAACTTTTTCAACCAATTATTCATCCAATTACAATAATTAATTCAGATGATGTAGCAGCCTAGCTTTCGGAGGCTAGGCAAGGAAACCTGTTAATAAAGATTGACACAACAACATATTGATCTAAGAGTATTTCCTGACAATTAAACTTCAAATAACTGTTTATTTACTTAATAAAAAAAAAAAAAAATAAAAAAAAATTTTTGTAACAAAGTCTTAACTATTTTGAAATTCTTCGGTTTTTTGGAAACTCTACTTTCAAAATAACCGACTCTGTCCTCAATTTTAATGAAAAAATGTATTATAGCATCAGTAGTTATGTTATACATAAGGACTGAGATCGAAAAATTTTTAACATACATACATGTTAATAAAAGTGAAACCACTAAACCTACAGTTTTGAATCTTTTTCTATTTGATTGAAATTATTGTTACAATTTACAAAAAGAAAATATTTTGATGAAATTTTGAACCTTTATTGGAAACTCTTCCATTATGGTTTTTATAGTGATTTCTGTCACATTGTTCGAACAGGTTGTCCATCTCCGTTTAAAATCTACCATACTTTTGGATACCTTTTTTGTGCTCTTCAATTCTCTTTTAACAAGAGCCCAATATCTCTACACTGGCCTTAGCTCCTAGCAGTTTGGAGTATTTGCCTCTCATGGTACAAATACCACATTATTGTTCTTTTACCACCCAAGACCTTTCTTACCATAGTGACAGGATGCCAAGTCAGGCCAAAAATAAGTCTTATGAATGGAAGCAGCTATTTTTGTAAACATTCCTTGATGTAAATTTCGGTATTTATAGAGCCTGTTATAACAAATGATTGGCTTTTTTGCCGCAACTGCATATTGCTTGCCATACCAAAAACTTTTTGGGAAATTTTGTCTGCTTTTGGGTCCTAAACTTTTCTTCGACATTCCCTCGAGCATCTGCAACATAAACAAATTTAACTAGAAGCTACGAAAAATTTTCCTTACGTACATTTCGTCATCCATTATGCATCAAGATTATTTTTTATAAAACTTGACTTCAATTATCGTGCTCTGTTTCCAAAATTTTAGCAGCGTTCCTGTGAGGAACTTTTTGAGCCTTGGATGTTTTAAACCTGCATTAGCTTTATCTTTTCGTACCAAATAGTCCGAGCACTGAGCTAACCGGGCTGATTTTCTACCGGATGTGTTGGGAGCTCTTTTGAAAATGCTTTCTACTTTTTTGGCTTTAGAAACATCATGTGAACCATTCCTTC
The DNA here is from genome assembly GCA_942486065.2 of Calliphora vomitoria. Lineage (NCBI taxonomy): Eukaryota > Metazoa > Arthropoda > Insecta > Diptera > Calliphoridae > Calliphora > Calliphora vomitoria. Next base: position 27,697,558 of record OW818031.2, on the reverse strand, counting down.
TACCTGAACCAGGTTTTATATCAACGGACAAGTTCTCCCGGTACTGTTTAATAACATTGGAAACAGTTTGAAGCAGACCTTTGAATGCTTGGCCAACTTTTTGTAGGACCAAGTTGGGTTTTGCTGAAAATATTTAATAATTTTAGTACGCACTTTTTTCTGGTCACTCATTTTAATCAAATTAACAACAAATGAACATAATTGACATGAAACATAATAACTGACATGTTTTACAAAGATAACTTGATAAAAAAGAAAAAATCAAATTATACTTGAGTTAAAAGTTTTAATGAAAAACTTGTGTTAAGAATTTTACGATCTCACTCCTTACTGAAGAATATTGAATTGAAGAATAGAAAGTCTAGTAGAAACTAGGAATTGTCAACGTTATTTGGTGATATCACCGACTTTCCAGATTTCGTAGTGTAAAACCACTTACTCCGTTTATATTAGGGATGCCAAACGGGACTGGGTTTTACAAATCCCGGGATTCGGGATTTTTCGGGACCCCAGGATTTTTCGGGATCCCGGGATTTTTCGGGATTTCGGGATTTTTCGGGACTTCGGGATTTTAGTTTAATTTCAAAAAATATCAAATTCAACAATTAAAACTATATTGTTAATATATTTAAGTAAAATTGTAACAAGGCAAAAACTAATGCATTGAATTAAAATAAATTTGACACAAAAGACAGTTCATATTTATACCCGTATTCTGAACATTATAACAGTGATAGATCCATAACAAAACTGAAAATTTTATAACATTTGTATTGAGTACATATGTGATAAATCGTGTAAAAATTGGTAAGGCAGTTTAAAAGTTATTTACAATTGAAACTACACAATTTTTGTCGAAAATGTTTATTTCCTCCCTACATTAATATTGAAAATAAATTTATTTTACAACTGTCTGTCTGTTTAAAACTCAATAGGGCACAAACGAAAGAAGACAACTGGATAAAATTATCCACAAATACTTTCTGTTGATAAAGTTTGTTTGGTATTGAAAATGGTCCATGATTTCCCCTAGTCCCATACAATTGTCCCCCGGAATACTGTTTGAGCAGTCATAAGTATGTTGATTATGCGGCAATCCTGATAAAATTTTGCACAAAATAAGTTCTAAGTGCTCTGAAATAAACTTGTGTATAAGTCTGTAAATTCAAGGGAGACCCCTGATTAAAATTTGCGTTTGGATTTGAAGCGTGATTAGTATTATAATTTATAATTTAGTTTTCTAGGTATTTTGGGAGCTTCAAAAATCTTCTTAAAATATCAAAAGTCTCGTAGTTTTCCGGGATTTGTTAATCCCGAAAAATCCCGGGATTTTTTTTCACAGATCCCGGGATTCGGGAAATCCCGATCCCGAAAAATCCCGGTATTTTCGGGATCGGGATTGGCATCCCTAGTTTATATGCATTAACTTCAACTAATTACTTTAAGTAACTCCCATTTTTGACAAAAATTACTAAATTTCTAATATTTTTGGACTTGCACAAGAATTCAGATATTGCATTGTTAGCGCCTTTCACAAACCTTTCACATGATATCAATATTCATATGTTTGCTTTGTTAGAAATATTAATTTTATCCTTTGATCCAGCTCACCAAATACTGACGCCAGGACAATAATTTTGAGAAATTGTCTCCTTAAATAAACTATACTTTAATTTTAGTTGAAAACATCGACACCATATTTTTCCTCCATAGAAACTGGGCCACACTAATATACATACTTTCGATTTCAATTATTTGGTTAGGAGTTGTAAAACTTACTAGTTAGTATTATTTAAATTATAAAGTACGTTTAACAACATAACTTTTATAATTAATAGTGACACTCCCAAAACCCTGCCTAATATTTTCGATAATCATTTGATTTAATAAGTCTTTAATGCTCTTAATCTTAAAATTGACCATGACTAATATGATAACTCATATATTTATTTATTATTATTGATTGAGTTATACACCATGTTTAAAAAAAAAAAAAAAAATACTCTACCTCTAAACTATTATTAAGACTTGAGGTTAGCGTAACCCTGTTTAAATTCATAAACATTAAAATAAATAACTTAAAGTCTATTTACTTTAACCTGCCCAAAATATAATACCCACTGACCTAAAGATTAGGTCTTTTTTTTTTTTTTTTTTTTGAAAGCTCATTAATTAAGAATTACAACAATGCGTTGCAACGCCCCGTGTAGAGCATCAGATGGTAGTTTTAATAACTTTATAAGTTTAAAAGTGAGTTTAATTGATCGGTTTTTGAGTATATGTTATTTGGCAGACGTTTATTTTTATTTCTTTGAAGATTCATACTTCATATAACACCAGCCACATTTAATTATTATTAGATTATAGTTTCAAATAATTACTATTATTAGCAAATTATTATAATGAGTGTTATTTTCTTTATAAGGAAGGTAACACTATAAAGAAACAAACGAGAGAGTGTTTTAAATAAAGCTGAACTTGAAATTAATGCAAAATTTAAATAAGGTAATAAAACTGTTACTAATGCATTTATTTAGTAAAATTTTATATTTTTGGTTTAATTGTTGGAATATTTTGGAAAGATTACTGATTTGGATCAAAAACAGAATGGGTGATAACTGGCAATTAGTACATAATAGTTTTAAAAAACTGAATTTTATATTTTTATGTTTTTAACATATTCAATGAAATAACTAGTTGTTTGTAGATTTATTTTAGGTATTATTTAGCGTTTTATCATCTGGAAAACGCTATCTCGTTTTTATACCCTTCACCTTCGTTAGAAGGGTAAATATAAGTTTGTCATTTCGTTTGTAATTTCCACAATATAATTTTCCGACCCTATAAAGTATATATATTCTGGATCCTTATAGATAGCGGAGTCGACTTAGCCATGTCCGTCTGTCTGTCTGTTGAAATCAATTTTCTGAAGACCCCAGATATCTTCGGGATTTGTTGTCAGACATGCTTTTGAGAAGTTTTCTATTTAAAATCAGCAAAATCCGTCCATAAATAACGGAGATATGAGCAAAAATCCGAGACAACCTCTATGTTTGATCTATATCTCGATTACTAAGTCATAAATATAGACAATGTGGTTATTAAATGATAGATATTTCAAAGTCCACTGCATAAGGCTATATATAGTAAGTTGGACCTAAAAAAATAAAAAAATAAATTTTTAAAATTTTATTTTAAAGTATAATTTGGTGAAGGGTATACAAGATTTGGCACAGCCGAATATAGCTCTCTTACTTGTTTTTGAATATGACTGAATATGAACAACAATTTCTGTCGTCTTAAATAAACAGTTTTCCTTTAGAGGCGGGTAACTTTAAATTGGCAGCATTGTTTTCTGTGACAGCTGATTTGTTTCGGTTGTTATGATGTTAGTTTGGTTTGGCAATCTATCATTAATAGACAGGCTCATGCAAAAGCAACGTTTGCAAATTGCTCAAATTTATTTTGAAAAACAATTATTTGGTTCAATATGAAAAACTTATCGGGCATTACGTGAATTTTATCCAGCGATTAATTCGAGAAACTACACGCAGAAAAAAAATATAGTTGTGAATGTTTACTGTAACCATTTCAACATTTTTAACAATATTATAGTCACAGTAACTATATATATGATTGTGGTAACAATAATATGGTTAATTTACGATTCACGTGATTGTATCAACCATATATATGGTTACAGTAAACATGTATATATTTGTGACAACCATTTATATGATTAATAATTTTATCATAATATGTTGTTCTCAGATTATGATATCTATAAGCAACATAATATAGTAAGTCCTTCATCATATAAATGGTTGTCACAAACATATACATGTTTACTGTAACCATATATGTGTTTGATACAATCATGTGAATCATGTGAACTGTTACCACAATCATATAAATAGTTACTGTGACGATAATATTGTTAAAAATGTAGAAATTGTTACAGTAACTAAGCACAACTATATTTTTTTTCTGCGTGTATGGATCGTGTTCGCAATACGTTTACTCTTAACGATAATAATAGTCATCCCGAAAAACTCCGCACGGAACAAGTGATTAATGGTGTGCAGCTCGACCCAAATGTATCAATTCGTCATCGTTCTCAACAATTAAACTTGTGGCCATGCATTTTATGGAATATTTTGCGTAAGAATCATGGCTTGCCTGCTTAGAAGATTAAACTCGTACAGGAATTACAGCCTCAGGATCAGCACCATAGTTTCACATATCACACAGATATACAATCCATTTACTGTTACTGTTTCATGAGAGAAACATTTGTTGAAGGAATATTTCAAGAAATAGACCTGTTAACTGGCCACCTCGTTCATGTGATTTGACGCTATTAGATAATTTTCTCTGAGGATATGTTAAGTCACAGGTCAATGCAGATTAACCAGAAACGATCGAGCACTTGGAAGCGAATATTCGACTCTTTATTGCCTAAATACAGCCTGATTTACTGCGAAGGATGTGTAAAAAATTGAGCTCCAGGTTACGCCATGTACGCGCTAGGTGCGGCCGTAACATGCCCGAAATCTTATTTAAACATAAATGCTATGAAATGATCTAAAAAATAAGGCCAATTAAATTGATATTAAAACCCGTGTTGTTTTCTGTTGTATTTCAATTTAAATTTCTCCGATGCTTTTAAAACTGCCCTATTTCTCTTCTCTATCTCTATAGCTCAAGTTACTTAATAGTATACATTACTTCCATTTTGTAAGCTAAAATGTAATATTTGGATACTATTAGCTACATTCAAAAAAATCCTAAAAACTTCCTTTACTTTATTCCAACTGTGATTTTAAGAATTTATTAAAATAATAAAATCTCTCTCGTGGTTTGACTGCATAAACTTAAAAAAATTACAAACTCTTTAAAAGTTTACTGTAAAATCTGTATTAAATAAATTTTGGGAAAGATTAAAAAATACTTTTTTATACAATAATATAAGTCAAGGTATGTTACTTTTAAAAAGTCTTGAGAAAAAGTTCCATGATTCCATTTCAAATGGTACCTCTTTAAACAATGTAGTTGTTTCCAAAAAAAGTACTATTATGTATTTAAAAACCGACAAAAAAGTACTTTCTTGGTACTTTTTGAAAATCTATAAAAGTTTGTTTTTGATGTCCGAAATCAAAAAGATTTCTTGCAGAAATTGTTTAATAGATTTCAGTCAGACATTAAGTTTCTTATACAAAATCTTATGAAACCCTTTTTGTATAAGAAAACTAATGTCTGGCGGACAGCAAAAACCAATTTTTAATAGATTTTCAAAAAGTACCAAAAAATTTACTTTTTTGTAGATTTTTAAATAAAAGTACATTTTGTAATTGTTTAAAATCATTTTATTATTTCCAAAAGAAAATATATATATAAAAATATATATATTTTAAAAAAATTCAACAAAAAAGTACAATTTTTGTACTTTTTGAAATTTCAGCAGAAGTTATCCAACCATAGCCAAAGAAATTCGTAACATAAAATAAAAACACTTTATGTCTGACTAATGTTCTATTTCAAAATGTACTTTTTGAAACCTTAAAGAAAAAGTACGTAAAAATAATTCATACAAAAATTCCTTTTTTGATGTTGTTCGGTCAATTAAAATTATTTTAATGTACAATCATAATAAAAGGAATTTCGAAATTTTGTTATACTATTATGTATTTAAAAAATACTTTTAACAAATCTTGAGAAAATTTTCCATGATTGCATTACAAATGGTAGCTTTATGCAATCTTGTTTATTCAAAATAATTTTACAAGAAAAAAGTACTATTTTGTATTTAAAAATCGACACTAAAGCACCTTTTAGGTCCTTTTTTTAAATATATTAAAAGTGTTTTCCAGCAGATCGAAATCCAATAAAATGAAGAATTGAATAAAAGTATATTTTTTATAGTTTTTATAGTAGAAACCTTCCTACAATAATTTCATAAAAGCTGCTTGTTATTTCAAAATAAAATTTTCCAGAAAACGTACCTTTAAATAATTTTAACAAAATTATTGGGTGTATGACTTAAAAATGCGGGATTTTTTTTTGCTTTTTTTTTAGGTTTTTTTCTTTATTCATTACAAAAAATTCAAATTATAAATTATGCCTCAGCGCCTTAAAGGCTTTTTAGAGGCAATTAGTGGCAACATTATCCAATTAATAAAAAATACAATTATGCATAATAATAAAAAAAAAAAAATAAAAAAAATAAAATATTTTGTAAATATATAGATTAATTTGAAACATTTGTGCAATATAAATTTATTCAAATTATTGACCATTGTTAGCTATGACCTTTTCCCATCTTCCTGGCAAGAACGAATCATTCCAATATCGGATAATATGTTTCAAAGTGTATCGCAGAGAGATCGTTCTGCATCGATCGAAACAAATAGTAGTCAGACGGATCCATGTGTGAACTATAAAGCGGGTGACGCAAAACTTCCAAACCACTTCATTCTAAATAGTTTTTAACAGGTATTGCAACATGTGGTCCAGTGTTGTCAAGATGGAATATTACGGTTTCATGTCTGGCCACATATTCTGGGCGTTTTTCCGCAAATGCTCGTTTCAATAGAATCAGTTGCGTTCGATACAGCTTGTCAAATTTACAGATGGTCAAATTTCACCAGCTCATAATAGATAGGACCCTTTTGTTCCCACCGAATACAGAGAATTACCTTAGAGCCATGGATATTTGGCTTTGATGTCGATTCAGCTGGTTGGCCAAGCTTCACATACGATCTCTTAAGCTTCGGGTTATCGTAATGTATCAATTTTTTATCGCAATTAATGATTCAGTGCAAAATGATTTTCTTTTATAGCATTCAAGCATCATATCGTACATGCAAAATCGTCTTTTACGGTCTCTCGGATTTAATTCGTACGGTACCCAATTTCCCTGCTTTTGGATGAATCCTGCTGTTTGCAAATGTTTTGAAATTGGTAATTGAGTAGCTCCAAATGATTTTGCAAGCTCTTGTTGAGTAATACCTGGGCGATTTTTGTCTTCCGTGTCAAAATCATCACTTCTGAACCGCACAAACCATCTCCCGCACGTTGAAACCGATGGAACACTTAAGCTTTCGTAAGCAATCGGTTTGCTTCAGCGTCAGTTTTTTCAAATTAAAGAAATAAAGCAAAACTTTCCGCATATGACTCTTTGTTGTCACAAAAAAGTATGTTAAGTTTGTCATTCCGATTGTAGCACATCAAAATATTTATATTCTGTATCCTCATCAGATTCTAAGACGATCAAGGTATGTCCGTCTCACAGTGGTGCAAATGCTCAATCTAGCTAAAAAAAATAATATTTTTAAATGTTTCAAAAGCAAATTTTTTGTATGGTAATATGTTGACAAGTGTCTATATTACATAACGGCATATTTTTTTTCTTTAAATAGCTACACTAGCATTGATACATTGCTTCAAAAACAAGTAATTGCTTCTTTGTTAAAAAATTAATATCTCAAGTGACATTTAACAGTGCAAGTGAAAGTGTCGTCAAAAAATAATAAGAACTATTAAAAAAAAAAATTGTTGGTGTAATTATTATAACAAAGGAATAAGTAAAAATTACTGTTTAAATTTTTCAGAAAATATGTTTTGGTTAAAAAAAAAAAAATGCAATTATATTCATGTGTGTTTTGAATATGAAATTTTTGTTCAATGTCCAAATTCTCTTAGAACTTCAAATGGTAATTTAACAGAGTTAAGCTTTAGTTTTTATGTTGTCCTCATCTATATAGATGTAGCTTTCTAATGTTTAAAAAATTAGGTGCCACTTTTTGTCTCAACGATTTTTATTTCATTTAGAGTTTAACATGTCCGTTACAAGGAAGGAGCTAAATTTTTATTTTTAAGGTTGGAGTGGCATTTCGCCCACTTCAATATTTTTAATGAAAGGTAGCCTTTAATTCCCTCCACACATACAGAAAGACGGTGTGAAAATTTCAGGAAAATCGGTCCAGCCGTTTCGGCGTCTATAGGCTTCAAACAAACCCACAGAGAAAACCTTTACATACAAAAACACACATTCATGCTCCAAAAAATTTTTTTTTCCCAGATTGTTTATATTGATGAAATCTATAAACATACCAAGTTTCATGTCGGTACGACTTTTCAAATGCGTGTTATGACTTTTTCCGGCTAGATTGAGCATTTGGACCACTGTGCGTCTGTCTGTATGTTGAAAACAGGATAGGGCCCAAACGAAAGAAGCTAGCAGACTGAATTTTTTACTATACAATCATAATCTATGGAAATTTTTTTTGTAATTTAGGAAAATGTTCAATATTGGTACTAAATGTTTATTGTTTTTTTTTTTAGAAGGCTGAACTTTATTCAGCATTCCTATTCCTCTCCCACCAAGTCGCTTTGAAATGTGAGTTCCAAAACATCAAAATACTTTATCGAAACAAAGCAAGCAAATCCTTAGTTAAAATTGTAAAATAAAACTTCCCTTCAATAAAACACCCTTATTTTTTTTTTAATTTTTTATAAATAATAATATTTTTTTTATTTATTTCGTTTTTCGTGCCTTTTTTTATAACAATTTTTTTTATACATCATTTGTCTCTTTGTACTTTCTAACACTATTATTGATACTTTAATATTTAATTATTGTTAAACAATAATCAACATATTGATTTATGTTTAAATTTAAGAAGAAAAAATAATAATATTTTACAAAACAAAATTATTGAAAAAAAAAGAAATATTTAAAACTAATAACGTTTTTTTTTATACAAAATGACTGTTTCTTTTGATGTTTTTTTTTTTTTTTCAATTTCGCTCCTAAGGGAAACGATTTGTTTTTTTCATAATGAAACCTTAATAATACAATGAATTGATTTCTTCTGCTAACATCCTGCAATATTTTTTTTTACCATGATTTTATGTGTTTTGGGAGTCTTTTGTTCTTCATGCAGCCTTTCTCATTATTTAATAACGACGACGGTATACACGTCTGACATAAACGGGACGTCTGTATTGGTAGCCAGATTGTCCATGGAAATGACCGGGCAATTGAGGTTGGTGCAATTGTGGTTGGAACTGTTGATGGACAATGGGGGCAGAGAAAGAGGCGGCTTGAACGGGACGTTGTAGGGGTCTGGGTGCAGGAGCGAATGATTTTGCTACTGGTGCTGGCTTGGGTGCCGGTGCTGGCTCGGGCAAATCGATGTCAATGTATTCTGGCTCAGGTGTGGCAATATCTTGGGGATTTGGTCCTTGTGTGGCCGAATCGGGAAGTGTGGCAGCAGCGGCAATGCCAACCAAAGCGAAAGCAATCAAAAGGAATTTCTGAAAAAGATGGGTTTTAGTTGTAATTGTGGGTAAATAAGTTTCAGTTCTTTTTTACAAAAATTAATTTTTGGAATATAAAAAATCTAGTAATTCTAAATGAACAGAGGTTTTTGTGAAAGTACCTAATGTTTATAAAAGAATCGAATTTAGATGTAAAAACCGAGTTAATATAAAATAATCGAGTTTATAGGAAAGAACCGAGTTTATGTGAAAATCAGAGTTTATAACAGAATAACAACATTTTTGAATATTTATTTAAATTATGGCAATTTGATAAACATTTTTTATATTAATGCTGATATTTTTATTAAGCTCAGGAACAAAATTGTATGAAAAAATCAAGGTATTGTGAAAATTTCGAAAAATCGAAAAATTTTATTTTTGATGCAAAATTGAGAATTTGTGGAAAAGAATTATTTTGGCATTTTTAAAAATGTTCGATTGTTTTTATATCTGTAAGGCTAATCTATCAGAAATATAAAGGTTATTTAAATTTGTAAATTAATCACAGGCTCTAATGAGTAAGATTCAGCTTTTAAAGCTCATATAATATCCAACAAACAATATAAATTTACTGCCTTACGTTTATAGCAGAGATCGGCATTCATAGTTAAAAGGGGCCAAATACGATCTGTAGACAACACTAATTTCAAATAAAGTTACAAAAGGGAGTATATTTATGAGAGATAAATATTTCAATCAAACAAATTCTATTTCAATCAAACAAATTCTCTATATACCCTTTGTCATTCCGTTGGTAATTTCTACATTTTTCATTTGCGACCCCGAAGTCGATATAGCCATGTCCGTCTGTCCGTCTTTCCGTCTGTATGTTGAAATTAACTTTCCGTAGCCCCCAAATAACTTACATACATGATTCATACATCAATATATCGGGAATTCTTCCGGCTCGATTGCTACTTTAAATCGAGACAAATGGCTGAGATGTAATGAAAAAACCAGGACAACCTCGATTTGTTACCTATTTTTGATCTATATCTGGATTATAAAGTCATTAATATAGGCAATATGGATATCCAATAATAGATATTTCAAAGATCTTTGCAACGGTGTATATAAGTCCTAAGTAAAATTGGTCAAAATCGGGAAAAATATTTTTACCCAATTTTTTTTTTTTTTCATAAAAAAATTTTTTTTGTTATAATTTTTTTTTCACAAATAAATTAAAAAAAAAATGTTGTTTACCTAAAAATATTTAAAATTTTTATTTCAAAGTATAATTGGTGAAGGGTGTATAAGATTCGGCACAGCCGAACATAGCTCTCTTACTTGTTTTTGTAACACTTGTACCAAGGCGAATTGATTTAACAGGTATGTTCAACCGATCAGCTCCCAGTAGTTAAGCAAGTAGTCAATGTATCCCTTATAGACAGTAATTGTCACTAATGTCTGACCAATTGACTGATATGTGCTCTTTGTAGTACAGAGAGAAGTTAATTAGTCACTTTATTCATCCCATGTAATCTGGCGTGAAGACAATTGTCACTTAAGTGCCTCACTTTAAACTGTTTTTTGTGAGTATTTCGTAAAAACTGGTTTTATACAAATTGTGTTCTTTTAACCTAGAATGAAGTCAATTATCACTTAAGTGTCTCTAAGTAATCTAGAGTGTAGTTACTTTAAACTTTTTTTTCTACTGCCCTTTAAAAACTAGTTATTTTATCCACCAGAAGTTACCTATTGAAAAGTGTTCGGAGGAAGGTTTGTTTACAAGAAATCGGTTATTGGACTGTCTATGAGATTTCTTTCCACTGATTATTTAAGGTCAATTAGCACTCGTTAATGTTAAAATAACTAGTTATGTAACGGATCAAGTAACCAGCTAGGTAGCTGGAAAGGTAACTGACTCTATGTAAGCGGTATGCTAATCCAATGCGTTTACTATTTAGGACCAGCTATCAGATAGTCTCATTCTAATCAAAAAGGGTAAATTGACGCCCTGCTAGTTATGTAACTAATTGTCACCTTAAATGATAGGTAACATCACTAGTTCAGGACAGTGTCCTAGATCTGCTGGGCTGATTATTGTTGTTTGGTTGTTTAAGCTGTCAAATTTACTAGAGTATGTCGCGGCGAATACTACAATAAACGTTAAAGCAACAAAACAACAGGCAGATTTAAAAATTACAATATCAAAAAAGGTACCGTAACTAAAGGTTGGGTCACACACGGCAAATATTTACTCAAAAAAGCGTAGCCACTTTTTAGCACAAATTTGATTGCCGTTGTTTACTCTTACGAGTGTTTTGTAAGATCAAACAGCATCAAATAAGAACAAATAAGAATTTCAGAATATTTATTCAAATTATAATAATTTGAAAGGAAATATTTTATTTAATTGCAGACAAAGTTGGAAACAGTTAAAAAAAATGGTATTATTTCTTGTTCAAAGAAAAGTACCATAAAATGGTACTTTTGCTATTACATAAATGTACTCGAAATTTGATTTAAGTATTTAAGTAATATAGAAGCAGAAGGCGTCATATTATTTATCCAACAGTTTGTAAACTCTAATGAAATGTTAAAATAATTTACTGCCAAATTAAAAAACAGTTAGATACTTTAAATATTGTTTTCTCAGAAAAAATATCACAACTTAGGCACTTTAACCTTTATTTAAGTGAAGGATTACAGATTTTATTTACAATAAATTACATTCAATAAAAGATAATTTCAAAGAAAATGTTTGAATTCATGTAGGATAACAACCGTGATCGGCTACTACTGACACATAGGGAAAACGGATGGAATGGAAAAGGTACAATGAAACAGACATCTGGCAGTGTACAGTAGTTTAAGCATTGAGTTAGTTTAAAGTAAGCTATGGAGTCTGTAAAAGCTTTTAAGATAACAGCATATTGTAGTTCTTAGTCAGCATTTATAGTGACAAGTTGTTGTTAAGTTACCTTTATTTAAAATTAAATAATAAAAGTTATTTTATAATAAACATAACTAAGAAAGTACATTTTAATCTTACATTAATTTCAACGAATGTTGAAAAATAATAAACAAAGGTTGACAGTAGTCCCTGCTCAGAAAAAGTACCACAGAAAAGAACTGTGACACTAAATGAAAGATTGAATAAATATTCTGAAACACTTATTTCATTTAAATAAGCTGTCCATCATTGAAACAAGTAGTTTATGCATTTATTTAATATTTCATTTAATGGCAGACAAAGCTGGAAAAATTACTATAAACTGGGTACTTTTATTATAAATTAATGTACAGAAAAAACAGATTCTATGAAAAAATTGCATCAATTATTATTTGTACCACAACTTTGGCACATTACGTTGATTTTAAGTACGAGTTAGCAGAATTTATTCCAAATAACTGAAGATTTATGAATACACATTTTAAAGGAAATTATTAAGTTAGTTACAGCAGAATTGAAAAACAGAAAAAGAAATTCACAACAAATTCAGATTTATAAACCTTCGATTTATTTAAAATTTTATTATGAATAAGGCCTTTAATGTTAAAAAAAGCACAAGCTTTTGGTTTACACAAAAGGCCTGTTCAAGACAACATGCCGTACAAAAATGCTATATTCAAATAGTTCATGGTGTGCAGTGCTATGCCAACTCAAACACATTGTCATGTTAAAGTATTTTAACACAACCTAATTGTCACAAAGAATACCAGATGCAATTCCTGTTTTCAAGTTCTGTAGCTTGTGATGAATTGTTGTTCATATATTATTGTCACACCTTTAGTTGCAACGTATATTAACTTAAACTTGAAGAGTGATTAAAAACCACGAACTCTTGGTCAGCTGCAAGATTTCAATTTGCATGCATCTCCAAATTTGTGAATTTTGGTAATGCCAACTAGTTACCACATACATTATTTTGTAATGAGTGGTGGTTACCCAGCACATTATTTTATTTAGTAGAATAGGTACTTATTTTTATACAGGTCGGTAATGAAATTTAGCACAGCTATCTAGTGTGTTTGACTGAAAAACGAGACGTTAGTGGTTCGACACTAGTCAGAGCCATTAATTTTTTGCTCATATATTAATTTATATGTTTATGTTAAAACCATCGTTAACTTACGATAAAATAACTAGTAAATGGAGCAGTGAGTTAGCAGCTAGACTATCAAACAAAGCAATATTATTTCTGTTTTTTTTTAGCTACATTTTCTTGTTTTGAATATAACTACTTATTTCTGAGGTGAATGTAAGTACATTAATAAGCAGGACCCATGAATTCTGTAAAATCTCGAACAAAAATATGTAGTGTTTCAGTCAAATAATAAGTAGTTATCACATTGCTCCAATATTACTTGCTGGCTTACTAGGTAAGCAAAGATTTCATTCAAATGACATGAAACGATTTTTCGAGGAATGTGTCATACTTGTCATTTAGTTAGGAAAGTTGTGATATGAGATTATCAAAAATATGCTACAATTTACTAGGATCGTGTTGTGTTTGCCATCATTGATTTCGCATGTCATGCAGAGCATGTATCAAAAGCACGGCCTTGTTATACAAGTCAACATTTTCTGGCCTCAAGATTGTTGTACAACTGCTGTTGGTCATATAGAATATATAGAAGTTGAAAAACTTTAGTTTACATAACAAGTCTAAGTAAACTTCCATCATTTTGCATTTTACTCGTGTTGAAATGGGTATCTGAATAACACTATTTTAGATCTTCTAACTTCTAGAAAAATATTGAAAAAATCCAAAAAACTTTTAAGATATTTATGTATTAAGAAAGAAAATACTAAAAATTATATTAAAATTGGAACAAAGCATAAAAATTAACAGTTTTAGACCATGGTTATGTTGAATTTTTCTATTTTGTTTTAATATTTCTAATTTTTCATTTCTTCATAGTGTCTTAAGATGTAAAAATCGTTATGGAAGTTTCTAGGATATAAAGGTTCAATTAGTCGTGCCACCATATCGCCATAGCCGTAACTATTGCCATATCATATGCATTTTACTGTTATGGCTATGGCGTTATGGTATGTGTCACCAGTAATCAAATACATTGTTGCCCATAAGCTTGGTTCGAACAGCTGTTTTATATGGTTACGTTTATGGCACGTCTAATTAAACCTTAAAGAATATGGATACAGATATTAGACCGACAATAATAAGACAAATATTCTTGTTTGAATTTGAAATCCAACTATCTTGGAAGAAACTAATCGTTCGAAAATTTGTAGATAATTCAACAGTTCTTAAAAAATATTGAATGTTAATTTTAACAATAACTTTGTATTGCTTTAGAAAATAAAGTGGTTAAACTTTTTCAGAACTTTAACGAAAGAGCAATACATTTTTGGAATCTATTAAAGTAAATATCTTCTTATATATAAATAGGCTTCATGTGGTACACTTTTAAGTATGTTATTGTCCACCAATAGTGATGAAACATATATGATTATTTTCTTTAGATATGTCCAATATAAAAAAATTGTTTCATCAAGTGGTCGAATTTCGACCACTGTGCGATCCTAGTTTAAATAAAGCGACTTCATTTTTTAAATAATTGCCATGTTTTTCTTATTTTTTCAATATGCTAATTTTGTTATTAAACAAATTGTATTGATTTAAAAAAAAATAATAAATTTGTTGCTTTAAAAATTATAAATTTCTTGTTGTTTTTTATAGCATATTTTATTAGCATAAAACACTTTTTTAGAGCATATTTCCGGTTTCCCTGATAAGTATTTATTTTTTTTTTAATTTTGGTGGGTTTCTAATGTATTCTTTCTTGTGCAGATAAAACAATGTAAAGGTAGGTTCACACATGGCAAATATTTGATGAAAAAGACGTAACCACTAAATAAAATATATTTTAATTCTCAAAAACGTATCGTATTAAGGATGATTCAAAATAAATATTTAGTTTTATTTTATTTGATGCTGTTTGATCTTTCAAAACACTTGTAAGAGTAAACAATGTCAAACAAATTTGTAATAAAAAAAGTGGTTACGCTTTTTTGAGTAACTATTTGACGTGTGTGACCCTACCTTAATATGTATATAAAAATTAATGTATGTCTGTTTATTTATTTGTTTGTTTGTTCCTAAACCAGTGGACCGATAATCTAGATATTTGTACAGTGTATTCGCCTATGTCTGGAAGGAACAATAGGCTAATATGTGGACATCTCACCCATACAAAGTAAATAGTTATTATGCAATAGCTGGTGAACTATAATTGGTAAGCACCAAAACTTCGCGAGATTTACTTTGATACCATTGTGCGCAGTTTAGCAGAAAATGAGCATAATTGGATAAATGGGCATGGCACCTGCCATACAAAGTAAATAGTTATTTTCAAATATCTACAGAACTTTAATTGTGACAGTTTTCAAACTTTATACGGAACTATAGTTGTGGAAGTCTTTCAATGTTTACCTAGTAGCACCCTATTAATTTTTTTTGAATGAAAATGGGTGGTATTGGATAAGTGGGCGTGGCACCTCCTATACAATGAAAATAGTTAATTTCATGTATCTGAAGAACTATAATTGTGAAAGTCTTCAAACTTTACATGATTCAATTTCTTTGTCTGAAATTTTTTTTTATAGCTTTAAATGCGTTATCCATTGTACATATCAGGTATAAAAATGGGACAGATCGGAAAATAACTATACATGAAGTGTATAGTTATTTTCGAATATCAAGTGAACTGTAATTGTGAGAGTCTTTAAACTTTGTGTAAATTACGTTATGTAATATTATGCCCAAAATTAAGGGAATCGTAGACAGGTATGTGTCCCTTGAGAACAACTGAACGAAAATTTTTAAATATCTAAAGAACGGTTATAGTTAGAGTCCTCTATTTTTCCACTGTAAAAGCATACGATATTATAGCAGAGCGAACATCTTAAGAAAAGAATCAAGTTTTTTTTTTTCAAATCGCGGGATATTTTTTATACTTTTAATGGCAAAAGCATTTTGCCAATTAAAAACTAACAAGAAATTCCGTTATTAATTATATTTATTTTATTTTGTATAAAATCCTTTCATATTTTTACTCCGATAGGGTTAGAGAAGCGCACCGGCTAAAGATAGTATATTTATATAAATAATCCAAGAGAGTTCCTTATTACAGGACATTTTTATGAATTAAATGTTCAATTTATATTAGCAATCACTTTATTTTATAATTTTTTACACTCAAGAAATTATGTTTCTGTTTTTTTTTTTTTAAATCTTAACTTTATTTAAGTTTTATTTTATTTAAAAGTTCATTGGTATAGAAAAGTCTTGGTTTTTCTTTATTAGTAAAAACACTAAGCACACGTTAAAGTTCATCATTATAAAGGATATCCAATTAAATTTGTTTTAAATTTTTCAACACCTACCATTTTGTATGGTTTGTTAATAATTTTTTTTAAAAAAGCACTTGAAGTTTATAAAATTTTTAAAATTCTTTTAAGTTTTTATATGAGATTTTTGTTCGCTTGATTTTTCGAAAACACTCTCAAGAAGTTCAAAGCACAAATGATGATGAGCCAACAAGAAACAGTGAAATTTATATAACAAACATAATGAAGTTCGAAAAAATACTAACTGGACTAGACTAGACAAAAAATGGCCAACATAATCACACACATACATAAGAAACATAAGAAAAAAATAATAATAAAAGCAAAAGAAGATTTTGGTTTCTAAACTCAGAGACTAAACAAAAAAAAAAAAAAAAAATTTGAAAAAAAAACTAAATTTGAATGACCATCAAAAACAATAGATTGTTGGCTGACTGCTGCTGCTGCTGCTGACGATAGAAATAGAAAACTACACACATTATCACTTCTCTTGATAGTAGAAGATGCTCTTCAAAATAACATGACTTGGAGACTAGAAACAGCTAAATTTTGTTGAAAAACACAATCACTTTTTCATATTAAAAAATTAAAATCAAATTTAAATATTTCATTAAGCGATACGAGTATCTAGTTTTTTTTATTTGAGTCATAATAAATGACAACAAGTTCACTTTTTGTGCATTAAAATTGTCTTTCAGAAAGAAAGGCTTGACTAACTAGTGCCACCTAATTTCAAGTTCAAGTTTACACCAACACACTGACTGTTACCATCAAAATTACTACTTTATTTTGTTTAACAAAAAAATTCTTTGAATTTAATTCACATTTACGCCAGATTTTAAATGAATGAATGAATGTTTTTTTTTTTTCATTTCTTGGTTTTGTAGTATTTGTTTGATATTTTGTTTGATTTTATTTTATTGTTGATTGTTTAATTTAAAAATTATTAAAACGTTTTGTTTATTTTAAAATAAATTTGCTAGTAATTTAGCATTCATATTTTGAAATGAGTAGTTTTTTTGTATGAAAGTAAATTTTCAAGATTTTTTTTGAAGAAATCATGGATTTTATAAAGCTGATGATGATATTTTTAGCTGAACTGGTCTTCAATCATGGTGCCAAAGAGAAATTAACTGATATTATGATTTAGTGTAGATAGTAGGCCTAATAAGTAGATAATTTGATTTCAAATAATGGCAAAAATCCAGTGGTGCTAAATTACATGATCTAGGTCATCAATTCTGTTCACCTAAACGAGAAAGTACACAATTTAGCAGTAATTGAATTGTTTCCCAGGCTATATGGCTCCGTTTTGTTGATTCCAAGTGACGTCCACATTAATAACACCCTTCCAAAAATAAAAATATCATCCAAGTTAGACAGGAAGAACTCTGTTCATGTCACCAGTCTCACTTTGGAATTTTTAGAAATTAACCCTTTATATTCGTCTGTGAGGGTCGACATTTTTTTTAAAACATCAGCTATTTTTGGTATGAAATTCTTAATAAAATCAAAACAACTTGCTAATAGTAATCTTGTACCTATAAAAAGTTACATGCATCAAAAGTTTGAACATGTAAAATTTTAAAAATTTTTCCCAATAAAGTCCCTATATTGTTTCTTCTGTAGGAAACAATTTTCTTTGCAAAAGCGTAGAAAGTTAAACTTGGCTCAGTTAAGCGATCCACCCAAACCTATCCAATATTTGCCAATTTAAAACAAAAAATTTAGGTTTGAGTAAAAAAATTCTAAAAAGATATGCCTTTTTAGAATTTTTTTAATATCCTCGAATAATATCCATGTTTATATATCCCTATATCTTATTAAAATACGTACAAAGTTATTTTACTATCACACGGTAAATAACGTCACAGTAGGCACTTTTCGAAAAAAAAAACTCAGTATTTGGAACACATTTTCCCCGTTTTAGGAATTTTGGTATTTGAAAATAAAAAAATTCAAAAATTATAATTCCGTTGATTTAAGGACATTTGGATCTACATTATTTCCAAATGTTGTTATGATACCTTTAATCATTAAAATTTTACATTAATTCATTTTTTATATTTTTGTTCATGGAAAATCCCTTTATTATAATTTCTTAGTCTAAGGTAAATGACGTCCGCAAAAATCATAAAATTATTTAATTTTATTAAACTATTAATATTTAAGTTATAAGATTTTCACCCATACCAACCAACTACTTATACAAAAAGCTTATAAGGACTGAGATTGTAAAATTCTTAACACACGTTTTTCATTAAAACTTTTAACCCAAGTATTATTTGATTTCTTTTTTTTTTTTTTGATCAAGTTACCTTTGTAAAACATGTCAGTTATTATGTTTAATGTCAATTATGTTCATTTGTTGTTAATCTGATTAAAATGAGTGACCAGAAAAAAGTGCGTACTAAAATTATTAAATATTTTCAACAAAACCCAACTTGGTCCTACAAAAAGATGGCCAAACCATCAAAGGTCTGCTATCAAACTGTTTCCAATGTTATTGTTATTAAACAGTACCGGGAGAACTTGTGCGTTGAGAGCTCCCAACACCTCCGGTAGGAAAGCTGCCCGTTTAGGTCAGTACTCGGACTATTTGGTACGAAAAGTTAAAGCCAATGCAGGTTTAAATGCCTAAAAGGCTAAAAAAGTTCCTGAAAGGAACTCAGCTATAAATTTGGAGGCCAAAGACAGAGCTCGGAAATTGAAGTCAAATTTTATAAAAAAATATACCTGCTGCACAATGGATGACGAAACATACGTATTGACAATTTTTCGCAGCTTCCGGGTCAATACTTGTATGTTGCTGATGCTCGACGGAATGTTGTAGAAAAGTTTAGGACCCAATAGCAGACAAAATTTCCCAAAAAGTTCTTGGTATGGCAAGCACTATGCAGTTGCGGCAAAAGAAGCCAATCATTTGTTACAAAGGGCTCTATAAATACCGAAATTTACATCAAGGAATGTTTACAAAAAAGAATGTTTCCATTCATAAGACTTCTTAATGTGCCCACTTATTTTTGGCCTGATTTGGCATCTGTCACTATGGTAAAAAAGGTCTTGAGTGGTACAAGAACAATAGTGTGGTATTTGTACCAGATAGGCAATTTCTCCAAACTGCCTGGAGCTGAGTCCAGTGGAGAGATATTGGGCTCTTGTTAAAAGAGAATTGAAGAGCACAAAAAAGGTGTCCAAAAGTGTGGTAGATTTCAAACGGAGATGGACAAAGTGACATAAATCACTATAAAATCCATAATGGAAGGGTTTCCGAAAAAGGTTAAAAATTTCATCATTAGTGATTAGAACTATAAAAATAATTTTTTTTTTTGTAAATTGGAACAATAATTTCAATCAAATAATAAAAGATTCAAAACTGTAAGTTTAGTGGTTTCATTTTTATTAACATATATGTATGTTAAAAATTTTTCAATCTCAGTCCTTATTATTTATTCATCAGGAGGTCCACAAACTTTGCTCCCTTTTGAAAATGTTTAACGTTTTTTTATATATTCCATGCAAAATGTGTTTTGAAAAAACGTATAAAATATGGTCAATTTTACATGTTCAAACTTTTGATGCATGTAACTCTTTATAGTTACTAGATAACCGCTAGTAAGGCTTTAAGATTTTATTCAGAAATTAAAAAAAAAAAAATCTATCCTGCATATGCCCGCCATATCTAAAAAACCAAAAACAGATCGAGCACAATTAAAGAAAATAAATAAACCTAAATAGCTCTTGAATTTTTGGCGATTTTTTAAAAATATGAGACCCGAGGTGGCTTGTAATTTTGCAAATTAAGCGTAAAGATCTTTATTTACAACTCTGGTAGCTTTGGTGACCCCCACTGAAATTTTCCGGCAAAAATTTTCGTAGAATATTTTAATCCTTAAATGTCCTTTTTGATAGGACTCTTTGTTGATTTTCTCGAAAAAAGGGTCAAATTGACCCCTAAAGAGAGGAAATAGAGGGTTAAGATCTTCCACAGAAATGATCCTCATACAATTCGACAATACAACTCTGACAATAAGAATTTTCTCAGACATTAACTTACAAAATTTTTTTCATTTAGTATAAAATGTAAAAAATGCAGACCAGCTGGACTAAAAGTTTATTCTAAAAAAATCATATACTTAAAATGCCCTTTCAGAATTATAGGGTCGCTGTTTTGTTCAAAAAATGCTGTTGGACAGTGTTATTAAATACATGCAATAATCTGTCAAAAAAAGAATAATATCGAACCGTAGGGTTATTTTGACTTTCTACAACCAATTTTCAATGGTTGTGGTGTGCAGAGCGAGAGAAAAAATTAAATTTTCAATAGGCAACGAGTGTGATATATATATGTCGCTGTTGCCTAACCACAACCATTTTTATATTTTCTTTAGTTTGTTTTCTATTGGCAAATTTACTGAAACCAGCTGATTCATATCTGTATAATTTATGGTGGGTATAATAAAATTGAAAATATGTTTTTTGTTCTTGTTTATAATGCTGATTGTGTATTATTATATACGAACATGGTTTTTACTTATAAGTAAAGGGTCTTAATATGGGCTTCCGAAATTTGACAGTCGATAGTGGCCATATTGTAGCAGCTAAATCTGTTGAATTGGCTGTCATTTATTTAGTTTCTTTTGCCAAATCACTAAGTAATTGTTACTAATGTCCTATCACTTGGCTGACTCCAATTTATATATTTTGGATAATTTGGCACGTATGTACTCTTTGTAGTGCAGAGAGAAGACAGTTGGTTACTTTATACTTTCCAGATAATTTAGCGTGAAGACAATTGTCACTTAGGTGTTTCTAAGTAATCTAGAGTGAACGTTTTGTGAGTAATTCGTACAAACTGTGTTGATATAATTCTCATACAGTATATTTTTGCTTAAGTATACTGATATCCCATGTAACATAGCGTTAAGTCAATAGTCGCTTTAGTGTCTCTTAGTAACTTATAGTGAAGTCACTTTAAACGTTTATTTTGTACTGCACTTTAGAAATTAGTTATTTTACCCACCAGAAGCAATCTATTGGAGAGTTTTCGAAGTAAGGTTTGTTTACAAGCAATCGTTTGTTGGATTGTCTATGACATGTCTTTTTAGCTGACTATTAGCACCCGTACATTTAAAATAACAAGTTATGTAGCTGATTAAGTTAGCAGTTAGGTAGCTACCGCTATTTAATCAGTATGTAAATTCAATGCGTTGACTACTTTGGAACAGCTATTAGACAGTCTCATTGTAATCAGAAAGGGTCAATGCTTAAGACATGCACGTGTTGAAGTAACTAGTCACGTAACTAGTTGTCACCCTTATACCCGTAATTTCAACAAGTAGATATCTACGGTGTAAAATACCCAGCATTTTACATAAAAGGTACCTTAACATTAATTTCAAATCAATATCTACGGGTGAATATTTTCAAATATTTTTACTCCATAAGTAACTAAGCACTGATGGATATCTACTTATATGTTGAAATTACGAACATAAATAATGAGTAAAATCACTAGTTCGGTAATGTCTCCTAGAACTTCCGGGTATAATGTTCAACAACACGTGCAAATCATAAAAATGTTTTATAAAAATTGGTGTTCTGTTCGTTTTTCATTAAAAAATCATCTTCGGCGATGAGGACCATTTCTGGAGTATGTCAACAAACAAAATTGTCAAAATTGGGACGATAACAATCAACATGAGTTTTGCATCCCGAAAAATTTAGTTTTTGGTGTGGATTTTGGGTTGGCGGCGTCATTGGTCCACAGTTCTTTGAGAACGACTTTGGCCAGGCCATCACCGTCAACAGCGAGCACTATCGGTCGATGATTTCCAACTTCATTTGGTCTAAATTGAATGATATGAACATCAGCTACATGTAGTTTCAACAGAACGCCGCTACATGCTACACAGCTCAAGCCACATTGGACATTCAAGGCATAGTCATCTTTCGTAGAAGTGATGTGAACTGGCCAATGAGATCGTGTGATTTGATTCCGTTAGACTTTTTCTTGTGGTGTTTGTTTTTAAGTCGCGAATAAGCCACAAACCACTGCGGCCCTCAAAGCCAACATAACCCATGCCATCGGTCAAATTCAGCCAGATTTATGCACTAGAATCATGTAAAATTTGACACTTCGGATGGGAGCCACCCAGCGAAGCCGTGCCGGACATTTGCAGGATGTTATATCGATGATATCTCAAACACACTTTCTTTTATTTAAATTTAAAGATACAAAGCTTGATGATATATGGTTTAATTGAATTAAATTTTGAATTTTTATTCTATCATTGACAAAATACCTATCATTGCAAATGACACTTATTTAACAAAAATCGAATAAGGGTATTAAACTCTACAAAATTATGATTTATTGCTAATTTTAAATAACAATTGCATTAACGGAAATCTTTTCCTGTTAAAATGGCAATTAATTAAAACAACCCACACTAAATTGGTGATGGGTTTTTAATAGTCCCACTTAGCTTAATATATTAACTAATATAATAAATTTACATACATAAATCATAAAATTTAAAATATAAAAGAGAAAACTAAAATCACGTTAAACGACTACAAAATACCCTAAAAGCAAATGAAAATCTTTGTCATAAATTGACACTTTTCATAAATGAGATTTGAGAAATTTCTTTGGAAAAATATTAAACACACGCATATGTCATTCAGTCATCTGTTTAATGTTTTCAAACTAGTTTAAACCTCTAAATGTATTATTATGACATTGAAACTGCCAACACAAATTTATGATAAAAATAGTTATTGACTAGAAAACTGCAAATTAAATGACATTCCCAAAAGTAGTATGCAAACTAAGAACGTGAGTAAATAATATGGAGAATCTATAATTAAAAATGTATAAGAAAAATAAAACAATCATCTTAACACGCGCCCATAATTAGTTAACAAAATCTATCAAATAAAACAAACACTCAAGACAGTTAGTTATTTAGTTAGCCAGTGCTATAATAACAGCTTTATTATAACTTAGTAATTATGATAAAGAGAACAGCTAAAGGTCAAAACTAACAACGTTTAGAACTGAAGAAATTATTCTACAGCTGTTTAACAACATAGAATTATATACTCACACCAAAGGCGTGTTAAATTAATTAACAAAAAAAAATGTTCAGCAGAAAATTTGCTAAAATAATTAATAATATTTTAGTTAAGATTTTCGCACGTATTTTTTAGTTGCAGATAGACAGTTTTTTTTTTTGAAATTGAACTTACTTGAACTTAATTCGGAAATAATTTTGGTAATTATGTTGAATGGTTGGAAGATGCGTAATTATAAGCAAGATAAGCAGTACATAATATGTAAAACATATGCGCTTAAAAGCAAAATATGCATTTATAACAAAATATGGTACAATGACTACTGTAGGAGCTGTCATAATGAAGAAGAGGAGGATACGGTGTCTCACCTATTCTGTCAATGCCCGGCTCTAATCCCGTTTCTATCTTGCTTGGATTAGCTATCGAGGATGACTCTTAGACAAATCTACTCCTTCATCAGGAAATCTGTTTGGTTTAGCTTTGAGAAAACGGACGTATAATAAATACCCTGCTGTTTATCACAGGGCATCACAATGGGATCAGTTTTGAATAGACCCGTAAGCTGCTTGGAAGAGTGGCTGCTCATGGAACCTAACTAAACAATACATGAATAAATTGATGACAATTTTGGAGCAAAATCATGCTATGTGATTCGCTGAAGCACACTTGCATCTTAATGATTTTACAATTGCTTCCAAATCGATTTTGAGCTGGAGGCATCATTGGACCATACTTCATCGAAAGTGAGAGTGATCGTTGTCAGTTGGTGGTGCTCGCGACATGTTAACAGAGTTCTTCCCGCCTAACTTAGATGATATTGATGTGGACGACACGTGGTATCAACAAAACAGTGCCATATAATTGTTGCAAGAGATATTTGATGGTTGTGTTCGCTCTCGTTTAGGTGATCAGACTTGATGAACTAGATCGTGAGATTTAGCATCACTGAATTTATGTCATTAAAAACACCTGTGCATTGATGAAGTAAATTCAACACTTCATCAACGAAATTCAGCCATATTTATTTAGAATGGTCATGGAAAATTTTTACCAGAGATCGAGCATTAGGTTGACCATTATTTTGCACATTTTCGATGATCCCAAAGTCTTTTGTTGTTCATTTTCCGCCATCTAAAAACCAAACAATTTCTATAGCAAAAGGGAAACAAATTAAAAAAAAAACAAGTAACAGAAATATATTCGGCTGAGCAGAATCTTATATAAAAATTTTAAATATTTATAGATAAACAAAATTGATTTTTTTTAAATTGTTTTTTAATATTAAATAAAAATTTTTTTTTTTCAAAATTGTTTTCAAAATTTAAAAAAAATGTTTCCAATTTTTATACAATTCACCTTCGTGAGAAGGGTATATATAAATTTGTCATTCCGTTTGTAATTTCCACAATATAATTTTCGACCCTATAAAGTATATATATTCTGAATCCTTATAGATAGCGAAGTCGATTTAGCCATGTCCGTCTGTGTGTCCGTCTGTCTGTCTGTTGAAATCAATTTTCTGAAGACCCCAGATATCTTCGGGATCCAAATCCTCAATATTCTGTAAGACATGCTTTCAAGAAGTTTGCTATTTAAAATCAGCAAAATCCGTCCATAAATACGGAGAAAAATCCGAGACAACCTCTATTTTTGGCCTGTTTTTTTATCTATATCTCGATTACTAAGTCATAAATATAGACAATATGGATATCCAATGATAGATATTTCAAAGTCCATTGCAACGATGTATATAAGGCCATACAAAGTTCGACCAAAAATGGGTCAAAATCGGGAAAATATTTTTTAACCCGAAATTTTTTTTTACAAAAAAAATACATTCTTTTGCCATAAATGTTTTTTACTAATAAATTAAAAAAAATTTTAAAATTGAAAAAAACTTTTAAAAGACAACTTTGAAAAAAATTAAAAAAAAAAAATTTTAATTTTTTTAAAATTAAAAAATTCGGCACAGTCGAATATAGCTCTCTTACTTGTTTTTTTTTTTTCATTTTATTAGTGAAAAAAATGTATGACAAAAAAAATTCGGGTTAAAATTTTTCCCGATTTTGACTCCAGGTCCAAATTACTATAGCCTTATGTACATCGTTGCAATGAACTTTGAAATATCTATCATTAGATATCCATATTGTCTATATTAAAGACTTTGTAATTCAGATATAGATCAAAAATAGGCCAAAAGTAGAGGTTGTCCCGGTTTTTCCTTATATCTCAGCCATTTGTGGGCCGATTTTCTCGATTTTAAATAGCGGGCCGGAAAAAATCATGATATATTGATGTATGAATAATATATGTAAGTTATTTGGAGCCTACAGACAGCTGATTTTAACATATAGATGGATAGACAGACAGACGGACATGGCTATCTGTAACGATCCAGAATATATATACTTTGCAGGGTCGCAAATAAAAAATGTAGAAATTACAAACGGAATGACAAACTTATACATACCCTTGCCACTCATGGTGAAAAGAGTCCTTTTTAGGCTGAGGCCAAAATTATTGTCAGCCAATCTGATATAAAAAGTCTTTAATTAGGCGTTTTCTATCTTTAAATTTAAGTTAAACAAAATGTGTGCGATATACCATTGAAATTTGTTAATCGTTTGAAAATCCTCGCAATGCCATTAAGGAGTGAGATCGAAAAATTCTTAACTTCAATTTCCGTGCTCTTTTTCGCAGCGTTCCTGAGCCTTGTATGTTTTTAAACCTACATTAGCTTTAATTTTTCGTACCAAATAGTCCGAGCACTGAGCTAACCGAGCTGCTTTCCTACCGGATGTGTTCGGAGCTCTTTTGAAAATGCTTTCTATTTTTTTGGCTTAATAAACATCATGTGAACCATTCCTTCTACCTGAACCAGGTTTTCTATCAACGGACAAGTTCTCCTGATACTGTTTAATAACATTGGAATCAGTTTGAAGGCAGATCTTTGATTGTTTGGTCAACTTTTTGTAGTACCAAGTTGGGTTTTGTTGAAAATATTTAATAATTTTAGTAAGCACTTTTTTCTGGTCACTCATTTTTATCAGATTAACAACAAATGAATATAATTGACATTAAACATAATAACTTACATGATTTATGAAGGTAACTTAAAAATAAAATAAAATAATACTTGGGTTTAAAGTTTTATTGAAAAACGAGTGTTAAGAATTTTTCGATCTCAGTCCTTATATCATTGCCACTCACGGTGAAGGGTATAGAAACTAAAAAAGAGTCCTTTTTAGGCTGAGACCAAAATTTTTTTTTTTCTGTCAGCCAATCTGATATAAAGGGTTAAGCGCTTTCTATCTTTAAACTTAAGTTAAACAAAGTGTGTGTGAGATATCATTGAAATTTGTTAATCGTTTGAAATGCCGAAGGCATGGGTTATGTTGGCTTTGAGCATGGGTTATGTTGGCTTTGAGGACCGTAGTGGTTTGTGGGTTATTCGTATAGACATGCGACTTAAAAGAACTTACAAAAAAAGTCTAACGATAGCACGATCTCGGTGGCCAGATCACATCACCTCCACGTGTAATTACCATGCCCTCAAGTCGCTCGTGCAGAACGACCAATGTGAGGCAAAATTCGCCAAATTGTGGTCTGCGAAAGGCTGAGTTCTTGTGAGCAACGCGAAGTCGACTACCTGGGATTCTCTTGCACACTCTCACGGATGTTTTTGGCAAATCTTACGTTTCGTCATCGTACATTGTTTATTGAACCAGTGAACTCAAATTTTTACACCACACTGCGAACAGTTCTCTCGATAGCTTCTTATGGCGAACTTAAAATGGGTGAATCCTGAATAGAACAATCATTTTGATAAAACAATTTTATCATTTTCCCGTGTTGTTGACACTATATTCGTCCATGGTGATTTTGCAATTCAACAGATTTAGCTTCAACCATATGGTAGCTATCAGCTGTCAAAGTACGATGTAAAGGGTCTTCCAATAGATACTGGAAGACCCTTTACATAGTATAACATAAAATTATGTTTTCTAAAACTTTAGTTTTAAATTTAAAGCTTTTCCATAATTTAATTCATTCATATGAATTAAGTAGTATAAATAAAGATGTCGTTTTATTTATGCTAACAATTAAAACTTATGTTTAAAAATAAAGTTATATTTCCGAAATCTATAAATCATAGCTGTTATATGCAAATACATTTGATACAAATAAATTAAAAACATTTGTTTCTTGATATTTTTTTGTGGGAACAACACAGAATGCGTAGCGGAAAAGCAATCACTTTTTTATGATTAATAAATTCTTTAAATATGGCAGTATCAAGAGCATTTTATTATAATAGTTTTGTTTTCTAATAAATAGTTTCATTTGAAGTATGTAGTTCATCATCCATATACATACCCACCATACAACACTCATTTAATTTAAATAACCACCCATGTTAAAAATTAGATTTATATCAAGGTTAATTTTATTTATATTTGAGTTTTTTTGAAAAAGTGCTCTACAATCGAAAAACATAACAAACAATAATATATTGACGTAATATTGTTAACAAAAAACATATAGATTTAAATCAAAGATTCTTCTTAAATGATTCTATTAACAATAATATGTATTTCCTAATCTTTATAATAGAGTTAACAATCTAAAAAATGAAGCCTTAAATAAAAACTGCTTCTCAATTCTAAATGTTTATTTAAAATTAAATCAAAAATTTTATTTATCTACATATAAATAATAAATGTTTTTTGTTTATATTCTTTGTATTTGTTTTGGTATTAAATAAAATTTATTAAAAGTATTTAATGTTTTTTTTTTTTTGCGGTATTTTTATTAAAGTAATATTAGGCTTCACGCGGCTTTAGAGATAAAATTTTGATTAATTTCTTATTTTTATGTATTTGAAGTGATGGTATTTTTTGAATTTAAATTTAGTATTTTATTAGCTGGGCATTAATCAATGGTATTAGGTAAAACTGTTGGTGTTAAGCATCTTTGTTTAGTTCACATATTTATTTAGTTATGATCTGTTGGTATTCAATTAACCTAAAGATGCGTACATTCACTTCCCTTTTGGAATAAATTCTTAGATTTTTATACCTACACAGAGAAAACAGATTCGTGATAGCAACCGAATTTGTTGCCAATCGAATGATTCGGTTGCACACATGAAATTTTTAGGTTCTATCAACCGAAAGTCAGTTGATAAAAACGAATTTCAGTTGAAGCAACCAAACATTTGTTACCCCTTCCAAAATTTTGTTGCCACAACTGTAAAATTCGGTCACTAGGGTAGAATCATTCGATTGGCAACAAATTCGGTT
This sequence comes from Calliphora vomitoria, assembly GCA_942486065.2. Taxonomy (NCBI): domain Eukaryota; kingdom Metazoa; phylum Arthropoda; class Insecta; order Diptera; family Calliphoridae; genus Calliphora; species Calliphora vomitoria. The sequence goes on along the minus strand of OW818031.2, from coordinate 27,668,530 downwards.
GCTATCACGAATCTGTTTTCTCTGTGTACCATCAAAAGCGGATATATTCATTTTGTCATTGCGTTTGTAGAATATCATAACATTGGTCGTATAAGCGAAAATCGGATAACATTTGTTCCTAGTCCGCATACACGGTCCCCCTCAGAAACTGACTTGAACATTTATAATTGTCTTATGAAAAATACTTAATATCGTGATGAAATTTGAAAGTTTTATAAGAACCTAAATCTTTCTACCAACCTTTATGAGGACCCTACCCCCCATATTACCCCTATATCAGAAAAAAATTAGTTGTATACCTACGAATAATCAATTCTTTTACTAAATATTGGTTTATAACAATAACCCCATAAATATAAATTAAACGGTTCTAAATCACACGATCTATGGATCCAATTCTGATTACCAAAAAGAGATAGGAAATGTTTCATGCAGTAATTAACTTGTATTACTGGCAAAAAGAACTCTGTTCTTGTCGCTATATCAAGGACCAGTAACAGCCACTGTTTGACCAGACTCATTTTTGTACAAGTTGTGTCCTATGATAGCTGAAGACCAAAAACCGCATTCACAGTTTGGTGAATAAAAATGTTGCAAAAATCGAAGAAGTCGCGGTTTTTTTGCTTATATATATTCTGTATTTTAAGTAAGTCATTTAAGGGCTTCGGAAAGTTGATTTGAACATACAGCCGGTCGGACATGGCTATGTGATCGTAAACAAAAAATGTGGAAATTACAAACGGAATGAAAAACTTATCACTCATGGTGAATTGCATAAAAATATCATAAAACTTCATACATAACAAATTCCTGATTTGAAAAATTCTTTCAGGCGAAATTTCAAAAATGTATTGGGTGTATGACTCATATGCTCATCTTTTGAGGCCAAAAACGAAACAAGCCAATTTCGAATACTCTGTTCTGAAGTGAAGCGTATCCCAGAGAGATCGTTCTACATCGATCGATGCAAATAGTAGTCGGACGATGCACGGTCTGGACTATAAAGCGGGGGAGGCAAAACTTCGAAACCACTTCATTCTAAATACTTTTTAACAGGTATTGCAACATGTGGTCGAGCGTTGTCATGATAGAATATTAGATCTCAGCTGCTCATACCAGATAGGACATTTTTGCTCTCACAAAATTCAGGGAATTACCTTAGCGCTATGGATATTTGACTTTGGTGTCGATTCGACTGGTTGGCTGGGCTTCACATATGATCTTTTACGCTTCGGGTTAATGTAATGGATCCATTTTCCATCGCAAGTAATGATTATTTTATAGCGTTCAAGCATCATTTCGAACATGTAAAATTGTCATTCAAAGTATCTCGGCTTCAATTGGTATGGTACTCAATTTTCCTGCTTTTGGATAAATCCTGGTGCTCGCAAATATTGTGAAATTGCTGCTTGAGTAGCTCCCAATGATTTTGCAAGCTCTTGTTGAATTTTATAACAATTTTCATGGAGTAATGCCTCCAATTCCTGGTCTTCAAATTTGTTTGGTTGGCCGAGGCAATCTTTGTCTTCCGTGTCAAATCACCACTTCTGAACCACAGAAACCACACCCCGAAAAAAAATATAGTTCATGTTTACTGTAACCATTTCAACATTTATACAAGTTTTTTAATGATATTATAGTCACTGTAACTATTTATATGATTGTGGTAACCATAATATAGTTGACTTACGATTTAAATGATTGTGTCAATTATATATATGGTTGCAGTAAACAAGTATATATATGTGATAACAATTTTTATGATGAATTTTTATATCATAATATGTTGTTCTCAGATTATGATATCCATAATATGGTTGTCACAAACATATACTTTTATATGATTATAAAAAGTTTTTCTTTTGATATGAAACTTATTTGTATTGAATCTTATTTGAATACCAACATTTATGATTTTCGGAAGTGGTCCTTATATGATAGCTATGACTAATTATGGACCGATCGTCACAAAATTTGGTGAGATGATTTTCGTATATATGAAACATATTTGTGCTGCATATTTGAATACTAACATATTTCAGAGATTTATGCACATTAATGACATTTTCTAGAACGGTGCTTATATGGGAGCTATGGAAAATTGTGGACCGATCAGTACTAAATTTGGTAGTACGAGTTTAGCATATATAAAACTTATTTGTGCTGAAGTTGGTTTGGATATGTTTATAATTAAGATAGTTATGATTGCTTAACTATTTTCAGATAGGGCAGTTGTATGGGGGCAAGGAGAAATAATGGACCGATTCTAAATTCAATAGAGTTAGTCCTTGGGACAGTAAATTTGCGACCTGTAGTTTGATTACAGACAGACAGACAGACAGACAGAGATCGCTTAATCGACTCTGAAAGTGATCCTGAGCATATTGGTATACTCTAAATTGAGTGTTAGGACAATATCTTTGCACGTTATAAACATCATCATTAACCCAATATACCCTCCTGTAGGGTATAATTAATATTTTTGCGGTTGTACTTATAATAGGTTAGCGTCATTTTATAATGTTTAGTGTAGAGGTCTAACTTTGCTGTCTTGGTCAATATTGATGTCCTAAAATTACAAACACTCATATTAGCAACCCAAAAAACAATCTGAAATTAAATATTAGAAAATAGGCTAAGAAATAATTTTAACAATAACTAAATCTCCGCGTAATACGAGCACTTTAAATCGTTGTTCATGCTCATTACTGGTACAACTATATAATTTTGGATTTATTCCTTGTTCATTGTTTATTAGAAATCTAAAATTCATGAAATTTTACGATTCTTTTTAGTATCGAATTATATTTCTTATTTTATATTTAAATATCTATGAAAGTTTTTATCAACGCATAATTTGTTTCTATTTTAATATTGCTTGATCCTTTGACTGAAAACTAGAAACTTCAAATACAATGTGCAACCTTTAAACGTTATCCCATTTTGCTATTTTAGTAGCATCGAAACTCGAAAAGCTGCAAATAATGGCTACCCAAATATAATTCTCTCTAAAGCCAATTTCTAAAAAAATGGCAAAAATGTTGGTAATAATTTCTTTTATGATAAATTTGGGCATCTGATTTCAAAAACAACATTTAGTTTACTTACCAGTTGGGAAAAACTAAATGAGTGACTTAAGGCACCCTTGGGGCTTTAGAAATTGAAACATAGTCGGGATTTAGTTAGTATAGTTTGTCAATTTTTAATTGTTCATCACTCTAATCAGATAATTTGAAAAATTTGTTCGCTCAACCAGCCATTTCTTACAATTTTATGAAAAACATTGCAAATCAAAGCAAAGAAAATAAAACAACATTTTGCTATATGAGGGAAAAACTGAGGCAGCAAAATTAGTCTGCAATGCCCAAGAGTGCCTGAAGGCACTCATCAATTAATCACGTCTCTAAAGAGTAGCTTACCTTCTTTTACATAAATCTTGACTCCAATATATAAAATATAAGTATACTTTTTAAGAAAAAAAATATGATTGCAGTCGGGAAGCTTTAAAACAATTTAATCAACGTTTGATAACACAACATGGACTTCCGATATTTTTTTGGTTGTTAATGCACTTAGTTTGCAAAAAGTGTGAAGAGAGCTTTTAAGACGTTTCAAGGCTTATTAAAATAAAGAGTGAGATCGAAAAATTCTTAACTTAAATTTCCATGCTCCGTTTTTGGCCTCTAAATTTTAAGCAACGTTCCTGTCAGGAACTTTTTGAGCCTTGTATGTTTTTAAACCTGCATTAGCTTTATCTTTTCGTACCAAATAGTCCGAGCACTGAGCTAACCGGGCTGCTTTCCTACCGGATGTTTTGGGAGCTCTTTTGAAAATGCTTTCTATTTTTTTGGTTTTAGAAACATCATGTGGACCATTCCTTCTACATTAACCAGGTTTTCTATCAACGGACAAGTTCACCCGGTACTGTTTAATAACATTGGTAACAGTTTGACGGCAGACATTTGAATGCTTGGCCAACTTTTTGTAGGACCAAGTTGGGTTTTGTTGAAAATATTTAATAATTTTAGTACGCACTTTTTTCTGATCACTCATTTTAATCAGTTTAACAACAAATGAATATAATTGACATTAAACATAATAACTGACATATTTTACAAATGTAACTTGATCAAAAAAAAAAACAAGTAAGAGATATATATTCGGCTGGGCCGAATCTTATATACCCTTCACCAAACTATACTTCAAAATAAAAATTTTAAATATTTTTAGGTAAACAAAACTCATTTTTTTTCCAGTTGTTTTTTTTTCATTTTTTGGAAAAAACATTTTTTCGATTTTTTTTTTAAATTTTTTATGTAAAATTTTTTTTATTTTTTTAAAATTTAAATTTTTTTTTTTTTTTTGATTTAAAATTTTTTTTTTTTAATATTTAGCGAAAAAAAATTTTGGTGAAAAAAAAAATCTGGTTAAATAGCAAACTTCTCGAAAGCATGTCTGACAGAATTATTGAAGATTTGGATCCCGAAGATATCTGGGGTCTTCAGAAAATTGATTTCAACAGACAGACGGACAGACATGGCTTAATCGACTCCGCTATCTATAAGGATCCAGAATATATATACTTTATAGGGTCGAAAAATTATATTGTGGAAATTACAAACGGAATGACAAATTTATATATACCCTTCTCACGAATGTGAAGGGTATAAAAATATATCAAATAATACTTGGGTTAAAAGTTTTAATGAAAAACGTGTGTTAAGAATTTTACGATCTCACTCCGTATTTAAGTACTTTTTTTTAGAAACTGTTACAAGAGTTTTTGAAGTGAAAAATCAGTGATATTTGCATTTATTGATATTTTTGCGATGATTGCCTTGAAACATGCTTAAGCATTAGAGGGTTAAACATACTTAAAACATAAATACTTGTCTGTGTTTTCTTAAACGAAATGGAGGCAGTTTACGATTTTTCTCTCGTCCGAAATAAGAACCCAACTCGTCAGCTATTTACGCGCCAGAGGAATTTATGGTTTGGGCACAATGAGAGGTACTAATTTTGTTTTGTCATATTTCTTGTTGATCATGATTTGCTTTTGTGTAAACTGTGAAATGAACCAAGAGAAGAGATGATTTTGCGTAGAATACATGACCTCAATACATGTAGTCGATGTGAATACTGTATTATGGAAGGATAACAAATATGTCTTCACGATTCAGAAGAAACAATCCTGGCGAAGAACAATCAAAGGTTCCTCGGTATGATAGAAAGCAGAATATATTCATCGAAATCAACTGCCCTCAAATTATTTGAGAATACAATGATAGGATGGGTGGAGTAGATCCCATGAATGGTATCCAGGGTCGATACCATATTTGAGCTTAGATTAATGATTAGATTATGATTAAGTTTTTCTACCATTTGGACATGGTCTTTACAAATGCATGAGGCCAATGCTTCCAACAATGTGTCCGATTAAAGAACTGCTTTTACAGATTCTAGATTTGTGTGAGGAACTAGTTGCTGGCCTGTTTCCTTCAAAAATATACGGTCTGTAGGATGACCATCTGTTCAAAATCTCGGTGAGCCTTTATCACTACAGTCTGACATATCAGGTGTTGGGAAGAGTGCTGCTCATCAAGTAGCTGATGTTCAGTTCGATGCTAACGATTTTTTTCTTGTTTGGGTGGAGAGAAATGCCAAAAAAAGATGCAACATTGCAAAAAATGTGACAACCAAGTCGTTTGTTCCAAATGAGACATATCTTCATGCGGTAAATTTGATAAAAATTGTTTCTAGAACTACCACCATCGAAAATAATGCATATTTTAACTTTGTTTGTCTCTCAATAAAATTTGTTTATATATAAAATTTACCTTTGGTGTCATATTACACGTCATTCGTTCAGAATGATTTTTTCTCCTGAAATTTAAAGCTTACTACATCTACTTGAAAAAAAATTATTGTCTTCATCGGATAACTTTTACGGTCTTGCCAGTTAGAGGGTTAACCCATTACTAGGTAATGTAGTTTTAAGTATTGTAGTTAGGATTTCATTGAAAACAATTGTAAGCATAACATTTAAACATATAAATATGTATTTCATTAATATTTTGAGCTAAATATTGATAATTGGTTCAGCATTAAAAAATGTTTATTAAAGAAAATTTTTTCAAAAGAAACGAAAAAAAAAAATCGCACACATTTAGCTTTTGTGAATTTGAAAACATTAATATTAAACACAAAAATATAATTTATAAATTTAACTTTGTTAATTACAAATTAATAAGATAGCCGGAAGCAAAATAGATTTCTTTTTTTCTTAATAATTTTTATAAGCAAAACAAATTTTAAAACGATTTGTAGTTTTATTTGCAATACTTTGCAATATTGAGTTTTTTATTTTTTTTGTCTAAACATTCAACACCTTCTTTTGCATTTTATAGTTTTATTTAGTTATATATTTCAAATTGCAAAAAAAAAAAAAAAAAAACACAAATGCGAACAAGTTATTAGCAAAAAACTCAACAAATAAATTTAAGCTTTAAACATTAATAAAAGATTTGAACTATAAAATAAATTTGCACGTCATTGTCATGTGTTTTTTTTTTTTTTTTTTTTTTTTTGCAAATTGCAAATGATAAATTATTAATTTATCATTTAATTTGAAATTTTGAACGTTTAAATGTTAAATATTTGTTTTATTTCCATAAAGTTTCCAAAAATTTTGTTTCAAATTTTTTATTATGTTGTTTATTGTTATGTTGTTTATTTAATATGTACATACATGTTTAACTTCACATCCAAATAGATAAAGAATTCTAACGAATTTGCACATTAATAACATGAGATTAAGGCACTTGTTTATGACACTGCCGCCGTTTTAGTATGATTAATTTACGTACAATACTTTTGACATTTTAGCATTAGAATCTATTAATTTAGACAATAAATTATAATGAATGATGCAAAATATATGTATTTGTAGAAGGGGAAAAATAAATAGAATTGAGAAAACATTAACAATAATAATTTAAAGAAAACCAGTATAGTGTGCTGTTTTTCGTTTAAATCAAATGAATACGGAATTGAACAAAAAACAAACAAAAACTTAAGCTCATCTAATTAGGAAGCCTATGGCTAATTATGATCTAGCAAAAATGAATTAAAAAGGAGAAACCAAAACTCAATATAAAAGCAAAAAGCTCATGCGGTCGAGTGTTGTCATAGTGGAATATTAAGGTTTCATGTCTGGCCCCATATTCTGGGCGTTTTTTGGCCAATGAATCAGTTGCGTTCGGTACACGTTCTCTGTGATGGCCTGGTCAGAGTTCAGCAGCTTATATAGATAGGACCCTTTTGCTCCCACCAAATACAGACAATTACCTGAGCGCTATGAATATTTGGCTTTGGTGTGGATTCAGCTGGTTGGCTGGGCTTTATATACAATCTCTTACGCTTCGGGTTATAGTAATGATTTCACTTTTCAACGCAAATAATGATTCGGTGCAAAAATGATTTTCTTTTATAGCGTTCAAGCAGCATTTCGGACATACAACATCGTCTTTCAAGGCCTCTCGGCTTCAACTCGTATGTTACCCAATTTCCCTGCTTTTGGATGAATCCTGCTGCTCGCAATCGTCTTGAAATTGCTGCATGAGTAGCTCGCAATGATTTTGTAAGCTCTAAAGGTATTTTCATTTCCGTAGCGGTAATTGTAGTTATTCTGGTAACGTAATTTTAGAGGTAACGGTAGCGGTAACGGCAGCCTAGCCGTTAACTCTTAAAGGCATTTTCTTTGCATTTAATTTCTTCATACATTTATGTGGTCCACTGTGAAGTGAGAATAGAATATTCTCATGTTGATATCTAATAAATAAGTGCATATACATAAGATTAAAATTCAGCCATTACCAAACTGCTTCTAAGTAATGCAAACTATATGTAGTCGCTAATGAAACGGTATAACCAAGTATTAGTTGGAAAAAATTATGTACAGTAGAATATATCACTAATATTTGTTAAATTTATTTCATATAACTGTATTTAGAATTAGAACAAAACCGTGTTGATATATGTTTTACATAAATTGTATTGTTTTCACCTAAAGTATTGTCGTATAGAAAGATAGTGAATTGGCAAAATATATTCAACATCACATTTGTACGACTTCTACGACATTATCACTATCCCAATTAGCGATCAACTGATACTATAATACTTTTTATCCCTTATATAATGTGTCTGTTTTCTGTAAGTTGAATGTCACCATTATTGGTTCATTAGTTCCGCATCACAAATATAGTTCCTTTAAAAATGTCATATCAAAAATATACTGGAGATGCGGGGCATCGATCCCCGTACCTCTCACATGCTAAGCGAGCGCTCTACCATCTGAGCTACATCCCCTTGTAAAACTACCTAAAATGTTTTGAATTTTATTTTAACTATAAATATACACATTTTAATGGAACCCAATTGTTGTAGACTGCGTATAATTGAAATAGTGCTTACCTTGGCACGTTTACCAGACATCCACGAATTGCATATTAATGCAGTAAATAAAGTCTACCAAAAATATGTTGTGTAAAGTTTGAATATAACATACAAGAGTTTAAAATAAATTTTATTGCATCTGATTTATTACTTATTATATTACTTTTGAACATATTTGTATTTAATTTAATTCAAAGAATTTCCCTTTTCTGAATACTTTTTGAGATATTCCAATTGTTTTGATAGAAATTTCTGTTCTCATCTATGATATAACAACTGACAAAAAAAAACTCAACTGATTGTTATAAATTCCATATCAGTACAGTAATTAAAAACATTCACCCCTATTTCGAGTCAATATTTCACATGAAATATGTTCCCTTTTCCCATTTTTCGTTCATGAATTTTGTTCAAGTGAATAAATTTCCCATGTTGTGAAATTTTTAGATGGAATTTTGTAAACAATAAACAGCTGTTTCGAACAAAATCAACTATTGTGAATGAAAAGTTCATGGGAATATCACGATAGCAATTTTCCCTTCAAGGGAAATGGATATTTCATGGGAACATAAATTTCACATGTTTTTCACGATAGGGGTGATTAATATTTATTAGAATCCTTATAGTAAAGCGTAAAACTTTTGAAAATATATCCTGGAGATGCGGGGCATCGATCCCCGTACCTCTCACATGCTAAGCGAGCGCTCTACCATCTGAGCTACATCCCCGTATAAAAATCTATTTAAATTAGTTAATTTATATTTAAAATATCTTCAAGTTTTATAAAAATTGCATTCGTTTTAGTACAACTGTAACATATTTATGGTAAACAAGTCACGTGTTAAGGTCATTCACGAAACCCCAACTTGATGGAATAATAACAAGTTAAAACGACAAAACTAAATTTTGGTATTATAATCATGGTTACTGTAGACTTTACATATAGCATTATCGCAGATAAAGTAATATTTGATAGAAAGATAGTGGATTAAAAATTAGCAAATAAAAATTTTTGGGACCTGTGATTTATATTTTTACTTTCACGAGTAGCGACCATGCGTTATTAGGCTACGCTTAATTGCTTTTTAACCCTTATACTGTACTTCAAAATTTAAACGCAAATGGGATTATTTCTGAATATGTTCTTTGCACTCATGGGATGTAATACGCTTCTTAGAATGATTCTTACAAATACATGTATTACATCTCAAATATTTATTTCAATATTTCAAACGATTTGCACAGAACAAGCAACGTCCTATTCTAAAGTATATGTGGGCAATTAATGTTAATATCTGTTTTCTCTAAACTATTTTTGAATCCAAAATGAAGTACTTATTTAACTGGGTATGGATTCGAGACCTGGAACATGGCACTATGTGACACACAGTGTCTTCAAGTGTTTTTCAACCAATGGCTTCGCAAGATCTTAGGGATTTTCTGGCCTGTAACAATATTCAACAACCAACTTTGGATATATGCAAACTAGCAGCCTATTAAAACAGAAATAAGAAAGCTGAAATGGAATTGGATAGGTTACACCTACCGAAAACCAGACGATGACATTGCCAAGAAGCAGACGATTTGGGAGACCGACCAGCTCATACATGAAAGCGACAACTTACAACAGAACATTGGCGGATGTAGTGAAACGAATATATAGCTGACGATCGAATTGAAATTAGTTAAATAACATTTCTAAAAATATCCTGGAGATGCGGGGCATCGATCCCCGTACCTCTCACATGCTAAGCGAGCGCTCTACCATCTGAGCTACATCCCCATCTATGAAGTAAATTTAAGTTATAAAACACTAACACTTTTTAAAAACTATACACAAAATGGAATACACTGATCAATAATCAAATAAATACTTTGGTATGTAATGATTTTTTTAAATATCTTGCATCCAATTAGAGTCCTTTGTAATACATATTATAATAGTTAAATCAGTTTAGAGTTTATTTGAAATGCCTACAGGACAAATAAGAGGAAGTAACACAAGCAAATTTTAGCGAAAAGTTCAATTTTTACAAAAATTTAATAACGTTGAAAGATTAATTAAATTTGTTTTAAAAACACTAGTCTTTCAATGCAGTATAATTTCAGTGTGGTTTGAGAATACATATTCCAATTTATTAAATTAGCTTATTTTATTCTTATTTCTTGAAAAAAGTTTAAAAAAATAAGGACAATTATTAAAAAAGGAAAAAGTCCTGGAGATGCGGGGCATCGATCCCCGTACCTCTCACATGCTAAGCGAGCGCTCTACCATCTGAGCTACATCCCCTTGTAAAACTATCCAAAATGTTTTGAATTTTATTTTAACTATAAATATACACATTTCAATGGAACCCAATTAATGTAGACTGCGTATAATTAAAATAGTGCTTACTTTGGCACGTTTGCAAGACATCCACGAACTGCATATTAATGCAGTAACTAAAGTCGCTCAAAAATATGTGGTGTGTAATCAAAGTGTGAATAAAATATACTATAATTTAGATTGCATTTGCTTTATTATGTTACTTTTGATATTATTTGTATTTAATCTAATCTAAATATTTTCTAAATTCTGAATAATTTTTGAGATATTCCAATTTCTGTATATAGTTTCGATAGAAATTTCTGCCAAAAACCCAAGGGATTGTTATTAATTCCATTTTACTACAGCAATTAAAAACATTATTTATTAGAGTCCTTATAGTAAAATGTAAAACTTATGAAAATATATCCTGGAGATGCGGGGCATCGATCCCCGTACCTCTCACATGCTAAGCGAGCGCTCTACCATCTGAGCTACATCCCCTTGTAAAACTACCTAAAATGTTTTGAATTTTATTTTAACTATAAATATAAAAATTTTAATGGAACCCAATTGTTGTAGACTGCGTATAATTGAAATAATGCTTACCTTGTCACGTTTACCAGACATCCACGAATTGCATATTAATGCAGTAAGTAAAGTCTACTAAAAATATGTTGTGTAAAATCAAAGTTCGAAAACAGTATACAAGAGTTTGAAATAAATGTTATTGCATCTGATTTATTATTATACTTTTGAACATATTTGTATTTAATTTAATTCAAAGAATTTCAAAATTTTGAACCATTTTTGAGATATTTCAATTGTTTCGATAGAAATTTCTGTTCTCATCTATGATATAACAACTGACAAAAAAGCCAACTGATTGTTATAAATTCCATATCAGTATAGTAATTAAAAACATTCACCCCTATTTCGAGTCAATATTTCACATTGTTCACGTGAAAAATTCCCCATGTTGTCAAATTTTTAGATGGAATTTTGTAAACAATAAACAGCTGTTACGAACAAAATCAACTATTGTGAATGAAAAGTTCATGGGAATATCACGATATAAATTTTTCCTTCGAAAGAAATGGATATTTCACATAAATTTCACATGCTTTTCACGATAGGGTTGATTAAAACTTATTAGAAGCCTTATAGTAAAACGTAAAACTTTTGAAAATATATCCTGGAGATGCGGGGCATCGATCCCCGTACCTCTCACATGCTAAGCGAGCGCTCTACCATCTGAGCTACATCCCCTTATATAAATACATTAGTTTACTTACATTTTTTCATTAATTTTAACATTTTACGTTAATGTAACTGTAGTTTAATTTCTGCAAACTAATCACGTTTTAACGTTTGAAAAATGTAAAAAATTGGTTTAAGTTTCACTCACGCTTCAAACGCCATCAACAGTCGCTCATTCTTTGCTGGTTTGTCAATTCATTTTCTTATTGTTTTTTTAAATTTCATATTTTTTTAATAGATACATGCAAAATACCTGTTAATAACTTTAAAACTATTCGTCAGATTTTATAATTTTTGATCTCATATTAAAGCTAATGAATAGTAGAATTTAAAGTGGTTTTATTATAGAAATTTGTTTCTCATCAAAACAGGATACATGCGCACAACAAATCATCCTAAGTCATAGAGTATCTCAAAAATGCCATCTTCCATTTTCCAAAGATACTTATAACTTTAATATGAGCTATTGCACAATTAAAAACATATACAATATCTCGAGATAATTAAAATTTACGGATTTATTTGCAAAAATGTATTTAAATTTCTCTGAATATTTTTATACCCAACATTCCAAAATAGTGTTCGCTGTCCCACATTAGTATATACATATATTCTAAGTACTCATAAGATTCTAAGATGATCTAACTATGTCCGTCCTTCTATCTGCCTTTTACGATAGGACCCAAACGAAAGGAGCGATCAATTTTTCATAAATATTCTCTGTTGACAAGGTTTGTTGGCTTTTGAAAATAGGCAATATCGGTCTATTTCATCTAGCCACAGGAATACTGTTTGAACAGTCATAAATATGCGCAATCCTGATAAAATTTTACACAAATTAGTTCTAAACACTTTGATATAATACTGTAAAGTATGGCGAAAAACGGGAAACATTGGTCCCCCTCAGAAAATGACTTGTACATTCCTTGTACATTTCTTATAATTATTAATATCTAAATCAGATAAATACAATATTTTATTGTCACATATTGATGGTTAAATTTGTAGGTATTATTTTGATTTTTTGAAGCATATTTTTTTGTTATGATTCTATTACTACATAGAATGTAGAAGTCCCTTTTGGAATCGTATGAGCCTCCAAATGAAACTCATTCGCAAACTATATATATATACCAATGACTACCACCGTATACCTTATCTGAATTCTTATAGTAGCCATAAAATGTGACTCTAACCGATGGATAAGTATAAATTGTTGTTCATTAAGTTCTAAATGTTTTTAACATATACATAAATTAACTAAAGGACAAGAATTATTTACGAAATGCAGGCTCGTTACAGAATAAGGTTAGCACAAATATATAAATGAAGTTTTTTGGTTATTTGTTTCTTCTCTCATATGTATTACTTTTCAAGAATATTTTTAAATACTTTAAAAATTTTCTCTGGAGATGCGGGGCATCGATCCCCGTACCTCTCACATGCTAAGCGAGCGCTCTACCATCTGAGCTACATCCCCTTATAATTCTACATCAAATAAAGTGTGTTTATTTAATAAATTTTTTATTATTCTTAACAAGTTAAATGTCGATTTATTAATAGTATATCTTATGTTTAAAAACTAAAAATAAGATGATGTCTGTGGTGTAGCGACTAAGACAGATCATGCGCAAAACAAGTAAACGAGTTCGAACTACAACTGAGTTAAAGAAAATATGAAAATATTTTTAAAAGCTAAAACAACTCGAAAAAGTATTAAACAAAAAAAATAATTAATAATTTGTACTTTATGAAGTTTATTGATTATTTGTTACTTAAATATTTATTAACAAATATGTATATAGAAGTACCAAAACTATGTAATTTTCTTCTTAAGTCCTGAATGCTATTTCTCTATAATATAAGTTTAAATATTACATGCGAAATCTTTATAACTGTCACATAAAGAGCATATATAACTAATGCTGGCAATGTCAGGTGCAGATACTGAAATGCCTTTCTAATTAATTTGTTTCTTAAATACATATTATTACAATTTTGGTAAGATTTAGTGTGATGAATTTCCAATTATTGATAAATTCATTGAAATTTATTGTTGGGGGATAAGCTAGTTGCTATAAGCATTTCACTGGTTGCTTAGGCCAGATCATCAGGAAACCTTTTCCCAAGAGGCTTTAGAAAAGCTATCTTTAACAAATAAAACTATAGAATGAATGAGAATTACAGACACTCAAGATTTACTTGTAAAAATATTAAAGCTTAAACAAAACACCAACAATAAACAGTGATTTTATTTTTTCTTACATTCCCTACTACAATATTTCTTCTAGTTTTATTTATAATATAAAAAATACACTTTTTGTAACTGAAGTAATTTATTGCTGACTAACGGTATATTTTATATTATAATTATAAAATAATATTTAAAAAATTCGAAATTATTATAATTTGCAAAAGAAATAGAGCTCAGGCCTCTTAACATGTGTGCAGCCCATCTCAACATATCTCGATGTACACTTCATCTAATTGCAGAAATCCCTGCATGAAATCTATATAAACTACTTAATTATATGTATGAAGCCATTCGACGAGTGTTTTTATTGGGCTGAATAAAATACTGGGTCTTATTATTGATTCCGTTCCGCGATTGCGGAAAGCAATTTTTGCGCGGAAACAAAATTTGCAATTATTCATTCCGTTTCTGCGGTATCTTTCCCTTGTGGCGCTATCAACTCTACCTTGACGGTATTGCCATATTATTGATTCCGCTATGTATATATACTTCTCCATTTTGCTTACGCTCAAATTTTATAACGAAAAGAACAAAAATGTAAGCAATTGTAAATAAGGAATAAAAGAGAAAAATACACAAATAAATTGCAAATAGAAGCAACGGTTGATCTGATGAAAAAAAATGAAGACATTGCTTGTGGTTTTACTCAACGCGCTCCAGCAGACGTAAAAAAATTCTGGGAAGATTTAGCAATAATTTTAACATGAGTACCATCGACAGCCATTGTCATATTTGGAATACCACATTTTTCGTAGAAAGTCATTTTCGCTTTTCTTTCTTCATCTCCATTCATGCTCATGGATATCCATTTACTGCACAACAAATTTTCTAGCTTGTTCAAAAACTCATCCAGCACTTTGCTAAACGTTGATTGGGCTATGTTGATATTAAAATCCTTACCGACACTATACTGATAGTTGCCTTCTGCAAAAAACCTCAAACAAGCAGAAAGTTTATCTTTTGCAGAAAGTGGTCCCTGACGACCGCTTTCAGAGCTGGCAGACTCCAGCTTAGACCAAATATATTTGAACGCTGCCTTATTTAAGCGAACATTTTTTGGAAAGCTGTAAAATTATTAATAAAGTTCCAACCTGGTATTTCTTTATTTTTGAACTTACTCTCTATCGTTCATTTGTAACACATCTTCAGATTTATAGCGCAAAACTCTTCTTTCTAGCCGGATGTCCAAGGAATCATCATCACTACTATTATCACAAAACGCAATTGTGTCCATATTTTAATTTTATAGTAACTGCGTTTTGATATACAGTGGTGGCCATCAGGTTAGCACACTTCATACTTGCTGTTTTCTAATGCAAATTATTTCATTTCATTGCAATTATAAACTAAAGTTTTTGGTAATTAGTGTTGTTTATGGTGTGATCAATAAGTCCCGTTACTTTTTTTTTTGCATTCTATCGCTATTCTCTTTCAAATTTGCATTTTAGTGTAGTAATATGTAAAATAAGCTGGACACAATTTTAGCACATATAAGTATAATTAAATTTTTTAAAAGTTTTTTGAGGGTATAAATATTAATTGGTAAGTTTAGGTATTATTTAATCAATGAGGAAGACAAACTGACTTAATAAACATTATTTAGATATGGCTAAAAAAAAATGGTGTACAGAGGAACAACGAAAGATTATTCAACAAATGAACTCGAGAGGAACAAGTATAAGTGAGATTGCTTATACTTTGGAATGCTCCAGGAAGATGGTTTATAATGCATTAAGACATATTCAGAAATATAAAACATCTAAAAATGTTACACAGGCTCCTCGGCCCAGAAAAACTTCACGTAAAGAGGACTCTTTAATATACAGAGCCTCTGTCGAAGATCCTTTTAAGAGCTCCACCGTAATCCAGAGAGAAATTTCAGGAAAATATGGTATCAACGTGTCCAGCAGAACGATAAGAAGAAGACTTAATGAAAAAAATTTACGTGGATGCATTTCTCAGCATAAGCCACATGTTTCAAAAAAGAACATACAAGCTCGGTTGTCCTTTGCTCGTGAGCATTTGGATAAGCCGTTAATTTTTTGGAAAAATGTCCTTTGGAGTGATGAATCTAAATTTTGTAGATTCGGATCGGATGGTAAGAGGTATGTATGGCGTCCTCCGAACATGCAACATAATCCAAAGTACACCAGTAAAACAATAAAACACGGTGGGGGTAATGTGATGGTGTGGGCAGCATTTTCTGGGTATGGTGTTGGTCCTATAAAAAAGATTGATACTCGTATGGACCAGTATGTATACCAGAATATACTTCTAAATACAATGATACCTTATGCAGAGGACAACATGCCACTTAGGTGGCGATTTATGCAAGATAATGATCCAAAACACACCTCACGCTTAGTGAGGTGTTGCTTGGAATCGAACAATATCGACGTGTTAAAATGGCCAGCCCAATCTCCGGATCTCAATCCTATTGAGAACCTTTGGAATGATGTGGAGCAGCATGTAATAAGAGAAAAGCCTAAAAATTTGTCCGATTTATGGAAAGAAGTAGAAAAAGCTTGGAATGATATTTCAGTGGATCGCTGTATGGCCCTTGTAGAAAGTTTGCCAAGGAGACTAGCAGCTGTGATCAAAAATAAAGGGTATCCAACTAAGTACTAAGTTTTTAGTGAAATAAGTTTTTTTTGTTTTGTTACTTTTTTAATATGAATAAACTTTTTTATTTTGTGCTAAAATACTGTCCAGTGTTTTTTTGAGGTTATTCTATTCTGGATAGAAAAACGCAAAATATATATAAAGGAATAATGCTGGACATGATGGGACGTGATCTTAGAAGGACAAGTAACACG
Organism: Calliphora vomitoria; assembly: GCA_942486065.2. NCBI lineage: Eukaryota > Metazoa > Arthropoda > Insecta > Diptera > Calliphoridae > Calliphora > Calliphora vomitoria. Next base: position 27,651,438 of record OW818031.2, on the reverse strand, counting down.
CATGCAAAAGATATCATAAACAAATTAAGAAATATAGGAAATATTTGCGTTTAAAAATAGCAAGTAGCTAGTGTGCTAACCTCATGGCCACCACTGTACATTATTAAAAACACAAAATCAACTCGTAATGAATGAATAATTGCAATTTGCATATCGATCGATATTTCTTTCCACTAAATTTTCCTTTCCGTGCGGAATCAATAATACCACCCACTATTTCGTTTTAACATAACTCATAATTATTGAGCATAAGATCGGAAAACGTACTGCTGGTGCCTTGAATTAATGCATTAGTATGCAATTCATGAAAATAATGGAATATAGTTGTTTGGTTTATAGTCTAAATAATATAATTGAAGTACTTACATATACATACTTAAGTATCTATGTATATAATTTTACAAATTTAAGGTATTTCAACAAGGGGATGTAGCTCAGATGGTAGAGCGCTCGCTTAGCATGTGAGAGGTACGGGGATCGATGCCCCGCATCTCCAGGACTTCTTTTACTAATAAGTATTTTAAAACTCTGTTATAAAAAACTCGACAAAGTTATTGACAGAGTTCGTGGTCGTATAGTATTGATTTATTATTACAAATTCGACAAACTTGAATGGATCAATCAGAATGATAAATACTGACTATAAAATTGAGTCTGATCCTTAATTTTATGCATACACGTATGACATTTAAAAAGTAATATTTTTTTTTTTATAATTGAACATTTTGAATATGAAATAACTTTGAACACTTAATATTTTGTGTTATGTATTTGAAATGCAATGTAAATGCATTACATACAATGTTATATGGGGATGTAGCTCAGATGGTAGAGCGCTCGCTTAGCATGTGAGAGGTACGGGGATCGATGCCTCGCATCTCCAGGACTTTTTATAATTTTTCATATTTGGTCTTATTTATACAATTTTTTTATTTTGAAATTCATTAAAAAAAATGAACTTACGAAGGGGTTAACAGTCAAACGAACTGTCATACTGCACTCACTTTTTGACATTTGTGATCAGTATACTCTGGCAAAATTATTATGAATAGATTGACGCTTGAACAACGTTACCAAATTATACAAATTTACTTAGAAAATCGGTCTTATAGACGACGGCATTATCCCAAAATTGCGCTCATTTGTGGCTCAACGAATGTTTTAATAATAAAATTGCCGTATATGGAGTGATACCAATCCACAACAGACTCCATTACATTCAGAAAAATGCACCACTTGGTGCAGTTTACACGCTAGTGGCATTAACGGACCTTATTTCTTCAAAAATTAGACTAGAGCTCGGGTTTCGGTCAATTAAGATCGTACCGCAACATGATCAATGATTTTTTGTGTGAAAATGTGGATGACATTGATCCGGGCGAGATGTGGTTTAAACAGGATGGCGCTATATGCGATGCGTCGAACGCAACCATCGATTTATTGAAATCACAATTTGGCGATAACTTGATTTCGAGACCACCAGGTTCGATTTTACACCTCTCGATTATTTTCAGTGGGGCCATGTGAAGTCACCGGTTTATGCTGATAAACCGGCAACAATTGACGTGTGGAGGCCAAGATTGTTAGTGTTATTTGTGACATACGGCCGGCAATCCTCGAAAATGTGGCCCAAAATTGGACGTCCGGAGTACTCTTCGACAAGTACAGCCATTTTCATTTTCAAGTGTTAATGCCATGTATTGATATTTCGAATAAAGAAATTAGTTTGATTAAAATTTACTTTTTTGTGTTATTTTTTTACAATTTCAATTTCTATCGGGCATAAAAAACACCCTTTATATGATGCTGACACTTAATGTACACAAAGAATGCTGACGAAGGTCGTAGCACCTCCTAAAATGAATTTCATTCAGCTAGTGCCTTAGACTAGTGTCTTAATTATAATCAAAATGAGTGTCGATTGATAATTATAATATTGAATTTTATATCCTTCTGAATAATAAATAATTTGACGAGTGCACCAATTTGTAAATTGCTCTATACGTACTAGTATTGAAAACAATTTTGTAAAAATGCTAAAATAGACAATAAATCCATTAATATTAAGGTGATTGATCCTCTAATAAAAGGCGTCAGAAATCGAATCAAATCTAATTCTAGTCACATGACTATACTTCTGTTACTTTTCATCAAAGTTTATGTTTAATAATTCTTATTTATTATAATTTTTAAAATGGGGGTTTAGATCAAATGCTGCAATTTTGCCAATATTGTTATAAGCTGTAGTAATATTGGGCTGAAAACGTTTCTTATTAAAGCTAGTAACATTTCATGTATTTTAAGCTACAGCATTAATATGCAATTCATGAAACTGAAGTTAAAACGTGAATAAATTTTACTAAATAGTTTGGTTATATTTTGATTTTAGTTTCAGCAATGTAATTGTAGTAAACAATTTAAAATGTTTAATCTATGTATGTATGACAAAAAACATGCATTGTATGGATTTCAATAAGGGGATGTAGCTCAGATGGTAGAGCGCTCGCTTAGCATGTGAGAGGTACGGGGATCGATGCCCCGCATCTCCAGCTCCTTTATTATTACTACTACTTTTTAAGAAAATGATCGACTATTTGAAATGTTGTTATTTAAAAAATATCTAGGATTGAATATTCCAATTTATTGTAATAATTTTTAAGACAGCAGCCACACGATCAAATTTTTCTTGACAGTCTTTTACATATATGTACTGTTTTTACAAATTTACAAAAATTTAAAGCTGTCACGTAGGCTGCACGCAACTTGAAAACTATTTTACAACATATTGTTAAACAAAAATAGAATCAGCTGTTTTCTTGATTAAAAATTGAAACACCAACTTGAATGAGAAATTAAATGTAAGTTCTCAGCAGTTCTAAGAGACAGTTCCGAACTAGTGATTTTACCCATCATTTAGGGTGGGAACTAGTTACTTCAATAGCTACGTGACTAGTTATTTTAACACGAGTATGTCCTAAACAGTGGGTCAATTGACCCTTTTTGACTATAATGAGTCTGTTTAATAGCTGGTCCAAAGTAGTCAATGCATTGGATTCACATACTGGTTAAATAGGGTCAGTTACCCTACTAGCTACCTAACTGGAAACTTGATCAGCTACATAACTAGTTATTTTAACACGTACGGGTGCTAATTGACCTCAAATAGTCAGCTAAAAACACATATCATAGGCAGTCCAATAAACGATTGCTTGTAAACAAACCTTTTTTTCGACAACTCTCCAATGGATTGCTTCTGGTGCTTCTGATGCAGTACAAAATAAACTAAAGTGAATATTGACTTCATGCTATGTTACATGGGATACTTAAGCAAAAATAAAAATAAACTGTATGAGAATTAATCAACACAATTTGTATAAAAGCAGTTCGAACTAATTACTCACAAAACGTTTAAAGTTACTACACTCCAGATTACTTAGAGACACTTAAGTGACAATTGTCTTAACGCTAAATTACTTGGAATGTATAAAGTAACCAATTGTCTTCTCTCTGCACTACAAAGAGCACATACTTGTCAAATGACCAAATTATATAAATTGGAGTGAGCCAAGTGATAAGACATTTGTGGCGATTACTGTCTATAAGGATACATTGACTACTTGCTTAACTTCCTAGTTCGTTTCAATTCTTAAAAGTGTGATTGTATTAAAACTTGAAAGGCAAAACTTGATCGTGTAACCCCCACCAAGTAAGATACACATTAACATTCTCATAGAATGGAAATGCACATTTCAGATGCATATACTTCACTTCTTTAAAGTATCTTTATCTTTTTTTTCGGAGTTGATTCTGTTTTTTTAAACATTTTTACTCTTAATTTTTGTTAACTCAGTTGGAATTCGAACTTGGTTACTTGTTTTGAGCATGATGTGTGTATTTAACCTCTACACCACAGACATTATCATATTTTAATGTTTTAAACATACCATATACTATTAATAGATAAACATTTTACTTGTTATAAAATATCACATATACATTTATTCAGTAAACACACTTCATTTGCTTTAGGTGTATAAGGGGATGTAGCTCAGATGGTAGAGCGCTCGCTTAGCATGTGAGAGGTACGGGGATCGATGCCCCGCATCTCCAGAGAAAATTTTTAAAGTATTTAAAAATATTCTTGAAAATTAATACATGTGAAAGGAAACACCGGAACAGATAAAATAAATCCACTTCCTTTTCGTGTGATGTAATGCAGGCAAACTATAATTTCTCCCATCCTTTAACTTAAGTAACTGAAAAATCCTTCGATTAGAGGTTGTATTGATGTCTATTATAAGAATTCAATATAGGACTACGACTCTCTCATACATTTATGGTTTGTGAATGTGTTGTATTGTGCGTAATTTGCAGACTGAAATGATTTTAAAGGGGCTTCTGTATTATATGTATTAATAAAATCATAAGTAAGGAAATCTGTCTTTGATCTGATCCCATAAAAGACACAAATTAATGTTAAACAAGTACGAGTGTTATATTCGGCTGTGGGGAATCTTGTCTATCCACCGTCAATATGTGACAATAAAATATTTTTCTAATATAGATATTGTATGGGGGATTGGGTCAATTATGAACCGATTCTCATTAAAGTTTGCTGCTCAAACAGTATTCCGGCAGGACATTTGTATGGGGGCTAGGTGAAATCATGGACCGATATTGTCCATTTTCAATACCAAACAAACCCTATCAACGAAGAATTTTTGTGGAAAATTTCAGCCAGCTAGCTGCTATCGTTTGGGTCCTATCGTGTTTACAAAAGACAGAGAGATGGACGAACGTCTTAGAACCTTATGAGGACCAAGAATATATATACTAATGTGAGTCTTCGATAAATTTTTTTATGGTGCGTATATAAGTCATAGTCCAAAATCTGTCAACTAAAAAAGTCATTATAAGTACACCTCCCACTTTCGTTTTCGCGAGTCAATATTTCACATGAAATATGTTCCCTTTTCCCATTTTTCGTTCATGAATTTAGTTCACGTGAAAAAATTCCCCATGTTGAGAAATTTTTAGATGGAATTTTGTAAACAATAAACAGCTGTAACGAACAAAATCAACTATTGTGAATGAAAAGTTCATGGAAATAGCACTATAGCAATTTTCCCTTCGAAGGAAATGGATATTTCATGGAAACATACATTTCACATGTTTTTTACGATAGGGGTGATTGTATATAGTGAATATACAAATATATTTAGGTTATATTGGAATAAATTGTATAATCGATTAATTAGATTATAATGACACTGCAGTCTCACACAAATTCAAAAATACAGTGGCTAAAGTAAAAAGATTTCTAATTATATTTTGATTCCCCAAATAATAATAAAAATGTAAAGGGCAGCAATGAGTGACTGTCGATGGCGTTAGAAACGTGAGTAGAAATTATATACAAATAGTTTTGGAAACTTAAAAAATGTTTGACTTTTATATATTAAAAGTAATAAAGCAACTTAAAACGTGATTAGTTTACAAAAATTAGACTGCAGTTACTTTATGGTAAAATGTTTAAATGCACGAAATATTTTACTACAAATAGAGTATATCCATAAGGGGATGTAGCTCAGATGGTAGAGCGCTCGCTTAGCATGTGAGAGGTACGGGGATCGATGCCCCGCATCTCCAGGACTTTTTCTTGCTAATACCAATGTACTTCGAGTTATAGTTAACTCCTTTTAAAAGTAGTTATAAGGAAAGATCGTTTTTAACTGAATTATCCTAATATTTACTATTTTAAAAAATACTCCAAAATAAAACAAAGTTTTAATCATTCAATATTTTTCTTCAAAGTTGTCTGAAATGTTTGAGGTTTTATAATAAATCTGATAAAGTTTTCTGCATTTCCTTTAAATGAAACCATAAGTAAATATCGTTCAAAATTAAATATTTCTTGTTGCTTTATATGAAATTTAATTGCATTAAGTGCGAGGATCGATGCCCCGCATCTCCAACTTTTTAATATTTTACAAAATTTGTCCTTATTTTAACAATCACTAATTTTGAAATTATTTGATTTGCATTTTAGCCAGTATTGTTGCCTTATCAATACTACTAATTTAAAGTTCAAATACAACAGTGTTTCGTTTAAATAAGTCGTGATTATTGAGTATAATATCGGACAACATACTTCATGTACTTTCAGCTACTGCATTAGTATGCAATTCATGGAAATGGCTTTAAAATGTGAATTATTTTTAATAAGTGGTGTAAATAATGTAATTGAGGTAAACAATATATTGCTATTACATGTACACAATCTAACAAATGCATTTCAACAAGGGGATGTAGCTCAGATGGTAGAGCGCTCGCTTAGCATGTGAGAGGTACGGGGATCGATGCCCCGCATCTCCAGGATATTTTTAATAATCTTATTTAATATTTGATTAATATCCAATGATATAAAATATTAATAACAAAACACAAATCAAAACGTGTATGTAATTATTAATAGTAAAAGAAAAGTAGCCTACAGTCTACAGAAAACTGTGAGGGGTCCTTTCATAGACGCTTTCAACAAGGGATTACAGATGTTTTCTAATATCACTTGATCGCTACTAGTGATATTGATAATATAGATCAGATAATATTAGATTTTGAATACATCTTGTCAATTTTCAATTCAATATTATTCTATCCGACAATACTTTGCGTTAAAAAAATGCACTTTATGTAAAGTCAAATATAACTCCAACAAAATTATGTATGAGGTTGATTAGCATGTGGGGATACAGATGCACTCGATTGTAGTTAACTCATTGGGACTTAGTAATGTTAGTTATAAGGAAAGATCGTTTTAACCTGAATGATCCTAATATTGAATATTTAAAAATGCCATTTGTCACTCCAAAATAAAACAAAATTAACTCATTGATTATTTTTCTTCAAAGAATAACAATTAAGACAAATTTTTTTTTTTGCAATTCCATCAAATAAAATGTTTCATAAAACTGCTAAATTTGTTCAAATTAGGCCTATTTTAAATATCGTTCAAAATAAAATATTTCGTGTTATTTTGAATACAATTTAACTGCATTAGGTGCCATTTTATACGGGGATGTAGCTCAGATGGTAGAGCGCTCGCTTAGCATGTGAGAGGTACGGGGATCGATGCCCCGCATCTCCAGGACTTTTTGAATAATTGTCCTTTTTTTCAAACAATTTGCAAATGCGCTATTACTGAAATAATAATAATAAAAGAAGCTGATTTAATAAATTAGAATATGTATTCCCATACATGTTGTCCCATACAGAAGTGGTAAAAAAGTATAGCACAATTTGCACTTGTTCTCAAACCACACTGCAATTATACTGCATCGAAAGACTAGTGTTTATAAAACAAATTTAATTAATCTTTCAAAGTTATTAAATTTTTTAAAAATGGCACTTTTCGCAAAAATTTGCTTGAGTTACTTCCTCTTATTTGTCCTGCAGGCATTTCAAATAAACTCTAAACAGATTTAACCATAAAAGACTGTATTACAAAGGACTCTAATTGGATGCAAGATATTTAAGAAAATCATTACATACCAAAGTATTTATTTGATTATTGATCAGTGTACTCCATTTTGTGTATAGTTTTTAAAAAGTGTTAACGTTTTATAACTTAAATTTACTTCATAGATGGGGATGTAGCTCAGATGGTAGAGCGCTCGCTTAGCATGTGAGAGGTACGGGGATCGATGCCCCGCATCTCCAGGATATTTTTAGAAATGTTATTTAACTAATTTCAATTCGATCGTCAGCTATATATTCGTTCCACTACATCCGCCATTTCGAAAGTTCTGTTGTTATTAGTTGCCGCTTTCATGTATGAGCTAGTCTCAAAAATCGTCTGCTTCTTGGCAATTTCATCGTCTGGTTTTCGGAAGGTGTAACCTATCCAATTCCATTTCAGCTCTCTTATTTCTGTTTTAATATGCTGCTAGTTTGCATATATCCAAAGTTAGTTGTTGGATATTGTTACAGGCCAGAAAATATGTAAGATCTTGTGGAGCCATTGGTTGAAAAACACTTGAAGACACTGTGTGTCACATGATGCCATGTTCCAGGTCTCGCATCCATACCCAGTTAAATAAGGATATAATTTTGGAATCAAAAATAGTTAAGAGAAAACAGATCTTAACATTCTTAACCCTTATCCTGTGTGCCCATGGTTAAAAATTGCTCACATATACTTTAGAATAGGACGTTGCTTGTTCTGTGAAAATCGTTTGAAATATTGAAATAAATATTTGACATGTAATAAATGTATTTGTAAGAATCATTCTGAGAAGCGTATTACATCCCATTAGTGTAAAAATAATAAACAGAAATAATCCCATTTGCGTTTCATTTTTGAAGTACAGGATAAGGGCTAAAAAGGGATTAAGGGTCTTCTAATATCACATGGTCGATACTTCTGATAGTTAAAATACATATCACAGGTCGCAAAAATTTTTATTTGCAAATTTTTAATCCACTATCTTGCTATCAAATATTACTTTATCTGCGATAATACTATATGTAAAGTCTACAGTAACCATGATTATAAAACAAAGTTTTTGTTTTGTCATTTTCAGTTGTTATTATTCCATCCATCACTTAACACGTGACTTGTTTACCATAAATATGTTACAGTTGTATTAAAACGAATGCAATTTTTATAAAACTTGAAGATATTTGAAATAAAAATTAACTAATTTAAATAGATTTTTATACGGGGATGTAGCTCAGATGGTAGAGCGCTCGCTTAGCATGTGAGAGGTACGGGGATCGATGCCCCGCATCTCCAGGACTTCTTTTGTTGATACAAATGCAATCGATTAAAGTTAACTATAAGGGAAGACTAAAATTGACTGTCCAAAAAATGGCATTCTTCGAAATAAAACAGAATTTAAGTCATTCAATATTTTTCTGTAAAGTTGTCTTAAATGGATCAGTTTTAGACACAGTTTTTTTGCATTTCCGTCACATAAAAGCCATAAAAACGATTACTGTTTATTAAAACTGATAATTTTTAAAATTCTGCCCATTTTAAATATCGTTCAAAATTTAATATTTCGTGTTGATTTAAATGCAATTTAACTGCATTAAGTAGAGTTTTATATGGGGATGTAGCTCAGATGGTAGAGCGCTCGCTTAGCATGTGAGAGGTACGGGGATCGATGCCCCGCATCTCCAACTTCTTAACATTTTACAAAATTTGTCCTTTTTTTAACTATCACTGATTTTGAAATTATTTGATATGCATTTTAGCCAGTATTGTTTCAAGCTGTAGTAATATTGTGTTAAATAGTTGCCTTATCAGTAGTATTCAAGTTCAAATTCAACATTATTTCGTTTTTAAATAAGTCGTGATTATTTAGTATAATTTCGGACAACACACTTCATGTACTTTCAGCTACTGCATTAGTATGCAATTCATGGAAATGGCTTTAAAATGTGAATTATTTTTAATAAGTGGTGTAAATAATGTAATTGAGGTAAACAATATAATGCTATTACATGTATACAATCTTTAAAATGTAAGGTATTTCAACAAGGGGATGTAGCTCAGATGGTAGAGCGCTCGCTTAGCATGTGAGAGGTACGGGGATCGATGCCCCGCATCTCCAGGATATTTTTAATAATTTTATTTAACTAATTTCAATTTGACTAATATCCAATGATATAAAATATTAATAACACAACACAAATCAAAACTTGTATGTAATTATTAATAGTAAAAGAAAAGTAGCCTACAGTCTACAGAAAACTGTGAGGGGTCCTTTCATAGACGCTTTCAACAAGGGATTACAGATGTTTTCTAATATCACTTGATCGCTACTAGTGATATTGATAATATAGATCAGATAATATTTGATTTTGAATACATCTTGTCAATTTTCAATTCAATATTATTCTATCCGACAATACTTTGCGTTAAAAAAATGCACTTTATGTAAAGTCAAATATAACTCCAACAAAATTATGTATGAGGTTGATTAGCATGTGGGGATACAGATGCACTCGATTGTAGTTAACTCATTGGGACTTAGTAATGTTAGTTATAAGGAAAGATCGTTTTAACCTGAATGATCCTAATATTGAATATTTAAAAATGCCATTTGTCACTCCAAAATAAAACAAAATTAACTCATTGATTATTTTTCTTCAAAGAATAATAATTAAGACAAATTTTTTTTTTTGCAATTCCATCAAATAAAATGTTTCATAAAACTGCTAAATTTGTTCAAATTAGGCCTATTTTAAATATCGTTCAAAATAAAATATTTCGTGTTATTTTGAATACAATTTAACTGCATTAGGTGCCATTTTATACGGGGATGTAGCTCAGATGGTAGAGCGCTCGCTTAGCATGTGAGAGGTACGGGGATCGATGCCCCGCATCTCCAGGACTTTTTGAATAATTGTCCTTTTTTTCAAACAATTTGCAAATGCGCTATTACTGAAATAATAATAATAAAAGAAGCTGATTTAATAAATTAGAATATGTATTCCCATACATGTTGTCCCATACAGAAGTGGTAAAAAAGTATAGCACAATTTGCACTTGTTCTCAAACCACACTGCAATTATACTGCATCGAAAGACTAGTGTTTATAAAACAAATTTAATTAATCTTTCAAAGTTATTAAATTTTTTAAAAATGGCACTTTTCGCAAAAATTTGCTTGAGTTACTTCCTCTTATTTGTCCTGCAGGCATTTCAAATAAACTCTAAACAGATTTAACCATAAAAGACTGTATTACAAAGGACTCTAATTGGATGCAAGATATTTAAGAAAATCATTACATACCAAAGTATTTATTTGATTATTGATCAGTGTACTCCATTTTGTGTATAGTTTTTAAAAAGTGTTAACGTTTTATAACTTAAATTTACTTCATAGATGGGGATGTAGCTCAGATGGTAGAGCGCTCGCTTAGCATGTGAGAGGTACGGGGATCGATGCCCCGCATCTCCAGGATATTTTTAGAAATGTTATTTAACTAATTTCAATTCGATCGTCAGCTATATATTCGTTCCACTACATCCGCCATTTCGAAAGTTCTGTTGTTATTAGTTGCCGCTTTCATGTATGAGCTAGTCTCAAAAATCGTCTGCTTCTTGGCAATTTCATCGTCTGGTTTTCGGAAGGTGTAACCTATCCAATTCCATTTCAGCTCTCTTATTTCTGTTTTAATATGCTGCTAGTTTGCATATATCCAAAGTTAGTTGTTGGATATTGTTACAGGCCAGAAAATATGTAAGATCTTGTGGAGCCATTGGTTGAAAAACACTTGAAGACACTGTGTGTCACATGATGCCATGTTCCAGGTCTCGCATCCATACCCAGTTAAATAAGGATATAATTTTGGAATCAAAAATAGTTAAGAGAAAACAGATCTTAACATTCTTAACCCTTATCCTGTGTGCCCATGGTTAAAAATTGCTCACATATACTTTAGAATAGGACGTTGCTTGTTCTGTGAAAATCGTTTGAAATATTGAAATAAATATTTGAGATGTAATAAATGTATTTGTAAGAATCATTCTGAGAAGCGTATTACATCCCATTAGTGTAAAAATAATAATCAGAAATAATGCCATTTGCGTTTCATTTTTGAAGTACAGGATAAGGGCTAAAAAGGGATTAAGGGTCTTCTAATATCACATGGTCGATACTTCTGATAGTTAAAATACATATCACAGGTCGCAAAAATTTTTATTTGCAAATTTTTAATCCACTATCTTGCTATCAAATATTACTTTATCTGCGATAATACTATATGTAAAGTCTACAGTAACCATGATTATAAAACAAAGTTTTTGTTTAGTCGTTTTAACTTGTTATTATTCCATCGAGTAATGCATTAGTTGGGGTTTCTTGAATGACCTTAACACGTGACTTGTTTACCATAAATATGTTACACATGTATTAAAACGAATGCAATTTTTATAAAACTTGAAGATATTTGAAATATAAATGAACTAATTTAAATAGATTTTTATAAGGGGATGTAGCTCAGATGGTAGAGCGCTCGCTTAGCATGTGAGAGGTACGGGGATCGATGCCCCGCATCTCCAGGACTTTTTATAAGATTTGTATATTTTGATTTGACCACTGCAACATTTTATGAATTTTGTTATTCTCAAATATTCTAACTACTTAATTACAAGTTCCAAATTTTATTATTTTTAGTTGAATTTGGATGGTCACAATGAATGAAGAGTAAAGGTCATAGCTAGCAGTAAAGTGCATTGGATTCTGCTAGTGTGTCTAACAACAACATTTTTCTATGTAAGTATTCTTTAAAATTTACATAAATATAAATAATTTACATAAATGTAGTAAAAATTTATTAGTTAAAGGAACTAATAAAAACCAATAACTTAATTATGTAAACTTTTGTTAACCTTTTCTAAAGGGTCAATTCAATCTGCATATTTTCTTCTTTTTATTAGAATAAGTATCAAGACCGGTTCTTGTGTCCCACTTTTATTGCTTGTAACTGTTTAGTAACATTGAGATATTTTTGTTTGTCTTGACCACACAATTAAAAAATGGAATTTTACCGGTTTTCGCCACAACTAATTATCACACCAAGTTGCCTCTATTTTAGGGCCTGCGTAAAATCTATAATTCAAAAATAATATGCATATTAGTTGTGTTTTCAATTTTATTGTTTTACATTTTGTTTGGTTTATTGTTTTGATTATGTTTTATAAATATTTAAAACAATAAAACTAAAGTAAAGCTGTTGAATGAAATTAATATTCTATATAGTTACTTGTAATATAAACCCTACTATTAGTATTGCTGGTGGCCTCTACAACATGGGTAAAGTAAAAACAATTCAAATTGATAGCTTCTCAAAATTTGGGATTAATTTTTACTAAAATTTTAATTTCAGACTATATGGAATATTTCTTAGAAGTTTTATTAAAATTTACAGAAATATGACCTCTGAACGCGGCAGTGAAATGGTTAACGTTTCTCGATTTCAGTAAAATCTTCTGCATATTTTTTCTGTGTTTTCAAAAAATTGAAAAAAAAATTTTGAATTGATTTTATTAAAATTATTTTATTTTGACCAAATTAATGCTAAAACTTCCGCTTTTTCAAACTGAAGATACAGCTAAACTGTGAGAGGTATTAAGTAGTATAATTTGAAATAATCGTAAATATTAGTATGTAATAAAAATCACATGTTTTTATTAAAATTTTCAATATTACATAAAAATTTTTCATTTTTGCTTAATTTCGAATATTCAAAATTAAACCATGAACAATTGTATTATACATTTCATTATTGCCTAAAAATAGATATGTTTGAAAATTCGAACTTACGAATTTTCGAAATTAAGGAATATAATTAATTTTCGAATGAGAATTATAAAAATTATGCAAACTCTTAATAGTTTGTATTAAATTTATTTACATAATATGAAGTACGAAAATTCGAACTTAATTTTGAATTTTCGAAATTAACCAAAACCTGACAATTTAGAAAAATATAAAGAAGAAAATTCATTTTTATTTTTAAACTGATTTTTGAAAATTCGAAAATAATTGCGAATTTTCGAAATTAAACAAAAAGTTTTAATTTTCGAAGGAGAATTATAAAAACTTATTATTTTATAAATATTCGAACTTTCATACAATTTTATTCTTATGTGAAAGTGTTCGAAAATTCGTACTTCGTTTTGAATTTTCAAAATTAAGCAAAATCTTATAGTTTTCGAAGGAGAATTATAAAAACTATAAAAACTATTGACAAGTCTTACTATTTTATAAAAAATGTTATGTTCGATAATTCGAACTATATTTTAAATTTTCGAAATTAAGCAAACAACTTTAAAATTACATACTGATTATAAAAAATCAAAGAATTTATCATATGAAAATGTATATGTTCGAAAATTCGAACTTAATTTTTAATTTTCGAAATTAAACAAAACATATGAACTGTGAAAAAACTGTATAGAAGTATCAAGAAATTATTAAAAATTCCATTATAACGTTAAAATTTACATGTTCGAAAATTCTAACTTAATTTCGAATTTTCGAACTTTAACAAAAAGTTTAAATTTTCAAAGGAGAATTATAAAAATTATGAACAAAACAATTAATTCTTATTATTTTATAAATATATTTATGTTCGAATATTCGAACTTAGTTTAACAAAAATTTATTAAAAATTTCATTATTATGGTAAAATTTATATGTTCGAAAACTCGAATTTAATTCCAAGTTTTTAAATTGTCGAAAAAAATTGTAAAATTTATAAACACTTTGAATAATTCTTGCTATTTGATAAAAAAATTTATGTTCGAAAATTCAAACTTTTTTAACATTTCGAAATGAAGCAAACAATTTTAAAATTACACATGTATTAAAAAAAATAAAACATTTATAAAATATTGATTATGTATTATGATATATAAAAGTATATGTTTGAAAGTTCGAATTTAATTTTAGCTTTTACTAGTTTCCAAATTATACAACTTAAAAATCTTTCCTCGTCTTTTATTTGTTAGCCTTAGTAAATATCTGACGTGACGTTACATGACGTTCGTTATTTAAATTTCCATTTGATATATTTTTTGGTTAAGAAATAAGAAAACAATTAAGAAAGTATGATCGGTCAATACCCTACACTGAGAAACATTTTCTTTAATTTCAATAATTTATTTTCGTAAATTATTTAGGGAAGTTGGCGTATATGGGAGCCATGGCCAATTATGGACCGATCGCCATGAAATTAGATGGCGTAATTTATGTCTATATGAAACTTATTTCTGTTGAATTCTATGTGGATACTAAAATGTTTAAGAGATTTATGCTCGTTGAAATTATTTTCGGAAGCGGGCCTTATATGGGAGCTATGACTAATTATGGACCGATCATCATAAAATTAGGTGCCATAATTACTGTATCTATAAATCTTATTTGGAGCGAAATTTGATTTGAATTAATTAACTTTAAATGTTTAGGTCTGGGTGGACTTGCTCATTAAGAATTACAAATTTAAACTATTATTCAATAATTTCAAATCATTCAAGAAGTGTATTTCAATTTCGTTGTTTACTCCTGTTTTATAAAAAAACCGTATAAATATTGACTTGTAATTTTTTTAAAAATCATGTTTTTTACTAATTTTTATTGTTTTCCTGATTCCTAAAACTAATTAATATTAAAACAACAGCAAAAAAATAAACTTCTACATAAAACTTCCGCTATTTTGGTGACTGTATCGTTAATTTTTGGTGACAACATTGTGCCGCCAAATTTAAAACAAAAATATTTTAAAAAACTTCCTTTCATTTTTAAAATAAATTCACACAGCTTCACAACGATTTCATTTTAATAATATCGTTTTGATTTATCGATATCTAATTGATTCAAATTGTTTTTTTTTTTTTTTTTTTTTGTTTAGCAAAATTAAGTATTTTTTCTATTTTATATTTCTAGTTTTTCTTCTCTATGATTCTGCCTCATGCAGAGTTATTTAACTTTAATATGCGTCATTATGTTTTACGATGATAATTAAAAATTCACTTTCGGCTTTTAAAACAAACGTTAAATTTTTTTAAAAAAATGTTAATTTAGCTAATACATAATTTGGAAAATAAAAATTGTAGTATGTATTAAGACACAAATAATAAAAATAAGGAAATTAATATTTAGAAACCGTTAGAAATATTAAAATTAAAGTTGTTACTAAAAATTAAATCAAATTTAAATTACAGGGTAATCGAAATACATACTGCATTCCCTTCATAAAATCCCTTTCAATTATTAAATCCCATTGCCGTAAGCAACTCTGTTCTCGTGGCCAAATAATTTAGTTCTCACGCGTTCTTTTCTTTAATCGGTCGTTATTAATTACCATCCATCTTTAAATGCATTTTAATTAAAGTAATAGTGGTTTTATTCTTAAACAAATCATAAAATTTTATAGCTATTAAAGTTATTTAATAGAAAATCTATTAAAAATTATAGAAATAAAGTGTTAAAATAAAGTTTTGATTAAAATAAATAAAAAAATAAAAATTAGGCAGCCACATAAAGTGTGTGTATGCAAAAACGGCATTTGTTGTTGTAGTTGTAGCGGTGTTTAGTTGTTGTGTTGTTGTTAGTGTCTCGTTAAAGCCCTTCATTATATACGAGCATGACTCGTGATTTGCATTACAATGTGTGTTTGTTGTTTTTGCATAAATCAAAAATCAGAGAAAGAAAGTGTAAAAGCAGAGCAAAATAAATAAGTGAAGTGTTGATGTTTTTGTTTACAAAAACAAATCAACAAGTGTTTTTGGTTTTAGTAACTAAAATTTAGTTGAAAGCAAGTAGCTGATAAAAGAGTTGCCATTATGTAAAATATTATGAATAAACGGTAATCGGTTCGGGTGTTAAAAAAAGTAATAAATAACCAATAGATGGAATTATAAAATAATATAAGGTAAATTTTTATACATATAATAAAATGTTTTTTGATATAAAATTAAAAAAAAAAAAATACTTTATACTAACTATCTAACCAATTGTCCCCAAAGTATTTTTGTAGGGAAAATTTTGTTTGGGGACTGAATATTATATTGTTTTAAATTATTTTGGGCATTTTTAAGCATAAGATAAAGTAAAACTTCTTTCCATTACATCTATATTTTTAAAACAGATATGTAGGTACATATTTGCAAGAAGTTTGCTCATGGTTTTTTTTTTATATATGAAAGTTCACCCAGAATGAAAAATTAAAAGTTAATCAATTCAAATCAAATATCGCTCCAAATAAGTTTTATATATACTGTAATAATCATTGCACCTAACTTTATGATGATCGGTCCATAATTAGTCATGGCTGCCATATAAGGCCCGCTTCCGAAAATAATTTTAACGAGCATAAATATCTTAACAATTTTGGTATCCACATAAAATTCAACATAAATAAGTTTCATATAGACATATATAACGTGACCTAATTTCATTGTCATACCTCCCATATAACTCTTCCGAAAATAAATTATTGAAATTAAAAAAAGAACGTTTCTTATTTCTTAACCAAAAAATATATCAAATGGAAATTTAAATAACGTAACGTCATGTAACGACACTTCAGGCCAACAAATAAAAAACGAGGATTTTATAATTTGGAAAATAAATTTATATTATTCCAAATCCTACTACAAAGGTTTTATACAAAAAATCGTCTCCAATCCGCAGAGTTATGCAATTTTGTAATGCAAGTCGAACCGCACTTTTGTTTTTGGTAACGTCACACAATCGAATATTTTTGCTAATATCTTCAACTCCTTAGCATCAAGTGTTGCAATATTTTTTCTGAATATTTGCAAATACAAAAAAACTTTTTACAAATTTGACTTTTTCATTATTATTTTTTACATTTTTTCATACAAATGACACGTCACGCCATAATGGAAATGCCCATATGCAGATCGATATTAATATTGATGATTTTAATTTCGGTTGTTAAAAAGTATGGCTACAAACATTTTTGCGGTCAAAACTAAGCTCCCAATTAGCATATAGTGTGATGAATTTGACTCTGATTGTTTTTTTGCTTTTATCAAATTGTTTATTGAAACCGAATATGTATTTGCTATTTATTTTTTTAGTTTTTGTATACATATATTTACAGAATATATATTGTTTTATTATAAGAGAAAAATCTGTCACGTACGGTATTCCACGTACAATATTAAATTTTATTTATTATAAAATCATCCAATGATTGTTTTTATTTAAATATGACGAATTGTAAAGGAAAAATACTTCGTTTAGTTTAAGAAATTAAAAGAAAACGCCTCTCACGATTCGCAAATTTTCGCATATTTCTTCATGTACCTCAAAATTACTTCCGTTTTATGTCACGTACGATATACCCTTATTTCGCTCGATATTTTGGATAACAATGTTTCGAAAGAACTTATTATTTTTTTAAAATATAGCACCCTCTGAATGAAGCATACATACCAAATTATTTTTCAGATACTCTTATTTTTGGAAAATCTATTCCACTCTATAGGCGTACAAATGTCACGTACGATGACATGGAATTGCCCATATACAACTATATTTTTTCTCTGAGTGTAGCACCCATTTAGTTAGATTCAAATCGTACTCCCTGATATTGTCACTTAATTTCTTAAAAATCTTCAAAGGATAACTTTATTAGAAATCATTCAAAATGTGCAGAAGAATTTGGTAGGAGCGTTATTTTGATTACACAGCTTCTCCAAGGTCTATTAATAAGGTCTGTGCAACTCTACAACAATAAAACAAAAGAAAAAGAGCCATTTTGTTTGTGTAAAACTATACTGAGCTTGTCAAAAACAGCTGACTACAATACCTACATATCAAGCGAAGTCACAATAAGGTGGTGTCGATAGCACAGCTTCACTTGTTTAGAGACTCAAGCTGTCAAATTCACTAAAGTTTGATATTGAGAATACCACAACAAAATCAAAAGCAAAAACACAAAAGGCAGACTTTGATTGCTCCAGCCAACATAAACAAACATTTTGACAAACACAATATGTAAACACAAAGGGGCAAAAAACGATCAGCTGATTAGTTGCACAGACCTTTTTTAATAGACTTTGAGCTTCTCGTGCAAGACATTTTTTAAACCACCATTAAAACGATTGGGGGGTATACTGATTTTGCCATTCCCTTTGTAAAACATCAAAATAATTGTCCCACATTATATATTCTAGGTCCTCATAAGCTTTTAAGACGATCTAAAATCAAAAAGTGAATATCTAAGATCAAAAAGTGAAAATTGAAAAATTTTTAGTGCGATATATTCATGTCTGTCTGTATGTGGAAATCAACTTTCCATAGCCTCCAAATAACATACATTTAATATTCATAGATCAATATATTCACTATAGACCCGATTCGGTTGCTATTTAAAATCGAGAAAATCGGCCTACAAATGGCGGAGATATAAGGAAAAAAACCAGGACAACCTCGTTTTTTTATTTAAATCTGGATTAATAAGTCATTTATATAGACGATATGGATATCTTATGATAAATATTTCAAAGACATTTACAACGATGTATATAACGCCATAGTAAGTCGGTAATGCAATGGGTCAAAATCGGGAAAAATATTTTTTAACCCGAATTTTTTTTTTCACCAAAAAAATTTCTTTCTCATAAAATTTCACTAATAAAATTAAAAAAAAATTAAATAATTTTGAAAAAAAAATATGTTCACTAAAAAAAAATTTGATAAAATTTTTTTTTAAATTTTGTTTACCTAAGAATATTAAAAATGTTTACTTTTTTATTATAATTCTAGAGGTTGATGAGTTTACATTTACTATTAAAAAAATAAAATTAAATTCCGCATAATTCTAGAAGTTTAGTCTAAGTCACTAAGATGATGATGATTTTATCAAACCTTAAATTGAATTTGATGTACATACTTTCTTTCAATAAATTTCACTGCATTAATGTGGTTTGTTATTAAAATGTTATTTTTTCAATCATATCGTATGCAAACGTGCTAAGTTCCTTTTCAGAAATATTACAGGAGAGACAAAAAAACGTTCTAAAATCCGTGGTTTTAAATATTTATTTTTACTTTATTGTATGTTTTCTACATATAAAAACGTATTGTTTAAACTTTTAAAATAATTCCTTTCAATGTCGTTTAACCGGTTAAACCAGTTTTTTCGAAGTCGATTAACCGAAAAATCGGTTTTTTAAAAAAGGCCAATTTTCGGTTAACCGACCACCGGTTTTCAAAAAAGTCGGTTTTTTATAAACACTAATAATTTGGTGAATGGTATTTAAGATTCGGCACAGCCGAATATATAGCTCTCTTGTTATATATAATTTTGGCATGCTGAATACAAATATGGACAAAATCGTACGTGCAGTTTTCGAGATATTCTTATATTCAAGTATTGTATTTTGTCACGTATCTAACGGAACCAAATCTACAATTTTGGTATCTAAAATCACAAAAAATCGGCATATAAATTGCTGATGTATGAGCAATAAACATGACTAACTCGAGTTATGTCTTAAATACTAATTTCTGCACATAGACAATATGTACATCAAGTGGAAGGTATTTATAATGCCTTTCTAACGATATGTCATCAAAAACATTGAAAATAAATACTTATAAACATATGCATACATTGTGGTTCAAAAGTGAGGCTTTAAAAAACTGTCAGTAAATTTTCGGAACATTTTAGAAAATTAAAACAGTTTTTAATTTCATACATCATTATGCAAATATACCTGCTATATAACAAAAAGTTTTAAAATTGAAAGTGGTAAGAGTGAGTGACGAACATCTAGAGTTTTTCGCATATTTATTAATATTGATCTAAATTTAGAATCGGCTTCAATATTATGTTAAATAAATTAAAATTGAATAGAATTAATTTTTCTTTATTTCATATAATTGTTTTCACTCTATAGAAATTAATTTCTATAGATATACAGCTTAATAAATTTTTAATATCTTTATTTGTAATAATTTATAGCGTATAATTTTCATGTGAACACGAAAGCTTAAAACACCATTGCGTTAAATACCCGTTTTTTTCTGTCAATAATACGCACAGACCAGTTACGCACAATCTCTAAAAAAACAAGAGATTTAAAATTTAAATTTTATTGTTAATTAATTTTATACAAAATTTATTTATAGAATTTTACATAAAAATAATAAAAATTATATAAAAGGACGACAGGTGATTGTAAATTAATTAAATTTAGACCCAGCAACTATAGTTTCTATTCATTTGCTCACTTTTATTTTGAATAACACTGAATACTCGTATTTTTATTTTATTATTTATTTGGCTTAATAATTCGTTGTGTTTATTTATTGATCATAGAATTTAAATAATTATTTTTTATGTTTGTTTAGATTTTTTATTTGTTTATAATATAAAGACACCACCTGCAATTTGCATCACAATAGCCATTGAGCTCGTGTGTGGTGTTTTCAAAATGAAAATGTTATATGATTTTATGTTGTAGAACTGTGGAATATACCGAAAAAAACTATTTATTATTTCATTTCAACAAAAGAACTACAAATTATAATCATTTTTGACACCATTAAATTAAAACATTTAAGTATAATATGACAGAAGTCACTACTTTTAAATTGGTAGAGTGTTGAATTTCTTATACAATACGTAACATATTAATGAGAAGAATTTTGTAGGGAGTGTGTACTAAATAAATGCTGAATGCATTTAATTAAATTGAGACCTATAGGTCATTCGTTTTTAACACATCGAAATATTCATCGCAGACCCACAAAAGTATATACACCTCATTCCAAGGTTTTTATGGAATGGGGTGGTTAGTTTATTAACCACCATGGCGGTTGGCATTAAAAATAATTATAATACTAATTTTCGTAGCGTATAAATTTGTTTGAAATCTAATAATTTTGAGTAAATTTTCTTACCAAAACAAACGAAATAGCAAAGTAACACTGAATTCTATGAACAATTAACACTCTGTGCTTTTTTTATTGAATGCGTGAAAGTCTCTTAGAAAAACTACGGTTTACAATATTTTCAAATTATTTTATTAATCTAACCAGAGGACCCTAAGGCAAAGTTTAATTGTTTAGCCAAATGCCAATAGATGCCAATAAACTATGTTTTAAAGTCTATAGAAAAGGTGGTTAGAAAAGTGACCACTAAACCACAACCAGTTAACTGGTGAACTTGTAAAGAAGAAGGGGCTTTTAAAACAGCCAATATTCTAATAATATATTTATTAGCTTTTTTCTAATTTTTCTTTCAATAAGAGAATGTGTTGGATCACATTCCGACAACCAAGTATTTTGTGTTCTATGGTAATGTATTTTTCCACACATTAAGAAACCAAAGCATTTAAAAAGACAACATTTCTGTTTTGTTAAAAACAATTATCGGAGTAATTAATAATGTGGTGAATTTCAGGAAACTGTTGAATTGAATTTCTTAAATGCTTTCTGATCATTGTGGTAAATGTAGGTGAAACGAGACTACTCTCGGTTTCATCCCAAATACAATTATCAGTCTTATGATTAACTACATTATAAATAGTAAAATTATGATCCAGAAGTTTCATTTTATAATATGACAAGTACGCTTTAGATTGAGGTAAAAACTTTACTACTTGCATAGCTATGCAAAGTAGTAAACACAATCCTGAATTTATATCTATATATATAAAAGAGTAGCGTTACTGACTGACTGACTGACTGATTCATCATCGCACACCCCAAACGAATGAAGCTAGAATCATGAAATTTTAACTGTGGGTTCCTCCCTCTCCAAAACGATCCGATAATAAGTGATTTTTGGAAATTCGAACGTTTAGGGGATAAAAAAGGTACCAAAAGGGTGGTAAAAACGGAAAAATTCATTCTATTTAACATTTTAAGCCAATTTTGATAAATTTTTAACATTGCTTCCTGGATTCATACAAAAATTAACCAACAGAGTGCTATTTGGAACTCGACTGCCAAGCTGTAATTTTGTCCAAATCCGGGTAAACAGTTTGGTACTTTTTTAAAAACTTATTTTTCTTGAGCACATTATCACAGATTTTAATCGTTTGAGGCATGTCTTTAGCATAAACAATTTTGGCAAAATGGAATATTTTTAAATTTCAAACTTGAGGGGTGTTCAAGGAGGAAAAGGGGATTTGGTACTTTTTCCTAATGTTACTTTTTATAATATTTTAAATTATTTCACTTATCGACATTAAAGTAAGCTGATATGTATCTGAGTGAAGTTAGAGTTAGATGTAGGGGATAATATTTAGGTACTAAAATGTGAGAACTGAACTATAGGTACTTTTTTGTTCTTTTAATGGTACTTTTTCAATTTTCTTTAATAATGGGCCTAGAAACATGAAATTAAGCATATATGGTAATAAGTGAGAGAGAATTTTAGGGGGAGACTTTTTGGTACTTTTTCTTTATTCGAATGTTACTTCACCAATGAACCTAGAAACATGAAATAAAGCTTATATGGACCCGAGTGAGTGGGTATACACAAGTGGCTACCTTTCGGTACTTTTTCTATATTCTAATGGTACTTTTTTAATTTTCTGTAACAATGGACTTTGAAACTAGAAATTAAACATATATGATCCTAAATGAATGATAATTCTAGGGGGAGACTTTTTGGTACTTTTACTTTATTCGAATGGTACTTTTGTATTTTCTTCACCAATGAACTTGATATAACGCTTATATGGACCTAAGCGAATGAAAAGCTACAAGTGGGGAGATTATGGTACTTTTTCTTTATTCGAATGATACTTTTTAAATTTTCTATAACAATGGACCTAGAAACATAAAATTAAGCATATATGGTCATTATTCTAATGGTACATTTTGAATTTTCTATAACAATGGACTTAGAAATATAAAATATATGCTCCTCAGTGAGTAAAAGTTAAATCGGTGACTTTATGGTACTCTTTCTTTGTTATAATAGCACTTTTTAATTACATTTATAGTAGAGTTTACAAAAAACCGAAGAATTTCAAAACCGCGATTTCGGTTTTAAAAAATTTAAAACCGATCGGTTTCGGTTCGGTTTTGTGATAATTTATTAAATATTATGTGTTACAGATAAAAAATCAGTTTAATTGGTACTTTTACTTTTAATGGTACTTTTTTAATATATTAAATTAGTTAGCTTATATACATACATAGGCTGATATGCTTCTCAGTAAAGAAATAATCAAGAATAGGGTGCTCAATTGTATTATGATACCAAAAATGGAGAACTAAACCAAACTAAGGAGTATTTTTTCCTTCTAATAGTACTTTTTGAATTTTCTAATATAATATTTAACTTAGAATAAGGAAATTACTTTGATTAAAAACTTGACGGTGGTTCAAGTGTGGAAAATTTGTACTTTTTCTTCTAATGGTACTTTTTATTATATTAAATTATTTTACTGATAAGCTTCTGAGTAAAGAAAGAAACTCACTAAGCCATCTATATGACATTGAGGATACAAAAATAATTTGTATTTTTTCGTTCTTCGAATGGTATATGATCCTGACCGAATGAGAATCTGAAAAAAGGACTCACAGGTACTTTTTTCCAACTAATAATACTTTTTGACTATTTCATAAAATTAAACCTAAAAATTCAAAATTAGGCACACATGATTCGGAATGAGTTAGAATTCACTCATAATAATGAACCTAGAATCATGATCTTGAGTGGGAATACAAAATGTGGGTCTAAATGGTACTTTTTCATTATAATAATAATGCCAAAATTTTAAAAATGCACTGAAACAAAACATGCATTTGCATTTCCCTTTTAATCAATTGGTCAATTCACAAGGTCTTTTATCAGTGATATTGTCATAATGTCCTAATATATCACGACTCGGCGGCTCGGCTTAACCGACTCTTAGGCATTCGGCGTTGGTCTCTGCTGGTTGGATACGATAACAAAATAAACATAGCATAGAAAGTAGTATTATTTTAGGAAATTTTTTGCTTGAAAAAAAAAAAAAAAAACAATTGTGAAATATTAGGACATTATGACAATATGACTGATGACCTTGTAAATTGACCAAATATTGTTTTTTTTTTTTCAAGTCATGGAAGTTCATATTTCCTGTTCATTCTTTAGTATTAAATTATAAAGGGTTTGTTTAATTCGTCAGAACCGGTCACAAAATTATTACTAGTAATATTTTAATATAGTTTTGGCTAAAAATATCATTTTAAATATAAAACAGTTTATGGTTTTTATTGTTTATTCTTTATAATTTTATAAAATACTACTTGTATTTAAATATAACTTCAACTTATTCCAAAATTCAATAAAAGTCTAAAACATTTTCTTTTAAATCTGGTTTGTTGTATTGTTTGCTTATTTTTATTTTATAAATATGTCTGAAATAAAATTAATGTTCCAGAAAGTTGTTTTTCTTTTATGGCACCCAATTGTCTAAACGTCTCATTCTTTAGAACATAACAATAAACAGGTGTTTAATAGTAGACGATGGCCTTTGAATAGCTAGTAAGATTTCATTAATATTTTTGTTTTTGCAAGATTTTCAACAATTGAATTTGAGTCACTTAATAGAGAGAAAACAATGACCAATAGAAAAAAAAATCTGGTTCAATTCCGGCTTATTAATAATCTATTTAACATTTTGATAATTTGTCACAAAAATTAGGTTATATAAATGCAATTTATCACTTTTTTAAATTAATAATACAGTCAGTGTGATGAACACAAGTTCTACACTCAAATATTTCAATTTCTATTATGTTTCGATAACTCAAAGATGACGCATAGCAATGCCAATTCAAATACATTGTCATGTTATGCCATTGCAACACTAGGAAACTGTGACTCCTGCTGATTGCGGTCTGCTATGTAAAAGTTCTACACTATGTTTGTATGTTTTATACTCTGCTATGTTATGACGACTCAAGCGTGATGTCGTGCATTGCTGTGTCATTCAAATACATTGTCATGTTATGCCATTGCAACGCAAACAAATTGTTTGCGTTATGCAGTTTCTGGAGGCTGTCCAGAACTAGTGATTGTACCTATCATTTAGGGTGATAACTAGCTACTACCGACAAGTCTCTAATACATTACTTCTGGTGGGTAAAATAACTACTTTCTAAAGTGCAGTACAAAATATACGTTTAAAGGGACTACAGTATAGGTTACTTAGAGGCAATAAAGTGACAATTGACTTCACGCTAGGTTACATGGGATGTCAGTATATTTAGGCAAAAAGAAGATAAGCTATATAAGAATTATAGCAACACAATTTGTATAAAATCAGTTTGAAGGAATTACCCACAAAATGTTTAAAGTGACTACACTCTAGATTACTTGGGGACACTTAACTGACAATTGACTTCACGCTAGATTACCTGGGATGCAGGAAGTAACCAAATGACCCAAAATATATTAATTGGAGTCTGCCAAGTGATAGGACATAAGTGGCAATTACTTTGACTACTTGCATAACTGCTGTGGTAGAACCTTTAATTCTGACTTCTATCTTTAATTAGTTAATTTATGCCTGTTAATTTCTAAACACGGAACTTGTTTACAAGCTCATAAGCACATTCATAAATATGAATTGGATTTCAAATGTTTTAAATAAACACAAAAAGTATTTAGAACACCCAAATTACTCTATTTAATTCATTCATTCATTTGATCAAGTATTTAATACCTTAATCATACAAGCATTAAGTACAAAGTACTTCAAATAATCTTTAATTTTATTAACAACGGATGTAATTAATTAAAAATGTTCCATTTTTTGTACTTAAGATACTTCAGAACAAGTATTCAATTTCGTATACTTAATGATATATCAAGTGAATTTTGTTTAAAAGTAATGTTATGTAAATAAGCAAAGAAACAAAAGTAAACGAATTTGAAAAAAACAGGGTTTTAGAAGGGATATTGTTACACAACAAGTAGTTAGTTAATAAATAAAACAAAAATGAATCGGCAAAAAATGTTAATAAGCGGAAATGTTGAAATAGATTTTAGTTTATTAAAATAAAGAAAACATTTAAAAATACCCAGAAGTATGTATTAATGTATACTTTTGATTTAAAATTTATTAATAGCTGTTTAATTTCCCACACTCAAAATATTTGTGTAAACTAAAGATAACTATTTTTAAAAGTTTTTTAATTAATTATTATTTTGTATTTATTTTGCATATCACTTTCAATTTCACAATTCATGTCATCGCCAAAAAAAGCTTACAAACTATAAAGAAGGTTACTTATTCATTAACTAAATTTGTGAATACAAATAGAGTTTCTCTGTGTGTTTGGTAACATTTATAGTTTGTTTTTAATTTGTTATACAAAAAACAAAAGCTTGACAAATTTTTGCTAATATTTAATTTGCTAAAAAGTCTTTGATTAATTGTTTATCAAAAAACCACTTAATGTATAAAATTTAATTATTTAATAATTTAAACTATATTAAAACAAGAACCTTAAACAAATTGGGAAACTATGCCACCAATAAAAAATACTTAAACTATTACACTTGGTCGTTTCACAATATTTCACGACTCGGGGGCTCGGCCTAACCGACTCTTAAGCGTTTGGCGCTGCTCTCTGCTACTTTGTTACGATAACACAATAAACATAGAATACGGAGAAATATTTGGTCAATTCACAAGGTCTCTTATCAGTCGTATTGTCATAATGTCCTTATATATCACGACTCGGTGGCTCGGATTAACCGACTCTTAAGCATTCGGCGTTGATCTTTGCTGGTTCGTTTCGATAACACAATAAACTTAGCATAGAAAGTAGTATTTTTTAGGGCATTTTTTGCTTGAATAGCAATAAAAACCATTGTGAAATATTAGGACATTATGACATGATATGATACCTTGTGAAACGACCAACTATAAATCAATGTATGGCATAAAGAGTATTGATTTTGAGTTTTGTTTGTTAAGTATAACTGATCTTTTTCGCAACCTGGTGGCTAAAAGTGCCGATTTATATTAAACCCGGCTTGTGCTACAACGATAAAAATTCTTTGTTAATAGAATATAATTATTAAACATTTGTTTACATTTAAAAAATGTACCAAAAAAAGGGCTAAATTTGACACTTATACATTCAAATTTCAGAAAACTACCAAAATCCATTTGATATTTGTTTAGAAGGAATACAATTCCATTTAACTTTAATTTCTGGGATATGAGATACAAAAACTCCTAAAACTCGGTTTTTATCCCAATTAAAATACAAAAATCAGAAAGTACCAAAAAGCTGTCCATTTATTTTTTGCATAAATTTAGATAATATAACCATTTTTACCCCCTTAGAATTAGAATTTCCAAAAATAACTTCTTAGTAGAGAGATGCCTCCCGATGTGTAGATCTACATACATAAATTTCAAGACATAAATATTTTCAGTAGTTCAAAATTGGGAAAAATGTTTGTATGGGAAAATTCGAAAATCAGCTTCACGAATGGACCGAATGAAGTGTTTTAGGTATCTAAAACCATCTTCACAAAAATGCCTTTCTAACGAATCTGGTTTGGAGCTCATTGGTAAGATGATTTCTAAGTCTATAACGGACAGGTAGAAACAAATTCGATGCTATTGGCCATTGTTAGATATGACTTTTTCCATTCTTTCTGGCAACATATGAACTGAACTGCTCATCTTTTGAGGCCAAGAATGATTCAAGCTAGTTTAGGATTCTTTGTTCTGAAGTGAAGCTTTTCCGAGATAGAGCGATTTCGATTCGATCGAAATAAATAGTAGTCTGGATTATAAAGTAAAACTTCCCAACCACTTATTTCTAAATAGTTTTTAACAGGTAATGCAACATGTGGCCGAGCATTGTCATGATGGAATATTACAGTTTCATGTCTGGCGCCATATTTTTGGCATTTTCGGCCAATGTTCGCTTCAAACGAACCAGCTGCATTCGGTACAGGTCTTCTGTGATTGTCTGTCCAAATTTCAGCAGCTCATAATATACAGGACCCTTTTGTTCCCACCAAATATAGAGAATTACCATGGATATTTGGCTTTGGTGTCGATTCGGCTGGTTGGCCGGGCTACACACACGAACTCTTATGCTTCGGGTTATTGTAATAGATCCATTTTTCATCTCAAGTAATGATTCGGTGCAAAAATAGCGTCCAAACAGCATTTCGGACATGCAAAATCGTCTATCAAGTTCTCTAGGCTTCAGTTCTAATAGTTCCCAATTTGCCTGCTTTTAGATGAATCCTGCTGCTCTCAAACTTTTTGAATTTGAGTAGCTTGAGTAGCTCCCAATGATTTTGAAAGTACTTCATGGGTTAGACAACAATGCCTCCAATTCTTAGTCTTCAAATTTTTTTTTCCGGCCTGTGCAATCATTGTCTTCCATGTCAATATCGCCGCTTCAGAACCGCACAAAACATTTCATCTCTCGCACATTGAAACCGATGGAACACATTTACCATAAGCTTTGGTAAGCAATCGCTGTGCTTTTTTTTTCAAATTCCCGCATATGACGCTTTGTTGCTACATTTTCGAAGCAAGAAAAAAAATGTAATGTTCAATATCTAAGTGAAAATAAATGACAGAAATATACCCTTTAAAATGTCATACAAGTTATTAAAATCAAAAGCCGCATTTTAAAGATATCTTTCGTAGATCCCGCATTTTGAAGTCATACACCCAATAACTTACAATTAATTGAGTTTTTATCTCCTCTGCAAATCTTCTAAAAACAATAGTCAGTAAAACTAGAAAACTATTGAGATAAATCTTTATTTCATTCACTATATTTAATATGTACAGTCAGCATCAAAAGAAAGTGTACAACTTTTTTTATATTAAAAAACTATTTTTTCTGTAGTTCCATTATATTTAACAAAACATCTAATTGTTCTCTTACAATATATAAACAAAAAACTCAATTTGTTCAACAGCAAAAAAAAAAAAAAACAGTAACAACAAAAACAAAAATACTCTATTTTTAACACGTCAGAAAATAGTGTACACATTTAGAATTGCAATAAGATTATTCTTTATTTTTGCCGTGATTATCATTTCTTGTGGTTCTTGCTATTAGTCTTATGAGATTTTAAGATAGTAGCTTTTCTTGTTTGACCACGGGAACTTAAAAACCAAAATGGGAAAACAAACTGCAATTAAAACAAGGGAGTAAGTCATGAAATTTAAACAATAGGAAGAAGCCATAAACTGTAAAAAAAATTATAGACAAACAAACAAAATTTGGATGTTTAGAAGATCAGCCACGTACCAGAAGACCAAAACGCCTTAACAACCTTGAAGTACGATCAATTGGAAGAGCAGTGGAGAAAGAACCCACAGTAAGTGCAGTAAAATTATGCGAAGAATTAATAGATTTGTCTGGAGAGAGTGTTAGTGCCAGTACGGTTCGCCGAGCGCTATATTGTAGAGTTCCGAGAGAAAAGCCCCATATTTTCAAACGAAAGAAACAGCGAAGTCGAGAATTCGCAAACAAGTATAAAAACCAAGAAAAATCGTTTCGGAATAATGTGCTTTTTACGGACGAAAGCAAGTTTGAGATTTTCGACCAAAAAATGTACTATCCACCTTAAAGCATGGTGCGGGTTCGGTGTAGTGTGGGTGTGTATGACGGCAAATGGCGTGGGAAAACTCATATTTGTTGATAGTTTGATGAACAAAACCGATTACCTTAACATTCTAAAAGAAAATTTGGAACCCATCGTTAAAAAATTAAATCTAGACCTGGATTTTCCAACAATACAACGAGCCGAAGCATACCTCTACACTTCTTAAAGAATGTTTGTTGTATCATACACAGAAACAACTGGATCATCTCCCATAGGCACCGGACCTTATTCCCATTGAACATCTGAGAGAGCTTTTGGACAGACAGGTCAGAAAAGAGAAATATTATAACCAGAAAGAAATAAAAGAAATCCAGCAAGAAGAGTGGTCCAAAATCCCAACAGAGGTGACATCAAAATTGGTAGAAACAATGCCAAGGAGACTTGAAACAATTTTAAAAGCCAAAGGATGTCAAATAAAATACTAAAAACGTGTTTTTCTTCTAATTTCCCTAAACTGTACACCTTCTTAAAACGCGTTAAAAATTGAGTATTTTTGATTTTTTTTGTTACTGTTTTTGTTGCTGTTGAACTTATTTTGTTTTTTGTTTATTTATTGTAAGAGAACAATTAAATACTTTGTTAAATATACTAGAACTTGAAAAAAAACATAGTATTTTAATATGTAAATAAAACGTTTAAAATGTAAAAAACAAGTTGTACATTTTCTTTTGACACTGACCGTATATATATATATATTGCTTAATATTTTTTATATATATTTCTGAAACACTTATTAAAAACTTTATTAGTCATGATTGCTTATTAAAAACAACATACTTGTACACACGCAAACCCTCTAATAACCAATTAATGAAGTGTTAAACAAAAGTTTATAAAGTTTTATACGAGTATAAATTTTTTTTGGTTAACTAACTACAACAAAATTCTTAAATTTGTTAAAAAAAAAATTATGTTAGGGTTCCAGTTTTTAAATTCTACAATATATTAATGAGGTGCAAATATTTGTTTTACATATTTTAGGCCTTTTTTCATATTTTGATTAATTAATTATTGCCATGTAAAATATTTGGTTTTAAAAGAACTTGATTTTTGTTATTGTTGTTTTCTAAAAAACAAAAGATTTGTTAGATATTTTTATTTTTAATTATCACACTGTTAACAGGCATATTTGAAGGTTTCTCGGTGCGACAAACGGTCATAATGAGTGTAAAGCTTGATCTAATGGAATTTGTGTGATGTGAGCTATATTTTCTAATTATATTGTTTTTAAAATGAAATAAAAATTATTTTATGATGTTTTTGTGTGTGGTCTAACAAAATAGATCACTGATAGGGAGTGTTAAAGAATGAACTAAAGGGTTTTTTATTAAGGGTTTCATATCATGAAATTTAAATAAAACAAAGTGTGTGGGAGATATCATCGACATTTTTTTATTCGTTTAAAAGGTGTATCAATGACATTATGTACGGAATATAACATCGTGCAAATGTCAGCCACGCATCCAAAGTGTTCAATTTTACATGACTTTGGTGCATAAATTTGGCCGAATTTAACCATTGGCATGGTGTTTGCTTTGAGGGCCGCAGTGGTTTGTGGCTTATTCGCATAGACCTGCGACTTAAGAAAAAGTCTAACGGAATCAAATCACACAAACTCATTGGCCGCTTCACATCACCTCTCTGCCCTCAAATCGCTCTTGCTGAATGTCCAATGTGGCATAAGCAGTGTGGCACGTGACGCCGTCCTGTTGAAACCACATGTTGTTGTTATCCATATCATCCAATGTAGGCCAAAAGAAGTTGATAATCATAGACCTATAGCGCTGGTCGTTGCCCGTGATGATCTGGCCAATGTCCTTCTCAAAGACATCTGGACCGTTGACGCCACTCCGAACAGTGACTTTTTCTGGATGCATTGGACGCTCTTGGATCTCATGTGGATTGGTATCGTCCCAAATTCAACAATTTTGTTTTTTGACGTACCCATTCATCCAGAAATGGTCCTCACCGTAAAATTGACGAAACCCGCGGAACTTTGGCCGAACAGAACACCCATTTTTATAAACGAATTTTATCATTTGCACGTGTTGTTGAACGCTATATATCCTTTCATGGAAAATTTCCAAAACAAACTTAATAAATGACAGCCAATTCGACAGATGTTGCTTCAACAATATGGCTGCTATCAATTGTCAAAGGTGGCGGCAATCCATCCAAGAAGACCCCTGACCACCTCTCTCCTGGAAAAGAGGATAACATCATGGCAAAGATCAGGCATCCCGCCACCCCCTGGTAAAAGTAGGAATCAAAGATTAGCAAGGTTCCCAACCACTACACCAAATACACAGAGGGCGTTGTTTATAGGCAACGAAAGATGGCATTCCCATTATCCTAGACCAGCTACAGCAGACCAATCATCTACTTAGCTGGAAAAACAACCGTTTAACGAATGATACAAAATAACAAAAATACTGGATCTAATGGCAACATCGTACATGGAGACGCACGATAATTCAATAACTAAGACAGTGTAATCTCACATGGGAAATACGAGAAAATCTACTGCAACAAATCGTAAAAGATGGAGATGCTTTGTGGAAGACAAATGCCCCCAAGAGGGGAAAAATGAAGAAAAAAATATAAAAAATTGTCAAAGTTCGGATAACTTTGACAATCCGAAATTTTAAAAATCCGAAATTTTAAAAAATAACAATCACAAAATGCGAAGCGTTTTGCATGTCTGCAGATATACTCAGAGTATCTGGTGGGAATCAAACCCACAACCCTCAGATGAATAGTCCAGCACACTATCAACTAATCTATCGGGACACCCTTCTTAAATAAAAATAAGAATAAAAGTGATAGATGAGTTTTCAAATCAGTGTCAGGGTACATTCAAATAACTTTAATATTATGAAATTCTTTACTAAACATTGTTTTCGGTGCATTTCGTCATACGAAAAATCAAGCGAGACACAATAATTTCGTTTGTTTTCGTTCAGCGAAGTTTTTTGCGGTGTACTGTCAACATATTTCTGTGTTAAAATAAAATTGAAGTACAATTTCTCTCACTGGATATTTAGGGTGCTAACCACTACTATTAACCAGTGGTCGGCATAAAGAGAATGGATTATAATAACTTGTTCTGCTCTTTTTTCTCGGTTGTAATCTGACCAACTATTGATTATGATTGTTTCTTGTTTTATAATTTTTATGAACTTCGTTAACGTTTGTTAACTCTTAAACTAGAGTGACGACCACTGCTTTAAATGGAAAGTCTAATAAATGAGCACGTGCCCATTTTGCATTTCTTACTACATTTTTGCAAAAGAAATGCTGAGCATTTTGAATGTGTTTTATAATTTTCGATATGATTCAACTCAGAATCTGTATGCAGATCAACTCACTTAAACTTTTGCGTTAAAGCAAATATTCTCCAGTTTTTCAATGTAATTTGGGCCATCATGAATATTTGGAATTTTGTAAAGGTTGTCAAAAAAACATTGTTGAAAAATCATATGGAATGGAATATTGCAATATAACTGAGGTACACATGGACACTACTTCAGCTCTCATACATTTAACATTGAATGAGAATTTGAGCTTCTAAAAGACATTTTGCATTGAATAACGTGAAGCTTGAAAATCACTAAAAGAAGTTATATGTTGAATGATTCCTCAAAAGACGTCTATAAAGTTATGATAAGCAACAATTCATATAGAATGGATATTCGCTCATTATTAGAATTTTTACTTTATAATCAATAAGCTGCCCCTTAACAACTCTTAAGGTAGCCACTCACAAATTCTGGAATTCCTTTACTTTTTTATTTTCATCCATTTGTATTCGTACATACTTAAATGTGTCTAAACTGAAGTGTCGATTTGAATGCCTGCGGTTAAAATCACTTCAGCTCAATATGAAAAAACACACTTAAATAATAAATGATGAAATCCAGTTAAGTGATCATTTATTTTTTTTTTTAACTTCAAAAAACAATAAAATACACATCATTTAGAATAAAAATAATAATATTTTTTTTGCATTTTTTGCAAAACCAAAATTATGCTAAAGAATATTAATAAACATTTAAAGGCACACGACGGGTACAGTGGTCTTAAAAATAAAAGAATTATAAATAAAAGAATGAAAAATCAAATTTCTTAAAAATATTAAAATTTTAGACTTTATATATATAATTTTTTAAGTACTGATCATTGCCAAAAGCAAATGCTGTGATTAATTGTTCAATAACATCTAAATATTCAAAAAATAGTTCCACTGTTCTCTTTTAACCATTCCAAAATTCATTTGTTGCTAATTATAAGTTTTATTAAACAGAAATCATAAAACTTAATCTTTCTGGTTTAGAAGAGAGATTGCATAATGAATTCTGGTTCACAATTTAATGACTATGATGCCGGGACCATAATGCATTCAATATACCAAAAAAAAAACCAACATCAAATAAAAAATGTTTCAACTATTTATATTTGATGTACAAGAAATAAACCATTTCTGGAATATTTGCATGCTTAATTATATCACTAGCTGCTTTCAAGTTTATAAATAAAAACGATGTACGAATATTTCCTTGTTTTTTTATAAAATTGTTGTTTTAGTATTCTTCTATTCTCATCATACGTCTAATTAACATTTTATTAGGATGAAACGTATTGAATATTTGGCATTATTTAATTATATTCATAATCGTTTAGTGTGTTACTTATTTATTTGATTGCGGGGCTTTTTATGATTAATTATATAATTGGATATGTCGATATGGATTGTAGAAACAAGATGAATTGGTTTCACTGCTTTTGCGTAGGTTTCTATTTCAAATTAATTGTAATTTGTACGGAAGTTTTGTAAAATACATTTCAATGATACAAGTACATACAAATAACGGAAAAATATATGATAATATCAAGAAATAAATCAATTATTAAATAAAAATACTACTGAAAGTACATCAAGCATTGATTAATGACTATCTTTCAAATTTGTGTATTTAATATTTTTTACATAAATTACACTATGCAACACCAAAAATATGCAGGGGTTCTCATATAGCAATTCTGTTTCATTGGAGTCCATAGAGTTCTAGTTCAGTTCTAGTTCAGTTCTAGTTCAGTTCTAGTTCAGTTCTAGTTCAGTTCTAGTTCAGTTCTAGTTCAGTTCTAGTTCAGTTCTAGTTCAGTTCTAGTTCAGTTCTAGTTCAGTTCTAGTTCAGTTCTAGTTCAGTTCTAGTTCAGTTCTAGTTCAGTTCTAGTTCAGTTCTAGTTCAGTTCTAGTTCAGTTCTAGTTCAGTTCTAGTTCAGTTCTAGTTCAGTTCTAGTTCAGTTCTAGTTCAGTTCTAGTTCAGTTCTAGTTCAGTTCTAGTTCAGTTCTAGTTCAGTTCTAGTTCAGTTCTAGTTCAGTTCTAGTTCAGTTCTAGTTCAGTTCTAGTTCAGTTCTAGTTCAGTTCTAGTTCAGTTCTAGTTCAGTTCTAGTTCAGTTCTAGTTCAGTTCTAGTTCAGTTCTAGTTCAGTTCTAGTTCAGTTCTAGTTCAGTTCTAGTTCAGTTCTAGTTCAGTTCTAGTTCAGTTCTAGTTCAGTTCTAGTTCAGTTCCAGTTCAGTTCTAGTTCAGTTCTAGTTCAGTTCTAGTTCAGTTCTAGTTCAGTTCTAGTTCAGTTCTAGTTCAGTTCTAGTTCAGTTCTAGTTCAGTTCAAGTTCAAGTTCAGTTCTAGTTCAGTTCTAGTTCAGTTCTAGTTCAGTTCAAGTTCAAGTTCAAGTTCAGTTCTAGTTCAGTTCTAGTTCAGTTCTAGTTCAGTTCTAGTTCAGTTCTAGTTCAGTTCTAGTTCAGTTCTAGTTCAGTTCTAGTTCAGTTCTAGTTCAGTTCTAGTTCAGTTCTAGTTCAGTTCTAGTTCAGTTCTAGTTCAGTTCTAGTTCAGTTCTAGTTCAGTTCTAGTTCAGTTCTAGTTCAGTTCTAGTTCAGTTCTAGTTCAGTTCTAGTTCAGTTCTAGTTCAGTTCTAGTTCAGTTCTAGTTCAGTTCTAGTTCAGTTCTAGTTCAGTTCTAGTTCAGTTCTAGTTCAGTTCTAGTTCAGTTCTAGTTCAGTTCTAGTTCAGTTCTAGTTCAGTTCTAGTTCAGTTCTAGTTCAGTTCTAGTTCAGTTCTAGTTCAGTTCTAGTTCAGTTCTAGTTCAGTTCTAGTTCAGTTCTAGTTCAGTTCTAGTTCAGTTCTAGTTCAGTTCTAGTTCAGTTCTAGTTCAGTTCTAGTTCAGTTCTAGTTCAGTTCTAGTTCAGTTCTAGTTCAGTTCTAGTTCAGTTCTAGTTCAGTTCTAGTTCAGTTCTAGTTCAGTTCTAGTTCAGTTCTAGTTCAGTTCTAGTTCAGTTCTAGTTCAGTTCTAGTTCAGTTCTAGTTCAGTTCTAGTTCAGTTCTAGTTCAGTTCTAGTTCAGTTCTAGTTCAGTTCTAGTTCAGTTCTAGTTCAGTTCTAGTTCAGTTCTAGTTCAGTTCTAGTTCAGTTCTAGTTCAGTTCTAGTTCAGTTCTAGTTCAGTTCTAGTTCAGTTCTAGTTCAGTTCTAGTTCAGTTCTAGTTCAGTTCTAGTTCAGTTCTAGTTCAGTTCTAGTTCAGTTCTAGTTCAGTTCTAGTTCAGTTCTAGTTCAGTTCTAGTTCAGTTCTAGTTCAGTTCTAGTTCAGTTCTAGTTCAGTTCTAGTTCAGTTCTAGTTCAGTTCTAGTTCAGTTCTAGTTCAGTTCTAGTTCAGTTCTAGTTCAGTTCTAGTTCAGTTCTAGTTCAGTTCTAGTTCAGTTCTAGTTCAGTTCTAGTTCAGTTCTAGTTCAGTTCTAGTTCAGTTCTAGTTCAGTTCTAGTTCAGTTCTAGTTCAGTTCTAGTTCAGTTCTAGTTCAGTTCTAGTTCAGTTCTAGTTCAGTTCTAGTTCAGTTCTAGTTCAGTTCTGGTTCAGCTTAACTAAAAATCCCCATATAATAATATGTTATGGCAGCATGCTTCTCTCTTCGTTGTATTCGTTGACAATAATGTAAATATCAATACACAAACCAAACATAATGAAAGGTTAACAGAACAAGGTAGTTAGTGCCCTTTTTATCATTAATTTGGACATAACTAATTTTGTTATTTACTTAAAAGTTTTCAGTGTTTTTTGGTGGCTAAGGCCATGGTCAAACAGATTATCAAAAATGAAGCATTATACTCGTATATGAAGAGTTTCTGTTTTTGGTGATTGTCAGCTTTTGTTTAACTGGTGTTACTGTCTAAGAATCTTTAAATCTTTGTGGCTGCTGTCTGAGCTTGATAATGATGTTTTCTCAAACGTAACAAGTTTTACACATTTGAGTCATATACACACAAACCATACAGCTTAACACATAACTTCTTCTTATCACGAGATGTCCACATTTGACAGTTAATCGTTATAATCAGTCACATAAAGCAGCCATAAATAAAAAACAAAAGCGACCCACATTTAATTTAACACAATACGATCAAGATTTATTAAAACAAAACCAAATGCATAGATAGTGGTATAAAAAGGCAATTTATTTGTAAATCATTAGGCCACTTGTTGGAAGAAGGGTACTAACTACTGCGGCAACTAAATACTGCTACATCTGTGTTTGACATTAACAAAAAGATTCATGTCATTTTTGACTTTAACCATGAAATATTTGTTTTTATTTTTTTAATGTTTAAATCATTCACAATTCATTCAAATGTTTTTAATTTGTGCTCCCATTGTTGTCACTGGTATTGTACAAAGTTAACTTGAATTTGATTTGATATTTGTTGTATCTTTATCTTAGACAATAACAGATCATACTTCCATTTAATGACTTTTTGATTTAGTTGTTTCTATTTAAGTTATTTGTTTTTGGTTGATTTTGATTTGTATGCATTAAAGGCCATTTATTTTCATGTAAATTTAAGTAATTTAGAGCAACAAAAAAAAAAAAAAAAAATTTTTTTGAAAAGGAGAACCGTTGTGCTTTTGACATACAAAACGGTTTGGTTTGATTTAATTGATTTGTTTTGATTTTGTTTAATTATAAAATTAAAAAAACATTTTCGTATTTGTGTGAAGATAAACTGTTATATATTTTAAAACGAATTCAGAAAATTTAGGTTGAGCTAGAAATCAACCATCCATTGCTTTGTGTAGGGTGCCTACTCTTGATCGATTATATTCTTTCACCACTCACTCACTATTGTCAAACCAACGATTAAGTGGCACGTGTCTGTAAAATCAATTGATCAAATATTCAAATTGCCAATTATAAAAAGATCAAACATTTCTCGAATGTTTTCTCTTCCGTCATCTTAGTTATAAACCAAACTAGACATTTTGGCAACAAGTTTACTTGTATTCATAGTTCGCAGCGTTTCTTCTACACCATCAATAATAATTTTATGTTCTAAACATTAATGATGGTTGGTGATGATGATCGGGTTTATAATAAAGAAAAGACAAACATCTAAGAAATAAAATTTATAATTTATTATAGTTTAACGTTTTTAAATGTTTCTTTTTCTTACATATTGCCGTTGTTAAAAGCTAGTTTTTAGATAGTTTACTCATGTTTTCTTCTACTAAAATTGAAATCAAAAAGTTTCTAAAAGCCACCTTTAACTGTCATCAACAATTTGCCAGGCCAAACCTAATGAATTCTTAGAAGACTCGTGTTAAATCATAGCTGGATGATTTTTTCTTTATTTTTTTCTTATTTAAATATGTTAATTTAATCGGTTTTTAGAATAATATAAGTGCGTCTTATCTAATTCTTTTAGTTATGGCTGAAGATTCTTTACACATTTGAGTAGAGCTTCTTAAGCAGAGAGTGGTTATACATAAGTATGTGTGGATGTGTTTTTGTATTTATGTTTTAAAATTTTGAAAATTGATAACAACAAATATTGTGATTTTAAACTACTAAGACTACTTTTAAAACTACTACCTTATGATTTGACTAATAATAATTTGAAGGCATTTCGTTGTTTATTTTTGAAAGTAGTTTATTTATCAAGATTTTTATATACGAGTATGTATAAGCTTGTTCAGGTTGTTAGTATTGAGTTTAGAAAACAAAGATTTTAAAAATAAAAAAAATTGATTCTGTATTATACAGAATATTGTAAATTATAAGGATAAAAATGGGTTATGAAAATGAACTTCTTTAAAATAATAATGGAAGAGTGATATGTCAATTGGTTTAGATAAATTGAAACAATATGAGACAATAATAAAAATCAAGAACAGTTAAAAAAAAAGATTAACAATTTCGATATTTGGTTTGGAATTTATTTCCTATTTATTTTCAAATTATTTAAAAATGGTTTGGGTTTTAAAAATACTAATATTTTAAAAGAAATATGTTGCTATAAATCTTTCTATAGTCAACAAATTCGGTTTATATAATCTGTTTTCTTTGTTTTTCTAACTCAAAAGATAAACTTGAAAGCGATTAAAATAAAATTTTATGAATTACACAATTAAGTTTTCTACAGAGCCTACAAAAAAAAAAAAAAAACTCTTCCGCAAAATGAAGTGGTAGGAATTAGAATGCTGCTTTTTATGTGGCTTGATATCGACTTTACAAGTTTTTGTTTGATGTTTACTTTTACACATTATTTTTTTGGCTTTCTATCGGTTAAAAACTGCAAGGGCTTCACTTTGCAGCACTTCTTAACAGAGGACTTCAACACGTTTTGAAAAAATCTATACTCATTCAACTCTGGCTTCTCTCAGAAGCTGCTCCTGAGAACGCATATAACTTGCTTCAAAGTTGTATAATAGACACAACTTTCCATATGAGTTCAAAAGATGTGATCTGTTTACGTCAGAAAATGTCAGTAGACCACTCATATACATATTATTGGGTGTATGACTTAAAAATGGGGAATTTACAATAGATGGCGTATCTTTTGATACTGTATATGTCATTTTGAAGGGTACATATCTGTCATTTATTCCCAATTAGTTATTGAACATTATAGTGTAAACAATAAAGTTTTTTTGTACCAACGAACCGTCATATGCTGGATGTTTTGCTTTACTTCTTTAATTTAAAAACAAGTGCTCACCAAAGCTTATGGTGAATGTGTTCCATCGGGTTCAACGTGCGAGAGATGGTTTTGTGACACGGAAGACAAATAATCGCCCAGGCCAACCCAAAGAGTTTGAAGACCATGAATACGAGGCATTACTCCACGAAGATTGTTGTCAAACTCAACAAGAGCTTGCAAAATCATTGGGAGCTACTCAAGCAGCAATTTCAAAATGTTTGCCAGCAGCAGGATTCATCCAAAAGCAGGGAAATTAGGTACCTTTCGAATTGAAACCGAGAGACCTTGAAAGACGATGTTACATGTCCGAAATTAAGCTTGAACGCTATAAAAGAAAATAATGTTTGAACCGAATTATTACTTACGATGAAAAATGGATCCACTGCGATTACCCGAAGAGTAAAATATCGTATGTGAAGCCCGAACAACCAGCCGAATCGACACTAAAGACAAATATCCATGGTGCTAAGGTAATTATCTGTATTTGTTGAGAGCAAAAGGGTTCTATCTATTATGAGTTCTTGAAGGCTGGCCAGATCAACACAGGGAACCTATACTGAACGCAAATGATTCGTTTGAAGCGACATTGGCCGAAAAATGCCCAGAATATTCAGCCATACACGAAACCGTAATATTCCACCATGACAACGATCGGCAACATGTTTCAATAACTGTTAAAAAGTAATTAGTAATGAAGTAGTTGGGAAGATTAGCCTCACCCGTTTTATTGTCCAGACCTTGCGCCGTCCGACTACTATTTGTTTCGACCGAAGCAGAACTCTTTCTCTAGGATACGCTTCACTTTGGAACAGAGTATCCGATATTGGCTTGATTCGTTCTTGGCCTCAAAAGATGAGCAGTTCTTTTGGCTTGGAATCCATATATTCCTTTTTTTGGTACATTAGGACTGATCACTAGTTAATAATGTACATATGGGGCATTTCATGTCAAGTGAACCAACTTTTGAAATCGATGTCTTCCGATTGGGATGAAGTTCTATTCAGACACAATTTTCCAACAAGATCGCTCGAGAACTTTCCGAGTTAGAGGGGGTCAAAATTTGACATTTTGGCCAAGCAGGTGTTTTTTCTCATCCATGTAAATTATTACCTATTGTGTCCCAAATAGTTCAGATAGCTATTTCTTCAATCTTTTGGAAAAAAATTCGAAATAAAAAATAAACATTTTTTTTAATTTTTTTTCCGAAATCGAAAACTTTTTTGACATTTTTTCAAAATGGGCCCTTATTTTTTCAAAAGAAAGCTTAGATATTTTGCTGGAAGACCTATTTGGTCGCTTAGTGGGATGCGAGTTGGATATAAATGTTTTGTAACTCAAAACATACAATTTTTGACTTTTTTTTGCAAAATCAAAAACTTTGTTGACTTTTTTTCAAAATGGGCCCTTTTTTAAATTTATTTTTTTTTTTTTTGCTCAAAAGAAAGAGGTTTTTGGTCACTTAGTGGGATGTGAGTGGGATATTTATCAAAATGAATTTTTAACACAAAAATTGTGTGTCTTGAGTTACAAAATAAATAAAATAAAATATATCCCACTTAGAAACTAAAAAGTTCTTAAAGGCATAGACTAAGCTTTCTTTTGAGCAAAAAAATTAAAACAGGGCCTATTTAAGAAAAAAATTGTATGACTTGGGTGTCAAAATATTTATTTTGATAGATATCCCACTCGCATCCCACTAAGCGACCAAAAATCTCTTAAATTTAAAAAAGGGCTAATTTTGAAAAAAAAGTCAGAAATTGTATGTTTTGAGTTACAAAACATTTATTTTCATAGATATCCCACTAGGCGACCAAATAGGCCCTTTTTGAAAAAAAGTCAAAAAAGTTATTGATTTTGCAAAAAAAAATACAAAAATTTTTAATATTTTTTTTTTTTTTTCCCGAAAGATTGAAGAAATAGCTATCTAAACTATTTGGGACACATTTTGCTAAGAACAATAATAATAGTAAATTACATGAATGAGAAAAAACACCTGCTTGGTCAAAATGTCATCCCAATCGGAAGACATCGATTTCAGAATTTGGTTCACTTGACATGAAATCCCCCATATTTGTTACTAGTAGGCGGATTTTCATGCATTTTTTATTGGAAAATATTTCCAAATATTTTATAAATATGCATTTACATTTTTATGCTGAAACATAAAATAATTAAGTATTGATCACTGAATAACTAAAAATTACACATTAGAGATCTCAGCAATTAAATAGTTACCGCCATCAATTTGTTTATGCAGCGAACACCGAATTTGTCTCCTAAACATGAATTTGTCATGTGAGGACAACTCTTGTCAGTATGTTGTCTTGTTGGAAAATCTCTGTCAGAATTATTGTTCGCTCAACTATGTCAGACTCAACTGCTCAAGTGTAATTTTCACACAAGAAAACTAAATTTTTTTAAATTACAAAGAAAACGTGTTTTCTAAACTTACCAGATTACCGTTTGTGCGATCGTCTCAACTTTGCAGGAAATAAGTTTTGTATGTCTGATAAAAATTTATTGTTTGCAAAAAACTATATCAGATGTGTTTAATCGATAACGACTCATTAAGTTGGTTCCTCCACCTTTAAAATAACTCTTTAAAAAAGTTATGTTTCTCAAGTCTTTAGTTTTTGATAGCTCATTATTTTGTAAATGCCCCAAAGTATGCTTCACTTTTTATTTTGGTTGGTTTCTTATGTTTGTAGCCATTCACAGCATCAGTAAGGTTTTAATTTGTATATTTTTAACAAGTTGTTATAAACATAAATGACAATAAGCTTTTTCTAAAGCTTTCAACAAATATTTTAAAGTCTAGGAAGGCGGTACAAATTTAAAAAACTTATTGTTACTGCTTAAGCCAGAAACATACTACAAATTATTAAATACAGTGCAATTTTTCAAAAAAAAAAAAGGCTCAATGAAAATATTTTTTTTTACAAAATACCTTACATTTTAGTAAAACAAAAGCAGAAGCTATTTTTTATTATTATTATTTTTAATTTTGATTGATTAAATTAATGTTTTTTAATAGTCGTTCAATGCTACAATCTAGGCTGTTGCTACAACTCTGATTTTCTGTCGAGCTCGTATTTAGTTTATTTTAAGCAAATTACTGTCAAACCTAATATTTTATTCAATTCCAGGGACCTTTATATTTCATTTGATATCAATAAAATTAAGCTAAATGTGCTAAATTTAACAAAAATTATTATTTTTGTTTTTACCGGCCTTAAAATTCAGACAATGATAAACTATGGGCCGTTTTCTCATTAGGTGATTATCTTTTTTCCCAACGAAAAACTGCTAAAGAAATTTGGTTTTCTCAATGTCTCATTTCCTTCTATACTGTTGCAAAGCTAACCCGACCTCATCTGCCAATTGTTTATTTATCGTACAGATAAATTCAATCAGCTGACTGCTGCTCATAGTTTTTATGTGTTTGTGTAAACAAAATTAAATAGGTTTTATAAAAACAAATGTTTAATAGAGGAATTACCATTAATTTGATAGAGGATGAACTCGAAGAACATGAGTTCCAAGTGAATGTTGAAAGAGTTTATTATGCCAGGCCTAACTACCTGACAGACGTGGAGGATAATGAATTTTTCAAAAGATTCCAGCCGTCAATGGCCGCATTAAACAGCTGATTTATGTCAACATGTTGTCACTTGAAGGCAGGATTCCCAAGTTTCACATCTATGAGAGGTATTGCCAACTGAAAATAATGTTTTTTGTCGGTATATTGAGAAAACCAAAATCGTTAACGGACACGTTAGTTTGTCGATACATTAAGAAAACGGTCCTAAGTATGCAGTTTTACTATTCGCGGTCTCTAGATTGGAATATATATGAACTTTTTTTTATATTCGGCTCTGCCGCTTCTTATATACCCTTCACCAAATTATACTTTAAAATAAAATTTAAAAAAAAAATTTTTTTTTAATTTATTTTTCAAAATAGTTTTTTTTTTTGAAAAAAAAATTGGGTTAAAAAATATGTTTCCCGATTTTGACTCATTGTAGGTCCAACTTACTTTGAAACTTGGACTTTGAAATATCTATCATTAGATATCCATATTGTATATATTTATGATTTACTAATAATCTAGATATAGATCAAAAATAGGCCAAAAATAAAGGTTGTCTCGCATTTTTGCTCATATCTCCGTTATTTATGGACAGATTTTGCTGATTTTAAATAGGAAACTTCTCGAAAGCATGTCTGGCAGAATTATTGTAGATTTGGATCCCGAAGATATCTGGGGTCTTCAGAAAATCGATTTCAACAGACGGACAGACAAAATTAAAAAAAGGACAAAAATTAAAAACAAAAAAATTTGAAAAAAAATTAAAAAAAAAACAATTTCGAAAA
The DNA here is from genome assembly GCA_942486065.2 of Calliphora vomitoria. Classification (NCBI taxonomy): domain Eukaryota; kingdom Metazoa; phylum Arthropoda; class Insecta; order Diptera; family Calliphoridae; genus Calliphora; species Calliphora vomitoria. The sequence continues at coordinate 27,606,877 of OW818031.2, read as the reverse complement.
AAAAAAAATTAATTTTTTTACCTAATAATATTTAAAATTTTTTTTTAAGTATAATTTGGTTAAGGGTATATATAAGTTTGTCATTCCGTTTGTAATTTCCACAATATAATTTGCCGACCCTATAAAGAATATATATTCTGGATCCTTATAGATAGCGGAGTCGATTAAGCCATGTCCGTCTGTCTGTCTTTAAAATCGAGAAAATCGGTCCACAAATGGCTGAGATATAAGGAAAAAACCAGGACAACCTCGACTTTTTGACCTATATCTGAATTACTAAGTCATTAATATAGACAATATGGATATCTAATGATAGATGTTTCAAAGACCTTTGCAATTCCATAGTAAGTTGGAACTACAATGGGTCAAAATCGGAAAAAATATTTTTTAACCCGAATTTTTTTTACCAAAAAAAATTTTTTTTAACTAACAAATTTAATTTTTTATTTAAATTAAAAAAAAAATTGGAAAAAAAAAATTTTAAAAAAATATTGATAAAAAATTAAAATTTTTTTTTTAAATTTTGGAAAAAAAAATTAATTTTGTTTACCTAAAAATATTTAAAATTTTTATTTTATATTATAATTTGGTTAAGGCTATATAAGATGCGGCACATCCGATTATAGCTCACTTACTTGTTTTTTAAATAAATGTGTACTGTTGTTTAGTTCATACATTTTCATTTATTTAGGGCCTGTTTCACGATGTCGAAAGAGAAATGATTCGAAAAAAATTGTATGAAAAACACTCAGTTTTTAAAATTCTTTCGAATAGTTTTCATACAAATTTGTTCGAATCATTTTTCTTTCGACATCGTGAAACAGGCCTTTATTTTTCTTAAGGCATTTTAAAAATATAAAATTTGTTTTAAAAATATTCTTACAAAATACAGAAATACAGCAACATGTATTTCTGTTAAGAATTTACATTTAAAATTAAGCGATCATCCATTATGACCTCAGTTATATAATATTTAAAAGCATTATTCGTTTTTACAATAGCTACGTCAACAACTATTGTAAAAACGAATAAAGCCTAAACATGTTGCATAGACTCAATTGATTTATTTGGTCAATTCAATTGAGTGTAAGATGAGCTAAGATGATTCACATCAATTTTGCTGTATTTTATTATTAAGTATGTAGTTCTATATATTAAGGAATAAGAATCTCTGGAAAAATTAACATATTAACATAAAAAAAAATCTAGTTTCATTGTGATAATGTACCGGCATTTTCAATCATTTGTTCTGTCGATGAAAAAATTTACATTTAGATGGGACTCTACGATCATTATATATTTTTCTTTTTATCTTTTTTGAAAACTTTGACACATCGTAGAGTATTTTGACGTGTGTCTCCATCATTAGATTTAACAAAACAAAACTAAACGTCCCTATAGACAAAATGTTATTCATAAATCATGTTTGATAGACAATGTCGTCGTGTACATTTACACTATCGAATATGTAAAATTGAAAGTTCAGTATAAACTTGTGAAAAATACTAAAAAAAAATACACAATTTCTTAGATAAATGTTAAAGGTATGAGGAGAGGTAGCCGTTGTGAACTTGTATAATATTGATGTTTTTATGAAAACTTAAATATTGTGTTAGGGGAAAAAGTAACAAAGTTTAGATTGCAATAATCTGTATATACTTTAAAGTATGTATTTCAGATTATAACAGATGTAAATGTTAAGTTGTTCTTTTCTGCCGACTTTATTTCTTATGTTCTTCATACTTTATTTCTTTGTCTCGTATAGTTCACTTGGGTTCTTTGAACGGTTCTGAGGAAATTTCTTATGCCAGAGGAAATTTTTTATGTTATGAAATAAAACTTACAAGTGGGGACCTGCTGTAATCACTGTAATAAAAAATTTCAGTAATTCCTTTACTTCTCATATCAATAAAGTTACCACTACTTTACACTCTGCCTGGCGTTAATAGTATAGTATAGTTTTTTTTATTTATCTATTTTATCTTTCCACTTATTCTTAAAGCGTGAATTCATTTGTATTTTAACAAATTAAATTAATATCACTTAAAACATGCTGTTTTTAATTGATTGATGCATAAATTATTTTGATATGATTTTAATTGTTCAATGACAACATTTGCATATATTAATTATAAACAATTATTGCAAAACCAACTAATATGTTAACAATTTTATAATGATTTAATATGAAAAAAAAAAGTATTTATGTTTGTATAAAATTCATTTGGCTACATGAAAAAAACAAACTATACTTAACAATAAATGCCTTTTTAACACAATGTATTTTAGTGCTGGCAATACAACAAATTAACAAAATAAATTAACATTATTGGAGATGTTTCTATAACGTGTGAACATTATGAAAACAAATTATAAGAAGAAAAAAAACATACTCGTATGTATTTTATTTTATATAATTTACTTAGTTACGTGCTATTTTACAATAAATATTAATAAAATTCCTTAAAACAAACATTTTTAAATGTTGCTTATAACGATGATGATGACGACGCCGCGGCGTCGATTGTGATTATGACGATGATGATATTGTATTTGTAATATGGGTGGGATATATATATAGAAAATCTTAAGTACTTGTTCGGCTAGTTCAATTTCAGTGCTTTTAAACAATTTATTCATTATACCCACCATCAAAAAACATGTGGCGTTTTTTTGGTTTTATCATTCCGTTTATAATATTTAGAAATATTGGTTGTAGAATCAAAAAGTATATATACTCTGGGTCCTCATAAGATTCTAAGACGATTTAGCTATGTCCGTCTGTCTGTCTGTCTATTTGTTGAAAATACGATAGGGCCCAAACGAATGAAGCTAGCTAACTGAAATTTTCCACAAATACTGATAACGCTTGTTTGGTATTATCGCCCTATTTGAGCTGATACAATTTTGCACAAATTAGTTTTTAGTCATAAAAAGCAGTGTTTAGAATGATTTGCAACTAATTTTGATCCAGCTTGTACAAAATTGTAAATTGGCTAGTAGATTTCCCATATCGACATTTCCAAAGTAATTCCATGGACCACATTTTACATTAAATTATAGTTATTTTTCCTTAAAAATAATGTCAACATATTTCACAATCATAAAGTAAAAAACATATACTTGACAAATACTACTCTGTAAGTATTGAGTAGTTGCTTTTTGGTACTGAGTATAGGAGAAAATAGACAGTATTGAGTACTAACTACTCAAATACTCAATACTTTCACATCTCTAATTTGAAAGAATATGGAGAATCAGCGCTGAAATTTTCATCTTTAAAACTAGGTTTTAAAAGTATATTCATAGAATTGGATCTAGTATAAATGGTCTTCCAGTATTTGACAGTTGATAGCGGCCATATTGTAAAAGCAACATCTGTAGACTTGGCTGTCATTTATTTAGATTGTTTTACCAAATCACCATGGGCGGATATGAAGTTCAACAATACGTATAAATTATAAAATTGTTTTGTCGAATTTGGAACTATACCAAACCACATGAGATCCAAGGAGCATCCAATGTATCCACAAAAAGTCACTGTTTGCTGTGGATTTTGGGCTGTCGGTCCATATTTCTTTGAGAACAACGTTGGCCAGGCTAACTGCGAGCGCTATTGGTCGATGATTAGCAACTTCTTTTGACCTAAATTGGATGATATGGACACTAACGACATGTAGTTGCAACAGCTATATTCTGTGATGTGAACTGGCCATCGAGATCGTGCGACTTACCCCGTTAGAATTTTTCTTGTGGGGTTTTCTTAAGTCGGAGGTCTATGCCAATGATCAACAAACCATGTTAGCCCTCAAAGCCATGGGTTACATCAGTCAAATTCAGCCTGATTTATGCACCAGAGTCCATACATAATGGGATCGTAAAATTGGACATTTCGGATGCTCGCCACCCAAAATTCTTGCAAGATTTAAATTGGCTGTCATTTGTTTCATTGTTCAACAATATTTCTAAAAAACAAGTAAGAGAGCTATATTTGGCTGTGCCGAATCTTATATACCCTTCACCAAATTATACTATAAAATGAAAAATTGATATGTTTTTAGGTAAACAAAATAATTCTTTTTTTTTCAAAATTAAAAAAATTTTTTTTTTTTTTCAAAATTGTTTTTTTAAAATTTTTCCAATTTTTTTTTTTTTAACTTGTTAGTGACAAAAAAATTATAAAACAAATTTTTTTTGTTGAAAAAAAAAAATTCGGGTATTTGGTCGTGTACTATCTGCTTTTGGCAATCAGAATTGACACCCTAAATCGTGTGATTTAACACCATTGAATTTCTTTTGATGGGGTAATTAGACAAACCTCACAGCCAGATTTGTTCGAAATAAGTGCGTATGTGTCAAAAAGCCGTGTTTTTTTTGGTTTTATTGATAGAATTTGTGATAATATGAATCGATTATTGTTTGTAATCCTCAGTCTGGTCATGATGCTAGACACCTCTCATCGATGTCTACATTAAATGGATATATGCTAATTCAACAATGGCGAAATCGGAATCGGTCACTTACTTAGGAATTTTCTCTGATGAAATTCTGGGTTCCATCCCATGATATCTACACCAACTTTCAGACAGATATCATTGCCCTTGACAAAAAGTGGTTTATTTTCTGATGGAATAATTAAATTATGATGATACAAGTAGAAAACAGTAATATATATCCGATAACATATAAATTCAACCAAGTTTAATAGTCGTAGTCATATGGGGAGATAGTTTGCCTCCGTGAACAATTTATTGGTGCAAGTAAATTTAATAAGACATTTCTTTAACTTTTATAGCAATTGTATATGTTTGGTTTTATAATTATTATTTTTGAATGAACGTAATAAGGAATGAGATCGAAAAAACCTTTACACACCTTAATTAATGATGTTTCTAAAGCCAATAAACAGAAAGCATTTTCAAAAGAGCTCCCAAAACACATCCGGTAAGCTCAGTACTCGAACTATTTGGTATGAAATGTTAAAGCCAATGCAGTTTTATAAATATAAAAGGCTTAAAAAGTTCCTGACAGGAACTCTGCTAGAAATTTAGAGGCATAAGACAAATTGTTTTTCAAATTTAAAAATAAAAAAAATTTTCTAAATTTGTTTCCTATTTTTTTTAAATTTTTTCCAATTTTTTTTTAAATTCTTTTAAGCAAGTGGTCAATTACTGCCTTATAAGCAGTAATCACTTGGCTAACTCCAATTGATATATTTTGGATCATTTGACACGTATAAGCTCCTTGTAGTGCAGAGAGAAGTTAGTTGGTTACTTTATACATCCCATGTAATCTAGCGTGTCACTTAATGTCTCGAAGTAATCTAAAGTGCAGTCACTTTAAACGTTTATTTTGAACTGCACTCTTTTGTGAGTATTTCATACAAATTGGTTTTATACAAATTATTTTGATATAATTCTCATACAGTTTATGTTCTTTTTTCTGTAAATTTAGTGTCTCTAATGGGTCAATTATGCATGGCAACTGAACTTCAGTTGCGTTGTCAGTTGGCCTAATGGTATTACAGATGGCAACTGTCAGATAGCCCCTACGCCCTTCGGAATTTGACCTATTTTTTTATCAAAATTTTAACTTTGGTCCACATGTTCTAAAATCCCAAAGCTGGGATCAGAAAACGGAAAGCAGTTTAAGAAACCTTGATTTAATTCCTATATATTTTTAAAGCATTTTCCCAGACCCAAAGGAAATGTGGACGTTATAGGCAAAATTGTAAAAAATACAATTTTTTGGATTTTCGCTCCAATTTTTAGGAATTGCGGGATTCCCTTTGATCTTTTGACAAGGTTTTTTACAACATATTCGAAAATATGACATGTTTTTTATACCAAAATATTCTCCGTAAAGATATCTTACAGAAAAACATAAAACTGTTATATGTTCTTAAAGAAAGTTTTATTTTAATAAAAAACGAGTTAAGTCAAATTTTTGCCCAAAAAACAGCAAAAATCTACTATTTTTTGAATCTTCAAATTGAAAATCGTTTATTTTCGGATCCGTAATCGATATTGCTCTGAAATTTTTAGCATATTATTGGTAATTTAGTTATCTAACTAATAGACAAAATTTGAGTCCATTTGGTTCAAAAGTACGCCCTATATTTTTAAAAATGCGGACCAAGGTATGGACAAATTTGAACATTTCAATTTTGAAATGCCTATAACTCGGAAATTATAAAAGATAAATAGCACACGCAAGCATGTTTTTTCAAGATCTAGCCGAGCCCTTCGCAAAAATTTAAAAATCTTTGAAATCGGATTAGAAACAAAAAAATGCCACGTGTTTAAAAATTTTACATGTCGAAGGTACCCTACTTTGAGCCTCCATAGCGCCGCGCCAAGAGCATTTGTAGGATCCATTTTAATAACTTAAACTCGAATACTCCTTGGCTACGCCCATGTCAAATTTTATCCCGATCGGACCAGCCGTTTAGAAATGCCAGATTTATTTCCAAAAAATTTTGATTCTGCCCCCTGTGGACTATCAAACAATTTCTTTGTAATCAAAAAGGGTTAGGACATGCACATGTTAAAATTACTTGTCATGTGGCTAGTTATGCAATTAGTTGTCATCTTAGGAAAATCACTTGTTCGGGAAAGTCTCGTAGAACTGCTGGTAGAGTACTGAGAATATATATGTAGTTGTAATGATACCTTTGGGTCAAAATAAGGAACATCAGAATTCATTTTAGAGGTATGATTCCTTGGACAATGTTTCTTATTTTGATCCCTAGAATACGATTTTCCTTGTCACTTGAGCGATTTTTAAATCGACCCGCCCTACTGTACAGTGTACACAAGTACTTGCATAATAACATATTTATAATATTTTTGTCATTTAAACATTACTGTTGTTTCATTATATTATTTTTATTGTTTTTTGTATTTTTTTTTTTTTTTTTGTATTAATAATGTTGTTGTTTTTGTAAACTTTATTTGTTTAAATATATTGTTGTTTTTGTTTGTCAGTTTATACTCATATGTACTTAATGTTGCATGTACAAGTATAAATGTAGAAATGTTCATTTGTCTGTCTGTCGGTCTGTCTGTCCGTGTTAGTATGAACTTATCAGACACTTCAGTGCAACAGCATGTCAAAAGATTGATGATGTCGCCATATTGACTGATTTAATGACATTTATTTCGTATCTCTCTCTCTACTTTGTTATTGGTGTTGTTAGATGGAGTTGCATGTTTATGTGCCCCTAACTATGAATATGTATGGGTAATGGGTAACATCAAACATACATACATCCATACATACCTATGTGCGTGTTGGGGTTTGTATGTGCAACATAGTTTAGTAAATTTTTATTAATTTGAAATACTGACATGTTTGTCGTTTTATTTTTTTTTTTTTTGTTTGTTTGTTTCATCTTTTCTATTGTGTTGATGAATTGTGCTTTTTGTTTTAATTTATTGTGCAAAATCGTAGATTTTGTGTTATTGAATATTGTGAAGTTTCTGTAGCTTCTTGGGTTTTTTTTTATATGAATTTATGAAATATATCTTTAGTAATTATAATTTATTGATCAGTAAAATAATAAAAAAAAAACAAAAAAACTTTGCTGCTGTTTATTATTAATTTATTCATATTAATTTTTGGTTTTTCTTTTTTTTGTATTTCTTTACAGTTCGTAATATGTTTTTGCCTGCAACATCTGTGGGTAAGTGTTAATTTTTTGCCAACGTTTTTTTTTTCTTTTTAAAGTTGTTAAAAAAAGTTTATTATTTATTTAGTTTTTGTTTATGAATTTATATGAATTAATTTTTTTTTTACACCTACCTTTTTTCTTTGAAATTATTATTTTTATTGACATGTGCATGTCGCTATTTTTAGTATTCAAAACATAATCGCTTGACAAAGCACAGTGGGGCTTAGAAAAATGTAAATTGTGGTATTATTTCAATTGAAAATTATTTTGCTCATTTAGTTTTTAAATTATAATGACTTAAATGGTATAGTCAGGCAATCCGGACTACTAAATTATTAATATATCGCAAGCAATATCTAAATGTTTGTTTTTCTTTAATTTCTTGGAATACGAGATATAAATAGTGTATAATAATATTCATAAAATGCCATTAAGAGAAATCTAATGGTGTTAAATTACATGATATGGGGCGGCAGTTTTGATCATAGAATCGAAAGAGTACACCACCAGGACTTTATGGCTTGTGACATCATCTGGTTGATACCACAAGTCCTCCACATCAGTCTGTAGATTCTGGCTTTTAGACAGTTAGTTGCGTTATCTTTTCTAATATCAGGGTGCCCCGGTTGGCTAATTGGTAGTATGCTACTCTATTAGGCTGGGGTTGCGGGGTTCGTTTCCAGCCAGAGACGCTAGCCTGTTTCAGTACAACCGGATTAAGGTCTCTGCTTGGTAAATTAAGTTATAATACAATTTGTATATAAGGACTGAGATCGAAAAATTCTTAAGATAATAAAAATGAAACCACTTAATTTACAGTTTTGATTTTTTTTATTTGATTGAAATTATTATTACAATTTACAAAAAAAAAAAAATATTTTTATAGTTTTAATCACTAGTGATGAAATTTTGAACCTTATTCGGAAACCCTTCCATTATGGTTTTTTAGTGATTTCTGTCACTTTGTTCGAACAGTTTGCCCATCTCAGTTTAAAATATACTACACTTTTGGACACCTTTTTTGTGCTCTTCAATTCTCTTTTAACAAGAGCCCAATATCTCTCCACTGGCCTTAGCTCCAGGCAGTTTGGAGGATTTGCCTCTATTGGTACAAATACCACATTGTTGTTCTTGTACCACTCAAGACCTTTCTTACCACAGGCTGCCAAATTAGGCCAAAAATAAGTGGACACACTAAGAAGCCTTATGAATGGAAGCATCCTTTTTGTAAACATTCCTTGATGTAAATTTCTGTATTTATAGAGCTCTTTGTAACAAATGTTTGGATTCTTTTGGCGCAACTGCATATTACTTGCCAATGCCAAGAACTTTTTGGTAAAATTTTCAGCTTTTCTTTCTACAACATTCCCTCAAACATCAGCAACATATAAATATTGACCCAGAAGCTGTGAAAAGTTTTCCATACGTATGTTTCGTCATCCATTATGCAGCAAGAATATTTTTTTTCTAAAATTTGACTTCAATTTCCGTGCTCTGTTTTTGGCCTCTAAATTTTTAGCAGCGTTTCTGTCAGAAACTTTTTGAGCCTTGTATGTTTTTAAACCTGCATTGGCTTTAACCTTTCGTACCAAATAGTCCGAGCACTAAGCTAACCGGGCTGCTTTCCTAGCGGAGGTGTTGGGAGCTCTTTTGAAAATGCTTTCTATTTTTTTGGCTTTAGAAACTTCATGTGGACTATTCCTTCTACCTGAACCAGGTTTTATATCAACGAACAAGTTCTCCCGGTAAGGTTTAATATCATTGGAAACAGTTTGACGGCAGACCTTTAATTGTTTGGCCAACTTTTTGTAGGACCAAGTTGGGTTTTTTTGAAAATATTTAATAATTTTAGTACGCACTTTTTTCTGGCCATTCAATTTAATCAGATTAACAACAAACATAATTTACATTAAACATAATAACTGATATGCTTTACAAATTTAACTTGATAAAAAAAAAAAAATCCAATAATACTTGGATTAAAAGTTTTAATGAAAAACGTGTGTTAAGATTTTTTTGATCTCAGTCCTTAAATATAAATGATTAACCTTACTGGGTGACCGACTGATTCAACAGCCTATACGCCAAAAGTTAGAAAAAGTAATTTTTGGGAATTGGAAGGAGGAGGAAAAACGGGTAAATTCGGTAACCTTATATCTTCTAAACTAATACAGATACCAAATATATTTAAAATTCATCCTTATATGATTGAACAAATTAGCAAACAGTTGTTTGGTATTGGGTGTATGACTTAAAAATGCGGAATTTACAATAGATGGTGTTTCTTTTGCACGCGGTTTAGTTTTTAATAACTTATATAGCATTTTGAAGGGTACATATCTGTCATTTATTCTCAGTTAATTATTGTACATTAGAGTATAAACAACAATGTTTTTTTTTTTTCATTCTTTGAAAATGTCGAATTTTGTGTCCACAAAATTTTCTTCTTTATTTTAAAAAAAAGTTCCGCTGAAGCTCACCGATTGCTCACCAAAGCTTATAGAAAATGTGTTTTATCGGCTTCAACATGACAGATATGGTGTTTGTGGTTCAGAAGTGGTGATTTTGACACGGAAAACAAAGATCTCCCAGACCAGCCAAAAAGCAGGGAAATTACGTACCATACGAATTGAAGCCGAGAAACCTTGACAGACGATTGAATGATTGAACGGTATGATGATGATTGAACGGTATAAAAAAAAATAATTTTTGGACCAAATCATTACTGGCGACGAAAATTGGATCCATTACAATATCGTAAGATATCGTATGCGAAGCCCGGCAAACGAGTCGAATTGACACCAAAGACAAATATCCATGGCGTTAAGGTGATTCTCTGTATTTGGTGAGAGCAAAAGGGAACCGGCACCGAATGTTCATAATACTTAGAACGCAACTAATTCGTTTGAAGCGAGCATTTGCCGATAAGCGTCCAGAATATGAGGCCAGACATAAAACCGTAATACTCCATCATAACAACGTTCGGCCTCATGTTCCAATACCTGTTAAAAAGTATTTAGAATGAGGTGGTTGGGAAGTTTTGCCTCACCCGCTTAATAGTTCAGAACATGCCCCGTCCAAATACTATTTGTTTCGATCGATGCAGAACGCTCTCTCTGGGATAAGATTCACTTTGGAACAGAGTATCCGATATTGACTTGATTCGTTCTTGGCCTCAAAAAATGAGCAGTTCTTTTGGCTCGAAATCCTTACGTTGCCAGAAAGATGGGAAAAGTTTATTGGTAACAATGGCCAATACTTTGAATAAATTTATATTGTACAAATGTTTTAAATATTTGAGTCATTCAGCCAATAACTATATTCCAAAATAGATTAAATTCAACATTAAGTATTCATTAGTTTTCTAGTAAATTTATGTATTTAAAATTCATATCTGTTATCAAAAATCAATAAAATGTTTTTGTTTCCGTTTTCATAGCGTTTAAGTGTTTATGTCAAAATTGAATTTTTCAAATATTTACGGCATAGGAACCGGTCGAGCCCAAGATTTTAATTTAATAACGCTTAATGACAGTGAATATATAAAAATTTTGCTAAAAAAAATAAGTTTATTTATTGGAAATTAATATTTCACTGCAGTTTAAACAGAAAAGGGACGTTTTCCCTAAACTCTTTGCTGTAATAGACAAATGTAAAAATATTAATAATGCATGAAATAAATAAAATATTTTACAAACTTTTTATTTTTAACTCTGCCGCTTATGGACCAACTTACAATAAACAAATACATGGAAGTGTAACCGATGTACTATTGTTCGGAAAATTGAATTCAACTTTTAGTCGGAAGGACCAACTGTCTGATAGCTGGTCCAAAGTTGTCAATTCATCGGTTTCACACACCGGTTACATATAGTCAGTTACCTTACTAGTAACCAACTGGTTACTTGATCAGCTACATAACTAGTTATTTCAACATGTACAGGTGCAAGCGGAAGCTAATTGACCTCAAGTAGTCAGGCATATTATAGACAGACCAATAACCGATTGCTTGTAAACAAAACTTCTTTCGACGACTCTCCAATAGATTACATCTGGTGACTACAATAACTTTTTAAAGTTCAGTGAACAATAAACTTTTAAAGTGACTACACTATAGGTTACTTAGAGACAATAAAGTGACAATTGCCTTCACGCTTGGTTGGGATGTCTTCACATGGGATGTCAGTTCACTTAAGCAAAATGAAAAATAAACAGTATGTGTATCAACACAATTTAAATAAAACTAGTTTGTACGAATAACTCACAAAATATTTAAAGTGACTACACTCAGATTACATAGAGACAATAAAGTGACAATTTACTTCATGCTAGATTACCAGTCTATAAAGGATACATTAACTCCTGGGATTCCAGCTTTCAACAAAACTGGTTTGTGTCGCTTTACGAAAAAATGACAGTAATACATTCTCAATTTAATTTAAAAACCTATCAATTCTCCTTTAAAACAGCGAAAGGCATTGAGCTCTCAAATGAGCTCTCTTGTTTTTGTTTTCACATGTACGCAAGCACACACATTGTATAAAAACAATCAAAACCAGTTAGTCTCGCATGAGCATTGATAGAAGCAGAAGCCTTTCGCTGCTTTAAAACCAGCGAAAGGCAAACACACACCACTACAGTTTTTAAATATTGTAGTTGTATGAGTTGAGTAAAAAGTTGAGAAAAAAACAAAAACAATAACTGAAATAAACAAGCATAAAAACGAAAAGCGTAAAACAACCTGCTTCTATCAATGCTCATGCGAGACTAACTGGTTTTGATTGTTTTTATACAGTGTGTGTGCTTGCGTACATGTGAAAACAAAAACAAGAGAGCTCATTTCAGAGCTCAATGCCTTTCGCTGTTTAAAACACTTCTCGTTTATCTTGATACATGAACACAGATTTTTGAGTCGTTTAAGACATATTTTTGTCACAAATAAAACTTTGACAAAATGTTTTTTAAATATATTAACTTATGTACATAATAGTTGGCTGATATGGTTCTGAGTAAAGAAAAAATCAAGGATAGGAGTCTTACTGGCCTACCTAAATAAAAGCGTAAGGCGGAACGTTTCTTTACGCTTAGCTTTAACGCTGAAATGTCATACCTAAATAAAAGCGCCAACGCTACGTCAAACAATAAAAACAAGGTTATCAAAAAAATTAATATAACAACCCGGATTATTTAAACAATAAAGTACATTGCAGTATTGGTGTTTCTGATTTTTGTTTCGTGATTTGTAAACTAAAATTTTATCAAAGAAACTAAATATTAAAGTTTAAAAAATGTGTTTCTTGCATATTTGTTTCTCCTTTTGTATGTATGTGTTTACATTTGTTGTGTTTTGCAACTAACTTCACTATTAAACGCGCTGTCAAAATCGGATTTTCCAATTGCAAAGCGTTGCCGTCGCGTTATTTCGGTATGCTGCATACAAATTGTATGGGCATGAGAATTTTTGACAAGTAAAAAACGCCTTACGCTCCAATTTAGGTATGCGTGTAAACGGTATTGTGGTACCAAACAAGGAGAACAAATGTTACTTTTTCATTTCAAAATTAGACACATATGATTTAGAATGAGTTAGAATCCATAAAAGTTTGTGGAACATTTTATAGAGAGCGGTAAAAGTATTAACGATTATATCAGATATGGTTATTGCAGTTGTTTTGGTAAAGCTAGCTTAGCGATAACGGTAATTCAGTTGAAAGGGTATTTTAGAGGTAACGGTGGTTTATAGTTAATTTGGTTTATAGTTAAGTTGGATTCACACAATACCAATTGAATTTAAGGAGATTTAAAACAAGTAAGAGAGCTATATTCGGCTGTGCCGAATCTTATATACCCTTCACCAAACTATACTTTAAAATAAAAATATTAAAAATTTTTAGGTAAACAAAATTAAAAATTTTTTTCAATTTTTTTTTTTTTAAATTTAAAAAAAAAAAATTTTCTAAATTGTTTTTCAAAATTAAAAAATTTTTTTTTTCAAAATTGTTTTCAATTTTTTTTTTCGAATTGTTTTGTTTTAATTTTTAAAATTTTATTTTTTTAATTTAGTAGTGAAAAAAAATTTTTTTTGTTAAAAAAAAATTCGGGTTAAAAAATATTTTTACCGATTTTGACCTATTGTAGGTCCAAATTATTATAGCCTTATATACATCGTTGCAATGGACTTTGAAATATCTATCATTAGATATCCATATTGTCTATATTAATGACTTAGTAATCCAGATATAGATAAAAAATATACCAAAAATCGTGGTTGTACCGGTTTTTTCCTTATATCTCAGCCATTTGTGGGCCGATTTTCTCGATATTAAATAGCGACCCAGCCGGAAGAATTCCCGACATATTGATGTATAAATTATGTTTGTAAGTTATTTGGGGGCTACGGAAAGTTGATTTCAACATACAGACGGACAGACGGACATGGCTATATCGACTTCGCTATCTATAACGATCCAGAATATATATACTTTGTGGGGTCGCAAATGAAAAATGTAGAAATTACAAACGGAATGACAAACTTATATATATACCCTTTGCACTCATGGTGAAGGGTATAAAAATATTTATATGTATTGCATCACCATCAAATGTAAATCAATGCTAAAGCATTTAATCCTTAAACAATTTCCTATTACGATTGAAGCATACAAAAAATCCTAATACCAAAACTCCCACAAATTCCTTCTTAACGTGTGAAGTTCTAATTTCCAAAATCATTCTAACAAACGACTTCAACCAAAAACAAAAGACTTTAATAATTTATAACTATGAGAAACTTCAAGTCTCAGTTTTTTCTTTAACATCTTTAAATAATATTATACATACATAACTGACATATAAGAGAATAATAACTAAATAAAATTTGTTTAAATATCAACATATAATTTATGGCATTTTAAACATACTCAGCGAACATTAAGGAAACTAATAAAATATTAAAAAACATTTTTTAGCATAAGTTTATATTAAATAGTAAATAAATTTTATTGAATGAATGAACTAAACACATTTAAAGTTTGTAAACAAATCTCTATAAAAACAAAACACAAGAAAACAATTAATAAAACAAAACGAGTAAGAGAGCTTACTTATACACCCTTCACCAAATTATACTTTAAAGTAAAAAATATTTTTAAGTAAAAAAAAAAATTAAAAAAGTATTCGGTTGTGCCGAATCTTAGATACCCTTCACCAAATTATACTTTAAAATAAAATTTAAAAAAAAAAAATTTTTTTTTTCAATTTGAAAATTTTTTTTTTAATTTTTAATGAAAAACTTTTATGGCAAAAAAATTTTTTTGTGAAAAAAACTCAGGTTTTTTTTCTCGATTTTGACCTATTGTAGGTGCGACTTACTAAGGCCTTATATAAGCCGTTGCCAAGGTCTTTGATATATATATCATTCGATATCCATATTGTCTATATTAATGACTTAGTAATCCAGATATATAGCAATTTTTGACCGGTTTTCTTGATTTTAAATAGTAGCCGAGCTGGGAGAATTTCCGATATATTGATCCATGAATCATGTATATTAGTTATTTGTGGGCTACGGAAAGTTGATTTCAACATACAGACAGACAGACAGACAGACAGACAGACGGACATATCGACTCCACTCTCTATATTATAGAGTCTATAACGATGAAAAATGTAGAAATTACAAACGGAATGACAATCTTATATATACTCACCACTCATGGTGAAGGGTATGTATAACAAACAAACAAATAAATTAATTAAATACTAAATATACACTTTAATCCGGTTGTAATTTCCCGCCAATTTCATTTATAATTATTAAAATTATTTTATAACATCATTATGATGTTATTAACTGGAAATTTGCATATTTATTTTTTTCTTTTTACTACAGAGAAACAAAAAACAATTTACTTTCTTTTATTTGATTAGATTTTTGTTTCATTTTTTTTAGCATCTATCTAAAAAATAATGAGATTGTTCTGTAAAGTTTTTTATTAATTTAAAGGAAATTTAATTAATCACTAATTTTTCATGCTTTTTAGTTTATAAATTTCTTTGTTGTTTATCTTTCGTTATTTTTATATTATGATTTATTTGATAAAATATTTGGATTTAATATTTACTCGTAGAATTTTAAAAAATTATTTAATTAATTTTTTATTAATTATATTTTGTTTTTGTAAAATATTGATTATTAACTTGTTTCCTTTCATATTTCAAAATATTTTTCTAAAACCATAAATTATTTTGGTACTTTTTAACAAAGTTATCACTTGTCATGTCTAATGACACCTAATGTCAATTTGTTTTATTTTAAGTTATATTATTTGTTAATACAATAAAGTGTTATTAACATTAATTAAGAATATTACAAATGAAACAGAACTTTTAAATAGGATGATGACGAAGCTATGACACTCTTCTAAAATAATATTATTTTATAAAATTTCAATAATTTATTTTTGTGAGTGATTTTTGGAAATGGCCTGTATATGGGAGCTTAACCATTTACTGACCGATCGCGTGATGTCTTTCTATATGAAACGTCTTCTTGTTAAATTTTATTTGGATACCAACATTTTTATGAGATTTATGCTCGTTAAGGTGATTTTCGGGATATGGACTTTTGGCCATGAAATTAGGTCGAGTGATGTCTTTTATAAGATTTATGCTCGTTGAAGTTAATGTCTTAGGTCCGTTTTCTTAATGTATCGACAAACTACCTGTTACTAAATCTCGACATAAATTTAGTAGGCCGACAAACTGTCCGTTAAGAATTTTGGGTTTCTTAATATATCGACAAAAAGCATTATTTTCATTTGGCAATACCTTACAAAGTAGATGTATAAGTTGGGAACCCTGCCTTCAAGTGATAACATGTTGACATAAATCAACTGTTAAATGTTGCCATTGACGGCCGGAATCTTTTGAAAAATGCATTATCCTCCATGACTGCCAGGTAGTTAGGCCTGGCATGATAAACTCTTTCAACATTCACTTGGAACTCATGTTCTTCGACTTAAAAATAGTGCCAGAAAAAAGTACTATCAGTCTCACTTTTTGTTTAGTTCAAAAATAATCAATTATGATGAACGTACGAATAAGTTCATTTTAATGAAAATTTATGAAATTTATCTTCTGCTTTCAAATAAATTAGATTATAATAAAATGCCCAAAATTTACTAATTGTAGGCCACCTTTTTCCAGAATTGTCATTGTTTTAGCCGCTCATAACTGATGGTAGAGTAGCTAAATATAATGATGACAAAATTTTACAATTTCACACATTAAATAAAGATCTAAATGTTAATTAACCACATACATACATATGTATGTATGAATAAACAAATCAAGTTTCTCTGACTAACTTATTTTAAAACTTACAAACTGTAATTAGCATACGGATTTTATGCAATTGATGCAATAGATCATTGACGGTTTTTTTTTTGTTCTTCTAAAATTTGCAAATGATAGAATGATCAGATGTCAGAGCAGCTGGCTAAAAATTTGTAAAGCAAGATTAAATAAATAAAATTGACAGGTTTTGTTGTCAATATGAATTATTATAAACAAATGTAAAAACCGATGACAATGTTTAAATGCAAAACGGAATTAACAGTAATTTAAATATATATGTTTATATAATTGCTCATCTTTTGAAGCCAAGAACGAATCAACCCAATTTCGCATACTCTGTTCTGAAGTGAAGTGTATCCTAGAGAGAGTGTTCTGCAGCGATCGAAACAAATAGTATTCGGACGGGGCAAGCTCTGGACATAAGGCGAGTGAGGCAAAACTTCCCAACCACTTCTTTATAAATAGTTTCTAACAGGTTTTGCAACATTTGACCTAACGGTTTCATTTCTGGGCGTTTTTCAAAAAAGCTCGCTTCATATAATGCTGGGCAATAGTTAAAAGTGTAAAAAATAAAATAGAACTTGAGTATATTTCATATTATTTTCTACAATTCTTACATCAATTACTTACTTGTTTTAACTATTTATTATAGTTTTTTGTACAACATCCCATTATAGGTCAGGGTTTGTTTTTAAATTTAAAAACTTTACTTTGTTTTCAACTAAAAAAAATCTTTGCACTAAAAACTAGTAAATATTACAGACATGTGTATAGACATTAGTACTCGTAGATATTTACTTTGAAATTGTTTTAAAGATGACTATATATATTTTTTTTTTTGAAAAATATGTAGAAAAATTCAACCAGCCATAACAAAATTAGGCTTTTTTGTATTAAAAGTGCGTTGCGTGTATTGTATTGTTTGCTTTATGCAAAACACTTTACTACAATTTTTTTTGTTGTAGATTTATGAGTGTAAAAAAACGCTCATAGCAGACTGAAATACAAAAGGTAATATTACAAACGCTTCTAAGTAAGTGGTAAACTACTAGTAGTTATAACACATTAAAGCACGCACCATACAGGTGGTGGACAGTTTAAGTTAAATGGTAGAGTTTAAACTTTCTACTCCAATGATTAAATGTAAGTTATTAAAATAAAGTTCTCAATGCTTAAACAAATTAAAGCACTAAAGCATATATATGGTTTTGAATTAAAAAGATCTGTTTTTTTTATAAATTTATAATTGACCACACCCTTTACTACAAATTTTTTGTTATTTTGATTAGTTTACATCAATGTATGTAAATGTGTTTTTTTTTTTTTTGTTCTTAATGGGTGGAGGAATTTATGCAAACAAGGAAATATATCTCAAATTTTATGAGCGTCTAAACTAAGTCCAAATTTGTAAGTTTTGTTTAGTATTTCGCACTGTACAACATTGCAGAAAGACAGAGAGAGAGAGAGACAGAGAAGCATGAAATTACTATGCGTGAATGATTTCAATTTTAGCATGAATTTATCGCATATCATCATAAATCTATTTTTGGTTTTTTTAAATTTCTGTTCTATCAATCTACAAATCTATCTATCTAACAAATGTCAAAACACATCGATTATTCAATAAGAATTTTTTTTATCAAAATTATCATATTTGTTGGTAATTAAATTTGTTTGTTTATTCCAAACAGGTATGTGTTATCGAAAGTATTTTTCCTGCATTAAATAAATATAACGAAAGTATAAAAACAAAAAAGTATTGGGAATTGATAAAAATAAAACTTTAGGATCTTAGTATTCACTAAGTAACTTTTTCATAACTTACATAAGTTGGAAGGTATTTCTAACCACTTTCAAAGATAACAATATAAGTATATTCTTAGCTGAAACAAGTAAGAGTGTTATATTCGGCAGTCTATGTATGTATATGTGGATAACGTATATTGTATGAGGGTATGCATACATATTTTTCTGATATAGATGTTATATTGGGGATAGGGTCAATTATAGACCAATCATCACAAACGTTGGTAGAACTATTTATGTTCATATAAAACTTATTTATATCCAATATCATCACGATATTATTGGGTTTATGACTTAAAAATGTGGGATTTACAATAGATGTTGTATCTTTGGAACGCGGTCCTTGTTTGTAATAACTTATATGTCATTTTGAAGGGTACATATCAGTCATTTCTTCTCACTTAGTGTAAATAACAAAGTTTTTTTTGCTTCAAAAATGTTGTGTTTGGTACCAACGAATTGCTTTAATTTGAAAAAGAAATGCCGCTGAAGCTTGTGGTGAATGTGTTCCATCGGCTTCAACCTGCAGGAGATGGTTGGTGTGGTTCAGAAGTGACGATTTTGACACGGAAGACAAAAGATCACCCAGGCCAGCCAAACAAGTTTGAATGCCAAGAATTGGAGGCATTACTCCATGAAGATTGTTGTAAAGCTCAACAAGAGCTTGCAAAATCATTGAGTGCTACTCAGTCAGCAATTTCAAAACGTTTGCGAGCAGCAGTATTCATCCAAAAGCAAACAAATTGTGTTTCATACCAAGCCAGTTACCTTGAAAGACGATTTTTCAAATCCAAAATAATGCTTGAACGCTATAAAAGAAAATCATTTTAGAACCGAATCATTACTTGCGATGAAAAATGGATCCATTACAATAACCCGAAGAGATCGTAGGTGAAGCCCGGCCAACCAGCCGAATCGACACCAAAACCAAATATCTGAAAGAAAGCTGAAATCTGAACAGACCATCACAGGGAACCTGTACCGAACGCAAATGATTCGTTTGAAGTGTGCATTGGCCGAGAAACGCACAGAATATGGAGCCAGACATGAAACCGTAATATTCCACCATGACAACGCTCAGCCACATGTTTCAATACCTGTTAGAAAGTAATAAGTAATGAAGTGGTTGGGAAATTTTGCCACACCCGCTTTATAGTCCAGACCGTGTCCCGTCTGCCGTACGACTACTATTTGTTTCGATCGATACAGAACGCTCTCTCTGGGATACGCTCCACTTTGGAACATAGTATTCGATAATGGCTTAATTCGTTCTTGGCCACAGAAGATGAGCTTTATTTGTTCTTAGCCTCAAACGATGAGCAGTTCTTTTGGCTAGGAATCCATATATTGCCAAAAAGATGGGAAAAGGTCATAACTAACAATGGCCAATACTTTGAATAAATTTATATTGTACAAATCTTTCAAAATAAAAGCTAAAAATTTGAAAATATCACGCATTTTTAAGTCATACACCTAGTAATTATTATGAGACAATTATAAATGTTGAAGTCATTTTATGAGGGTAACCTTGTATGAGGACTAGGGACAAATGTTGGCCAAAATCATCTAAGACCCCACAACATATATCTGTCAGCTTACCTCAAAAATATATAAATTATATAAATAACATTCAAACAAAAATATGTACATATCATTATCCTAAGCTGTTTGGTATTGAAAATCAGCAAAATCGGTTCAAGAGAAAAAAGTTCTGGACCGAAATGTAAGCCAAGATCAAACAAATTTTTTGAATTTTATTTAAAACAATTTCCTATATTGTCACGTTAGCATGTTATAATTCCTTCATCTTTTGTGCATTCTAGGAAGTTCCTTTTTTTCCATTGTTAAGTTAGCATGTTGTAATTTCTACTTCTTGTTTTTGCTGGACTTTTAAAAGTGTCCGGGGATTAGTCTTGAATATATGCAGCATGAAGTTAAGAACTGCTGGTTAATGGGAGACAATGAAAAAACCTATCAAAAGCCATGAATGTCTTAATTATTTTCCATGCCAAACGGCCATAATATATTACATTATCTACAAGTGGCAATTGTAGACCATTACATGTGCCGACCCTCTTAATTCCCATTCAATGATTATATTCGATATAGCAACCAAGGAGATTTAAAAATCAGTTTAATGAGCATTCGTCAGCCTGTTCCCTTCCATAGTTACCCTTATGTCCAAAGACCCATATTAGCTCAACATGGTGAAGTCCAAGCTGGATCAGAGAATTGTTACAATCCCAGTAGACATTTTTACCTCCCTCTTGATGATGTGGGGCCACACCGCCATGTTTTACGATAGCAGTAAGGTTTTGTGATAATTTATTAACTATTAAATCAGTTGATAATATAGGAACTGCTAAATTATTTAAAGTTAAAATTTGACGAGTGTTTACGAGGATAAAGGAAAATTTGAACTTTTTCTTTTAATGGTACATTTTTAATATATTAAATTAGTTAAAGTTGGCTAATATGCTTCTCAGTAAAGAAATAATCAAGAATAGGTTGCTCAATTGTATTATGATACCAAAAATGGAGAACTAAACCAAACTAAGGAGTACTTTTTCGTTCTTCAAAATGAATTTTCTATAATATTGAACCTAGAATCAGGAAATTACTTTGAACTTTCAAACTTGACAGTCGTTGGAAAGTTTTTACTTTTCTTCTAATGGTACTTTTTATTATACTAAATTATTTTACTTATTGTATATGGGGCATTTCACGTCAAGTGAACCAACTTTTGAAATCGATGTCTTCCGATCGGGATGAAATTTGCACCAATGTTAGTTCTATTGGATAGTAATTCGGACACAATTTTTCAACAAGATCGGCCAAGAACTCTCTGAGTTATAGGAGGTCAAAATTTGACATTTTGGCCAAACAGGTGTTTTTTCTTATCCATATAACTTATTACCTATTGTTCTTAGCAAAATGTGTCCCAAATAGTTTAGATAGCTATTTATGCAATCTTCCGAAAAAAAAAATTAAAAAAAATTAATAAAATATTTTTGACTTTTTTTTTAAAAAATCAAAAACATTTTTGACTTTTTTTTCAAAATGGGCCCTTTTTATTTTTTTTTTTTATTTTTTTTTAAGAAAGCTTAGGTCTTTTCCTAAGCGACCTATATGGTCGCTTAGTGGGATGCGAGTGGGATATCTATCAAAAAAAATATTTTGTAACTCAAGATATGAAATTTTTTGACTTTTTTTGCAAAATCAAAAACTTTGTTGACTTTTTTTAAAAAAATGGACCCATTTTTTAATTTTTTTTTTTTTGCTCAGAAGAAAGCTTATGTGTTTTTCTTTAACACCTTTTTTGTCGCTTAGTGGGATGCGAGTGGGATATCTATCAAAAAAATGTTTTGTAACTCAAGACATAAAATTTTTTACTTTTTTTTTTGCAAAATCAAAAACTTTTTTGACTTTTTTTCCAAAATGGGCCCTTTTTTATTTCTTTATTTTTTTCTCAAAAGAAAGCTTAGGTCTTTTCCTTTAAAACCTTTATGGTCGCTTAGTGGGATGCGAGTGGGATAACTATAAAAATAAATGTTTTGTAACTCAAGACAAAGGTTTTTAAATTGATTTTTTTCATATTTCAAACCTTAAAAAAAAACCACTACAACTGACCGATAATAGCCACTGGAGGGGTGCAATGTGAGGCCGACCGCTATTAATTTTTCGCCCCCCAAAATTTGTCTGAGTTTTGCATCTTGCGGCTTTTTTATTCAATCCTATAGGTAGTTTTCAGCGCAATAATTTATATTCGTGAGCGATTTTTGGAAGTGGACCTTATATGGGAGCTATGTCAAATTATGGACCGATCATCATGAAATTAGGTGGTGTTATTAATGTCTAGATGAAAGTTATTTATGTTGCATTTTATGTGTATACCAACATTTTTAGGAGATTTATGCTCGTTAAAGTGATTATCGGAAGCAGGCATTATATGGGACCTATGACTAATTATGGACGGATCATAATAAAATTTGGTGACATGAATTCCGTATATATAAAACTTATTTGGAGAAAAATTTGTGTAGATACCTATATAAATTAAACATTTGTGACCGATAAAGTCCACTTTCGGGAGGACATTTGTATGGGGGCTAGGTGAAATAATGGACCGATTTCAGCCAGTTTCAATAGGCTTGGTCCTTGGGCCGAACAAATTACATGTACCAAATTTTATCGAAATATCTTCAAAATTGCGACCTGTACTCTGCGCACAAGGTTTACATGGACAACCAGCCAGCCAGACGGACGGACGGACATCGTTTAGTCGACTCAGAAAGCGATTCTGAGTCGATCGGTATACTCTAAGGTGGGCTAGACTAATATTTTTGGGTATTACAAACATCTGCAAAAATTTAATATACCCTCGCCACTATGGTGGTGTAGGGTATAAAAAGTGATTTTTATTCCTGAGGTTAACATATTATGGGTATTACAGTATCGAGGCTATGAAATTTTAGTTAGGTTGTTACATACCATCGGAAAGGCTAATGTGTCTAGTTTCTCCCCGTAAGTTTAATTTTTAAGGTTTACACACAAATATGAAAAAAATCAAAATAGTGCATATCCTAAAAATTTAAAAACCTTTGTCTTGAGTTACAAAACATTTATTTTTATAGTTATCCCACTCGCATCCCACTAAGCGACCATAAAGGTTTTAAAGGAAAAGACCTAAGCTTTCTTTTGAGAAAAAAATAAAGAAATAAAAAAGGTCCAATTTTGGAAAAAAAGTCAAAAAAGTTTTTGATTTTGCAAAAAAAAAAAGTAAAAAATTTTATGTCTTGAGTTACAAAACATTTTTTTGATAGATATCCCACTCGCATCCCACTAAGCGACAAAAAAGGTGTTAAAGAAAAACACATAAGCTTTCTTCTGAGCAAAAAAAAAAAAATTAAAAAATGGGTCCATTTTTTTTGAAAAAAGTCAACAAAGTTTTTGATTTTGCAAAAAAAGTCAAAAAATTTCATATCTTGAGTTACAAAATATTTTTTTTTGATAGATATCCCACTCGCATCCCACTAAGCGACCATATAGGTCGCTTAGGAAAAGACCTAAGCTTTCTTAAAAAAAATAAAAAAAAAAAATAAAAAGGGCCCATTTTGAAAAAAAAGTCAAAAATGTTTTTGATTTTTTAAAAAAAAAGTCAAAAATATTTTATTAATTTTTTTTAATTTTTTTTTTTCGGAAGATTGCATAAATAGCTATCTAAACTATTTGGGACACGTTTTGCTAAGAACAATAGGTAATAAGTTATATGGATAAGAAAAAACACCTGTTTGGCCAAAATGTCAAATTTTGACCTCCTATAACTCAGAGAGTTCTTGGCCGATCTTGTTGAAAAATTGTGTCCGAATTACTATCCAATAGAACTAACATTGGTGCAAATTTCATCCCGATCGGAAGACATCGATTTCAAAAGTTGGTTCACTTGACGTGAAATGCCCCATATATATAATAGTTGGCTGATATGCTTCTGAGTAAAGAAAGAATCAAGGATAGAGGGCATAATGATATTGAGGTAACAGAAACTATTATTGAAATTTCTATAATAATGAACCTATAAGCAGGATATTAAACACACATGATCCTGACAGAGTTAGAATATAAAAAAGGGAATTGCAGGTACTTTTTCGAACTAGTAACACTTTTTGAATATTTTATAACGATGGACCTAGAAACGCGAATGCAAAACGGATAATTGAAGTTACTATTTCTTTATTGTAAAGGTACTTTTTGAATATTTTATAATAAACCTTAAAATTAGGCAGAAATGGTACTGAATGAGTTAGAATTCACGGAAGGTGATTATAGTCTTACCTTTCTTTTGTATTTTCTATAATAATGGACACAGAAATATGAAATTAAACATTAATGATGCTGAGTAGGAATACAAAATGTGGGTCTTTATGGTACTGTTTTTATTTTAATAAAACGTCTAGAATGAGCTACAATTCACATTACAAAGAATCAATAAACATGAAACTAGAGACATGTTTCCCTGAATTAGTATTAATTTACAAAGGGAGACTTAATAGTACTATTTATATATTCCAATTGAGGTGGCGAAGCGCACCGGTCAGATTGTACTCCATACTTTTATCGGATATTTGAATATAACTAAGACTTTGTTACAAAAATTTTGCATTATTTAGCCTGCGAAAGGTAGCTACATAGAAAGGTGCTACATCATCCAAAGCAATTACTGTAATACAATTTAAAAAATTTAAACAAATCTTAAGATATTTTTACCGATCTGTGTTTAGAGATATTGGATGAAAAAGTTTGTTTCTTATTTCTAAATTTTGAATTTTTCTATTGAAAATAGATTAAAAGTGAAAACCGAAGAATAATTGTCGGTTTCGGTTTTAGGCCTTGAAAAACCGCGGTTTCGGTTAAAATCGAATTTGAAACTCTAATATTTAGTGATGATAGTAAATTTGAGATTTTTGGGTCAAAATCGAGAAGTAAAGTCCGGAGAAAACGAAGCAGTGAGCTGCTTTCATATAACCTTAGTGTAACCGTAGAACATGGCGGTGGTTCTTTGTTGGTGTGTGGGGGTATATCAATCAGCTGCAGCATCTAACAATCTTGTATTTATTGAAAGTACAATAAACAGCCGAGACTACTTAAATATGCTAAAGGACAAATTGAAAGTAAGTGCTAGGAGCTTAGGTCATGTAACTCCATGGGTCTTTCAGCAAAATAATGACCCAAAGCACACCGCCAGAATTGTTAAGGAGTGGCTATTGTATAAGGTGCCTCCGCAGTATCCAGAACTTAACCCAATAGAGCACCTGTGGTAAATTTTAGTCCGGGATATTTCATCTAAGGTCGAACTCCGAACCCTATTTAAAGGAAGAGGGGGGTCGAATTACTTAAGATATAACTGAACATCTTGTAAACTACATGAAAAGGCGACTAGAGGCTATAATTAAGCTGAATGGAGAACCAACAAAAGATTAACTTTTTATTTTGGACATAACCAAGTTTTATGTTTAACCTAAATATTGCTACCAACTTATGTGAGGATCAGTCTGTAATTGATCTACCCCCCAAATAACAGAAACATATTTTATTGCGACATATTAATGGTGGGTATGCAAGATTCGGCACAGCCGAATATAACACTATTACTTGTTGGATTTAAAAATAATTAAAATTCCTATGAATCAAAAACCGAAAATATTGTCTACAAGCCTTTTGCCTTGAAGTAATTCTATAAAAACATAACTCTCCTAAAACAATGAAGGTACATACATATATGGCAACACAAACAGAGTGAGAAAACAGTTTTCCTTGAGTGTATATCACATTGGACAGGCAACAAATACACAATTGACAAATTTTGATTCATAGACAAATTGTTAATGAAATTTATAGACAACAAACATGTCAAACTGGCCAAACGAAAAGTTTCCCAGTAGGCCATAAACGTTTTAAGTGACATTCAATTGCAATTGAACCTGATAAATGTCATCCAAAGCCATGTATAAATATAAACAAAACAAAATTTTCATTTTATACTAAAGTATAAAATTATTGTAATTATTTGTTTTTATTTTGTTTATTTACGGATACTTCATTGTAATGAAACTGAACAAAAACTTGTTTATAAAAAAATTAAACATTTAATAACTATTTCCTTTGTTTTTATAGCCAGCTGGAAAACCTAATGTTTCTCCGTATGTGGCAGCGTGACCTACTGATATTTTTTTTTATTATTTTTTTTAAACTGACCACTGCACTTGGAGACTAACTGCTTTTAAATGATTGTTGTTGGCTCAAGATCTTCGCATAAAGGTTAGAACAATATTTGTTTAAATCATAAACTTGAAATTGCAAAGTTATTTTTAAATTACTTTGCACATAAAAGGAATACTTACATACAATTCCACATACAAATTCTAGCAAATTATGTGGCCGTTAAATGAAAATCTTATAAATCATTATATTAAGTCTTGACAGCTGTCATAGTTACTAGAGAATTTTTGCTGTTGTTGTTGTGTTTTATTTCTAAACAAAAGGTCAAGAATTTGTGGTGTCATTATGATCATCTTTAGCTAGAAGTTAAAATTCAAGAATTAAAATTTAGCTTGTTGAATTTTTTTTTTAACATTATGTTTTATTATCAAAAATTTATTAATAAAATTGCTTAAATAACATTTGTTTGCTTAATTTTTTTTTGTTGATGTTTTTTTGATTTTTCATAATTTTTTTTTTATCATGTTGGGGTCAAGGTACTTGAGTTAAAATAAATTTGTGTGGATAATTTTTATTTTTTTAATAATTTTGTTCTTGTGGTAATACTTTATTTTTATGTCTATCATTAATTAATTATTAAGATTATGAGTATTAAACATTTCTAATATTTAAAGGGATTGCTGGGTTTGTTGTAGTTGTAGCCGTCGGGACCCAAGGAACCAGAGTCTTCACCAGTACCGGGCGCTTCTCCAGGGTATGAAGGTTGAGGTTGTTGTGGTTGTGGTGCAGGATATGATGGCTGCGGGCCTGGCGCTGGACCTTGTGAACCGGGATATGAAGGCTGTTGAGGTCTCTGACCAGGACGTTGACCTGGACCAGATGGCTGTGAACCTGGTGAGGGTCCTTGAGGTGCTGCATATGAAGGTTGTTGAGGTTGTGGTCTGGAACCGGGACCAGGACGTGGTGCTGGACCACTTGGGGCACCAACTTCATTGTCTTGGGGTGGTAAATATTCACCCTCAGGTTTTCCAGGTCTGGAAGCAGGCTGTTGAGGTCTAGGTGCTGGTGGTCTAGGTGCTGGTGCTGGTGGTCTGGGTGCAGGTCTTGGACCTGGACCGGGAGCTGGACAACCTGGTTGAGGTGGTCCTGGACGAGAACAATCGGGCTGTGGACAACCGGGAGTACCGGGTTGTGAGCAGTCTGGTTCAGGGCAGCCTGGTGTACCAGGTTGAGAACAATCTGGTTGTGGACATCCGGGTTGGCCGGGTTGAGTGCAGTCTGGCTCTGGAGCAGGACAACCGGGCTGGCCAGGTTTAGAACAATCAGGTTGTTGTGGTCTAGGTTGATAAGTAGGCCCAGGTGCTGGACGTCCTGGTTTTGGTCCTGGCGCAGGTCCTTGAGGCTTAGGTCCTGGTCCTGGGCGTGGTCTTTGTCCATTTGTTGATTCTACTTGATTGCCTTGAGGAGGCAAATATTCCAAACCTGGTTTACCGGGAGCTCCTGGTTTAGGTCCAGGAATTGGTTGTTGAGGTCTACCAGCTGTTGGTTGAGGTCTGGAGCCTGGCTGTTGTGGTCTGCCACCAGGTTGTTGTGGCTTTGGTCCTGGTCCAGGGGCTGGGCAGCCTGGCTGTGGTGGTCCTGGGCGAGAGCAATCTGGTTGAGGACATCCAGGTTGTCCGGGTTGTGTACAATCGGGTTCTGGGGCAGGACAGCCGGGTTGACCAGGTTGAGAGCAATCGGGTTGTTGTGGTCTTGGTTGATAAGTAGGTGCGGGTGCTGGACGTCCTGGGGATGGTCCTTGTCCTGGTCTTGAAGGTTCACTTGGCTGTGGTTTAGTTTGGCCTCTGATAGAGGGTGCCTGTGGTCTTGGCTGGGCTCCTGGTCTTTGTTGTTTCTGGTCAGGAGGTAAGTATTCCAAACCAGGTGTTGGACCGGGTGCTGGCCGTCCTTGTCCTGGGCGTCCTGGTTGTTCTTCAGGAGCGGGGCAACCGGGTTGTGGACGAGGAGCAGGGCTTCCAGGTCTTAGAGGTCCTTGAGGAGCGCAATCGGGTTGACCTTCGCCTTCTGGGCCTGATGGTTGGTAAGAGGGTCCTGGTGCTGGACGGCCGGGGCTAGGTCCCGAAGGTTGGTAAGAAGGTCCGGGAGCAGGACGGCCTGGAGCTGGTCCTGGGGCTGGGCCAGAAGGTTGGTAAGATGGTCCGGGAGCAGGACGGCCAGGAGCTGGTCCTGGGGCTGGGCCAGAAGGTTGGTAGGAAGGTCCGGGAGCAGGACGGCCAGGAGCTGGCCCTGGGGCTGGGCCAGAAGGTTGGTAAGAAGGTCCGGGAGCAGGACGGCCAGGAGCTGGTCCTGGGGCTGGGCCAGAAGGTTGATAGGAAGGTCCGGGAGCAGGACGACCTGGAGCTGGTCCTGGTGCGGGTCCTGAAGGCTGATAAGATGGTCCAGGAGCTGGTGCTGATGGTTGATATGAAGGTCCAGGTGCGGGTCCAGAAGGTTGATATCCGGGAGCAGATCCTGGTGCAGGTCCTGATGGTTGATATGAAGGTCCAGGAGCTGGTCCTGGTGCAGGTCCTGATGGTTGATATGAAGGTCCTTGGCCGGGACGTCCTGGTGCTGGACCTTGTCCTCCTCTACCAGGTTGACCTTGTGGTGGTCCATAACTGGGTGAAGGTCCGGCTGGCTGTTGTTCTGGCGGTATATAACTTGAACCAGGTCCTGAAGGTTGTGGTCCAGTAGGTCCGCTGGGTCTGCCAGGCTGTTGTTGAGGTCCACGTGACGAGGGTTGTTGACCAGATGGTCCGAAGCCAGGTGCTGGGCCTGATGGTTGTCCTGGTCCTGATGGCTGGTAGTCATCGTCTATACCATTACCTGAGGGAGGTTGGGGAAATGGCACCGTGGGCAGCTTATAATGATAACCATCTTCTTGCAAGTCAGTATCCAAATGTGAAACATCAGCATGGACACTCACAGCTGCCAAAAGCGCTAGCAGCGTGACAAATAATTTCTGTAATGAGACGAAAATTTTATAAAATTTATTGAATTATAAAGAGGTTTTGCGAATTATTCTTTTAATTAGCATTTATTAAGATCTTGTATGTAAAAGCAGGGTCTAAATCGACCTTGTGATCAGGAGTTTATAAAACTATTGCAATTTCGTTTGTAAATTTTGGCCAGTCATAAATTTCACTTAAGTTATTGCACTCATAACTTTATTAAGATTTTTATCTTCTTCGAAACCAAATGCAAATTCAAAATAGAAATATTTATTATCTAATGACTGCATTAAATACACAAATGATGCCATCATCGGCAGCAGCAGCTTCAACCTCATCAGTTGGAAAAAAAAAGCAAAAGCATTTGTCAGCATGAATTACAAACCCTTTTTGGTATAAAATACCCACAACAAAAGCAACAAAATACTGTTGAAATTATCATTAAATCACTTCTTTACACAATTGCAACCGTAAGAAGAAAATTTGTATTTGAACCCGTCCAAAATATAGCAGAAAACACAAAATTCACTTTAAAACAAAAACGAGGGAAAAATAAAACTGTTGCAGTTTGTAAGAAAACAAAAAAAAAAAACTTTGTCACGACTTTGGATGATGGGATACTTTACTTGTTGTGGCACCAAGTAATAATAAATTCAGTTACAGCAAAAAATTCTCATTATTTATTGTATTTAACCGAGTGACTGACTAACTGTCTGGGTGACTATAGTGTTTTTTGAGTTGACTTTTTTTTTGTTGTTGTTGATTTTCTTTGCTTAGATCTCATAGGGATTTTGTAATATTTACTTTATAGATTATTAAATGCGTTTATTTGTTGGTTTTTTACTTGAGATTGTTTTTGTTTTATTTATTTTTAATTCTTTTTTTTTTTTTTTGTTTTGTTTGTTTGTTGTAACTTTAACAAATTTACACACACACAAAATAAATGTCATGTTAGAATTACAACATTAATTTAGACACGCTGCTTGATGAGCTTAATCTTTCATGAGATTCTTAGAGTTTTTATTCTTTTAACAGTTGTTTCTTCACTCACCATTTTTGTAACTTTTTTTTTTCTAAAATTATAGTTTTGTTTCTTTTTGTTAAAATTCTTATTAAGATTTTATTAAAGATCCATAAAATCTTTTTAAAAAAAGATTTTTATTTATTTTCGTATCCAAGTAACTGAAAAACCTCTGAGCTCAACCGTCCTCGTTTAGTGTTGTCTGTTTAAGTTGAAATGTTTGAATGATGCACTAAAGTTCTCCCTTTGCCACTTTTATATAAAATCCGTCATAAGGAATTTCCGAAAAAAATATATAAACAAAAAAAAAAAAAAATCTACTAAACACAACTACAGACTCGTTCAACAACAGTAACATCCACAGTTTTTATAGCATGAAAAGAAGCTGAAAAAAAAAACTTATTAATAGTAAAAACACAAACTTTTTTAGTTATTGTTGTTGCTGGTTTTTAGCTTTTTTTTGTATTTGAAGTCTAGACTAGAGATGAGCAAGTGATGGGGTTTTTTCAGTATTAACTTTTTTCACGTACTCATGTATACAATAGTATACATATTTCATGTTTCACCATAATGTTATTTCTACATATTTCATTTGCGTCCCCATAAATTATATATGTATATTCTGGTTATAGACAGCGGAGTTGATATAGCCATGTTAGTCTGTATGTTGAAATCAACTGTCCGGAGCCCATAAATAACTTACATATATGATTCATACATCAATATATCCGCTTTAGTCCTGGTTCGGTTGCTATTTATAATCGAGAAAATCGACCCACAAATACCAATGCTTCCTCGATTTTTTACCTATTTTTGATCTATTGTGTGTATGACTTAAGAATGCGGATTTTTTTTTTTTAAATTTTAGCTTTTATTTTTTTACTTTTCCATTGTTAGCTATGACCTTTTCCCATCTTTCTGGAAACATATGGATTCCGCGCCTAAAAAGCTGCTCTTCTTTTCAGATCAAGAACAAATCAAGCGAATTTCGGATACTCTGTTCCAAAGTGAAGCGTATCCCAGTGAGAGAGATAGCGTATCCCAGACAGTGCACGGTCCTGGTGAGACAAAACTTTCCAACCACTTCGTTCCAAATACTTTTTAACAGGTATTGCAATGGAATATTACGGTTTCATATTCTGGCAGTTTTACGTTCAATGCTCACTTCGAACGAATCGGTTGCGTTCGGTAAAGGTTCCCTGTGATGGTCTGGTCAGATGCTTTTCTTTAATAGCGTTCAATCATCATTTGGGACATGTAAAATCGTCTTTCAAGGTATCTCGGCTTCAAATCGTATGGTACCCAATTCCCCTGCTTTTAAATGTATGTTGCTGCTCCCAAGCGTTTTGAAATTGCTGCATGAGTAGCTCCCAATGATTTTGCAAGCTCTTGTTAAGTTTGTCAACAATGCCTCCAATAAAGAAAAAAATGTTTGTGCCGAGATACCGTTAGTGGTTTTGTATTAATTTAATTTATTTAAATTTGTTTCAATATTAGCTGTCATAAGTAAATTCGTGTGCCCGTTTCGTAGCCTTATACAAGGCCTATTACAACAGTAATCCTCCTATCAGAAAGTGCTATAAATTATGTGATTGGCCCCTAATGTCAGTTCTGTTGTGACATTTGTGTAGTAAACACATGCGAAATACACGTTAATAAACAATGTTACGCTACACTGCTCCAGAACGCGGAATATTGCTGACTATTTATTTGACCAATAATCGGTCGGTGACTTTGGCACAACGTGAATTTCGTCGCAGATTTCCTGGCCGTCCAACGCCTACTGGTGAAACACTGTGACGTTTAGCCGCTCGCCTGATACAACACGAGATGCTGCCAGGCGTGGCAGACCCCGGAGTAGCCGTTCTGCAGAGAATATTGCTGCTGTAGCCGAGGAAGTCATGGAAGGGCCGTCGACATCGACCAGACGACGTGCCACGCAAATGGGTATCAGTCGACGGTCTTTACAGCGAATTTTGGTACAAGATTTGAAGATGTTTCCGTACAAAGTCCAGACGGAGCATCAGCTGTTAGCTCCTGACCGCCAATCGCGTCTAACATACGCTCAAGCCATCCTTAATCACCACCAAGAGGAAGATGATTTTTCATCAAAAATAATCATGAGTGATGAGGCCCATTTCCATCTTAGCGGGTACGTAAATAAGCAAAATTTACGCTTCTGGGGCACTGAAAATCCGCGTGTAACCTACGAAGAGCCATTACACCCGCTCAAAGTCACTGTATGGTGTGCTGCTTTCGCTGGAGGTGTCATCGGACATTTTTTCTTCGAAGACGTCGCGGGCCAAACGGTTACTGTGAATGGTGAGCGCTACAACTTGATGAATTGGGATTGGAAAACATGTGGTTCAAACAGGACGGTGCAACGGCACACACTGCACGTACCACAACCGATATGCTGATGGATGCATTTCCCGGGCGCCTAATCTCCCGTTTTGGTGATTTGCACTGGCCAGCAAGATCGCCTGATTTGACCGCTCCAGACTTCTTTTTGTGGGGCTGGTTTATGTCAACAAGCCTCAGCTCTTGCAGCTCTTAAAGACAATATCCGTCAAGTATGTGAGGACCTATCGCCGGAAGTTTTGGTCAAAGTGATGGAAAATGCCATAAAAGGGCTCAAATAACAATCAACTGTGGCGGCGGCCATTTACATGACATCATATTCTCGACTTGATGTAAAAAAAATTAAAAGACCAAATAAAAATAATCCACAAGAAGAATCAAAGTTTTTAATTTTTTTTTTTTTAATTACAGCCGAAAAACATCGGAAGTTTACTTTTGCGCCCCCTTGTACATTATGTCTTAATCGCGAAGAAGTTGTCGCAATGACCAAAATGTGTTTCGTTACATTTGTGGTGAATGCACAGTCAAAAAGTTTAGAAACCTATAACAGACTTACAGAGAAACACGTATTTCAATTACTGTAAGATGGAGATTAAGGCCCTAAATAAGCCGTGGGTTCAAAACATTGTGTTTAATAAACTTTTAAGACAGTTGGGAAGCGGTAAACGTAGTCATTTGATGTTTGGGGTACCTATGATGTGGAGAGAACCGAAGAACCACATTGATGACTGTTATTTTTGTGTTGTTAAATTACATGACATGAATAACAGGAAATTGATATATCCTGATTAGACATCGGCTTAATGCCCTCTGCTATACATATCTCCTATGAATCAACATCTATCTGATTTGTCGGACACAGAGATGGTGGAAGTTTTTTCGGATGAAGATGACAGTGATTTTGAATTGTTAACGCCACCTTCACTTATTTCACAAGATTCCCCAAGTGACCTGATAAGAGCCCTTGACTGTTCGAAAGAGAGATCCAGACTCAAAGAAAGACATACAAGACGAAGATTAAAATGGGTTGTACTAGTTATTGCAGTATCAAAACCTAGATCTTGTTACATACATTAATGGTTAGTTTCTTGTTAGTTCAACAAAGTGTGAACACTTAATTTCCATGTTTCATCTGTTTATAGGACAGCAGAGAAAAATATCACCATTGAATCAAGAAAGACTCTCGTCCTCTGAAAGAAAACACGATGTGTGTAAAACAACATGTTATAAAACCGCCTCACGTACTCATCACTACTTTAGGCATTATTATTATACCTTACCCCTACCAGCCACCTTAGCAAACGCCGACAGACAAGTCTAACGTAGTAGTTAGTTGTAGACAACAAACATCTCTTAATTCATGATGATGAGATTTATATTCAACTCTTTACTTACTGGATACATTGTATTTGTTGCTTTTTTTTTTGTTAAATGTTTAACATCTGTCTCTGTTTTGAATATATATTTTTTTTCTCTAAAAAAATCCAAAAATTTTGTTGAGATTTTTTGTGCTCACCTTTCAAGCTGAAAAAAAGTAGCATTTGTTTTACAATATTCATACATTTTGTGGCATCTTTGCTACAATTGTGGTTCCTTAAACACTATTTCTATTTTCCTAAAGTTTAAATGACAAATGTTTTTGTATTTTAGATCACCCTATAAAAGGAGATGTTAGGGGAATTGTAACTTAATAGTGTTACTGACAAAATAAATAAAAGGTTTTAGTGGTAAAGTGTCATAAAATTTTCATATCGAATGAAATCTTTTAAAAAATAAATTTTCCAATTGCCTAAATTATTAGCAACATTTTTGTGAAATCTGTAAAGATTTTCATCAAACAAAAAAATAACCAAAAAGCTGGGTTTTTACATGGAAAGCGGTAAACGTAGTCATTAAACTGTGTAACAAGTATCAGCCCAAACACTGTAAAGTCATGCCGTGTTCTTCAAAGATGTTCGTCATGACACACTAAGGACATGCCGAAGACTTTTTCCGCGGAATCATATCTTCAAGTTTGGAAACAAAAAATAGTCACTTTGTGCTTAATCCGGGAAAAGGGCGAAAATTAAACTTTAAAAAAAAAAAAAAAACACAAACTGCGAAGCGTTTTGCTTGTCTGCAGATACACCCAGAGTCTCTGGCGGGAATCGAACCAGCAACCCCCAGATTGATAGTCCAGCACACTATCGTGTAGTCTTTCGTAGCTAAATTCATTGATTTTCGCCTAGGAACTGTACATGTCCAAACGCGGATCCAGAGGGGGTGAAATAGAAATCCTCCCCAAAACCAAAAAGTTTTCATATAAAGAAGAAGGAAAAATGAAAAATGTAGAACAAATTTTGGATCCGCGCCTGACATGTGTGTACACTTTTTTGCACGTGATTGTAAACAAACGCGGCAGCCATCTTGGGGAAAGCTTTCTCATACTCTAGTGATCATTCAAAATTGAAGCCACTGAGCCATGTGAGATGCCTGTGGCTTCCATAATCTCTAGCACTTTCAATCTCCAATTGACCAGCACCATATCGTGAATTTTTTAAATTGTTTCTGGTGTAGAGACCTCAACTGGGGCGTCCAGAACGTTCGGTATTCCATACTTGTACACCCACAGTGAAATTCAGTAAACCACTTTTTTACCATTGAAATTTATGGTACAGAGTTTCCATAGTATTTATCAAGCTAAGCCTTTATTAGAGTTATGGTTTTTTTTAATGGGCAGACGAAATTCACTTTTTTTCAATTTTTCCTCAAGTCACGAGGTAGTCTGCTATTATTGGCTCTCAAACATAAACTAAATGAGGCAGCTTGTCCAAATTTTAACAGGAGTCAACTGAAAGATGCCTGTTGGGAGAAACTGTATTGCTCTTTCAGTTAAGAGCGGACTTATTGACCCACCCTTGTATATTAAAAATAAATTATTTACCAAAATTAAATTTTCTAGAACAATTTTTAAGTGATTAAGTTGCGAACAAGATAGTGGCACTATCACTAAAATTGTAAATATTTTAACTGTTTTCACAGTGTACAGTATTTGATAAGGAGCAGAAAGTGGACGTTGAATATATCGCCTAAACTTTCAAATAAGTTTAGAAAATATTGCGGCATTAGCAGCCGGCATCTGGCATCTGGCGAACTCCAAATGAGCACCACTATGTATTGTTGTAAGTAGTGGTTCTTTCCTTGGACTTTGTGCTGCCAAGTTTTCATCTAGAATTCTTTTCCATACAGTCATATCGCTAACTTGTAAATTTAAGTCTGTTTTTATTTGGTTGGCGTATTTAAATGTAACAATATTTCGATAGTCCTGCAGTTTTGCAGCCCCTATTTTCTATTTTTTCTTTATATTCAATAGTACAATGTTAAATTCAGCTCTGCAGAATTTTGTATACCCTGCTCCTACATTAAGTAAAAGCAGATTGGAGAGGACACTTTGGGCAAAAGTTGTCCCTCATTAAAAAAGTGCAAAAATCACTATATTTTTAATACAAAAATTCATAAATTATGTTTTTATCATTATTTGCACCGTTTTTTTACTTATCACACCTACTAAGAAGGGGTGGCAAAAATTTTCATTGACATGTTTTTTTCATCGATATATAACGATTAAAAATCAATAAATGTTAGAAAAATTAGAAAAATGTTGGTTGTTTTAAGTACTTTTAACTAAAGTTTCCAGTTCGGTTTTAGCCGAAACCGAAACAGCGGTTTTTCAAGGCCTAAAACCGAAACCGACAATTATTCTTCGGTTTTGACTTTTAATCTATTTTCAGTAGAAAAATTCAAAATTTAGAAATGAAAAACAAACTTTTTCATCCAGTATCTCTAAAAACAATTCGGTAAAAATATCTTAAGATTTGTGTAAATTTTTTAAATGGTATTACAAAAATTTCTTCAGATGACTCGGTGCGCTTCGCCACACCAATTGGAAAAATGAAATAGTACTATTAAGTCTCCCTTTATGAGTTAATACTAATTCAGGAAAATATGTCTCTAGTTTCATGTTTATTGATTCATTATAATGTGGATTCAATACCATAAAGAGCCACATTTTGTATTTATACACAGCATCATGAATGTCTAATTTCATATTTCTGTGTCCATTATTATAGAAAATACAAAAGAAAGGTACCACTAAAATCATCTTTTGTGAATTCTAACTCATTCAGAATCATTTGTACCAAATTTTTAATTTTAAGGTTTATTATTATAAAATATTCAAAAAGTACCTTTACAGTAAAGAAATAATAATATTAATTATCCCTTTTGAATTCGCGTTTCTAGGTCCATCGTTATAAAATATTCAAAAAGTACTATTGGTTGGGAAAAGTACCTGTAAATCCCTTATTTATATTCTAACTCAGTCAGGAAATTCAATAATAGTTTCTATTAACTCAATATCATTATCCTTGATTCTTTCTTTACTCAGCAACAATATAATTTAATATAATAACAAGTACCACACTTTCCACTGTCAAGTTTGAAATTTCAAAGTAATTTCCTAATTCTAGGTTCAATATTATAGAAAATTCAAAAAAGACTATTTGAAGAACGCAATACAATTGAGCACCCTATTCTTGATTATTTCTTTACTGAGAAGCATATCATCCAACTTTAATGTGTATAAGCTAACTAATTTAATATATTAAAAAGGTACCATTAAAAGAAAAAGTTTAAAATTTTTAATGAAATCAGCACCAATAATATTATGAGCAGTATCTGCAACAACAAATGTCCATTCAAATGGTCTTTTTAATCCAAAATCCATCTTAAGACGCTTTTGACCAAATGTGCTAATGGAAGAATTGTTGGCTGCAAAATGTTTTGTTGGTGATTTGTTGCGATGTTTGCGGTTAGTGTCAGTAATCTTCAATACTAAGATATCTGCACCTGTGTCGATTAGAAAACGTTGTTTTGTTTGTCGATCATGTATAAAAAGGCGACTGGGATTACAAGTGGTAACATCGACAATTGAAGGAGATCTTGTAATGTTTTTACTTGGGGTGTATGAATTAGTGTGGGGTGAAGTTTTGGTGGAATTATGACATAATTCCACCGATTGATTTAGTTTTTTGAAACATCAAAACTACATGGTGGGCTGCACTTACGAGCTCGATTTCCATACGTTTTATGGTAATAACAAAATGATACATTTTGTGGTGAACTATTTCTGCGTGATGATGACGATGAACGTTTAATATCCTTTTGTAAAGATGATAACGTTTTCTCAATCTACAAAAGTCGATCAGAAACATCATTTGAAACAGCATCAACTGCAATATTCTTGTTTGTGGAAGATGTGATTGATGTGATTTGTGTGAGTAGAGTCAAAAATTTCATCTGCCATTGCACCAAGTTCGTCTAATGTGTAATTAGGATTACTTTTAATTACACAAGCTACAACTGCGCGAACAGAGACTGGCAAACGCTGAATCCATAATTGTTTTATTAACTGCATGTCATTAGTAACATCTGTCCTTTGCAGCAGTGTCAGAATGTGGCTTGGTTTACTATCTCCCAACTGAATTCCTTTTATCAGTTGCTCCAGACGAGCCATTGGAGATGCGGAAAATTTTTTGAAAAGAATTTGTTTCAATGCTTCATACCTTGTTCATGTAGTTTTTCATCCATGTACATTATTGTGATATTAAACTTGGTCTGGTCTTGCAGATCTTGATTCATTCTTCCAAAGTTATTGATTTGAAAGAATGCTTCCAAACGAGTGAACCATGCTTGAATGCTACCAATTGAATAGCCTTGTAGTTGAGGAATTTGAACTCGTGAAGCGAAACTGGAAATATCTGCTGATTCTGGTTTGTTGTTAGACGAATTGATATTTGCAGATGCCAAAGGAATTGAATTGCTTGATTGTTTTTCCATTTTTTTTTTTTTTTTATAGAATAAAATTAAATATTTTTATTTTTTATAAAAATTATGTTTATTGACAGAAAAATTAAAAGAGATTAAAATTTTATTTTCATAATTATTTTTAAAACAAAAAAGTATAAATCAATGTTAATATGATTATTTTGTAAAAGTAAAAATAAAGTAGTTAATGGAAAGGTGACTACAAAGCCATGTCCGTCTGTCTGTCTGTTGAAATTAATTTTCTGAAGACCCCAGATATCTTCGGGATCCAAATCCTCAATAATTCTGTCGGACATGCTTTCAAGAAATTTCCTATTTAAAATCAGCAAAATCCGTTTATATGAGCAAAAATCCAAGACAACCTCTAAAAGTTTCATCAAAAAAACACAATTTATTTCATGCTTTGACAAAAAAGCAACAAATCGTATGTTTGGATGTGTGTTGGTTTCATTGCTTTGTGTATTTTGTTGTTGTTTTTTTTGGTGTTTCGTTTGCGTTGTTGTTTTTATACCCTTCACCTTCGTGAGAAGTGTATATATAAGATTGTCATTTCGTTTGTAACTTCTACAATATACTCTGTTCGTCAGCAATTAAATGTAAAATTGTTAAAAGTTTTCTTAATATATTTATAATACTATAGGCTGAAAGTGGGCAATTAATACATCCACAACAAAGGTGAAGGGTATATAAGATTCGGCACAGACGAATATAGCTCTATTACTTGTTTTTTAATCAAATTCGGTTGTTACAAAAGAAATGCTGGATTCGGTTGTTACAAAATAAATGTTTCCGATTCGAAAACAGTGTAATTAATGGAGCCTAAGTAGCTCAATAATACTTGTTTATTAATATGATTTCATGACATTACAGAATAATTGTAGGGCACAATATGAATTGTTATTATACAACTATTTTATACAACTTAAAATTTAGAGTCTTTTACTTATTTTGTTTATTTTATTTTTTTTGCATCAATTTCACATTTATTAGTTTAAAAACAATCGAGCCTGGGTAAATAATTATTTGTTTCGCTTTTGTGTGTTAATGAAGTTTTAAAAATCATAATTTTTTTCTACTTAGTTTTAGTATTTTGTTTAATTTGTTTTAAATATCAAACCTACAACTTGTACTAAAGTAAGATCTTAAACATAACAATAGTATTAGATTTGTATTTAAAATCACATTAGAGTTAACAATAATTGATGGCTAAATATGAAATTAGTGTAAAACATTGAAAATTGCCAAATAAATTATGATTAGTTTTGGGCAATGAAAAGAATTTTTATGGTTAATGTTTTTTTAACCGTTTGAAGACCACGGGGACAGCGGTGTCCCAACACAAAAATATTGAATAACTAAATAAAGAAGAAAAAGACTGGGTTTCATTTTAATTAGTTTGTAAATGTATTTAGACAAAAACATTTTCGGTTACAGCACTTATTTATTGGCAGTTTTATGTAACTGTGTTCAAGAATTGTTCAAAAATGAGTCTTATTATGGTCGTGAATGGGTTAAATGTTAGAAATAAAAACTAAAATAAATAAAGAATTACGAATTTGTTTAATGTACACCTTAATTAACATTAAAATGTAACATAAATTAAAAATTCCATAATTAAAAGCCTCATATAATGTGGCGCTTTTATGTTTGTAAACAACATTCTTTAAAATTTTATTTGTTTTATTAATTATGTTGTTTTTTTTTAAATTATTAATTAGTTTGTGTTTCTTTTCCTACTTCTTAAATATTAAAACAAAAAAACCAGAAAATTACGTCACATTAAAATACTGTATAAAATTTTAATAACCACTGCTTTTTAATCTTTGTCTTGTTAAATCATGTGTGTGCTTTTGCCTAATTCCAAAATATTTATTTAGTTTTTTCCTTAATTACTTTGATAATGATGAAAAAACAAACACCTCATCTTCTTTCTACTCATATTAAAAATGCAAATTTGTATTGATTTGTTTAAATTCTAGCATGACAGTGAATGGAAATCTTTTTCGTGGGAATTATTGTTTGAAAATGTTTTTATTACTGCAATAAAAAGCTTTTGATTCCCCTAAAAACGCTAAATTAGAAAGAATTTAGAATAAATCTATATTTAAATGCAACTGATTTTGTAACCAAAACCATTCCTTTTTTTGTATGCTTTCTAACCGAGAATAGGTTTTTTTTGTTTTGCTTTTGGAATTAGCTACTAATTGTTCTCATTTCTAAATCTTTTGTTTAGCTTATTCTTTTTAAATCTAAAGAAATGTAAAGCACTGCTAAGAATTCGTAATTTGTTTAATGACAAATGCTTATTACTCAATGGCAAATTAGTTAAGAAATACGTGGGTTGATAGAATAGTATTTGTCACGTTTATAATTTATGTAAAGAGCATATTTTGATATAAAGAAATAAGCTTAGTACTCTGTTCAAAATTTCGTGCGAAATGCATATAAAATCTTTGGAATGAAATATATCCGAAAAAATTTCGCAAAAGCAGTACTCTTTTCTTATTGTGGAAAACATGTGAAATACATCTGGCATCCTTATTTTTCCACACGAAATAACATAAGCAGCACTTCTTTCCCACAAAATTGAAACCAACAGCTGATCATTTGTTACATATAAAATTTTTCGCAAATATAAAGAGAGTACTAGGCTATAATAAAAACGAAGTGTTTCTCACCTTCGTGAGAAGAGTATATATAAGTTTGACATTCCGTTTGTAATTTCCACAATATAATTTTCCGACCCTATAAAGTATATATATTCTGGATCCTTATAGATAGCGGAGTCGATTAAGCCATGTCCGTCTGTCTGTTGAAATCAATTTTCTAAAGACCCCAAATAACTTACAAACTTGATTCATACATCAATATATCGGGAATTCTTCTGGCCCGGTTGCTATTTAAAATCGAGAAAATCGGCCCACAAATGGCTGAGATATAAGGAAAACCCGGGCCATCCTCGTTTTTTGGCCTATTTTTGATCTATATCTGGATTACAAAGTCATTAATATAGACAATATGGATATCTAATGATAGATATTTCTAAGTCCATTGCAACGATATATAATTTGGACCTACAATTGGTCAAAATCGGGAAAAATATTTTTTAACTCGATTTTTTTTTTACCAAAAAAATTTGTTTGTTATAAATTTTTTTTCAATAGTAAATTTAAAAAAAAAGAATTTTAACAAATTTTAAAATTGAAAAAAAAAAAAATTATTTTGTTTACCTAAAAATATTTATTTTAATGTATAATTTGGTGAAGGGTATGTAAGATTCGGCACAGCCGAATATAGCTCTCTTACTTGATAAAATAAATGTTGCTTAATACGCAGCAATTACTGAACATTTTAAATGTTTTTTAAAATTCTTGGGAATAACAAAAAAATTTGCAGCACATACAAACTGTACCCACACAAAGGGTTATCCCAAATTATAGTATAAATATTTATAAGAGCTCCATGAGCCGTTTTATTTCATTCAGAAAGTGTTAGCGATAACGGAAACATTATTTTATCCCTACATAAAGATTATAATAGTCATTCAGCTTACAAGTTAAAAACAAGCTGTAGGTAAGTGCTTTCATCTTCACCAAGACACTCCACCTCAAGTATGTGTTACCAATCATATAGTTCAGATCCAGTACTACCATCTACATCTGAAAATTACGAGTTCATCCCACACAAAAATTTCTCGCCGAGACCATGGAATCAAGACCAGCTTAATGATGTAATTAGAGACCTTGGATTGTCGAAAAGATCTTCTGAATTACTTGCATCCCGGATGAAAGGAGCAGATCTCATAAATAAAGAAACTAAAGGTTCGTATTACCGTACTCGAGATTTTGTGTACTACACAGATATTTATGACTGCCATGGGCTTACAAAGATATGATTCAAAGGAATGGCATCTATTTATCGACTCATCAAAATGCACCTTGAAATGTCTCATTTTACATAATGGAAATAAATTTCACTCCTTGCCTATCGCACATTCAACCAAAGTAAAAGAAGAAAATGGAGGAACGATACTAGGAACACTTCGTTATAAAACAATTGTAGAAATATTAGAAAAACGAAGAAAAGAAAATGTCAGAGTTTGTAGCATAGGGTACAACTAGAGACGCAACTGAGAGTAAGCTGAGAGCAGTGGTGTTAACCATACGGTAATTACCGTATTGTACGGTAATTTAGACCTCCGAACGGTAGGCAGGTAATTTCTACATTTGTACGGTAATTTGAAAAAGTTTAAATTTTTAAGCATTCGACCACAAAATTCATATTTTCTTAATGTGTCTACGCATAACACTATACTTTACTTTACTAACCACTATACGGAGTTGATTTTTAAGTAAAATTATAAATTTTGTTAGACGTTTCTCCACATAATTAATGATATCGCAAAATGGGTCAGGCTCAGTCCATTGTTATTAAAATAAACCTAGAAAAGTTGAGATTTACATAACCTTATATATTGCGTTTCAATCGCCTCAATAGTTTCGGAGTTATAATATTTAAGCAAAAAATTTAATTTTTACGTAAAAATATAAATTTTTTTGTTTTAAAAAAATCATGAAAAATCGAATTTATTCACAATTTGCTCATTTTCACAACATTTTAGTTTTTTGTTTGATATACATACAATTGTGTAGTTAATGTTCTTCTTTCGATTGATTGTATTTTGAAAACATTTTTCCTATGCTATGTACAAATTTTCAAATATATGTTACGTTTCAATCGGCTTAGTAGTTTCGGAGTTATAAAAATAAATTGAAGCAAAAAATATAATTTTTACGTAAAAATATAGATTTTTTTTATTTTAAAA
Source organism: Calliphora vomitoria (assembly GCA_942486065.2). Lineage (NCBI taxonomy): Eukaryota > Metazoa > Arthropoda > Insecta > Diptera > Calliphoridae > Calliphora > Calliphora vomitoria. The sequence goes on along the minus strand of OW818031.2, from coordinate 27,563,264 downwards.
AAATCATGAAAAATCTAAAACGGCTAAAATTGTTCAGATTTATTGATTTATCACAAAGCCACATATAATAGGAATAAAATGAGATATCGATTATAAAAATCGAGGGGAATTTATTCACAATTAAGTGAATTCACTCATTTTCAAAAAAATTGTAAGAAAATATTATTATTTTTGTACAAGACTTTGTATACGGTAATTTTACCCAAAAACGGTAATTCTTTTAGGGCTGTACGGAAATCGAAACAAAAAAGTTAACATCACTGGCTGAGAGTAACAATTATTACGCTCTTCACACGTACTAGTGATATGTGAATTCAACATACTTGTAAGAGAATTAAACACATCAAAATACTTGAAATTTTAATTTTGATTTTCGACTAATTATATACCGAACCGCTTTATTATACTTCTACACAATTTTTGGCAAATTTTTTTAATACTTAGAAGGACACTTTTATTTCCGAAACACGTTAATTTTGCTCAAATGAAAAAAATAATTTTTTATTAATTTTTGACACTTAATTTTATCTGTGGTAGAATTTAATTTATGGAACAGAGTTTCAATTTTTGGTATTGAAAATAGAAGAAAATTTAAATAAATTAAAATGAAAAATCATTATAGAACTCTGTGTGTCTGGTGAAAATTGAAAAGGCACCAATACAACCTCAAAACTATGTAGTAATACATTCTCACGACTTGTGTAGAAGTGTAAAAAAGTTTGAAAATCGAAGTTAAAATTTCAAGTATTTTGATGTGTTTAATTCTCTCACAAGTATGTTGAATTCACATATCACAAGTACGTGTGAAGAGAGTAATTATTGTTACTCTCAGCTTACTCTCAGTTGCGCCTCTAGTTGTACCCTATGGATATATGGTTTATAGTTTATAATAATTATTGAAACAATAAAAATAACAAAATTCGTGTAAAAATGAAAGCTGACTTTTTGAATTTCCCACTTCTTAACTGAATGAGCAACACTGCTCCTGTCAACAGGCATCTGTCAATTGACTCCTGTCAAAATTTGAACAAGCTACGTCATTTAGTTTATACTAGCTTGACCCGGTGCGCTTCGCTACCCCTGTCGTAGTCTATGTTGGAAATTTCAGTAAAATCGTTTCGGCAGTTTAGTATTTATTGTACCAATAAAGGTACCAATTTTACCGGTTTTCCTCCTGTTTACACCTTTCTGGTCCAAGTACTGAAAAAAGTTATAGCCTATTGACGCTTCCAAGTAAGGATCTATCTACGTTCCAAATTTCAATAAAATCGATTCAGCCGTTTAGGCGTGATGCTCAAACAAACAAACAAATAAACAAACAAACTTACAAAGACATTTATATATTTATATAGATTTGACAGCCATTGATAGCAAACTATCGCGCTAGTTGAGGAGAAAATGGAAAAAATGAATTTCGTGCCCTTTAAGCATTATTTTTTGCGGAAAGAAACATCATTCGAACCAATTCTAAGCTTGATTACTGCAATTTCAGTGGTAAATAAGTGGTTTACAGAATTTCGTTGTGGCCGTACAGGCACGGAAGATGTCGAACGTTCTGGACACTTAGTTAAGGTCTCTACACCCGAAACAATTGAACAAATTCACGATATGCTGTTGGCCGATTGAAGATAGGCATCTCACATGGCGCAGTGGTTTCACTTTTGAATGATCACTTGGGTATGCTTTCTGCAAGATGGCTTTCCGCAAGATGGCTGTCAATCAGGTGCACACATATGCAGTTTCCATGGCAAAAATCCATGAATTGCTCCCTCTTCCGTCCTATTCTCTGAATTTAGCCCGCATGACTATTTCTTGTTTTCAAACCTGAAGAAATGGCTCGGCGGAAAGAGATTTGACTCCAACGATGACATTATATCACAATAAAATACTTATTTTGATGACCTCGAAAAATTTTATTTTTTAGAAGGGATAAAAACATTTTTTAAACTTTGGACAAAGTGTATAGAGCTTAAAGAAGACTATGTTGAAAACCAAAAAGATTTTTTTATACAAAAACCTGTTTCATACAAAAATTCACTGACTTATTGACCCACCCTGGCTTAATCTTTATAAGCTGAAACACCATTCTGGCATAATTTTTACCAAAATTGCTTTTCATTTCTTCACTTATTTGTCATCAATTATGGACATCTACTTCATTAAGACAAAATAGGTAACATCACTGCAAATATTCCAGAAAGAGTAAGAGGAATAATATGGAATAATGTACTCAAAGTGTGTTCAATAGTTATTTGATCCTAAAAACACAAATGTTATTCTTTAACTTTAATATTTATTTACTGAAAGCTTTTGATCATATCAACAACTTTTAAAATTATCCTCGTACAAAATATTAAAGATCCGTGTTTAGAACTTGAATACATGTAAGTGTTTAAAAAAATATTTATTCATTGATTAATGTATAAACTTATTTCAAAAGAAAAGAAAACAAAAATTGGTCAAGTACGTTTCAAAAACTCGGTTAGTTGTTTGTTTGACTTTGACGAATTTATTAATCATGTTCAACACCAAAGCCTAAACACCTCCTAACATTACCTATGGCTATTTAATACTTAAAAGAAAACAATATATACAAATTGTATTGAAAAGTTAATACATTAAATTAAATTTAATTTATCTATTTTTATCTCATGTTTCGTATTTTATTCACTTTATTATATTTAACATCAAATATAAAATGAAACTTGTGGTACGTATCGTGGGAACTAACATGAGCAAATATGAGTTTTATATCTTCATTTTAGCCTTGTTCAAGGTTAAGAAAAATGCTTTAAATGTCTTTAGTTAAGTAATTTAATATTAATAAATTTTCTTGTTAATAAAACCATCAACTGTTATATTTTGTTTTACTTAAATCATTATTTAAAAGACGTATGAAAGAAAAAAAAAACTCTACAATTTATGAGTTTTAATAACATTTTACGTCCGTTTATAGTAGTATATAGTGAATATAAGGTACTATTTGTTTTTTTTCCTTCTTTCTATAATTTAATTTAAATTGTTTTATAATGTCTTAAACAAATTATAATTACCATTATTAAAATTAATTACCCACAGCTCGTAGAAGTTTTTTTCTGTTGATTTTTTCTTAAAAAAAAGGTTACATTATGCGAATAATCACAGAAGTAACAAGTGAATTTATATCAGAAGTAGTCTGAGACTCTGAGACACATACATTTCATACGGTAGTGAAACAAGTCTATAAATCTGTGTTATTTATTGTATATAACAAGTAAGAGAGCTATATTCGGCTGTACTGAATCTTATATACCCTTCGCGAAAGTAAACTTTAAGATAAAGATTGAAAAAAATGTTTGTTATGTTTAACAAAAATTTTTTGGTGAAAAAAAAAAAAAAATCGGTTTAAAAAATATTTTTCTTGATTTCGACCCACTGTATGCCCAAATTACTATGGCGTTATAAACATCGTTTGAAAGGTATTTGAAATATCTATCATAGATATCCATATTAAAATCCAGATATAGATTAAAGAAGTAAGAGAGCTATATTCAGCTGTGCCGAATCTTATATACCCTTCATCAAATTATACTTTAAAATTAAAACTTTAAATATTTTTATGTAAACAAAATTAAAATTTTTTTCAAAATTTAAAAAAAATTTGTTAAAATGAAAATTTTAAATATTTTTATATAAACAAAATTTAATTTTTTTTTTTCAAAATTTAAAATTTTTTTTTTTTTTTTTTAAATTTAAAAATTTTTTTTTTTCCAAATTTAAAAATTTTAAATTTTTTATTTTTATTTTTTTCGAAATTGGTTTTTTTTTTGTAAATGTTTTTCAATATTTTTCCCGATTTTGACCCATTGTAGGTCCAAATTACTATAGCCTTATATACATCGTTGCAATATACTTTGAAATATCTATCATTAGATATCCATAATATCTATATTAATGACTTAGTAATCCAGATATGGATCAAAAATAGGCAAAAAATCGAGGTTGTCCCGGTTTTTTCCTTAAATCTTAGCCATTTGTGGACCAATGATTTCAACATACAGACGGAAAAACGGACATGACTATATCGACTTCGCTATCTATAACGATCCAGAATATATATACTTTGTGGAGTCGCAAATTTAAAATGTAGAAATAAGAAACGGAATGACAAACTTATATATACCCACTCATGGTGAAGGGTATAAAAATAGGTAAAAAATCGAGATAGTTGTGGTTTTTTGCTCATATCTCAGCCATTTGTGGGCCGATTTTCTCGATTTTAAATTGCAACCGAACTGGGACTATAGCGAATATATTGATGTATGAATCATGTATGTATGTTATTTAGGGGCTACGGATAGTTGATTTCAACAAACAGGCGGACAGAGTGAGATGGATATATCGACTCCGCCATTTAAAGGTTAGATTAGGTTCCATGGGCAGCCGCTCCTCAAGCAGCTCACTTGGGCAGCTCACATTCAAATCTGATCCCATTGTGATAGCCAAGAGGTAGTCATCAGTGTATTTACAGTACTTCCGTTGACTCCAAATTAAACCAACCAGATTCCCGGATGAAGGAATAAATTCGTCTCAGATTCATCCTTGATAGCTTGTCCAAATATGATAGGAATGGAAATCCGAGGATGTGTTCCCTCAGGTTTGTCAGAGCCGAACATTGGCAGAAAAGGTGATACACAGTCTCTTCCTCTTCTTCGTTATGGCAGCTTCTACAGTAATCATTGTACCGTAGGCCCATTCTTCTAGCATGTGTCCCGATTAAACAGTGTCCTGTAATAAAGGAGACAATTAGCCTTATTTGCTCACGACGGTATTCTATAAGTAGATTCGTCCTGCTGGAATTATATACGGGGCAAGTCGACCCCGCTGTAGCACAGGAAGGTTCATTAGTCCACCTGTTTTGTGCAATCCATATACACCCCTATCGCGAATCAATATTTCACATGAAAAATGTTCCCTTTTCCCATTTCTCGTTCATCAACTTTGTTCACGTGAAAAAATTCCCCATGTTGTGAAATTTTTAGATGGGATTTTGTAAACAACATACAGCTGTTACATACAAAATCAACTATTGTGAATGAAAAGTTCATGGGAATATCACGATAGCAATTTTTCCTTTGAGGGAAATGGATATTTCATGGGAACATAAATTTCACATGTTATTGCCGATAGGGGTGATTGTTTCTGCTGAACAGCCATCTTGCATTTAACAAGGGAAATACCAGAAAAGAGGTCGAGGAGGAAATCGAGGAATTCGTCGTCGCACTTCTTTTGGCCAAATCATCTGCTATATAAATACCCTGATTTCTATCGTATCCAGGGATCCATATAAGCGTTATCCGGCATTCCTTGATTAACCCAGATGTCGTAAAGACACCCGCTATTTCGTTAACGCAGCCTTGCTGTCAGTAAATATACATATATCACCAGATATTCGATAATACCTCAGCCAGTTGGATGCACGTTTAATGACAGTAATTTCCGCCTGAAGAACAGTACAGAAGTTAGGTAGCCTAAAGTAGGATTTTATCCCAAAGTTTTCTATATAGAAACCTCCACTGACCCTACTACCCCTGTTAGAGCCATCAGTGTATATCCGTATGACATCAGCAGGGGGGAAGAGTCCGCGTTGCCATAAATCCCTATTCGGGATTATTATATGGAAATCCCTATCGAAAAAAGGTTTTGCGATGCAGTAATCGACATTACCATGTATGTGCCTTTAGTAATTCAGTATCCTAGAGTGTCCAAGGTCCTTACCAGACCACGAACAACCAGCATTTAGTCTCACAGCAGAGTTGAGAGCCATTTGTAGCACCATCAAATCCACCGGTAACCAGTTTAGAATAGTAAAAAGTGCCTTAGAGGAAGTAGACCTTATAGTATTGTTTATAGTCTTAGGACTCGTTCAACGGTTTTCCGGTGAGTAGCATTATCGAAAGCCTGCCACCACACCAATACTCCATAGAACAAGATGGGTTTAACGACTGCTTTGAAGATCCAATTGATACCTTTCGGCATAATACCCCAGTTAGTACTAATTGCCTTTTTGCAGGAGTAGATGGTCACATAGGCCTTCAAATTCCAGGACAATCTCTTAAATAGAATGATGCCAAGATACTTTGCATTATTCCTGATCTCAAGGCTGATTCCATTCAGTCTAGGTGGTCTAAAGTCATCGATCTTATACCTCCTAGTGAAGAGAACCAATTCCGTTTTTTTGGGGATTCACACTAAGTCCACTTGATATACTCTACCATCTATAGCGATCCAGAATATATATACTTTATGGGATCGCATATCAAAAATGTAGAAATTACAAACGGAATGAAAAACTTGCCACTCATGGTGAAGGGTATTAAAACATAGGATGACTATGAAGAAAAATAAAACGCAAAGATGTAGAAGAAATAAAAATTATTTTGTTTCTTTTTTATTAACAATTACTCTACTACTACTTATTCAAATTGTTGTTATTGTTGTAAGCTGGGTAAAATAGTTTATTTCAAGTTTGGTTATTGTTTCTTATTTTCTGTGTACAAAATACACGTAGGTATGTTTAGAGACAGCCATACGTATTGTTTGTACCAATACTTTGTTGGTGTTTTAATAATATAATTAATTTGGCGCACGTTTTATGTATTTTTTTGGTTTTTTTCATTAGTAGCTGTTGGTTTTTTTAGTGTTTCTACCCCACCAGTCATTTTAATAGTGTCCCAGCGAAAAGTAATGAACAGCTTTGTAGAAAATCCCATTTTTATCACTGCAAAAGTGATTCTTTGGATGTAATCATTAACAACTTCTTAGCAAAACAACGTCTGCGGGAAATTTGTGTCAAGCTTTTTTAACCAGTCCAATTGTGGAAAAATGTTTAAATTTGTCAATGTATTTCTTGTAGTTTTGAATTTTTCTTTAAAAATTATTTCTTTTGCTGGGAATGATTTAAAATATTTTCGGTTAGTGTATGACTACATCGTTATTATGCAAAATGCTTCATTATTATGTGCAGCAATGTGCATGCACGTTGTTATTAAAAAAAAATTTTAAATCTCGTTTAAAATTGTTTATTATTTTTTAATAATTTAGAAATTATTAAATAAATCGTATTACTAATAATAATTATTTTGTTCATAAGACAAAGGGTGTATTAAATTAGTCAGTTAGTTTGTAACTTAAAGAGACTGTAACTTATAGATTGAAGTCACTATACTTCACTATGAGTGGCAAGGGTATATTAAGTTTGTTATTCTCTTTGTAATTTCATCATGTTTCATTTGCGACCCTTTAAAGTATATATTGTTACGAATGTGCAATGACGATTTGAATTCAACGGTCTGTAACGACTGCCTGCAGCATTCATCATGTTTGAAGGCACGTCCATCAGTAGCATGCGATTATTGGCATTGATTGTAAGTATGGCAACACTAAATGTTTGGGCTGCTGGCAATGACATCGAAGGCTCTGGAATTCGAATGTACTAGTATGTCCGTTAAGAGCATTTTAGAAGATTCCTGATAGATGGCGCGTGTATAAATAGTGGCAGAGCTGGCAGTCGTCAGTTGAGTTTATCATTGGCGTTGTTAAAGTTAACATCAATTGTCGTGTACATGTGTGTTTGTACATTATAAAGTTTGTCTGTATTTCTGCGAATTGATATACGTATATAAAGACACTGAGTGACTATTTAATTATGTTGTTGTTGTACATTCTAATTAAATAAAGAGTTGTTACAATTTTAAACTACTTAAACTGCTTTTATTTGCAATCAAAAGTATCCGGTTTATTTAAAAGGTAAAAACGTAACAATATATTCTGGATCATTATAGATAGCGGAGTCGATACAGCCATGCCCATATTTCCATCTGTCTGTTGAAATCAACTGATTGATGATTGATTACATCAATATATCCGCTATAGTCAATATATAGCTATTCAAAATCGAAAAAATCGGCCCACAAGCGGCTGAGCTATAAACAAAAGCCATTTTATACCTAAAAAATTGGTTTTCGCCAAAAATAGTTTTTAGTATTTATCTTAAAGTATACTTTTGTAAAGGGTAAATAAGATTCATTCTGTTTTTTGGTAGCCTGATGCCGTGAATGTGTTTAATGCATTATTGCTAAAGAAGTAGACAGTAAGGAAGCTTATAAGCCCACGCTTGAATTCAGTATGCCAATTATTTAATCAATGAATACGAAGGTTAAGATTCTATCAAATATCTTAATTTTCACACATAATGCTCTCACAGAAATATGCTAATACACATCTACATAAATCAATACCTTTTATTAGCTTCTAATGTATTAAATATGAGTAAATAATTTAGATTTTGCGACACTTTTAAAAACATGACTATACGCTATTCCAAATAGATTATATTCAAAATTAAATATTCATAAGTTTATTAATAAATTTATGTATTTAAAATTCATAACTGTTATCAAAAATCAATAAAATATTTTTGTTTCCGTTTTCATCGCATTTAAGTGTTTATGTCAAAATTGCATTTTTCAAATATTTACGGCTTAGGAACCGGTCAAACCAAATATTTCAATTGAATGATGCTTAACAGCAGTGATGTTAAATATTTTAAAATTTAATTTTTTTTTTTTTTTTTGCATAAATTCAAAATAATTTTTAGAATATAATTATAAACGTGGTAGGTAGAAACTAAGTCATTTTGTCTGAAATTAATAGTATTTTTATCTGAAATCATAATAGCAATTATGATTATAAACCCAATTTGAGTGCACAGGTTTGGCGATGAAAATACTGTGTTTTATGAAAATTATTTAAAAGCAATTGGGGAATTCACACGGTCTGCTATTAGGTCATATTGTTATAATGTCCTAATATATTATGATAGTTTAAACAAATGTTTGTATCAAACAAAAAACTTCTAAACTAATAAGACTTTTTGAACTATTGGTCAATTCACAAAGTCTGTCATATTGTCATAATGTCCTAATATTTCACAATGGTTTTTATTGCTTTTCAAGCAAAAAATGTCCTAAAATAATACTACTTTCTATGCTATGTTAATTGTGTTATCGTAAAGAACCAGCAGATACCAACGCCGAATGCCTAAGAGTCGGTTAAGCCGAGCCGCCGAGTAGTGATATATTAGGACATTATGGCAATATGACTGATAAGAGACCTTGTGAATTGACCATTTGTTTTGTCATAAAATAACACTTTTTTTGTTTGAAACACAACCACAATTTGTTTAAACTATCATAATATATTAGGATTTGATTTTTTTTTTTTTAAATAAACATGGAAGTTTAATTTTAGCATTGTAATGTCTGGAAATTTAATCCAACTCTTAGTCAGAAGGACCAAATCAACCGACTTTTATTTATAGCAGTGAGAACCAAACACATCCACGCGACACGAACACAATACGGACGCCAACCAAACTCTCAACATAGAGTTCAAAAATAGACACACATTTCACTCAATAGCACCCCAGCAGTTCTAAGAGACTGTCCGGAACTAGTAATTTTCCCCTATCATTTAGGGTGACAACTAGCTACATAACTATCTACGGGATTTGTTATTTTAACACGTGCATGTCCTTAGCAGAGGTTCCCTTGACCCTTTTTGGATTGCAATGAGACTGTCTGATAGCTGATCCACTTGATTAGCTACATAAATATTTATTTTCACATGTTCCGGTGCAAACGAAAGCTAATTGACCTCAAATAGTCAGTTATAAAGACATATCATGGACAGTCCAATAACCGATTGCTTGTAAACAAACCTTATTCCGACAACTTTCCAATGGTATACTTCTGGTGGCTAAAATAACTGCTTTCTAAAGTGCTGTACAAAATAAACGTTTAAAGTGACTACACTCTAGACTACATAGAGACAATATAGCGACAATTTAGATGGGATGTTTAACTGTATGAGAATTATTGATTGTATAGCTTAAAAATGCGGAACTTTTTCCCACTTTTAGCTTTTATTTTCAAACATTTGTACAACATAAATATGTTCAATGTATATAACTGCTTTCTAAAGTGCTGTACAAAATAAACGTTTAAAGTGACTACACTCTAGATTATTTAGGGACAATAAAGTGACAATTTACATGGGATGTTTAACTGTATGAGAATTATTGATTGTAGGGCTTAAAAATTAGGAATTTTTTTAAACTTTTACCTTTTATTTTTAAACATTTGTACAACATAAATTTATTCAAAGTATATATTGGTCATTGTTAGCTACGACCTTTTCCCATTATTCTAACAACATATGGATACCCAGCCAAAAGAACTGCTCACCTTTTGAGGCCAAGAATGAATCAAGCCAATATCAGATACTCTGTTCCAAAGTGAAGCGTATCCCAGAGAGAGCGTTCTGCATCGTTCGAAATAATTAGTAATCGGATGGGGCACGGTCTGGACTATAAAGCGGGAGAAGCAAATCTTCCCAACTACTTCTTTCTAAATAGTTTTTAACAGGTATTGCAACATGTGGCCTAGCGTAGTCTTGATTTTTTTCGGCCAATGCTCGCTTTAAATGAATCAGTTGCGTTCGGTACAGGTTCCCTGTGATGGTCTGGCCAGATTCATTTGGGTTCCAATAAATACATAGAATTACCTTACCGCTATGTGTTTTTGGCTTTGGAGTCGATTCGTATAGATGGCCGGGCTTCTCATACGATCTCTTACACTTCGGGTTATCGTAATGGATCCATTTGTCATCACAAGTACTGGGTGGGTGCAAACATGATTTTCTTTTATATTTCAAGGTCCCTCAGCCATGTATGGTACCACATTTCCATGTTTTTGGGTCAATCCTGCTGCTTGCAAACGTTTTGAAATGGCAGCTTGTGTAGATCCCAATGATTTTGCAAGCTCTTGTTGAGTTTGACGAGAATCTTTATGGAGTAATGCCTCCAATTCATGGTCTTCAAACTTTTTCGGCTGGTCTGGGCGATATTTGTCGTTCGTGTCAAAATCATCACTACTGTACCGCACAAACTATCTCTCGCACCTTGAAATTGATGAAACATATTCACCATAAGCTTCGGTGAGCAGTCGGTGTGCTTCAGCGGCACTTTTTTCAAATTAAAGAAGTAAAGCAAAACTTCCCGCATATGACTCTTTGTTGGCACAAAATTCGAAATTTTCGTAGCCAAAAACACTTTGTTGTTTACACTTTAATGTTCAATAAATAAATGAGAATTAATGACGGATTTGTAGCATTAAAAATGACATATAAGTTATTAAAAACAAAAACCGCGTTCAAAAGATACGCCATCTATTGTAAATCCAGCATTTTTAAGTCATTCATCCCAATATATCAACACAATTTCTATAAAACCAGTTTGTACGAATTACTCACAAAATTACTCACTTGGAGACACTTAAGTGACAATTGACTTCATTCTAGAATATCAGGGATATATAAAGCAGCCAATTGACATCTATATTCACTACAAAGAGCACATACGTGTCACAGGACCCAAATAATATAAATTGTAGTTAGCCAAGTGATTAGACATTAGTGACAATTACTGTTTATAAGGCATATTGACTACTGCTGGTATTCTAGAACCATTTCAACATTTGTGCATGTTTATTGTAACCATATCAAAATTTTTAACAATATTATAGTCACAGATACTGTTTACATGATTGTAGTAACAATAATATGGTTAATTTATGATTCACAGATTATGATATCCATAAGCCGAGCGCAACATAATATGGTAAGTCCTTCATCATATAAATGGTTGTCACAAACATATACATGTTTACTGTAACCATATATATGGTTGATACAATCATGTGAATCGTAAGTTAACCATATTATTTATACCACAATCATATAAATAGTTATTGCGACTATAATATTGTTAAAAAACTTATAAAAATGTTGAAATGGTTACAGTAAACATGCACAACTATATTTTTTTCTGCGTGTAATTAATTCTCATTTAAAGTATTTCTCTTTTAGCTTGACTCTGATTTCTAGGGTAGCAAATAAATATAGTAAAAGTTACATACGGAATGGTAAAGAGTATAAAAGTTTAATTTCTAATGTAGGCTGCAAAATATTCGACCACTTACTCCACCAATTAACAATTACATGTTTTGATTATTTCATACCAACTTTAAGTGGGGTTTTTTATTAGTCATTTAGAATTAAGTCACGAGAGTCTTCTGTATTGTTTTTTTTTATAAATAGAATTTTATTAAAACAAATTATTACCATTTTAGAGTAGATTTTTTTGTTCAACATTTATATTTTATTTTTAAATCATTATCCACATACTTAATTAGTTAAGAAGTGTGATTGAATAAGAAAGTCTGTACTTATGGAGAGCTGTGAAATTATTGTTTTTACCATAAAAAGAACGAACTAAAAACAAGTGATTAAATTAAGCAAGGTCGTTCACAGTTTTGAATAGAGAGCTCTGGCTAAGCGAAATGTTTTTATGATGATGATGATATTTCCAGAATAATGGTCTGTTATATGGCGATAGATTTTTATGGGGTTTTAATGAAGTTTTCGTGGCGAGTTGTGTTAGGAATAAAACAATATGGTAGATAAGTGAACCAGAGATGGATATATAGTGCTATAACTATGAATGTATCGTCAAAAGTATTATGCAATATTATCTATTGAAAGGTAAAAAATGTCTTTACTCTATAACAAATAAAATTTTAACTTTTTCACGTTCATAACTTTTAATTTAGCAAAATCTGCTAATTCGCAAACATACTTAATTTCAACATTGTATGTTTTTAATTTCTCTTATGTTTGTTTTAAAAAAGCCATAATTAGCACACTTTGACAGAAACCCTTAAGCGAAAATTATAAAATTTATACTTTTATACATATAAATTTAATTAATGGCATCATTAGAACATGGTACAATCATGTACATTAAAGTCGTAAATTTTCCCAATACAAGTTTATGACCAAACAGAACAAACTAACTGCAAACTAAATGATTTATTTGCAAAACAAAAATAACATAAACTATTCATCCATCTATCTATCTATCCATCGTCTATCTATTTTTATAAATCATCATATGTCGTAGTAGGTACCGGACATAAAAAAAAATAAAAATAATTCAGCTTATACGATACGTTACTTAAAACTGTTTGTATGATAATTTTTCAGAACTGGTTGAGAATACTACTTACTGGTCATCATCTATGTATGAAATTAAAAATTTTGAATTCTCAGCAGGTTAAAAGTTCAACTTCTAATAAATCTATAAATATTTATCTAAACTTAAATGTAGTTATTCATTAGTTTGTGTGCTTTTTGTTTAATTTGTATTTATTAAGGAAATAATTTTAATAAAGGGTCTTTTATTAAGCGCTTTGTATCTTTAAATTTAAATAGAACAAAGTGTGTGTGAGATATGTTCGTTTGAAAGGCCTATTAATGACATTATGGAGTATAATAACGCCACGGCTTCGCTGGGTGGCGCGCTTCCGAAACTTCCAATTTTCCATGACTCTGGCGCATACGTTAGGTTCCATGCACAGTCACCCTTCAAGCAGCTCTCTTGTGTCCATGCAAAATTGATCGCATTGTGATACCCAAGAAGTAAGCAGTAGGATCGACTTGCGTTGTTTCCAAGGTGAACCCACCAGATTCTTTGATAATAGAATTGATGTATTTCAGATTCATCCTTGATAACTCATCTAAACACGAGAAGAAGGGGGTTCCAAGAATACGTTTCCTCAAGTTTGTTAGAGCCAGGCAATGGCTGGGACACAATAGGGAAACAGTCACCTTCTCTTCTTGGTTTATACAGCTTATTTAGTAGTCGTTAAAACATAGGTTTATGACGTGTAAATGAGGCTTAATTTGACAGTATAATGGAGTCAAATGGCACGATCTGGGTGGCCAGTTCACATACCTCTATGTGAGATGACAATGCCCTCAAATCGCTCGTGCAGAATGACCAATGTGATATAAGCTGTTTGGCATGTAGCGCTATCCTGTTGAAACCACATATCCTGTCCAGTAGAAGTCCATATCATCCAATTCAGCCCAAAATAAGCACTCGCCGTTGACGGTGAAAAAATATTGACCGATAAACCGCCAGTCCAAAATCCACACAAAACAGTGACGTTTTCTTGGATCTCATGTGAATTGGTATCGTCCCAAATTCGAAAATTGTATTTGTTGACGTACCCATTTATCCAGATTCCATTTTATTTCCTTTTCTACAAACTGAATTAATGACAGCCAATTCGACAGATGTAGCTTCAACAATATGTCCGCTATCAACTATCAAAAAGTTCAAAATTCCCTATTGGAATACCCTTTATTATATTCTTCACCTTCGTGAGAAAGGTATAAGTACATAAGTTTGTCATTCCGTTTGTAGTTTCCACAATATAACTTTCTGACCCTATAAAGTGTATATATTCTGGATCCTTATAAATAGCGGAGTCGATTTAGCCATGTCCGTTTGTCTGCCTGTCTGCCTGTCTGCCTGTTGAAATCAATTTTCTGAAGACCCCAGATATCTTCGGGATCCAAATCTTCAATAATTCTGTCAGACATGCTTTCGAGAAGTTTCCTATTTAAAATCAGCAAAACCCGTCCATAAATAACGGAGATATGAGCAAAAATCCGAGACAACCTCTATTTTTGGCCTATTTTTTATCTATATCTCGATTACTAAGTCATAAATATAGACAATATGGATATCTAATAATAGATATTTCAAAGTTCATTGCAAAGATGTATATAAGGCTATAATAAGTTGGACCTACAATGGGTCAAAATCGGGAAAAATATTTTTTAACCCGAATTTTTTGTCACAAAAAACATTTTTTGACATAAATTTTTTTCACTAATAAATTAAAAAAATTTTAAAAAAAAATTAAAAATTTTTTTTTTTAAAAAATTGTTTAAAAAAATGTAAAAAAATTTTTTTTTTATATTATTTCAAAATATAATTTGGTGAAGGGTATATAAGATTTGGCACAGCCGAATATAGCTCTCTTACTTGTTATTAAACTTTTTTGCTTGATTTTGCAAATGCGCAATACAAATCTTTTTAATAAGCAATATTATGAGTTAGAAACCCATCTGAGGCATCCTGCCAAACTATGTTTTGCAAGTTCTTCATATTATTATTTATTTAGCAATGCAGACCGTTGCCCCACATTCTTTGCTCCATTTTCACATACTCTTCATTTTCTTTATACAATTAAAACCGTATTGTTAATTTTTGTTAGAATTTTACATCCCTACATGTTCCTTGCACTACTCGAGGTAGCATAAAGCTACGTGGTTTCGTTAATAAGGTATATATTTAAGTCGTACGGTTTATTAGACCATAGCGTCCGTTCCTGGTGTTGCGGTATCTAACATCGCCATCAGGCGTGCAGAAGTATGCAGGTATTTAGCCATACAAAATGAAAAATATTAGGTTTATCCCTCCCAAGGTCGGTTGTCAGAGCCGCGCTAACGTGTGGGTGACCGACAGTGGGTGCGGTTGACATTAAAAAAGGATTGGCTATGTAGACAAATTTAAGAATTTGCTTGAGCTTCACTTTCCCATTAGACCCCCCAAAGATTTCGTCATTAATGCCTTATAAATTTATATTGCGCATATTTTATCTACTCATTAGGTCATCGACTTTAATAATTATAACTTCTTCATATGTTATTTATAGTTTGTTTTGGATAGTTGAGAAACCATGATTTTATTATTAATTTGACATTAGTCTATTGTCATTTAATTAAATATTATTAACGGTTTGACTAAAAGCTGAAACATTGTTTATATTATCATTAAGAGAATAATAATATATCGGATTTTAATTTTAGTTGCAAATATTCATAATTTATAATTTGCAAATTTATAGAGAAATACATATAAAAACAAAATATAATTAAATAACGAACATCTAATACTCTATGTATCGTTCCCACGACAATTGCATCATTACTCCGGAACGATCCGAACCCCACTCGTTCAAATATACAGCGAGAGCTGTATCAACTAGAAGTTCGGAAAGAACTTTCGACAGCAGACCTGTAACAACAACAACCATAAGTCTAAATTTATAATGAGTTATGTTACGTTGACAACAAATACAACTAGTCCAGTTTTCAAAGGGAACAATTTTTTCAAGGAGGATCTAGACTAGAATACCTGCAAACAGCCACTTGCCAAACGATTCAAATATGGGCATTGTTTCCTCAATTTATTAAAGTGGTGGTTGGCATAAAGAGTACATGAAATATGTTTTATACTTTCTTGTAATCTGTTTGATATTCGCGTTGTTTACACGTAATTAACCGATCATGTTGTTGACCCGGTGACTATGAGTGCCGACCACTGCATTAAATACATTAATGTGTATTTTACATGACTTCCATGTTAAAAAATAAATAGCTTTTTGCTCTCCTGTTAAAAGAATATTTCGGGCAAATATAGAAATGCAAATTAAAAATAACGAAATAAAATAATTATTGAACATAGCTAAAACAATAATATTCTCGCAATACACTAATTTACTGCGAGGTCACAAATGATTATTGATTATTGCAATTATAAATAAAATGTCAAATATATTAAATATTTGCCATTATTTGTTTTGCTTAAAACTTTAATTCCTTTAATAAATTTACTACTTAACCGCAACATTTTAACTTTTAATAAAATATTTTGCCGCTTAAATTTATGAGCATTTCTTAATATTTTAATTAACACTTTAAGGTATAAATACAAAATAGTTAATTCTAATTTATTACCAGTTTTATTCAAAAACAATTTTGTTAATTATGTTTTGGAGGATTTAACATTATTTTAATTAAAACAAAATATTTTATATGGGAAAAAAAGTAAAATAAATTAAGAATATTGATAAAGAATTCATTACAGTGTCATTAATCATTAAATTTTTAATTATAAAGTTTCCTTATCAAATTATTAATTATTATTAAGCAGGATTTAATAAATTATATTAGGGAGATGTGCAAGATAACATTGTATACATTAGTCTACTTCCAAGATAATTATTTGAGCAATATATTTGTTTAAAATAGATACTGACCACTTTCATTTCGTGTTGACATTGACATTTCCTGATGTTATTGGGTGTAAGACTTAAAAATGCGGGATTTTTTAATTTTTTTAGCTTTTATTTTGAAACATGTACAATAAAAATTTATTCAAAGTTGTTGGCCATTGTTAGCTATGACCTTTTCCCATCTTTCTGGCAACATATAGATTACGGGCCAAAAAAACTGCTCATATTTTGTGGCCAAGAACGAATCAAGCCAATTTCGGATACTCTGTTCTAAAGTGAAGCATATCCCAGAGCTTCACAAACGATCTCTTACCCATATGTTTATCGTAATGGATCCATTTTTCACCTCAAGTAATGATTCGGCGCAGAAATTATTTTCTTTAATAGCGTTGAAGCAGCATTTCAGACATACAAAATCGTCTTTCAAAGTCTCTCGGCTTTAATTCGTACCCAATTACCCTGCTTTCGGATGAATGCTGCTGCTTTCAAACGTTTTGAAATTGCTGCTTGAGTAGCATCCAATTCTTGGTCTTCAAACTTTTTTGGTTGGCCTTGGTGATCTTTGTCTTCCGTGTCAAAACCACCACTTCAATACCGCAGAAAATAATCTATCGCACTTTGAAACCGATTTATGTCCGTAATTTCAACAGATTAGGTAAAATGGTAAAAATTACCAAATATTTTTACTCCATAAGTAACTAAGCAATGATAGATATATATTTGTTGAAATTACGGGCATTAATCAGTATGTATTTCATACATCATCCATTTAGTAAATTGTTTTCTTCTCTTATATCTAAACATCACACAGTGTGGCAGAATAAAATTTTTTGGAAATAAATCTGGCATTTCTAAACGGATGGCCCGATCGGAATAAATTTGACGTGGGCGTAGCCAAGGAGTATTCGAGTTTAAGTTATTAAAATGGATTCTACAAATGCTCCAGGCGCGGCGCTATGGGGGCTCTTTCGACATGTAAAATTTCTAAACACGTGCCATTTGTGTTTCTCTTCCGATTTCAAAGATTTGTACATATTTGGAAAGCGCTTGGCTAGGTCATGAAATAATATGCTTGCGTGTGCTATTTATCTCTTATAATTTCCGAGTTATAGGCATTTCAAAATTGAAATTTTAAAGTTTTGCCATATCTTGGTCCGCTTTTTTAAAAATATATGGCGTTTTTTTTTTTCATAAGTTAGACAACTAAATTGCCAATAATATTCAAAAAATTTCAGAGCAATATCGATTACGGATCCAAAAAAAAAACCATTTTAAATTTAAAAATTCAAAAAATAGTAGATTTGTGCTGTTTTTAGGAGACTTTTTTTTATTAAAAAACAAGTAAGGAGCTATATTCGGCTGTGCCGAATCTTATATACCCTTCACCAAATTATACTTTAAAATAAAATTTAAAAAATTCTTATTTTAAAATTTTTTTTTCGAAAATTTTTTTTTTAAGTTTTTTCCAATTTTTTTTTTAATTTAGTAGTGAAAAAAAGTTGTTTTTGAAAAAAATTCGGTTTAAAACATATTTTTCCCGATTTTGACCCATTGTAGGTTCAACTTACTATAGCCTTATATACATCGTTGCAATGGACTTTGAAATATCTGTCATTAGATATTCATATTGTCTATATTTATGACTTAGTAATGGAGATATAGATCAAAAATAGGCAACAAAAATAGAGGTTGTATCGGATTTTTGCTCATATCTCCGTTATTTATTGACGGATTTTGCGGATTTTAAATAGGAAACTTCTCGAAGGCATGTCTCGAATTATTGAAGATTTGGATCCCGAAGATATCTGGGGCCTTCAGAAAATTGATTTCAACAGACAGACGGACATGGCTAAATCGACTCCGCTATATATAAGGATCCAGAATATATATACTTTATAGGGTTGGAAAATTATATTGTACACAGAGAAAACAGATTCGTTATGGCAACCGAATTTGTCGCCAATCGAATTTTTTAGTCGGTTATGTCTACTATCAAACAAATCAGTTGCAATAACCGAATTTTTGATGTCGTAATGCCAGTTTGTTGGTACACAGAGAAAATAAATTTGTAATGACAGCCGAATTTTTTACATGCAATCGGTTACCATACCAATCCATAAAATGATTGCAAGTACCGAATACATGTTTACCATAAAAATGATTACAGAATGATTTTTGTTTATTTTATTTTCAAAAAACAATTAATATAAAATACAATGATTGATTTTTAAAATTGGCGGTGGGTCCAGAAATGGTAGAACATTGATTTTTACCGTTTTTTGTTACATCTGCATTAGAGTTAAAGTCTTTTATTTTCAATTCTTAATATTTCTTCTGCAACAGACAAAACAGCAGCACCAAAAACGTATCACTTCAATACGGCATCGAAAGGAAAAGCAAGGAGATTGAAAATATTTCGCCAAAAAATAAAACCTCATCCTTATACTTATTAAACCAGAGTACATCTAAAAGTAGCAAGGAAATCTTAATGCTTCTAAAAAAATTTAATATTTTTTGCATTTTTTATTTTATGGTTTGTTTTAATAAAATATTTTTCATTGTCAAATAAATGAACATTTAGTTCAATTGGATTTTGTACTTATATTTTCGGTTGTGAACACCGAATTTTGTAAATTAGTTTGAAGAAGTATTGGTTACTTTAATTACAAGCATACTTTTAGGAGACAATTATTTAATACAACCGAGAATTTGATTGTAACCACCATATTTACTACTAAAACCTGAATTCACATCGGTTGAAGTTCCCGAATCACTTCAAATTATTTTAATCTCACACAAATTGATTACAAAAATCAATTTAACAATTGCTGGAATCATAATACAGTTACAAATGTATATTTTTAGCTGTAAATATGGAAAATTTGTTGAATTAATACATTTTCGATAGTTGTAATAAACTTTTAGTACATTTAATTAATTATTAATAATTGTAACCTATTTCCAACCAAACTGTTTTCTGTGTGTAGAAATTACAAACGGAATGACAAATTTATATATACCCTTCTCACGAAGGTGAAGGGTAAAAAAAAACTTTATTTAAGAACATATAACAATTTTATGTTTTTCTGTACGATATCTTTTTTGATATAAAAAACATGTCATAGTTTTCGAATATGTCGCCCCTACGCCCTTCGGAATTTAACCTATTTTTTTTATCAAAATTTCAACTTTAGGCCACATGTTCTAAAATCCCATGTGGAAAACAGAAAGCAGCTTTGGAACCTTGATGTGATCCCTATTTATTCCCAATATATTTTCCCATCCCCGAAGGAAATGTATACCCTGTAGTATTTTCGCTCCAATTTTAAGGAATTGCGGGATTTCCTTTGACCTTTTGAAAAGTTTTTTTACACTTTGTTATTGAAAATGTGAAATTTAAAAAACGTTGATAATTTCATTGAGTTTTGCTAATAGATAAATATTTCATTACATATTTATTGAGTTTCTAAAACTAAAATTTGTATAAAAATTTTGATATGATTGCAAATATTAGGAACAATTTGATGCACATTTTTGCGAACTAATTTTTTTTTTTGTTTAGATATTAATTAATTTTTAGTTTTACAAAAAAAATTTCAAGTCAATATCTCAATCAGATTCAAAAATATGCCACTTTAAACTCCGTCCTTCAAAAATATTGCAATCAGAACAGCCGTTTAGAAATGCCAGATTTATTTCCAAAAAATTTTGATTCTGCCCCACTGTGCATGGGTCGTTTAAGTAATTAAATTTTAATGCAAGTGCGGTGTACAGTGTGCACCTGATAAGAACCACACACCACATTTAGATGCAATAATGTAATGCAATTAACCAGCACTCACAGATCTTCAAATCATGTTTATCTTGGTGGTTTCTTGTTTTAATATGATTGTATGTATGTATATATTTTAGCTTAAGCTACCGCCTTTGCTGTTTGAAGATCGCAATTATTATGATCACTATCATCAATTCGTCATCAACATTGGCATCTTGTATGTACTTTTGTAAGTCGCTTGTGGTTTGTTTAATCACTCAATAATAAAACGTACGGATGCGAGAATATTTTTGACAAGAGTTTATAACAATAAATAAATATTATATTTTTGCTGAGCAGAGGAATGAAAATGAGGGTTGTCTTCATTCCGAAGACGAGGATCTCACATTATGTTGAAGGTTTTTAGATCATTGTACTATCCTATTTTCATTTGAAGACACTGGTAATTCATTTTAAATATCTGTGTAAAACTAATGATATGGAGCCGAACGCGATCGAATTACACAACACGAACGTGAGAGAAACTTATTAAAGTTAATATAAGGGGGGAAAATGGTATACCAAAATTCACACTTTCAAGATCATTTGTGCATTAAAGTGTTGCCAACTAAAATTAAACAGTTTGACAGCTGTCAAACAGGGTTAGTAAAAATGGACCATTAAACGAGAAAATAACTTGTGAATGAGTGTTTGGCTTCTTCAGTTAGACCAAAATCATACAATGTATCGATATATGCAATTGAAAAAAAACACCCTCTCATAGATTTTTCTTCTTTTTAATTCTGATTGGCAAAAAAATATTAAAATTATTTTTTCAGGGTTTTTCATCATTATCTCTATTTTACATCTTTATGTCACTTATTAAACCAATAACTGTCATACAAATTTATACTTTTTTGAAATAATTTAATACAAACCTCCGCAGAAAATTATAATTAATTAAATTAAATAACAATAAAACAAAACTCAACTCAACATATGATTAACATAAATGCATGCATAAACTTGAATGAATGAATGAGTAAATGTGCCTGTACCGAAATATGTATAATTTTACCAGCAAAAATCTGTGCTTAATTAATTCCACAAATAATATTATTAATAATAATATAATTAACTATTAAAGTTTTGTACTTGAAAAAATCATAAAAATTCAATGGAAAAGTCAAGTAGAAGATGTGGTTAATGATGGCTCAAAAAAAAAAAAAGAAAAATAAAAAAAAAACTAAACAATCAAAAACAACAAATATTTTAGAATAAAACAAAAAAAAAAAAAAAAACAAATAAAATAAAATAATAATTGTTTAATAAAAAGATTTTTTCTTGGATTAAGCCAGTGTTAATTAAGAACTACTAAATTAATAATTTACACTAATTGGCCTAAAAAGGTGGCGTCAATTTCAAAAGAATTTAAACAAAAGTTTGTTTAAACAGAAATGAATTACTAAAGAAATTCAAGGCTGGGGATAATTTATGTTAAACAATAACTAAATGAAAAATCTTTTTAAACTACATACCAATTTGCTTAAGATTATGGACCTAATAACTATGTACTTTATAAATAAAAAAATATAAAAGAAAACAAAAACTACACAAAAAATATAATTTAAGGTCGCATAGTTAATGAGCAAATCTTTAATATAGGTACTAAATAAATCTATTAACATGAACAGTCAAGGCCAAAAGTTTTCGTACACCCTTGAACTTCTTGGTTTCTAATTTCAAAATAAAATCTTACAATGATATAACTACAAAAATTTAATTATTCGTATTTGCCAATAGACACGAAATGCTTTGTAAATATCTACTTATTTTTTATTTAGTAAAATCTATCTCAAGGGTGTTACATGAAAGTGTATACATATCAAAACAATTTTCAATTTAAATTTGAAACTGCCCAGCAGTTCTAAGAGACTGTACAACTAGTTACATAACTAGCAACGTAACTAGTTATTTCAGCACGTACATGTCCTAAACAGGACATAGTCAGTTAAAAGCACATCTCATAGACAGTCCAATAATCGATTGCTTGTAAACAAACATTCCTCCGATAACCACTAGATTTCTACTGGTGGGTAAAATAACTAATTTTTAAAGTGCAGTACATAATAAACGTTTAAACTGACTACACTCTAGGTTACTTAGAGACACTGAAGAGACAATTGACTCACGCTAGATTACAGGGGGTATACTTAAGCAAAAAGAAAATAAAGCTGTATGAGAATTATATCAACACAATTTGTATAAAACCAGTTTGTACGAATTACTCACAAACAAATATTGTGACTACACTCTAGATTACTTAGAGACACTTAAGGAACAATTGACTTCACGCTATATTACCTGGGTTGTATAAAGTAACCAATTAACTTCTCTTTGCACTACAAAGAGCACTTACGTGTCAAATTACCCAAAATATACAAATTGTAGTTAGACAGTGATCAGACATTAGTGACAATTATTGTCTATAAGGGATACGTGCTTAACTGCTCAGCCTCAAAAGTGAATTATTTGATTTTCTTTAAGATAACGAAAGTTATAAAGTCTATCTATCGATTAAAATTTAAAAGTATCGGTTTATTGCAGATTAGGCTCTGAAAAAAGGCTCTAATGTTTTTCATTATCTTAAAAAAAGTCAAATAATTCACTGGTAAGTTTTCAAGAATTTGAATTAAATAGAAAACACTGCTTTTATCTTTATTTTTATTTTATTTATGAATAATAATGCGAAGAGAATAATGTTATGTATGGAATAGTACATCGGGCACAATGTCTGATGCTGCGTAGAAACTCCTCCTTCAATGTACGGCTAGTTGTGGGCTTGTTAGCATAAACCTTTTATTTCAAATTAAATCATACAAAAAAAACCAATGTTGTTACAACACATGATCAGCAGGCCAATCCTGATCAACGAAACGGGACACTACACGAGCAGGAAATGTTTCATGCAGTAATGTGGCTGAAAAAAAAATAGAATTTGACTTCTTGGTCAGAAAAAATTTGAACAATTATTCCAAAAACGTCGAATTGCGATAAAAATCAAAATTCTCAAACAACAGTGACCCATTGTGGATAGTCGATTATACGAAAATTCAAACAAGCGACCTTTTGCTTAAAAAATCGAAAAGTCAAATTCGAATTATTAGTCGGAAAAAAATTCGGACAATTGATTACGTTGAAAAGTCGGTTCTTTATTATACCCTTCACCTTCGTGAGAAGGGTATAGTTTGTCATTCCGTTTATAATTTCCACAATATAATTTTCCGACCATATAAAGTATATATATTCTGGATCCTTATAGATAGCAGAGTCGATTAAGCCATGTCCGTCTGTTGAAATCAATTTTCTGAAGACCCCAGATATCTTCGGGATCCAAATCTTCAATAATTCTGTCAGATATGCTTTCCAGAAGTTTCGTATTTAAAATCAGCAAAATCCGTCCATAAATAATGGATATATGAGCAAAAATCCGAGACAACCTCTGAAAATTTAATAAAAAAAAGACAATTTATTGCATACTTTGACAAAAAAGCAATAAAACGTATGTTTATATGTGTGTTGGTTTCATTGTTTTGCGTATTTTTTTTTTGTTTTTTTTTTGGTGTTTCATTTCGTTTGACGTTGTTGCTTTTATACCCTTCACCTTCGTGAGAAGGGTATATATAAGATTGTTATTTCGTTTGTAACTTCTCCAATATAATCTGTTCGTCAGCAATTAAATGTAAAATTTTTAAAAGTTTTCTTGATATAGGATGCTATACGCTGAAAGTGGACAATTAATGCATCCACAACAAAGGTAAAGGGTATATAAGATTCGGCATAGCCGAATGTAGCACTGGGAAATATCGGTCCATAATTTGAACTATGTTTATTATGCTGCAATTCTCCTAAAATTTTACACAAATTAGTTCTATGTACATACTCTGAAATTATACTGTAAAATATTGCGAAAATCGGGCATAATTGTCTTATAATAATTAACATCGTAATGAAATTGAACATAAACAAGTTTTATATGAAGCTAAATCTTGCTACCAACTTTTGTGAGGATCGGTCCATATTTGACCACCCGTGTATCTGAAACAATTGGTATCACATATTAATGGTGGGTATTAGGGTATTCAATTAATCGGTTTTCTGGTTTAATCGGTTAAACGAGCGAATAATTAATCGGGGTTTAGATTTAATCGGTTAATAATCGGATAATTTTAAATTATTCGATTAACCGAATAATTTCTATTTTCATTTTAAATTGAAAATAAAACCACAAATTTTGTGTATTTATTTAAGCATTTCAACAAAAAGCAAGTAAGAAAGCTATATCTTATATAGCATTCAGTAAATTATACTTTAAAATACAAATTTTAAATATTTTTAGGCAAACAAAATAAAACACCTTTTTTTTAAAATTAAAAAAAAAATTTCAATATTTTTTTTCGAATTTTTTTTTTTTAATTTTTTCCAAATTTTTTTTTATGTTTTAAAAAATATATTTTTAAATTATTAATGAAAAAAAATTTGTGAAAAAAAAATTTTTTGGTAAAAAAAAATTCGGGTTAAATAATATTTTTCCCAATTTTGACCCATTTTAGGTGGAAATTACTATAGCCTTATATACATCGTTGCAATGGACTTTGAAATATCGATCATTAGATATCCATATTGTCTATATTAATGACTTAGTAATCTATATTTAGATCAAAAATAGGCCAAAAATTGAGGTTGTCCCGGTTTGTTAATTATATCTCAGCCATTTATGGGCCGATTTTCTCAACCCGAGCCGGAAGAACTCCTGATGTATTGATGTATCAATTATGTTTGTAAGTTATTTGGGAGCTACGGAAAGTTGATTTCAACATGCAGACGAACAGACGGACATGGCTATATCAACTTCGCTATCTATAACGATCCAGAATATATATAGAAATATAGAAATTACAAACGGAATGACAATGGTGATCTCTTTTAGTCCCAGTCCAGACTGTGAAACATTTGCTGCAAAACACTTTTAAATTCTCTTTTTGAAACTGCATTAGTGTCCACACAGTGAAGTTTTTCCTTTTCAGTTTTTGACATTTCTGTACAGAACGAATATGAACGAATAAATGTGGATGACATATTCAACAAAAACTTCATGTACATGAAACAGAGTAACCTTTTCCATTCCTCTTTCCCCTTTCATCGACAAACTCAAATGCTTCACAGTATGGATGGGGACTTATATACACATGACGATTTTTCTTTAGTTTTAATAAAACTTAACTTGGAAAAAAACTCTCTCACTTATTGTAGATGTTGGAGAAATCGAAAGTAAGGCATGAGGAAGACTATCCAATTTCTTAGTTCTTTGTTCAGTTTTTTTTTATAAAATCTTTTATCTTTTTTTAATCTTTTATAACTATATGTTCTGATAAATGACTCGTTTCGGTAATTTCTTCAGTATCGTCTATTATCATGTCTTCCTCCGACTCATTAGGACAAAGTTCATCATGAAACATTCCAGAAAAAAGGTTATTTCAAAATACCTTAGTTTCAGCTTTTGTGCTATACTTCAAAAAGCTATTGCTAGAAGGGAATGGATTAATTTTGTTAGCATTGCCATACTTTTCAGTCAAATCATATGTGCTTTCCTCAAAATTGTTCATATAAATATGGCAATACTTTAAATTTTATAAGAAAAAGCAACCGCTTACATAACTTTTTTTTTGTAAATTTTAACTTTGTAAAAGAAAAAGTGATAAAATGTATATTAAAAATTATATTGATGTTAATAAAGCAAATAAAATAAAAGAGCTGCTGTGCTGAATTGTTTATTTTATTTTTCAGCTGTTTGTGCATTGGCATTTTATACTTAGGTTTAACTCACCAATGATGCTCAGTTAAACCTAGATTATATACTAAATAAACAATAAGTGAGAAACACAATTTTTAGTTTAATCTAGGTTTAAACGAAGAATGTAGATTATCTTTATCCCAGAAACTAGCTCTTACTTGTTAAGTTCTGATGAGTTCATAGTCTTTATTATTGAAACCAAAAATTTTATTTAAAAAATAAAATAATATTTATAAAATATCGGTAACGATATCTATGTTTATATCAGTGACGGTATTTAGCTGTAACATTAACTGCAGATATATTTGTAACGATGGCTATGTAGTGTATTGGCTATGATGGTTATTTTAGGCGTAACGGTAGCCAGGCTTGATTATAAAATTTGTTTAGCATATTGCATAAGTTGGAATTTTGGTAGAAATTATATTAAGATAATGGAAGCATTTTTTTGTCCAGCAAAAGTTTTGAAAATCCCGCCATTTTTCACATGTTTTGAAAATTCTCTCGCTGTTTTGTAAAAATAAAACTGGCATGACTTAGAATGATTTTGCTCGATTATATTTCACATATTGTTCAGCAATGGAGTTATTTTCTCGAGTAGCTACATTTTCTCTAATCCTAACTGTCAGCTGTGTAACTTTTATTTTGATTTTCAAAACTTTGCTGCTCAAATGAAGGCAAATTAAAATAATGCCTGAATTTTGGCAAGATTAGCAAAATAAAAGAAAATATTGATTAAATTACGATTAGCCCGAACTGAAGCCTGAAAAAATCTTATTTGCATGATTTGCAAACAATTCCCAGAAAACAAATTCATTTGGTAATATGATGTCAGTGAACAATTTTATTAAGGAAATCCGCAATGAGTCTAAATTTGTATGTCTGTAGAAATGGTAAAAACCTAAACTTTTGACCATTTTTAAACAAATCACGATGACTAGAAAAAAAAAACATCAAATAAATATTTTACTGCTGCTTTTAAATTTTCAACTTGAAAAGAAACGTTTAGGTTTAAAAATAAATTGCATATGTGTAAAACATGAGGTTTGTTAAGAAAAACAAACAGACAGACTGACTGACTGGTAAACACTGGTATAACAAAACAAAATAGTCATAAGGAAATTTTTAAGTTAAACTGCGTAAAATATAACTTTATGGGCCAATATGCCCTACATAAAGCCCTACATTGGGTTGCATTAGGTTAGTAATTTTAAATGTGTAAAAATATTCAAATACTTCTTAGTGAGTCACATTTACATCACTTAACAAGTTGAATGAAGTACATATACAGTATGCAACCCTCAGACCAGTGGTCGGCACTCATAGACACTAGAAAGCAAACACAATCGGTTCATTATCAAAAAATCCCAATCTATAGCTGAGCTGGTCAGATTAAAAGAAAAAGGAGCATGTGAAACAGATTATTTTAACCAATGTTCTCTTTATGCCGATCAATAGTGTAATCGCACCTTAAGAAGGTATACCTAATTTATTCTATTTTATTTAGATTATATCCAACTTTCATTGAAGAATATAACTTTAAGTTACAAATGCCTTATTAACAATTAATTTTTAAATTTACTAAAGGTTTTTATAAGAATTTTTTTACAGAAATTTTATTTAATAAACCTTTTTTAATAAATTTTGAAAATCTATTATGAATTATGAATGATTAAATCTATAGCATTTCTTATATTCGTCTTATATGTTACTTGATTTTTTTTCTGTATAAATTAAGTACTTTACACACGCTTGACTTTATTTTAAGTTTATGACTTTGACTTTTTCTCGTTTGCAATTTGGGCCTATAAAACAATGTTTTCCACAATTCATTGAGTTTGTTTTCATAGACTTGGCACCAATTTTTTATTTTTTTTTTTGTTGCTGCACATTGTGAGAGGTGTTAAATAATATGCAGATTTTGTTCAAGACATTTGCAATCAATGGTCATTAACAAATCAACTAAAAAAATGATGATGCTGATATTGCTGCTTAAGTAAAATGTTGTGTAATTTATTTGCAAATATAGCTGGTGCTAAACAAAAATTATACTTGTCAAATAGTTAACAATTAATAATTTAAGTAGCCAGCTAAATTAGTAAATAAAGTATGAAGGTACAGTGGGTTTAAGGCGAAAAAATAATTTGTTTTATTTACCATGATCTGGGAGTAATATGGTTGGTGGGAAAAGTTAGCTAAAAATGGGGTTTTTGTAGACATTATAAATATTTATTATATGGTTAGCTTAGTATGCAAACGTGCATACTTAGTCCTTTTCACTAATTTTACAGCAGATACAAAAACTTTCTAAAATCCTTTGTTTTGAAAATTTCTGAAATATGTTAATGCAGTTTTTTATACCCAACATCATCACCATAGTGCGTTTGTGCTGATGTTGGTAATGCTCAAAAATAGTAGTCTAACACCCACCTTAAAGTATACAGATCGTCTCAGAATCACTTGCTGAGTCGATATCCACACATATTCGTAACACATCATAGCTCCCATATCATAAAGCTTTTAAAACTCTTAATATCCAGAAAAAATTCAACACAAATAAGTTTATTATAGAAAGGAATAACGCAACCATATCTATTGGCGATCGGTTCGTAATTGGTCATATCTCCCATATAAGTCCCACTTACGAAAATCACTCATGAAAATAAATTATTGATGAAGAAAGCAAATTGTTTTTGCTTACTTTCTTACTTGTTGTTTTATTCGGTATGGTTTGTATTGACAAATACTCACAGTTTAGAAGAAGTGCGTTAACAACTTATAAGTCCTTTTTGGGACTTAGCTCATTTTCCACTACATATTACTTATTATACCCTTCACCATGAGTGGCAATGATATATATAAGTTTGTCATTCCGTTTGTAATTTCTACATCTTTCATTTGCGATCCCACAAAGTATATATATTCTGGATCGTTTTATATAGCGAAGTCGATATAGCCATGTCTGTCTGTCCGTCTATATGGTGAAATCAATTTTCCGTATTCCCCAAATATCTTACAAACATAATTGATACATCAATATATCGGGAATTCTTCCGGCTCGGTCGGTATTTAAAATCGAGAAAATCGGTCCACAAATGGCTGAGATAGTAGGTAAAAACCGGGACAACCTCGATTTTTGGCCTCTTTTTGATCTATATCTGGATTACTAAGTCATTAATATAGACAATATGGATATCTAATGATAGATATTTCAAAGTCCATTGCAACGATTTATATAAGGGTAAGTAATTTGGACCTACAATGGGTCAAAAGTAGGAAAATTATTTTTTAACAAAAAAAAAAAAAAAATTTTCACTAATAAATTTAAAAAAATTAAAAAAAAAATTTTAAAAATTAAAAAAAACAATTTCGAAAAAAAAAATTTAAATAATTTTGAAAAAAAAAAATTTTTTTTTAAATTTTGAAAAAAAAAAATGTTAAGTTTGTTTACCTAAAAATATTAAAAATTTTTATTTTAAAGTATAATTTGGTGAAAGGTATATAAGATTCAGCACAGCCGAATATTGCTCTGTTTCTTGTTTTTTAGTGAAGTTAGCACATTTTCTTATATGATTTCTTCTTTATTGCTTTTATGGCTTTAACTCTGTTATTTGATTTAATTTCTAATTTAGAAAAACTCGCTATTTAATTTAAGATTTTCGGCAAAGTATGTAAGTTTAGGTAGTCATAAATACATAAACTTATGTGCTTTGTCGAATTTTGAATCTAAAATAAATTATTTTTTTGCATGAGACTTTTGGATAAACTATCTTTAAGAATAATAGACATTCTTGTCCTAAAATGATTTTTATTGCGTTTTTTACTAAACATTTCACATTTTAATATATTAATTAATACTTAGTTAAAAACAAATGCACCAGAAAATTGTATTTTCAATATGAATACACTTTTAAATGAAATCAAACATTTAAATACAATCATATATATGATTGCTACAATCATGTGAATGGTAACTTAAACATATTATGGTTACCACAATCATACAAATAATTACAGTGACCATAATATTGTTAAAAAGCTTATAAAAATTATGAAATGTTTATGGTAAACTTGTACAAATATATTTTTTTTTTCTGGGTGTAGATGGTATCGTTTCGATATCGTTATAATATCGTTTGGTTTATTGGGAAGGTAAATATCGAAAATTGCAAAATTGAAACTTAAATATACTTAGTTATTGAGTGTTTTTCATACAAAAATTTGAAAATTGTTTATCTTTCGTGTTTCTGAATCAGACCCTTACTTTAACGATCATAAAGCTTTTAAAAATCTTGGCCTCCAGAAAAAATTCTACACAAATAAGTTTATTATAGAAAGAAATAACGCGACCAAATTTCATGGTGATCGGTCTATAATTGGTCATAGCTCCCATACAAGATCCACTTCCGAAAATGATTTTAACGAGCATAAATCTCATAACAATGTTGGTATCTATATAAAATTTATCAGAAAGGAATTTCATATAGAAATAAATCACACGACCAAATTTAATGGCGATCGGTCCATAATTGTTCATATCTCCTATATAAGTTTCTCTTTCGAAAATGACTTTAACGACCATAAAACTTCTCAAAATGTTGGTAACTATGCAAATAAAATTCAACATAAATAAGTTTCATGTAGAAATAATTTGATCACGATCGGTACATAATTGGGCATAGCTCCCATATAAGGTCCACTTCCGAAAATCATTCATGAAAATAAATTATTGAAGAAGAAAGTAAAATGTTTTTGATCATTTCCTCAGTGTGGAGTCTTATATGGTCGGGCTTGGCCGACAATATTTTCTTATTCCTATGGTTCCAAGTTGGAACAAAGGTCCGTTACGAAATTCTTTCATCGGGATAAGTCCTGTACCCTTAATCTTATCTCAGACCAAGTTTTTCCCGGTGTCTGCTGCCTTGAGGGTTCCAGTCAATTTCTATATTTGATATATCATCATCAGGTCTTCTCAAAATATATCTAATCCAGCTCCATTTCCTCTTTGCAATTTCTATGCTGACTGGTGTTTCGCCTGTTCTTTGTCAGAGTATAACTTTCATTTCATGAAAGACTTAAAAAAATATATATTTTTTTTTTTTACCGTGGGTCTTCAGACTTTGTTCATATTTGTGGCACATATGTATATTCTATGGAGCCATTTTGAGTTTTACTAATTTAAAAAAAAACTCGCGATTAAATTCACAATTTTCGATTTTTAAAAAGTGACCAAATGTATGTAAGTTTAGGTATATATATATCTTAAAGCAGTGGTCCAATTTGTTTGATTGTGGAACCATATGAGATGTTATTATGTCCCCTTTAAATCATATAAATACATAGGAATGTTTTAATATAAAAGTGCATTCATAATGCAATGTCCTGTGAGCTGTCTATGGCTTCCACAATCTCTCGATCTTTCAATCTCTGATCGGCCAACACCATATCGTTATTTTTTTTCAATTGGTTCGTGTGTAGAGACCTCAATTGGGCGTCCAGAACGTTCGGCATCTTCCGTGCTTGTACGGCCTCAACGAAATTTAGTAAAAAGTGGTTTACCATTGGAATTTATAATGCAAAGTTTTTACAGTATTCATCAGGCTTAGTCTTTATTTAGGTTTTTCCAAAACGAAATTCACTTTTGTCCAATTTCTCCTCAAGTCACGAGGTAGTCTGCTATCAATGGCTGTCAAACACAAACAGGAGTCAACTGACAGAATGTAGACAGAAGCAGAGTTGCTCCTTCATTTAGGGGCCGGAAAATTCAAAAAGTCGCGGACTTGTTGACCTACCACTTTTTTCCCTATCTACGCCACTGTGCACTGTGTGCCTTAAATTTGTTAAACAGTGTAATCAAAATCTGTGTATGTTGCTTAAGACTTTTTTTGTATTCTATGTTTAACTTCTTGTGCTCAACACAAAATTTGTGTCTTGTTTAGGCAATTAGAATATTATTAGTTTGTTAATTGTTATTTTAAAGAAATGTTAAACATATTAAAATTATTAACATGTCTTATTGCGTTAGCAAAAGATTTAAATACATTGTTTGTATTATTTGTAGGTGCAAGCTGAATTGGATGTTTTAAAGAGATTTGTTTGTGTGTACTGTGTATTAGCAAATATTTTACATATCGTAAGAGAAATCTTTATGAATTTTAATTTTCGAAATATAAATAAACAAGTAAGAGTGTTATATACGGCTGCGCCGAATTTTGTATACCCAGCATCAATAAATGTTTCACATAAAACTAGTTTATGTCCAATTTCATCGCGATAGTTTTATAAGACAGTTATGAATGTTCAAGTTATCTTCTGCGGGGGACCTTGTATGGGGACTAGGGATAAATGTTGTCCGATTTTCGCAATACTTTACAGTATAATTTCAAAGTACTTAGAACTAATTTGTGCAAAATTTAATCAGGATTGCCGCATAATCAACATATGGCTGCTCAATCAGTATTCCGGGGGGTTATTTGTATGGGGGCTAGGTGAAATAATGAACCGATATTTTTAATACAAAACAAACCTTATCAACAGAGAGTATTTGTGGAAAATTTCCGCCATTTTGCTTCTCTCATTTGGGCCCTGTCGTGTTTTCAACAGAGAGACGGTCAGACGGACGGACATAGCTAGATCGTCTTAGCATCTTATGAGGACTAATGTCGCAGACTCGACGAATATTTTGATGTTTTACAAACGGAATGACAAACTCAATATAGTCCTCATCTTTTTTGATGGTGGGTATAACAATCATAAATATTTTACCTTGTTGTGATTTAAAGTTGTAAAATTAATAATTCTGTAGGTATTATTTGTATTTATCTAATTCAAAATCAAACGCACGTTGTCGTTTCTTTATGGTTTTAGTTTGTGTTGGAAGATTTCAAATTTTGATAAGCAGAGTTTAACAAAATTCATAGTGGGCAGGGTCAGTTAGGTTTTGATGTAGGAATAATATTATTTAATATCTAACGTAAAGGGTTTTCCAACAAGAGGTGTTATTTTAAATCACCCGGTATTTCGGTAGCTGTCACTTTTGAAGTTTTTATTCTTTGACATTTGACAAGTAGAAACTACGCCATTACTAAAAATGGAACGATACTCGCTTCAACAACGCATTGAATTTATTAAAATTTTCTACAAAAATGGTGAAAATCTTGCAGTCACAGTTCGCAAAACTAAAGCATTTTTGGGTCGTCGTGAAGCACCTTGTCGTACCGCAATACTGAAATTGGTGGAAAAATTCGTGCTGTTGGGACAAGTTAGTGATGTGAAGAATAAAACCCGTGCACGTCACTCTAGAACAACTGAGAATATTGGTGCTGTAGCCCAAAGTGTTGAAGAAACCCCAGGTTTGTCCATTCTCCGTCGTTCTTTGGAATTGGGCATTACACAAACGTCACTACACCGTATTTTGCATAAAGACTTGGGTCTTAAGGCTTATAAAGTTGAGTTAACACAAGAACTCAAGCCGACCGATCATCAACAACGTCGTGTCTTTGCTCTTTTACGGGAAAAGTTTCCAGACCGTGTTATCTCTCGAACAGGTGATCACAGTTGGACACCGAGATCTTGTGATTTAACACCTTGCGACTTTTTCCTTTAGCGCCACATGAAATATAAGGTCTACGCAAACAGCCCAGCGTCGATTCAAGACCTCAAAGATAGAATTCGTGAGACTATCGAGGACATAGGGCAGCAACTGCGATTTGGTTATGAAAAATTTCATGAAAATAATATGGTCCTGTAAGCGTAGTCGTGGTGACCATTTGTCTGATGTTGTTTTTCATTATTAACGGCATACCTTCCTCTTTATTATGAAATAAACATCCGATCATTTATCTCAAAAAATTCCATTTTTCATTGAATAGTTACCAAAATAACACCTCCTGTTGGAAACCCCGTTATAACTGAGGGTTAAGTATTGTACTTTGATTATTTAATTAAATACACAGAGAAAACAGATTCGTGATAGCAACCGAATTTGTTGCCAATCGAATGATTCGGTTGCACACATTGAATTTTTCGGTTCTATCAACAGAAAGTCAGTTGCTGAAGAAGAATGTCGGTTGAAGCAACCAAACTTTTGTTACCCCTTCTAAAATGTGATAGCCACAACTGTAAAATTCGGTTACTAAGGTAGAATCATTCGATTGGCAACAAATTCGGTTGCCATCACGAATCTGTTTTCTCTGTGTATATAAAAAGAATTCTGTTTATTTGTCCTTAAAGAAACAAGTACCAATGAAGAGATTTACCCATTTTCAAATAATAATAATAATACCTTGTTATTTTACATTTTTTTTAAATTTTTTTATTTTCAATTCGTTTGCTTTATTTTTTTTTTTTTTTTTTTTTGAATTTAGTTTCTTTGCTTTTTTAAATTTTCTTTTTACTACAAATTTTTCTTAATTTTTTATTCATCTTATGCGTTTTCGTTTCTAGATTTTTTATTTTTTTTTTTTTTTGAAAATTTTGAGCAATTTTAATTAAATTTTCGTTTTGTTCGTGCTAATAAGCTCTTAAAATCTAAAAAGGGGAATATTTCTTAATTATTATCAAGAAAAAACTCAAAATAATTAATAACAATTGTTTCATGAAAAATAGAACAAAAAAAAAAAAGAATCACTTTAATTAAAAACAAAACATGAATCAAATATGAAGTGATTAATTGCATTCAATATGTTTGTGTTTTGCTGCAATCAGCTATAAAAGATTTTGTTCAACGTTTTATTTCTTATTGTTTTTTAAATCTTATAAAAATTTGTTACTAGTAAAAAAAGTAATTTAATATATTAATTAGGGTTTTTCTAAATCAATTATTGTTTTTATTTTTCTATTTTAATTATCTGTGTTATATGTATTTCATTTATGTTGTATTAAATTCAAAACTTTTATTATTTAAACTACATTTTGTTTTATTATTGTAATTTTCGTTAAAAATATAACATTTTCTTGTTTTTTTTTGATTTTGTGGGGAAGTGATGATTTGTTGTGGTGATATAGTTTTTTTTTTTTTTTTTTGGTTTTGTCTTCTTGTTCAACTAGATTTTGTTTTTATTTTTTTAATAATTATTTTAAATATTTTTATGTCCTTTTTGTTTCTTTCTTCTAATTATTATTGTTGCAATTTGCAATGTTTAACTTTAATGTTTGAGTTTTGTTTTGTTTTGTCTTAATTTAATATAAAAACATGTCTTCTTTCTTTTTGGGGGCTTTTTGTTGTTTGGTTGCTTTAAAACGAGTGATTTATTTTCCTCTATAGATTTCAATGATACGATCTTGATCCACGTATTCGAAAATGTGTGGGGCATCCATTAAAATACCAATGGTACCGGCAGTGGTAACAATAAAGAACAGATATAATTGTAAACGATCTATAACCATGGCAACGTATTTCCAATCTTCGCGGGTCTGAAAGTAGTAGATGGTTTGAAAGATTAATATAATGATTGAAACAAAATGTAAAGGTCAAAGTTTTCAGTAGTTAAATTTGTATTAAAGTTCTTCACAAGAAATGCTTTACTTAAATATATCAATGTGTGTGAAGATAAATTTTAATTTATTTAGCACAGGGACAAACCAAATTTTTTAGCCCAGCCCATTTTACAGCTCTGTTAATCACTTAACAGTCATAATACTTGAAATATAATTAACAAATTTATATGTACAATATCTGAAATAATTTCAGAACAAGAACAAAAAAATTTAAAATTTTAAAAAAAAACTTTCCATTTAAAATAATAGATACATATTTGAACCCATCTTAATATCAGGATTCCAATAAATTTTAGTTTTTTGAAAATATAAATCTGGAGAGGATTTTTGGCCATTATGGAAATTAGGAAAAGGGCTTGGTAATGACACTATATAGAAATGGTAGTCCTAGGATCACTAAATGGAACTGTGGTAGTGGGATATCTGAAATAATTTTAGTTTGTGTCTGTGCTAAATAAATTTAAATTTATCTTCACGCACATAATATATCATGTTGTATCGACTCAAAGATTATGTTCTGCATTGCTGTGCCAATAAAAAGCATTGTCATGTTATATCATTGCAACATAAACACACTTTTGGTACCCGTGGCATCCACATAAGGATTCGAAAAAAACAAGTAAAACAAAAAACATTTAAGAAAGCCTAGAGAGTGGGTAAAAAGGTCATGACTTTTTGAATGAAACACAGGTTTTTGGATAAAAAATTTTCAACATAGTCTCCTTTGGGCTCTATGCACTTTGTCCAACATTTCTACAATTTTTGTATCCCTTCCAAAAAATAAGATTTATCAAGGTAATCAAAATTGGTATTCGTTTGTGAGATGATTTCATCGTTGGAGTCTGATCTCTTTCTGCCAAGACGTTTCTTCAGGTTTGGAAATAAGAGGTACTCACTCGGAGATAAATCCGGTGAATAGGGCGGAAGAGGGAGTAATTCATAGCGTAATTCATGGATTTTAGCCATGGAAACTGCACATGTGGCAGCCACCTTGAGGAAAGCTTTTCTAATACCCAAGTGATCATTAAAAATTGAAAACACTGAGCCATGGGAGATGCATATGGCTTCCATAATCTCCACATTCAATCTGTCTCGCATGGCTACATCGAAATTCAGTGATATCAAGCAGAGCCTTTATTTAAGTGATGGGTTTTCTACACAAAAAATAATGCTTAATTCAATTAATGCTCACGAAATTCACTTTTTTCCATTCTCCTCAAATCACGCGGTAGTCAACCACAAACTAAATGACGAGGCTTGTTCAAATTTTGACCAGAGTCAAATGACAGATGCCTGTTCGGGTTAAAAAATATTTTGACTAACTGTCAGTCCGAATTTCTATATACTCTTTAAAATGTCTATCATTAGATATTTATCAAAAATAAGTCAAACATCGAGGTTGTCGTGGTTTTTTTATACCTCAGCCATTTATGGGCCGATGTCACAAATTTAAATAGCAACTTTGTCAGGTATATAGCGGAATATATTGGTGTATTTGTAAATATTTTTAGATAAACAAAATTAATTTTTTTTTTTCAGAAATGTTTTTCAAAATTTAAAAAAATAAATCTTTTTCAAAATTTTTTTTCAAAATTTAAAAAATAAATTTTTTCAAAATTGTTTTTAAACTATTTTTTAATAATATTTTTTTAAATTTTTTTTTAATTTTTAAAAATTTTTTAAAAATATTTTTTGGTAAAAAAAATTTGGGTTAAATAATATTTTTCCCGATTTTGACCCATTGTAGGTCGAAATTACTATAGCCTTATATACATCGTTGTAATGGACTTTGAAATATCTATCATTAGATATCCATATTGTTTATATTAATGACTTAGTAATATGTCAAAAATATGCCAAAAATCTAGGTCGTCCCGGTTCCCTATATCTCAGCCATTTGTGGGCCGATTTTCTCGATTTTAAATAGCGACCGAGCCGGAAAAATTCCCTATATATTGATGTATCAATTATGTTTGTAAGTTATTTGGGGGCTACGGAAAGTTGATTTCAACATACAGACGGACATGGCTATATCGACTTCGCTATCTATAACGATCAGGTTTGGAAACAAGAGATACTCGTGGCTAAATCCGGAGAATAGGGCGGAAGATGGAGCAATTCATAACATAATTCATGTGGGGTCGCCACTCATGGTGAAGGGTATAAAAAGAGATTACATCTCATAACGAACTTTTCGCCTCCAGTCAGGAGTCTGTGGTTCACCTTTAAGGCAGTGAAGGTAAATGTCATAGTACGCCGCTTACCTCTCACATAAACACTAAAATTGAACGTCAAGTCGGAGAACCAATATAATGGTAAGCGCATGAAAAAGAATATTCAGAAAGACATTCTCAAATTTTGCTATTCCAAAGCTCTATTCATTCTGAATAAGATATCCAAAAATACCGTGAACGGAATCACCCACGAAAGCATCGAATAAGATTGCGCTAAATACCAGGCTGTGGTAGATGAGTACCTTAAGTTTGAGGATTCCATACCCAACACTTTACATGCAGCATATGATATCAGATTGAGAGAAGCAAATCGCCAAAAAGGAGGACGATCGTCGAGAAGTCGACCACTTCTGGACCAGTTCTAGCTTTACCCATAAGAACACCCTTTAACGAGGCAGTATCCAATTTGGGTGAGCTCGTTATGAATCATGTATTCGTCAGTTTCGACTCTGATTAGATTCACATGCATTGTCGTTATCTTGATGGATTTTCTTGTAAAATTTATCGCTAAAAACAAGTGGTATTTAGAATGGGTTTAGCCTTCCGACTGGGCAAATTCCTATGAGACCTCGGATAAGGGTTGGTTCACCAAACATGATTACTAACTACAGCAAGATGTTGGAATGTCTGAAGCTTCAGAATATCAACATTCCGATGCACGACTGGTCTGTCATCCATACCGCTGTGTTGACAGTAGAATATGCTTGATTCCCGCCATTTACAAACCCAGTTTTGCTAGAGAAAGCGAATTTCAAAATGTTCTTCGGTCTTAGGGACGCTAAGGTGTACCGACCTGTGATCTCAGAAAGTGATGATGAAAATAAAGTTGAAGCCGCCTACAATATGCATTCCAAAAAACCGCACGCTGACGCTGAAAGTTGTCCAGATTAATCTGCAACACTCAAAATATGCTACAGATAATCTACGGGTCCTTCTACCCTGGGTAGCAAACTCGGAGGTTAAAAGGTTCTCGATCTCGATTTGTCTAATGTGATATTACATACATAACCTCATCTTGTGTACTTATAATAAATTTATATACATAAGTAGTCAGATACTTTATCGTACTAAGTCATAGGCGTACTTTTAGCAGTAGACGTCATAATCATAGTGAGTTTTGTAGTCGTGGTCGAAGTCGTATTCAAAACCCTAATCGAAATCGCTGTCTTAATCATAGTTGTAGTCATGATTACAGTCGTAGTCACTATTAAAGTTGTAGTCGCATTCGTATTTTTCATATCGTTGTTAAAATAATGTAATGATAGCCATATTGATAGATCATACTCGTAGTCCTAGTCATTATCGTAGTCGCAGTAATTAATAATCCAGAAATTAATAAGTGCTTCGATAGTCTCATCGTGAATATGTGTTGTACAAATACAACAGCTCAATCTGAACTATCATCTTTACAACTTCATAAAGAAAAGTTAAAAAACCACACCCCATACTCACTTGTATATACAAATCTTCATTCCTCAAATGCTCCGCTATAAACTCTACCGCCTCAGTGGCCTTACTCGCTTCCGGCGACAACAAAATTGAATCCGACGATTCACTCTCCCGTCTTCCATGATCCCCAATACCCAATTCAGCACCACTATTCACTTTACGATTTATTTTACAATTTGGATGATGCAAATCAGACAATTCCATAACTTCCATTTTTGATTGTTTGCCCCCAATGGCACTAATCTGTTTCGGCATTTCAGCCGGCGAGCCATACGATGTGGGATAGGTTTGGGCACTAGTGCCAGGCATTTCCATCATCCAACGGAGACGGGTCTTGCGTGGACGTTTCATTAGTAGAATGGCAGGTAAATATTGTAGAAAAGCTCGTCGTATCCAGTTGGGCATACGATGAGTGCGAGGACCTCGGAAATTCCAATTGATAATGACAACCGTCACCAAAATGGAAACGGTATTCATGATGAAGGTGAAGAGTAAATATTTGGCTATCAGAGGCAGCACCAAAGAAGTGGGCGGTAGAATTTTCGACACAAGCAACAGGAACACAACCAGTGACAGTAAAATGCTAATACCCAAGGTAACCTATAAAGAAAAGTTTTTCAGTTGAATTTAAAAAGTGTTTAAAATATATATGTATAACAGCCTACCTTTTCTCCAGCTTCGGCTGGCAAATAAAATACCAAAACACACAGGAATGAAATCAGCACAGTGGGCAAAATTAAATTCACCGTATAGAATAGAGTTTTCCTACGTATTATGATATAAAATGTAATATCTGTTTCAGTGGGATGATTACCATCACCCTCATATACATTCAAATAGGCGGGCACTTCAATGATATCCCATGTTCCAGATTTCCAATAATCCGACAAATCCACAAAGTTCTTGTTGTTATACAAGGCCAATGACACTTGATCGCCATTAAAGGTCCAGGAGCCGAATTTCATAATACAAGTCTGCTGATCGAAGGGGAAGTAGGTGACATCAATGGTGCAAGAACTTTGATAAATGGCTGGCGGTACCCACAACACCTCACCGGTAGGATAAATTAAAACGTTGGATTTATAACGCACTTCGTAATTACCATCAGCACTAGGATATTAATTTTGGTATTTGTTTTTTTTTCATGAGGATTATAAGAAATAGAAATATATTAGTATTTATTTATTAAGTAATTCATTAAAGGGCTGTTATTGAGCAATCTTTATTGTTATAACAAATTGTTTAGAAGATTATTTTATATCGTTAGACTTCAAAAGCTGTACATTTTCGTTAAGTTAGTTTGTATAAATGACTATGATTATTATTTTTTTTTTTTGTTTTGTAAGTTAATGACAGTGTTTAATGACTTCCTATATACGAGTATTAAGGTTATTCTTAAAGTTGACAAGCCCTTTGGAATGCTAGAAAGCATTCACAAATTTAATATTTCATTGCTCACCTGTTTATGCTCTAAATGTATAAACAAAAAAAAAAATAGGAACATATCTTTTGAGAGTTCTTTAAGAGGCGGGAAATAATGTTATATATACGGCTAACTACTGGACATTTGGTTAGTTTTTGAATTCTACTAGAAAGCAGTTTACACGGGATTGTTTAATTAAGGGGTTTTCTATTTTCTTCAAGTTTTAAACTCCTTTGAAAAAATCCTTGCTTTATGTCTGCAAACATAACAAATAACAAGGATTTTTTTAAGGAGTATTAGGTCAATACTTTTCAGTTTTATGTTGGGACAAAACAAGAAAATCAAGTTTGGTATAATCCAAATATGAAGAGGTTTATAAGGCTGCCATTTTAGTGTTAGATTCCTGATCTAAATTAAAGAGGTAAGTTAGTTATGGTTTCATGATATTTTGGTTAGCAATGTTTTGATGATGGGCAATAGACAACACAAATGAAAGAATTGTTTAACTACCTAGAAAAAATATTAAGTTTAGGTAAAGACTGCAGTCAATGGCGAAAATCTAGAACAGAATTAAATTACATATATGACTTCTTTATAAAAAAAACAAGTAAGAGAGCTATATTCGGCTGTGCCGAATCTTATATACCCTTCACCAAATTATACTTTAAAATAAAATAAAAAAAATATATATCTATCATATCTAATTTACATGTATTTGTCGGAGATATCCACATTGTCTATATTTATGACTTAGTAATCGAAATATAGAGATTGTCTCGGATTTTTGCTCATATCTCCCTTATTTATGGATGGATTTTGCTGATTTTAAATGGGAAACTTCCCGAAAGCATGTCTGACAGAATTATTGGAGATTTGGATCCCGAAGATATCTGGGGTCTTCAGCAAATTGATTTCAACAGACAGACAGACAGACGGACATGGCTAAATCGACTCCGTTATCTATAAGAATCCAGAATATATATACTTTATAGGGTCGGAAAGTTATATTGTGGAAATTACAAACGAAATGACAAACTTATATGCCCTTCTTACGAAGGTGAAGAGTATTATAAACATTAATTTCATGCAGAAGAAGCAAATCATATTTGTGCCACTTTATGATAGTTTTGAAGGGTTTCCTTCGCAGGTGTTAAAAATATTGATGTTGGCACTTTCTGTAGCTTCCTTTTGATTCTAGTTGTATAATTCTATTATTTTTTTTTTTTTTTTGTTTTTTCAAAATTCTCGTAATCTGCAAACCCCATCAACACAAAAGTAGCCTGATAGTGTACTTTTAAAATTTCAACAATTTATTTTCTAAGTGATTTACGAAAGTAGATCTTATATGGGATCTATGAGCAATTATGTACCGATCTCCATTAAATTAGGCCGTGTGATTTATTCCTATATGAAACTTATTTTTGTTAAATTATGTTTGGACTCCAACATTTTTAAGAAATTTATACTCGTTAAAGAGATTTTCGGAAGTGGTCCTTATATGGGAGCTATGACTAATGAAAATTAATCGGTTAACCGTTAACCGATTAATTTTTGGTCGATTAACTGTTCGAATAATTTAAAA
The DNA here is from genome assembly GCA_942486065.2 of Calliphora vomitoria. NCBI lineage: Eukaryota > Metazoa > Arthropoda > Insecta > Diptera > Calliphoridae > Calliphora > Calliphora vomitoria. The sequence continues at coordinate 27,520,440 of OW818031.2, read as the reverse complement.
TTGCTGATTTTCAAATAACAAATTAATCGATTAATTTGTGTCGATTAACCGATTAACCGAAATTTCTTCTTTTGTGCACTTTTACACATTTTTCTTTCCGCTTTAATTCAAATACAAATGTCAAAGAAAAATTACATATTTGTTCGAACATCCAAGAAATATGTTTAGTTTGTATAACAACTGACATATTTAATTTACATGAATTTGTCGGAGAACGACATGAAAATAGACGAAGCGTGATTATTACTGAAACGAGTCTTTTATCAGAACTTTACGAAACTACAATACTAAAAGTATTGTTACGAATTTGCAATAGCAATTTGAATTTAATGGTCTGTAACGACTGCCTGCAACATTAATCATGTTTATAAACACGTCCATCAGTAGAAGCTTCTACTTATCAACAATGTTGATAGCATGAGGTTATAAGCATTGTTTATAAGTAAGGCAACACTAAATGTTTAAGCTGCTAACATTAACATCGAAAGCTCTAGAATTCGAACATACGAGTTTTGAGTTTTAAGAACAATCTAGACTACTCGGATGATGATGGCAGTGTGTATAAATAGTGACTGGGGTTGCAGTAGTCAGTGAGTTTATCATAAGCGCTGTTAGAGATAACATCAACTGTCTTGTACATTTAAGTTTGTGCATTACAAACGTGTATGTGTGTATTAAAAGCACATAATGACTATTTAGACTGTTGTTATTGTACATTTGAATACATAAAGAGTTGTTACAATTTTAAACTACTAAAACTGCTTTTATTTGCAATCAAACATATCCGTTTTATTTAAAGGAAATAAACCAACGTTTTCAAAAGGTGAAAACGTAACAGTATTCAAAATCTAAAAAAATACAAAAAGTACAAAGATATTGGATATTCTTTATCATGCCTTACTTTCGATTGCTCCAACATCTACCATCAGCGAGAGTTTTTTACAAATGAAGTTTTATTAAATCTAAAGATAAAAATCTTTTAAAAGGAAAACATTTTAACTATATTCTTTTTTAAAAGATTTTTTCAGAAGATCTCACTAAAATTTAAAAAAAAAAACAATTTATTATTATAATTTTTTTTGGTTGAATTGTTATGTTTTGTTTGTTTTTTATGTTTTTGTTCTTTTTGTTAATAAAATACTTAAATAAGTATATAAAATTCGTCGTTTTATTTCAAATTTAAAATTAAATTGAACCGAATAATATCAATTTAATTTTAAATTGGAAATAAAACCACGAATTTTGTGTACTTATTTAAGTATTTTATAAACAAAAAGAACAAAAACATAAAAAACAAACAAAACATAACAATTCAACCAAAAAAAATTATAATAATATAATTGAGTATTTTTTAGGATTTTAGTGAGATCTTTTCAAATAATCTTTTATAATATATAATAATTTAAAAGTTGCCGATTATTAACCGATTAAATCTTAACCCCGATTTATTATTTGCTCGATTAACCGATTAAACCAGAAATCCGATTAATTGAGTACCCTAGTAGATACCTATAACTTCAACATTTATGGGGGCTAGGTGAAATAATGTACCGTTTTCAGCCAGTTTCAATTGGCTTCGTCATTGAGTAGTCATTTGATCGAAATATCTTTAATATTGCGCACAAGGTTTACTGGGCGGACGGACGGACATCGTTTAATCGGCTCAGAAAGTGATTCTGAGTCGATCGGTATGTTAGCAACATTTTGTATCAGAAAAGCAAACACCATTAAATTTCTTGTCGATTGATTGCGAAAAAAGAACGACTTCACTTTATATTTATCACCTAAGAAGTTTAATCGTTTCTTGAAAGATATCTGGAGTTAGATGACGAGTTTCAAGAGAATCCCATGACCTTTACAAAATCTATGCACAATGTTGTATTCGATATATTAAACTTTAAGTCCAATTTCATCAAGATATTAATTATTAAAAAACAATTATGAATGTTCAAGTCATTTTCTGAGGGGGACTAGGGGCACCGTAAAATTACGTTTGGACAAATGTTTTATAAAAAATGTAAACAAAAATATTGGGTGTATGACTTAAAAATGAGAGATTTACAATAGTATCAAATGTATCTCTTGAGCGCGATTTTTGTTTTTAATAATTTCTATGTCATACTGAAGGGTACATATCTGTAAAACGTTTTTTTTTTTTTTGTTTCGAAGATGATGAATTTAGTGCCAATAAAGCATAATTTGCGGGAAGTTTTGTTTTACTTCTTTAATTTGAAAAAAGTTCCGGTGTCGGTTTGAACGTGCGATAGATGGTTTGTTCGGTTCAGGCCAAGACAAACAAGTTGGAAGACCAAAAATTGGAGGCATTACTCCATGAAGATTGTTGTCAAACTTAAATAAAGCTTGTAAAATCAGTGGGAACTACTCAAGCAGCAATTTAAAAAAGTTTGCGAGCAGCAGAATTCATCCAAAAGCAGGGAAATTGTGGACCACACGAATTGAAGCCTAGAGGGCTTGAACGACGATTTTGCATGTCCGAAATGATGCTTGAACGCTTTAAAATAAAATCATTCAAAAATGGATTCATTACGATAACTCGAAGCGTAAGAGATCATATGTGAAGCCCGGCTTACCAGCCTAATCGACATCAAAGCCAAATATCCAAGGCGCTTTGGTAATTCTCCGTATTTTGTGGGAGCAAAATGTCCTATCTATTACGAGCTGATGAAATCTGACCAGACCATCACAGGGAACCTTTACCGTAAAAAAACTGGACTATTGTGCATGTTTACTGTAACCATTTCAACATCTTTAACAATATTATAATCACAGTAACTATTTATATGATTGTGGTAACAATAATATGGTTAATTTGCGATTCACATGATTTTATCAACCATATATATGGTTACAGTAAACAAGTTTATGTTTGTGACAATTATTCTTATGATGAATAATTTTATCATAATATGTTGTTCTCAGATTATATCCATAAGCCGAGAGCAACATAATATGGTCCTTCATCATATAAATGGTTGTCACAAACATATACTGTAACCATATATATGGTTGATACAATCATGTGATAATAATCTGAGATCATGTGGTTGATACATCATATAAATAGTTACTGTGACTATAATATTGTTAAAAATGTTGAAATGGTTACAACAAACATGCACAACTATATATTTTTTTTTGCGTGTAGTATTCGAGTTAGCTTGATTCGTTCTTAGCCTCAAAAGATGAGGAATCCATATGTTGCCAGAAAGATGGGAAATATCATTGCTAACAATGGCCAATACTTTGAATAAGTTTATATTGTACATTTTTTTTAAGTAGATGCTTAAATTCGAAATTTAAGTCATACAATAGATCAAATTTTTATCCCTGAAATTTTCGATTTTTCTAAAAGTAACAAATATCTATATGATATTCTTTTATAAAAAAGATTAATATAGTGACAAAAAAGGTATCGATATTTAGCTATTACACGTTTTATCCCTTAAAATTATGAATTTTAAAAAAAAGTACCAAATACATGACTGCTCCTTTTTAAAATAAGCAGTACCTTAATCTGCCTGCTAATCCCTATAAACTGGAACCTGTTACAAAAACGTACTTAAAGAAATTTCCCTATTACGCATACAAACAATGATAAATGTTTATTTTTCTTTTGCGACATAAAATGAAAATGCTTGTGTTTTGGATGGTTATAATGGTTTTGTTGTTGTTGTAGTTGTGGTTGTTGAATGTACTCACTTATTGAATAAAACAATATCCGGTTTCCAAACCTTATCGGGCGGCAGACGTAGCACACCGATACCGCCATAATCAGCTTCATCCCATTGTAATTGATAATCATACCAAACCAAACGTAACCATACGTTTGATTTCATAATTTGATTTTTCTCATTCTGAATTGAAGGGGGACGTGGACGTGGGCGTGGTGGGGTGGTAGCGAGAGTCAAAAAAGTTTTTGATATTTTTGGTTTATAATTGTGGTTTATTGGTTTTTTTTATGTTTAGTTTTATTTATAGCAGGGTTCGGAGTTGAATTTAGTAGCATTTTTATCGTTTAGAAATAAACGTTACATACATTTACAGGTTGGTTTTTTAATTTAGTTAAATTTAATTTGTTAATAAAATTGTGACAAAGTTAAAAGGAAATTGTTTATTTTAAATATTTTTTTATTTATTTATTAATTTTTTTTTTTTAAATTTTTTTCATATTTTTAGTGGTAAGTGACAAAAATATATACGAGGATTTTATTCATTATTAAATTAGGAAGGGAAGAAGAAGTTTATAAAAAAAAATACAATATAAATATCAGTGGTTGTGGTAAATTTTGTATCTTAAAAAGTGAGATTAATTTATTAATTCAAACAATCGTTAAAATCAATCACTAAATTACTAGTAAAAGTACATAAGTATTTATTAATAAAACAAGGGTTAGGGGGTTAGTTTCACAAAAAAAAAAAAAAAAATTGTAAATCAAATGTAACTTTGTTAAAAAACAGAAACTAATATTAAATCTATGGTGGTGTTAGTAGGTTTAAACATATTTCAAAATAATTAAATTATTTACAGGTTAAAGGAAAGGACTAAAGTTAAAAATCAAATTTTATACAGTAGCTGTCTGCAACTTTTTGCTTAAACTACAGTTTTGTGAGAAATAACTTTTGTAATTAAGCAAAAAGTTTAAAAAGGTTTCTATAATCTTTAGAATCAGACTTGTTTTATATACATTTGTTTAAGGTTTTGTAGCATTTGTTAAAAGGTGAGTGAGGCGGGATAACAAATTAATACAATTTAAACAATGGAAATTAAACACAAAACTAGGGCCATACTACAACTGATTTGTTATTTAAAAAAAAAAAATAAGTAAAACTAAAGAAAAATTTAAAAACATTTAGAGTTTTGCCAAAAAAAATCGTTTTGTTACAACAATTTTTTTTAGTTCAACTTTTTTTTTTTGTTACATAGTACTATTATTAGTAGTAGTATATAGTATTAGTAGTAGTAGATCTCAAACACTTACGACATTGATTAGCTGTACGAACGCCAAACCAAATCTTACTCCAACTTTTTGTGTCATATTTTGTACGGGTCGTATCAGTTTATTGTAGCCTCTAAAGAGGTCACGTACCAAACGCTCTTCATCTTCGGATGCATTTACTACATTTATGTTTTTGGTTTAGTTTTAACATAAAAATATATAAAAACAAAAACACAAACATTTGTTTTTTTCGTTTTTTTTTTTTTTTTTGGAATAGAGATGCAAATATAGTTGTTGTCTTAAATGAATATTTTTTTATTTTTTTATTTTTTAATGAGCCAAGAAGGAAACAAAACAATTAGAAGTTAAATGAAACTGAAGAAAATATGAAAATTTTAATTGAAAAGAATAAATACCAAAAAATATGTCTATTGATGCCATTATTTGTGTTTAAAATAGAGTTAGTTTGTTGTTTTACATTGTTGAATAAAACTAGCGAAAGGAATGTAGAGTTATGTTTTATCCTGTACGAGATTGTTTCCTAAGGTTATCAATAAGGTTTAAATAGCCACAATAATAATATTGTCTTTATAAATGATCAAAATATATTACCACTATCAGTTTAATACAATCTATCAGACATTATTCTGCAAAAGTAGGATCTTAAAATGATTTTTCGTATTATTGATGGAATCTTTTGAAGCCTATTAGTTGGTCTCAAAGCTATTAAACTATGTATTTCAAAATCCTTAAATATTTGTCTGAGTTTTCAACACACACAATCACACACAATATAAATCATCTGGGTAAGCAAGTTATCTGAAATTTTTATTCACCTATGAATCGGCCATTTAATTTTTATAGAATTCTTTGAAGGATAAAGCGAATATCCGGTACATTCAGATCCGTAAGTTACTAGGGAACCTTGTTAAATAAACTAACCTATGTACTAAATTACTTAACTTACTCCAACAAATTCTGGACTCTGTGAAATAAATTATTCTTTTGCTAATGACAGCAACGTATGCCATTCATATTTATTCATTTATAGACAAAACCTGTTGGAGATTAGGGCAATAAAGCAAAACATGAATGATACCCTTAATCTCGATTTTGTGTCAAATTCTGAATAAGGTCGTGCGAATAGGGTCGCTTATAATGCTCCCAAGACTCAGTGTTGCATGTTGACACAAAAACGAATGACATATCTTATCGCATCATCTGAATTTATGCACAGAGAAAAAATATAGTTGTGCATGTTTACAGTAACCATTTCAACATTTTTAAAAGTTTCTTACAAATATTACAGTCACAGTATATTTACTTTTTCATATTTTAATATGACTAAGTCAGACACACTGACTTGTTGTGAAATAAAATAATATGAAAATTTATTTAAATTGTTTAGTATGAAAAAGTGCAAAATTTTTGAAGGACGGAGTTTTAAAGTGGCATATTTTTGAATCTAATTGAGATATTGACTTGAAATTTTATCTAAACAAAAAAATATAGTTAAAAAAAGTGGATCAATTTGTTCCTAATATTTGCAATCCTATCAAAATTTTGATACAAATTTTAGTTTAATAAGCTCAATAAATATCTAATATGTAACAAAACTCAATGAAATTTTCAACGTTTTTTAAATTTTTAATTCTAAATAACAAGCTGTAAAAAAAATTGTCAAAAGGTCAAAGGGAATCCCGCAATTCCTAAAAATTGGGGCGAAAATCCCAAAAATTATATTTTTTACTCTTTTGCCCATAGGGTCCACGTTTTTTTGAGGCTGGGAAAATACTTTGGGAATAAATAGGGATCACATCAAGGTTTCCAAAACTGCTTTCTATTTTCTGATCCCAGCTTTGGGATTTTAGAAAATGTTGCCCAAATTTTAAATTTTGATAAAAAATAGGTCAAATTCAAAAAGCCGTAGGGACAACATATTCAAAAACTATTACAAGTTTTTTATACCAGATTGTTCTACGTAAAGATATCTTACAGAAAAACATAAAATTGTTATATGTTCTTAAAGAAAGTTTTTTTTAAATAAAAAAAAGAGCTAAGTCACTTTTTCGCCCAAAAAACAGCAAATCTACTATTTTTGGTATGTTTAAATTGAAAATCGTTTATTTTGAATCCGTAATTGATATTGCTCTGAAATCTTTTGCATATTTTTGGCAATTTAGTTGTCTAACTAACGAAAAAAATTTGAGTTCATTCGGTTCAAAAGTAGGCAGTATATTTTAAAAAAATCGGATCAAGGTATGGCAAAATTTTAAAATTTAAATTTTGAAAAATGCCTATAACTCGGAAATTATGGGAATGGGAAACAAAAAAAATGGCAGGTGTTTAAACTTTGACGCCCCATGCATATTAATAACTTAAACTCGAATACTTTTTGGCTACGCCAATCCCGATCGGACCAGCCGTTTAGAAATGCCAAATATATTTCCAAAAAATTTTCATTCTGCCCTACTGTGCATTGTTATGATTAATCATTATATCATAATATGTTGTTTTCAGATTAACATACCAATTAGCCGAGATCAACATAATATGATAAAACCTTAATCATAAAGATGGTTGTCACAAACATATACTTGTTTACTGTAACCATATATATGATTGATCAATGTGATGTCTGCTGATCTAAACACATTTTCCAAAGAAGCATTCAAGTGTCTCGGTTTTCTGAAACTTTGTAGGAATTTCTTCAATCCATCTGATCTCCTCAATATTTACAGCACCTATATCCTACCGAAAATGGAATACAACTCCCATGTATGGGTCGGTGCTTCATAGTCTATCTTGGAGTTTCTCGACCGGCTAAGCAGAGGTCGAAGGTGTCAATAGGGTATCAAACTCTATTGATTTGCCTGAGTGCCGACATAATGTGGGTTGCGTTGCAATATTCTATCGGTACTACAGCCGAATGTGTTTTGATGAAATTACCGAACTTGTTCCTGATACAGATTTTTACATACTACACATTTATCATCAATAACACATTCCTTTGATTGGGCAGTGGACCGCACCACAGGAACAATTCGTTATTTTGCCGTACTGTCTGTATTTGGAACAAACTTCCCGCAGAAGTCTTTCCTGTCCCATTCAATGTAGGAAGTTCAAATCGAATGTCCACAAACAAAACACCCCCGTTACTCCCTCCCATAACATGTTTTCCTAATTCCAACACAATGCTTTGCATGAGTAGGGGTCATCTCTTGAGTGTAGGTCCAAGAAGAAGTTACATTTTAAAGTGATATTACCCACTATGAAAGTCACATAGTATGTCTTTTGAACTCTAATTTATTATGAAGATGTATATACTTCAATAGGAAGTACAAATAGGAAATTTGTTTTGAATCAACTATAGGCTTTGGAAATATATTACACTTAATGCCTACATCCATGAAGATATACTGTAACTGGACGGTGGAGTACGAACAAATATACTGAATTCCTGAAACAATAATATTCTTTGGTATTTTTAAATTGACAACTGTGATAATGAGCGGGCTGACGATCTTCCTGAAACGATCACTTCTTTAAATAAAGGGTATTCTTTTAAGCCCGCTAGAACTTACGAAGGGATTAAATGTCAAACGAACTGTTGTACTACGCTCACTTTTTGACGTTTATGATCAGATTACTCTGGCAAAGTATAGATTAACGCTTGAACAACTCTACCAAATTATCTAAATTTACTTTGAGAATCAGTCATCTATTCGTTTATATTCTCATATAGGTGACGGTTTAATCGCAAAATTTTGTTCAGCAATGAGGCTAATTTTTGGCTTAACGAGTTTGCAAACATAATTGCAGCATATGTAGTGGGACCACTCCTCAACAGAACCGGCAGATTTAATGCCTTGCTGGTGGCATCATCGGCCTTATTTCTTCAAAAATTAAGGTGGAGCTCGCGATACGACATATTCCCGAATTCATTTTCAAATCTTAATTTCGTTGATTAAAACTTAGTTTTTTGTGTTATTTTTTACAAGTTCAAGTTCTATCCGGCTTAAAAAAAATCACCCTTTATTTCGAGACTGATTATCATTGGATGACTCCCTTTCAACATTTATTGAGATCCGAGAATACAAAGAGTTCTTCATCTTGTGTGCTAGTCTTCATATAATAAAACAAACATGTAATAGATATCATCTCTTCTGCACTAGAAAATCTAATCTCGAAGTGTTTCTGAATTCTAGAAGGAAAAATGTAATTTTTATCTTCTTTTATGAATATGATTGAGTGGTTTGATGTTGACAAAATGTAATTCTATCGAATCTACTTGATTTCTAGTATGCTGTGAGCCATTTTAACCAATAATTCATCAGTATAGGATTTCTACACCATTTCAATTTAAAATTGAGAAGATCAACATTTATATTGGGGGAAAAAAAAAACATAGTATTAACAATTGGAGAAAAAAATAAACATCTAAAATCAGAAATCCAAATTATTTTTGAAAAATATCGGCGAATCGGCTGGTGGTTTTTGATTTTTAACTTAACCCGATTCGGTTAATTAAATTTTAATATAGTAGATTAATGTATTTAAGTATATCATTGGTAGGCAAATAGAGGCATTTAATTTGAGTGCATGTATGGGTAAAAAATAAAATATCCGCAACAACATCAAGCAGCATAATGAAATATTTATATTTTTACGCTCTTGTATGCTCTATTGTTTACATTCGGGTTGTGTACGTGTAAATTGACGAAAATCTTCGAAATCTGAACAATATGAACGCCTACCAATGATTTAAATATTATCGGGAATAAAATTTGTATAGTGGTAAGTGCGTACAATGTTGTTCATATGTGTTGATTCAAAACACATAAGTTTGCTATTTATCCAGGTCTCCTCGATTAGTTCTAACTTTTTTTCAAACTTATCTTGCCACGAGCATTACTATGGTGGCCTCTATATACGTATTCTTCATTCGCGGATCTGGTGAATAGAAAGAGATCATCACACTCATTCAGCCTAGATAAATGATAACTGAGAGTACAATATTCATAATACCGATGATATTGAAGTATCTACCAATGTTTCAATTAACGGGAAGTGTAGTTTTCTACGAAGACAAGATCTTACAAGCACAAACATGTCTGAACCATCAAAATTAGAGTTCAGAAGCTATTATTCCTATATGCATTGGAATTAGTATTATTAAAGATTCCTTTGAAATCTAACAAAATCTCCACTGTGCAACACATGGACTAATAATGAAAAACTACCTTTTTCAATTATTTTTCTCATAATCTCTATAAAATATTGTATTGTATTTCATTCAATTGAACTCAAATATTTGTATAGCCTGGTAAAGAAATCAAAAAATGTAAAATAGTTTGATGTAGCAGTTAATAAGTATTTCGACACTATTCAAATTACTGAAAATTATTTCAGAAATTTTTTTTTTATTTTTTTTTTATAAGTATTTTGTAAGAGCAAACATATCAGTAATTTAAACATGCTGAAATGACTTTAAATGTTTTTTAAAACACATGTCATACACTAAACACTTTTTAAACTTGTCACTTGCAAATATGTATCATGTCAACTTACAAATAAATCACTGGGTTAGTATGTCATTGTGATAAAAAACAAATTAAAATCCTCTCACACTCCCTAAGTATGTAGTTATGACTGCCTACAGGTTCAAAAACATATTTATGATAATATAAAACAAAATAAGTAGTACGAGAATTGTATGTGACGAATACTCATTTAATGAATAGCTCAGAGAGAAAACTTAAAAAGTGTGTGATAAAAACAGAGAGAGAGAGTGGAGTTTTAGAGAGAAAGTTGGAGTAAAATTATCCATTACACAGTAAAAAAAAAAGGTAGACGCGTTTGGGGTAATGAAATGAAATTACAATAAAAATTCAACACACAGAGACACAGTGTAAAAGAAACTGAGAGAGTTTAAGAAAATAAAATAAAAACGAAAGTAAAATACTTAGCAAGAGTAGGAAAGTTAGAGAGAAAAAGAGAGAGATTGTAATTAAAAAAAAAATGTAAACAATAATAAATATTGTAAACGAGCTTTGAAAACAAACGTGTTTTATAAGGATAAATGTGTATGTATGTGTACGTGTTGGAGAAAGGGGTTGCTTTAACGTGTGTTTGTGTGAGAGTTAGATATTTGAAGAGAAAGTTTTCTAGAGAGAAAGAGAGTAGTGATAAATAATTTGTCAAAACTTGTGAGTTTGAGTAATAGTAGTAGTGTAAAGCTAATATGTATGTTGTTTTGTAAGTGATTTTTGAACGATGTTTTAAAATAAGCATTCATTCGTTAAGGAAAGTTTAAGATGAATTATACACTGTAAGAAATTGTTGTGTAAAGTTAAGGTGCTAAGGTTTTATTATGTTTGTAGGATTTTCTTTAAAGAGTTGTTGGTTTTTATTTTTTGTGCTGTGTTGGGTATTTTAAAGCAAAATAAATATTTACTTAATACTTTTTTGTTTTTTTTTTTTGTTTAGTGGCAATTAGTTGTTTTAGTAAGTGAAAATAAAAATGCTTAAGTTGGTTGATTGGTTGGTTGGTATTTTTTTCAATAGAAGGAGTATGAATTAAGATTCGGCTGTTGATACAGAAATCTAATTTTCTTTATATTCATTTATTATTATTGTTTTTTTGGTTTGTTTTCAAATGTTTTATTAAACTACAAAGTATGTTCGTTCGTTGTGATAAAACATTATAATAACGTTGTTGTTTATTTTATTATTTTTTTTTCTAGAAACGCCGCCACCCTTATTTATACTTAAAGTTGGCTTTTTAACAATTTGTTTCTCTTGTTTCTGGCGTTTTTGTGTTCGTGAAGGATAGAAAACAAAAAAAGAAAAACCAAGGGGGAGCAGTTATAGACAAGATTTAAAAAAAAAAAAAACAAAGAGAAGGGGGATGCTATATAAAAAAAGTTATATTTTTTTTTAAGTCTTAGAGTAGATGCTAAATACAGTTTTCTATACTCTGGTTTATTCAAAAGGGGATTTTTATAATAAATTGGAAAAATCTTATTTAAGTTATTATAAAAAATAGGTTTTATATTTAAGATTCTAAGTATGTAGTAAGTATGTTAAATAATTTGTTTTTATTCCAAGCAAAACTAAGTTATAAAATGCAGTACTTAAGAAATTAGCAAATTTTTAAGTTTAAATTCAATGAAGCTCATACTTTTTTGCAAGGTCTTTGGGGGAAGAAGGTTTCAAATGGTGTTTTTGTTAAAGTTGTTAGTTTTTTTTTTTTTTTTTTTTTTTTTTTGGTAAGAAAACTTTGGCAAATTTTAAAATTCCTTGTAATTGTTAACATTCTGGTAGTTTGTTTATGAGTGTTTTATGTTTAGCTTTGTGTAGTAGTAGAGACTGAGAGAGATAGAAGAGAGAGTCCTGGCTTAATTGTTGGAAATTTTAAACAATTGTCAAAGTTTTCGTTTTTTCTTAATAAACTTTAGAAAAAAATCAAATCATTTTTGTAGTTCTATTACCTGAATTCCCATCTGGAATTCATTCATGTTTTATTCTGTATTTTTTTTTTTTATTTTTTTTTTTTGGTTTTGCTTATGGTTTTAGATTTTGTCTTTCGTATATTTTTTGGGGAAGCTGTTACATAACTCGCTAAATTGGGTAAGGAGTTTTTGAAATTAATTAATTCAACTGAAAAACTCATAAACTCAGTAACAAAAAATTTACAACTAAAATCTTTAATATAAAAAAATAAAAATCCAAAAATTTTTTGTTTTTAAAAAGGCATTTTTTAATATTTTCATTATACGTTCAACTAAATTTTTCAGAAATACTTAAAGTTTGGAAAGCATTACATACCTGAAGTTAAAGAAAATGCTAAAAGCACTAGAGCCAGGGTTACGCCTAGACCAGGGAGTCTAGGCAAATCCATAATTCCTTAGAAATCCTTTACTTACTTCCTTGCTTAGCACAAAATCAATTAAACGTTATGCATGATTTAATTTAGGTTTTTAATATTTTTCAATTAAATTAAAATTTCTTTTGTTTTTTTTTTTTGCGAAGCTTCTTTAATGAAAATTGATTTTTCCAAGTTATGCTCGTGGTGGCTGGTGAAAAAAGAGACTACGCCTTTTATTTTATATATGAAAAAATACATATACAAACAAAATTTTCATTTAAATTCATTTAAATAGAAATTTCACTTTTTTTATACATAATAAATCCACTTTTCTTTTTTACCTTTTTTTTAAATATTAAATTTATTTTAATTTAAATTTCCTTTCTTCTTTTCTTTTTTTTTGCTTGCAAAATATATGTATATATATATTAAATATTCTTCTTATCTTTTCTCAGCTTTTGCTGTAGTTAGTACTGCGTGTATTTCTGAACTAAAACTAACAATCTTTGTGTCCTGTATTTGATGATGTACCCAGGATTCTGGATAGAAAATCAATTTTTGTTAATTTACTCGTTTAAAAAAAATAAGGATGCTGTTCTCTTGTTTACAGCGCATGTTTACTCAATTAGAGTTGTTGGACTCTCCCTCTCTAAACATTTTCATTTAACCCTTGAGTTTGTTTATTTACAAACATTCTGCACGCTTGTTTTGTTTAGTGACAGCTGATTTTTGTTTATTTTTTGCCTGATTCTCCTTTATTTAATTGTTTATGCTTTTGTTAAGCGCATGTCTATTTAAGTTTTTTACATATGTTTACAGTGTACTTAGATTTAGTTATTTTTGAGCCTAAAAGTATGCTATGAATTTTTGGTTGCATTGCTTAGCAGCGACAAAAACCGTTTTATTCTTTTACTGTTTGATGTGGCAATACTGTTAAACGTGGATGTTATTTTAGCATTAAACCTCTTTTCACACAAGGAAGGGCAGAATTTTAGAATTAATTTAAATAATGCATTGCGAGTTGGGATGAAAAGTGGGTGCTTTTCATAATATTTATTTTATAATCTACTAGATAAATTTAAAAATAATATGTTAATACAAAAATCACATCTTTCTGAAAATTAATTTTGAAGCGGAAAAAATTGCAACAACAATTTTGACGCAGGCCAAATGAAAAATACTTGAGCTATAGTCCTTTTTTATGGTTTTGCTTGTTTTTGTTATGTTTGCCATAATACTTTAAAAACTAGTTGAAATCTGGCCTTTAGTTATTTCAAAATATTAACAAAAGAAAAAATATATTGAAAAAATATTTGAAATTTTCTATATGCATCGGGTACAATTTGTCATATTTTACCTCAGGTCGAAATGAAAGGCACAGAAGTGGATTTTTTTAGAAGAAAATAAACGTATTATTCATAAGATATAGAAAGTGGAGCATAAACCGTTTTAACAACAAAATTAAAAGGCCCTCAGATTTGGACATTTTTAAAACTTGATTTGACCATCAATCAATAATTAATATATTAAAAAAAGTGCACACAATCTGAATAATTTCATGAAAAGTACATGAAGAATTATTTTTTTAAAAAGTAAGTCATTCCCAGACCAATTTGGTGTTTTCCAACGCTCTTCAAACTTCATAAGTTAAAACGAATTTAGGATTCTTGGATTTTTTGTACCCTACAACACCATTCTATGTCAAATTATCAATATCCATACGTCTATCTCATAAAAATATAGATATTCACATTAAATTTAACTGAAAAAAGTTTTATATAGAAATAAATCAAGCTACTTTTTTGCATGGCTATCGGTTCGTAATTGGTCACAGCTCCCATATAAGGCCCATTTTCGAAAATAAATTATAGAAATTTTAAGAGAATCTTGGTTTTGCTCATTTACTCAGTGTAGGGTATCATATGGTCAGGCCTGACCGACTATAGTTTCTAACTTGTTTAAATTAAAGAGAAAGAAAACTAAAAACAAGACCATCAATCTCAAATAAAGTTTCAAAAAGTGCGAACATTGATAATTTAAACCCCTGTAGATAAAATCCTTGAAAACTCCCACAAAAGTGCGTGGCTGTGATCCATTATTTAGTTTACATTAAATTATATAACAAAGAGTGAGTCAAAAAAAACGTATACACACTATACCAGCCAAAACTTATCCTTGGTCCAACAAATTATTATTTTTATACCCTTCACCTTCGTGAGAAGGCTATATAAAAGTTTATCATTCCGTTTGTAATTTCCACAATATAATTTCCCGACAATATAAAGTATATATATTCTGGATCCTTATAGATAGCGGAGTCGATTAAGCCAAGTCTGTCTGTCTGTCTGTATGTTGAAATCAATTTTCTGAAGACCCCAAATAAGTTACAAACTTGATTCATACATCAATATATTGGGAATTCTTCCAGCTCGGTTGCTATTTAAAATTGAGAAAATCGACCCACAAATGGCTGAGATATAAGGAAAAAACCGGGCCAACCTCGATTTTTGGCCTATTTTTGATCTATATCTGGATTAATTATTAATATAGACAATATGGATATCTAATGATAGATATTTCGTAGTCCATTGTAACGATTTATATAAGGCTATAGTAATTTGGACCTACAATGGGTCAAAATCGAGAAAAATAATTTTTAACCCAAATTTTTTTGTCATATATTTTTTTTCACTAGTAAATTTAAAAAAAAAATATTTTGAAAAAAATTAAAAAAAATCTATTTCGAAAAAAAATTTGAAAAAAAAATTATTTATTATTTTTAATTTTTTTTTTTTTTAATTTTGAAAAACAATTTTGAAAAAAAAAAATAAATTTTGTTTGCCTAAAAATATTTAAAATTTTTATTTTAAAGTATAATTTGGTGAAGGGTATATAAGGTTCGGCACATTCGAATATAGCTCTGTTACTTGTTTTTAATCACGTTAGCTTTTAAATATAAGTCAGATATTATCTTTTCGGTCAAAATGCACGTGAAAAAATAACTTTTCTAAAGAAACCAATATGGACTTAAAAAAAAAACCAACAGATTTGAAGGTTCATCGTCATATTGTTTCAAAAGCCATTAAACAGTACACAACAGTAACTTGTCTAAACAAAAACTATTAGTTCGGAACAAATGTGGATCAAATTGTTTCTAATATTTGCAATCATATTAAAATTTTGATACAATTTTTAGTTTTAGAAACTCTGTAAATATGTAATATGCAATAAAATCATTATTTATTAACAAAACATAATGAAATTTTCAACGTTTTATAAAATTGCCATTCTAAATCACTAAGTGTAAAAAAACTTGTCAAAAGGTTAAAGGGCATCCCGCAATTCTTAAAAATTGGAGCAAAAATCTCAAAAATGGTATTTTTTACAATAGGGTCCACATTTCCTTCAGGGCTGGGAAAATACTTTGGGAGTAAATAGGGATCACATCAAGGTTTCCAAAGCTGCTTTCCGTTTTCTGATCGAAGAATTGGGATGTGGCTCAAAGTTGAAATTTTGATAAAAAATAGGTCAAATTCTAAAGGGCGTAGTGCCGACATAATCGAAAAACAAGACATGTCTTTTATACAAAAATGTTCTCCGTAAGGATACTTTACGGAAACACATAAAATTGTTATATGTTCTTAAATAAAGTTTTTTTTTTTTTTTAATAAAAAAAGCGTTAAGTATCCTTTTCGTCCAAAAAACTGCAAAAATTACTATTTTTGAATTTGAAAATCGTTTATTTTGGATCTATAATTGATATTGTCCTGAAATCTTTTGTATGTTATTGGTAATTTAGTTGTCTAACTAACAAAAGGTATTCGAGTCCATTCTGTCCAAAAGTAAGCCCTATATTAAAAAAAAAACGGACCAAGGTATGGCAAAATTTTAAAAGTTCAATTTTGAAATGCCTATAGCTCGAAAATTATAAGAGATAAATGGCATACGCGAGCATATTTTTTCAAGACATATCCAAGAGCTTTCCAAAAATATACAAATCTTTGAAATCGGATGAGAAACGAAAAAATGGAACATGTTGAAAAATTTTACATGCCGAAGGTACCCTTACCTTGTAGGGTTAATTTTAATAACTTAAACTCGAATACTCTTTGGCTACGTCCATGTCAAATTTTGTCCCGTTTAGAAATGCCAGATTTATTTCCAAAAAATTTTGAATCTGCCCCACTGTGCACATTGAAAGAAAACTTGGATCAGGAGGCAAAAGAAGTCGAACAACTCTTTTAAAGAGCACCAAATACTTCTATCAGAACAGCGGCTCATAGAGTTAAATGCTCTGATTCTTTTTTGATATTGGGCTCTTGTAATAAAAGAATTAAAGAACACAGGAAAGGTATCCTAGCACATGTCCTATGTTAAGCGTAAGTGGACCACCTCATCCAAAAAGGTAACGGAAGGAACTACTTCGCAAAAAATTTGGTAACTGCGTTTTGCTCAGACCAAGAACGAAACCTATTGCGACTGGTTGAAATCGGTCCCTTATTTCACCTAGGCACCATAAAAATGTCCTCACGAAATAGGACTTTATCGGTGATAAATGTTTAATATGGATATCATATCATCTACTTTT
Organism: Calliphora vomitoria; assembly: GCA_942486065.2. Classification (NCBI taxonomy): domain Eukaryota; kingdom Metazoa; phylum Arthropoda; class Insecta; order Diptera; family Calliphoridae; genus Calliphora; species Calliphora vomitoria. Next base: position 27,503,024 of record OW818031.2, on the reverse strand, counting down.
ATGATGATCTAGACTAGTTATAGCTTCCATAAAAGCCCAATTCCAAAAATCACTTTAACGATTATAAATCTCTTAAACATGTATCCACATGGTATAATATTCAACAGAAATAAGTTTTATACATACATATACAGAGAAGTCATATCACCTAATTTTACCACTTCCGGAAATAACTTTAAAATGCACAAATATTTTACAAGTATTAATATGAATATAAAATGTAACTCAAATAAGTTTCATATGCACAGAAATCATGCTACTAATGTTGCTACGATCGATCAGTAATATGCTCATATACTAGATTTCGGGTAGTTCCTTTGGGGTTATTTATGTGAAGTCAAATGTCTTTGTGAATAAAGACTATATCTATATAAAGATACTATATCGGTCGTTCCGAATGGACTACCTCAGAGATTGTTCTTCCAGGTCATAATAAATATCCCAACAGCCAATGCTATTTTAAGTGTTTTATTTGAAATTAAATAAAAACTCTGAATTAATCAACATTTAGTATGTGGTGTTTTCATAATTCACGAGACAGATTGTTTAAAGCAATTAAACCAAATTTCCCACAAGTTTCTTACATTCAAACAAAATATTCCAATAAAAAACATTATCCAATTGAATCTAAGTAGTATAAAAAACTTTATTCTATCATGAATAATACTCGTGTGTATGTGTTTAAATATCTGTATAAAAAAAATTATTTCGTATCTTAGATTTAAGTCTAAAACTTAAAAAACTACAATCATACTAAAACTAAACTTAATATTTAAATAAAATCGTCATTAAAAATAATATGTACAAAGCAATGAAAGAATAAAGCATTTAATTAATTAATAAATTAAATAAATGCTCTACTTTTTAAGACTCAATCAATTTGTCCTTTGTGTGTAACATATGTGTCATATAATGAAGACTGCTTTTTGCGTTGTTTCAAACGGGAACAGGCCACCATTAGAGAAGCGGATAGAATGCAAAGCATCACCGAAAATGTTGCAGTCATAGCAGAGAAAGTACTGGTTTTTAAGCAGGTTTGATTGGGATTGGGCTCTAAGCGTCGGGCATGGGCATATAAACCATCATCATCTGCTTCGCCTTCTTGCAACACCCTTAAAGACTGAAAAAGATTAACATTTTCCGATAGAGAAGTCTCCGGCTTCTCGGTTGTGTCTATTAAAACATCAGCCACAGCCGCAGTGGACGTAGTATCCATAGTAATGTTGGAAACATCACGTTTAGTAACGGTTTTCAAGTTGCGCCAATGACAGGGTTGACTCTATATTAGGAAAGTTATAGTTTTAGAAATTATTTATGATTTGTTGAAAGTTGTATATTTACCGGACACCTGCCATGACACATGCGCACATCACATTCTATATACAAAGCTGGAGAACCGGTAAATCTAAAGGTCTTCATATAAGCATATACTTGTGTCTCGAACACTCCCGAATCCGACCAGGAACCACGGAATCGTGAAATTAACTTATCATCCACCGGGCAGCCATATTGATCTATTAGTTGTATGCGCTTGTTAGCTCCATTATGGGCAAAACAATCATTGACCACAATATCGAAACCATCTAAAAAACAATTTATTCAACAATTAGTGAATAATCTTTAGGACCAGGTTCATAAATATTGGGTTTGTCTGAACCTGTTGCTTTAGTTGTTTATCTAGTCCTAATACTCACCATATTTGCTTCTCATATAGATAATCAAGGTCAAGGGATCGCCCACCCTTACCGGTCCCGTCACTCTTGGCCCGCCTATGCCATAACCATTTTGTATCTCCATATAACATTCTGGCGGACTTAGGGTGAAGACAACTGGATTACCGGTGGCCACCCTACGTTGTGAATCAAATTCATTTAAATTTCTAATAAATTTTTTGTTTCTCATCATAATTATCTAAAATAAAACAATAAAACTGCTCTCATATACTCACTCCACGTCTAGAAAGGGAAATGTCACTGTCTTCCAAAAATCATAACCATATTCACAGGTCACCTTGAAGTGCTCATCGTATTCTTCCTCGATCAAAGGATTGTATTGTACGGTCACAGTATTCCACATGAAATTCTAAAAATGATTTTGAAATAATTTTTTTTTTGTATATTTTTTTTAAATTGAAAAATATTTTAAGGCAAATTACCGTAGGATTTTTACGATTATCATCGTGCAAAGCATTTTTACCCAAAGTACCACATCGGTTCAGTTGTATATAAAATTCATAGTAATCTCTTCCCGAGCCATTGATGTACATACAATCTGGGTCATAAGCATAGCCAGCAGAGTAAACTAAACCACTAAAGGAACCATTGTAACCAATACGAATTTTCATATAGTCATCCTGGCACTCAGCTTCGATATCTGCAATATGATAATAGAAAGATACAATATTTAACAACTTGTGAACAGGATGTGTAATAAATATTCCTTCTTAACTAAGGAGTGGGATCGAAAAAACCTTAACACACGTTTTTCCTTAAAACTTTTAACCCAACTTATCAAGTTACCTTTGAAAAGTATGTCAGTTATTATGTTTAATGTCAATTATGTTCTTTTGTTGTTAATCTGATTAAAATGAGTGGCAAGAAAAAAGTGCGTACTAAAATTATTAAATATTTTCAAAAAAATCCAACTTGGTCCCACAAAAAGTTGGCCAAACAAAGATCTGCCGTCGAACTAATTCCCATGTTATTAAACAGTATCGGGAGAACTTGTCCGTTGATAGAAAACCTGGTTCATGTAAAAGAAATGGTCCACATGATGTTTCTAAAGCCAATAAATATGAGGCATTTTCAAAACAGATCGCGAAAATTGAAGTCAAATTTTATAAAAACAATATATCTGCTGCATAATGGATGACGAAACGTATGTTCTGCAGTTGCGGCGAAAGAAGCCGAACATTCATTACAAAGGGCTCTATAAATACCGAAGTTTACATCAACTTATTTTTGGCCTGATTTGACATCCTGTCACTATGGTCAGCAAGGTCTTGAGTGATACAAGAACAATAATGTCAAAGTATTGACCATTGATAGCTATGACCTCTTTCCATCTTAAAGGCAACAATATGGAACATAAAAGAACTGCTCATCTTTTGAGGCCAAGAATGAATCAAGCTAATTTCGGATACTCTGTTTTAAAGTGAAGCGTATCCCAGAGAGAGAGCGTTCTGCATCGATCGAAACAAACAGTAGTTCTGCACTATAAAGCGGGTAAGGCAAAACTTCCCAACCACTTCATTCTAAATACTTTTTAACAGGTATTGCTATATGTGGCCGAGCGTTGTCATGATAGAATATTACGGTTTAATGTCTGGCCGCATATTCTGGGCATTTTTCGGCCACTGCTCGCTTCAAACTAATCAGTTGCGTTCGCTGCAGGTTCCCTGTGATGGTTTTGTGAGATTTTAGCAGCTCATAATAGATTGGACCCTTTTGCTTCCACCAAACACAGAATTACCTTAATGCCAAGGATGGATATTTGGCTTTGGTGTCGATTCGGCTGGTTGGCCGGGCTTAACATACGATCTCTTACGCTTCGGATTATCGTAATGTATCCATTTTTCATCGCAAGTAATGATTGGGTGAAAAAATTATTTTCTTTTATTGCGTTCAAACATCATTTCGGACATGCAAAATCCTCTTTCAAGATCTCTCGGCTTCAATTTCCCAGCTTTTGGATGAATCCTGCTACTCACAAACGTTTTAGTTAAGTTTTAGTTAAAGTTGGCTAATATGCTTCTCAGTAAAGAAATAATCAAGAATAGGGTGCTCAATTGTATTATGATACCAAAAATGGAGAACTAAACCAAACTAAGGAGTACATTTTCGTTCTTCAAAATAAATTTTCTATTACATTGAACCTAGAATCAGGAAACTACTTTGAAATTTCAAACTTATCAGTGGTTTAAGTGTGGAAAATTTTTACTTTTTCGTCTAATGGTACTTTTTATTATAATAAATTATTTTAATTATTGTATATACATAATAGTTGGCTGATATGCTTCTGAGTAAAGAAAGAATCAAGGATAGAGGGCATAATGATATTGAGGTAACAGCAACTATTATTGAAATATCTATAATAATGAACCTATAAGCAGGATATTAAACAAACATGATCCTGACTGAGTTAGAATATAAAAAAGGGAATTTCGAACTAGAAGTACTTTTTGAATATTTTATAACGATGGACCTAGAAACTCGAATTCAAAACGGATAATTAATGTTACTACTCTTTATTGTAAAGCTACTTTTTGAATATTTTATAATAAACCTTAAAATAAGGCACAAATGATTCTGAATGAGTTAGAATTCACGAAAGGTGATTATTTTGTATTTTCTATAATAATGGACACAGAAATATGAAATTAAACATTAATGATGCTGAGTAGGAATACAAAATCTGGGTCTTTATGGTACTGTTTTTATTCTAATAATACGTCTAAAATGAGCTACAATACACATTACAATGAATAAATAAACATGAAACTAGAGACATGTTTTCCTGAATTAGTATTAATTTACAAAGGGAGACTTAATAGTACTATTTCTTTATTCCAATTGAGGTGGCGAAGCGCACCGGATCAGCTAGTACTCCATTCTTTTACGGATATTTGAAAATAACTAAGACTTTGTTAAAAAATTTTGCCTGCTATATCATCTGAAGCAATTATTGTAATACCGATGTGTGTTTAGAGATATTGGATGAATAATTGGATGAAAAAGTTTGTTTCTCATTTCTAAATTTTGAATTTTTCTAGTGAAAATAGATTAAAAGTGAAAACCGAAGAATAATTGTCGGTTTCGGTTTTTGTTTTAGGCCTTGAAAAACCGCGGTTTCGGTTTCGGTTAAAACCGAATTGGAAACTCTACAATTATGAATGGGACTAGGGACAAATGTTGCCTTGTTCGCCATACTTTACAGTTTAATTTCAGAGTACTTAGAACTAATTTGTGCAAAATTGCATTAGTATTGCCGCATAATCAACATACTAATGGCTGCTCAAACAGTAATCCTGGGGGACATTTGTATGGGTGCTAGGTGAAATCATGGCCTGATATTGCCATCAACAGAAAGAGTTTGTGGAAATTCCTTTCGTTTGGGCCTATAGTGTTTTCAACAGACAGGCAGACGGACATAGTTAGATGGTCTTAGAATCTTATGAGGACCCAGAATACATTGTGGGTATAAATAAAACATTCATTCCATTTAATTACTTACGTTGTACTCTAGTACTATTGAAGCCAAATTGTTTGCCATAGTCTCGATCCCAATATTCACTGTGCCATTTTTCCGATTCATAAGGTGGACCGGCATGATAAGCAGCACTGCCTGACGAAGTGGATGCACTAGAACCGGTTGATTCATAATCTGAGCCAGAGGGTGGAGGCAGATGAGGTCGGCTAATACGATAAGGTATATGACCCGAAGAGTCGGGTATATGATCTGGCTTTATTAAAAAAAATAAACAAAAGATAAATAATAAATATAATAACTATAGTAAAGTATAAACTTACCACTTCCACCTGCAATTTGGAAGATCTCTCAATTTCTTTTGTACGATTACGTATTTCCTTTAAAGGTTTCTTTTGTTTCAACTCGGCAGTTTGACCAGAACGTTTCAGCAACTTGGGTGAATCTGTTGGTGATTGTGATATATATGATTTGGAGGGGGCCACTATTAAGTTTAAATCATCATCGGAGGACTTTAAAGCTTGATGTTGTAGTGATGATTTTGAGTGTGGTGGCAGGGTAGTGGGTGGCGCTGGTGGGGGTTGTTTATGTAATTTGGTTTTAACACTGCGTGCTGCCACTGCAGCTGTAGTTTTACTAATTGGTGTATAAACGGTGGTTAAATCTATCGATGTTGCACCAGCGGCCGCAGCAGCTACTGAAACTTTGTTTATTTGCGTTGTTAGGGCTAACAACAGCAAAAGCTAAACATAATAGAAAAGAAAAAAAAACAAAAACATAAGTGTCATTAGCCTGTTTAGACATTGTTGTTTGCACGTTCACACTTATTATCAAAAAAAAAAAAAACAGGTGTGTAAATATGAATGTTGCAATTATTGGTAAAGTTATACATATTTCCACTAGACTCTCAACAGTGTTTATTATGGTTGTTTTGTTTTTGTTATTTTTTTTTTTTTCTACAACGGATTTTTTAACGCGTTTTATGCGCAATATTTCCGCATGAGCAATGCAATCCGTTTAATGTACGTTTGTGTATCAACCTGCTATCAGTTTGTAATGATGATTCCGTTTATTCACCAACTTTTGAGCCCCTTTGGGAGAACAATGGCTCATTAGTTAAATGTTTATGCATACGCATGCACGGTGATGAAAATGATTCGAGTACACAAATGTTAACCTACCTTCTATCGTATCTGTAGGTTTGATTTGTATCTGTCAGTAAGAATTTCATTTTCATACGCATGTTTTATGCGATGTCTTAATTATGTGAAGTTGGAGAAGATGATGATGTAGATGATGAAATTGAAAATTATGTTTTTAAACAAATATTGTAATAATAATGGATTTATTATTGTGTATTTTTTAAATCAACACGTATAGTTTACAGGGCTGTTATAAATAGGAATAATGGAAATAAATTAAATTTATTTATTATTTACAGTTATTCAGAATAACTATCAGGTAAGTTCAGATTGTTAAAATATTTGACGGATAAAATTGATACTTCACTTTCGTTAAAAGAAACATTTATTTAATTGAACAAGCTTTTATTTAATCACTAATTTAAGCACTAACACAGAATTCATTTTATGACAGTTACGGTTAGGGACCAATTGTATCTCCAATATTTTATATAAAAGGATCCTTTCGGAACCTACCCCACCATAGTGAAAAGGATGTTATGCGTTTATTCTAGCCCGTATGTGATAATATGCCAGCGAAACCATGTTCTTGCTTAATATGTGGAAAGAAAGAAAACATAATTTATAAATAAAATAAATTACTTTTATTCCAGCTCAAGTTCAAATTTGATTGTGATGAAATAAAGAAAACACTGAAAAAGTAATTTTTGAAGATACATTGAACATAGTAATGACATTGCTGGACCGCTACATCTTTCTTCAGTACTCTTATTCATTATGCTGACCAGAAGAGTGCTGGAAAAGCACGTTGTAGTGAAGAAAATTCTAATATATTCAATGATGATATCACTTGGCATCGTCGACAACTGTTAATTACTGCTTTGACAGAACACAAACAGTAATCAATATACATTGCTCTTATATCAAAATAAAAATAACAAGAAAAACAACCCACTCAACCAGAAGTGACTTTTTGAATTTCCCGCCTTTTAAATGTTAAGCCATCTTCATTCAAAATTTGAACAAGCAGCGTCATTTAGTTTGTGCTTGAAAGCCATTGATAGCAGACTACCACGTGACTTGAGGAGAAAATGAAAAAAGTGAATTTCGTCTGTTCATTAATTATTATTTTTTGCGGAAAACTCATCACTCAAACCAAGGCTAAGCTTGATAAATACTATGGAAACACTGCACCATCGATATCAATGGAAAACATGTGGTTTACAGAATTTCGTTCTAGCCGTACAACCATAGAAGATCCGATACTATTTAAAAAAACCACGATATGGTGATGGCCGATCGGAGATTGAAAGTGCGACAGATTGTGGAAGCCAGAGGCATCTTACTTTACTCAGTGGTTTAAATTTTGAGTAATCGCTTGGGTATGAGAAAGCTTTCCGCCAGAAGGGTGTCGCGTTCGCTCACAATTGCTTGCAATTGTGTGACAACTTCGCAGGAGAGTTTTTTGCTCTGCAATACGGATGGGTTTTTGCTGCGTTTCGTATGTGGTTCCACCACAATACACCAGAAACTAAACAGCAGTCAAAACAGTGGGTTTCTCTGGGTGAATCGGAATTTTGATGACCTCGACAAATATTATTTTTTTTGAAGGGATACAAAAATTGGAGAAACATTGAGTGTATAAAGCTCAAAGGAGACTGTGTTGGAAAATTGTATGATGAAAACCTGTGGTTTATTAAAAAACTCGTGAGATCGAAAAATTCTTTACATACATGCATGTTTATAAAAACGAAACCACTAAACTTACAGTTTTTTTTTTATTTCATATTTTTATAGTTTTCATCACTACACCATTTCCAATTGTATTTCAGAAGTTTCTAATTGTATTTCAGAAATTTCCAATTGAATTTCAGAAATTTCTAATTATATTTCAGAAAATTCCAATTCAATTTCAGAAATTTCCATTTATATTTCAGAATTTTCTAATTCAATTTCAGAAATTTCCAATTATATTTCAGAAGTTTCCATTTATATTTCAGAATATTCCAATTATATTTCAGAAGTTTCCATTTATATTTCAGAACTTTCTAATTGTATTTCAGAATTTTCTAATTGTATTTCAGAATTTTCCAATTGTATTTCAGAAATTTCCATTTCTATTTCAGAAGTTTTAATTTATATTTAAAATGTTTCTAATTGTATTTCAGAAATTTCCAATTGTATTTCAGAAATTTCCAATTGTATTTCAGAAATGTCCATTTGTATTTCAGAAAATTCTAATAGCAATTCCAATGGAAATTTCTGAAATACAAATAGAAAATTCTGAAATACAAATAGGAATTTCTGAAATACAATTGGAAATTTCTGAAATACAATTAGAAACTTTTTAAGTATAAATTAAAACTTCTGAAATACAAATGGAAATTTCTGAAATACAATTGGAAAACTCTGAAATACAATTAGAAAATTCTGAAATACATTTAGAAAGTTCTGAAATATAAATGGAAACTTCTGAAATATAATTGGAATATTCTGAAATTGAATTAGAAAATTCTGAAATATAATTGGAAATTTCTGAAATTGAATTGGAATATTCTGAAATATAATTAGAAATTTCTGAAATTCAATTGGAAATTTCTGAAATATAATTGGAAATTTCTGAAATTCAATTGGAATTTTCTGAAATACAATTGGAAACTTCTGAAATACAATTGGAAATGGTGTAGTGATGAAATTTTGAACCTTTTTCGGAAACCCTTTCATTAACGTTTTTATAGTGCTTTCTGTCACTTTGCTCGAACAGGTAGTCGATCTCCGTTTAAAATCTACCACACTTTTGGACACCTTTTTTGTGCTCTTCAATTCTCTTTTAACAAGATCCCAATATCTCTCCACTGGCCTTAGCTCCGGTCAGTTTGGATGATTTGCCTCTCCTGGTACAAATACCACATTATTCTTCTTGTACCACTCAAAGGCTTGTTTACCATAGTGACAGGATGACAAGTCAAGCCAAAAATAAGTGGACACATTATGAAGTCTTATGAATGGAAGCAGCCTTTTTGGTAAACATTCCTTGATGTAAATTTCGTTATATATAGAGCCCGTTGTAACAAATGATTGGCTTCCTTTGCTGAAACTGCATATTGCTTGCCATACCAAGAACTTTTTGGGAAATTTTGTCTGCTTTTGGGTCCTAAACTTTTCTTCAACATTCCCTCGAGCATCAGCAACATAAAATGTTTGACCAGGAAGTTGCGAAAAATCTGCCAGAACATACGTTTTGTCATCCATTATGCAGCAAGAATATTTTTTTATTAAACTTGACTTCAATTTTCGTGCTCTGGTTTTGGCCTCTAAATTTTTAGCAGCGTTCGTGTCAGGAACTTTTTGAGCCTTGTATGTTTTTAAACCTGCATTAGCTTTAACTTTTCGTACCAAATAGTCCGAGCACTGATCTAAGCGGGCTGCTTTCCTACCGGATGTGTTGAGAGCTCTTTTGAAAATGCTTTCTATTTTTTATGTGTGTGAAGTTAAATTCGAATTTAACTAGCACAGACAAAAACCAAATTTTTTAACATTGATGATGTTACAGTCAACATAGCACTGTTAAGCACTTAACAGTCATCATAAATAAATTATAGTACATAAAATATGTCTGAAATAAGTTCAGAACTCCAAAAAATAAAAAAAATTATAAAAAAATAAATTTCTGACTAGAAATAATAATAAGATATCAGAAGTAATATTGGAATTTAAATAAATTTGAGTTTTTTGAAAACAAATGCTGGAGAGGATTAGTGACCATTTTGGGAATTGGGTGAATGGTTCGCATACTACACTATATAGAAATGTTGGTCGAAGAGGTACTTGTTGGAACTGTAATAGTGGGATAGCTGAAATAATCTTGGAATTTAAATAAATTTGAGTTTTTTGAAAAAAAAGCTCGAGAGGATATGTGACCATTTTGGAAACTGGGTGAATGGTTCGCATACTACACTATATGGAAATGTTGGTCCAAGGAGCACTTACTAGAACTGTTATAGTGGGATATCTGAAATAATCTTGGGAATTGAGAAAATTTTATTTGAAAAATTGTATTTTTTTGAAAAATTTTCTGGAGGGGATTTGTGACCATCTTGGGAATTGGGTGAATGGTTCGCATATTACACTATATAGATATGGTGGTCCAAGAGATACTTGTTGGAACTGTAGTAGTGGGATATCTGAAATAATCTTGGGATTTGAGAAATTTTGATTTGAAAAATGTAATATTGCTGGAGAGGATTATTGACTATTTTGGGAATTGGGTGAATGGTTCGCATACTACACTATATAGAAATGTTGGTCCAAGGAGCACTTACTAGAACTGTTATAGTGGGATATCTGAAATAATCTTGGGATTTGAGAAAATTTTATTTGAAAAATTGTATTTTTTTGAAAAATTTTCTGGAGGGGATTTGTGACCATTTTCTGAATTGGGTGAATGGTTCGCATATTATACTATATAGATATCGTGGTCCAAGAGATACTTGTTGGAACTGTGGTAGTGGGATATCTGAAATAATCTTGGGATTTGAGAAATTTCGATTTGAAAAATGTAATATTTCTGGAGAGGATTACTGACCATTTTGGGAATTGGGTGAATGGGTCGCATACTACACTATATAGAAATAAAATTTTCTCAAATCCCAAGATTATTTCAGATATCCCACTATAACAGTTCTAGTAAGTGCTCCTTGGACCAACATTTCCATATAGTGTAGTATGCGAACCATTCACCCAGTTTCCAAAATGGTCACATATCCTCTCGAGCTTTTTTTTTCAAAAAACTCAAATTTATTTAAATTCGAAGATTATTTCAGCTATCCCACTATTACAGTTCCAACAAGTACCTCTTCGACCAACATTTCTATATAGTGTAGTATGCGAACCATTCACCCAATTCCCAAAATGGTCACTAATCCTCTCCAGCATTTGTTTTCAAAAAACTCAAATTTATTTAAATTCCAATATTACTTCTGATATCTTATTATTATTTCTAGTCAGAAATTTATTTTTTTATAATTTTTTTTATTTTTTGGAGTTCTGAACTTATTTCAGACATATTTTATGTACTATAATTTATTTATGATGACTGTTAAGTGCTTAACAGTGCTATGTTGACTGTAACATCATCAATGTTAAAAAATTTGGTTTTTGTCTGTGCTAGTTAAATTCGAATTTAACTTCACACACATCTATTTTTTTGGCTTTAGAAACATCTTGTGGACCATTACTTCTACAAGAACTAGGTTTTCTATCAACGGACAAGTTCTCCCGCTACTGTTTAATAACATTGGAAACAGTTTGACGACAGACCTTTGAATCCTTGGCCAACTTTTTGTAGGACCAAGTTGGGTTTTGTTGAAAATATTTAATAATTTTAGTACGCACTTTTTTCTGGTCACTCATTTTAATCAGATTAACAACAAATGAATATAATTGACATTAAACATAATAACAGACATGTTTTACAAAGATAACTTGATACCAAAAAAAATCAAATAATACTTGGGTTAAAAGTTTTAATGAAAAACGTGTGTTAAGAATTTTACGATCTCACTCCTTAAGCAATGAAACAAATTCTGAACAAATTTTATGTAAATAGTTGTTATTAAAGGCTTTACATTTTGCATATCTGTATAATGCAGAAGAATGATGAGAATGATATACTCTCTACTCTATGTGTCTGTAATAATCACTACTTTGGATTTGCAGAATTTTATGTACCTTTCACCAAAATATACCATTGTTGGTGAAAAATATTCGAGATAAAAAATATTTTTTCCAATTTATGTGGCAACAATTTCCATGTTCGATCCAAATTTATATGGCGTTATATACATCGTTGGAAAGGTCTTCGAACTACCTTTCATTCATTGATATCCATATTATCTATATACTTATATGACTTAGTAATAGAGATATAGTTTGGAATTTTGCTTATATCTAACAATTTTCCCGATTTTAAAAAGCACCTGAACCAGGAATATAATCGATATATTTATGTATCAATCATTGTTGTTGTGAGTTATTTGAGGTCGTGGGAAAGTTGATTTCAACAGACATAAAAGTGGTTAGTTTCGCCATGTTTTAAATTCTAGAGGTTGGATAAAGGTTAGGGGTTGCACATTGTATTTTAAATTTTTTGGTTTGGGTCATAGTAGTAGTCATAGAGAAACAACAAGAGCGGAAACTAGAAAAAAACTTCAAACAAAAATTTTACTCAAAATAATCACACATAGTAGTTTGTTTTTGTTTTCCCATAGTTTTTTTTACTAATACATTCTCAGCACTTAGGTTTTTGACAACTGAGTTAGGTCTTTGACAGGAGAGTTTCCGCTCTATGTATATTTTTCTATGGTAGTAGTATTCAACAAAACAAATCAAAATTTTAATGTTGAAAAAACCCCTATTAAAAATAGTTTTTCTATTTCATTTGCCCATAGATATTTAAATAAAAACATTTATTCAATTCACAAGGTCTCTTATCATGTCATATTGTCATAATGTCCTAATATTTCACGACTCAGTGGCTCGGCTTAACCGACTCTTAGGCGTTCGGCGCAGGCCTCTGCAGGTTAGTTACCATAACACAATAAACATAGCATACAGAGGACATTCATTGCTTGAAAGGCAATAACAACATTATCAAACCATTGTAAAATATTAGGACATTATGACAATATGACATGATAGGAGACCTTGTGAATTGAACAATGTTCTGCCATCGATAACCCATTATATAAGTAATTATTTTGACACGGAAGACAAAGATCGCCCAGGCCAGCCAAACAAGTTTGAAGACCATGAATTGGAGACATTACTCCATGAAGATTGTTTTAAAACTCAACAGGAGCTTGCAAAATCATTGGAAGCTACTCAGTCACCAATTTAAAAACATTTGCAAACAACAGGATTCATCCAAAAGCTGGGAAATTGGGTACCATACGATTTAAAGCTAAGAGACATTGAAAGAAGGTTTTTTTATGTCTTAAATGCTGCTTGAACGTTATAAAAAAAAACGATTTTAGCACCGAATCATTAATTGCAATGAAAAATGGATCTATTACGATAACCAGAAGCGTAAGAGATCGTATGTGAAGCCGGGCCAACCAGCCGAATCAGCACCAAATATCAATGGTGCTAAGGCAATGCTCTTTATTTGGTGGGACCAAATGGGTCCTATCTATTATAATCTGCTGAAAACTGGCCAGATCATCACAGGAAATGTGTACCGCGCGCAACTGGTTCATTTGAAGCTATCATTGGCCGAAAAACGCCCACACTATGAGCCAGACATTAATGCGTAATATTCCATCACTACACATTCATACACTACACACTAAAAACCATTTAAAAATAAGTGGTTGGGAAGTTTTGCTTTATAGTCCAGACCTTGCCAGGTACTTCTACTATTTGTTTCGATCGATGCAGAATTCTCTCTCTGGGGTACGCTTCTCTTCAGAACAGAGTGTCCGAAATTGGCTTGATTCGTTCTTGGCCTCAAAGAATGAGCAGTTATTTTGGCTCGGAATCCTTATGTTGCCAGAAAGCTGGGAAAAGATCATAGCTAACAATGGTCAATACTTTGAATAAATTAATATTGTAAACATTTAAGTCATTCACGCAATATTTCCAAAATATCTTGATTCTGCCCCACTGTGCACTGTTTTGTATTGACACCTTATAATGTTTGTTAACATGAGGTATGGATTTCATGCTGATGTCATTATCATGGTTACATATCTATGGTTTTATTACGTGACCATGGTATTCTGAATTTTATCAATGGATAATAGAATTTAAATTTAATATCGACCGATTCCCACAAAAGTTGGTAGCAAGATTTAGTTTCATATAAAACTTGTTTATGTCCAATTTCATCACGATATTAATTATTATAAGGCAATTATGAATGTTCAAGTCATTTTCTTAAGGAGACCATGTATGGGGACTAGGCACAACAGTTGCCCGATTTTCGCTATAGTTTACAGTATAATTTTAGAGTACTTAGAACTAATTTATGCAAAATTTTATCAGGATTGCCGCATAATCAACAAACAGTATTCCGAGGGGGAATTTGTAAGGAGGCTAGATGAAATCATTGTCCAATATTCCCCATTTTCAGAAAGTATTTGTTAAAAATTTCAGCCAGACAGATGGACGGACATAGCTAGATCGTCTTAGAATCTTATGAGGACCCAGAATATACTTATATTGTTTTTAGTTCTACGACCAATCTTTCGATATGTTACAAACGTAATGACAAACTTTTTATGAGTATGGGGGTTAAGTTTTAAATAACTTTAAATAATTAATTGCTTAATTCAAACTTTAAAAAACCTAAAACGAATCTAAATACTTAAACAAAAACTAGACTTGCGAAATTGAAATTGTTTCTTTGTTGTTTTTCCACTATTTACCAGCATGATTCAAAACAAACTTATACTAAACATTTACAGCCATAATATAAATTGATCTTAAAATGTTCAAAAAATTTTCAAGCATCATCATTTTCATATTGTCTTAAATACCAAACGAAATAAGAAAAAACTATAGTTTTCCGGTGAATGCGTACAATATTTTTTTTTAGTTTTTTCTTTTTTTTAAGAGACGAAATCTACCAAGAAAAAACTATAAAGAGCAAGCTTTGAAAAAACACTCTAAATTCAAAGCTAGAATGAATAGCAAACAACTAGAAAAAAAAAAAAAATAGGAATAATTACAATGCAAAAAAAAGAAAAAAGAAGAATGGAATGGCAAAATGATAATGATTAGAAAAATGCAATTAATATACATAGCAAAGCCTTATAGGCGAATCAATAAGAACATCTAAAAATGATTCAGTCAAAATTATTATAAGACTCATATCATTCTCATTCTCATCCTCATCATCATCATATTTATCATACTCATTAAAACAACATAAAGACCAGTAGTCAAGAGCAATATTTTGTTTTCCTGTTAACGTTTTACTCGTACAATATTGCGTATTTCCGTTATTTGAATGAAAAAATAAATAAATATGTGAAAAGCAGCTGAAGAAGGGGAAGGAACAAACATTAGATGTATGTAAGAAATATAAAAAAAAAAAACCATAGAATCATTTAAGATTGGCCAATATTGGTTACGGTTCATGTGCCCTAACCTGACCACTTCACATGCATGTATGTGATGTTGCTTCGATTTCGATGTTACGTTTTTGCCACTCTAAACTAAAGAGCCAAACATCAACCATCCATCCCATTAAGCATTTATAGCTAAAAAAGAAAACATACAATAAATAAATTTATACTTGAAATAATAGCTATGTATTTGATTATTATAAAAATTTTAAATTTTGCACGTAATTTTCTTGAATATGATGAAGAATGTTCTTTATATATTTATTGTAATTTAAATTTTTTTCTAGTTTTATTTGCTTTTCATTTTCTGCTTATAAACTTTACTGTTAAATAAGTTGATTGTTTTCTATTATTTCTATTATTATGTTTAATCATCATATGTTCATTATTACAAAACTTTGTTAATAAGTTTTTTTTTCAGGGGATTTTCTTTTACTCAGCTCATTTATGTAAAAAACACAAGACTAAAGGCAAAAACTTCCTCTTGGCTCTTGAAAGTAAAACAAAAGAATCAAGATACAAGAATTGAAAAGATTAGAAATTAAAAAAATAAATATAAACTGATCGTTATAAATGTTAATGTTATTAGGATCAACTTTTCAAAACCCCAAATAACTTCTAACCATGTATGATACTTCAATATTTTCAATCAATTAATGGCCGACATGTAAAACAAATCTAACAACATAGATTTATTGTTAGACATTTGTTTTTATACCCTTCACCTTCTTGAGAAGGGTATACATATATAAGTTTCTTATTTCGTTTGTAATTTCCACAATATAATTTTCCGATCCTATAAAGAATGTATATTCTGGATCCTTATAGATAGCGGAGTCGATTTAGCCATGTTCGTCTGTCTGTTGAAATCAATTTTCTGAAGACCCCAGATATCTTCGGGATCCAAATCCTCAATAATTCTGTCAGACATGCTTTCGGAAATTTTTCCTATTTAAAATCCTCAAAATTTGTCCATAAATAACGGAGATTTGAGCAAAAATCCTAGACAACCTCTGAAAATTTCATAAAAAAAAGACAATTTATTGCATGCTTTGACAAAAAAGCAACAAAGCGTATCTTTGGATGTGTGTTGGTTTCATTGATTTGCGTATTTTTTTTTTTTGGTGTTTCGTTTCATTTGGCGTTGTTGTTTTTATACCCTTCAACTTTGTGGGAAGAGTATATATATGAGATTGTCATTTCGTTTGTAACTTCTACAATATAGTATGTTCGTCAGCAATTAAATGTAAAATTTTACACTGAAAGTGAGCAATTAATGCATCCACAACAGAGGTGACGGGTATACAAGACTCGGCATGGCCGAATATAGCACTCTTACTTGTTTTATATTGAGTTTATGAGTTAATAAGACTCGACATAGCCCAATATAGCACTCTTACTTGTTTTATATTGAGTTTATGATTTAATAATAACGCGGATTTTTTTTTAATTTTTAGCTTTTATTTTGAATCATTTGTACAATATAAATTTATTAAAAGTATTGGCCATTGTTAGCTATGACCTTTTCCCATCTTGCTGCCAACACATGGATTCAGAGCCAAATCTTTTTTTTTTACTTTTCATTTATTTATTGAATCTGCCTATTTCCTTAGGTCTAACAATAAGTATTCAAATCTTATAACTAAAATTAAATCTAATCACTCCCTAACGAGAGCAATTGTCTGGTAACCTCTACGAAGCCTCGACTGCGTTTGGCTCAGTGCTAGAAGTCTAGCAAGCGGATTCGGGTGGCTTTGTAACTTTTTAATGTATTTTTCACGGACTTTTTTGAACTCTTCCATTACCAGTGGTACTTCTAGATCTCCGTGGATGTTTCCATTTCTTATATATCATGGTGTGCCCGTCATGGTCCTAAGAATCTTTGATTGGGCCCTCTGTATAAGATCAATACTGGGATTATTAGCAGTTCCCCACAATTGGATTCCATATGTCCAAATTGATTTTAAAATGGTTTTATACAGGATGACTTTATAGTCAAGGCTTAGCTTTGATTGGTCACTGATTAACCAGTGAAGGCTAGATGCTTTTAACTTCATGTGAAGTCTCTTGGTTTCTATATGACGGCGCCAAGTAAGTCTTCTATCAAGATGAATACCAAGGTATGTAACATAATCGAACTGAGCCAAAATAACTGCTCATCTTTTGAGGCCAAGAACGAATCAAGCCAATATCGAATACTCTGTTCCAAAGTGAAGCGTATCTGAGAGAAAGCATTGAGCATTGATCGAAACAAATAGTAGTCGGACGGGGAACGGTCTGGACTATAAAGCGGGTGATGCAAAACTTCCCAACCACTTTATTCTACATACATTTTAACAGGTATTGCAACATGTGGCGTTTGCATTGTCATGATGGAATATAACGGTTTTATGTCTGGCCGCATATTGTGGTCACTTTTCGGACAATGCTCGCTTTAAATGAATCAGTTGCTTTCGGTACAGGTTTCATGTGATGTTCTGGCCAGATTTCAGCAGCTCATAATAGATATGACCCTTTTGCACCCAACAAATACAGAGAATTACCTTAACGCCAAGGATGAATGTTTGATTTTGGTGCCGATTCGGCTGATTAGCCGGGCTTCACATACGATCTCTTTCGCTTCGAGTTATCATAATGGTTCCATTTTTCATCGCAAGTAATGATTTGGAGCAAAAATTATTTTCTTTTATAGAATTCAAGCAGGATTTCAGACATTCAAACAGGTCATTGAAGGTCTCTCGGCTTCAATTCGTATGGTACATAATTTTCCTGCTTTTAGATGAATTCTGCTTCTTGCAATCATTTTGAAATTGCTGACTAAGTATCTTCCAATGATTTTGCAAGATCCTGTAGAGTTTGAATACAATCTTCATGGACTAATTTCTCCAATTCTTAGTGTTCATACTTTTTTGGTTGACCTGGACGATCTTTTTCTTCCTTGTCAAAATTAACACTACTGAACCGCACTGACCATCTCTCGCACGTTGAAACCGATTTAACACATTCACCATAAACTTCGGTGAGTAATCGGTGTACTTAAGCGGCACATTTTTCAAATTAAAGAAATAAAGCAAAACTTCCTGCATATACCGTTTGGTTGGTAAAAAATTGGACATTTTCGAATCAAAATAAAAACTAGTTTACACTGCAATGTTCAATAACTAAGTGAGAATAAACGACAGATATGTACCCTTCAAAATGACATATCTATATATATAAAAGTCAATGTGTGTTTGTATGTATATTTGTTTGTTTGTTTGTTTGGACTTTATAGACGGCTAAACGGCTGAACCGATTTTCATGAGATCTTCACAATGTCTTCCCGTATCTCCGGAAGGAACTATAGGCTACTTTTTATTTTGAAATTTTACGTGGGCGATGTGCTACGCCCATTTATACAACATTACCTCCTATTTCAAGTCAAAAACAAAATGCGTATATTTCAAAAAGTATATCAGCTAGAGTTCCCAAATTTTGTGCAAGGAACTTTAGTTTCAATATAAATATTTTGGACAAAAATGGGCAGACCAGCAATAGTGGGCGTGGCACCTCCCATAATAAGTAAATACTAAAATCTGAATGTCAGGAAAACTATAACACCTAGAGTTCCTAATTTTTGTACAAGTAACTTTAGTTTCAATATAAATGTTTTGGACAAAAAGTGGGCGGACCAACTGAAGTGGGCGTGGTACCTCCCATATGAAGTAAATACTAAAATCTGAATGTCAGGAAAACTATAACACCAAGAGTTCCCAAATTTTGTACAAATAACTTTAGTTTCAATATGAATGTTATGAACAAAAAATGGGCGGAACAGCAAAAGTGGGCGTGGGACCTTCTATACGAAGTAAATACTAAAATCTGAATGTGAAGTAAACTATATGAGCTAGAGTTCCCAAAATTTGTACAAGTAACTTTAGTATCAATATGAATGTTTTGAACGAAAATGGGTGGACCACCGAAAGTGGGTGTGGCACCCCGCATACGTAGTAAATACTAAAATCTGAAATTCTAAGAAACTATAACAGCTAAAATTACCAAATTAAATACAAGTAACTTTAACTTCAATACAAATGTTTTTAACAAAAATGGGCGGACCAAGTGGGCTTGGTACCTCCAATATGAAGTAAATACTAAATGTGATGTAAACTATAAGAGCTAGAGTTCCTAAATTTTGTACAAGTAACTTTAGTTTCAATATGAATATTTTGGATAAAAACGGGCGGTTCAGCAATAGTGGGCGTGACACCACCCATATGAAGTAAATACTAATATCCTAATATCTGGGAAACTATAACAGCTAAAATACCCAAATTTAGAACAAGTAACTTTAGATTTAACTAGCTAATATTTTTAAATTGTATATATAGACTCAAAAAAATAGAATAAGAAATAATATTAAAGAAACAATGTATATTTTAATTACTAAATAAATATTTTTTTAAACCTTTACTTAATATGCATTTTACTTCGAGGGGGTAGCGAAGCGCACCGGGTATTATCTAGTATAAAATATTTGAATAGTAATAAAAAAATTTAAAAATATATACTTATATACCTATAAAAATAGTCAAAGCGTTTTAATTATAAGTAAGCGATCGTTGGGAATTGAATCAATAACTTCCAACGCAACATAATACATATTTATTTACATACTAAGTTATAAATTACACATTTTTTGTAAAAAATGTCTCGAAAATCAAAATAATTTTTAGGAATGTGGCAACGCTTTTTATAATGCTCACAATAAAAGTAAACTTAAAAAAATCTTATTTAAAAAAAATTTTTGATTGGAACTACCTTCTATATTTTTATCATGTCCTTCAGTATGTTTGTGTAAATCACTCTCACGTCGAAAATACAAAACCAAAATCAATGAAATTTAAGTAGAATATTTACCATTGTTCTAGGTAGTTTGCTAATAAAAATCAGCAAATTTGATTAAGCAACAAAAAAGTTATGAATCAACGTGAGAGACAACCTGCTAAAAGGTGATTTTTTAAGCGATACTAAATTTCAATATTGTTGTCTGGCTATTTAGTTGTTATAATATGTGTTTATTATATACAAAAGACAAGAGTGTTGTTGTAACATTTATTGTTGTTGTATTTTCAACATTGTTAAAAAAAGCTATGAAAACAGGCTCGTGGATGAGTGAATATACTATGTATAAACGAGTTTATATGTCGTCCAAATTTTACTGATATTTTTAGGACATATTGGGTGTATAACTTAAAAATGAAATATTACCAATAGATGTTGTATATTTTGAATGCGGTTTTTGTTTTTAATAACTTACTAGCTAATACCCGGTGCGCTTCGCTACCCCCTCGAAGTAAAATGCATATTAAGTAAAGGTTTAAAAAAAATATTTATTTAGTAATTAAAATATACATTGTTTCTTTAATATTATTTCTTATTCTATTTTTTTGAGTCTATATATACAATTTAAAAATATTAGCTAGTTAAATCTAAAGTTACTTGTTCTAAATTTGGGTATTTTAGCTGTTATAGTTTCCCAGATATTAGGATATTAGTATTTACTTCATATGGGTGGTGTCACGCCCACTATTGCTGAACCGCCCGTTTTTATCCAAAATATTCATATTGAAACTAAAGTTACTTGTACAAAATTTAGGAACTCTAGCTCTTATAGTTTACATCACATTTAGTATTTACTTCATATTGGAGGTACCAAGCCCACTTGGTCCGCCCATTTTTGTTAAAAACATTTGTATTGAAGTTAAAGTTACTTGTATTTAATTTGGTAATTTTAGCTGTTATAGTTTCTTAGAATTTCAGATTTTAGTATTTACTACGTATGCGGGGTGCCACACCCACTTTCGGTGGTCCACCCATTTTCGTTCAAAACATTCATATTGATACTAAAGTTACTTGTACAAATTTTGGGAACTCTAGCTCATATAGTTTACTTCACATTCAGATTTTAGTATTTACTTCGTATAGAAGGTCCCACGCCCACTTTTGCTGTTCCGCCCATTTTTTGTTCATAACATTCATATTGAAACTAAAGTTACTTGTACAAAATTTGGGAACTCTTGGTGTTATAGTTTTCCTGACATTCAGTTGGTCCGCCCACTTTTTGTCCAAAACATTTATATTGAAACTAAAGTTACTTGTACAAAAATTAGGAACTCTAGGTGTTATAGTTTTCCTGACATTCAGATTTTAGTATTTACTTATTATGGGAGGTGCCACGCCCACTATTGCTGGTCTGCCCATTTTTGTCCAAAATATTTATATTGAAACTAAAGTTCCTTGCACAAAATTTGGGAACTCTAGCTGATATACTTTTTGAAATATACGCATTTTGTTTTTGACTTGAAATAGGAGGTAATGTTGTATAAATGGGCGTAGCACATCGCCCACGTAAAATTTCAAAATAAAAAGTAGCCTATAGTTCCTTCCGGAGATACGGGAAGACATTGTGAAGATCTCATGAAAATCGGTTCAGCCGTTTAGCCGTCTATAAAGTCCAAACAAACAAACAAACAAACAAATATACATACAAACACACATTGACTTTTATATATATAGATATTTTAAATGGCAGTTTAATTATAAATAGCACTAGCAATAATGTATTTCCAAGATATAGCCGAGCACTTTCAGATAATAGAAAAAGTCTGTGAAATCGGATGGCACGCGTTTAAAAAAATTTACATGTCGAAGGTGCCCTAATCTGTGTCCCCTTAGCTTGTTAATTCTTAAAATAGTGTTCACAAATAAGCTTTGTAATATTTGAAAATGATCCTTTGATCCCAATTTGAAAAGAAATATTTTTTAATTAATGAAATATTCCCAAAGAATGTAAGGGAAAATTTAATACTTCAAAATCCTTAAGCATGTCAGATTTGGGTATACACAGAAAGAGTTATTGTCAAAATATTTTCAAACAATCGCCTGTCTGAAATTAATTTTTTTTCTATAAATTGATTTTTATTTTAATACAACAGAGAGGATAAAACAACAAAGCAACCACTTAAATATGGGTATTTGTGGTAATCATGCGCATCTTACTCACATAGTTTTATTTGCATGTGTGTTTTTACTATGAGTTGATATAATTCTCATTTGGTTAAACTTAAGTCATAACTTTTTTCTGCAATACCATATTTTTTTATTAAAAAAGTTTATATTTTTTAATTAAATGTTTGCAAAATTTGTTGCATAGATGACAAACAGATAGGTAACTGACAGCCTAAAACCTAAATCTGTTGTCAAAAACCTAATTCATGAGAATATATTGTATGTATTTTGTTATGGTATCACCCGTATTGTGAAAAGAGAGTTATTTTTTCCACTGATATTATTCCCTCCTTCTATACTATGCGTTTATTCTATGATTTGTTGTTTGAATTTACGAATTTTGTGGTAGGTCACAATTCGAACAAAATTGTATGTGATTCTGTAAATTTCTTTACTAAATTAGAAAATAAATTCTTTCTGTGTAAGTTTGAAACCAGTTTTAATTTCATATCAATAGATGTTTAAATAATAAATATAATAATTTTCTGGCATCTATAACCCATTGCAACATGATGACAAAAAAATCATAAAATTTCATGCATATCTCAAATTGTTTAACGAAATTTCAAAAAATTAAAAAAATATAATTTGTTTCTAATACACACAAAATGAGGATTAAAATTAAAAATTTTAACGATAGTACCTATTGTGGGTTAGCGTGGGCACCAGAGATGTGCATGAATACCATTCAAATAAGATATTTTATATTTTGCAAAAATGAATACTGAGTTATCACTATACATAAACTAAACGAATACTGTCATTGCATGATTCACCACAGTAAGTGTTTTATTACAAAATACATGTAATTGCTTGCATATTCTGTAAACTTTTACCATTCACAAAAGCATCTAATCAATAAGAGTGTTATGAATATACGAAGAGCTTTTTGAGTTAATATACACTTTCCTATATGAGTATGTTTGAATTAACTAAAGACAGTATTTAGAAGGATTTTTCTTGCACATTTCTATTTTTAACAATACGGAAAACATCATTTTAAATACTTTTTTTATTTCGGAATTTATTGTATCAAAATAAGACGAAATTTACTTCTTGAACCACTCACGAAAATTTATTTAAAACAAATTAATGCACTGATTTTGTACTATGCATTCAACTTATCATCGAGCTTTTGTGAATCATTTGAATACTTTGCATACAAATGAAAACACAGTAATCATTTTTAACGGCATTTAAAAAATGATTGAGAAAATGGCAATCAATTTTGAGACCGCATGCACTGCAAGCAATATAATTAGTACATGTTGATGATTGAAAACACAACAAATGCAGTGATTTCATTCATATAAAAAAAAGCGAATCAACTCATGTACATCTCTGGTTGGCACCGATTTAAAATTAGTGGATTTTGAGAAAATATGGTTTTTTGTTACAGATTTTTTAAAATTAATTCTTTAAAAAAACATTTATTTGCCTATTTTCTAATATTGCCAAATTTTTTGTAATTTTAAATTTCTAGGACATTGTTATTAATCCTTTTAATACTGGGAACAAAATTGTCCAAGACAGCAAAGTTAGACCTCTACACTAGAAATGATCAAAAAAATCAAAAATACATGCAATTTGTTTTTTAAGTTTTTTTTTTTTTTTTTTGAACCCATTATAATCAGAAGTCAAAAATACACTTTTCTATTAATGTTTAACTACGAAATTAACAATCAAAATAATTACACTGTTCAACAGCATTTTTTGAACAGAATCATTTGTGTAGAATAAACTTATAGTTCAGGTGGTCTCAGTTTTTTTTACAGTCGGTCAAAGTTTTAATTTTTTAATCAAAGGGATCATTATACCAAATGATACAAATTTTGAATGTTAATGTCTGAAAGAATTCTTATTGTGGAGTTTTATGGGGAAAAAAGGTGCTTTCATAAAGGACATTTAAAGATTAAAATATTCTATGAAAATGTTTGCCGTAAAATTTCAGTGGGGGTCACTAAATATACCAAAGTAGTAAATAAAGCTCTTTACGCTTGATAAAATTCCAAATAAAATAACAAGCAAAAGTGGGTATATTCCCTTCCCTTTTGTTTCGAAACTGTTTTTTAAGTTTTTTTCAATTTATTTAATTTTTTTTTTTTTTTAATTTAAGAATATTAAAATTTATGACAAAAATATGTTTTTTGTTAAAAAAATTTAGGGTTAAAAAATATTTTTCCCGATTTTAACCCATTGTAGGTCCAACTTACTATAGCCTTATATACATCGTTGCAATGGATCTATCATTAGATATCCATATTGTCTATATTTATGACTTAGTAATCGAGATATAAATCAAAATAGAGGTTTTCTCGGATTTTTGCTCATATCTCCTTTATTTATAGACGGATTTTGCTGATTTTAAATAGGAAACTTCTCGAAAGCATGTCTGACAGAATTATTGAAGATTTGGGCAAACAGACAGACGTGGCTAAATCGACTCCGCTATCTATAAGGATTCAGAATATATATACTTTAATTACAAACGGAATGACAAACTTATATATACCCTTCTCACGAAGGTGAAGGGTATAAAAACAATTAGCTTAAGGTTATCTAGTTCCTATAATAAGTTACACGCATCCAAAGTTGAAACATGTAAAAATGGCCGTATTTTTTACGATTCTTCCCATATTTCTACTTTCAGACTATAAGTTTATTCTACAAAAATGATCTACACAACATGCCCTTTCAGGATTAAATTCTGTTCCAATCAAAAAGTCTCAATTTATTGGACAGTGTTATTTAAACATTTTTTTTCATTCATAAGACCGGGTAACTTATTAAATTTTAAACATACTTGGTTAAGGCTTTGGCTCTCGGTATTATTCCGCATTCCTGCCATTCCCTTTATATTAATATTTAGTTGAGGAATCTAAACTTTTTTCCATGGTTTTCTCTTCTATAAACCTTCGACTACAAATTTTTCTAAAAAGATTTTCTGGAACTAAGTTCAGGAATTTTCAATGGGTTGCTTTATTTCAGCATAAAATTGATTTTTCTGCAATTTAAATAGCTAATTGTTACAAAATATTATTTTAAAATTTGATTGATATTTTCCAATGAATTGCTTAAGTTTTGGAATACAATACTCATTACAAACTTATGTATTTACTGCTAATCCACCATTGGAAAAAAATAATTCACTGACCTCGAAATCACTAAACGTCAACCCCACTAAACCTTTCCAGAAAACTTTGTTTTACTCATATACTTGTATATGTTGAGTGTTTCACATTTAAACGATTTCTATCTTTAAATATAAATAAAACAAAGTTCATTGACCCATTATAATATCATCAACATTTTTTATTCGTTTGAAATGCCTATCGATGCCATTGTATGGAATATAACATCGTGCAAATGTCCGCCGCGGCTTTGAAAATTTTACATGATTTTGGCGCATAAATTGGCCTAAAATTGACCGATTGCATGGGTTATGTTGGCTTTGAAGATCGCTCGTGCAGAATTTCAAATTGTCATGATCTGCGGGGCATGTAGCATCACCCTGTGGAAACCACATGTTATTGGCAACAATTCAGGCCGAAATAAGTTGGTAATCATCGACCTATAACCCTCACCGTATACGGTGATGGCCTGACCAACGTCTTTCTCAAAGAAATATGGGCCGATGACGCCGCCAGCCCAACATCCACAACAAACATTGACTTTTTAGGTATGCTTTTGGATCTCATGTGAATTGGTATAGTCCGAAATTCGTCAGTTTTGTTTCATCCAGAAATGGGAAGCGCTCGGAACATTGCCCGAACAGAACACTCATTTTTGATAAAAAAAATTATCATTTGTACGTGTTGTTGAACGCTATATCTGTCCATGGTGATTTATCAAAACAAACTGAATAAATGACAACCAATTCAACAATATCGCCGCTATCAACTATAAAAGTTCGGAAGTTCCTATTGCAAGACCCTTTAGAAGATTCGAAGTTATAAATTTCCATTCACTCATTAACTCTTACTATGAAATTGGAGTCATACTCCCGTAATTTCTTCACAAAATTTACAAATCAGTTTATATTGGTCTAATTTGTTAGGTAAGATTTTTAATACTACTTGATTAATTAAGAACAACAAAAACAATTTTTGTAATTAATATAGTTTTTATTTTAATACCGCGTTTATATTTTTCCATATTTTTTACCCAAACGTTAAACCAAATTTACTGATTTTTAATACCAAACTACTTAGGATAGTAATAAATATTCCAGACAAATCTTATTGATTTCGGTTTTGTATTTTCGACGTCTGCGTGATTTACACAGACTAAACTAAAAATTGCATAAGAATTAATTTTATAAATTCTTTGTAGTGCAAAATAGTTTTTTATTAGAAATAATTGTTTGGTTTTAATTACATTTCCTTAATTTATATGAATGTAAACTCTTTTTCTCATTTTCTCACCTGTGACATTAGCAGCAACATATTTAAACATTTCGTCAACTTGCTGCCATTAACAAATCCGCTTTGCAGACAACCGCAAATTTTGTAAAATATTTTCATTAACATGATGTACTTGAATTGAGTGTAGAAATAAAGCACAGCTAAAATGAAAAGAACAGAAAATTCAAAATTATTTATTTGTTAATAATTAATTAATATAAATAATAATAATAATATAGAAAACTTCAAATCAGGATATTTATAATTAACACACATATTTTAAAGGTTAATAACAAGCTGTTAACGGTTTTATAGAAAAATACAAAAAGAAATCTAAGAAAAATAAAATTTAATTGCAACTAAATATAAAAAAACTAAAACTAAATATTGTAGACATGCTTTAAAATGACTTAATAAATGTTTATAATTATTATTATAAACAAACTTAAAATGTGGTTTTAAACACCTACACATACATCCATATACATACACAATAATTAATGTATATGTGAGTGTGTGTATCAAAATGAGTTCAGTACCATGACAAATAAACCGTTAAATTCAACTACAATTTGCAAGTGTGCTGCTGTAGACATGTAACGTCAGTCTACGAATACATATGTATGTATTTGTTGCTATTCGTACCCAGCAGTTAAGCAAGTAGTCAATGTATCCCTTATAGATAGTAATTGTCATTGATGTCTCACCTCTTGGCTTACTCCAATTAATATATTTTGGTTCATTTGACATGTATGTGCTCTTTGTAGTGTAGAAAGAAGTCAATTGGTTACTTTATACATCCCATGTAACCTAGCGTGAAGTCAATAGTCACTTTAGTGTCTCTAAATAATCTAGAGTGTAGTAACTTTAAACGTTTTTTTACTGCGCTTTAAAAAGTAGTTATTGTACCCAATAGAACTAGTCTATTGAAGAGTTGTCAGAGGAAGGTCTTTTTTACAAACAATCGGTTATTGAACTGTCTATGAGATGTCTTTCTAACTAACTATTTGAGATCAATTAGCACCCGTACATGTTAAGATAACTGGTTCTGTAGCTTATCAAGTAACCAGTTAGATAGCTAGCAGGGTTACTGACTCTATGTAACCAGTAAGTGAATCCAATGCGTTGACCAGCTATCAGATAGTCTCATTGTAATCCAAAAGGGTCAATTGACACCTGCTTAGGTTATGCACATGTTAAAATAGCTAGTCACTTAGCTAGTTATGTAACTAGTTGTCATCCTAAATGATAGGTAAAATCACTAGTTCGGGACAGTCTTCTAGAACTGCTGGGTATTTTGTGGCTTAAAGTTTCATTTGTATTTAAAGACTTAATTGCACACATGTTTTAACCGCCACACACTATTTTACACGTTTAAAGTCATTAAGTCCTCATGTGAAAATTGTATGTATGAAAAACAATAACAAAAAAAAATAAACAACATGAAAACCAAGGTCAGGAAACTTTAACAATTTGTTTAACAAAGTTAAAGAACTTTAACCAAATTTGATTATTGTTTTAATTACCCAAACTAATAGCAATTTCAAAAGAGTTTGGTTTAGAAGAGTTTATTTCTTCGTTTTTATAACCTTCACAATGTTACTCTGTTTTGAATATCTACAAAATTTACTTAAGACTGACCCTATTAACTATAAATAATCTGAATCGTTATTGGTAGGGTAGCCGAATTTACGTTGTTCGTTTGTCTGCTAAAATCAAATTCCCGAAGACCCCAGATATCTAACGGAAATGCGTGATAGATCAATATATCGGTATGATATCAGACAAGTCGATCATTAAAGGATTTGTTAAGAAATTTTCAAATTCTAGGAATACGGATCAGTCAAAATACTTACTTCCGAGAGAAAACGTCGAGTTATAAACAACTAACACTAAAAATTCGAAAAAAGTGGTCTTACATACCTAAGTCTGGATTTTTGCTAAAAGCGGATCCAAATCTTCCCGATTTTTTTATTATATAAAATTTAAAAAAAGTTGTTTTTTAGATTTTTTCCAAAAATAGTAGTTATATTAGCTTTTAGTCATACAAACAAATTAAATAATTGCTTAATTCACAATCGGTGTCGTAGAGTGCTTTGTTTCGGAAAATTAGTTTGAAAAATCACCCTTACCGTGGTTGGCGTAAACGTCTTACGCCTACGACTGTTTCGTACTAGATTAAAGATAAAATGCAAACTGTTTCTTTAATCTAGTACGAAACTGTCGTAGGCGCATGACGTTTACGCCAACCACAATAAGGGTGAATATTTATGACATAGTACAACGCTACGACATCAATTGTGAATTGGACAAATGTAATTATATTTGTCTTAAAGGTAGCATTTTGGGAAGTACTATAAAAGACAACTAATTTCAAAATTTGTATTATTGCGAGGACCAAAGCCTACCAAATTAGGCCTATTTTTTATGAACATTTCAAAAATTATCCCAAATTTTCTCTAATTGCATTACTGTTTTCAAAAACATAAAAGCAGTTTTGTATGTACAAATATGTTCTTAAATATTTAGCAAATGAAATATATTGCTTAGGTCTTGGAACCGTCAATTGAGTCAAAAATCTAAAAAATACCATTTTTGAGATTTTTGTAAAGTTTGGGATTGTGGGATTTTGAATAATAAATTACAAATTCCTTTTTACTTTGCATTTTGATAACAAATTTCTATATAATTGTAAAATTTAATTAAACTAAACTTTTATTGTATATTAAAACTTTTAATTTTTCAGCTAAAATTTAGTATTCCCTTATTTTTACAAAAAAAATTTCTTTTAATCCTTAGAAAGTTTATACATTTTTGTAAAGAAGACACAATTTCCTACGCGTTGATGTATAATATGTATATCTTATATTTTCCACTAGTCTCATTAATGGCTTCAAAATAATAACTTCCAGTAATTGGAGTTTTCTCCGATGTCAAAAAGGAAAGATTCTATAATGATTTTAAATCCAAAATTTAGTAGATTCTACATACATATATTAAAATCTTTCAAATCGGATCGAAAAAATTTGATATCAATTTTAATTGTTCAAACACCCGTGTTTAAAGTCCAAATTCAAAACATAAGCTCAGCTACACCTCCTCTATAGCCATAGATTTTTATTAAAATCGAACTATCCGTCTAGAAGTTACAGATTTATTGCCACTTTTTTCATTTACGCCAACTGTGCGGCATTATCATACTGTATTACCAAAAATGCACAAAAAACATAAACTGAGTTAATTACTGTGACAAGATTTTCGGCGAGTTTTTTTAAGATCTTCTCGACAAATTATTTATGAGTTTTCTTTAGAAATTTTGTCGTTTAGTATTCTGTACATAACATGTAAACCATTAAGGAACTTCTCAAACAATTAATTCATTAAGTTCTCTATAAAAAACTATTCAATGAGTGTTTTATAAATATCTTATAAAGAAATTTTCATTAGAGAGCTTTTCGACGATTTAATATAGAGACATATCTTACGAGTTTTTATTTCTATAAATTTTATGTAGAAAATATTTCGAGCAGTTTTCTACAAATAACTTCTCCACGAGTTATTTATAAAGAACATTTCTATCAGTATTGTATAGAAAACTTTTAGATAAGTTTTCAATAATGAACATTTCTACTATTATTTTATTTGTTACCCTTTTTTCTTCAGGTTGTGGTTTCTAAAACAATGAGCAAAAAATATGAAATTTCTTATAAAGGGTCTTCCAATAGGGACTTCTGAACTTTAACAGTTGATAGCGGCCATATTGTTGAAGCTAAATCTATCTAATTGGCTGTCATTTATTCCGTTTGTTTTGCCAAATCACCATGGACGGACATAGCATTCAATAGCGCGTGCAAATGATAAAATGATTTTATCAAAATGGATGTACTCTTCGTAGAGGAATATTTTTGGATGAATATGTACGTCAACAAACAAAATTTTCAAATTTGGGATGATACCAATCCACATGAGATCCAAGAGCGTCCATTGTATCATGCCAAATTAACTATTTGATGTAGATTTTGAGCTGGCGACGTCATCGGTCCATATATCTTTGAGAACGACATCAGCCAGGCTATCAGCGTCAACGACGAGCGCTATAGGTCGATGATTAGCAATGTCATTTGGTCTGAATTGTATGATATGGACACGAACGACATGTGGTTCAACAGGATGGTGAACAGTGGCTCATAATGGTTTTTCATCGGCACAAACTCTGTAACTTTTGAATCGATAGAGATATTTTTTTTGATGGAGAGATATTTGGTTGAATTTTTCTGCAGTTATAACTTCATTGAAATCGGTTCAGAGTTGTTAAGAAATTTAAAGCTAAAATTGAACTTTTAATCTTATATACCCTTCACCAAATTATACTTTAAACTATTTTTTTTTTTTTTTTCAAAATTTAAAAAGATTTAAAAATTTTTTTTTTCGAAATTGTTTTAATTTTTTTTTTTTATTCCCAAATTTTTATTAATTTATTAGTATAAAAAAATTATAAAAAGAAATTTGTTTATGAAAAAAATTCGGGTTAAAATATATTTTTCCGGAAGAATTCCCGATATATTGATGTATCGATAATGTTTGTAAGTTATTTGGGGGCTACAGAAAGTTGATTTCAACATACAGACGGACATGGTTATAACGAATCCACTCTCTATAACGATCCAGAATATGTACTTTGTGGGGTCGCAAATGAAAAATGAAGAAATTACAAACGGAATGACAAACTTATACATACCCTTGCCATGTCATGGTGAAGCGTATAAAAACGTTACAAGATGATAAAAACAAGTAAGAAAGTATAGTCGGGCTTGGCCGTCAGGCGCGGATACAGGGGGTGAAAAAAGGAATAAAAAGGATTTAAGTCTATATGAAACTTATTTTTAAGAGATTTATGCTCGTTAAAGTGACTGCGCACAAGGTATATATGGACAGCTAGCCAGTCATATGAACACGTAAAATAAAAATAAAAAAATGTGGAGAATAATTTCATTCAAATGAAAAAATTGTTCTCCAGACAAATCCTGACAGCTACAAAAGTAGATATGGGGTGAAATAGGACACTTACGTCTTTCTGCTGGTGGTAAAATTTGTTTAACCCCTTTTGATTCTCAAAAGTTCTATTCCACTAAAATTTTACTAAAATATAGTACCTGAGAAAACATCTAATAACACAGCAGGTATAAACGGTACAATGACACATCACACCACTTCTGAAAGACTATAACAAACAAAAATACAGCCAATTATCGATAATAGTTTGCGAGTAATGATAATTTACAAAAATAAAATTTTTGTATAAAATAACATAAAATGTTTGTCTTTAACACGCCCACAATTACCATTATTCTGATCTATTTTTTGGTTACCTCAGTTTCAATATCTTTAATATTGAATGGCATTAAAATTTTGGAAATCGGTGTTAACAAAAAAATTGTACTTTAGGCCAATTAGGCATGAGCGATTTGAGGGCTTGGCCACCTCACGTGATGTGAACTGGCCACCTAGATTGTGCGACTGGAGTTTTCTTAAGTCGCAGGTTTTTGCGAATAAGCAACAAACTACAGCGGCCCTCAAAACCAGAGTCATGGCAAAGTAGACATTTCGGATGCGCGCCACTCTGCAAAGCCGCGGCATGACATCAATAAAATACTATTTAACAAGTTTTCTGAAAAAAAAAACTATTCATTTGCATATCTTTGGATTTTTGTATACCATTCACCATGAGTGGCAAGGGTATATATAAGTTTGTGATTCCGTTTGTAATTACAACATTTTTCATTTCATTCTGGATCGTTATAGATAGCGAAGTCGATATAGACATGTCCGTCTGTATGTTGAAATCAACTTTCCGTAGCCCCCAAATAATTTACAAACATGATTGATACATCAATATATCAGGAATTCTTCCGGCTCGGTCGCTATTTAATATAGAAAATGGGTCCACAAATGGCTTAGATATAAGGAAGAAGCCGGGACAACCTCGATTTTTGGCCTATTTTTTATCTATATCTGGATTACTAAGTCCTTAATATAGACAATATGGATATCTAATGATGGATATTTCAAAGTCCATTGCAACGATGTATATAAGGCTATAGTAATTTGGACCTACAATGGGTCAATATCAGGAAAAATATTTTTTTGCCACGAATTTTTTTTTAACAAAAAAAATTTTTTCTTAAAATTTTTTTCACTAATATATTAAAAAAAAAATTGGGAAAATATTTAAAAAACAACTTCGAAAAAAATTTTTTTTTTTAAATTTTGAAAAAAAAAAAATAATAATTTTGTTTACCTAAAAATATTTAAAATTTTTATTTTAAAGTATAATTTGGTGAAGGGTATATACGATTCAGCACAGCCGATTATAGTTCTCTTACTTGCTTAGCATGCGTTTATTTGTATTACAAATGTCATATGGGAAATCCCACTAATCTGGAGATTTACTAAGCCCATAGACTAAAAACGAGAATTTGTTAAAATCTATCCCTATTGGCATCATCTGACTCCATGAATGTATTGAGGTGTATATATGTTTTTTTTATTAAATGTGTGTTACATAATTGTTGTAGACAAAAATGATTATAACAATAATTAAACCAAACAAAAAAAAAAAACTAAAATAAACAACGACTTCACATAAAAAAGGAATCCGCATAAAAGCTCTATGAAGACATAAAACAAACGGCACCGAAGCACTGAAGCATTTTATTTAACAGCAAGAAATACAATTTATAGAAAAATATTTAAAAAAATATATATACCTATGTATGTATTTAAAATTTAACCTTAAAAGAAATAAGATGAGTGAGCAGCCAGTTTATTTTCTGAACATACAAATTAAAGATTTTAAATGCACATACGTTAAATTTTCAAATATTTTAGTTATACTTATAAAGTATTTTTGTAAACAGCATAAATCAAAATGAAATGAAAATCAAAAAATTTATGTCTTTTTTACATTTTATTAACATTTGACCTTGGCTTTCAAGCATTAATGATTTATTTCAAATTTATTTAAACAATTTTCTATTTCATACTTTGGTATTAAGTATTATTGTATGAAGTATTTTTTTTTTTTTTGCTTACGCATTAAACTTTATATGATTTTGTATTTTATGTTTTTACAAATTTCCGTTTCCGTTTTTCCACACTAAACAACTGAATGTTGTGCCCGCCTGCCTGCCACCCCATCAATGTTTTACTCTAAAACAGTAAAACTGTACATGCTTTTCATTAATGTCCATGGCTTTATGGGTCTCCCCGGGCCCCCTGCCGTCTCTCAATCATTGATACTGTATGTCTGTTTAATGGTCATGTTTAGTAGATACTTGTGTTGTTGTGGTTGTTTTTTGTGTACGAGTATAGTAGTTTTTTTTGTTGTATCTCTGTATCTTTAAACTACTGTACAGATTCTGATTTGATTGCCACTTATGTGTCATAAATGTAACATATGATTTCTCGAACAATGCTTCATTCTTGCTGTGTTTTATTTTTTTTTATTTTTTTTAATCGTAATTTGAAATCTTTAAAGTTTTCCATTTGTCTTTTTTCAGTGTCATCATCAACACTTGTTGCTTGGCTGCTGTGTTGTTATTGTTTGTGGTCAGGCAGAAGGTTACAGGTGCGTATTGACAACACTATTCAAGGTATTTTGTTTTTATTGCGTTTTTTGTTTTTTTGTTTTTTTGTTATTTATTTATTCTGCAAGATTTACTACGATTTGTAAAATATTTTATTGATTATTCTCGCATATGGAAAATATGCAGAATATTATTTGGGCGTTACAAAAGTAATGAAGGAATGGCAGGCAGTATGTGTAAATTCTTAAACATTTTAAATAATGTAGAAAATTATTTTATAGATTTTTTTAGTTGTCTAACATTTTATAATTTTTTCATGACACATATTATATAATATGTGTCATAGAGAATTATACCTAGAGGCGAGACACTCCGTTTTGTTAAACAAAAAATTGACTTACATGTATTTTGTTGTTGCAAGAGATAGGTTTTTGACAACAGACTTAGGTTTTTGATAATTACGTCTCGTCTCTATGTTACTCAATCATATGTGTTTTCTTTTCCACATGTCAAATTAATGGATTCCAAATCAATAATATTTTCTTTTTACCACGGCATTATCAAACTGCATTACCAAACAACAACAAGGTGAAGTTGATTATGTGGACTTTTTCGGCGAGTTGTTTTAAAGAACTTCTCCACAAATTATTGTTAGGTATGTGAGGGAAATCGAATTTAAAAACGAATTGTTTTAAAACCGATAAATGTTGTGATGAATTTGTTAAACCCAACGAATTTACACATCCGTGTACGATTCAGAGCTGTAAATGAATCATTCATTTTTGAATTAATTCGCGAATTATTCATGCACTGAATTTAGCAAATTTTGAATTAATTCTTTTCACACAAAAAAAATGAATTGAATGAAATTTAAATGAATTTGGTAAAACTAAATTGCAATTAATTTTCAATACAAATGAATTTGTAAAAGTGAATTGGAATTCATTTCTAATTAAAATGTATTTGTAGAATGAATTCCAATTCATTTGAATTGATTTTGAATTAATTCAAATAAATAAGAAAAAAGAATTAGCAATTCATTTCCAACTCATTTGAATTTGAATTGATTTTGTAAGTAAATCTACAGAAGCATCACTGTCGTTTAGTTATTCAACTATTTTTTATGTAAAAGACAGTAAGCATTACTTTCGTTTTGTATATCACCTAGTATAGTCTAAAGACAAAAAATTCTTAGATTTGAAATTCCCATGATATACTGGAACTATCAGGTAGTGGCTGAATAGGAATTGAATTATTAGGTAGCGGCGAAAATCCTATCAAAATGGAAAATTTTGTTTTTTAGCTAAAAGAAATTTTTATTTTTATCAAATAGTATGAAAATATTGTTACGAATTTGCAATGTTGATAGCATGTGGTTATTAGATTTTTTTATAAGTATGGCAACACTAAATGTTTAAACTGCGAACATTGACAACGAAATCTCTAGAATTCTAACATACTAGTTTGTCCGTTAAGAGCATTGTAGAAGATTCACGAAAGATGGCGCATGTATAAATAGTGGCAGAGGTTGCAGTCGTGAGTGAGTTGATCATAGCCGCTGTTAGAGTTAATATCAGCTGCCTTGTACATTTAAGTTTGTACTTTATAAAGTGTGTGTGTATTTCTGCGAATTGATAAACGTGTATAATGACACTGAGTGACTATTTGAACTGTTGTTGTACATTTTAAATAAATAAAGAGTTGTTACAATTTTAAACTACTAAACGGCTTTTGTTTGCAATCAAAAGTATCCGGTTTATTTAAAGGAAATAAACCAACGTTTTAAAAAGGCTAAAACGTAACAATATTATTAAAGGTGTGTTTAACAATAATTTTTTGTTTAAATAATCTCATTGTGGAAAATTTCTTTTTTTAAATATTTCAATCGAATTTTAAAGATTCAAATTTGAATCTCAACATAACATTTTCTATGTTCGTTTACTTGAAATTCTTACTACTTTTACTACAATTGGAAATTTCCATTTTTCATTTCCTAGATCTGCTCTTGAATTTGATTGATTGCATTTTTGATTTCATTAATTTGAATTGCAATTCATTGTTCCAATTCGTTTGAATGGATTCAAAATCAATTCAAATGAATTGGAAATGAATTGCAATTCACTTCAACAAAATCATTTGAATTGATTCATTTGAATTGTAAACGAATTGCAACCGATTTTTACAAATTCATTTGAATTGGAAATGAATTGAAATTCATTTCTGCCTAATTCGTTTGAATTGATTCAAATTTCATTCAATTCTTTTTTGTTGTGAAAAGAATTAATCCAAAATTTAGCTAATTCGTAACGAATTAAAATCAAATAAACAATGATTCATTTACAGCTCTGGTACGATTTGATACCATTCGGTGTCAATAGTGTATCAACCCTGTATGTGTACAAATCGTACACGAACGGTGTCAATTTGTCAACGATGAAATGACACGACATCGTTGCTGATTTAACACCATCCGTTGTTGACACCTTACCGTTCGATTTTACAGCGTCCGTTGTCGGAATTGTATAATCGCTTTGCAAATCCAATTTAAAATACTATATTTTTAAATTTTTTTGCGTTTTTTTTTTTTAATAATAATCACCCTTATTCTATTTGGCGTCGTGATATCGTCGTCAATATTGAGTCAAAAAATGGTATATGTCCTTGAACACTCATAATTGTCTTATAATAATTATTATCGTGATGAAATAAGACACAAACAAGTTATATATGATCCTAAGTCTGTTTATTAACTTTTGTGACCCTAATCCCTATATCAGAAAAATATTTTATTATCCCATATTAATGGTGGGTATGCAAGATTTGGCACAGCCGAATATTACTCTCTTATTTGTTGTATCTTGAACTTTAGGCTATTGCTGCAATAAATAACATACACAATTTTGTCGACCAAGAGTTGTCATGTGGCATTTGTAATCTGTTTTTCTTATATCCATTTTAAAATATAAGCAGGACTTAAAAAATAATTCAGTGGAATAAATTAAGATAGATTCTTTTAGAAACCATTATTCATTAACTTATTTCTTTAAACTAAATGCTCACTTCGTTTGTAATTTCTACATTTTTCATTTGCAATCCCACAAAGTATATATATTCTGGATCGTTATAGACAGCGAAGTCGATATAGCCACGTCCGTCTGTATGTTGAAATCAACTTTCCGTAACTCCCAATTAACTTACATACATGATTCATACATCAATATATTGGGAATTCTTCTACTATTTAAAATCGACAAAATCGGCCCTATTTGAAATCGACAAAATGGCTGAGATATAAGAAAAAAAACGAGGACAACCTCGATTTTTTCCCTATTTTTGATGTATATCTGGATTACTAGGTCATTAATATAGATAATGTGGATATCTAATGATAGATATTTCAAAGTCCATTGCAACGATTTATATAAGGCTATAGTAATTGGACCTAAAATGGGTCAAAATCGGTAAAAATATTTTTTACCCCGAATTTTTTTCACAAAAAATTTTTAATTAAAAAAAAAATTCCCATAATATTTATTCGCTAATAAATTTAAAAAAAAAAAATTTTGTTTACCTAAAAATACTTAAAATTTTTATTTTAAAGTATAATTTGGTGAAGGGTATATAAGATTCGGAACAGCTGAATATAGCTCTAGTACTTGTTACAAAATTATCTATCTGGATAAAATCGCCTTAGCCAAATAAAACTGGCACAATTTTCACCCCAAGTGCATAAAATGGTTAAATAAATGTTTTTTATTTCAAAAATCTTTTATAAAATGTTCTAACATTTCAATCTTGGTGAAAGGATTTACGTTTCCCCAAATTAGTAATATTTGTTCTTGCATTTTCCTTTATATTTGGCCTGGTATCTCAATATTCGGGGGAACTTTTAATAACTCAAACATTTTCTAACCAATTTTATATATTTGTAAATAAATAATTCTCTATATTAAGTATTTGATGTTTTGTATTTGTAAATGACGTTGGAAGCGTAATTAATTTGGTAATTAACCCGTTTATGCCCTTGAGACAAAATATTCTGAAAATAACTTCTGGTTTATTTTGACTCCAATTTTTTATTCTAAAAATCAATAATAACAAGATAAGACAGTATAGTCAATCAAATCCTAACAGTTTTCTATAATAATTTATATGGGTGCTATACTTAATATGAACAGATAGTCATAAAATTAGGTGACATATCTTCTATATACAGTGGCTCACAGCTTATTTCGTGTATATGACTTTTTATAAAAGATTTCGTTATATTTTTATAATTATCTTACATATTAAAAAAGAAACACGACAAATATTTGAAAATATATTATTATTTATTGTATTTACAAAAAAAACTTAAAAACAATTCACCTTTTTTAAAATATTTAACAAAAAAGCGAAATGTTAAGAAAAGTAACCTCACAGCTTATTTCGTGTAGATATTAAATTACTTTATTAATTTATTACAAACAATAAACTAAAATAATTTTAGTCATATTTCAAAGAAAACTAACATTTTGTGGGATTTCTCTATTGTTTTAAAACTATTTTAATTCTATATTGCATAGATTTATCCAGTTTTTGTGTATATTTCGTGGCTATCTTCTGCCATTCATGTTGGAGTGCATTTTTTAAGTCCTGCTTATTACTTATCTGATGTTTTCTAATATTTCTCTCCAGAACACTCCACAAATTCTCAATAACATTGATGTCTGATGATTAAACTGGAGTTTTAACGATGTGGGGACAATTCCAAATAAGCCATGCTTGTACAAGTTGCGACATGTGCTTTGGTTCATTGTCCTGGTAAAACCTAAAATCGTATATTATACCCAATTTCTCATCACCTAGCAATAAATTATTTTTAAATAAGTTAAAATACAAATTTTTGTCCATAGTGTCATCCATAAATACTAAATTTAAGACCCCTGCTGACGACATGCATCCCGACACATGTCATGGCCTCCACCTTGTTTAACAGTGCCACGTAGATTTTAGGGTAGCAGTTACGTATTTGGTTTTCGGCAAACATATGACTTTCCATCAGACCCAAAAATATTGAATTTGTTGATGAAAGCAAATTTAATCTTGCTTAGAATTTGCAACTCAAAAATCTAGGTGGCACTGTTAAACACGGTGGAGGCCATGACATGGTGTGGGGATGCATGTCGTCAGCAGGGGTCTTAAATTTAGTATTTATGGATGACACTATGGACAAAAATTTGTATTTTAACTTATTTAAAAATAATTTATTGCTAGGTGATGAGAAATTGGGTATAATATACGATTTTAGGTTTTACCAGGACAATGAACCAAAGCACATGTCGCAACTTGTACAAGCATGGCTTATTTGGAATTGTCCCCACATCGTTAAAACTCCAGTTTAATCATCAGACATCAATGTTATTGAGAATTTGTGGAGTGTTCTGGAGAGAAATATTAGAAAACATCAGATAAGTAATAAGCAGGACTTAAAAAATGCACTCCAACATGAATGGCAGAAGATAGCCACGAAATATACACAAAAACTGGATAAATCTATGCAATATAGAATTAAAATAGTTTTAAAACAATAGAGAAATCCCACAAAATGTTAGTTTTCTTTGAAATATGACTAAAATTATTTTAGTTTATTGTTTGTAATAAATTAATAAAGTAATTTAATATCTACACGAAATAAGCTGTGAGGTTACTTTTCTTAACATTTCGCTTTTTTGTTAAATATTTTAAAAAAGGTGAATTGTTTTTAAGTTTTTTTTGTAAATACAATAAATAATAATATATTTTCAAATATTTGTCGTGTTTCTTTTTTAATATGTAAGATAATTATAAAAATATAACGAAATCTTTTATAAAAAGTCATATACACGAAATAAGCTGTGAGCCACTGTATTCTGTAAACTTATTTGTGTTGAATTTTATTTGTCTACCAACAGTTTTAAGATATCGTTACTCGTTAAAGTGATTTTCGGATGTCGGCCTCATTTGGGAGCTATGACTAATTATGGACTGATCGCCACAAAATATTGTGGCATGATTTATTTAAATATGAAACTCAGATTTATGCTCATTAATAAAATTTCCGAGAGTGTAAATTTAAGTAGCTTATATAAAAGTGATCCTGAGTAGATTGGTATACTTTAAGGTGGGAACAATATTTTTGCACGTTACAAACATCAGGACTAACGCAATATTGTGGTGTACGGCATAAAATGTGAAGTTTAATTTACAAAGCTTTATAATGAAACATAGTTTTTTAAACGCATTTTCACCCGAAGTACTTTTGTTTCATTTTGTTTAAAAATTAATCTTGTGAAGTTTCATCAAAATCCGCCAATAAGTACATTTTTTGGTTAAACTTGTCCGATTTTGGTGAATAGTTTGGTGAATAGTTTCTGAAGTTTGCTATATTTAAAATGAGACAGAGTTTAAATAGTTGTCACAAATAAAATTATTATATGTAGGCATAAAAATTAAAAAATTTAAGTTTTTCAAAAATGTAACTCTTTTGGAAACGGATAAAAATGGTTAAACGTTATCGTAGTATGACAAAAATTCATATTCGAGCACTTATGAAGTTGAGAAAGTTAAAATATTCAAGAGCTATAAAATTTCCCGAAACGTGTAACATTTGTTCTTACATTTTCTTTTGTAGCTTCGAATTGATTAAATCAATATATGCTGAATTCACTAAAATCTTAATGCAACATTAAACAAGTGAGGGTGTTATATTCGGCTGTGCTGAATCATTTCTGATATTTTTCTGAAAATTGGATTATGTGGTGGGTCAATTATTGAAAGATCCTCACAAAAGTTGGTAGACAGATTTATGTTCATATTAAACTTGTTTTTATCCATCACGATATAAATTATTATACGACAATTATGTTCAAGTCATTTTCTGTGGCGGTCCTTATATGGGGAGTAGGTACAAATGTTTCCAGATTATCAGGATTGTTGCATAACTAACATATTTATTAGAGTTTCCAAAAAACCGAAGAATTTCAAAACCGCGGTTTCGGTTTTTAACAATTGAAAACCGATCGGTTTCGGTTCGGTTTTGTGATAATTTATTAACTATTAAATCTGTGATAATATAGGAACTGCTATACGGATATTTGATAATAACTAAGACTTTGATACAAAAATTTTGCGTTATTTAGCCTGTCATCTGAAGCAATTGTTGTAATACAATTTAAAAAATTTAAACAAATCTTAAGATATTTTTACCGATCTGTTTTTAGAGATATTGGATGAATAATTGGATGAAAAAGTATGTTTCTCTTTTCTAAATTTAAAATTTTTCTAGTGAAAATAGATTAAAAGTAAAGAAAAATTGTCGGTTTCGATTTTAAGCCTTGAAAAACCGCGGTTTCGGTTTCGGTTAAAACCGAATCGGAAACTCTAATATTTATGACTACTGAAACAGTATTCCGGGGGCAAATTTGTATGATGGCTAGGTGAAATCATGGACCTATATTGCCCATTTTCAATAACAAACAAACTTTGTCAACAGAAAGTATTTGTGGAAAATGTCAGCCAGCTAGCTGCTTTTGTTTGGTATCGTGTTTTCAGCAGAAATACAGACGGAGAGACGGACGGACACAGCTAGATCGTATTAGAATCTTATAAGGACCCAGAATAGAATTCACTAAAATCAATTTGGAATTAAGGAATGAGATCGTAAAATTCTTAACACACGTTTTTCATTAAAAGTTTTATTCCAAGTATTATTTGATTTTTTTTTTATTAGGTTTGTAAAACATGTCAGTTATTATGTTTAATGTCAATTATATTAATTTCTTGTTAATCTGATTAAAATGAGTGACTAGAAAAAAGTGCGTACTAAAATTATTAAATATTTTCAACAAAACCCAACTTGGTCCTACAAAAATTTGGCCAAGCATTTAAAAGTCTGCCGTCAAACTGTTTCCAATGTTATTAAACAGTACCAGGAGAACTTTTCCGTTGATAGAAAACCTGGTTCAGGTAGAAGGAATGGTCCACATGATGTTTCTAAAGCCAAAAAAATAGAAAGCAATTTCAAAAGAGCTCCCAACACATCCGGTAGGAAAGCAGCCCGCTTAGCTCAGTGCTTGGACTATTTGGTACGAAAAGTTAAAGCCAATGCAGGTTTAAAAGCATACAAGGCTCAAAAAGTTTCTGACAGGAACGCTGCTAAAAATTTAGAGGCCAAAACCAGAGCACGGAAATT
The DNA here is from genome assembly GCA_942486065.2 of Calliphora vomitoria. Classification (NCBI taxonomy): domain Eukaryota; kingdom Metazoa; phylum Arthropoda; class Insecta; order Diptera; family Calliphoridae; genus Calliphora; species Calliphora vomitoria. Next base: position 27,460,298 of record OW818031.2, on the reverse strand, counting down.
GAAGTCAAGTTTTATAAAAAATATTCTTGCTGCATAATGAATGACGAAACGTATGTTCTGGCAGATTTTTCGCAACTTCCTGGTTAAAAATTGTATGTTGCTGTTGCTCGATGGTATGTTGAAGAAAAGTTTAGGACCCAAAAGCAGACAAAATTTACCAAAAAGTTCTTGGAATGGCAAGCAAGAGCAGTTGCGGCAAAAGAAGCCAAAAATTTGTTACAACGGGCTTTATAAATACCGAAATTTACATCAAGGAATGTTTACAAAAAAGGATGCTTCCATTCATAAGACTTCTTAGTGTGTCCACTTATTTTTGGCCTGACTTGGCATCCTGTCACTATGGTAAACAAGCCCTTGAGTGGTACAAGAACAATAATGTGGTATTTGTAGCAAGAGAGGCAAATCCTCCAAACTGTACGGATCTAAGGCCAGTGGAGAGATATTAGGCTCTTGTTAAAAAAGAATTAAAGAGCACAAAAAAGGTGTCCAAAAGTGTGGTAGATTTTAACCGGAGATGGACAACCTGTTCGAGCAAAGTGACAGAAAGCACTATAGAAACGTTAATGGAGAGGTTTCCGAAAAAGGTTCAAAATTTCATCACTAGTGATTAGAACTATAAAAATATTTTCTTTTTGTAAATTGTAACAATAATTTCAATCAAATAAAAAAAAATTCAAAACTGTAAGTTTAATGGTTTCATTTTGATTAACATACATGTATGTTAAGAATTTTTTGATTTCATTCCTTAATTCGTAATAAAATTCATTCAAATTTTCAATGGTTAAATTTTTGTTAAATTAAATCATATGCAAATTGAATAAAAATATTTTATCTTCATTCCAAAATGAATAGAAAAAAATTGAGAAAAATTTGTTCAAGATATTTTTTAATGCATTTGAATTAAAGGAAAAACTTGAATAATTCAATTAGGAATTAATTTTATAAATGAATGATAGATAATAATATATTATCACTATTATTATCACTATTATTTAATATACCCAATTTATTTCCTCACTATTACATGAAAATTAACATATGTATCAGTTCTTTTCAAATATTGAGCCACAATTTTGATAAGTTATTTTATCTTAAGTTATAATTTTCATTCTTTAGTTCCTCTTACAACCAGAAACTTACCTTAAAATGTTTGGAGTTCGTTTAGCAAAACTTTTGAAACATAATTTCACTGAATGCCATTTAAGTATTATTTTTACCTCAATTGAAATTTATAATTGTTGCAAACTTGTTACACTCTTTAAACCATAAAATCACTAAATATTAAAACTAACTGACCTTTAAATCAAATTAATTTGGCAAATCATTTAAATTAATAACCTTATAAATGGGAAAATTCACGAAAAAAAAACACACAAGTAGAGATTAAATGCCAAATACCACTATTATGAAGTTAATTAAGGTTTCGTTTACAAATGTTTCCAAATAAATTCACTATAATTGAATTAAGCACTTTAGTTTCAATTAAACTGGTTGAAATAGATATTATTGTTTTGAAAATTTATTAAATTCTGTTTAAAATTTTTTTTCTTGAAATTTGTGTTTTACTAGAAGTTGGGCAGCAGCAGCATATTTTTTGGAAAAATCACTCATGTGAAAATTTCCCAAAAAAACAAAAACAAATTTTTGTTAGAATTGACCACTTGTTAGCGGTTATTTTAACCACTATTTATATGTAATGTTGTTTTTGTATATTTTTGTTGTGGGTTCGTTCGTTAGTTTGTTTGTTTATTTATTTGTTTTCTTAAACAAGATTATGTAATTTTAATGCAGCAACACTCTAGTTTAAAAACCGTTGTTTTAAGTTTTTTTTTTTTCTTTTTTATTTAGTTATTGTTTTTTTTTAGCTTTTTCTTCTCCTTCAATTGTTAACACTTTAGCGTTTGTTGGCTTAAAAGCGCTTCTTTTTTTAAATCAAAACGTTTCTCGGCACGTACCGTTTAAGTGTGAAACGAAGCGCAGAATTATCTATATTTATAAAGATTTTCTTCTGCCGTTGAGAGAGTTTTTCCACCAATAACTTCAAGTATATATGTAGTAACTTCAAATAGTAGTTAGTAGTAGTAGTAGTACATATTGCAAATGAGTACTTAGAAGAATGGTTTTTCCTAGTGGCAACATGTAGAGTAGAGCTTCTTAGATTTAGTACTACATTTAGTACTAAACTATTTTAGTAAAGTTTTAATTGAGAATTTTATATGTCTTTCCAAGGAAATAAACTTAGAGCATAATGAAGTTACCAGTCATCTCTATTGGTACTTTTCATAGCCATTTGATCGCATCCATATGAAGTAACTAATTTATGTTTTATCAAACACTCTGTTAACATTTTCGTTTGCTATCAAACACTGTTTGATTTATTTTCCTATACTTAGAACTTGTAAAATGTGTTTTTTTAAGCCCGATAGAACTTAAGAAACGGTTAACTGTCAAACGAACTATCATTTTGCGCACACTTTTTGACATTTATGATCAGATAATAGATTGATACTTAAACAACCCTATCAAATTATCCAAATTTCCTTTGAAAATCGGTCATCGTTTCGCGCAACTTATAGACGACTGTTTTATTACAAAATTGTGTTAATTATACCCTTCACCTTCGTGAGAAGGGTATATATAAATTTCTCATTCCGTTTGTAATTTCCACAATATAATATTCCGACCCTATAAAGTATATATATTCTGGATCCTTATAGATAGCGGAGTCGATTTAGCCATGTCCGTCCGTCCGTCTGTGTGTCTGTCTGTCTGTCCGTCTGTTGAAATCAATTTTCTGAAGACCCCAGATATCTTCTGGATTCAAATCTTCAATAATTCTGTCAGACATGCTTTCGAGAAGTTTCCTATTTAAAATCAGCAAAACACGTCCATAAATAACGGAGATATGAGCAAAAATCCCAGACAACCTCTATTTTTTTTGCCTATTTCTGATCTATATCTCGATTACTAATTCATAAATATAGACAATATGGATATCTTATGATAGATATTTCATTGTAAGTTGGACCTACAATGGGTCAAAATCGGGAAAAATATTTTTACCCGAATTTTTTTCACAAAAAACTCTTTTTTCACTAATAAATTAAAAAAAAATAAATTTTTAAATTAAAAAAAATTTAAAAAAAAAATTGGAAAAAACTTTTAAAAAAAAATTTCGAAAAAAAATTTTTAAAAAAAATTAGAATTTTTGAAATTTTATTTTAAAGTATAATTTGGTGAAGGATATATAAGATTCGGCACAGCCGAATTTGGTGCGGTTTACACGCTAGTGGCATCATCGTAACTTATTTTTTCAAATATGAAGCCGGAGCTCGCGTTAAGATCAATGGAGATCGTTGCCGCACCATGATCAATGATTTATTATTATTATTATTATTTTTTTTTTGAAAATATGAATGAAATTGATCCGGCCGAGTTGATGGCATCATCGGACCTTATTTTAAAGCCGGAGCTCGTGTTAAGGTCAATGGAGATCCTTACCTCACCATGATCAATGATCATGATGGATGAACTTGATCTGGGCGAGATGTGGTTTCAACAGGATGCAGTTACGTGTCATATGGCGACCTATCGATTATTTTTCGTGGATCCCATGAATTCACTGGTTTATGCTGATAAACCAGCAACAATTGACGGCTTAAGGTCCAACAAACGTCCAGTTTGCGCTTCTCCAATATGGAACGTTGAAAAATTGCAAAGAAAGCACTCAGCACTGTTAAGGAAAATAACAGGTGCCCCTTGGTACATTCGCAATAGTAATATCCATAGGGATCTCAATCTCAATCTCCCCATAATACGCAAGGAGATCAAACTCTCTAGTTTTAACTACCTGTCAAAACTATTGGATCATCCAAATCCCCTAGCCATGGAATTGCTGTCATTTGAGGGTCATACACGACTGAGGTGATTGAAACACTGGGTATGGCCAGATAATCATTTTAACGAGCACTTATGTTGGCCATTGCAGCGAAAGAAAGATTCAATAAGGAATAAAGATTAAAAAAACTGTGTGTTTATTTGTTTGTTTGTACCTTATAGGAGGTTAAACAACTACCGTCCTCTTGAAATTTACTGTATATTCCTCTATATTTGTAAGGAACAATAGGCTGCATTATATTTTGAAATTTCAAAAGAACTTTAATTGTGAGTCTTTAAACTTTGTGTAAATTACATTGATGCCAGTGTCCTGTTATGCCAAAAATTATGGGGATCGGAGAAAGGGACGTGATCCCTCCCATATAAAGTAAATATTTATTATCGAATATGTGGAGAACTATAATAGAGAGATTCTCAAAACTTTGTGTGAGTTATTTTGTTTCCATTGTAGCTGAGAACTGAAGGCAAATGTTTAGTATGAGAGCATACAAAGTAAATCATTATTTTTGAATGTCTAAAGAACTGTTATAGCTAGAGTCGTTTAACTTTTTGTAATTTACTTTCCTGTCATTGTAAGTAGTTTGACAAGAAAGAGGCTGCATAATCATGGAAATACTTACATCGTAATATTACTTAGGCTGTTTTACGAAAATCAACGTTCTGTGAGAAATATTTTATTTTAAATATTATATATGTCTTTGTTGAGAAATAATTTTGGTGAACAGCTAATTTCGCGTTTCGAACCTGATCGAACTGATCGTGTTCTATCACACCTCAGGATGGTTTTCTTTGGGGTTATGTGAAGTAAGTAATACGTTTTCGTCAGTAAGCCAGCTACGATTCAAGGCTTTTAAAGGCGTGTTCTTTAACATATTGCAATGAAATGTGTTACGGCTGTGCCGAATCTTATATACCCTTCACCAAATGATACTTAACAAGTTAGAGAACTATATTCGGCTGTGCCGAATCTTATATACCCTTCACCAAATTATACTTTAAAATAAAAATTTTAAATATTTTTAGGTAAACAAAATGATTTTTTTTTTCAAAATTTAAAAAAAAAATTTCTAAATTTAAAAAAAAAATTAAAAAAAAAAATTTTTCGAAATTGTTTTTTTTTAATTTTCTTCCAATTTTTTTTATATTAATTAGTGAAAAAAATTTAAGAAAACATATTTTGTTTGGTAAAAAAAAATTCGGGTTAAAAAATATTTATCCCGATTTTGACCCATTGTAGTTCCAACTTACTACAGCCTTATATACATCGTTGCAATGTACTTTGAAATATCTATTATTAGATAACCATATTGTTTATATTAATGACTTAGTAAACCAGATAAAGTTCCAAAGTAGGCCAAAAATCGAGATTGTGCCGATTTTTTCCTTATATCTCAGCCATTTGTTGGTCAATTTTCTCGATTTTAAATAGCAACCGAGCCGGAAGAATTCCCGATATATTGATGTATGAATCATGTATTTAAGTTCTTTGGAGGCTATGAAAAGTTCATTTCAACATACAGACGGACATGGCTATATCAACTTCGCTATCTATAACAATCCAGAATATATATTTTTTGTAGGATCGCAAATGAAAAATGTAGAAGTTACAAACGGAATGACAAACTTATATACAGATACCCTTGCACTCATGGTGAGGGGTGAATCGTTTAAAAATGTTTAATGCCTGAGGCACACTACTTGAGACCCCAAACGCCCAATTCTGAGAGGTCTATAGGTTCCGTGTTCAAAATTTAAACACGTATACTCGCCTGTTACTCCTGCTTGAAATCTCCTGATCATAAAATACACAAATTTTCTAAATTACAATAAATATCAGAGATAATTTTATTTCGATTTGTTTTGGAAATTTTCTTTTCGATCTCAAGAAATAAATTTCTAATATATATTATGTACGAGTTCAAAAAGCTGACTTTAAAGCAGACATTTTTAATGTTATTGAGTTTTAGTCAAAAACATATACACAAATCGTTTGCCCTAAAGAAATTGTTACAAACCCGAACCTCTTCTGCCACGCCTATATTTGAAAAAAAGTCTTTAAAATCAAATTGTCGTTAAAACCCAGATTTTCTCCAAAATATATTTTTCTCACTGTATTTGATAATAGCTCACGAAATGTTCTGCTAATTTGTTTTAGTATCTTGGGTAACAGTTTAAATTCTATGCATTAAGGATCATCGCATCTACATAGCCATGGAAATAAATGAATAGATTGTCTTTGATATATTTTCCTAGGGCCTACAATACAAATAAATTATTTATAGATGTAATGAGAAATAATTGCATTTACAATAGGAATAGAAAAGGTGTTTCACTTACATGTGCGTAGATATAAGTATAAGGGTGGGTACACAGAGAAAAACTGTGATAATTCATTCTAAAATTCTTCAAAATTATGTTTTTTTCTTGAATAAATCATAAGAAATTCATTTATATCTGTTTGTTTAATGCGATTGCTGAGAATATGGTTATGATGCCAACAATTTAATTTTCTCAGTGTTTAAAATAGAACATTTAACATATATTGAACTATCAAATAAATATTCATGTACTTGTGAGTTTCTGCAAGTGATGCTGTTATCATTTCAATGCGTGCGTATGTATTTCTGCCACTGTATAATTTTTGGAGCAGAGCTGATTTGACAGGGTTCAGAAAATTAGAAATCGTTAGAAACAGAATAATAATGCAAACCAAAAAGAACTTGTAGAATGTTTTAGGGTATCACTTTTTCATTACTTTAAAAAATGTTTAAGTGTCAACTAATAATAGCAAATTCTTAAGTAACTAACTATAAATAATAAATAAATAACTATAAATAATAATAAATAATAAATTCTCGAAAAATTACTATAAATAGCAATTTATAGAGAAAATTAAAATAAATAGCAAATTCACGAAAAATTTACTATAAATAGCAAATTTCCAGAAACTTACTATAACTTGCAAATTATCGAGATATTTACTATAAATACCGAATTACCGAGATATTTATTATAAATAGCAAATTTACTACGGGTGTATGACTTAAAAATGTGGAATTTTTTAAAATGTTTAGCTTTTATTTTGAAACATTTACACAATATAAATTTACTCAAAGTATTGGTCATTGTTAGCTATGTTCTGTTCCCATCTTTCTGGAAACATATGGATTCCGAGCTAAAAGAACTGCTGATCTTTTGAGGCCAAGAACGAATCAAGTCAATTTAGGGCACTCTGTTCTGAAGTGAAGCGTATCCCAGAGAAAGCGTTCTGCTTCGATCGAAACAAATAGTAGTCGGACGGGGCAAGGTCTAGATTATAAGGCGGGTGAGGCAAAACTTCCCAAACACTTCTTTCTAAATACTTTTTAACAGCTATTGCAACATGTGGCCGAGAGTTTTCATAATAGAATATTACGGTTGCATGTCTGGTCGCATATTCGGGGCGTTTTTCGTCCAATGCTCGCTTTAAAACGAACCGTATGCGTTCGATACAGGTTCCCTTTGATGATCTGGCTAGATTTATATTAGATATTACCTTTTTGCTCCCACCAAATACAGACAATTACCTTCGCGCTATGGATATTTGGCTTTCGTGTTGATTCGGCTAGTTAGTTGGGCTTCATATACGATCTCTTACGCTTCTGATTATCGGTGCGAAAATTATTATCTTTTATAGCGTTCGAGCAGCATTTCAGACATGCAAAATTGTCTCTCTGCTTTAATTGGTATGGTACCCAATTTCCCTGCTGTTGGATGAATCCTGCTGCTCGTAAACGTTTTGAAATTGCTGCATGAGTAGCTCAAAATGATTTTGCAAATTCGTTTTGTGTTTTACAAGAATCTTCATGGAGTAAGAAGACCAATTCTTGCTCTTCGAACTTTTTGTGTCAAAATCACCACTTCTGAACCGCACAAACCATCTTCCGCGTATTGAAACCGATGGAACAAATTTACCATACGCTTTGGTGGCAATCAGTGTGCTTTTTTCAAATTAAAGAAGTAAAGCAAAACTTCCCACATATGATGCTTTGTTGGTACAAAATTCGACATTTTCGAAGCAAAAAAAAACTTTGTTATTTACACTATAATGTTCAATAACTAAGTGAGAATAAATGATAGATATGTACCCTTCAAAATGACATATAAGTTATTAAAAACAAAAACCGCGTTCAAAAGATACGCCATTTATTGTAAATCCCGCATTTTAAGTCAATCACTCAATACTATAAATAACAAATTTCCGAGAAATTTACTGTAAATGGCAAATCTGGAGAAATTTGCTATATATATTACAGCCACAAAATCTTCTTAGCAAAACTCTCACCATTACATCCCAGAGAAATGTAACAATATTTCGCCAACTGGATTCCTTGAATGTTGTATGTTACAACATTCAATATCCTTGTCGCCCAAAAAAAAAATCTTTCGTTTTCAGCAGTTGATAAAAAATAATTATGATTGAAAATTCTTGTCATGCTATTCAAAATATTTGAAGCCACTAAATCCTCCTTGCAAAACCGTTACCGTTAACGTGCCAGATAAATGTTAGATAATTCCGACAACAGGATTCCTTAACATAAAACAAACAAACTCTTCCAACATTCACTATCCCTGTTGCAAGCGACAAAAAAAAAACAAACATTTTATTGATTTTTTCTGTAGTACATTCTTCCCAACACAAAGCTCACAGATACAAATACTCGTATACCAAAATTTCAATGACCTGCGCATGATCCGCAAAAATAAATGATAAAGAAGCAAAATTGTGTCGTTCAAGTTTATTATTGTATTTATTTCACTCGCTGTTGATTATTCTTTTAAAAATACACACTTTAAATTTGTAAAAATCGAGAAAAAAAAACACAAAAAAAAAAAAGAAAAAAACAATCTTAAAAATATGTTAAAAGTTGAATGGAATTCGAAATAGAAAATCGTGAAATTATAAATTTATTTTAAGCTGGCGTTCAAGTGAAATAATGATGTTCATTCGTATTCTATTAGCAATATTATTTTATAGAGGAATTGAGTGTCAATACAAAACGATTGAAAGTGATTTCACAATGAATCAAGACGAAGTCTTTAAACACAATCAAAATCAAGACATTTACAAAATGAATAAACCGCTTGATAGGGGACCGTATTTTGATACCTCGGCAACGAAAAATGTCACCTCGCTGGTGGGCAGAACGGCACATCTGAATTGTCGCATCAAGAATTTGGGCAACAAGACAGTTTCCTGGATACGTCACAGAGACTTGCATTTGTTAACAGTGGGTGAAACCACATACACATCGGACCAACGTTTTACGAGCATATACAATAAACTCTCCGAAGATTGGTCGTTGCAAATCAAATATCCTCAGTTAAAAGATTCGGGCACCTATGAGTGCCAGGTCTCCACCACACCACCCGTCGGCTACACCATGGTATTCTCCGTGGTCGAGCCCATAACGACGATACCCGGCGGACCCGAACTGTACATAGACGTGGGATCGACGGTGAACTTAACGTGCATTGTCAAGCATCTGCCCGATCCACCCACCTCAATACACTGGACCCACAACAACGAGGAAATCAACTACGATTCACCGCGCGGTGGTGTCTCCGTAATAACGGAAAAAGGCGACATTACAACCTCTTACTTATTAATACAACGTGCAACGATTGCCGACTCCGGCATGTACACCTGTCTGCCCTCGAATGCGAATCCCAAATCCGTTACCGTACACATACTGCAGGGGGAACATCCTGCCGCCGTTCAGGGCACCAAAAAGATTACATCGTATATCATCAATATACCCATAATACTAGTGTTGAATTTATATTTGTTATGACCAATAATAGGATGGATTTTTTAAAAAAAAACCTCTTAAAAACCAAAAAAAAAAAAATCATTAAATAAATTAATATTAATTTAAATGTAAAAAAAAGAAAAATATAAAAAATAAATAAAAAAAAAAAAAATTTAAAATAATTAAAAAAAACCCCAAACTAAAAAGAAAAAAAAAGTGTGTTGTATAACTTATTGAGATTGATTAAAAATTGTGAGTGTTAGTGTGAATGAATGGCTATGTATGTGTGTGCATGTTTATGTATATATGAGTAAGTGTTAGTTAGTTTTTTTGTTTGTTTGTTTGCTGTGAGTGTATGTATGTATTAAATTTGTTTTTTAAATGTATTTTTGGCCCCCATTCAATGTGCTGTGTACGAGGTTTGATGTGATTTGCAGCATTGCAAAAATCCTTGCAGCATCCTTCTTTTTCTTCTAGTATTGAGTATATTTAATTGGCTCGTTTATCTCTAGCTGTTTTTGTATTTGCAATAGTTTAGTGCGAGTTTCCTTTAAATATTTTTTAGCTGTTATTGAGAATAGTTGGAAAGGAAGTGGATTTGTTTTAATAGGGCTACATATAATTATTTTATATGTGTTTAGAAGGACAGTATTTTTTTTTTTTTCTCAACAACGTTAATGGAAAATTTGTAATCTGTCTTAAATTGACACATAAAAGGTTCCTGTTACATGAACTGTATTTTAAACACTTTAATATTTAACTCGTTGTGGTAGGTTTAAGTTACGTCCTCAAATTTAAGTTGTAATACATGCGCCATTTATTTCCCGCAAAATTTTTAGTCAAAAGGTCTTTAAATCAAACATAGTTAAATGTCAGCTATACAATTTTGGAGGAAAAAATGTTTATACCCTACACCTATATGGTTCTTAAAAAAGAAACACAGTTCAAGAGACCCGAACAAATAAAACTTAAACAAAAAAATGTCCTACTCTTTACTAAATTTTTTAATGAAGCTTATTAGCAGAAATCTCTGCAAGTTCTCCCAACTTTTAGTAGCTTAACACTTAACAGTCTGATAAGATATCCCTAATATTAGACCTTAGTAGTGACAGAGTTAGTAGCGTCCGAATTTAGTAAAATGTTTAGAGTATTTGTTAAAGTTAATCGATTACTTCGGTTTAGACCCTTAGGCAGGATCAATTCTGTTTTGTTGTAGTCCACAGAGTGCGGTAGTATTTTCAATTTGTATATCCATCATCAAAGAATATTAGGGTATATTAATTTTGCCACTCCATTTGTAACACAAAGAATATTTGTGTCAGACCCACATAATCAAATATATTCCACAAATAGTCTCTGTTGAATACTCCCGGAATACTTTTTGAACAGTCATTATTATTTTGATTATGTGTCAATCCTGATAAAATTTTACACAAACTTGAACAATCATAATTGTCTTATAATAATTGATATCGTGATAAAATTGGACATAAACAAGTCTAAGAAATCATGAACCTTATCAACACTACCGTGTTTTCAACAGAAAGACATTCGGACAGGTATTTAGATCGAATTTGAATATTATTGAATGACAAAATCAATATACCACCCATCTTTTTTGATGGTGGGTATAAAAAGTACTAAACAAAGCGATCAAGAAAAACTATAAGTATTTGAGCTCTATGAACTTCATCATAACAGAATTGCTTTATATTTGGTGCATATTTTTGGTGTACCATAGTGTAATTAGTTTGGATCTTTGAGTAAAAACATACATTTGCATAAAAATCCGCCCCCAATCATTATAAATCATAATAAGCCAGCAATAAAACTACATTAACTGAATTCCAAAATACTCAAAACAAAGGATTTTTAGAACGCTGCTTGTGTCTCGTGTAAAATTTGTGAAAAGAGACTTATCACGTTTGCACCCAGCAGTTCTTCCTATCTCTTAGGGTGACAACTAGTTGAATGACTACTTATTTTAACCCGTGCATGTCCTAATCAGGGGGTCAATTGGATTCACATACCGGTTACATAGAGTCAGTTACCTGCCTAGCTACCTAACTGGTTACTTGATCAGCGACATAACTAGTTATTTTAACATCTCATAGACAGTCCATTTAAGACATCTCATAGACATTAACCGAATGCTTCTAAACAAACCTTCCTCCGACATCTGTAAAATAGATTACTTTTAATGGGTAAAATAACTACTTTCTAAAGTTCAGTACAAAATTAATGTTAAAGTGACTACGCTCTAGGTTACTTAGGAACACTAAGGTGACAATTGACTTCATATACATAAGCAAAAAGAAAATAAACTGTATGAAAATTATATCAACACAATATGTATAAAACCAGTTTGTACGAATTACTCCAAAAAAAATTGCTGTGACTACACTCTAGATTACTTAGAGACACTTGAGTGACAATTGACTTCGCGCTAGATTACCTGTTATGTATAAAATTACAAATTAACTTCTCTCTGCTCTACAAAGAGCACATATGTCTTAAATGACCCAAAATATATCAATTGCAAGGCAATTTGTTCAGCAAAGCCACATATAATAGGAAGAAAATAAGAATTTATTGACAATTAAGTGAATTCGCTCATTTTCACAAAATTTTAGTTTTTTGTTGGATATACATAAAATCGAGTAGGTAATGTTCTTCTTTCGATTGATTGAATTTTGAAAACATTTTTCCCATACTATTTACAAATTTTCACATGTACATTGCGTTTCAATCGGCTCAGTAATTTCGAAGTTATAATAACAAATTGAAGCAAAAAATATCATGAAAAATCTAAAACGGTTTATTACTTTATCGCAAAGTCACGTATAATAGCAACAAAATGAGATATTGATCATAAATATCGATGGATCCTTTTCGAATTTATTCAGAATTAAGTGAATTCGCTCATTTTCACAAAATTTTAGTTTTTTGTTTGATATACATAAAATTGAGTAGTTAATGTTCTTCTTTCTATTGATTGAATTTTGAAAACATTTTCCCCATACTATGTACAAATTTTCACTTATATATTGAGTTTCCATGGGCTAAGTAGTTTCGGAGTTATAATAACAAATTGAAGCAAAAAATATATTTTTTTACATGAAAATAAAATTTTTTATTTTAAAAAAAATCATGAAAAATTTATGGCTTTATCGTAAAGCCACATGTAATAGCAACAAACTGATACATCGATCATAAAAATTTATTGATCCTTTTGGAATTTATTCACAATTAAGTGAATTCGCTCATTTTTACAAAATTTTAGCTTTTTGTTTGATAATACATAAAATCTAGTAGGTAATGTTCTTCTTTCGATTGATTGAATTTTGAAAACATCTTCCCCATGATATGTGCACATTTTCACTTATATATTGCGTTTCAATCGGCTCAGTAGTTTCGGAGTTATAATAACAAACTGAAGCAAAAAATTAATTTTTTACGTGAAAATAGCAAATTTATTTGTTTTAAAAAAAATTATGAAAAACCGAAAACAGCAGAAATTGTTTAAATTTATGATTTTATCGCAAAGCCACTTGTAATAGGAACAAAATAAGATATCAATCATAAAAATCGATGGATCCTTTTCGAATTTATTCACAATTAAGTGAATTAGCTCATTTTCACAAAATTTTAGTTTTTTGTTTGATATATAAAAAATTGAGTAGTTAGTGTTGTTCTTTCGATTGATTAAATTTTGAAAACATTATCTCCATGCTATGTATAAATTTTCACATATATATTGCGTTTCTATCGGCTCAGTAATTTCGGAGTTATAATAAGAAATTCAAGCGAAAAATAAGTTTTTTACGTGAAAATATCAATTTTTTTGTTTTAAAAAAATCATGAAAAATCTAAAACGGCAGAAATTGTCCACATATTTGGCTTTATCGCAAAGCCACATATAATAGCAACAAAATAAGATATCAATCATAAATATCGATTGATTCTTTTCAAATTTATTCACAATTAAGTGAATTCGCTCATTTTCACAAAATTTTTGTTTTTTGTTTGATTATACATAAAATCAAGTAGTTAATGTTATTCTTTCGATTAATTGAATTTGAAAACATTTTCCCCAAGCTATGTATAAACTTTCACATATATATTGCGTTTCGGCTCAGTAATTTCGAAGTTATAATAACAAATTGAAGCAAAGAATATATTTTTTTATGTGAAAATAGCTATTTTTTTGTTTTAAAAAAAATCATGAAAAATTGAAAACGGCAGAAATTTTTCAGGTTTATGGTTTTATCGTAAAGCCACATGTAATAGCAACAAAATGGGACATCGATCATGGAAATCGATGGATCCTTTTCGAATTTATTCACAATTAATTGAATTCGCTCATTTTCACAAAATTTTAGTTTTTTGTTTGATATACATAAAATTGAGTAGTTAATGTTCTTCTTTCTATTGATTGAATTTTGAAAACATTTTCCCCATACTATGTACAAATTTTCACACATATATTGCGTTTCAATTGGCTCAGTAATTTCGGAGTTATAATAACAAATTGAAGCAAAAATTATTTTTTTACGTGAAAATATCAATTTTTTTATTTTAAAAAAGTCATGAAAAATCGAAAACGGCAGAAATTGTTCAGACTTATGGCTTTATCTCAAAGCCACATGTAATAGGAACAAAATGAGATATCAATCATAAAAATCTACTGATTCTCTTCGAATTTATTCACAATTAAGTGAATTCGCTCATTTTCACAAAATTTAAGTTTTTTGTTTGATATACATAAAATTGAGTAGTTAATGTACTTCTTTCGATTGATTGAATTTTGAAAACATTTTCCCCATACTATGTACAAATTTTCACACATGTATTGTGTTTCAATCGCGTCAGTAGTTTCTGAGTTATAATAACAAATTGCAGCAAAAAATATATTTTTTACGTGAAAATAAAAAATTTTTTTGTTTTAAAAAAATCATGAAAAATTAAAAACGGCGGAAATTGTTTAGATTTATGGCTTTATCGCAAAGCCACATGTAATAGGAACAAAATGAGATATCGATCATAAAAATCGATTGATTATTTTCGAATTTATTGACAATTAAGTGAATTCGCAAATTTTTCCAAAATTTTTGTTTTTTCTTTGATATATATAAAATTGTGTAGTTAGTGTTCTTCTTTCGATTGATTGAATTTTGAAAACATTTTTCCCATGCTTTGTACAAATTTTCACATATATATTGCGTTTCAATCGGCTCAGTGGTTTCGGAGTTATAATAAGAAATTGCTGCAATAAATATATTTTTTACGTGAAAATATAAAATTTTTTGTATTAAAAAAATCATGAAAAATCGAAAACGTCAGAAAATGTTCAGATTTATGGTTTTATTGGAAAGCCACATGTAATAGGAACAAAATAAGATATCAATCATAAATATCGATTGATTCTTTTCGAATTTATTCACAATTAAGTGAATTCGCTCATTTTCACAAAATTTTTGTTTTGTGATTGATATATATAAAATTGTGTAGTTAATGTTCTTCTTTCGATTGATTGAATTTTGAAAACATTTTTCCCATGCTATGTACAAATATATATTGCGTTTCAATCGGCTCAGTAGTTTCGGAGTTATAATAACAAATTGCAGAAAAAAAAATATAAAAATCATGAAAAATCAAAAACGGCAGAAATTGTTCAGATTTATTGCTTTATTGCAGAGCCACATGTAATAGGAACAAAATGAGATATCGATCATAAAAATGGATGTATTTTTTTCGAATTTATTCACAATTAATTGAATTCGCCCATTTTCACAAAATAAATTTTTTACGTCAAAACAGCAATTTTTTTGTTTTATAAAAATCATGAAAAATCGAAAACGGCAGAAATTGTTCAGATTTATGACTTTATCGCAAAGCCGCATGTGATAGGAACAAAATGAGACATCGATCGTAGAAATCGATGCATTCTTTTCGAATTTTTTCACAGTTAAACGAATTCGCCCATTTTTACAAAATGTTCTTCTTACCATTCTTACCATTTCCAATACAAATTGTTCTGTTATAATAAAACTTCAAAGTATTAAAAAGTACGGTTAAGAAATATCCACTTTGTTGGATGTTGTCTCACACTTTCGTCTATAACCCAGATTATACTTGACCGATTTTGTCCATTTTCAATGCCAAATACTTCTGATTAAAAAATAATATTTGAGAAGAATTCCCTCCTCCTAACTCCTTCCCCTTGCCTTCAATAGGACATAGTTAGATCGTTTTAGAATTTTATAAAGAGCCAAAATATATATTCTTTTGTGGCTCTACAATGAATATTTGGATGTGTTACAAACGGAATGACAAAATCTATCTTTTTGTTGGTGGTTATAAAAATGTAATGGTTTCAATATAAATAATACTATTGTTACAAATCTCGTTTATATTCCATAAATAAAAAAATTTGAAAATGGAGTTAAAAAATCTTAAACTATCGTTTTGGCAACAATATTTGTTTTAACAATAATGCCATTTTTATTTCTGTTGTATTTCCTCTTGATTATAGTTAATTGCTGGCACAGCTGTAACATAAACCTCATCCATCTTTTAAAAGATTTCCTTTACTTTATTGTATTGTATATACATATGTATATATGTCCTAAAGACAGGCAATAATTTATTAATTTTCCTTTTCAAATTAATAAATAAATTACATTTCATCGGTTTTGCTACTAATTCTCTCCTTCAATTATTTATGAACATAAATAATATTGTTACATTTTAGGTTAAAACCAACCATGAAACTTAAGGAAGTTTTCTTAAAACTTAAACATCAATTACAATTTCAAATAGTTGACCACAACAAGCAGTTTCGAAATCAACTAAATTTTCGTTACACCACATTAATTTCTCAATGAATGAATTTTCACAAAAATGTCTCATAAGTTTATTTGTTTTTTGTCGTCAGCAAATTATTGTATGTCCAAAAGTAATAAAATTTACACACATTCGAATAATGTGTGTAAATTAAGTAGTTTATTTGTAGTTTAACGGAAGTAAAACAATGTATTTATTCATACTATCATTCATATGAGTAAATTTATGTCTATTCTCATATACATATGTATGTATGTTTATTTTTTTTCTTCTTTGAATATTTTCCATACAATTAATATTTAAAATCTATTGTTGTTGAAAATCTATTGTTTTAGCAACACACAATAAATTAGAAAATAAAAATAAAGAACAGAGGAAGAAGAGCTTTTATGATGTTCTTGTAAAAGCACTTCTTCCTCATAAAGTAATTCATCAATAAATATTGTATGAATATTTAAACTTATAAAACATTGATGATGAGTTTTTGAATTGTTACGAGTAAATAGTATACATTCATACGATACCAGTACATACATACATCCATCCATCCATATGTAAATAAATATTCTTACTTATGTGGTACCATTATAATGTGTGCGTAACTTGGGTTGGGGAAAAAGTTGTTATTCTTCTTTCTATTTCCGATATGACCGGAAGAAATTGAACTTCTTTTGAACCATTTATGTAAGTGAGTAAACAAATGCTATGCAAAAGCAAAACAAACCGGAAAACCACAGTAAAAATTGGATTTTCTTTTCGAGGCACTTATGGAAAATGCCATTCATGTACGAGTTCTTCCATAAAGCGCTTTTTAGATGCTATAGTGTAAGGGTTAATGTACGAGAGGAAACAAAAACAAAGAGAAAGTAAAACAAAACTCACACAATCCTCTCCATACAAAAATTATGTCTTCTATTAGAGAGGGTGAGCAATATGCCGAACGACTTAATAACATAATAAGCGTATAACCTTAGGAAGGATCGTATGTTTAGAACTGTTAACAATAAACAGGTAATAGATACAAGAGATGGATGATTCATCTGAAGAAATTTATTTATTAAACACGACGAAATTGAAGAACCCACTCTGCACAGTGGGGCAGAATCAAAATATTTTGAAAATAAATCGGTATTTTTAACTCACTGATCAGATTTTTTTTAAACGCATTATTAATTTATTGAATCTGCCTTTTATAGACCTAACAATATGTATTTAAATCTTATAAAGGTACGGTCAGACACAGCTAATATTTGACGATTATCGTCAAATATTTCATTGTCTGAATCTGACCACAAATAAAATTTAGAGCAAACAACAAAACAGATGATTTTAGTCAAACAAATTTATTTGTCGGCAAACAAAATATTTTCTTAATGTGAACATAGTGTGACCACTAGCTATATAAATACCTAAAAAATATATAATTTGATCTTACAAATCTTTTTAAGATTAACGCACTTATTTCGAATTGTAAAACAATTATTTTATTAAAGTTTTATTGAATTTTGTTATCATATAGTGGATTTAATTTTTCACTTTTTGTTTGACCAAACTGCTGCGAAAATGTATCACTAAATATATTTGCCGTGTGGTCACACTATATCAAATACTTTCATCAAATAATTGTTTGATCAAATAGAGCAAACAAAGAAAATTATCTGCTCAACATGGCGGATTAAAAGGGAGATTATTTAAATATTTTTGATACTAAATTAAAAACAAAATTGCACTATTTTTATTCTTTAACTATAATACATATCAATATTTCTTGTAAATTTGTTATTTAAATTATTTTCACATAAAAAAAATGGCATCAATAAATGAAGTCTTCTTCTTCACATAAAAGTCATTCAGCCTAGAATGACATACTGGGAGAAAAACTAATTGAAGACATGAAGTCTATGTTGCGATTTTTGCATTTTTATGCGATTTATATTTGTAAACATTTAACAAGTTTGATTATTTTTTACACATGGAGTTTTTCTATTTACAAAATTTAAAATTGCTCAAATGTATGGAATATTTATTGAATTTAAAATCAAATAAAATAGTTTAGACATACATAAATATTATAATTTGATTGCAATTAAAAATTCATTCTTAAACAGTATGATCTGTTTAATTTTTTTTAATGCGAATATAATATTTGTGAACATTCTGAATGAAAAGTATAGTTTAACCGAAGTATAACAAGTAGTCCGACTCTATTTTTCAATATTACTCTCTCACATAAATGAGTTCCGTGTGAATTCAACACCCTTGTGAAAAATGTACACATCAAATGTATCGAAATTATAAGAAAAAATGTTCGATTAAATATAGTTCAATTCTCGTTAATTCTTTAAATCACAGAATTTTATAATTTTATTTTATATACTTCTAGCACATTTTCATTTCGTTTTGCGTCCAATATATAGTTGGTTTCAACATTTTAAAAATATACTTTTTCTTTTTAATAGTTCTCTTATTTGATTATTGTAAAGTTCATCATAGTAATATTCGTTTTGTTTGAATAATCCGATTTTTAGTTCCAAATCCAAACAAAGCCAAGACAAATACAATAAAATTCCAAAATTGTTAATTATATTAGGGATATTTGGTAGATTTTAAGTACAATTATACTTACAAATTTTAATACGTTTATAGTAATATAATTTAATAAATAAACATTTAATAATTATATTATTAAATTGTTCAAGCTTGAGTTTTTTTCGCGATTTATTTTCATTATTTAGCGATTTTTAATTTAATATATAGCAACACTACTTTTGCGATAACACATGATGCAACAGCTGTTATTTGACGCTGTTTGATCTTGCAAATGAATTGCAAGATCAAATAAAAAGTTACCCAAAATTGGGAAAAATATTTGCTGTTTAGTGGTCACACATTGGTCACTTTACAAGAAAGTTTTTTTATCGGCAAATAAATTTGTTTGACCAAATTCAGCTGTTTTCTTGTTTGCCGTGCAAAAATATTTTCTGTTCAAACTAGGAACATAAAATATTTGACGTTTAAATAAAAGTACTGAAATTTCATAATTCTTTCAAATGTAAAGCAAAATCTAGTAGTATTTTACTTTCTAGATATGTATTTTTTATTGATGAAAGAAATTAAAGTTTTTTTACAGCTTTATTTAATAATTATTTAGAAAAAATATTACCATAAATGTGACCACAAGACAAATATATTTTCCCCTTCGTGTGTTTGATAGTATTTCGGTGTAGTTAGATTAAACAAATATGGCAAATAAATGTGTACAGTGTGACCACAAAATCAAGCCAAGAATTATTTGATGTAGTTTTGATCAAACACATGAAACATTTTGTGTCAAATAATTTGCGTAGTCTGACCTTACCTTAACTAAAATTAAAACTATTTGCTCTCCAACAAGAGAGCCTTCATGATTAACTGGCACTCATCTTAGCGAGGTGGTAGATTTGCTGTACAGAGCCTGGATCGGGTTTGGTTCTGTACAAGTTGTCTTGCAAGCGTATTGGGATGGTTTTGCAGATTAGCAGTATATTTCTCACGGACTTTCTCGAACACTTCCTTTACCAATGTCACTTCTAAGTCCCTGTGGATGTTTTCATTTCTTATATACCATGGTGCTCCCGTCATGGTCCTTAGAATTTTAGATTGGCCCCTCGCTAGCCATTCCCCATAATTGAATTCCATATGTCCAAATGGGTTTTAAAACGGTCTTATACAGGATGACTTTATATTCAAGGCTTAATTTTGATTGATCACTGATTAACCAATGAAAGCTAGATGCTTTTAGCTTCATGTGAAGTCTCTTGGTTTCTATGTGACGGCGCCAAGTAAGCCATCTATCAAGATGAATACCTAGGTATGTGACATAATCAGACATTGTTGAGTGTGACAGGTGGGCAGTTTCCTCTCTTTAGAGCGAATGTAACATGTTTACTTTTCAGCTCATTGACCTTAATTCGCCAGTTTTTCAACCATGTCTCCACATGTACGAGATAATTTTGTAGTTGACTAGATGCTATGAGTGGGTTTTCGTGCGATAAATTAGAAATTGTTAATTTATCGCACGTAGGCAAGTCAGAGGTCTAAATCAAATATAACGTAGGTCCTAGTATACTTCCCTATGGAACGCCAGCTCTAATCTTGTATTCTCTCGTCACATAATCATTATACTTAACTCTGAAAAGTCTATACGATAGATAAGACTCCAGCTATTTATGAGTACATAGTGGTAGTAAACATTTGAATTTATGTACTAGACCTTTATGCCATACCTTGTCAAAAGCTTCAGCAACATTTAAAAAGACGGCAGAACAATATTTCTTTAATTCAAAAGATTTTCTTATCTCTCCAGTTAAACGATTGACTTGTTCAATGGTGCCATGATGTTCACGGAAACCAAATTGCTGTACTGGGATAATATTTCCATCATTAAAAAAAGGTATGATCTTTTCCTGGAATATTTTCTCGAATAGCTTCGACAAACAAGGGAGTATGCTATTAGGTCTATAAGAAGATGGCAGGGTTAAATCTTTAGCCGGTTTCGGTATCATTATTATTTGAGACATTTTCCAATCTTTTTGATAAATTCCAAGTTTCATGATCGCATTAAATAATATAGAAGGCACAATTATTGCCACATTTGGTAGGTTCTTAATCAATTATGGAGTTATAAAATCATATCCCGTTTTTTTTCAACTTCAATTTATTTTTAGTTACTCTATTAATATCATCAGGACCAATATCGAATTGAGCTGCATTAGCCATAGTTGAAACCGGCAAAGCATGAACTCATTTGCCGTGGAATTAGGTTGAAATACTTCACATAAATGTTCAGCAAATACTGTGGCTTTTTCTATAGCACTTCGTGCCCAGGTTCCTTCAGCTTTTCTTAAAACGCTTTGTGCCTCTTCATGTTCCTCGTTGCCTTGCAAAGAGAGAAATTTTGTGTATTTTGTGCTCGTCAAACTTTTAATATAATTTCCGTTTATGCGATCCTCTTCTAAATGAAGTGCTCTTTTCAGTTTTCGTACTGCTGTGTACAGCCTCTGCTTTGCAGCAGGTGATCTATTATGTTGCCATTCTTTTCTGAGTCTTCTCTTTCCGAGAAGAAGGCTTTCAATATCCGAATTTGAAATAGGCGTATTTGTTTTTGGAGGGATTTGGCACCTAGAGTGTTCCAGAGCCAAAATTATCAATGACGTGAAGTCATTGACGGTTTTATTTATGTCTTCCTCACACTGTAAATTAGGATTTGTGTGGAGATGACCGCTGATAAAATACAAAAAGTCCTTAGGAAATCTTGGGTTGATGGGTCTCTCGCAATAAGTAATAATAACAGGAGAATGGTCAGAATACAGATCAAAGGATACCGTATTTCGACTAATATTTCTACATATGGCGAAGTATATTAGATCAGGAATTTTTCTAAGATCAGTTGGCCAATAAGTTGGGTGTCCAGGAGACACAAAATCTAAGCAATTTTTGCGATCAACTAGAGCTTTATACAGCTGTCTACCTCTGGGTAGATTCTTCTTATTCTTGGATTCACCAATCGTGAACTCCAATATGTATGATTGGCATTGTAGTCTCCACATGCCAGAAACCGATCTCCTTGTGTTATAAAGAATACTTAAAATTTTTCCTTGGTCATCGAAAAACGTGGTGGGCAATATATAGAGCTCAGAGTTAATTCTCCAGCTGGGTATTCAAGGCGAATAGATGTTGCTTGCATATATGCAATCCTTTGAAAACGCATCTAGGGCATAGTGTCTCAATCGGTTTCTAATTATGATACCGGTATCGCCATGTTCACTGATCAGGTTGACATGAAATTTCACATAGACGTAGCAGAGGAGAATTTAAATTTAAGTTTTGAAAAACGACATGACAAATCATTCTTTAGTGGAACTGTAGTAACTCAAGAAGTAGATCAATATAGACATCCAACATTCTTAAACGATGGCAGATTTCTTTTGTGGCTAGTTCAATTACAAAGATTTTAATATTTTCTATGCTATTTTTCTTAGCGAGTTATAAAGTTTTAAAAATTCATAAATATATAATCTGGGTTCTCATAAGATTTTAAGACGAAGGTCTATGATTTCACCTAGCCCCCATACAAATGGCCCCTCATGGCGAATGGCGAATTCAATATAGCCATGTCCATGTATGTTGAAATCAACTTTCCGTAGCCCCCAAATAACTTACAAACATAATTGGTACATCAATATATCGAGATAATCGGCCCACAAATGGCTGAGATATAAGGAAAAAACCGGGACAACCTCGATTTTTGGCCTATTTTGTATCTATATCTGGATTACTAAGTCATTAATATAGACAATATGGATATCTAATGATAGATATTTCAAAGTCCATTGCAACGATTTATATAAGGCTATAGTAAAATTTTAAAAAATCTAAAAAAAAAAATTTAAAAAAAAATTTGAAAAAATTTCGAAAAAAAATTTAAAACAATTTTAAAAAAAAAATTTTGAAATTTTGAAAAACAATTTGAAAAAAAAAAATTTATATTTTGAAAAAAAAATTTTATATTTTTCTTTACCTAAAAATATTTAAAATTTTTATTTTAAAGTATAATTTGGTGAAGGGTATATAAGATTCGGCACAGCCGAATATAGCTCTCTTACTTGTTTTAGTTAGCTTTTCGAGACTGTTATCATCAGTCGGCTCTTATTGGTAAACCCCTTGTGTAAAATACCAGAATATATAAATCATAGAAATGTATAGAACAATTGAATTGTATATTATATTGTATCAAGAATGTGCAGAATGTCTGCCACTACTTTGCCAGCTTTGTTTAAAATTTTATTATAAAAAGGTTTATAGGTTAGAATATGAAAAACGTCCACTCCTAAAAACTAAATGTCATCTAAGTCCCTTAATGAATCCCAAAATATTATACTGTTTGATTGCATCCTCTTTCATTCCTGACATCCGCCAGTCATTCATCTTAATCTTAGGCATTGTAGCTATGCACAATATGTTGTTTAACATTCATACATCTTAGAGATTCGATACTGCTAGCCTGTAGCGACCAATGACCCATGATCATTCCTAAAAAGCTTCTCAGACAACTTGTCCAATTCCAATAGCTGTTGGGTTTCTTCCATGTCTAGCGTGGATGACAAAACTCCTAATATTTTACAATTAGCACCAAGACTGTTCAGGATTGTCCAAGATCAAATTATCTATGATATGTATCTCCAATCTTTTCCTACCCCCAGTTAAACTATCGAAATTTTCGTTATTCAAATACGAATCTACTTAAACACCCACTCAATACATATATACCTATTATATAAATACTTATGATGTGTGCTTGAGTTATATAACTTAACTCTAGCATTGCCTGCAACAATGTATGTGTAAGTATACATATTTATCATGTGCAATTATAAACCACAATATTTAACTACTACTTCAGTTCTATTAGATTCAAACTATTCTCTTTAGTTCAATACTATTCTCTAGTTCAGAATTCTGAATGGCACATTAAGGTGATGAAGAAGTCGTTATAAGTCAATTAATTAACCTTCATTAATTTAACACACACACACACACACAATATATATAAACATTCGTAGATCTATAGAATTAGACAAGGAAGTACAATAAATTTTAATGTGATTTAATATATTTTCTGCAATCTATTTTATTTAAGGCAGACTAGATATTTACAATGTGTTTATTTACTACGAATATTTACGTATGAAATTGTGTAACTCTAACAACACAAGGCAACAAAATCGAAAAAATTTTAAAGGTTTTTTAAATCAGTACACAATTTATATGTATTATGGTACAAATTTTAAATTCTTTGCAAAAGTTTTTTTTTTTTAAAAATTTTTAAGTAAAATTATAAATTTTTTTTTGATGTTTCTCCACATAATTAATCATAACTCAAGAAGGGTTCTTCCGATGTTATTAATAAAAATATTGGACAAGTTAAGATTAACATAACCTTTAATCGGTTTATATATTGCGTTTTAATCGGCTCAATAGTTTCGGAGTTATAATAAGAAATTTCAGCAAAAAATATATTTATTACGGGAAAATAGCAAATTTTTTTGTTTTAAAAAAATCATGAAAAATCGAAAACGGCATAAATGGTTCAGATTTATTACTTTGTCGCAAAGCCACATGTAATAGAAAGGAAATAAGATATCGATCATAAATATCGATTGTTTATTTTTGAATTTATTCACAATTAAGTGAATTCGCTCATTTTCACAAAATTTTAGTTTTTTGTTTGATATACATAAAATTGAGTAGTTAATGTTCTTCTTTCGAGTGATTGAATTTAGAAAACATTTCCCCATGCTATGTACAAATTTTTACATATATATTGCGTTTCAATCGGCTCAGTAGTTTCGGAGTTATAATAAGAAATTGCAGCAAAAAATATATTTTTTACGTGAAAATAGCAAATTTTTTTTGTTTTAAAAAAATCATGAAAAATCGAAAACGGAAGAAATTGTTCAGATTTATTACTTTATCGGAAAGCCACATGTATTAGGAAGAAAATAAGATATCGATCATAAATATCAATTGTTTATTTTTGAATTTATTCACAATTAAGTGAATTCGCTCATTTTCACAAAATTTTAGTTTTTTGTTTGATATACATACAATTGAATAGTTAATGTTCTTCTTTCGATTGATTGAATTTAGAAAACTTTTTCCCCATGCTATGTATAAATTTTCATATATATATTGCGTTTCAATCGGCTCAGTAGTTTCGGAGTTATAATAAGAAATTGCAGCAAAAAATATATTTTTCACCTGAAAATAGCAAATTTTTTATTTTAAAAAAATCATGAAAAATTGAAAACGGCAAAAATTGTTTAGATTTATTACTTTATCGCAAAGCCACATGTAATAGGAAGAAAATAAGATATCAATCATAAATATCGATTGATTCTTTTCGAATTTATTCACAATTAAATGAATTCGCTCATTTTCACAATTCTAGTTTTTTCTTTGATATACATAAAATTGAGTAGTTAATGTTCTTCTTTCGATTGTTTGAATTTTGAAAACATTTTCACCATACTATGTACAAATTTTCACATATATATTGCGTTTTAATCGGCTCAGTAGTTTCGGAGTTATAATAAGAAATTGCAGCAAGAAACATATTTTTTACGTGAAAATAGCAAATTTTTTTGTTTTAAAAAAATCATGAAAAATGGAAAACGGCAAAAATTGTTTAGATTTATTTCTTTATCGCAAAGCCACATGTAATAGAAACAAAATAAGATATCAATCATAAATATCGATTGATTCTTTTCACAATTAAGTGAATTCGCTCATTTTCACAAAATTTTAGTTTTTTGTTTGATATACATACAATTGAGTAGTTAATGTTCTTCTTTCGATTGATTGAATTTAGAAAACATTTTCCCCGTTGACCAGTGTAATATTTATGTACTTTAGTACTATATTGAGGAAATATCAAATAATTTTACAATACTTATATGTATGAACAATGGGGTGGCTCTTCAAAAAAATTCAAACATTTACGTTATCACAGAAAAGTCGTAAAGTCGTCTTACTGAAAGAGTCGCGAAAACGAATTTTCTCATGTATAAACCACCATCAAATTAGATGAGTGAATAAATTTGTACTTATATTTTCATTCAAAATGGAAATATTCTTCGGCTTAACTGTCATCTCACTCAAGCAAATTTTTAGCTTTAAAATAAAATAAATTTTTCTCGTTATGGACTTTGACTTATAAGATGTTTTTTGCATAGAAAGATATGCACAAAATATATTTGAAATTTTTTGATTATTCATCAAAATATTAGGAAATTTTTACTTATTTATTATCTCGAAGATAGAAAATAGAACATGGCTTTTTTAGAGATATCTTTGTTCAAGGACAATTTTTTAGTTCCACATCCTGTGTGCAGAATAACAGGATTTATAAAAGATATTGCAAAAAGTGGATAAGAAGTTAAAATGTTATATACAATTAAAATAAATCCATAAACAACTGGTATACCAGCTTTTAACAAATTAGGAACGGGTAAGGTTCGGTCTTATCCGTTCTATGTTTATTATCTCCATACTAATAGGGACCACCCTAATAGACATACTTGGAATATTAATGGTTTTATTAACAAAATAGTGCGTAGATATGTGCAGTTCTATTGAGAATAATGTTTATCTAATTTCTAAGAGGTCAGCAATAAATTTTTGTTGGGAAAAACAGTTTACAAATAATGGTAAGTATTGTGAATTTATTACAAGTACGTAAAAATTGTATATTAAGCATTCCATGATACATATTTGACCTTAAGTCCTGTTTTTATAATCAGCACGTAAATTCTGTAATTGGCCATTTACAATATCAAATTGAGTTATTTAGTCAATTCACAGGGTCTCTAATCAGTCATCATGTCCTAATATATCACTACTCGGCGGTTCGGCTTAACCGATTGTTGGGCATTCGGCGTTGGTCACTGCTGGTTTGTTACGATAACACAACAAACATAGCATAGAAAGTAGTATTATTTTAGTACAGTTTTTGCTTGAAAAGCAATAAAAACCATTGTGAAATATTACGACATTATGACGATATGAAATAATAAGAGACCTTGTGAATTGGCCAATTTTTTTTATTTTGAAAAATTTTTAATATTTTTTCCAAGGTGGAAAAATTACAGTAACATCAGTATGTCTGTAATGTCTGTATGTCTGTCTGAAATTTGGGCGCCTCGAAAATGATTTTTTTGATATGTCGTAGTAGAAATTTTTTTCCTCATGCCAAAAGCACAATATCAACAAATTTTGACAATATATAAATAGATTACAATAAGACTGTATGATAGCTGGTTCAAAGTAGTCAACGCATTGACATAGAGTCAGTTACCTTACTAGCTACCTAACTGGTTACTTGATCAGATACATAACTAGTTATTTTAACTCTTTGCGGTTTAGTGGTCACTTTTCTAACCACCTTTTCTACAGTCTTTAAACAATTTTTAGTGACATATATTTGTATTTTGCAAAACAATTAAGTTTTTTTAAGTCATCGTTCAAGTTTTTTGCAGTCAGTTTGCTCTGGTTAGATTAATATATTAATTTGAAAATATTGTAAGCCGTAGTTTTTCAATACAAAAAGGTCAGAGTGTTTAATGTTCATTAAAATCAGTGTTTCTTTGTTATTTAGTGTTTGGTGTTTGGTGGGCTTCTGCTAACAAAGTAATATTTTATACTATACTCTTTGATAAATAACGTAAGTTGTAGAGTGGTTAGATTACTTACCACTGTGACTAAAATAGGTTTTATATAATATGTTTCTCTACATAATATTATGTTAATTTGTAAGATGTTTTGTTCGAAGGTATACTTTCGGATCGGAATGTGTCTGCAGTCTTGAATCCGACGAAAAATAAGGTGACATACCTTTGGGGCTCCAGTTAAAATATGATAAAATTGTCTAAAACTTATGTTAGTGACTTATCTACCCAAACTGCTTTGGTGGAACCAAAATGGTGAACAAATTGTCGATTGGAAGAACCGGTTGATTACACAAGTGATATAAAAGAATTGAGGAATATCTCACCTATAAAGCTATTTCGTTTGTTTTGTTCAGAAAATTTTGTCAAAATGATAAGTTTTCAAACAAAATTTTCATCATAATTATGGTGGTTAATAATCTAACCACCTTATTCCATAAAAACCTTTAGCTGTATTTTTATTTATTCTTAAAGTAAAAGTGCAATTGTCCTGATTATAAACTTTTACACATAAAACTGTGGCAGAAAGAGTTATCATGTAAGGGTGCTAATTGCCCTCAAATAGTCAGTTAAAAAGACATCTCATAGACAGTCCAATAACCGATTCCTTGTAAACTAACCTTCCTCCCACAACTCTAAAATAAATTACTTTTGTTATGTAAAATAACTACTCTCTAAAGAGCAGTATACAATAGACGTTTAAAGTGACTACACTCTAGGTTACTGAAAGACACTAACTTCATTCTAACCATTGACTTCACGCTAGGTTACATGGGATGTCAGCATACTTAAGCAAAATGAAAATAAGCTGTATGAGAAATATATCAATGCGATTTGTATAAAACCAATAAAAACTCACAAAAAAGTACAGTACGAAATAAACGTTTAAAGTGACTACACTCTAGATTACTAACAGACACTTAACCGACAATTGTCCTCACACTAGATTACCAGGGATGTATAAAGCAACTAATTGTCACCCTTCTGCACTAGAAAGAGCGCATACGTGACAAATGATCGAAAATAAATACGTTGGAGGGAGTCAGCCAAGTGTTTAGACATTAGTGACTATTACTGTCTATAAGGAATACATTGACTACTTAGTATATTCTCTTACCTCTAATATATTACTTAATATTTTTTGTTTGTTTTTAAATTACCACAACATACGTTTGAAAAAAATAATAAGAAAAAAACCTGTATAATTGAATCTCAATTTCAAGCAACAACTACTAAAAACTGTATACATTTTCGTATTACATATTTAATTAGGTCACTCCTATATGTGTCACCACTGCTGGCATATTAATTGTTCAACCCAATTCTTTGTTGATAGAGAAAAACTTAACACGAAAAACTGTTATAAATCCACACTATGGCAAACAAAGTAATTATTTTCTTAAACGTAAATATAAATAATTATTTAATTTACAAGATTGTTTGTTTAATAGAACATTTTAAGTAAAAAAAAAAAACAGCTCAAAAGAATAAAATATTTGAAAAACATTATGTGTTAAACGAGCCGTTTATCGAAGAACATGCATCTAGTAAGTGTGTATTTGGGATTAGGAAATAATTTAATGCAACATCGTTTTAATGGCTATAATATCTTTAGATGACATAATAATGTTATGATTTTTGCAATATATGAGTAAAAGTGCTCTTTAAATTTTCAAACGTTTAAGAATAGTCGGTCAAAAACTTATACATATGCACTTTAGCACTTTTAAAAAAAAAGGTTGGCTACCGAGTAAAAATTGTTAAAAATAAATAAATGGTAACGATAATATCGGAAACGGCATTTGCAGTTATTGCAATAGCGTTATATTTAAAATATCGGTTATATGTATTAACTTAAATCACGGTTTAGTGATGAACAAATTTGACAGTCTTGTTGTAGCCTTGGAAATTTTTTAAGAATTAATGTTAACCAATTTGTGACCCAAAATTTAATTTCAATTCGAATAATCCATAAAAGGTACAATCTTTGCATTTTAATTATTACGATTTTGCTACTATCTTAACTGTTAGGTATCCATCACGTCTAGTTTTCCAGGTACATGTCAATTATTATTTTAACTGTTCTCAGTTTAGGGTTATCGGGTGCCCCGATATACTAGTCGATAGTGTGCTGAACTATTAATCTGAGGGTTGTGGCTTCGATACCCGCCAGAGACACGGTGTATCTACAAACAAGCAAAATGCTTCGCAGTTTGTGTTTGTTTTAAAAAAATAAAAATTAATAAAAGAAACAGTTACTGTTTTCCATGTATTGTACTTTTTTATTATTATTTTTTGTTTAGTAATCATTCCTATTCGATAACGTCGACATCCTTGTACATATTGTTACGTTTTTACCTTTTAAAAATGTTGGTTTATTTCCTTTAAATAAACCGGATACTTCTGATTGCAAATAAAAGCAGTTTTAGTAGTTTAAAATTGTAACAACTCCTTATTTATTTAGAATGTACAACAACAACAGAATTAAAAAGTCACTCAGTGTCTTTATACACGTATATCAATTCGCAGAAATACACACACACACTTTATAAATAAAGGAGATATGAGCAAAAATCCGAGACAACCTCTATTTTTTTGGCATATTTTTGATCTATATCTCGATGAGTAAGTCATAAATATAGACAATATGGATATCTAATGATAGATATTTCAAAGTTCATTGCAACGATGTATATAAGGCTATTCAAAGTTGGAGCTACAATGGGTCAAAATCGGGAAAAATATTTTGTTAACCCGAATTTTTTTTCACAAAAAACATTATTTTGTCATAATATAATGTACAAGTATACACGTACAAGACAGTTGATGTTAACTCTAACAGCGACAATGATCAACTCCACTCACGACTGCCAACTCTGCCACTATTTATACACGCGCCATCTATCGGAAACTTCTACAATGCTCTTAACGGACATACTAGTACATTCGAATTCCAGAGCCTTCGATGTCATTGCCAGCAGCCCAAACATTTAGTGTTGCCATACTTACAAACAATGCCAATAAACGCATGCTACTGATGGACGTGCCTTCAAACATGATGAATGCTGCAGGCAGTCGTTACAGACCGTTGAATTCAAATCGTCATTGCACATTCGTAACAATATTTATTTGAAAATCCATTATGAATAATGGACTAAGTGGTAGTCGCAACTGTTTAAATGCATCAAAAGTAATGTGAAACATATACCATTAATAGATCCTAAATATGCCATTTTACTACCACTGCACATAAAACATGGTTTGATGAAAAATTTTGTCAAGGCTATGAATAAAGAGTGTGATGGCTTTTAATATTTAAAGTCAGTATTTTCCAAGTTAAGTGATGACAAACTCAAAAAGCAATATTTGTGGTACCACAAACACGCACATTGATGAAAAGCATACTAACAAGGAACTTGATGCCTGGTTATCACTGAAAGCAGTTATAACAAGTAAGAGAGCCGAATCTTATATACCCTTCACCAAATTATACTTTAAAATAAAATTAAAAAAAAAATTTTAATTTTTTTTTTAAATTTTTTTTTAAAAACTTTTTTTCAAAATTGTTTTTTTAAAGTTTTTAAAAAATTTTTTTTTTTTAATTTATTAGTGAAAATAATTTATGACAAAAGAATGTTTTTTGTGAAAAAAAATTCGGGTTAAAAAATATTTTCTCGATTTTGACCCATTGTAGGTCCAACTTAGTATAGCCTTATATATATCGTATGGACATTGAAATATCTATCATTAGATATCCATATTGTCTATATTTATGACCTAGTAATCGAGATATAGGTCAAAAAATAGGCCAAAAATAGAGGTTGTCTCGGATTTTTGCTCATATCTCCGTTATTTATGGACGGATTTTGCTGATTTTAAATAGGAAACTTCTCGAAAGCATGTCTGACAGAATTATTTAGGATTTGGATCCCGAAGATATCTGGGGTCTTCAGAAAATTGATTTCAACAGACAGACAGACAGACGGACATGGCTTAATCGACTCCGCTATCTATAAGGATTCAGAATATATATACTTTATAGGGTCGGAAAATTATATTGTGGAAATTACAAACGGAATGACAAATTTATATATACCCTTCTCACGAAGGTGAAGGGTATAAAAATACTTTTTAGGAAACAACAGTAGATCAGCTAGTTAACGACATGATTAAAGCTTACGAAAAGTTGGATTGCAGAATGTGATTGAAAATTCCCTTTCTTCATTCTCATTTTTAATTTTTTCCATCTAATCTGGGTGCGTTCAAAGATGAGCAGGGTGAGAGGTTCACCAGGATGTAAGAAGCTTGAAAAAAGAATTTCAAGGCTATTGGGACACAACTCGTTTAAAACAAGAAGGTCATTCAAAGCACAAAAGAAAAACATAAAGTTTCACGAAATGTTGTGTTTAAAGATTGATTAAAATGATTTTTTTGTTGAGTTTTTTTATACCTAAATGATAAAATTAAACATGATTAATGTAAAAAATTCTGGTTGTTTTTATTAGATTTCTTTAAAAAATATTTTGGCCTTTTAATTTTTAATATAATTTGGCATATTCTTACCGAAGAAAAATGAGACGTGATGAAGAAAATGAGAAAATGTGTATGTATGTTTAATAAACGATAGGTATAAATAAGAAAACATAACATTTCATAGCGGGTACTCAATTTTTTATTTATTTGTGTTATTAGAATCAACAACAAAATTTTTATTGTTTTGAAAATTGTTTAAAAAATATTTTGAAAATGTAAAATTTAGGATGTGAGGATATGCGTGACATTTTATTAACTATGTTAGAAAATGTTTATATTTAAAACTTTTTGGCTAAATAAAATACCTTGGGAGCATGGAAAATCGAAAAAGTGCAAAATAAGTGACCATCATTTGGCGAGATTGATCCAGCCTAATGATGCTTTTTAAAGAAAATAATCCAGTTTTTAGTTTTTAAGATTCCAATCTTACGGGCTATTTATGGTCAATCATTTGTTACCAAATGTATAAATAAAAATCAAAATATTTTCATTTTTACCCAACGTTTCGTTTGTTTGTTTCAAACTTCTTCAGGGGTTTCCTTTTATTGTTGAATTCAAAACATATAAATTTTTGATTATAAATCATTGAAATACTTAAGATATCACAGTTTAACGTACGAATATTCCAGTTTTGTGTTATCCATGTCCTCTTTCATATTCATTGTAATGTGTATTTTTTGTGATATTCTTAAACTTTCAAGAGTATATCTGTTAGTGTATTTGTTAAAATAAATTTTATAATTAAAAAGATACATTTTCCCCTGTTTTTCCACTTTGACTTAATTTTGGATTCAGTTTTCTTTAAAAGCATTTTTATTGAAATACTAGTCATAGCGAAAATATACATAGAGCGGAAACTCTTATGTTAAAGACCTAACTCAGTTGTCAAAAACCTAAGTGGTGAGAATGTATTAGTAAAAAAACTATGGGAAAACAAAAACAACACTCGTGTGTGATTTTTTTGTTTGAGTGTTTTTTTCTAGTCACCGCTCCATGTATATTTTCTAGTTTTTACATTTTTTAGCATCCCATACAATTATTATAATCAACGCCTAAAAGTATACTATGAAACAAAACAAAAAATCAAAAGTATTTTAAAGAAAAATAATTTATATATGAAAAATGTATGATTAGGTTTAGAAAAAGTTAAATAAATTTTATATTTTTCTACCGATTTCAATAAATTATGACTTTTTTTATTCATGCAAAAATATTCGTTAAAATTATTGAAACAAGTATATTTGTTCTCAAAGAAAAAAGTTAGAAAAAACAGTTAGATAGTAAAGTCAAACCATTTAAATACCAGGTATTTAAAAACTCGGATGTGTCGAATCTTATTGTATATATTTTCTTGACTATGACGGATATATTGATGTATGAATCATGTATGTGATTTATTTGGGGGCTACGAAAAGTTGATTTCAACATACAGACGGTCAGACGAACATGGCTATATCGACTCCGCTATCTATGTAGTTATTACGATAAATAATATATAGGTGTAGCCAGGAACGTAACAGTTGTAACAGATTTTACGAAACGATCATATTTAACCATTAACATTGATGAATGCAAATAATGGTTATAATCAGTCTTTATCGTAAGAAATTATATTTTAGGTTATAAATAATATTATCCATTATCATTATCGAAAGTAATTTTATTTCGCGAATACATGTCGTATTTTAGATGTAATGAATGAGTTTAAATATCTTTGGCAAAGTAAAAAAAGGACAGTTTTTTAAGAAACGATTATTATAAAATAACTTTCGATATTGGTTATAGGTAACTAACAAATTTGTTTGGTTGCTACGAGTATAATAGTTATTCATAACCAAAAAACACATTTATTTTTGATTTTGGCTACGGTGACCAAAATAATACGATAATGTTAAAAAATTCGATCAAGCTCGACTATATAGTTATTGTAATACCCTAAACTGATGTTCGGAAGTGGGCCTTATATGGGATCTATAAATAATTATGTACCAATTGTCATCAAATTAAGTTGTGTAATTTGAGAACACCTCTTTCTGTTAAATTTTATTTGGATACCAACATTTTTAAGAGTGCTTTTTATATATATAAAAGACTTATTTGTGGAGAAATTTGCGTAGATATGATATAAATCAAGCATTTATGGGCTATAAAGTCCTATTTCGGGAGGACATTTGTATGGGGGCTAAGTGAAATAATGGACCGATTTTTCCCAGTTTCAATAGGCATCTTCTTTATGACAAAGATAAAACATGTGCCAAGTTTTATCGAAATATGTTCGAAGTTGGGACCTGTACTTTGCTCCAGCCAGACGGACTGACGGACATCGTAAAATCGATTCATCTTTAAGTGATTCTAAGTCGATCGATATACTGTAAGGTGGATGTGAGAGTAATATTTTTGGGAGTAGCACAAACGCATAATGCACTACCCACTATGATGGTGCAGGGTATAATAACAATTATATTCGGTCCCATCGTTTTAAAATTGTCCACAATTTTGGCCTTGCCGCCCGGTCTCCGTTGGTGTATAAGGTCCAAATTCAAAACTTCTCTTATTTAATTTATTTCCATTTTAAATTTTCATTATTTAGTTATCTCCAATCAGATCTACCCAAAACTTCGATCGCCGAACAGATAAACCTATCGAACAAAAGTTATTACTAAATTCAATCAATTTAAAAAATAATAAATTTGTTGTAATCATTTATCACTGTTGTCTTTGCATGCATTATTTATTGAAAAATATGCTCCAAAAATATGCTTAAAAAAACCAAAATATGACCTAAAAATTTAATAAATATGCATTTATATTTATGTACAGAAACATAAAATAATTAACTATGAAGGAGGTTCTAAAGATTATGGCGTTAAACAAGTATTAATCCCAATATATTAGAATTAATATATCGATCGTTTTCTAAATTTTAATTTTAAAACGATCGATATATTAATTATAACATATTGGGATTAATACTTGTTTAACGCCATAATCTTTAGAACCTCCTTCATGCGACTTGCCTTTTAAAATCATCAAAATATTCATCTTGTTTTAAAGTAGCATCCAAGTTTAATTTTCATCTCGTGTGTATGTGAAGTTTTAAAATCTTTCGGTAACGAAATCTCTATAAATCGAAACTGCAGTGAAAAAATATGAATGTATTTGATACAACTATTGATATTAGGATACTTTATAAAACGCTGTAAAATTTTTAGAAGGAAAAGTTTTTGAAATAATAATTTTCAATTGCTGATAGAAAAAAAAAGAAGACTGCCAGTTTCTCGAAAATGGGCGAATTCACTTAATTGTGAATAAATTTGAAAATAATCAATAGATTTTTATGATCGATACCTCGTTTTGTTTCTATTATATGTGGCTTTGCAATAAAGTAATAAATCTGAACAATTTCTGCTGTTTTCGATTTTTCATGATTTTTTTTAAACAAAAATATGTTCTATTTTCAAGTAAAAAATATATTTTTTGCTTCAATTTGTTATTATAACTCCGAAACTACTGAGCCGATTGTAATGCAATATATAAGTGAAAATTTGTACATACTATGAGGAAAATGCTTTTAAAATTGAATCAATCGAAAGGAGAACATTAACTACTAAATTTTATGTATATCAAACAAAAAACTAAAATTTTGTGAAAATGAGCGAATGACTAGTATCTCATTTTGTTCCTATTACATGTGGCTTTGCGATAAAGCCATAAATCTGAACAATTTCTGGCGTTTTCGATTTTTCATGATTTTTTTAAAACAAAAAAATTTCCTATTTTCAGGTAAAAAATATATTTTTTGCTTTAATTTGTTATTATAACTCCGAAACTACTGAGCCGATGGAAAAAGCAATATATATATGAAAATTTGTACATAGCAAGGAGAAAATGTTTTCTAAATTCAATCAATCGAAAGAAGAACATTAGCTACTCGATTTTATGTATATCAAACAAAAAACCAAAATTTTGTGAAAATGAGCGAATTCACTTAATTTTGAATAAATTCGAAAAGAATCCATCGATTTTTATGATCGATATCTCATTTTGTCCCTATTACATGTGGCTTTGCGATAAAGCCATAAATATAAACAATTTTTCCCGTTTTCGATTTTTCATGATTTTTTTAAAACAAAAAAATTTGCTCTTTCACTTAAAAAATATATTTTTTGCTTAAATTTTTAATTATAACTCCGAAACTACTGAGCCGATTGAAACGCAATATATATGCGAAAATTTGTACTTAGCATGGGGAAAATGTTTTCAAAATTCAATCAATCGAAAGGAGAACATTAACTTCTCAATTTTATGTATATAAGAAAAGAAAACTAAAAGTTTGTGAAAATGAGCAAATTCACTTAATTGTGAATAAATTCGAAAAGTATCAATCAATTTGTATGATTAATATCTCATTTTGTTGCTAGTATATGTGACTTTACGATAAAACAATTTCTACCGATTTCGATATTTCATGATTTTTTTTAAACAAAAAAAATTGCTATTTTTACGTAAAAAATATATTTTTTGCTTCAATTTGTTATTATAACTCCGAAACTACTGAGCCGATTGTAATGCAATATATAAGTGAAAATTTGTACATACTATGAGGAAAATGCTTTTAAAATTCAATCAATCGAAAGGAACATTAACTTCTCAATTTTATGTATTTCAATCCAAAAACAAAAATTTTGTGAAAATGAGCGAATTCACTAAATTGTGAATAAATTCGAAAAAAATTAATCAATTTTTATGATCGAAATCTCATTTTGTTCCTATTATATGTGGCTTTGCGATAATGCCATAAATCTGAACAATTTCTGGATTTTCGATTTTTCATGATTTTTTTAAAACAAAAAAATTTGCTATTTTCACGTAAAAAATATATTTTTTGCTTCAATTTGTTATTATAACTCCGAAACTACTGACGCGATTGAAACACAATATATAACTGAAAATTTGTACATAGCATGGGAAAAATGTTTTCAAAATTCAATCAATCGAAAGAAGAACATTAACTTCTCAATTTTATGTATATCAAACAAAAAACTAAAATTTTGCGAAAATAAGCGAATTCTCTTAATTGTGAATAAATTCGAAAGGAATCAGTCTATTTTTATGATCGATATCTCATTTTGTTGCTATTATATGTGGTTTTGCGATAAAGTAATAAACCTGAACAATTTCTGACGTTTTCGATTTTTCATGATTTTTTTAAAACAAAACAAATTTCTATTTTCACGTAAAAAATATATTTTTTGCTTCAATTTGTTATTATAACTCCGAAACTACTGACGCGATTGATACGCAATATATATATATCTGATTTCAAAAACAACATTTACAAATTTGTACAATCAATGGTTTACCTGCCAGGTGGGAAAAACTAAATGAGTGCCTTAAGGCACCCTTGGGTCTTTAGAGATTGAGACATAGTCGGGTTTTAGTTAGTATAGTTATAGTAAGTGTAAGTTAGTATAGTAAGTGTTTATCACTCAAATCAGATAATTTGAAAAGTTTGTTCACTCGACCAGCCATTTCTTAAAATTTGATGTAAAAAATTGCAAATCAAAGCAAAGAAAACAAAACAACATTTTGCTATATGAGGAAAAAACTGAGGCAGCAAAACTGGTATGCAATGCCCTAGAGTGCCTGAAGGCACTCATCAATAAATCACGTCTCTAAAGAGTAGCTTACCTTTTTTTTTACAAAAATCTTGCCCGCAATATATCAAATATAAATATACTTTTTAACCCTTTGATGAACACGGGGACACCGGTGTCCCAACACAAAAATATTGAATAACTAAATTACGAAAAAAAGAATGGGTTCGATTTTAATTAGTTTGTAAACGTGTCTTATTAATGTGTTTAGATTAAAACAAGTTCGGTTACATCACTTATTTTTTATAGTTTTTGAAAATTTACAGTTTTATTGGTACTGAGTTGAAGAATTGTTCTACAATTAGTCTTATAGTCGTGAAGGGTTAAGAAAAAAAGTATGATGGCAATCGGGAAACTTTAAAACACTTTAGTCAACGTTGTTAATGCACTTTGTTTATAAAAAGTGCAGTAAATAAGAAAGAAGAGAGCTTTTAAGAGTTTTCTAGGCTTAATAAAATATTTAAGTACGGTTTTAGAAACTGTTACAAGAGTTTTTGAAATGAAAAATCTGTTATATTTGCATTTATTGGTATTCTTACGATGAGTGCCTTTAGGCATGCTTAAGCATTAGAAGGTTTATATCATCGGACTGGCGCTTTTTGAGATATCATTAATTATGTGGAGAAACATCGAACAAAATTCACAATTTTACTTAAAAATGTAAAAGAAAACAATTGAAATTTGGACCATATTTGTACTACCGGAACCACAATACATCAAAATTGTCTAAATTTTTTCGATTTTGTTGCCCTGTGTAATTAGTCTACATGGTATTTGGACGATCGAGAAAAAGAAATACCCCCTTTTAATAATATACAACTCAATTAAATAAATTTCCTAACTTAATAATAGTTAAATTGAAACTCTTAAGGCTCTTCATTTGCATTAAACATTAAAATATTTTTATTTTTTTTTTTTTTGTAATTTTCTTCATGTTTTTTTTTTAGATATTTTTTTATTTTTTTGTTTTCATTTCTGTTTAATCATAATCCATATGGATGCAATTTAAAAAAAATAAAAAATTAAACATAAAAATCATGTTGAGACTGGCTCGTTAATTAAAGGTGCTTAAACTTAAAAAATAATAATTATTATTATAAAAAAAAATAAACAAATAAATTATTTTAAAAAAATTAATAATAAAAAATAATACATAATTAATTCAATGTTTTAAACAATAAATTAAATTTAAAGAAAAAAATAAAATAAAAGGTGAAATAATTGTCATAAATTCAGGAGAATTTCGTATTCAATTCATTACAAAGATCGCTTTTATATAAACAAATGTTTTTTTATATGGAGTTTTTTGTTTTTTAATAGTTTTTTTGGTTTATTTTTTGAAGTTTTTTTTTTCATTAGACATGATCATTTTAATTATAATTCTAAGATTAAAAAGATTGTTGAAAAATTATTTGTTTGTTTGTTATTTTAAGGTGAACATTTAAAAACTACTTTGTTGTTGTATTTATTATTTTATTTATTTAATATTTTTTTTTGTTACATTTCAAAATACTTGTCTAAACAAGTATGGGTTTTTTTAAATATTTTTTTTTGTTATAATTTTTCATTGATTTTTTTTTTGTTTTTTTTTTTATAAATTTTCTAGCTTTTCTCAATTAAAATCTTAGAATTATTTTTCTTGTTTTTGTAAATTAAATTAATTTGTTAAAAGTTTTTGTTTGCTTGTTTTCTCTGTTGTTTAAATGATTGTTTGTTGTTTTTTGTAGTAAAATGGTGTTTTTTTTATATTTTTGAGAAATTTTGGGGGAAACCCTTTTTTAAGAAAACCAAACGCCAGAGTTGCCAATCACATAAATTTAGCAGCAGTTGGATTTGCGGTTGTTGTTGGCATTGCTAAAGACTTTGCTGTGTTGGCGATCAGCACGACGCTGTGTATGATTTCTGGACTGGACGTCACGTACTTTGTTGGCACGTTTAATGGCGCTGCGGCAAATGTCCCTGCGTTCTTTTTTGGTTTGAATCTGAACAAAAATATTACATTAGTTTAACTTTACATTAGATTAACAAGCTTAAGCTACCTTTTGTACATTGCGAGCCATTAATTCCTGTTTCAATTGGGCCACACTTTGACGATCCAAACGATAAACCGAAGCACGTGTTTGAACCGCTTGAGGATTCTATAAATATCAAAAAGCAATATAATAAATAACTTTTCTTAAGCTCTCTTTCTATGTCGCCTTTACCTTTTTGGGAGTGGTCTCATTAGCTTTTTGCTTCTCAGCCATATCATTTACACCAATATCCAGTTTGATGAAACTTTCAGCGGCCTCTTGAGCCGTTTTAATACTATGATAAACCGACATGCTAAAATGATATAATAGAAATCAAAACCATATATTAATAAAGCATTGCTCCTTTGATAGAATAAAATAAGAAAATAACACGACTGCTACACCATGTCATTTCACCCACCTTGGATGCTCAATCAATAGGTTCTCATATGGCGAAGTTTCCATATTGATGGGTCCAATGGAGGTGAAACATGGTGGTGGCGTTACGAACCATGATTCGTCCATTTTGGTGATCGCCTCTAAACCATTAGCTGCTGTGGCCAACTTCTCGTCACTTTGTGCCGGCGACATGGGAGCCACATACAGCGAACGGGTAAGACCGCCGTCAGCTGTAGCCTCGTGACCGCTGCCATTGCGGCCGTCGTTGACTGTGCGCGATGGACTTAATGTTGAGACACTTAAACCGTTGCCGGAGCGATTGTTGCGGGTTTTTTGCAAATAGTTACGTTGTTTTTGTGGCCGTGGTCCACTGTAGAGGGAATGCGAATTGATATGTTGTAGACGCCGTTGCTGAGCCAAGGAACTGGCCGCCGCATTAGCGTTTATTGGTTTGACGGTCTTAACGACCTCGATCACAGGAACGTTTTCCCCCTCGGAATCAGTGCGAGATGGGGAATCGTCTTCCTCCTCGTCTGTAATGAAAAGATGGATAATAAACTTAGTAACTTAATTTAAAAACAAGTAAGAGAGCTATATTCGACTGTGCCGAATCTTATATACCCATCACCAAATTATACTTTAAAATAAAATTTTAAAAATTCTTATTTTTTAAAAGTTTTTTCCAATTTTTTTTTTTTACATTTTTTTTAATTTTAAAATTTATTTTTTTAAATTTATTAGTGAAAAAAAAGTTTTTTGTGAAAAAAAAAAAAATCGGGTTAAAAAATATTTTTCCTGATTTTGACCCATTGTAGGTCCAACTTACTATAGCCTTATATACATCGTTGCAATGGACTTTGAAATATCTATCATTAGATATCCATATTGTCTATATTTATGGCATAGTAATCGAGATATAGATCAAAAATAGGCCAAAAATAGAGGTTGTCTCGGATTTTTGCTCATATCTCCGTTATTTATGGACGGATTTTGCTGATTTTAAATAGGAAACTTTTCGAAAGCATGTCTGACGGAATTATCGACGATTTGGATACCGAAGATATCTGTGGTCTTCATAAAATTGATTTCAACAGACAGACGGATAGAGAGACAGACGGACGTGGCTAAATCGATCCAGAATATATATACTTTATAGGGTCGGAAAGTTATATTGTGGAAATTACAAACGGAATGACAAACTTATATATACCCTTCTCAGTGTAGGTGAAGAGTATAACAAGTAATAAAGTATAGTCGGTCAAGCTCAACCATATGATGAGCTACACCGAGATGATTATAAACAGTTTTCTTTTAAAATTTATACAGGAGCTATGACTAATTATGGACCAATCGGCATAATATTAGGTGGATTTTAATTGAGTACCAACATTTTTAAGAAATCTATACTCGTTAAAATGATTTCCGAAAGAGGGGCTATGACTATTTTATTCAAATTATTATTACAATTAACAAAAAAAAAAAAATATTTTTATAGTCGTAATCAATAGTAATGAGATTTTGAACCTTTTTCGGAAACCCGACCATTAAGGTTTTTACAATGCTTTCTGTCACTTTGTTTGAACATGTAGTCCATCTCCGTTTAAAATCTACCACACTTTTGGACACCTTTTCTGTGCGCTTCAATTCTCTTTTAACAAGAGCCCAATATCTCTCCACTGGCCTTAGGTCCAGGCAGTTTGGAGAATTTGCCTCTCTTGGTACAAATACCACATTATTGTTCTTTTACCACTCAAGACCTTTCTTACCATAGTGACAGGGTTCCAAATCAGGCCAAAAATAAGTGGACACACTAAGAAGTCTTATGAATGGAAACATCCTTTTTGTAAACATTCCTTGATGTAAATTTCGGTATTTATAGAGCCGTTTGTAACAAATGTTTGGCTTATTTTGTCCCAACTGCATATTGCTTGCCATGCAAAGAACTTTTTGGGAAAAAGAACATACGTTTCGTCATCCATTATGCAGCAGGAATATTTTTTTTTATAAAATTTTACTTCAATTTCCGTGCTCTGTTTTTGGCCTCTAAATTTTTAGCTGCGTTCCTGTCAGGAACTTTTTGAGCCTTGTATATTATTGAAACTACATCGGCTTTAACTTTTCGTACCAAATATTCCGAACACTGAGCTAACCCGGCTGCTTTCATACCGTATGTGTTGGGAGCTCTTTTGAAAATGCTTTCTATTTATTGGCTTTAGAAACATCATGTGGATCATTCCTTCTACCTAAGCCAGGTTTTCTATCAACGGACAAGTTCTCCCGGTACTGTTGAATAACATTGGAAACAGTTTGACGGCAGAACTTTGATTGTTTGGCCAACTTTTTGTAGGACCAAGTTGGGTTTTGTTGAAAACATTTAATAATTTTAGTACGCACTTTTTTCTGGTCACTCATTTTAATCAGATTAACAACAAATGAACATAATTGACATTAAACATAATAACTGACATGCTTTACAAAATTAACTTGATGAAAAAAATATCAAATAATACTTGGGTTAAAAGTTTTAATGAAAAACGTGTGTTAAGAATTTTTCGATCTCAGTCCTTAATTATAGACCAGTCGGCATAAAATTAGGTGGCATGTCCTCCGTATATATGAAACTTATTATTATGAGTTCGGCTTAAATAAAACATATTTCTGTTGAATTTGGTTTGGATATCTATTCAACTAAGATATTTATGAGAGGTTTACTATTTTCAGATAGGGCAATCGTATGGAGGCTAGGAGAAATAATGGACCGATTATAAGCAAATAGACTAGCTTTTTACCAAATTTTGTCAAATTATCTTTGAAATTGCGAGTTGTAGTTTGATTACAAGGTTTTCATGGACGGACGGACGGTCAGACGGACATCGCTTAATCGACTCAGAAAGTGATCCTGAGCCGATTGGTATACTTTAAATATTTTGACAAACATCAGCATACCCTCCCTAAAACTAATTGCTAGAGTGCGGTTAATATCTCCGGAATTTCAGCACATGCAGAGTCCTATTATACATTAAAACAAAGCTTAATGTCTTGGCTTTGAGCTGCTTTTATCTAGATATTTACTTCTGTAGGTTCATTTTCAAGATTTTTCAGATTTTCTTCAAAAAGTCGGGTTAAGAAACATTTTTTTTAGAAATTTTTCAGAAAATACTTGGCCTCAAAAATATCTTTAATTTGATATATATATATTGTCTATGTTCAGAAGTTGATACTCGAGATACATATATGCAAAATTTAAAGCCACCAACACTCGAAAGATGGAGTCGCCGATAATTCGTTGTACTCGCAACTCTAGTCTTTATTAAAGAGTAAAAGTTGAATACGATAAAAAAAATAGGAACCGTTTTTTTGTGAGCCCGATTTTATGTGAATATCTGTATCTCCACAGTTAGAGCGCATTAAGATTCGTATTATACATTAAATTAAAGCTTAATGTCTTG
The DNA here is from genome assembly GCA_942486065.2 of Calliphora vomitoria. NCBI lineage: Eukaryota > Metazoa > Arthropoda > Insecta > Diptera > Calliphoridae > Calliphora > Calliphora vomitoria. The sequence continues at coordinate 27,416,449 of OW818031.2, read as the reverse complement.
GCTATTTCTTTAAATATTTCTCTAGGTTTATTTACAAGAGTTTTCCTTCAAAAAGCCAGGTTAAAAAATAGTTTTTCCAAAATTTCTAATTTTCTGTTCATGTAACAACTCACCTTCTTTTTCAACAATAAACCATTCGTCTTCGTCGAATTCAACTTCGTCACAACTATCACTGGGGGTTAGTAGTTTCGTTTGCTTAGAGGTTAGTGGCGATATCGGTTTGCTGTTTTTAATTCCTTTACGTTTATTCTGTTGACGAGCGTTGTTGCGTTTGTTCTTGCCACGTTTAATGGCACGTTGTTGTTGTTGTTGTTGTCCCTGACCACCAGCACCCGTTACCGATGGTGTCAGCGATGTTACTTCTATCAGATTATCAGCATCTACTACGTTCGAGTCGCCTTCGTCAAGAATCAATCCAGTTGCAGTAGCAGCAGACGTTTCACTATTCGTTTCACAATTCGTATTCGATCCAAAGAGAAACGATGCAAGACTACTAAACATTATACGAGAGAGGGAGAGCTTTGAAAGCTAGTAGAGCTTTAAATCACTTTGTGTGCTTAGAGCTTTGTTTAAACAGCTTTTTTTATATTTTACTATATAATTATTCTATATAACTCTAATAATTATTATCACGTTAAGAGCTTTTTTCTGGTTGATTTCTTGTCGAGAAATAAAAATATTGCTTAAAAGTTTAGTAGTTTGATGAGATCAATTTGTAGCTTTTGTGTGTGGTAAAATCCTTTAAAACAAGAATTTCCTTAGAATTTTTTTTCCTTTTATTTGCTCTTTTCAGTCTTTATTTAAGCTTTTGTTACCTTTATTTTTTTTAAATATTTATTTATTTATTTGTTTGTTGGTTATTGATATTTGTTTTATAAATACAAATGAGTCAACTGCAAGTAGAGCAAAAAGAAAAATATATAATTAATAAAAATGTTTAAATATTATAATAATTTAATTATTTAAGTTTAATTTATTTATAACAAGGCTATTGCCTTTTTTGTATTTATAACAACTTGTTAATGACATTGAATATATACATAATTTTCCCTCAAATGTATTTAATTATCTTGTCGTGTGGTATAATTTTTCTGTTCTGAAATATGACGCATGTGTATTGTTGCTGTTTTCATTAATACAATTTTCCAAACAACCACTAAATGTTTGCTGACACTTTTAATTTGCTCTAAAATAGCTTTAACCCTTGACTATAAGCAAAAATAATTAAATTTGGTTTTCAAAAGCTTTTAGCAGGTCTATGAAAATTTGGCTTTTCAGAAAGCTTAATTTCCTTAACAATTTCCTGAATTTTGTATACAATTTGCTTTCCAAGCACAAATAGCGTTGTGAACGCTAAACTCAATTATCTCTATAATTAGCATTTTACTGGTTGTGGTCTTTTATGGTTCTTTGTGTCCGCTAGAGGTTTAAGACCATATAAATAAAAGCACACGCCATGCAGTCTCGAGTGATTTAATTAGTATTTTTAGCTCTTTGTTGTGTTGTGTTAGTATTATGCAAGAAAATAAATGCAAAAAAAAAAAAAAATTAAACAAAAAAATAATATATAGTTATACTTAACCTCGTAAGCACCCTATAATAAATGTTAAGGATTTTTAGCCAGCAAAAACATTTATTTCCCAGTAATATGGGTTAAAATGTTAATATAATAACTATTCACTTCTAATATCTTTTAAAACATTGCTGTGAGCGAACAAATTTTTGCTAGAAGACTTAATCAAAAATAGTCTAGAGACTAGGTTTCTTAAAAATGCTATTGACAGAAGAATACTAAATTCAAACACGAAAGTATAGTCGGTCAAAACCAACCATATAATACCCTACACCGAGTATACTGTCCATATGTGGAATATGCTTTTTCCTGAAGTCTTTCCTGTCACTTTTAATATAGGAAAATTCAAATCAAATGTCCACATACACTACTCCCTCTATCCTCCCTGTCATAACCTATTTTCTGAGTTCCAACACAATGCTTTGCATGAGTAGGGGTCATCCGCTGAGTGCTGGTCCAAAAAAAAAAACAAATTATGGATCGCAAACAAATTTAGTAACATGATACCTGTGTATATATCGCACTGGTTCCTGTAAAGAGAGTCAACTCAAAATTGTTCAATTTTCTCAATTTTGCAAGAAATTGATGTACTGTGGTCATATCTACCCACTGCACTATAGGTAATTACACCCATTTTTGTGGCCAAAAGAAATCTCTGAACAATGATGGAAGACAGTTTTCAAGGTTGCTGATTTCAAATCTGAGGTAAAATTTTTCAAATTCAAAATGGCGGATCTAATATGACGAATTTTAAAATGTCTTCTGATTTACATGGAAATCGGTAAACGGGGGTATTCCAGATTGCTGATTTCGAATCTGATTTTTCGACCTACTGTGCAAGGAATTGGCAAGATTATAAAGAAAAATTGTTGCATATAGGGCTTGGTGAACCCAGAAGTGATTGTGCATCTGGAAAAAGTGACTGTTTGGTGCCCACTATGGTCTGGATTTTTTCGAAAATGGTTTCGAAAATGGCTGGAAGAACCGTTACCGTCAATTCAGAGCGCTATGGCCGTAAGATAACCGACTTCTTTTGGCTTGTAATAGAAGATTATGAACCGGACGATATGTGGTTTCAACAAGGCGGTGCCACTAGCCACACAACACTACCGATTTTGGCTTTATTACATGGAAAGTTTCCAGAATGCGTAATTGCACGTTTTGGCGACGTCAATTGACCACCAAGACAATGCGATTTGAAGCCGTTATACTTTTTTTGTGAGCCTACGTCAAAGATGGTGTCTACGCGGATAATTTCCTTACGTTGGGGGATTTGAAAACCAACAGTCGTCAAGTTATTGCCGTGATACAGAAATGTGCGAAAAAGTGATGGAAAACTACCTCAAAAGGATCGACTGCTGCAGCCAAACTAGAGGCGGTCATTTAAATGACATTGTACAGGGTTTTCCAACAAGAGGTGTTATTTTGGTATTCAAAGAAAATGGAATTTTTTTAGATAAATAATCGGATGTTTATTTCATAATAAAGAGGATGGTATGCCGTTAATAATGAATAACAACATCAGCCAAATGGCCATCACGACCACGCTTACAGGACCATATCCTTTTCATGAAATATTCCATAACCAAATGGCAAAGTGGCTGACCTATGTCCTCGATAGCCTCACGAATTCTATCTTTGAGGTATTGTATAGACGCTGGCAAAAAATTATAAATTATTATTCACATGGCCCCATAGGAAGAAGTCGCAAGGTGTTAAATCACAAGATCTCGGTGGCCAATTGTAATAACCTCTTCGAGAGACAACAGGGTCCGAAAATAACACTTTTCCCGTAAGAGCAATGGTTTCGTTGCTTGTGTGGCACGTAGCGCCGTCTTGTTGAAAGTCAACGTTGACCAGATCAATATCATCGAACTCCGACCATGAGATACGATGTAATGACGTTTGTAGAATGCCCAAATCCAAAGAACGACGAGGTATGGACAAACCTGGATTTTCTTCAACACTTTGGGCTACAGCAGCAATATTCTCGGTTGTTCTTGAGCGACGTGCATGGGTTTTATTCTTCACATCACTAAATTGTCCCAACAGCTCGAATTTTTCCACCAATTTCTGTATTGCGGTCCGATGCTGTGACTGCAAGATTTTCACGATTTTTGTAGTGAATTTTAATAACTTCAATGCGTTGTTGAAGCGTGTATCGTTCCATTTTTATACCGCTCACCATGAGTGGCAAGGGTATATATAAGTTTGTCATTCCGTTTGTAATTTCTATATTTTTCATTTGCGACCCCACAAAGTATATATATTCTGGATGGTTGTAGATAGCGTAGTCGATATAGGCATGTCCGTCTGGCCGTCTGTATGTTGAAATCAACTTTCCGTAGCCCCCAAATAACTTACAAACATAATTGATACATCAATATATCGGGAATTCTTCCGGCTCGGTCGCTATTTAAAATCGAGAACAAATGGCTGAGATATAAGGAAAAAATTGGGACAACATCGATTTTTGGACTATTTTTGATCTATGTCTGGATTACTAAGTCATTAATATAGACAATATGGACATCTAGTGATAGATATTTCAAAGTCCATTGCAACGATGTATATGAGGCTATAGTAATGTGGACCTACAATAGGTCAAAATCGAGAAAAATATTTTTTAACCCAAATTTTTTTTTACTAACTATTTTTTTTTGTCATACATTTTTTTTCACTTATACTTTAACATTTTTTTTTTTAATTAAAAAAAAAAAAAATTTTTTAAAAAAATTAAAAAAACAATTTCGAAAAAAAATGTTTGAAAAAAAATTTTTTTTTTGAAATTTGAAAAACAATTTTGAAAAAAAAAAAAATTAATTTTTATTTTAAAGTATAATTTGGTGAAGGTGATATAAGATTCGGCACAGCCGAATATAGCTCTCTTACTTGTTTAGTAATGGCGTAGTTTCTACTTGTCAAATGTCAAAGAATAAAAGCTTTAAAAGTGACAGTTACCGAAATACCGGGTGATTCAAAATAACACCTCCTGTTGGAAACCCTTTTATTTTGTACGTAATGGCAAAATAAGCATTATAATGAAGTAAAAGTTTCATCGAAATGATTGCTTTTATTTAACTTTACTTTTGAAACCGAAAAATGGATAACCCTTTATCATCTCTCCAATGACTCGTTGACACTGGTATCAGTAGCGAAATGTTTATCTCATAATGATTATTTACATTTAATTTACAAGTTTAAATGTTGTGTTGTATTTTCAGCAGATTGGTTGAGATACGTGTTTTAATTTGGGTTTTAAGTTGGGAATAAATTTGCATAGAAGTTGTTGGAGGTTCTTAAAAATAATTTCCTCCTGCTTTAATTTTGAAGTGTTAGGAGACCATCATCACTTTTTATTCACAGATTTCATAAGGTTCAATAATATATAGCGTTGTTGGACCTTAGATAGATCAAGAAAGTGTCTTCCAAAGACATTTTTTAATAGAATAGAGTCTTCGAAAGACACTATTCCATTGACCTGCTTTAAACAGTAGTTATATGATGGTTCTGATGTTTACAACCAAAACCAGCATATACTTAAAAGCAGTAAATGTTCTGCCATTGATACTGGTATCTTAAACTATTGATCGTCAAATTTATGATTATTACCAAAACATGACAACTCCAACTAAATAAACGTTAATAAATACACACAAGCAGCAAAACAAAAGCATGAAACCGACTTCCAAAAAAAACAAACCACTCCATCGTTAGCTTTACAGGTTGGTTCTGTGGCCAGGTTGGCTGGCAACAAACAATTGAAAGCCATTGACACACATCTCCATGCTCAAAACAGCAACAACAACAACATGTTTAACGAAATGACATCTTTGTCAGTGCAGCAAATGGAGATGGAGCTGCAGTTTATTTTCAAATAATGGCTGTTTCAAAGCCGCTGTCTTTTTTTTATAAAAATTTCTAAAGCAATTTTCCCGCCAATTTCCATTGTTGCCTGCCTGTCAAAGCGCATAAAAAAAGCTTTTGTTTTTTTTTTATTTTTTGCCTTGATTTAAAATTTAAAAATGTTTTGTTATAGATTTTTTTTGGTTTTGGTTTTTGCAGTTAGTTAGTAGATGGTAGGTGATTCAAATTTAGTATTTGTTTCTTTTATTTCTATTACAGTTTTTTTGTTTTTATTATAATTGCCATTGTTCAATCACGTTTTTGACTTGAATTCTCATATATTAGTTTTTTATTGTTGTTTTTTGTTTTAGTTTTCTAAGCAATTTAAGTTTTTCTCTTTTTCATTTTTGCCAATTCGTTTTATTTATTTGGTTTTTGTTGTTTTTGTGCTAAAATTGTTAATTTTATTATTATTATTATTATTTCAACTACAATGACCCATATTGAAATGTACAAAATAAACTAACCGTTTTGTTTTGGTTTCTTCTATTATTATTATTTAGTTATAGTAGGGGTGTTCATGGGAAAGTGCTCTAAATCACTAAAATGTTCATTAATTTTGTGCTATTTACTGTATAGGCTTATTGCATTAATGCTATTCTATAATCTGTGACAAAAAAATGGATGACCAATCGTTAAATCTTAAGATTTTCGGATTATTCAAATATAGCTTCTTATTTAAAAAAAAACTATTATACAAGATTTTATAATATATGAATGTGTGAAATCAAAAATCAAATAGCATGTATTGCTATTAGCTTTCGAAATATAATAAATCTGTGACACATATCGGTAGACCATAGGAAAAAAAAAGCTGTGAATCCGAAATCTTAGGTTACTAATTTTTCATCTCTAACCCCCTGTCTATACTTGACAAATATCATATCATAACAATAAATGACGTTTGTTGTCAAAACAAAATTGTATGAAATTCAAAAAGTCCCGAACTTATTGACCCGCTCTCGTATATATAGCTAAATTAACTAAACGGCTAAACTGGCATTTGTGCTTCAAACAAGAAACCTATCCAAAGACACAAGGATTTTTGCTAAAAATTTAGAAAAATCAACACTTATTTAAAAGTCTCATCAATATCTAATATATTATTCAGTGCCAAATTCTACTTAAAATGTTCTACAAGTAGCACAAATCTAATCTATAAATTACATTTAAAACAAACAATCTATTAAATCACCTTTGACAAGCACACATATACTACATATATTCAGCATATTATTCAGCTGTTTTTTATTTTTTCTTAATTAAATTTAAATTACTCGTATATGAGTATTTTATACAATTTACTATAAAAATTGTCTAGTTTTTTTTATATTCCTTCTCTAAATTACACTACATTAATTAATTGTTATAGTTTTATTCTTCTTCTCTATGTAACTATTTGTTTTTTTTTTTTTATTTATTTATTTAAAACTACAATCAAAGTTTCACGTGAATTACAAGTGATCATCACCAGCCACAGCACTAGTGGCACAGTGAACTACAAACTAGAAAAATATCAAAACAAAAACATTAAGACGAACTAGAATGAAATCATGTCAATAATTGCAACTTAATTATAAACAGAACAAAGAAACTTTTTTTTGTCTAACTGTATGTGGGTATGTATGTAAGTTAGCTGTGGTGGGAGTGTATCAGTGTGAGTATGAGCTTTATTTATTACAAAAATAAAGCTTTATTTGCTAATATTTTACTTCTATACTAAATGAATACAATTGTACTTAGCAGAGATGGAAAATGCCATACTATTGTAATTATTAAGAACTTTTCATAACACAATGTGCGGCAGTTGTAACGCTTTATATTTATATGTTAATGGAAAATCCCTCATCTCACCCTTTGTTTGGAAAACCACACAAAATTAATATTTTTATACATATCATGAAATTTCTCGTCTTTTCCTGCCGCATCTCTCTAGCACAGAAAACAATTTTTAATTTTTCCAAAAAAAATTTTTGATTTCGATATATGTATTTAAAAAGTTACGTTGCTTACACTCTTGTGTGGTTTTCCACACATATGTAATTTCTATGTATTTCGCAAATACATATTATGTTTTTGTCTAATACACCTTGTATTATTACTAATAACCGAAATGTTTCTGTAAAATGTGTTGAAGATTTACCAATTTGAACAGATACAAAAATATAGAGATTAATATGTTAATAACAACATAGGGATTTTGTCTACAAATAAAAATATGTTGCTTGTTTAAACTCCATAGACATACCGTAACAACATAGGGATTTTGTCTACAAATAAAAATATGTTGCTTGTTTAAACTCCATAGACATACCGTATGTGTGGAAAACAACACAAGAGGGTAAACAAGGAAGTTTTTTTTTAAAGTGAAATGGAGGTTATATCAGAAGTTCTAAATTAGAAAGGAAATTGTCTTAACTCTACAAACATTTATTTCATTGTTGAGCTAATTATTGCACAAATGTGGTAATCTCACTTTTTTTTTGTAAATTGAGATATTAAATGGATGTTTTCATTACTAAACGTTATGATGCAAAAGTGCTAAGTTCAATTCTTGTTAAAATTGCAAATCAAAATAATGAATAAATTTTCTGATATCAAAAACATTGCATCAAGGCAATTTAAGAGCAACTTTCGTAAGAAAATGGTAGTGAAGAAATATTTAAACAATACAGACTTTTAGTAGAGTAATCAATTTAATCGTTTTAAAATAATAAAAAATATTACAAAATATGTACAAAAATGGACTTATAATTCTATAATGCACTTTTTTTAAACTGGGATTATTTTGTCATTGGAAACCTTAACAAATAAAGGAAATTACTAACTTTATTAACTGATTTAAAAGAGATTGTTAAAAAAGCGAATGGGAGTTTGGAACATTTAGAAGTGATCTTTATCACTATATCAAAATATTCAGTCCAGAAAATATTGGTCAAGTAATCGACACTGAAGACTGGTTACTTGGCAGAGCCCAAGTTACCAATTTGACGCATGGGTTTATTTTTAAGAAAGTACCTTTTATAAAAAGTATCTTTTAAAAAAAACTACCTTTTAAAAAAGAACTTTTTAAAAAAGTACATATAAAAAGAAGTAACTTTAAAAATAGTACTTTAAAAAAAAAGTACCTTTCAAAAAAGTATCTTTAAAAAAAATACGTTTTAAAAAAAGTACATATTAAAAAATTTACCTATTAAAGAAGTACCTTTAAAAAATGTCTTGAAAAAAGATACATTTTAAAAAAAGTACCTTTTATAAAATGCTTTAAAAAAAGGGTCATTAAAAAAATACCTTTTAAAAAAAATTACCTTTTAAAGAAAGTACCTTTTAAAAAATGTCTTAAAAAAGTATCTTTAAAAAAAAATACCTTTCAAAAAAAGTATCTTTTAAAAAAAGAACTTTCTAAAAATGTACCTTTTAAAAAAAATGTCTTAAAAAAGTATAATTTAAAAAGAGTACCTTTTAAAAAAAGTACCTTTTAAAGAAAGTACCTTGTAAAAAAAGTACAATTCAAAAAAAGTACATTTAAAAACATTACATTTTTAAAAAAGTACCTTTCAAAAAAGTATCTTTTAAAAAAGTACGTTTTAAAAACAGTATTTTTAAAAAAAAAGTTCCTTTTAAAACAAGTACTTTCTAAAAGAAGTACCTTTAAAAAATGTCTCAAAAAAAGTATCTTTAAAAAAAATACCTTTTAAAAAATGTCTTAAAAAAGGGTCATTAAAAAAAATACCTTTTAAAAAAAGAACCTTTTTTAAAAAAAAATATCTTTTAAAGAAAGTACCTTTTATAAAATGTCCTAAAAGAGTATCTTTAAAAAAAAAAATACCTTTTAAAAAATGTCTTAAAAAAAGTATATTTTAAAATAAGTACCTTTTAAAAAAAGAACTTTCTAAAAATGTACATTTAAAAAAAATGTCTTAAAAAAGTATCTTTAAAAAAAATACCTTTTAAAAAAAGTACCATTTTGAAAAAAGTACATTTTTAAAAAAAGTACCTTTTAAAAGTATCTTTTAAAAAAAAAACCTTTCAAAAAAAGTATATATTAAAAAAGTACCTTTTAAAAAGTGTACCTTTTAAAAAAAGTACCTTTTAGAAAATGTACCTTTTAAAAAAGTGCCTTTTAAACAAAGTACCCTTCAAAAAAAGTATCTTTTAAAAAAGAACCTTTCAAAAAAAGTATATTTTAAAAAAGTACCTTTTAAAAAGTGTACCTTTTAAAAAAAGAACCTTTTAAAAAAAGAACCTTTCAAAAATGTAACTTTTAAAATAAAGTACTTTTTAGAAAGTACCTTATAAAAAAATTACTAATAAAAAAGTACTATTTCTCACATTTCCATCCCAGGCTCACTCATGCAATTGACATTTTAATGACTGCAACAACAAAGAAGAAAACGGTTATTTCTTTGTGTTGCAAATTTAAAATGAACAAATAAAATTGAAGGCTCATTATCATTTCAATTCAAATCGTTTATCAAATTTTATATACGAAGCATACATTTGCGAAACTTAGAATTGCAACAAAAATATCAATGACAGATTATTTAAAGGTTAATGATACTATGATATTTAAGTGACTTGATTTAGTAATAAAAGGGCTTAACGGTTAAATTTAATTTGTGAAATTCTTTATAAAAATAATTAAAAAATTTAAAACTGTTCATTTAATGCTAGAACTTTTTCTTTCACTGACAGGCACTCTTTTAAATAACACAATGGCAGCCTTAACACTTTTGATGAAATGTCAGCAAAACAAAATATGTATTGGAAATCTTGAGATTAATTGAATTTTCGAAATTTTTTGCTTTTTGAAAACCTTTGAAAAAGCTTAACCTATTTAAATCACTTCAAGATTTATTGAACTTTCCTATCAATTTGTTTATTATTAATTTTTTTTTTTTTTTTTGCAAACAACTGAAATATTTATGATGACGCTATAGGTAGATGCTTCTTTTGTGTTTAGTTCATAAAGGTTATCAAAATTTGCATAAATTTTACACGAAATGTACAGAACGTTAAACCTAGGGTGCTTTATGATCTTTTATAAAGCACTTGGCTACAAAAATGCAGCAGTATTAATTTATATTACAAAAAAGCAATTTCATTTTGATTCTCCTATTTTACAAAGGTGTTTAAATTCTAGAGTTTAAACTACAGTTAGGCACCCATTTTGTCTTCAGAGTCAGAACTTAATCGGTATCTTACAGACACCTTGCACGAATGTCAACAAATCTCTCAAACACGATTAGATTTATTGTTTTTATGAGTTTCGTTGACATTCGTGTTGTGTATAAGTAAATAGTCGCGTTCATCATCTGGAGGCTACGAGTGTCTACCGCTGATTTAGAAGTCTTCCAAAACTTCTAAACTTTTGAATCGATCTGTACACAATTTTAGAAGCAGCTTTCAGTATAATTCTTCAAGATTTCAAATATTTAACACTTAGGCTATTAAAGTTCATTATAATCGAACAACTTGCGTATTAAAACCTTAATTAATTTGCAAACCAGTTTTGAAATATATTTCAATTACACACCAGTTGTTTCTAACCTCTAACAATTGTTATAAATATAAAAGTACTTATTAAATATGTATTTACTTAATAATTAAAGTGGCATTACGAATATATTTAATTGGATTTAGCTTTATATGAAAAAGAGATTTATGCATTGTAAACATGATACAATAAAAATTTAATCATTCAAAACGCCACCATATTAAGAAACTTGTTGAAATTAAAACAGAAAAAAAAATTAAAATTAATGACTTTGAATATTTTTTTATTATTAATTATAACTGGTTCTTTTTTTGTATAAGCTATATCTACGTAATGTTTATGTAATACACTTTTTGAAGATTAACACAGAATATAATTGAATAAATCTTATTAGAAACGCTATTTAACAGGAGGTTTTTTGGGAAAAAAAAGTCAAGGTTTAAATCTAGAATAATAATGAAATGTTGCTAAACATGTTGCTGAAACATTTCTTTAAAAAAATCTAGAAAATTAAAAAATGTTGCTAAACATGTTGCAGAGATATTTCTTTAGTTACATAAAAAGTTTTTTTTTTATTTCTTCACTTGAAGCAATAATTACGTTAGCTGTGTAATCGCTTCTTATACAAAATCTTCAGGCAGATTTCGATCAAGCAGATTTTGTTGGTTGATGCAAATATGTTGCATTTTGAAATATTTAAATTTTGAATATTTTCACTTACTTGTTACAACTGTTTGAAATTATGTAGTAGCATTGAATTTGTTAAAACTTACCTAAAAATAAACAAGAGAAATAAAAATTAATAAATATAAAATTTTTAAAACATTTTAAGGTGCTTAATTTTCTAAACTATTTAATGTTTTCTTTAACTGATAACAACTAAGCCCTACAGGCATAATTGTTAGACTTTTTGTCTAGACAAACAAATATTAAAAAAATAATACTTTATTATTGTTATGTTATGCTAAATATTTGTTTAATCTTCAAGTATGATTTCATTTCTAGTACAATATATAATAATAAATAGTTGTAATTTGTAGTTTATTTGCTAATTTATTTGCTTTAGTCGTCTAACAAGTGTTTGTTTAATTAGTAAATGAGCTGATAACCAAACGTTACTTACAGCTATTTTTGGTTTTAATGACCCAGTATTATTAAAAAAATAAAGTATAGAAATAAATATGTATTTTTCTACAGTAATTAGATTCCATGACCTCATTTAGTTTTAGTTTATATTTAGAGAAAATGTCATACTTTTAGGTTTTCATGTTATTAAGATTTTAAAGAAGAAATATTATTCAACTTTAAAGCAAAGTTATTTCATAATTATGTTCAAATTGACCATTAGTTTAATAAATATTAGAATAGTCTTATTTATTTTAAATCAAACCTGCTGTCATTCACTTAAATCGTTTTTTAAATGTCAAAGTTGTAGCACTTACTTGAATAGGAAAATTCAAATTTTCCAGAAAATGTTTGTACATTTTTGTTTAATAATTTTTTAAAAAAATATGCAAATTTAAAACTATGATTAGTTTAGGAACAAAAATCTTAATTTTCGAAATTTTGGTTACGCCCACTTTGTGAAATTTTGAATGTGGGCGTGGTCAAAATGAAAAATATATTTATTTTTTTCCCCAGAAGTTGTTGCTAAATACTTTTTAAAAGCTATTTAAGTTAAAATATAAAATATATATTTAAAAAGTAACAAAAATATAAAAAATTAAAAAAAACAACTGAAGTTTCCTTATGCAGAAAAATTTTCACAATTTTAACAATCAATTTAAATGATAGTATGAAATAAATGTTTCATAATGTATTACTAAAAATTCGGAAAGGTTTTCTTTTCATATATTGTTCAATATTTAAAATCAATTTAGAAATTTCTGTATAGGGAGTCACAAAAAATCACAATTTTTTTTATTTTATAGCACTCTTTTATTAAATCTAGATAATTCCAAATAAATCTTTTTAATATTTTTTCAAGTTTTACAAACTTAAAGAAACTTTATTTGTTAAACCACGATATTTTTAACATAGCTTTTGATTAAGTCAAACAAATTCCTACTCAATTCTGGAAAAATATGGTAATTTTGAAGAATTTTTTACACTTAATGAAACTTTATTTTGTAAACCAAAACAAATGAATAATATTCGAATATTTAAACTTGTATTTTGTAGTACAATGTTATTAAATCCAGATAATTCCAAATAAATCTTATTAAAATTAAAGGAATTTGGTATTTTTAGAAACTTAACGAAACTTTATGCCAACAGTCTTTAAATGGAAATCATCCTATATTTTTATAATGCATACAAATTGCTTTTTAAATCATGAAAAATTTTGGAATTTTGAACAATTTTTGAAACTTAACGAAACTTTAATTTTTAAAACCAAAAGTACTGAAGGTATTTTCTTATATAAACTTATATTGTAGCTTAGTGTTACTAAGAAATTTGATATGTTTGCTTGTTTGAGAAAAATATCGAAACATTATTTGCCAAATCAAAAGGATTTGAATACAGATTTTGATCTGATAAAAAATAAACTTGACGAAACTTTATTTTTTAAAAAAAAAAGTTATTAAAGAAATTTATTTGTGTTTATAATTTTTAAGCTTTCATAATTATCTTTTTATTTGTTAAGATAACTTTGCATTTTTTGCTATTTTTAAAACTTTACGAAATCTAAACATAAAAAATTTATCATGTCTGGCTATTTTCAAAACTTAGCGAAATTTATTTTCTATACCAGGGATATTTAAAAAGTGACATTTAACAAACTAATCTTGTAAAAACTTAGAATTTTAGTAATTTTTGAAACTTAACGAAACTTAAATTTTTTATTTCATTTCTTTTAAACTGAGTTTTCCCTATATGTTTATGTTTAATAAACTTCTGTTTAGTTCTAAAGAAATTTCGTTATTTTGATCATTTCTAAAAACTTAACGAAACTTTATTTTCTAAACTAAAGCCATTTTAAGAAATCTTTAAATATATTCGTCTAACAGATGTGAACTTGTATATAAATTTAGAAATAAACTATAATTTTTGACTATTTGTAAAACTTACTTAACGAAACTTAAGTTTGTATAACGAATGTCCTAACCAACGTTTCTTTTCCTATAATAAAAGTCGTTGATTGCATAAGTCCAAGATGAAAACGTCTTCGTCCACCCAAAAACCTGCTATTAACAGAAACAATTTTGTCAGAAAACAGTTTTTCCTAAAAAAATATATATCTATTCTAAGTGGCAACTCAAGGCATTATAAATGATATCGAACATTTGAGATCGAATAATTGTTTTATGAAATATTTATAACTTTAAGATATGTATTCGATTATCAGAGTTGAACTACTATTTAAATTTGGAAAAATTTAGTACGTTTAACGATTTATGAAACATAAATTAGGGGATTTCCCATATTATTCTTCTTGTTTTCACCTCATTATATGAATATTGAATAACAAAAAAATACATCCCTAAAAATATTGTTACGAAATTGTATTTGAATTCAAACATATCGGTTTCTAACCGCTAATTTCAAGTTGCATCAAGTTTCCCAACATTTCTATTTCTGAAGACTTCTAATTGTGGACAATGTTGTTTACCGGTCGATTAACAGCAGTTAACAAAACTGTGGACATTATTAGCATATCTGTGGATATTATTAACAAAGTTGTGGGACATACAACATTGAATAAATGCTTTGAGTTGATCATTTTATAAATAGAACTTTCAAAAAGCATCGATAGATGGTGCTGGAAAGTTCTGGATGGCATTACCATGGTGGCCGTGAGAACATCAACTAGTCAGTCTAATTTGAAGCATAATTAAGTAAAGTTAAATTAACTGCCTGACAGTGAGTTGTATAAGTTGTGAATTATAAAAACATATAGGCCCATAATCATAGTCAAACACTAAAGTTGGTTCTTTTTAAAAACAACTTTAAAATAAAAACCCGATTTTTATTATTTTCCAACTATATGTATAGTATGTTTTGAATTGAATCGACTTTAACTGGGTGTCACCTCAAATGTAGAAAATGTTTTCATACAATATACAACAAGATATAGACAAGGTGGCATCGCTGAACAGCTGATTTAGAAAATAAAAAACTTTAAAATTGGTAAACACTAAAATTAAACGGGAAAACTAAAGAAAAAAGCTGTTTGTGGTGGAAAAATGGAAAAGTTAAGAATATCATATTTATGCCAATTTGGTAGAAGATTTTATTGATAACTGTTCAATAATAGCAAAATCTCTGCCAATATCTTGTAACTTAAACATTTTTGACTTTTTGTGAAACATTTTTTACTTAGTTAAAACAGCTTCAGCTAGTTTTATATTTACAAATCGACTTTAACATCAAAACTATACTTTAACTTGTCTATGGTAGACCTAAAGTCCACTTTTAAGTAAAGACGACTTTATTTCTCTTAAAATATACTTTATTTTTTACCATAGTGACTATTTAAAGTATTGTTATGTAAATTTAAATAAATAAAGAGTTGTTACATTAGGTTTATTTAATGAAAAATAAGCCACCGTTTTTAAAAGGTAAAAACGTAAACTTTTGGATCAAATATTTGTTTTCTGGAACCAGCAGTACAAAAATACTTATATAAGAAACATTTATTCGATTTTGTCTTCGATTTCTTTGTTACTTATGTAGATACATAATACATATTTAAATCTAAAAGTCTTTCGTATTTAAAACGATTTAAAAAATTTAACGAAAGAAACTTTACTTTAAAAAGCAAAAGTGATTTCCCCCCTATTCGTAATACATTAAAATTATTAACAATTATTGAAAAAAAAAAACTTATGAAACGAAAAGACATTAAAGGAAAATTTCAAAAGTATTGAAAGTCTCTTATAGGCAACTTAAGTATTTGACTAAACTAAAAAAATCTATAACTTTTTAAATAAACTTAAGCTACTTAAAATTGGTGCTTAACTAGAGTTCTTTTAAATTTCCAGGAAAGATTTACATACATACATATGTTTTAGTTTTTTAAAAAACTTAACAAATTGTATTTTCTAAATAAGACATTTAAGTGTCTTTTTTGTTTTCATTTAACAGAAACAAGCTTTTATTTACATTTAGTACTAATTCAACTAATTATATGTTGTAAGTACATCAGTTTTTCAAAAACTATAAAGTAATAAAAATTGTAATAGTGTATTGAGTTTCCCATCCCTGCTATAAATACTACATCACCCACACTCTCTCTCACACAACTACACAGTTATGTAGTTGTATACGTTCTCTACAAAAACATAAACCCTTTTTCATTTTTACTCCTTGTCTCCTTTAAGAGCATTAAATAAAGTCATTTCTCTATGGAGCTTAAAATAAATATTTTGCCGTTAACTTTTAGTCATTAATCAACAGGCAACAACAACAATAACAATAATATAGAAAGAAAACCCATTTGAAATTATGTAATATTTGTGTTGAGTTCATTAGACAAAATAATAAACTTGTAATATATTTTTATACCATAAAAGAATGTAAATACATATTAGAATATGTATAAATAATTTGTACATACATATATATTTGCATTTGCACATACATGCATACATACATATAAGTTAGTATGTAGGTATGCACATACTATATATGATTACGTCAATATTGACCTTGAATAAAGAACCATTTAGAAGAAAGAAAATAAAAGCATCATTCTCTTTATATGTACATACATACATACCCAGCAGTTAAGCAAGTTGTCAAAGTATCCCTTGTAGATAGTAATTGTCTCTTATGCTTGATAACTCGGCTAACTACAATTTATATATTTTGGGGCATTTGACACTTAACTGTACAGATAAGTCTATTGGTTACTTTATACATCCCATGTAAACTAGTGTGAAGACAATTGACACTTAAGTGTCTCTAAGTAATCTAGACTGTAGTCACTTTAAATACTATTTTGCACTGCACTTCAGAAAGTAGTTATTTTAGCCAGAAGTATTCTATCTTGTGAACGCGGTTTTTGTTTTTAATAACTTATATGTCAATTTGAAGGGTACATATTTGTCATTTACTCTCATTTATTCCCATTTTGTACGAAGTACAAGTGTCATATGAGTGAAATTTATCTTTACTTCTTTAATTTGAAAAAAGTTCCGCTAAAGCATATATATCAAACTTTATGGTGAATGCGTTCCATGGGTTTCAACGTGTAAAAAATGGTTTGTTCGGTTCAGAAGTGGTGATTTTGACACGGAAGACAACGACCGTCCAGTCGAGCTAAAAAAGTTTGAAGATCAAGAATTGGAGGTTGAAGATTGTTGTCAAACTCAACAAGAACTTGCAAAATCATTGGGAGCTTCTCAATTAGTTATTTCAAAACGTTTGCAAGCAGGAGGATTCATCCAAAAGCAGGGAAATTGGGTACCATAAGAATTGAAGCTGAGAGACCTTGAAATACGATTTTGAAATGCTGCTTCAACGCTATAAAGCAAAATCATTTTTCATTGACTACTTGCTTAACTGCTGGGAAATATATCCCTTATGGACAGTAATTGTCACTAATGTTTGATCACCTGCCTAACTCCAATTTATGTATTTTGGATCATTTGACACTTATGTGCTCCTTGTGTAGTGCAGAGAGAAGTCAATTGGTACTTTACACATCCCATGTACTCTAGATTACTTAGTGTCTCTAATAATTTAATAATAATTTGTACAAACTTGTTTTATACAAATAGAGTTGATATAATTCTCATACTGTTTATTTTCTTTTTGCATAAGTATACTGACTTTCCATGTAACCTATCATGAAATCAATTGTCACTTTATTGTCTCTAAGTAACCTATAGTGTAGTCACTTTAAACGTCTATTTTGTACTGCACTTTAGAAAGTAGTTATTTTAGCCACCAAAAGTATTCTATTGGAGGGTTGTCTGTAGCAGGTTTGTTTGCAAGTAATTGGTTATTGGACTGTCTGTGAGATGTCCTTTTAACCGACTATTTGAGGTCAATTAGCTTCCACTAGCACCTATACATGTTAAAATAACTAGTTATGTAGCTGATCAAGTAACCAGTTACGTAGCTAGTAAGGTAACTGGCTCTATGTAAACAATATGTGAATCCAATGCATTGACTTCTTCGGACTAGCTATCAAACAGTCTCATTGTAATCAAAAAGTCTCAATTGATCACCTGCTTAGGACATGCAAGTGTTAAAATAACTAGCCAAGTGGCTAGTAATGTAACTAGTTGTCATGGTAAAATCACTAGTTCGGTACAGTCTCCTAGAACTGCTGGGTGACTACTTGCTTAACTGCTTGGGAATGTATGCATGTAAAAGTACGAGTATTATATTTATATGGTTAAAAATACATATAAATTGTTCTTGTTTTATTTCAACGCAAACAAGAAAGAGAATTTAAGCAATATATAAATGCATTTAAATATTTTAGTTGTTGTTTTTGCAATGCCTTACAGAGTTTGTAAGTGCAGTGAAAATAAACATCAACAGCATGCACAAAAAAATTCTTAGAAACAAATAATTAAAAGAATTTAATTGTTGTTAACATTAAAAACATTTGCTTTGGGCCATGTCCATTTCATTGTTAAGAAATAAAAGCATTTCTTAATTTATTTATATGAGTTTTCAGCTGAAAATGTAAACAAATAAATTCTCTTAGACATTTACATTTTTAATTACAAAATGAATAAAATTAATTGTTCGATTTTTATTTATTTTCTTAATTTTTTATAGCCATTTGTTATCAATAGTTTTGTTCTCAGTCCATCCTTTGATGTTTTTGGCAACATTTTAATGTTTCTTCTGTTTCCATTTTCTAAACAAATTGAAATTCTTTAAGGTGATTTGGTGTTGAGCCAGGGCAACCAAAAAATGTCAAGTCAAGTTAAAGGGTGAATCTTTAAGAATTTTAAAAATTTGTTTTTAAAGTATAATATATATTAGGAAGGCTCTGAAAGAAATTTCAGAAATTTCACACCATCAATATGTGGGTATACATGCATATTTTCCTGTGGTCTTCTCGCTAGATTACATGGGATGTGTAAAGTAAGGCATTGACTTCTCTCTGCACTACAAGGAGCACATAAGTGTCCAATGACCCAAAATATATAAATTTGAGTCAGCCAAGTGATCCAACATTAGTAACAATTACTGTCTATACATTGACCACTTTCTTATCTGCTAGGTATGTATGTATACCTGATTACTTTACAAATGGTGTTAGTAAGATTTAAGTTCATATTAAACTTGTTTATGTCCAATTTCATCGCGATAATTATTATTATAAAACAATTATGAATGTTCAAGTAATTTTTCAGAGAGAGACCTTGTATGGGTACTAGAGACTAATGTTGCCCGATTTTCGCCACACATTACAGTATAATTTCAGAGTACTTAGAAATAATTTGTGCAAAATTTTATAATTTTACCGACATATCTGCAGTCATCGTTACCCCTAAAATATGAAATTTTCTAAAGGAATATTTCGTTTGGTATCATTAAGTTTTTAGGGCCTAATTCAGAAAATCGGACAGAAATTAAAAAAAAACTAATTTATAAAAATCTCTCAGTTTTCAAATAAATTTTTAGAGTTTTTTATAAAACATTTTCAAAATCGTTTTCTGATCGTGTTTCTGCGCAGAGCTTCGAATTAAATAATTCAATTTAGGCTTGATTCTTTAAAATCTTAATTCAGAATTAAAGAATGTCAGCAATTCATTTCACAAAATCATTTCAAACAAAACAAATTCTTTAGCTTTTTTTGAGTAGAGTTTTTTCATTGTTGAATTAATTTATTTAATTGATTTAATTTATTCAAAATTTTAATAATTCAAAAAATTGTCTAAAGCCTATTTATAATAGATTTAAACTCAAGAAAAATTTAATCAGACAATAATTTTTATTAAGCTTTTTTGTAATGGATTTGATAATAATTAATTCTATAAATAATGAATTCTCAACAGAATGAATTCCATAAGTTTGAAGTTTTAAGGAATTAAGCCTATGAATTAATTCGTAATATATTCTTCAATTTGAAAATTAAGTGTTTATTTAATTAGGGGGTGTTTATAATTATACATGTAAACCGTAATGGTATTTTAGATTATTTCAGCAACAATAAACGCAATTACTTTATTATGCGCATTTTAGATGACCAGCAGTATCGAAGGAAGGGAATGAAAGAAGAGATAAAATCACTGTTTATTGTTGGTGTTGAGTGTCTGTAATTCCCATTCACTCTATGGTTTTATTTGCATAATATGTTTGCCTTTTCTAAAGCCTTTTGGAAAAAGGTTTCCTGATGATCTGGCCTAAGCAACCAGTGAAATGCGCTTATCCCCCAACAATAAATTTCAGTGAATTTATCAATAATTAAATTTGGAATTTAGCAAATAAAAACTAAATCTTACTGAACAATTTTTATGTTTTCAGTTTTTTTAAATTATTTTTCTGTGATTTCTTTCAACAATTAAAAGTTTTTAATTTGACACTGAATTAATTTAGTATATGGGCAATTCCATGTCATCGTACGTGACATTTGTACGCCTATAGAGTGGAATAGATCTTGCAAAAATAAGAGTATTAGGGGATACTATATTTAAAAAAAAAATAATAAGTTTTTTCGAAACATTGTTGTCCAAAATATCGAGCGAAATAAGGGTATATCGTACGTGACATAAAACGGAAGTAATTTTGAGGTACATATAGAAATATGCGAACATTTGCGAATCGTGAGAGGCGTTAGGTTTTCTTTTAATTTCTTACACTAAACCAAATATTTTTCCTTTACAATCTGTTATATTTAAATAAAAATAATCTTTGGATGATTTTATAATAAATATAATTTAATATCGTACGTGACATACCGTACGTGACAGATTTTTCTCTTATAGTAAAACAATGTATATTCTCTAAATATATGTATTCAAAAACTAAGGAAATAAATAGAAAATAAATATGCGCTTCTAATAAACAATTTCATAATAGCAAAAAACAATCAGAGTCAAATTCACTTCATACTACATGCTAATTGGGAGCTTAGTTTTCGCCGCAATTTTAGCCTAAAGTCAGTTTAAACTATTATTTTTGCACTTAAAATGTTGTAATAAGCTCTAAATAGTTTCACACAGTAACATTTTAGTGTTTTCTCCTATTCAAATCATCTTGAAAAAAAGTTTCAAGGGTTTTTGTTTTTTCAGTCGTGGTAGTCATTCTCGTGGAATTGCTCATATGGAGCATTTCATGTCAAGTGAACCAACTTTTGAAATCGATGTCTTCCGATGAAATTTACACCATGGTTAGTTCTATTGGATAGTAATTCAGACACAATTTTTCAACAAGATCGGTCGAGAACTTTCTGAGTTAGAGGGGGGTCAAAATGTACCTATTGTTCTTAGCAAAATGTGTCCCAAATAGTTTAGATAGCTATTTCTTCAATCTTTCGGAAAAAAAAAATTAAAAATAAAACATTTGAAAAAAAGTCAAAAAAGTTTTTGATTTTGGAAAAATTGTAGAACTAACTATGGTGCAAATTTCATCCCAATCGGAAGACATCGATTTCAAAAGTATATGTATAACAATTTATTTAATTTTAGTCACGAGAAAAAAAACTTTGAATTACTATAGCTTCAATTAGTGTTTGTCATTACGTTTGAAATTTTTTATTTATTCATTTGCGTTCTCATAATTTATATATATTCTACATCATTATAGATATCTGAATGTATATTGCCATGTCCGTCTGTAAGTCTGTACATAATTGATTCATACATCAATAAGTCCGCTATAGTCCCGGTATGGTTGCTATTTAAAATCGAGAAAATTAGCTCACAAATTGCTGAGATATAAGCAAAAAGCCAGGGCTACCTGTATTTTTGACCTATTTTGGACCTATATGATTATATGGATATCTAATGATAGACATTTCAAAGACCTTTCCGACGACTTATATAACGCCATATTAATTCGAACATACAATGCTTAAAAATCGGCAAAAAAAAAAAATTAAACCTGAAAATTAAATTAAAAAATTAAAAAAAAAAAAATCCAAGAACATTTTTTATATCAACAACTGTTTTCAATATTTATCTTAAAGTATTGTTTGATGAAGGGTATATAATATTCGGCACAGCTCTCTTACTTGTTTTTCTTTAATTTTTGTTAAAATCGTTTGAAAAAATTTTACTTTTTCTAAAAAAAAAAAAAAAATATTTTTTTATTTAAAAAAAAATTTAAAATCTGAACTTTTTATACAATATACAATATTTTTTTGTTCAATAAAATAAAAAATTCAAAACGATTTTTTAACAGAAATTTATTGCACAAATATTTTTAATTTCTTGCTCCTTTATATTTCTTTGTATTCTAAAAATTGTTTCACAATTTTGTGTATAATAACTTTTTGTTAACAGTAAGTAAAATTTTCATTTTAAAATATGTTCAAAGTTCTTGTCGTTTTTTTTCTTTAAATATTTTTATGCTTAATTTTTTTTTTGAAACACTCATTAATTTTGAATTTTCTTTTTACCATGAGTCCTTGCTTTTATCCTTTTAAAACTTTAACACTTTTCGTTTTTTTATTATTTTCAAACCCACCTTTTTCTCTTAAAAAAAAAACACACTTTTTTTTCACGGAGTATTTTTCAACTTTAACTGGAGGGTTTCAAAATCGTAGTGAAAAAAAAATCGTTTGAATTTCAAAATTTTCTTTTCTTTACGTTCTACGATTTCAAGGAATTATCACAAACGCACGGATATTGAGTATGAGAAAGAGAGAGTGAGAGAAATATCACAAGCGATATTGCAAAGTCGACACTTGATTGCCAACTAAATACAACAGTAGCTTATTTGAAATGTTAAAGTCCCACCAAAAACGAAAAAAATACACACAAAAACAAAAAAAAAAATAATGTAAATAAAAACATTAAATATTAGATGTATCTATAATGTATAAAAAAGCAAGCAAACAAAAGTAGAAAAACAAAAAACTGAAATTTGTTAAACGAATGTGTTTTAAACAAAATAAAAGTATACAATCATAAAATAATGATGGTTGGTGGTGGTGGTGGATGATGGTTGGTTGGTTGGTTGGCTGGGTTGGAGGCAGATGAGAGTTAAAACAGACCCAAACAAAATACACAAAAAATATAAAATTTTTTCCTCTTTATTTCGAAAAAAAAATTTTTTTTAGATATACTCGTATCAAACAAAAGAAAACCAGAGAATAACAAATTTTTTTATGTCTATTGTTTAAAAAAAATCTTTGTTTATTTTGTTTGTTTACCAAAAGCTTTTTTTTTTTTCAAACATTCAGCTGTTTGGCTACTAAAGACCACTAAAGATTATACACAAAATTAAGCAAAAGATTCTTTTCAGTTTTAAAAACCAAAGTATCCTACAGATACTATAACAAAATAAAATAAATATTTGCGCTCTGTAAATAATTTTTAATTTTCACTACATATTTGTAATAGGTTTAATATTTTTTATAACCAAATTTAAGTTTTTGTAATTTAGTATTAAAAAAAATCTTACTTTTTTTGTTTGTTGTTTTAACACTTCTATTTTATTTTATAAAATAAAATTTATAATTTTTTATTTTTTTTTCTTTATCTGCCCTTTAATTTTTCTTGTCTGTTTATTATTATTTCACTTGTATGTAGTATTAATTTGTTTTTTTTTAATTTTTTTGCGAGAGTTGTGTTCTTTTGTAAGTTTTGTTTATGAATGTCAAGGGGAATGGTTTCAAATGTATCTCTAAGCTACAATAAACTGTTTTTTTTCTACTTCTACTTCTTCTGTTCGTTTGTGTATGTATGGCTTAAATATATATCGTTATAACGATATATAAATAAATATAAAGACCAAAACAGAAACAGAAACTCGAATAAGACAAAAAAAAAATACATACAGTCAGACGTATGGTTGTATTCATTTATAGAAATGAATAGAAAAATAATCACAGAGAGGGAGCTCTGTGTTCATTCATTCTCTCTCATTTCTGTATTCATTTATAAATCTCATACTTTGTTGTTGTTTTCTATTGCAACACTTGATGAAATTCTATTAGTGGCAGAACACAACAGTGTTGGGATTTGTGGCACAATTGTGCCTTTTTTGGCTCTGTTATGTTTCGTATGGTACTATTGCGTTTAGAACGATATAATTTTGGCACTATTTATAGCTGTAAGACTTAATAAAAATGTTCAAACTATAATTGTTGAGCAATATTTATACCCTTTACCTTCGTGAGAAGGGTATATATAATTTGTCATTCCGTTTGTAATATCCACAATATAACTTTCCGACCCTATAAAGTATATATATTCTGGATCCTAATAGATAGCGGAGTCGATTTAGCCATGTCCGTCTTTCTGTCTGTTGAAATCAATTTTCCGAAGACCCCAGATATCTTCGGGAACCAAATCTTCAATAATTCTGTCAGACATGCTTTCGAGAAGTTTCCTATTTAAAATCAGCAACATGAGCAAAAATCCGAGATAACCTCTATTTTTGTCCTATTTTTGATCTATATCTCGATTACTAAGTCATAAATATAGACAATATGGATATCTAATGATAGATATTTCAAAGTGCATTGCAACGATGTATATAAGGCTATAGTAAGTTGGACCTACAATGGGTCAAAATCAGGAAAAATATTTTTTAACCCGAATTTTTTTTCACAAAAAACATTTTTTTGTCATAAATTCAAAGTACATATAATTTGGTGAAGGGTATATAAGATTCGGCACAGCCGAATATAGCTCTCTTACTTGTTTAAATATAAAGAAGGTAATTTCAATTATTGAAAACAAACTAAAGTTCGATTATTGTTTAATAACACTATTCTACTTAAATAATCCTTAAACTATTAAAAAAAGTACTGAACTCAAATGATTCGGTAGATTTGATAGCTTCAACAATTTTGTAACATTTATTGGGTCACCAAATGAAAAACTAAAAGTATTGGGTGTATGAGTTAAAAATGAGGGATTTACAATAGATGGCGTATATTTTGAACTTTGTTTTTGTTTTTAATAACTTATACGTCACTTTGAAGCAGGAGCGGATTTAGGTCAACCGTTTGGGTTTGGGTTCTATATTTTTTCCTTCTAATTTTATATGAAAACTTTTCGGTTTTGGGGAGGGGGAATTCCGATTTCACCCCCTCTGAAACATTATAGTGTAAAGAAGTTGTGATTTTGACACGGAAGAAAAATATCGCCCAGGCCAGCCAATAAAGTTTGAATACCAAGAATTGGAGGCATTACTCCATGAAGATTGTTGTCAAACTAAACAAGAGGTTGCAAAATCAATGGGAGCTACTCAAGCAAAAATTTCAAAACGTTTGCAAGCAGCATGATTCATACAAAAGAAGAGAAATTGGGTACCATACGAATTGAAGCCGCGAAACCTTGAAAGACTATTTTGCATGTCCGAAATGATGTTTGAACCGGCCAACCAGCCGAATCGACACCAAAGAAAAATATCCATGGCCAATGATTTTTAAAGCAACATTGACCGAAAAACGCCCAGAATATGTGGCCAGACATGAAACCGTAATATTCCATCACCACGACAACGCTCGGCCAAATGTATTTAGAATGTAGTGGTTGGAAAGTTTTGCTTCACTCGCTTTATAGTCCAGACTTTGCCAAGTCCGACTAATATTTCTCTCGATCAATGCAGAACGCTCTCTCTGGGATACGCTTCACTTTAAAACAGAGTATCCGAAATTGGCTTGATTCATTCTTGGCCTCAGACGATGAGCAGTTCTTTTAGCTCGGACTCCATATGTTGCCAGAAAGATAGGAAAAGTTCATAGCTAGCAATGACCAATACTTTCAATAAATTTATATCGTACAAATGTTTGTAAAAAACCAGAATTTTTAAGTCATACACCCAATATGTTTGATAACAAGAGTACAGTCAGGGAAAAGCTGCAACTTAAAAATTACAACGCGTCATATTAATTCAATCATTTGAGTTCAGTATATTGTAATACGATAAATCAATATTTTTCAACTTTAAATTAATATTGTTCCATAATGAAATAAAAAATTTCAACATTACTACACCATATCCAATTGTATTTCAGAAGTTTCCAATTGTATTTCAGAAAATTCCAATTGAATTTCAGAAATTTCCATTTATATTTCAGAAAATTCCAATTGAATTTCAGAAGTTTCCATTTATATTTCAGAATTTTCTAATTATATTTCAGAATATTCCAATTACATTTCAGAAGTTTCCATTTATATTTCAGATCTTTCTAATTGTATTTCAAAATTTTCTAATTGTATTTCAGAATTTTCCAATTGTATTTCAGAAATTTCCATTGGAATTGCTATTAGAATTTTCTGAAATACAAATGGACATTTCTGAAATACAATTGGAAAATTCTGAAATACAATTGGAAATTTCTGAAATACAATTAGAAACATTTTAAGTATAAATTAAAACTTCTGAAATACAAATGGAAAATTCTGAAATACAATTAGAAAGTTCTGAAATATAAATGGAAACTTCTGAAATTGAATTGGAATTTTCTGAAATACAATTAGAAACTTCTGAAATACAATTGAAAATGGTGTAGACTTTCGTTAATGTTTCTTATTGAGATATGGTTTTGATTGATTTTAAGTTGTTTTTTCTCTGGGTGTAGTAATAATATTATTAATTAAAGGACGATGTTTTATAATAAACAGATTTTTAGGGAAATTTTAGAGCGAGTTAATATGCCCGTGACTTTTGGAATGAAACATAGGTTTTTTAATTAAAAAATCAGTATTTTTCAACATAGTCTCCTTTGACCACTTTGTACAACGTTTCTCAAATTTGTTATCCCTTCCATAAAATAATGTTTGTCCAGGTAATCAATCGTTTGTGAGATGATTTCATCGTTGGAGTCAATTTTATTTTCTCTGGGGCTTTTATTCAGATTTGGAAAAAAGAAATAGTCACTCGGCTAAATCCGAATAATATTGCAGATGAGAGAGCAATTTGTAGCCTAATTCATGGATTTTTGCCAATATAAACTTCACAAGTGTGCACCCTTGCATTGTCCTGGTGAATAATAACTTGCTAGTCAGTGTGGATTATACCGCGTGCATCCAAAAAACTGTCGTCATGTCTTTATTGGCTGACAAACCCACCTTGTTCTTCTTTGGCGCCGAATCACCCCGAGAAACCCACTTTTTTGACTGATGTTTGGTCTCTGATGTGTTGTGGTAGGTCCACGGTTACGAAAAACCCGTCCATATTGCGGTTGAACAACGCCAAACACTCCGGCGAAGACGTCACACGATTGTGTTTGTGGTCGAAGACGTGACACCCATCGTGCGGAATGCTTTCTCATACTCAAGAGATCATTCAAAATTGAAACCACTGAGCCCGGGATTTTGGGATTGGCATTTCTAATGAACATACATAAATCGTTACTAGAAGTTTTCTCCTAAATAACTAAAAATCAAAACTTGGTGTCAAAAAAGATTTCACCATAAATAAGTTTAATGTAAAATTCTACGAAAATGGATATATAATTTACCCCAGGTTCCATACCTATTAGCTTTATATCGGGTCCTTGTTTCACTTATTTATGTCGAAGTTGAGTTAAAAACCACACTTCGTTACGGATGAAGTTTAAGTTAGCACTACCTCTTAGTTGATATAACTGTTTGTTATCTCGGTTTCTGTCATTCTAGTTTTATTTAAGAATGCAAATATTTATGTCAATTAGAATATCTTTAGCTTTCCTCATCCTTTTGAGATTAGGTTTCCTGATAATCTTGCATAAACAAGCAGAGAAATTCGTATAAGAACTAACTGATCAATAAATTTCAGTGAGTTTTTATAGAAAATATAAATTGGGAATTTAACACGTTCCAAAATTAAATCATACTAGAATTCAACAATTTCTGAAGATCAGGTTTTAAAAAACGAAAGCCTTGGATGAAACATTTTCCATATAATGGGTATGTTACCGAGATTAATTATAATAAATGAACTTAAGCCTAATTAAAAACTTACTTTCTAATTATAGAAAATAAAAAGATTTCTCAAAAATACTTTCTAGAATATTTCTAAAAAAAAAATTGGCAATAGGTTCATAATAGACTTTTTTCACAAGAAAATTTTTTTTACTGTAAAAAACAATTTCCATAAGAAAAAATTTCATTAAAAAACTAAATCTCTCAAAAAACCTTTAATTTCATAAGGAAAGTTATTTAAAATTATTATTTATTTTATTAGAAACTTTTAGGAAACTCATGGGATGGATGAATTCCCTCTCACTCCTAAATCATCGCAAAATTCCATAGATTATGTTTTCCGATTATATTTGTCGGAATTAATCTGTTGCAAATACAATTAGATCTTCACTCCGAAACGACCCGAGTCTCACTCGGCCAATTATTATTAACTCAGCGACAGCTGTATCAAGGCCTTTTTTACTCAGGAACTGTTACAAAGACTACTCATGACTTCTACTATATAGATCTATAGGATTTAAACAAACGTAGGTAGCTCATGTTTTATAAAGTCGTACATGTTTAATAGAAATCAATTCATTCGATTTAAGCTTAAATTATCTTTAGCACAAAGTGGAATTTCGTAAAGGTAGTGCAATATCGCTTGAAAGGTGTTTGAATGGAAATTGCAATGTTGACGATATTTATTCGAGTGAAACCCGAATCGTTCCGAAGGAAATTCCAATATTTTATACTCCCTGTATTCGAATATTGTAAACTATAGTTACAATCAAATCAGATCTCTCTTTCTCTCTCTCTCTCTCTGCCATAATCAAAAACCGATCAGTTTTTATATTCGTGATACAAAAACAAAATTATAGAATCCAAAACAAAAATAATGATGATTTTTTGATTTTATTTTCTTTCAAAGTGTTTTTTTGTTTGTAAACAATGAAATGATCGTACGTAAAGTGTTGAAAGACGAAGCTAACAACAGAGTAACAGTAACAGCAGCAATAATATTGTATGAACAAATAAAGTGGGGGTTGTTGTGTTTTCGATGACTTGTGTTGTTCGTTCGTTTTCCAATGATAATCAGCCATAAACAAAACAACAGAATTTAATAAATAAACAAATGAACGAACGAACGAACGAATTGACTGGATGTTTTGGCTGACTGAATGACTGACTGACTGAGTGCCTGACTAACCGCTGACGCTCATGACATACATTTGCAATAATAGAAAATACAATAACAACAAACATAAACAAACAGCAAATGAAAATAGCAATTATTAACGAAATAGAAATACTACATACAAACATACAGAATGTATGTACGAGTATGTAGTATGTAGATACATGAAAATATTAATGAATGCTAAAAGTATAAAGTCAAAGAGATTTAGACAAAAACACTCATGAACTTAGATACATACATATGTATGTATAGCTACATATCAACTCGCCTATATGCATACCAGGAATGGAAAGTTTGATAAGATCGTACATTTTTATACCCTTCACCTTCGTAAGAAGGGTATACAAGTTTGTCATTCCGTTTGTAATTTCTACATTTTTCATTTGCGACCCCACAAAGTATATATATTCTGGATCGTTATAGATAGCGAAGTCGATATAGCCATGTCCGTCTGTCCGTCTGTATGTTGAAATCAACTTTCCGTAGCCCCCGAATAACTTACAAACATAATTGATACATCAATATATCAGGAATTCTTCCGACTCGGCCGCTATTTAAAATCGAGAAAATCGGTCCACAAATGGCTGAGATATAAGGGAAAAAAAACCAGGAGACCCTATTTTTGACCTATATGTATCTGGATTACTAAATCATTAATATAGACAATATGGATATCTAATGATAGATATTTCAAAGACCTTTGCAATATAATACCATAGTAAGTTGGACCTACAATGGGTCAAAATCGGAAAAAATATTTTTGAACCCGAATTTGTTTCACAAAAAACTCTTTTCTCACTAATAAATAAAAAATTTTTTTTTTTTAAAAAATTGGAAAAAAACTTTTAAGAAAAAATTTCGAAAAAAATTATTTTAAAAAAATAAGAATTTTTTAAATTTTATTTTAAAGTATAATTTGGTGAAGGGTATATAAGATTCGGCACAGCTGAATATAGCTCTCTTACTTGTTTAATATTAAGTATGTACCTATTTCATATTCAAAAGTACAGCAGTACTACCGCGACTCTTTTGATACTTTCAAAAAACTTTCAATATTATTTGCTGTTCGATATAAGCATGTCCGTTCATGTCGTATTAAACTTCTCTAATCTTTCCTCTTCTTTTAATATCATCGTAAAAGAAGAAAGTTGTAAACGATAAAACGATGAAAACGTACGAACTCATTGTAGTGCTGCCAAGACTCAATGATTTGACAATTGAAAACATAGTTTTTAAAAGGTATTGCAACATGTGGAATATTACGGTTTCATCTCTGACCGCATATTCTACGTGTTTTTCGAACAATGCTCGTTTCAAACGAATCAGTTGCATTCGTTACAGATTTATGCAGCAAAGTAGATAAGACCGTTTTGGTCCCACCAAATACAGAGCATTACCTCAGCGCCATGAATATTTAGCTTTGGTGTCGATTTGGCTGGTTGACCGGGCTTCATATATGATCTCATACGATTGGGGTTATGGTAATGGATCCATTTTTCATCGCAAATAATGATTCGGTACAAAAATGATTTTCTTTTATAGCGTTCAAGCAGCATTCCAACTTCAATTCGTATGGTACCCAATTTCCCTGTTTTTGGATGCATTAATCTGGTCCCAAACGTTTTGAAATTGCTGATTGAGTAGCTCCCAATAATTTAGCAAGCTCTTATTGAGTTTGACAATAATCTTCATGGAGTATTGCCTCCAGTTCTTGGTCTTCAAACTTTATTGGCTGGACTGGACGATCTTTGTCTTCCGTGTCAAAATCACCACTTCTGAACCGGACAAACCATCTCTCGGACGTTCAAATCGATGTATCACTTGCATCATAAGCTTTGGTGAGCAATCGGTGTGCTTCAGTTGCTATTTTTTTGCAAGTTAAATAAGTAAAGCAAAACTTTCCTCAATTCGACATTTTCGAAGCAAAAAAACTTTGTTGAATAAATGACCGATATGTACCCTTCAAAATGACATATAAGATATAAAAAACAAAAACCGCGTTCAAAAGATACGCAATCTATTGTAAATCCCTCATTTTTAAGTCATTGGAAAAAGTACTACATATTTGTATTAAATGTTGATACTGAAAAAAAAATTTCAATTTTCCATCCCTGATACATACATATGTTTGTATCTGAGTTTGTTGAGTATGTAGCGATGTCGTAGTGATATTTTTGTTTATAGAAATCAGCTGTTTCTCTTTTGTTGTATGCTTTAAAATCTTATTGCGTATTTGATAATTTCTAACGATTTTTATTTGTTTATGTTTAAAGAAGAAATACTTTAAATTTTATTTATGAGTCTTCGTTTTTTTTATTTTTATTTTTAATAAATAAAAAGCTACTTTTAAAACTGAATTATAAACAAAGATTTTATTTCTTTGTGTTTATATTTGTTTTAATATATTTTTTTTTATTTAAAATTACAAGTAGTGACTAATTTTTGTATACAAGTATTAATATTTTCCCTCCATTTTTTTTTTTGTTAGAAAAAAAAAACACATAAACAATGGAATAGAATAGATTTTTTTCTAATCTAATACTTTAGTGCACTCTTGAACACTACATGGGTACATGCATACATATGTACATATTTGAAAAAGAAAAACTCAAACGTCTGCTTTTTCGTAACTAAGTATACAAGTTTTATGTTATAGTTGTTGTTGTTGTGTGGCTATTAAATCGGTTCAAAGTCCACTTTTGTTCCTACAATTTCAACAATAAAAAATATGTGTATAAATTAGTTTTTTTTTTTTCTTTTTCATCAAAAACAAAATATATTAAACTGCACGTATTGTGTGTTTTCAAATGCTAAATATAAAGATCTAATTATTTTTGATACCTACTCTATACAAAATTGGAAGTGTTTACTATGAAATAGATTTCGGAATAATACACAGATTATGACAGTTTTGCCAATTATTAGTTAAATTTAATTTCTATAGCCACTTTACACTATACAATTTTATTGTAGAGAGGCTTTATAAAGTATTTGTGTAATTTTGGGTGTATGACTTAAAGATGCGATATTTTTTCAAAGCATTGGCAATTGTTAGATATAAGCTTTTCCCTTCTTGTTGGCAACATATGATTCCGAGCCAAAAGAACTGCTTATCTTCTGAGGCCAAAAACGAAACAAGCCAATTTCGTATACTTTGCTCTGAAGTGAAGCATATAGCATAGTACTCTGTTCAAAATTTCGTGCGAAATTCTGTCAAACTACATATAAAATATTTGGAATGAAAAAAGTCTACATACACACAAATTAACTCTTAATATTTGATTGGTCCACCTTGGGCATCAATAACTGCTTGAAGACGACTGGGCATTGATTTCACCAAATTCTCTGTAATAGAGGGTGTTATTTCGGCTCATGCTCGAATAAAAGCGCTTTTTAATGTTTCACGGCTACTAATTTCATATTTTCGCACAAATTTTTTCCAAAACGTCCCGTATGTGCTCTATTGGATTTAAATCTGGTGACTGGGGTGGTGAATGTAGCTGTCTTGGGACATAATAAAGAATCCAGGGTCGTTATCTTGCTGGAAAATCCATTGATTTCCCAGGCCCTAGCTATCAACAGATGCTTTAAGATTTTGTTCCAATATGTTTTTATATTGATAGGGGTCCATGTTACCCTCGACAAAACCAAACGATCCACTCCAGATGACGCCATGGCACCCCAAACTATAACGTTGCATCCACCATGTTTGACTGTAGGTATAATATTCTTTGGATCAAGTGCAGTGTTTGGTTTTCTCCATTCTAAATAGTTTTTAACAGGTATTGCAACATGTGGCCGTGCGTTGTCATGATGAAATATTTGGTTTCATATTTGGCCGCATATTCTGTGCGTTTTTCGGCAAATTCTCGCTTCAAGCGAATCAGTTACGATAGGTACAGTTTCCATGTAATGGTATGGCCAGATTTAATAATAATAGATAGGACCCCTTTGCTCCCACCAAATACAATTCGGCTGGTTGGCCGGGCTTCACATACGATCTCTTACGCTTCGGGTTATTATAATGGATCCACTTTTTATCGAAAGTAATGATTCGGTGCAACAATTATAGCATCATTTCGGACATGCAAAATCGTCTTTCAAGGTCTCTCGACTTCAATTCGTATGGTACCCAATTTCCATGCCTTTGGAAGCTTCCAATGATTTTTCAAGCTCTTGTTGAGTCTTACAACAACCTTCATGGAGTAATACCTAGAATTCTTGAAAAATTCCTAGAAAATTGTTTGGCTGGCCTGGGCGATCTTTGTCTTCCGTGTCAAAATCACCACTTCTGAACCGCACAAACCACCTCTCGTACGTTGAAACCGATGAAACACATTCACCATAAGCTTTGGTGAGCATTCGGTGAGTTTCTGCGCCACTTTTTTTGAATTAAAGAAGTAAAGCAAAACTTCTTTAATTTGGTTTGTTGGTACAAAATTCGACGTTTTCCAAGCAAAAAAAAAACTTTGTTGTTAACACTATAATGTTCAATAACTATGTGAGAATAAATGACAGCTATGTACCCTTGTTATTAAAAACAAAAACCGAGTTCAAAAGATACGCGATCTATTATTATCCCGCATTTTTAAGTTGTACACCCAATTGATTCATTTATTCAAATCAGATGCCATTGTTCAGGTTTCAATAGCCTCAAGAGCTCCTCACACCATAAGAGGCAAGAGAGCGCCAAATTTACTCACCCTTATATCGTCTAGGGCCGTACATTGACAGAGTAAGTGATAAGTATCCCGTATTTTCCTCTTTTTACAACTTCTTATAAAGTCGTTTAGTCAATATTGGCTCTGTTACCGCTAAGGTACTATTATCCCTAAAATACAGTTTCAGATCAAAATCTGCAATAACCTTTAATTGAGCTAGTTGAAATAAGAAAAAATTCGAGTATTATTGAGTCTTAAATATTTGTAAATTTTAATAATAAAACAAATTTACAAAAAAAAACAAATAAGAGAGCTATATTCGGCTGTGCCGATATTTTTTTCAAATAGTTTTTTTTTTAATTTTTCCAAATTTTTTTTTTAATTTTTTTCAAATTTTTTTTTTTTAAACTTTTTTCAAATTTTTTTTCTTTAATTTTTAAAAATTTGTTTTTTAAATTTATTTGTGAAAAAAATTATAAAAAAAGTTGTTTGTGGTAAAAAAAAATTCGGGTTAAAAAATAATTTTCCCGATTTTGACCCATTGTAAATCGTTGCAATGGACTTTGAAATAAATAGATATCCATATTGTCTATATTAACGACTTAGTAATCCAGATATAGATCAAAAATAGGCCTAAACGAGGTTGTCCCTGTTTTATCCTTATATCTCAGCTATTTGTGTGCCGATTTTCTCGATTTTAAAAGCGACCGAGCCGGAAGAAATCCCGTTATATTGATGTATCAATTATGTTTGTAAGTTATTTGGGGGCTACGGAAAGTTGATTTCAACATACAAACGGACAGACGGACATGGCTATATCGACTTCGCTGTCTATAACCATCCAAAATATATATACTTTGTGGGGTCGCAAATGAAAAATGTAGAAATTACATACGGAATGACAAAATATACCCTTGCCACTCATGGTGAAGGGTATAACAAGTAAGAGATTTTACCTGGCTGTGCCGAACATAAAAAATGAAAATATTTTTTGTTGAAAAAAATTTGTTTGATCAAAAATACTAACTGTGATGTTTATTTTTATACCCTTCACCTTCGTGAGAAGGGTATATATAAATTTGTCATTCCGTTTGTAATTTCCACAATATAATTTTCCGACCCTATAAAGTATATATATTCTGGATCCTTATACATAGCGGAGTCGATTAAGCCATGTCCGTCTGTCTGTCTGTCCGTCTGTTGAAATCAATTTTCTGAAGACCACAGATATCTTCGGGATCCAAATCTTCAATAATTCTGTCAGACATGCTTTCGAGAAGCAAAATCGGTCCACAAATGGCTGAGATATAAGGAAAAAACCAGGACAACCTCGATTTTTTGCCTATTTTTTTTACCTATATCTGGATTACTAAGTCATTAATATGCAACGACGTATATAGGACCATAATAAGTTGGACCTACAATGGGTCAAAATCGGGAAAAAAATTTTAACCAGATTTTTTTTTTTCACCAAAAGTTTTTTTCGCTAAATATTAAAAAAAAAAATATTTTAAATTTAAAAAAAAAAAAAAAAAATTAAATTTAAAAAAATAAAAAAAATTTAAAAAAAATCGAAAAAAAAAATTTTTCCAAAAAAAAAAAACAACTGGAAAAAAAATAAATTTTGTTTACCTAAAAATATTTAAAATTTTTATTTTGAAGTATAGTTTGGTGAAGGGTATATAAGATTCGGCCCAGCCGAATATATCTCTCTTACTTGTTTCCTCTCCAATGGATCGTTAATTTCATTACACTACTAGTTCTAAGAAGTGCTTTTTCGAATTAATTGAATTAACAGCTTTTCTTCTTAGGTGCTTCAAAAAATATTCAAAAAAGTTATTTTTCAAATCTTTCATACAAATTACACTAAAATACAGTGTCATTAAGTCGTTATGACTGTAATTAAAAATAAAAATCCTTCTAAATTTATATCAACTTTTTTGGAATTTAAAAATAATCACAATCAAGTGCACATTTTTCAATTTATAGAAAAAAATTTATTTGCATTTAAACATTTCAAGTAATCTAGAAAATTTTAAAACAAAGCAGCAACAATAAAAATAAAACTTGTGCAATATTTTTATATACATCTAAAAAAATATATTATAAAATAGCAATTGAAATTCTAATATTTAAAAGTCTAACGACATGAGTGGAATACGTGTGAATTTAAAACAAACAAAAATTATTATTTTATGGCAGTCACACAAAAAAAAAAAACACACACACACGATTTTAAATAGTTTTATAGAAAACCATAAATATTTTAATACAACCAACTAAACGACTCGTCGGACCGATCGACTGAATGACTAACTATATGTTTTTGTGCTTTAAATGCATTCCTTTTGTGTAGTTTCAATATTTTGTTTAAGCAAAACAAAAAAAAAAAAAATATTATAAAATTGTTTAAATACCTAAATAAAGCATACAAATAATTTAAAATTAGGATGGGCCAAACAATTATTTTCAATATTTACTCTTATGTACCTAATATAGGAAATAATGTTGGAAATTGAAAGTCTAGTCGTAAGGTACCAAAATTTAAAATCTTGTTTTCTATTGAAATAATTTATAAACTATTTTTAATTACTTATATCCTGATCTTCCTATTATATACAAGTATTGTTTACAACTAGAATAATTTAAACAACAATAGTTACATTAAAATGCTAAAATATTTAAATTGATGCACAAGTATTATTTCCACTAAAATTCTAGGTTGCACGCACAGTGGTTTGCCTTATTTGATGAATATTTTAATTCCATAAATAATTTTATTTAAAGATACGAATGTATCAAAGCTGCTCCCATTATTTGTTTTCTAATACAAATATCCCAAAACATACGTATTTCCTACACGTGCCTGAGCTTATTTCATTAATTTCAAATCATCATGTTTACTTGTTTTCCCTAAAAATATTTGTTATTTGTTGAAACCAACACTTAAATAATTTATAGTTTTTTTATATACAACTAAATATTTTATCTAATCTACATATGTTTAAATAAAATGTTATTTTTCGATTTTTCTATTTGATAAATATAATTCAATTGTAAACACAAATTTGTGGTATATTTTTAAACAAAAATATTAAAAACAAACATCAAAATATTGTTTGTAAACAAAAAATTTAATATATACAGTGGTGGCCATGAGGTTAGCACACTTCATACTTGCTGTTTTCTAAAGCAAATTATTTAATTTCATTGCAATTATAAACTAAAGTTTTTGGTAATTAGTGTTGTTTATGGTGTGATCAATAAGTCCCGTTACTTTTTTTTTGCATTCTATCGCTATTCTCTTTCAAATTTGCATTTTAGTGCAGTAATATGTAAAATAAGCTGGACACAATTTTAGCACATATAAGTATAATTAAATTTTTTAAAAGTTTTTTGAGGGTATAAATATTAATTGGTAAGTTTAGGTATTATTTAATCAATGAGGAAGACAAACTGACTTAATAAACATTATTTAGATATGGCTAAAAAAAATGGTGTACAGAGGAACAACGAAAGATTATTCAACAAATGAACTCGAGAGGAACAAGTATAAGTGAGATTGCTTATACTTTGGAATGCTCCAGGAAGATGGTTTATAATGCATTAAGACATATTCAGAAATATAAAACATCTAAAAATGTTACACAGGCTCCTCGGCCCAGAAAAACTTCACGTAAAGAGGACTCTTTAATATACATAGCCTCTGTCGAAGATCCTTTTAAGAGCTCCACCGTAATCCAGAGAGAAATTTCAGGAAAATATGGTATCAACGTGTCCAGCAGAACGATAAGAAGAAGACTTAATGAAACAAATTTACGTGGATGCATTTCTCAGCATAAGCCACATGTTTCAAAAAAGAACATACAAGCTCGGTTGTCCTTTGCTCGTGAGCATTTGGAAAAGCCGTTAATTTTTTGGAAAAATGTCCTTTGGAGTGATGAATCTAAATTTTGTAGATTCGGATCGGATGGTAAGAGGTATGTATGGCGTCCTCCGAACATGCAACATAATCCAAAGTACACCAGTAAAACAATAAAACACGGTGGGGGTAATGTGATGGTGTGGGCAGCATTTTCTGGGTATGGTGTTGGTCCTATAAAAAAGATTGATACTCGTATGGACCAGTATGTATACCAGAATATACTTCTAAATACAATGATACCTTATGCAGAGGACAACATGCCACTTAGGTGGCGATTTATGCAAGATGATGATCCAAAACACACCTCACGCTTAGTGAGGTGTTGCTTGGAATCGAACAATATCGACGTGTTAAAATGGCCAGCCCAATCTCCGGATCTCAATCCTATTGAGAACCTTTGGAATGATGTGGAGCAGCATGTAATAAGAGAAAAGCCTAAAAATTTGGCCGATTTATGGAAAGAAGTAGAAAAAGCTTGGAATGATATTTCAGTGGATCGCTGTATGGCCCTTGTAGAAAGTATGCCAAGGAGACTAGCAGCTGTGATCAAAAATAAAGGGTATCCAACTAAGTACTAAGTTTTTAGTGAAATAAGTTTTTTTTGTTTTGTTACTTTTTTAATATGAATAAACTTTTTTATTTTGTGCTAAAATACTGTCCAGTGTTTTTTTGAGGTTATTCTATTCTGGATAGAAAAACGCAAAATATATATAAAGGAATAATGCTGGGCATGATGGGACGTGATCTTAGAAGGACAAGTAACACACATGCAAAAGATATCATAAAAAAATTAAGAAATATAGGAAATATTTGCGTTTAAAAATAGCAAGTAGCTAGTGTGCTAACCTCATGGCCACCACTGTATATGTCTGCACATGAGACAGGCTGACGAAAAAATTTAAATCGTTCACCCCTTGAAAATTAAGTTTTGTTTATTTTTAGATACCATTTCTAAAATAACTTACTAACTAACTAACTAACTAAATTGGATAGATCATAGTACAAAATATTGATTATTGGGTCGACAGTTTTTATTGACGGTTTTTTGAACATGAAATTTTTGGCGAAATGAAGTAAAATAAAATTACCACGTAATACCCAATATTTTGGTTTTATTTCATAACTAAAGGATACGCGGTGCACGGTGGGTCAGTACTTAATTTCATCGGCCAAAAGTCCAATTTTTTGTTAACACCGTTTTCCAAAATTTTACTGCCATTTAATAGTAAACATATTGTTACGTTTTTACCTTTTAAAAACGGGGGTTTATTTCCTTTAAATAAACCGGATACTTTTGATTGCAAATAAAAGCAGTTTTGAGTAGTTTAAAATTGTAACAACTCTTTATTTATTTAAAACTAGCTGACCGCAACGGCTTCGTCCGTTATCTATTAAACTAATGTTAGTTCTTCAAGTTTCTCGAAAAAATTGAGAAGTGAAAAGGAGGCAATATATTAAAAATTTAAATTTCCGATTTTTTTAATTTTTTTCTTTACAAACCATCTCCTGAACATTTCAAATCGAATAAAAAAAAAATCATCCAAATCGCTCCAGCCGTTCTCACGTGATGACATTATATACATGCTAGAGTATCCAAAACCGAAACTCAAAACCGGTCAACCGGTATTTTCATCTTTGTAAAACCGATCGGTTTCGGTTTTCTTTAACTTTTTGGTTTTTTGACAAACCGGTTTTTTTAAGACGATTAACCGGTTTTAACGAAATACTTTGTAAAACTTATTTGAACATATAACTTCAAAATATTTTGACATTTTTAAAAATATTCATTTATTTTTTAGAAAATTTCAGAATTTGACCGGTTAACCGGTTTTTAGAATGACAAAACCGAAACCGTTTTTTTTTGGAATGAGAAAACCGAAACCGGTTTTTTAATAAAACACTGTTTTCGGTTAAACCGGAAACCGGTTTTTTGGACACTCTAATACATGGACCATTTCATTTTTATATATATAGATAGATGTACACCAACAACAATTCAAATAGTCACTCAGTGTCTTTTTACACGTTTATTAATTCGCAGAAATGCACACACACACTTTATAATGACAAGCTCAAATGTACACGATAGTTGATGTTAACTCTAACAGCGACAATGATCAACTCTACTCACGTCTGCCAGCTCTGCCACTATTTATATACGCGCCATATATCCCGTACATTCGAATTCTAGAGCTTTCGATGTTAATGTTAGCAGCTTAAACATGCAGTGTTGCTGTACTTATAAACAATGCTAGCAACCGCATGCTATTAACATTGTTGATAAGTAGAAGCTTCTACTAATGGACGTGTTCATAAACATGATGAATGTTGCAGGCAGTCGTTACAGACCGTTAAATTCAAATCGCTTTTGCAAATTCGTAACAATATTGAAACTAAGGTAGACAAAAAATTAGATAAAAAATATTGGTATTGTGGGTGTGACATGCTGTTAACGACAAATATTTTACGTCATTTTATAAAAAAACAAGTAAGAGAGCTAAATTCGGCTTCATTAAATTATACTTTAAAATAAAAATTTTAAATATTTATAGGTAAACAAAATTAATTTTTTTTTCCAAAATTGTTTTTTAAAATTTAAAAAATAATAATTTTTTTTAATTTTTTTCCAAATTTTTTGTTTAATTTTTTTACATTTGTTAGTGAAAAAAAAAATTACGAAAAAAAAATCTTTGCAATGGACTTTGGAATATCTATCATTAGATATCCATATTGTCTATATTAATGACTTAGTAATCCAGATATAGGCCAAAAATCGAGTTTGTCCCTGTTTTTTCCCGATATATCCGCCATTTGTGTGCAACCGAGGGGTCTTCAGAAAATTGATTTCAACAGACGGACAGACAGACAGACAGGTCTTAATCGACACCGCTATCTATAATACATATGGGGCATTTCATGTCAAGTGAACCAACTTTTAAAATCGATGTCTTCCGATTGGGAGGAAATTTGCACCATGGTTAGTTCTATTGGATAGTAATTCAGACACAATTTTTCAACAAGATCGGTAGATAACTTTCTGAGTTAGAGGGGGTCAAAATTTGACATTTTGGCCAAGCAGGTGTTTTTTCTCATCCAACTTATTACCTATTATTCTTAGCAAAATGTGTCCCAAATAGTTTAGATAGCTATTTCTTCAATCTTTCGGAAAAAAAATTAAAAATAGAATAGAAAAAATGTTTGTAATTTTTTTTCCAAAATCAAAAACTTTTTTGACTTTCAAAATGGGCCCTTTTTTTCTCAAAAGAAATCTTATATATTTTTCTTGAAGACCAATTTGGTCGCTTAGTGGGATGCGAGTGGGATGTCTATCAAAATAAATGTTTTGTATCTGTAAAATCATAAACTTTGTTGACTTTTTTTCCAAAATGGGCCCCTTTTATAATATTTTTATTTTTTTTTTTTTTGCTCAAAAGAAAGCTTAGGTCCATTGCTTTAAGAGATTTTTGGTCGCTTAGTGGGATCCGAGTGGGATATCTAAATAAATATTTTGTAATCCAAGTCATACAATTTATGACTTTTTTTTTGCAAAATCTAAATTTTTTCATAAATGGGCCCCTTTTAAAATTGTTTTATTTTGCTTAACTGATAGCTTAGTTCTACTCATTTAAGACCTTTTTGGTCTCTTAGTGGTATACGATTAACACAATTTTTGTGTTAAAAATTTATTTTGATATATATCCCACTCGAATCCCAATCGGAAGACATCGATTTCAAAAGTT
This sequence comes from Calliphora vomitoria, assembly GCA_942486065.2. NCBI lineage: Eukaryota > Metazoa > Arthropoda > Insecta > Diptera > Calliphoridae > Calliphora > Calliphora vomitoria. The sequence goes on along the minus strand of OW818031.2, from coordinate 27,374,970 downwards.
GGTTCACTTGACATGAAATGACCCATATGATTTTAGCTAAATTTTTGTATTTCGATGTTATTTGTCGACGTAATGCTTGGCAGCATCCAAATATTCTGCAACCTGAAAATATGGTTATTATTGTTGCCTTGTGAAGACCTTGCCCAGTCTTGTATTACAATATTAAATTGTTACAATAATATAAACCAAAATTTATACATATATGGGTAATAAATGATATTTAAAACAAGTAAGAGTGCTATATAATATACCCCTCATCAAATTCTACTTTCAAATAAAAATTTAAAATATTTTTAATAGAACAAAATTTAAATAAATTGTTTTTTTAATTTATTAGTGAATAGAATTGTATAGAAACAATTTTTTTTTAATTTCTGAAAAAAAAATTTAATTTATTAATGAAACAAATTTTATAACAAAAAAACTTTTTTTGTGAAAAAAGAAATTCGGGGTAAAAAATTGTTTTTCCCGTTTTTGACTCATTTTAGATCCGACTTACTTTGGCCTTGTTTACGCAATTGCAAATGTCTTTGAAATATCTATTATTGGATATCCATATTGTCTATATTAATGACTTAGTAATCCGGATATAGATAAAAAAGTTGGTTTTTCTTTATATCTCAGCCGTTTGTGGGCCGATTGTCTCGATTTTAAATATCAACCGAGCCAGGAGAATTTCCGATATATTGTATGAAGTATGAATCATGTGTGTAAGTGATTTGGGGGCTACGAAAAGTTACTTTCAGACAGACATGGCTATATCGACTCCGCTATCTATAACGATCCAGAATATAAATACTTTGTGGGGTCGCAAAAGAAAAATGAAGAGATTACAAAGGGAATGATAAACTTATGGTGAAGGGTATAAAAATATAAATGGGCGTTAAGTATAATCCAATAACGAAATTAGACAAAAGCCGCTTAGTAGTTTTCAAAACATTTTACATATTTATTTTCAGTGTACTTTCCTTTTATCTATTATATATTTACGTATTATACCATAATTATATTAAAACAAAATTATGTAAGAAATTTTCGTTTTTACCTAGTAATTCATGTTTTTCTCACAACATTTGTTTTAATTTAAAATAAATAAATACCTTGCAGGAATTTCAAAATATTTTTCATTAAAATTTATTGCGCATTTAGTTAAAATGAAAAAAAAAGAAATATCAGTTTAAATACTTATGTATAAAAATTTTACAAAAATTTGGTCAAAACACCAGCCATTGACATTTTATTTTTATTTTTTGTTTATAAACAATAATTTGTTGATGATTTAAAACAATAAAAATATATATTTTTTTAACAAAAAAAAAATATTTCTGTTGAAATTTTGTTTTCAATAAACAGTTTAGTTTTTTAATTTTATTTTGGTTTCAATATAAATCAGGGAGACAAAGGGGAAGCTTACTTTCCTGTTTCAAAATATATTTTTTTGTTATAATTTTATTAATTTTAATTTGTTTGTAAAAAGTAAAAAACCACAATAGCAAAATAAAGTTCATTGAACTTTATTTTTTTAGGTAGAAAGTAGATTAAACAACAAATGACGTTTATTTGCTAAATGAAATAATTTGAACAGGTTAAATAAATACATAAACTTATGGTCTTGTTAATAACAACATTTTTTACAGAAACAAATGCATTATTGTAATCATTCTTAATACCCTGCAGTTAACCCAGTAGTCAATGTATCCCTTATAGACAGTAATTGTCATTGGCTAACTATAATTTTTAAGTTTTTGGTCATTTAAGGCAATTGGTTACTTTATACATCCCATGTAATCTAGCCTGAAATCAATTGTCACTTTAGTGTCTCTAAGTAATCTAGAGTGTAGTCACTTAAAATTTGTATTTTGTACTGCACAAACTGGTTTTATACAAATTGTGTTGATATAATTCTCATACCGTTTATTTTCTTTTTACTTAAGTGCTTAACTGAGATCCCATGTAACCTAGCGAGAAGTGAATTGTCACTTTAGTGTCTCTTTACCTAGAGTGTAGTCACTGTAAACGTTTATTTTATATTGTACCCACGAGATGTAATGTATTGGAGAGTTGCTTGAGGAAGTTTGGTTTGCTAACCAAACTATGAACTGTCTATGAGATTTTACTGACTATTTAAGGTTAATTATCAGGCGTTCATGTCAAAATAAATATTTATGTAGCTGATAAAGTCAACAGTTAAGTAGCTAATAAGGTAACTAACTTTATGTAACCGGTATGTGAATCCAATGCGTTGCCTACTTTGGACCAGCTATTAGGCAATCTAATTATAATCAAGAGGTGCTTAGGACATCCAGGTCAAAAATTGTTTCTTTTTTTCATATTTTTCATACGAAAACTTTTCGGTTTTGGTTGGGGAGAATTCCTATTTCACCCCCTCTGGATCCGCACTTGATATGTAGTGGTCACCCTAAATGATAGCTAAAATCACTAGTTCGAGACAGTCACCAAGTATTGCTGGATTATTATTAGTTTGTCATGGTGCAAACGTCATTTGAAAAGGAAACCCAAAAGAAAGTATAGGTTTATTTTCAAACCAAAAATGTAAAAAAAAACACCTGCTTTAAATAAAGCAAATGCCAAAACCAAATTGTACCACCCCCAAATAAACATAGACCTTTTTTTTCATATTAAACTTTATGCTATATGATAAAAAATAAAATTATAATTTGTGTTTGAGTTTATTTTTATTTAAGTGTGATCACGTGATGATGGATGAGTGTTTAGTAAAGTGGAGTGTCACACTGAGTGTGTATAATATATTTTTAATTATCATTGCATGATATAAACTTTATGCTTTATAGTATAAAGCATAAATGCATTTTATTGATTTTCTTGTGATGACATTTCTTTTAATTTGTTTTGGTATGAAAGACCCTTAACCCTGGTTTATTTCCGCAACAGCTATGACTTTTGTCTAAGTGTTCGAGAACTTTATCTTTCAATTGTATAAAATTTACAAATACACACAATATTTGGAGTTAAAAATATGTGTTTTGACACTTCGCGCACTTTACGAACTTCATAATCGATTTCAAAAATTGTAAAAAATCGAAGAGCATATTCTTAGCTTAGTGGGCAAATGTGCTAAGTCCACATTTTATAAAAAAATCGATTTTAACACAAAAAGTTAAAATAAATAAAAAGTATGTCTATAATAAACATAGTGGCGTGTGCTACTTATCTCTTATTGTTATTGAGTTATACGCATTTCAAAACTCAAATTTCAAAATTTCACCACACCCTGTCCTAGTTTTTTTTTATAATATCGGGCACAATTTATGACCGATTTCATTTTCATCTGTAAATTAAACAAGAAAATTATAAATAATAAATAAGAAAATTATATGAAAAATGTTTTAGAAATCCAAAAAAAAAAAAAAAAAATCAGGTTTGAATTTAAAAATTTAAATTTTCGTTGAAAAACTGCTATTACTCTTTTTCTAGAATATCCATTCGGTATAGTTCCTTTTTATGTTCGCTACCGTACTTACGTTGTAGCGCCTCCAATATGTCATCATAACAATTTCTATGGCTCGCTTTCAAGAACTACCGCTGCATTTCCTTTTAAGGCCAATATCAACTATATAGCTTTTTCTTCATTGTTCCATAAGTTTATCTTAGCAACTGTTTCAAACTGGAACTTGAATACATTAAATGGTGTGCTGCCATCAAAACTAGGAACCTTTATTCTACTAGATGCTTCTGGAATAATTCGCACCGGTACGTCTTGGCATTGGAGATTATTCACCTTTATTTCTCTAAATCTGACACCTTCTTGTCAACGACATCCACTCTGCTGTTAATAACCTCTGACATTTCCTGAATTTTCTCATCTGTGGCTCGAGATGATTCTTGAAGTTTCGCTTCCATTTCAGCTAAGTGTTTATTGGTTTCTTTGACTTCAGCTTTAACCTCAGCTAGAAGTTTCTCGTTGTTTACTTTAGAAGATTCTTGAACTTCAGCAAGAAGTTTCTCGTTGTTGGCTTTAGTAGTTTCTAAGATGGTTCTTGAATTTTCGTTCGCTTCTTGGAATTTTTTTCATCATAGCCGCAAACATTGTGCTTAAATCCATGCTGCTTGTTGTTGGACGCGTAGAAACGTCCATTTCTTCTTTATACTCGTGTTCGTAAGCTCCGATGTCAATATCACGCTGCTTGAATTCATCTATCAGCCTCTCTTGTAGTTCTGCTTTATTACCATCTTATTCAATTCTCACTTGAGTTGTTCCACTTTAAGCTCTTCAAACTTCATGCTTATTATTTTGCAATCCCAATTCTGACACCAATTGTTACGTTTTAACCTTTTTAAAACGTTGGTTTATTTCCTTTATATTGATTGCAAATAAAAGCAACAACAACATTTCAAATAGTCACTCAGTGTCTTATACACGTTTATCAATTCGCAGAAATGCACACACACTTTATAATGTACAAACTTAAATGTACAAAGCAGTTGATGTTAACTCTAACAGCGCCTATGATCAACTCACTCACGACTGCCACCTCTGCCACTATTTATACACACGCCATATTTCGAGAATCTTCTACAATGCTCTTAACGGACACACTAGTACATTCGACTTCTAGAGCTTTCGATGTTAATTTTAGCAGCATAGGGTAACATAGAGACGAGAGGTAATTGTCAAAAACCTAAGTCTGTTGTCAGAAACCTAACTCGTGCAACAACAAAATACATGTCAGTCAATGTATTTTGCTGTTGTATCAGACATATGATTTGTTGTATTTTTGTTTGACAATACGGTGTGTCTCGTCTCTATGTATAATTCTCTATGGTTAGCAGCTTTAACATGCAGTGTTGCCACACTTACAAACAATGCTAATAACCGCATGGTATCAACATTGTTGATAAATAGAAGCTTCTACTGATGGACGTGTTTATAAACATGATGAATCTTGCAGGCAGTCGTTACAGTTCGTTAAATTCAAATCGCTATTGCACATTCGTAACAATATTTTTTTTTATCAAAATTTTAAATTTAGGTTAAATGCTCTACAATCCCAAAGATTGTAAACCAAAATTTGTTCTACATTAATCTTTTTTTCTTCTTTTTTATAAAGGGTTTTCCAACAAGAGGTGTTATTTTGGTATTCAAAGAACAATGGAATTTTTTGAGATAAATGATCGGAAGTTTATTTCATAATAAAGAGGAAGGTATGCCTTTCCTTCCTTTTCATGAAATTTTCCATAACCAAATCGCAAAGTGGCTGCCCTAATTCCTCGATAGCCTCACGAATTCTATTTTTGAGGTGTTGAATCGATGCTGGGCTATTTTCGTAGACCTTATCTTTCACGTGGCCCCAAAGGAAGAAGTAGGTATTAAATCACAAGATCTCGGTGGCCAATTGTGATCACCTCTTCGAGAGATAACTCGGTCCGGAAACTTTTCCCGTAAAAGAGCAATGGTTTCGTTGCTTGTGTGGCACGTAGCTCCGTCTTGTTGAAAGTAAACGTTGTCCAGATCAATAACATCCAACTCCGACCATAAGATACGGTGTAATGACGTTTGTGGAATATCCAATTCCAAAGAACAACGAGGAATGCACAAACCTGGGTTTTCTTCAACACTTTGGGCTACAGCAGCAATATTCTCAATTGTTCTGGAGCGACGTGCATGGATTTTTTTCTTCACATCACTAACTTTCCAACAGCTCGAATTTTTCCACTAATTTATGTATTGCGGTCCGACAAGGTGCTTCACGACGACCCAAAAATGATTTAGTTTTGCGGACTGTGACTGCAAGATTTTCACCATTTTAATTTTAATAATTTCAATGCGTTGTCGTTCCATTTTTATGGCGTATTTTCTACTTGTCAAATGTCAAAGAATAAAAGCTTCAAAAGTGACAGCTACCGAAATACCGGGGATATAAAATGTGTCAAATATTTAATAAGCAGCCTTCACAGATCCTTTCAAATTTAACCAATTTTATGTCAAAAAAACCTTACAACTTTTAAATTTCCAACTTTGTCACAATTTTTTATCAAATACACAATTTCAATTAAATTAAAATTCGTCAAAAATAAAAACAACGGATATATGTATTTGCGGAAACAATGTTGACATGTTATTGACCAGAAATACTTGTTTTTGGTATCGTCGGTAAGGTAAATTATTTGGGATTCCGTAGAACAAATAGGTTAAATCTGTGAAGGAAATTGGACACAGTTTTTGAATAAATTATTAAAAACACTGAACTTTTTTTAGCACCTTTCTCCAGGAGCTAAGATTTATGTATGGTTTTTGCTCATTTTGGAACCCTTTTAAAATATTGATTTGAGTTTCTCTTTAGTGGAAGTCGGAGTAAAATTGTTTCCTAAAATCTTTAATTTTGGACGAACCACAAAAAATTTGCATGTCTGAGGTACTCAACTATGTGGGGTCTCGATTAACCTCTGACTCCTATGTGAATAACTTGACAATCAAAGGAGTTTGTAGTTATTGCAGAATTTTTCCCAAAACAGTTTGATTCTACACCACTGTGCATTGGCTACTTAAAGACAAAGTAGACTTAAAAAACAATTGCTATATAGTGATTTTGGTTCTCAGTTGTTTCCTGATCACAAGTTTATCTTATAAAATAGGAAAGCAGATGAACATGTAAAAAATCCTATGAATTAGCGGTAATTCTTCTTATGTAGCAGATTGAAACAGACACAAGATTAAACTGGCTTAGCCTTTAAAAGAAAACAGACTGTAGTACTCAAACAACACTTTTTTCTAGAACTGGTCATAATCTAACAACGGGTTATATCACACTTCGTAGGCATAAGGTAAATTACATTTACAGATGTTGCTGAAAGGCTGTTAAAGACAATTGAATCGTTTATTTCTAAAACCAGTCAAGCAACAAAAAATCCAAAATTGAGATATTGGGCGATTACTGTTTTGTAAAAATAAATGCATGATTTAATGCAAAAAAAATTAAATATTGCCCTATTATGGTGTGGCAAAGCCTAGAAATTTGTGTTTAGTGCAGAAAGAAGTCAAGTGACAGCGCTTTATTTACTCAATATTAATAATTAGTTGCTTGACTGGTTTGTGAAATAAAATATTCAATTATCACTTTCTATGGAATGTCCTGCAACTTATTTATTTCATGATATAAATTTAGTCAAAGGAATAATTTAACCGAAACTTTAATTTGAAAATTTTTCAAAAATCGGACAAGTCTGACTGTTATACATATATCGAATCTAAAAAGAAAATTTCAAAACTCTCAAAATTAAATATTACATCCTACTATTCCATAATTAATTTTGATATTGACTTATTTTAAGGATATGTTATTAAAATTAATTTATTTAAATTTAGATTTTTTTATTTTATTTTCTTTTCATTTACATTTACATATATTAAAATATTTAGGTATTTTTATACAATAAGTATTCTACCCCTAATCAATTGTAGCTCACTTTTATCATATTTCTCTCTCTCTCTTAATAATTTTCATTATCTTTATTTTCTTTATTATTATTGAACTTTCTTTTAATGCCACCTTCGTTCTCCTTCCATATCAAACATCCCCATACCATGGACATTCAGTGTAGTTATCTCTGGCCATGATTTACCCTTAAAAATATACTCGTACATTTTAACTTATACTCCACACTTTAATTCATTGTTTTTGTTTTTATCATTTTTCTTTTAAATTTCTTCTCTTTCCAGGTGTTCATTTCATTCGTATTTTGCTTTTGCAAGTAAAATCAATTTTTGTAAACAAAATCCTGCGCATTGAAGAGTCTCTCCTCGTATATTCTATCTGTGACTTCTGAAATTAACTGGAGGATTTTCCACTGTGTGTATGTGGCTGTGTGTGAAAGTAAATTCTGATTTTATATGGGTAAGTGGTATTTTGTTGTATAACCCTACATAAAAATATACATTTCCTGGTTCAGTTTTCATAGTCACCACCCACCATCAAAAATGCAAGAGGTTTTTTTTTATATCTGAACGGTTTTGTTAGATATCAATGAAGTATATCATATTTCTAGAAACCTTTTTAAAGCATAAGGTGCTTTAGTTATAACCTGATGAAGTCTGGTTAGACCTTAAAACCTTAAGAATTAATTTTAAGCATTTAAATTGCTCATAATTCTAAAGAAAAAAATATCCGAGTTCGAGATAATTTATAAGGAATTTTAGAAAATAATCAATAAATAATTTGATGATGGCTACAAACGTTTCAAATCTTATGTTTTCATAAAATTTGAGAATGAGAAAACTTGCCAACAGGCATAACATAATATGGTGTGAATGTTTGTTTGTTTGTCTGGCTATTTACTTCTTAGGGGACTGGCAGGAAATCAAAAGATTAGTTTGTTTTTGTTGTTTATTTGGGTCTGTAATTTCTTTAGCTATTGAAGGCGTTAATAAGTAGTAAATGTTAAGAATAATAATAGGGATTAGTTAGCGATTACAACAATATATTGAAGCAAAAAAACGCATAAGGACATCTAAAACGCCTACATATTTTATTTATATCAACCCTTTATTGTATTGTCAATAACATTGTAAATAAAATATTAATTGTGAAAGGATCGCTCATATTTTTGACCAAAAATTAACTTTTTTTAAGGAAAACTAAACAAGTAAGAGAGCTATATTCGGAATCTTATATACACGCAGAAAAAAATATAGTTGTGCATGTTTACTGTAACCATTTCAATATGTTTAATAATATTATAGTCACAGTAACTATTTATATGATTGTGGTAACAATAATATGGATAATTTACGATTCACATGATTGTACCAACCATATATATGATTAATAATTTTATGATATCCATAACATGGATATCCACAATATGGTAAGTCCTTCATCATATTAATGGTTGTCACAAACATATACTTGTTTACTGTACCCATATACATGGTTGGTACAATCATGTGAATCGTAAATTAACCATATTATTGTTAACGCAATCATATAAATACTTACTGTGACTATAATATTGTTAAAAAATTTATAAAAATGTTGAAATGGTTACAGTTAACATGCACAACTATATTTTTTTTCTGCGTGTGCCCTTCGCCAAATTATGCTTTAAAATAAAAATTTTAAATAGTTTTAGGTAAACAAAATTAATATTTTTTTTAAATTGTTTTTCAAAATTTTAAAAATAAAATTTTTTTTTCAAAATTGTTTTCGAAAAATTTCTTTTTTTCAAAATAGTTTTTTTTAATTTTTTTTTTAATTTACTAGTGAAAAAAAACTTATGACAAACATTTTTTTTGGTAAAAAAAAATTCGGGTTAAAAAATATTTTTCCCGATTTTGACCCACTGTAGATCCAAATTACTATAGCCTTACACAGATCGTTGCAATGGACTTAAAATATATATCCTTAGATATCCATATTGTCTATATAAATGTCAGTAATCCAGATATAGATCAAAAATAGGCCAAAAATCGAGGTTGGCCCGGTTTTTTCCTTATATCCCAGCCATTTGTGGGCCGATTTTCTCGATTTCATTGATATATTGATGTATGAATCAAGTTTGTAAGTTATTTGGGGGTCTTCAGAAAATTGATTTCAACAGACAGACAAACAGTCATGGCTTAATCGACTCCGCTATCTATAAGGATCCCGAATATATATACTTTATAGGGTCGGAAAACTATATTGAGGAAATTACAAACGAAATGACAAACTTATACCCTTCTTACGAAGGTGAAGGGTATACAAAAATCTTAAATTGATTAATTCTGAGCCAGAATGAATTTTTTATCCAGAATAGGAGCAGAATTTGTGATCGCTCATAGCTTTGATCAATGATCGATATTCTTTTTATATATTTTTTAGTTCTTCGTATAAAATTTATAATTGTCAATAAGCGTTTGATTAAGAAAAGAAGCTCGATCTGTGATCACTCGTTATTTTTACAAATATGTAATCGAAAAACTAAAAAAATTTTAAGTCGTCAATGCTTTGATATATGAGCCTTTAATCTATTGTAGAAAGGAAACTTGATGTGTGATCACATAAAAAAATTCAATAACATTAGGAGATCGATATGCGATCATTCATATTTCTGACCAATTTAAGTTTTGTACGAAAAACAGAATAGGAGCTCTATTCAGAATAAGATGATATAAATTTTATTGTACCTGTGATCACTCATATTTCTTAGGTTTTTTCAGCATTTCGTAAAAAATCTTTAATTGTATTTAACTTTATAAATAACTTTATAAATTCAAAAAATCTTAACCGTTTAATCCAAAAAAAAACATGATCTATGATTGTTTAGAACATATATCATCGATAACTTTAAAACGAGCTCAATCTGTGATCACTCATATGTATTTCTAATCAAAAACCTAGTTTTTATATTAAAAACTCATAAAATAGTTAAAAACTTTATAAATAAATATTTAATCCACAAAACAAGCTCGATCTATGATCAGTCATATTTTTAATCAAATATCGATACTTTGTTCGATCTGCATCTGTGATTTTAATTTGAAAACCTCAAGCGCCCTGAAGACGATCAACTAACACATTGTTGTGTGCGTGCAGTCGTTCTTTTCCGGTTACACGTACGCGTTGTTGCAATGATTGATGAAAATCAAAAAGTTTTTATTTGATTATTTGATCGTCTCCTGTTGTGATTGACAAAAAAATATATTTGTTTTGTGTTTGCCGTCATGTGAGGTCCACGGATGAAAAAGTATGTACATATTTTGTGTTTTACGTCTCTGATTAACAAAAAAAAATCATCAGTTTGTGATTTTTGGTAATAATGGAGAAGTGCAAACGATGATTGACGTGTTTATTTGTACTTCTCCTTTAAAGCTACAATCATACGACACTCATATAACGTGGTTTAATCGAGAAAAAGAGATGGATCAGTGATCACTTATATTTCTGACCAAAAATCAGTTTGTCAAGATTCAATATGTTATATGAAAAAACTAAAAAAGAAAACATAATTAGTCAAAAACTTGGTTTAATGGAGAAAAGAGTCTCGATCTGTGATCACTAGTCTTACCAAGAATTTTTGTTTTAAAAGTTCCAAATATCTAAAATCGCCAATAACTTTCTATATAAGTGTTAAATCGGAAAAAGGAGCTCGATCAATGTTCACTCATATTTCGGAACGAAAATGGTGCACCATGTGCCATCACTAGATCATAAAGTTTTAATAACTTTTTAAATATGTGTTTAATAGAGAAAATAATCTAGTTCTGTGAACACACATAACTTTGTCCATAAGTCAATAATTATATGAAAAAATCATAATAGATTTGATAAGACTGTTTAAAATATCTTTGCAAATAAGAGTTTTTACAAAAAAGGAAAGAAAACAAGTAAGAGAGCTATATTCGACTGTGCCGAATCTTATATACCCTTCAACAAATTATACTTTAAAATAGAAATTTAAAAACAAAAAATTTTTTTTAAACTTTTTTAAAAATTTTTTTTTTTGAAGTTGTTTTTTATTTTTTAAGTTTTTTTTACATTTTTTTAAAAAATTTTTCTTTAATTTAAAAAAAAAATTTTTTTAATTAATTGTGAAAACTAATTTTTTGGTGAAAAAAAACTTCGGTCCAACTTACTATAGCCTTATATACATCTTTGCAAACACCAAATAACAAAAACAAAATACGCAAAACAATGAAACCAACACACATCCAACATACGTTTTGTTGCTTTTTTGGCAAAGCATGAAATAAATTGTCTCTTTTTGATGAAATTTTCAGAGGTTGTATTGGATTTTTGCTCATATCTCCATTATTTATGGACGGATTTTGGTGATTTTAACTAGAAAGCATGTCTGACAGAATTATTAAAGATTTGGATCCCGAAGATATCTGGGGTCTTCAGAAAATTGATTTCAACAGACAGACGTACAGACAGACAGACATGGCTCAATCGACTCCGCTATCTATAAGGATCCAGAATATATATACTTTATAGAGTCGGAAAATTATATTGTCGAAATTACAAACGGAATGACAAACGTATATATACCCTTCTCACGAAGGTGAAGGGCATAGAGAAATATAGAGCGGAAACTAGAAGAAAAAACTCAAACATCACAAAATAATAATTTTCTACTAATACATTCTCGCTTAGGTTTTTGACAATTGAGTTAGGTCTTTGACAGCAGAGTTTCCGATCTATGTGTATTTATCTATGGTGAAGGGTATAAAAAATGTAAACCAAAAATTGTCATACGAAAAACTCCAACGTATTCGTATTCGACTGATAACATGTTTTTGTTAATAGTGGTATTTAGGCCATTATTCTTAAACATATTTCAATTGTTTATAATTACGTAGGTGTAAATCTTGCCAAACGAAAGTATTATCACATCCCCCTTTCTATTTAAAAAATTACCCCCCTAATTAATGTTCGTTACAAATTCAAAATGTTTGTTTTGTTTAAACGGAAAACAAGTTAAATAAAAACTTTTATTTATGTGAATTTTGTTTAAAAGTTCACATGACTCCTCCTCCTCCGCGTCCTCGTGTTTGAAGAAGTAAAACAAAATAAATAAAACAAAACAAACAAACTGACATTTAGCAATTTGTTGTCTGCATATGAATGTTTGTTTGAAACAAAACAAAAAAAAATAATAATAATAAACAATGACTAAATTATACTATAAAAATTGTACAATGTACATACTATATTTTCTTAGCATTGCTTGAATGCAAAACTTATATGTCAAAGTCATGCATATGCCATGATAAATTTAGAAATGACTGAAAAAAATAGTGAACAGACAATGTAGAGATATTTATATCGTTACCGCAAACAAAATAGGCTTTAAACTAATGAAAAATTCAAAATCTATTTAATGATTCTAAGGTTAAAATTCAAAAGCAGTGGTAAAATTAATGTTGTTATTAAAAAAAAATATTTAAAACTTTTAAAAATAGTAGTAAGGGACGATTGCTTTTTAGCTGACTATACATATGTATGTATGAATGTTGCTTGTATGAAACAAAAACATTTATATTATACTACTTAATTGTATAGGCAAAAATTCACAATGGCCAGGTAATTACAAGAAATTTTGAATGACGTTTATACGCTTTCACAGAGGTTCGAATTAATTAATTCAATTTAAGCTTAATTCACTGAAATCTTATTCGGAATTAAAAACTGTCAGCTATTCATTTCATAAATCCATTGCCAACATCTAATTCTTCAGCTTCATTCAAAGACTATTACTTAAATAATGAAATAAAATTAAATAAAAACAAGTAAGAGTGCTATATTCGGCTATGCCGAATCTTATATACCCTTCACCTTTATTGTGGATGCATTAATTGTCCACTTTCAACGTATAGCATCCTAAATATATCAAGAAAACTTTTAAAAATTTTACATTTAATTGCTGACGAACAGATTATATTGTAGATGTTACAAACGAAATGACAATCTTATATATACCCTTCTCACAATGGTGAAGGGTAAAAAAACAACAGCGCCAAACGAAACGAAACACCAAAAAAAAATACGCAACGTAATGAAACCAACACACATCCAAACATACGTTTTGTTGCTTTTTTGTCAAAGCATGTAATAAATTGTCTTTTTTTATGAAATTTTCAGAGGTTGTCTCGGATTTTTGCTCATATCTCCGTTATTTATGGACGGATTTTGCTGATTATGTCTGAGAGAATTATTGAAGATTTTATTATTGGGGTCTTCAGAAAATTGATTTCAACAGGCAGACAGACAGACGGACATGGCTAAATCGACTCCGCTATCTATAAGGATCCAGAATATATATACTTTATAGGTTCGGAAAATTATATTGTGGAAATTACAAACGGAATGTCAAACTTATATATTCCCTTCTGAAGGGTATAATAAAATAAATATAATTCATTCAACCTTCGAATGATTAAATTGTTGTTAATTCAAATCTAATACAAATTGATTTAAAATATTTGTTCCACATTCAGTTTTGTTATTGATTTGCTTTTAATCATTTACAAAATGAATTCAAAAAAAATTTACACAGAATAAAGAAATTCATAATTGGAATTATTAATCGAACATGACTTTTTTTCCCAAACTTTTTTCATTCAAAATAAGAACATGTTCATAAATATTATAAAATTTTACATGAAGGATTTTTTTGCTTTTTTTAATAAATTTCTTGATATTTTATAATAAATTGCATTACCTAATGGCTTAGTTCAAATACATTTGTAAAATAGCCCTATATTACCAATTATTCAAGATGAATCAAAAAAGTCTGAAACGTAAAAAAATATCACTAAACATAATTTAGCATCCAATTATATTAAAGCATTTCAAAATGCAGTCAATTTCGCGCATATTTTCTCATTTTGTAGCTGAAAATCATAAAAAAACATAAAAATTTTCCAAGGAATATTTCAAACAACATAAAAATATAAATGAAAATTGAAATATTTTTTTTTCAAGCCTCCTAGATTTTATTTAAAAACAAAAAATATGAAAAAAATCATTCTATTTATGAAATTATTTATAAATGCTATGAATTGAAATCAATGAAATCAAATCATAATATGTATGTTGGAACTTTTTTCTGTGTAATTAAGCGATTTGAGTTGAAGAAAAAAATTATTCATTCAATACATTTTTTAAATCTGGTTTGTAATGGATTTGAGTTTAAGAAAATTTTAATGATTCAATTAGGAATAAATTCTATTGGGTGTATGACTTAAAAATGCGGGATTTACAATAGATTGCGTATCTTTTGAATGTGGTTTTTGTTTGTAATAACTTATCTGTCATTTTAAGAGTACATATCAGTCGTTTATTCTCTCAGTTTTTTTTGCTTCGAAAATATCGAATTTTTTGCCAACAAAGCGGTATAGAAGTTTTGCTTTACATCTTTCACTTGAAAAAAAGTTCCGCTGAAGCACACCGATTACTCACCAAGGCTTATGGTGAATGTGTCACATCGGTTTCAACATGCGAGAGATGGTTTGACACGGAAGACAAATATAGCCCAGACCACCAAGAAAAGTTTGAATACCAAGAATTGAAAGAATTACTCTATGAAGATTGTTGTCAAACTCAATGGGAGCTTACAAAATAAATGAGAGCTACTTAAAACTTTGCGAACAGCAGGATTCATCCAAAGGCAGGGAAATTAGGTACCATATGAATTGAAGCCGAGAGACCTTGAATGACAATTTTGCAATTTTCCGAAATTATGTTTGAAGGATATAAAATATAATCATTTTTGCACCGAATCATTCCTTGCGATGAAAAATATATCCATTATGATAACCCGAAGCGTAAGAGATCGTACATTAAGCCGAGTCTACACCAAAGCCAAATATCCACGGCTCTAATATAATGCTCTGTATTTGGTGAGACCAAAAGGCTATTATGTGCTGCTGAAATCTGGCCAGACCATCACATGGAACATGTACGGAATGCAACTGGTTCAAGCATTTGCCGGAAAATGCCCAGAATATGCGGACAAACATGAAACTGTAATATTCCATCATAACAACGCTCGGCCACATGTTGTAATACCTGTTAAAAACTATTTAGAATGAAGTGGTTGGGAAGTTTTGCCTCACCCGCCTTATAGTCTAGAACTTGCCCGTCTGACTACTATTTGTTTCGATTGATACAGAACACTCGCTCTGGGATACGCTTAACTTTGGAACAAAGTATCCGATATTGGCCTGATTCGTTCTTGGCCTCAAAAGTTGAGCAGTTCTTTTGGCTCGGAATCCATATGATGGCCGAAATATGGAAAAAGGTCATAGCTTTGAATAAATTTATATTGTAATTTATATTCAAAAAAAAGCTAAACATATGAAAAAATCCCTGTTTTTTAAGTTATACACCCAATGTAAAGAATGAATTCTCCAAGGAATGAATTTGAAGTTCTAATGAATTGAGCTTATGAATTAGTTCATAGTGAATTCATTAACGGAATGGTTAATACAAAAATGGAAGGAATTAAGAATTAATTCTTTCGAACATTTCGATTGAGAAATTTTGTAATTTGAGATTAAATTTAACAATAAAATTAAACAAATATATATTATTTCATCGCTTATTCAAAACTTTTAACATTCCATTTGCGACCCCATAAAGTATAGACATTATGGATCGTTATAGATAGCGGAACCGATATAACCATGTCCGTCTGTATGTTGAAACTTTCCGAAGCCTCCAAATAACTTACATAATTGATCCGCTATAATCCCGGTTGTGTTGCTATTTAAATTCGGGAAAATCGCCCCACAAATAGCTGACAAAATAAGCAAAAAACCACGACTGCCTACATTTTTATACCCTTCACCTTCCTGTCATTACGTTTGTAATTTCCACAATATAATTTTACGACCCTATAAAGAAGTATATATATTCTGGATCCTTATAGATAGTCTGTCTGTTGAAGTCAATTTTCTGAAGACCCCAAATAACCTACAAACTTGATTCATACATCAATATATCGGGAGTTCTTATTTAAAATCGAGAAAATCGCCCCACAAATGGCTGGAAAAACCGGGCCTATATCATTAATATAGACAATATGGATATCTAATGGTTGATATTTCAAAGTCCATTGCAACGATTTATATAAGGCTATAGCAATTTGGACCTACAATGGGTCAAAATCGGGAAAAATATTTTTTAACACGAATTTTTTTCTAACAAAAAAAATTGTTTGTCATAAATTTCTTTTCACTAGTAAATTTAAAAAATTTTAAAAATTAAAAAAAAAAAAATTTAAAAAATTGAAAAAAAAACTATTTTGAAAAAAAAAATATTTTTTAAGTTTTGAAAAAAAAAAAATTTTCTTTAAATTTTAAAAAAAAAAAATATTTTGTTTACCTAAAAATATTTACAATTTTTATTTTAAAGCATAATTTGGTGAAGGGTATATAAGATTCGGCACAGCCGAATATAGCACTCTTACTTGTTTATCTATATCTTGATTACTAAGTCATTAATATAGACAATATGGATATCTAATGATAGACCTTTCCAACGACGTATATAACTACAATTGGTGGAAATCTGGAAAAATATATAATTTTATTTTACCAAATATATTTTCAATATTTATCTTAAAGTATACTTTGAAGGGTATATAAGATTCCGCACAGCCGAATATAGCTCTCTTACTTTGTTTTTTTTTTTTTTAATTTTAACCATCAAAATTCATTACCAAAACTTTCACTAACACCGCTTTTAATTAATAAATTATTTGTTTCAGAAATTGCTGACATTAGATCATTTAGCTGAAATTAAATTTAACCAAAAACGTAAATACAAAAACTAAGTAAATACCTATGTATAATACGAGCAGCACTGAAACAAAATTTGTAAACACTGACCAAACGTTTGAAACTTAAATACAAAACATTGCGTCAGCATAAACATCTCTCTCTTCTTATTACGTCTTCAAATTTAAGTTCAATGTTTGAATGTGTAAACTAAAATGTACAGTGTCGCGAAAAAATGAGGGCGTCAACACACAGGCACACATATTCTATGACAGCACACTGTAAACATATATGTACATAAATAGTCAGAAAGGGCTACGCAATTAAAGATAAACTATTTCATTATGCTACTGAAGCACTACAGCGCACTTCTTAAGAAGAGAAATTTTAAGAGAAATGGGGTAGATTGGTGACGCCGTTTTTAAAGTATTTGAATGAATTTTTGAGAAACGTAATTTCATATCAATTTAAGAAAAACATGTTTACTATTTATTTACTTATATAATATTACGACGTTTGTAGGAATTCATTCACAATATTTATAAACAAAATTTGGCAAGTACAGAAGTGACGACTAAAGCTTTAAAGTGTCATCAAGTTTTCTATTTTTGTAAAGGCGTCATAATAAACAATTTCAAACGCGAAAATATCTTAAGTGCACAACAGAAAACTTTACAGAGAAGCTTAGTTGTTAATTTGCATGTTAAAATTCAACGGCCGATGTCACATTTATGTTTCAATAGTTTTTGCTATAAAATTGTAAAGGTACTTGGTTGTCCTATGAAATTTTAACAGATTATATTTGATTATGATTCTAAGCTATCGATTTGAACTAAAAAATTAAGATTGACTATAATGTTGGTTAAGATATTTTCGCTGTTAGGGCAAGGTATAAGATAAGAAAACCTAATGGTATTTCTGTATAAAGAAATTAAACAAAGAGATTAAAAGAGAGAAACAGAGCTTGATCTGTGAGCACTCATATTTCTCATACACATAGAAAATAGATTCTTAGCAACAACTTTGTTGCCAATCGAATAAAAACACCAAGTACCTAAAATCATCAATCATTTTGTAATTTTACGT
This sequence comes from Calliphora vomitoria, assembly GCA_942486065.2. NCBI lineage: Eukaryota > Metazoa > Arthropoda > Insecta > Diptera > Calliphoridae > Calliphora > Calliphora vomitoria. The sequence continues at coordinate 27,356,642 of OW818031.2, read as the reverse complement.
TTAAACTAGAAAATAAGCTCAATCTGTGATCACCAGACAAGACGAAAATGTTTTTTTTTTTAATCTTTTTGTATTTTGGCGATTTTTTTGTAAAATCCCACTATAACAGTATTTCTAGGAAATATTTACGAAGCTAGTACGCGTTCCTTGGAACGGCTCTGGAACCAGTTCTCTTGTATGAACTTGTCACACTAGTTCTACGGAAGCGATATATAATTAACACACCGACACCGAATTTGTTGTCAATCGAATAATACGGTTGCGAACATAGAATTTATCGGTTCTAGCAACAGAATATATGTGGATAAAGAAGAAATTCGGTTGTAGCAACAAAACTTTTGTTACCACTTCTAAAATTCTGTAGCCACAGATGTAAAATTCGGTCACTAAGGCAGAATAATTCGATTGGCAACAAATTCAGTTGCTATTACGAATCTGTTTTGTCTGTGTAAAGACCGTTTCTAGAACTAGTTCTTCCATCGTTGTTATACCCTACACCACCATTGTGGGAAGGGTATTATGCTTTTGTGCTGATGTTTGTAACGGTCAAAAAGATTAGCCTAACATCCACCTTAAAGTTTTCCGATCGACTCAGAATCACTTTCTGATCGACTCAGAATCACTTTCATGGCTAGCTGCTTGTTCATATAAACTTGCGCAAATATAAAATTTGACACATGTATTACTTTTGAAGTAAGGACGAAGGCTATTGAAACTGGTAAAAATCGGTATATTATTTCACATAACGCATGCGGAATGAAATTGCAACAAAACAGAAAACACTATATTTTTTTCCAACGTTAAAAAAAATGATATATAAAACCTTTATATAATAGCCCATTGCATTGATTTAATGTAAGCAAAAAATTTATTATATTCATGTACTTTTGTGGCAGTTATGAAGAAATTTATATACAGGTGTTGAAAATACCAATGTTACGACTTTTCTGAGCTCCTATTTGAGTTTCATGGTCATTTTTTTTCTCGATTTTTATTTTAAATAATCTACAAAATCTCTTCTATTTAAAAAGGTTCAAAAACACTCAAATTATTTTTAATTTAAAAAAATTGGGAAATTTTTTCACTTTAGAAAGTCTGGCATTTGAAGGGTGTTGGAAAACAACAAAATCATAAGGGTGTGACAGTTGGATGATGGAACAGTTAAGAAGAACTTTCTTTTTAAAAAAATAATCTCTGATATTTCTTTTTATAAAATAATTAATTTTGTGTACACATTTCATAATATATTAATTAGAATTGATGGTCAAATCAAATTCCAAAAAAATAAAAATTTTTAATTTACATCTGATTGATTAAGATCCATATATATTTTTTTAAAAAAAAAGTATTATGTTCTACTTTGCACATCTTATCAATAATAGGATTATTTACATCCAAAAAAGTCCACTTCTCTGCCTTTCTCTGCCACTTGATGTAAAATAAAGCAAATTGTTCCCGATGAAAATAGATAAAATATGGAAAAAATTACAAATGTTTTTTTAAGGTAGTTCTTTAACGTAATTCAAAATACAGTGCACTCGCGGTAACGTGAACACCGTCTAACGTGAACACCGCCTAACGTGAACAAGCTTTTGTTTACATTGACTACTCTGTAACGTGAACAAACTCAGAAAGCTCTATAACGTGAACAATTTATTTCACTGCATTTGTTTTCTAAGCATGTAGACAACACTGAACTACATACATTAAATTCGATTTTTAAAGTTTAGGGAATGTCCTTATATTAAAAATCTGTTTGTATCCTCTAAATTAATATTTTTTGTATGACAACGAATGAGTAATTTTATTTGCTATGTAATTTTATTTCAATGTATTTTTTCTCCTGATGTTGTTTTGTTTTGTAATGCATTTTAATCAATAATTTTTGTTTTATATTTTAATAATGAAAATAATAGTAAAAGAATTTCACCTTCAAGCGTGTAAAACACAGGTTTATATTATAAAATTTTATATTTTTTCCATGAAATTCGACAATCGCTAACATGAACAATTTCACTAACATGAACTCCCTTGGTTTTAATTAGTTCACGTTACCGCGAGTGCACTGTAAGTCCTAAAACACTAATAGCTCATGTACTTTTTCTTTGGACAGTGTAAAAATATTTGTTGCAATTTCATTCCGCATACATTAGTCACCATACAAAAATCCTTCCAAATTGGACTTTATCGTCCATAACCAATTAATTTATATAAATAAGTTTTATATACAAATAAATTACACCTAAAAATTTTGTGCGGATCGATTCATAATTGACCATAGCTCCCATATAAAGCCAATTTCGGAAAATTACTTTAATGAGCATAAAACTCTTAAAAATGTTGGTATCCACAAAAAATTCATCACAAATAAGTCTCATATAGAAAGAAATCACGCAGCCTTATTTCATGGCGATCGGTCAATAATTGGTCTTAACTCACATACAAGGCCCACTTCTGAAACAAGCACTCTTAAAAATGTTGGTATCTAGAAAAAATTTAACACAAATAAGTTTCATATAGATAGAAATAACGTTACCTGATTTGATGACAATCGGTCCATTATTGGATAAATTTAAATTTTAAAAACAGTATTTTTTTGCTCATTACGACTTACCATCTATATTTTCTACTTGTTTTTGCAAAATAGTTTTAATGGTTCCATGAAGATCTTTCGAAACTATTTTGAGTTTTATAGAACTACTCTAGAATCAATGTTACCTATTAAACTCTATATAATGTCTTAAGAATCACAACATTGCTCTTTAGAACGCGTTCTAGAAGTTGTTATGGTGCTATTAAGGAATCTTTAGTGGTTCCTGTTATAGTCGTTCTAGCACTAGTGATTTTAGAACAATGATCCTGGGATATTAAAAAATTCTTACTTTTTATGTTTGTTTAAACAATTTACAAGGTCATAATTGTCATAATGTTCTAATATTTCACAATGGTTTAAAAATGTTGTTCTTGCCATTCAAGCAAAAAATTTACTAAAATAATACTACTCTGCATGTTATGTTTATTAGGTTATCATAACGAATCAGCAGAGACCTGCGCCGAATGCCTAAGAGTCGGTTAAGCTGAGCCGCCGAGACCGGAAATATTAGAACATTATGACAATATGACATGATAGGAGACCTTGTGAATTGAACAATTTGTTTAATTCAACAAGAGAGCTATATTCGTCTGTGCCGAATCTTATATACCCTTCACCAAATTATACTTTAAAATAAAATTTAAAAAATTCTTTCCAACTTTTTTTTAAGTTTTTTTAAATTTTTTTACATTTAAAAATTTTTTTTTTTATTTTATTAGTGAAAAAAGAGTTTTGTGAAAAAAAATTCGGGTTAAAAAATATTTTTCCCTATTTTGACCCATTGTAGGTCCAACTTACTATAGCTTTATATACATCGTTGTAATGGACTTTGAAATATCTATCATTAGATATCCATATTGTCTATATTTATGACTTAGTCATCGAGATATAGATAAAAAATAGGCAACAAAAATAGAGGTTGTCTCGGATTTTTGCTCATATCTCCGTTATTTATGAACGGATTTTGCTGATTTTAAATAGGAAACTTCTCGAAAGCATGTCTGACAGAATTATTGAAGATTTGGATCCCGAAGATATATGGAGCCTTCAGAAAATTGATTTCAACAGACAGACGGACATGGCTAGATCGACTCCGCTATCTATAAGGATCCAGAATATATATACTTTATAGGGTCGGAAAATTATATTGTGGAAATCACAAACGGAATGACAAATGTATATATACCCTTCTCACGAAGGTGAAGGGTATAACAATATTATTTACATATTTTTTTAAAGTAAAATATAAAAATTTTAATAAAAATAATTTTCTGGCCTTTTTTTCATTGCATGATATTTTTTCTTCTCTGGTCATCACTCATATTGCTAATAAAAAATCGATATTTAAAATTTCTCAAAAAGCCCATTTTTAGGGTGACTTTTTGTAGTACTCCCTCAGAGCATGATATTACAATAACATACAATACAGTTACAGTTTATGCGCAAATATATCCATTGTGTTTATCTTCAAATTGTGTAGTTGATAAAAACTTTTGAAAAATATTTAATTTTAAATGATAACCAGTTTGAAAGTTTTTTTACCGGAAATACTTGTGTTTGGTATCGTGGGAGAGGTAATTTAATGAAATTGCGAAATATTGCAGTATCAAATACGTATGTATACTAACGTTAGGGAAATAACAAACATTTTGGTGCTGGCCCAAGAAAAATGACCTGAGCTATATTTCAAATTACGCTATGTTATACCATAATACTTTAAAAAGCATTTGAAAATCTGGCCTTTAGTTAGGTCAAAATCTTAACAAAAGAAGAATTGCCTTGAAAAAATATTTGTATTTTTTTTTAATAATTTTTCCATTTGCTTCGGGAACAATTTGTTATAATTTATCTCAGGTGGCAATGAAAGGCAGAGATCTACTGTAAATTGCAAATTTAAAATTTTTTGGAATTCGAGTTGACCGTTTATTCTAACAATAATTGAGCATGTAAAGAAACATCAAAAATTATTTTTTAAATATTAAAGTTCTTCTTAACTGTTCGATCATCCAAATGTCTCGCCAAGACGATTTTGGTGTTTTTCAACACCCTTAAAATATATACATTTCTAAAACAAATTTAAGGTTTTTGGCCTTTTTATACCCTTCACCATGAGTGGCAGGGGTACATATAAGTTTGTCATTCCGTTTAAAATTTCTAAATTTTTCATTTGCGACTCCATAAAGTATATATATTCTGGATCGTTATAGATATCGGAGTCCATAGAGCTATGTCCATCTGTCCGTCTGTTTGTTGAAATCAACTTTCCGTAGCCCCCAAATAACTTACAAACACGATTTATACATTAATATATTGGGAATTCTTCCGACTCGGTTGCTATTTGAAATCGATAAAATTGGCCCACAAATGGCTGAGATATAAGGAAAAAACCGGGACAACCCCGATTTTTTGCTTAATTTTTATCTGGATTACTAAGTCATTATTATAGACAATATGGATATCTAATGATAGATATTTCAAAGTCCAATGCAACGATTTATATAAGGCTATAGTAATTTGGACCTACAATGGGTCAAAATCGGGAAAAATATTTTTTAACCCGAATTTTTTTCATCAAAAAAATTTGTTTTTCATACATTTTTTTTCACTAATAAATTTAAAAAAAAAGAAATTAAAAAAAAATTTTGAAAAAAAAAACAATTTCGAAAAAAAAAAAAATTTTAAAAAAAAGTTTTTTAAATTTTGAGAACAATTTAAAAAAATTTAATTTTGCTTACTTGAAAATATTTATAATTTGTATTTTAAAGTATAATTTTGTGAAGGGTATATAAGATTCGGCACAGCCGAATATAGCTGTCTTACTTAAGAGAGTTTGTAGGTTATTTCAAAATAAAAATGGAGAATAATCATAGAGCAGAAACTTGAAACAACTAAAAAAGAAAATACTGAAAATAATTACACATAAGAGTTTGTTTTTTTTTTCTCATAGTTTCTTTTTATTAATACATTATCACCACTTGGGTTTTTGACAACTGAGTTAGGTATTTGACAAAAGAGTTTCCACTTTATGTAGTAGTTTTTTTTTAGTTTCTGCTCTATGAATAAGACTATCAAACTCAAATAAATAAGAGCACCAACACCAAAATGAAGTTCTTCAAGTTTCTCCAAAAAATTTCTCTTATTGGACCTAAGCTTTCTTTTAAGCAAAAAAATTCAAAAAAGTGGCCCATTTTGGAAAAAAAAAATTGCAAAAAAAAGTAAAAAATTGTATATCTTGAGTTACAAAACATTTATTTTGATAGATATCCCACTCGCATCCCACTAAGCGACCAAAAACCTCTTAAAGGAATGAGCGAAAAAAAAAATAAAATAGGGCCCCTTTTTGCATAAAAAGTTAAAAAATTTATGTTTTGAGTTAAAAAATATTTATTTTGATAGATATCCCACTAAGCGACCAAATAGGTATTCAAGGAAAGTATCTAAGCATTCTTTTGAGAAAAAAGAAAAAAAGAGCCAATTTTGAAAAAAAAAAGTCAAAAAAGTTTTTGATTTTGGAAAATAAATTAAAAACATTTTTTATTTTACTTTCCGAAAGATTGAAGAAATAGCTATCTAAACTATTTGGGACTCATTTTGCTAAGAACAATAGGTAATAAGTTATATGGATGAGAAAAATCACCTGCTTGGACAAAATGTCAAATTTTGACCCCCTATAACTCAGAAAGTTCTCGACCGATGAATTACTATCCAATAGAACTAACTATGGTGCAAATTTTATCCCAATCAGAAGACATAGATTTTAAAAGTTGGTTCACTTGACATATATAGATTTGGTTTAGCATTGGAAACAAAATATAGGATTTTCAGTTTTGTTGCAATTTTTTCCACTTACGAATATTCCATTACCATTTTGTATAAACAAAATGTTCTAGTTCACCCCGATTTGGTTAATTTTATATTTTCAATTGCTAGAAAATATCAGTGGTAAATTTCGTCTTGCTAGATCGTGCATTTATGTAATTGTTCCAGCTAACATTTAAATTAGGATCTAAAACTTTTTAACGTTTTGACCTATTTATCGTAATAATTATTTGTGCCAAATTTCGTTGGTTCAAAATTTCATTGTTTTGTTTTGGTTTTTCCATTCTTAATACCAAACATCAACAGAATATTTGAAAAAAATCATAGTCCCAGATTCTTCCCTCTCTGCCCGATCGTGTCTTCCACAGGCCGACGAACATATATAGACCGTCTTAGAACTTTATAAGGACACATAATCTTTTATAAATATGCCACACGTTTTTTGTGGTACACTTTTAAGTATGTTATTGTTCACCAATATTGATGAAACATATATGATTTAAAAGGTTTCTTTCTCTAGATATGCACAATATAAAAATTGTTTCAAAAGTGGTCGAAGATTTCGACCACCAGGCAATCCTAGTATATATAATTTTATGGGACTACGATCAATATTTCGATTTGTTGCAAAAGGAATACAAAATCAGTCTACCTCGTGCTTTTTTTGTGTTTTCTCATCTAGATTTATGACATGACTTATAATTTTTCTTTATTCCTCAAACTTACTGGTTTTCATTCATGGTTAAACAAAAGTTTAAGTACTACGAAATGTTAAGACACATGTTTAACTAAACAGGGAATTGCAATCATTGTTGCAATTTCTTCTTTAATGGGTTTCATATGAAATCATCAACGAGTCTTTTTTTTTTTTAATTGTTTACGATGATTGTGAAGAAATACTTAAATAAAATACTGGTATACTAAGAACAAGAACAAAAAAATTAAAACAATCTTATGAAATTATAATTTCATAAGCTGTATTAACAGTGTTAATTGGGTATTTTCATATTCTTGTGAAATTACACTTATAGTTCATATAAAATTGTGTCCTAAATTTGAAAAAGTTTTCATAGAGATAGTTAGATGTTTTTCATATTAAAAAAATATTTTTTATAATAACCATAATTTGTTATTATTGTACTGAATTCATTCAATCTATAATCATTGTTAATACTCAATTATTAACTACGAGTATTACCAATACTTTCTTTTGTCTTTGATACAAACAAAAAAAAATATATATTTCGCAATATTGCATCAGCTTTTAGATATAGATTTGTTTTGTTTAAAAATAAATAGGTACATATGTGCTTCTAAAGTATAAGTAATACTGGTTCGCAAGGTACTTACTTATATCAACAGTAAAGTGTAAATAATTGGCACAGGATTTCAAAATTTTAATAATTTTTTACAAAATTTTGTACTGCAGAAATTTAAAATTTTTATACCCACCAAAAAAAGGGGTATATCGAAATATTGGTCGTAGAACCAAAAAGTATATATATTCTGGGTCTTCATAACATTCTAAGACCCATTTTCTCAATCTCTGGTTATTTTTTATCGTGACGATATACTGACAGTTCTCATAGAAAAATTATGTTAATTGGAAGTATATCGTTACGAAAAACGATACCCAGAGATTGAGATAGTGGGGATAAGACGATCTAGCTATGTCCGTCCGTCCATCTGTCAGTTGAAAACACGATAGGCCCCAAACGAAAAAATCCACAAATACACTCTGTTGATAAGGTTTGTTTGCTATTGAAAATGGGCAATATCAGTCCATGATTCCACTTAACCCCCATACAAATGTCGGCGTTGTGACCTATGATTTTTGTTTGAAATTGTCACCTTCGGAACAGATTTCACAGAAACTGTATGATGGAATATGCCCCTCTCCCTTCAAATAAAACTGGAACTTGTTATTTAATCAATTATTTCTGCTTGAAATTTTCAACCGCTGAACTAGTTCTTCTGAAGCATTATATAATAAACAACACTACTTTAGTAGAGTCGGAGTCAAAATTTAGATGCAAATGTGTTGGTTGGTGTCCTTTAACGATACGAGCCTTTATGGATGCCTGATTAAAAAATTTTAGTCGAGAACGACTATCGCGAATGTTTCGAAAAATGTTCACCTGTAGTTCAGTTTGTAACAGCAAAACCTTTAATCTCGAAGGTTTGAAAACCATATCAATAGCAAATCTTTAGCAATATCGATAGAGATTGAGATTCTCTTCAATTACGTCTCGAAAAATTATCGAAAATTCTTCGGTAGTGAAAATAATTATATCTGTGAACTTTTAACAAAAACACTTAAGTGAAATTTTAAAATGTTTCAGGAGTGCGCAAAAACTGTTGAATTAATCAATAATTATTTTATTATTTGTCCTTGAAGAACTTTATTATTTATCTCAAAGAATTATAGAAAGCTCTCGAAATTCTTTAAGGTCAAATAATAAAACAATTATCGATCAATAAAACAGTTTTTGCGAACTCCTGAAAAAAATTAAAATTACACTTATTTTCAAGTATATGTTGACTTTGTTTGGCATTCGTATAAGAAGTAGATGGATGGAAAGAACTAGTTCTACCATCAGTTGGTTTTTGTTTGATGTTATTGCACTTGGAACTATTTTTGAGAAGCAGTTAAGTGACGCACATTAGTATAGAAAAAAAAAGAAAAAAGGGAAATAAATCTGTAACTTCTAAACGCTTAGTCCGATTTGAATTAAATTTGACATGCTCAAAGAAGAAGTGCTGTCGAGTTTAAGTTTTGAATTTGGACCTCATGAGATCACCAAAGGTGAGGCCAGGGTCCCCAAAGTAGGACACCTCGGGTATACATTTTGAAAACAAACCTATTTCTTAGTTTGTGTGTCGATTTTAATAAAATTACAAATATAGAATTTCCTCGTCCAGTACTACAAAAACTATTAATTAATAGCTTAGGAAAAATTAAATTTTCAAAATTTTGACCCACCCTTCACCAGTTTTTTGATAATTGCGGATGCAAATATTTCCCGATTTTCTCCATTTTTCTTACATTGAACTAACAACAAATTGAGTATGTCAAACAAAAAAAAAATTTTTAAAAATCGGTACTGACTCCAAAGTGGTGTGCATATTCATTTAAAAGTTATAAAAAGCGATTTTCGCTAATTTTTGGGGAAAAAAGTACCTTTTCTCTTTTTGAGATATCTAAAAAATTTGTAAGAAGTTGTATTAGGAATTTATACTTTTTAAAAGGCTAACTTTACATCAAATATTTTAAATAAAAAAAAATAAAATTTTTGATACCGACGAGACCAAGTCCGTCCAAAAAAGGCCTATTTTTCATAAAAAATTCAACGTTAGGATCAAAATATAATAACCCATTTTAGATGGCTATATATATATGTTCTTAATTATTTTGTAAAGGGTTCTGATAACCTCACCCCTGGTATGGATATTATAGCCAACAAATTTAAAAAAAAAAAAACATTTTTGGGATTTTTCAAAACTTTTTTGGGAATTGCAGGATTCCTGATTACAAATTTCCAATCTTTTTTTGTTTTTCCATTTTCAATAGAAATATCTATATACATAACTGTAAAAATATGAATATTTTTCAATGAAGTTTTTTAGTAATAATAATTTAAATTCAATTTGAAAAATTTTTATCTGTGCAAAAAAGCTTTTTTTGTAGCTCCCAATTTCATATTTTTCAAAAAAGTATTCCATGAATATTTTAAATGTCAAAAGTTATATATACTTTTGAAAAATAGACAAAATCTCCTATCCATTGATATATAACATGTTTACCTTACGTTTATGAATTAGGGAAAACTTAACAACTTCCAGAAATTGGGAGCTATGACTAATTATGGGCCGATCGTTATAAAACTTGGTGACATGACTTTTGTATATACGTATATAACTTATTTGTACTGAAATGTGGTTCAATACCAACCAACATTTTTAAGAGATTAATGGCAGTTAAAGTAATTTTCAGAAGTGAACCTTATATGGAAGCACTGACTAATTATGGACCGATCGTCACAAAATTTGGTGGTGCGAGTTCGGCTTATATAAAACTTATCTGTGCTGAATTTAGTTTTGATGTCTGTATAACTAAAATATTTATGAGAGCTTAACTATTTTCAGATAGGGCAGTTGTATGGGGACTAGGAGAAATAACTGACCAATTCTAATCAATTTCTTTAAAATTTGGATCTGTAGTTTGATTACAAGGTTTACATGGACGGACGGACGGTTATCGACTCAGAAACTGAATCTGAGCAGATTTATAACTTAGATTTGAGCTTTATAAATCATAGTTCAAAAATGAACAAATTAGTTCTACTAGTTCAATTGCTTTTATTGATTTGAAACGACCTATGTGAACTACCACTTCATTCATTTGATGTTTGGTCTGCAGGAATTAAAAAAAATCATTAGGTGTCAAATTTAGAATGTACGAAAATCAGGCTGGTAATTTAATAAATGGCTCGCAACTTAATGGTTTACAAATTTAAAAATAACTTATTTTAAAATATAAATATTGGTACAACTGTCTGTGGCTTTAAAATGTTCAAATAAAAAACGGTTAAATAAAAATACAAATTCTTCTAGTTTTCCAGTGATCCCGAAACGAAAATTGTTGAAATTTTCTTTGTTAAAATAAATGATTGAACTTTTGTATGACAACATTACATTACTGTCGGAATTAGTATGAAAAGAAATTTGAAAACCAGCATACAATTATCATTCTAGTTAATAGTTCAAAAATTTAACTAAATTAGCTTAAAGATATGAACTAGTTCATTTAGCTCTATTAAGAGAATCGTTCAATTGAACCAGTTCGTTCATGAACTACCCAAGTCTAGTGTTGGGACAATATTTTTCCAAGTTACAAACATCAGCACTTACCCAATATAAAGTATAACCTACACCCTACTATGATGGTGTTGGGTATAAAAACATATTGTAAATTCTATTTTACACTTCACTGTATTTTCATATGATCATCACAATAAATCTCACAAAAATAAAAAAATATATATCTATATGTATGTGACTTTCTATATTAAAATAAAAAAAAAAAATAATAATAAAGAAAAAAACCAGTTGGTTTTAATTTTACGTCAGACATCAGCTGTTCGGATACGAGTAGGTTTTCCTTTTTTTGTTTGTGTTTTTCAAGACAAAGCAAAAGTGATATTGTCAGTCAGTCGGTATCATATGGAAGACAATAAATGCATTTAGTAAATACATATGTATATACACATTAATGTAGCCACATACATGTGTTTGTATGTACTTATAATGAGTTCTTGAATTAGCTGCATACAGACGGCTGGACGGACAGATAGATAGACCGACAGTCAGTCATATACTTGTACCAGCCTTAAACGTACTAAATCAAAATACATACTGGTTCAATATGAAATTATAATGGTGCACCGTCATATGTACTCGTAATTGTAATCATGTTTGGTTTTTCTTTTTATAAATTTTTCTATTTTACCTGCTGCTCCTTAAAGGTGCCCAGCAAGTGTTTTTGAAATGATCTTTAGTCTGTTTTCTTTCGCTGTTGCAAATTTAATTTTATATGTACATATGTATGTCTGATATGTCTGTTGAGCATTATACATTTTAACGGCAAGATTTATAAGTATTTCAATATTTCTTTCAGTGAAAAAAAAAATAATAAAAATAAAATTGTTTTAAGTGCAGGTGTGTTAGAGGTAACACATTTATATTATTGTACATGCCTTTTATTTTGTTTAATAATTTTCTTAAATTGTGAAAATATTTCTAAACAAATTTGATTTATCTATTTTGTTGACATGTTCTGAGCACGTCAAACAATTTACGTCTTTACACTGAGAAAAATGTTGGTTAAAATTTAGTATTACGAAAACTCAGCGAAAAGTTCTCTTGGAGGATGGAAACTTACACATAATCAGTTATGTGTCTAATTCTTCGGCGGCATGAACTCGTTCAAGATCTAACACTGTTCTTTTTTCAAGCAACGAGTATAGCCATAAACGTTTAAAACAATTATTCTTTCAATTCAATAGAAACTCATTTTTAACTATCTTATAGTGTGTTTTATGCTCGGTTTGCTTCTTAAATTTTTTATATATATTTTATATCAGTTTGAGTTTTTCAGTGCTATAAAATTTTTCTTATTTAAATAAGATAAAAGTATGGTAGCACTACTGAATATCAAAAAATTATCGATCGTTTCGCATAAAACAGCTGTTCCACCAAAACATAAATTGATACATTTTTCCGAATAAGAAAAAAGGTTATTTAACAATAAAAGTATTGTTAGGATAATGCCCGATTTCCCCGCATCGGAAGTGTAGTTTTTGCAATAGAGTGGAAAAAAACAGACAACAAAAGTCAGCTCTCAAAAACATATGAAAATGTATGAAGAGGAAAAAAGTGATTTTGTTACCGTCAAGATAATCCTTTGTTTGTTGTAGGATGTCTCCCATTTTCAAAAAAAAAAAACTATTTTTAAATTTTTTAAATATTTGTATTTTCTTCCAAAACAATATCGAGTATCATTTCAAAGGACTCTTCCAGCCGTATACAACTCTATATTGTATATTGATGGGGGTAACAAAATCACATTTTTCTGAGAGCCTGCTTAAATGCATACACATATTTGCACGATTATAGTAAACCTGCGTTAAATATATTACTTCTGATGGTATTTTTCAGCACTTCCGAATACATCAAGAATTTCAATTCAATTATTTTCTGCAGTTCTTTAGTTTAGTTTTAACAAAATTTATTGTTTATTTTATAACTTATTTATGTATAATTTCCTCTGAATAGGAATTAATTATTATTAATTAAAGAATTAATAGAAAATAAAACATAAATTGAAATACATACAATATATTTCTTAAGAATAACATTATTTTTAAACGCCCACACCTAAACGAGAGCAAGCAGTCGTTTAATTTTTATTATATGTTTTACTTATTTTGTATTAGCATTCAATGTCAGGGTCAGTATAATAGCATCTTTCGAAAATGTATTTCGTGCCTTGACAAAGCAAATAAAAAGCTATTTTATTTTGTCTTTCGTTTGTTGCTCTTATGAAAAGCTTCTTTCTAAATGTTACATGACCTTAAGTGAAAGTCATTTCCCTCTTTATTTGCAAATAAACCAAAAACAGACAAAATTTGCCACCAAAACGGTTTTTGTTTAATTTTTTTTTTTGAGCAGCTAGTTCAAGGTGTTATTTAAATAAATAGAATATGTACCCATTTACATTTATTAAATTCAAAAATTTTGTAAAAATTATTTGTCTAAATTTGTCAGTAAATTTTATTAAAATTGATTTTTTTTTTCGTTTCACTAAGGTGTGTCATAATTCATTCTTGAGTTGAAAAATTTGTGTTTTATTTTTTGTAGATAATATAAAAGAAAATAATTGGCTAAAAGCCAATAATGTTACAATAAATTATATTGTTGTCTTATAATGAGCATCTTTACCTAATCTATTAAAATAAAAGTAAGATTTCAAATGGGGGAAAAGTTGTGCGACCTAAACTACTCGCTACACAGTGGGGTAGTTTTAGTTAAATAGTGTTAATTAAAAATTTTTAAGAAACAACTGGTCAACGTGGGGAAATTCAAGTTTCATACCGTTTTCCAAGTATTCTTAAAACAAATTGCTTATGATCAACTCACTCACGACTGCAACCTCTGCCACTATTTATACACACGCCATCTTTCGTAAACCTTCTACAATGCTCTTAACGGACAAACTAGTATGTTCGAATTCTACAGCTTTCGATGTCAATGTTAGCAGTTTAAACATTTAGTGTTGCCATACTTATAAACAATGCTAATAACCGCATGCTATCAACATTGTTGATAAGTAAAAAAGATTCTACTGATAGACGTGTTTATAAACATGATGAATGTCGTTACAAACTGTTAAATTCAAATCGCTAATGCAAATTAGTAACAATATTCTAAAATTTTGTTGTTAAACTGAGTTAATTAAATGTTAATGGAGGCACTTATACTCAGAGACCACTAGGCCCATTGTGATTCCCTAAAAAAGGGGAAATAAAGAAAAGAATGAAGAAGAAGTAAAAGGAGAAACAAAAAGAAAAATCCAAATCTGCGTAAAGAGGGAAAAGTGGTTACAGATTTGAATATTCATTAAATAGCCAACCTATTCCCCTGATAAAATCTAGTATGTTACCCAATTTACAGCCAGTAACACTCTAAAGTTCATCTAGAAATTTATTACCTAGCCATTTAAATCTCTGGCTCTTGTAGTCTCGGGCAGTTGCACATAATGTGCTCTACTATCTCCAACTCCTCTACATCCTCACACACCCTACAAAAATCCTGTGTGCTATTATCCCATTTACCTATAAAGGTCTCAATTGAGCAGTGACCGGTTATCACTCCCCCTAGAATTCGGAGACTACACCTATCCACTCAATTACTCTTTTGGTTGCCTTTGCATCCAGTTTCGACCAAAAAGACTTGGACACTTGACAATCCGTCCTATTATTCCAAGATTGGTTGGTGGAGTCACGGAATCTTTCAAATATTAGTCTATAGTAGTGACAAATATAAGGTCTTACTCCCCGGTCCCTAATGCCATGATCCAGATCTGAGCCATGTCTAACCAGTTCATCTACTAGTTCATTTCCCTGTTTGTCACAGTGCCCTGGTACCCAACACAATCTGTGAGTAGTGTACCAATAACTCTTCAAGACATTTCAAAGTCTTAAGTGCCACTTGACTGTCTACATAAATTGTGACCTTAATGTCATCAAACTTTATTAAAAATGATCATAATGATCATGTAAAAGTTAAAATTAACATTTTCCATCACTTCTATCCCGCTTGAAATGCATCTCGAGCAGTTTAAAGCAAGATTGTGCAGATTTTTAATACCTTTTACCTGTTGCTACCTGCCCCGCATATGTAAACAATTATTCACATTTTTTCAATCTTTGGTGCATTTTTGCACTTGTTTTAATTATATTTGCATATAATTTCCTGTTGGATTCGAAGAATGTTCTAAATTTGAAATCATGAAACTGTGAAGCAGAAAACAACAACAATAATAATTATAATAATCAACAATAACATTAACAAAAAAAAAATTAAAACGAAACATTGACAACTAAAATAAACAAAACGATGGTTGGTTGCACATAAATTGTGATAAAAACAAAGTGAAACAAAAAAAAAATGCAATTTTATATAAAATAGTTTTCAAAGAAAACTCACCTTCTTTTTGAAAAATTATATAAACACTTCCGTTTAGAATACTATGTATGTTAAAAATGGCGGAAGTTGATTTAGTTTATTTTTAATAATTTTGCAAATATCGATTTAACAAAAATATTTATATTGTAAATAATTTTTCTAAATTCGTTTTGTTATTTTGACGTTTTAAACATCGATAAAATAACCGTTATTTTAATATTTGTGGGTTTTATAACTTTGCAAAAGTGCTGGCAAAAAACAATTATTTTTATTTTAAGCAGTGTTTTTTTTTAAATATCTGTCTGTTTAAGAAAGTATGGATTCGAAAAAGGAAGTAAAGTGTTTTATTTCTGCTGGTGGAGTTGTTGTTATTATTCCTTGCATCTCAATACAAATTCATGAACACACATCCATATACATATACATTTGTGTATGCAGATTTTAGCTCATTCTTCCTTTTCATTAAATGCATTTATTTTTCTTGCTCCCCCCTCCCTCTTTGTCTTCTTGCAATTACATACATATTATTTTCTCTCTATTATTTGAGAATTGTTTATTATGGTAGAGTCAGGGATGGTAAATGATTTTTTCTTTCGGTATCAAAATATTTTACTGAGAGTACTTTTTTGAACCCCAGGGTACTAAAACAATTTTTTTTTTTTTAATATTTATTAACAACAAAAAAACAAGAAAAACGTATAACAATTCATTTAAAGCATAGAAATAATAATAACTTTTTAAATTTAATTCAGTTCTGTTTAATTATAATTATAACATTTTTGTTTATGAAATATTCTTTTATAATTCATATAGTTTTTATAAAAACAAAAATTATATAAATAACATAAAACAAATTGAGATCATAAGTAGTTGTAAATGTTAAATACAAATATAAAATTTTTATGTATTTTTGGATAATAATTTGTTGCAAACATTTAAATTGAAACAGCAAGTATTTGAAGATTTAAGTAAATCTTTGGTTTGAATAAGATTAGACAATGTTTTGCAATGAAGTTTGTTCCTTTCTTTTGTTTTTATAATGTTTTGAATTGAAAATACTCTTTCGACATTAGCCGATGAATGAGGTATAGACAAAATTCCAGTCACAATTCTAGAAATGTCAGGAAACATTAATTCATTTAATTCGTTTTTTAGTTGCGATACCTTTAACCAAAAATTACATATATTTTCATTAGCTAAATGTTTAATTTCAATTATATCAGCCAATGCTCTATATTGAGTGTTAATTGACTCAAATGAGTTTTTTTCGTTTGGAAACATTTTCATTAAAAACGGAATAATACTATTAGTTTTTCCACTCAAAACATTTTCTGGAGAAAATTTGTTAAACCAGACCAAAATATCGTCATCGAAATCTAAACGTTCTCTTAAATTTTGACAAAACTTTTTATAAAATTTTTTGCAATTTTCTCTGAAATTATTTACAATGTCGGTATCAATATGATTTGTATTTATAAACACATCTATTTCCGTTCCACAATAAATTTCTTCAAGCGGAATATTGTGTTCATCTAAGTTTAGAACAGATACTTTACTGTTATCTAGCACAGTTTTATTTATAAAATTTCTTGCAATTTGTCGAAAAAGAAATTCCAAACGTGGTAAATATATATGCATTCTTGCGTCTTCTGATTGCATTTCCAGATTTATAGAGTTGATTATTTTTAATACATATTGTAAAAACAAAAGTGTCATTTTAAACATTGGGTTTTTTAACTCTCTTGATATAAATTTAATTCTATCACTTTTTCCTTCAAATTCCTGTAGAGTAAAATAATACTGTAGGGGCTCCCATTGCTCCAAAATTCTGTTTACTGCTTGTTCTCTAGATAGCCATCTAGTAGATGCATATTTGAGAATTGTATGTAATTCGGTGCCAAAATAATCTTGAAATTTTAAAAAATCGTCTTTCCTGGACGAGCTATTAGAAAAATGAAAGTGTATTTCTTTAATAAAATTGTCAAGAGTGTCCGGAATTCCCACTTTAGAAGCTGAGTTGGATACTAAATTTAATATATGACAAATGCATCCATTGGTGAAAAGGCTTGGGATAATATTTTTAAATTTTCTTTGTACGCCATTTGATGAACCTGTCATCACAGGACAGTTGTCGGTGGTAATGGCAATCATGTTTTTTAAGGGAATATTGTTTTCTTTTAAAACATCCACCGTGGCCGAAAAAATTCCATTAGAAGTGCTGTCTTCTAATTTTAATAAACTCAAAAATCGGTCTTGGCACTGCCCATTAAAAATTCTAATTATAATTGCTAGATTTTTTGAGACACTGTTGTCAGTGCTTTCATCTATCGCCAGCGAATAATAACTATTTTGACAAAAATTTGAAATTTCTTCACTGTTTTTAGGGCCCGTAACAGTGTTTATTATCTGTTGTCCTTTTTTTCTATTGATGTTCATTTTTTTTACAATGTTAGAATCACTTACTCCATCTTTTATAAGTAAATTGAGATGGTCCAACACAGTAAAAGGAATATTATGTTCGGCAACGAATGTACTCAATTTTATTTCAATTTTTTTTGCAGCTTCGGTAATTGGACAGTTTTTAACTTTTTCCAAAAAGCTGTCCATTTTTGGTGTGGATTTGGCAGAAATAAGTTTTTTCTTGTGATTTTCACTTACATTATGACGAGTTAAGTGTGCTAAACCACCTACAATGGTAACATTACATACTATACACCTCTTGACGTGACCATCATTTTGCAGCCATGAAAATTTAGTTCTCCATTCATCTCTAAAGGGAACGACATACGGTTTGGTTTGCTTGCTGCTTCTAAAAAAATATATGGAAATTAACTATGTGCTTGTTTAACAAAAATTAATAACTTACCCGGCTGTACAAGATTCCATATTAAATAAAGTAATTTAAACATTTAAGAAATACCAACTCACTTTTTTTAAATTCACTTTTAAACATACATATATTGCAAAACCCCAAACACTTTTGTTTATTTCTTTTCTAGTGAATGTAAACAAAAAATATGTGTCTCTAAAAACACAGTTGGAATGTAAAGCGACAAACTACGAATGCATTTTTCAAACTTTGTATGAAATTCAAAATATTGTCAAACTTTAAAGTGTTTTTGTCATTGTGTTTACGTTTAACTTCTTTTATTTTTTACTCCGCACGCACACTAGTAAACTAAAGTGCAGTATTGCCAGTTGCAAGTCGAATTTAGAACGTTAAATGTTATTGCCATAAATAAATTAATAAAAGAAGGTATGGGAAATGGTAACAATGTTTATAATTTGGTATTAAACAGTGAAGGTACTTTGTGCGTATCAAATGAGTCTCGGGAGTACCACGGTACTTTTGAACATTAAATAGTATCAAAAAAAGTACGATGGTATCAATTTTACCAACCCTGGGTAGAGTGTTTTTAGGGTGTTTGTTGGGTTTTTATGTCTTTTGTTTTTGTGTTTCTTTTATATTTGTTTTTTTTCTCTTCTTTTTTTCACTTTTGTGTTTGTTTCTCTCAGCCAGTGTTGCCATATATTTTTTTAAGAAAACTTTTTATTTCTAAAAAAAAAACTTTTTTTTCAACAAAAAAACTTTTTTTAAGTACATACATACTAAAATTACAAAACCCAATTCGAACATGAATCAGACTTAGATAATTTACGTGAATTTAGTACTTTAAATATATTCAAATCAATCTCCCCATTTAGTAAATGAATTTGGGGACATTTATTCTGAAATAAACGGCTCAACTTATTGATATCATAAATTTACAATGTTCCAAAAAACTTTTTTTTAAAAAAATAAAACTTTTTGCATCTTAAAAAACTTGCAAAAAAAGGGAAAACTTGACAAATGGTAACACTGCTCTCAGCTGACTTTTGTTTGTATACAAAAATCATATTGTATGAGTTCATTTTTATATTTATTTTTCTCACTCTGTTCATTTTGTTTATTTTTTGTCAGATGTTATTTTTGTTGTTGTTGTTGTTTTTCTACATGGGGTTCATTTTACCCTACATTATGTTGTGGTTTATAAGTGTCAATGATGGTAGGGTTTGTAAAAATGTTTGTTTATTAGGGTGTTTTTTTTACAATTTTTCATGAGTGCGTTTCGGATTAGTGTGACACTTGGTATAAAATTATAAAGCTGGACATTTTAGTCAAATTGGTTTAAATTCCTTTCATTTAATATCCATATTGTCTATGTAAACGAGATAGGTATATGTCAAAAATAGTTTTTTTTTGCTTATATTCTCCTAACCTAATTAGAACTATAGCTGATATATTGTTGTATCAATCATGGTTCTAAGTAATTCGGAAGCTTCGAAAAGTTGATTTAAACAGATAGACGGACATTACTATATCAACTCCGCTGTCTATAACGATCCCGACTTATGTATGTATATATTTCCTATGACTGAGCAATATTATATTGACAAGTATGTAACTGTCAAAAACTTAAAGTTAAATTAAATTTCATAATATTTTTTCCTCACATACTCTGCCAATTTCTGTTTTCATTTCCGCAAAATTACAAAAAGCTATTTTATTTCGCTTTTTCTACACCCTGAATAAACACAAAAGTATGTAAAATTATATCGCTCATTTGCTGCAACAACGTCATAATTCAAAAAAAGTCGTTTCGAGAAAAACAGCTTTGAATGTTTTATGACATTTGACTACTTCTTTAATAAATTTTCAACAAATCATGAGATGTTATAAATAAAACCTGATTTGAATAGTAAATGTTAATATCCTTCTAATCTGTATTTAACACAATTTTTGTCTTGTCAAATATACGAGAAAACATGAATTTTGCTTTTGACGTTTACAACAAAAAAACACTCTCACGGAAAAAAGTATTGACTTTTTTGAAAACTGATAAAACTATATGAAAGACTATAGATAGAATGGCTCATATTTCGTATTACTCAGTTCAAAACACACGAATTTTGGGTTATGTCGTTGTTGCAGCAAATGAGCGATATGACAATATCTTTGGGAACGCCTGATTGATTTAAATGGTTTAAACAGCGTTTGAATTGTGTTATTGTCTACTTAAACACAACGAATTCAGATATAAATATAATATTTGTTTAAACCATAGGGTAACATAGAGACTCTTGCACAACAAAATGTATCAGACATATAATTTGTTGCATTTTTGTTTGACAAATCGGAGTGTCTCGTCTCTCTATGGTTTAAACTTTAAACCATAGATGACAACTAAATAGGTAACTGAGAGCCAAAAACTTAAGTCTATTGTCAAAAACCAAATTCATGTATCACCCGTATGTTTTTCAGACATACGGAGTAATTGTTTCCATTAATATTTTAGTAAGATTTTCTTATGCTAAATATTTAATATTTGTAATGTTTTATAAAGATTCCAAAAATCGGTTTCTTATCGGTCCATTTCTTATACCAAAAGGTATTTTTTTTTTTGGTTTTTCCATAATAAAACTATAAGCGAGCGAGAGAGAAATCATGCGAAAGCTGTTTCGAAAATCGTTTGTATACAAACAAAAAGCTAGAAATTCACAAATATGAACAATTTCTATACCTCTTTCATGATTTCAATTCGAAAAAAAAATATTTTCGAAAGAAAATATTTTCGAATAACAATGTATATAGCATGCAAATTCGAAAAATTTTCTGTTTGAAATTTTCACCAGTTTGGCGATAATTTCCCTTTCACTAAACATCTTCTTTATTCAATGACACGCTCGTGTATTTTCTGCCAAATCTAAATATAGAATTTCTAAAGATTTGTTTTTGTTAAATTTTTTTTTTTATCTGTATCTAAAATTTCCCTTTGCATAATTCTCTTCATTGTACTCGTATCTGTGTAAAATCAATTGTGAAAATTGGTAACATTCATTGTTCCGCCACTAGTCCCTGAACAACCTTAAAGAGCATGCGTTAAGTATTTTTTTTAAAGTTTTTTTTTTCTTTATATTGTAGTCTCACTTCCTGAGATACATACATACATTTAATTTTGTTTTTGAAAGGTACTAAAATCGCAGGTTCATTAATTTGGCTGGTCGGTCATTGGTTTCATTATGTCGTCGTTGTTGTTGTTGCTGCTTTTGTTACTGGGTCAATTGTCTGCCTCAATTGATAAGATAGACAGACACAACGACCGATAAACTGGTGTTATTTCGTTGATTAAAGCAATGTGTATTCATACAATACATTGTACAACATTTAATTTAATGATTGCAGTTTACTTTTATTTGGATTTTATTTGTGTCTAAGGGTTGATTTTGATACATTTGGATACATTTCTGCATTCATACTGCTACAATTGATTAGGTAAATATATGTGGACACATAGCAATATATGTATGTGTGTACATATGGACGAGGTGCCTCTAGCTGCAATTATTTAGGGGTGTAAATTAATTTGTTATTAACCCTTAAAGAGGAGTTTTGGAAGAAAATTAAGATCATTTAAAAAATATATATATATGAAAATGATAAAACTAAATCCGTTTAATTTGTTTGAGTTGATAAAATTTTTATAGATTCTCCTTTAGGGGTACCATACAAGCTCCATGAACAAAATATACTTTGCACTTTTAACAACAAACTTTGTTTTAACGATTTCTATTCGAAATATACTTCCTCGATTCCAAACAGTTAAAATGTAACGGTAAAGCTGATTTAGATTATTTCGGTAACGGTAATTTCGGTCTGATTTGTGGTAATGCGGTTTTTTAAGCCCGATAGAACTTGAAATTGTAAAAAATAACACAAAAAAGTAAATTGTAATCAAAAAGATCAATACATGACATTCTGGCAATGGCCACATTCTGGCTTTATTTTTGAAGAAATAAAGTCCGATGATGCCACCAGCGTGTAAACCGCACTATACGGTGCATTTTTCTGGGTGTAATGGAGTCTGTGGAGTCTATTGTGGATTGGTCTCTCTCCATATTGTTGATTAATATACCCGTTAAGCCAAAAATGAGCCTCATCGCTGAACACAATTTTGAGATTAACAGGTCTATAAGTGAATAGAAGCGAATCGATGACTGACTTTCAAGGTAAATTTGGATTATTTGGTTGCGTTGTTCAAGCGCCAATCTATCATAATGATTTGCAAGAATATACTGATCATATACAGTGGTGTTCAAAACATTTGCAACTGAAACCACATTTTGCCTAATTCTTTATTTTTTTAACAAAGACTTTCAGCATAAGTTTTTTTATTTTCTTTTTATAAAATTCAGTTATTGCACATTATTTTACAAAAACAAAAAAAAAAAAAAATTCATAAATTTACAACAATAAAAAAATAGAGTTTAACAAAATTAGTCTAAATACAAGTGTTCAAAACATTTGCAACTCTTAAAGAAAATATAATACAAATCCAAAAATCGATTTCATTTATCAGTATTTTGTAGCATAGCCGTTATTTATTATTACCTCGGAACATCTTTTAGCCATTGAGGCTATTAGCTTTTTAATATAATCTTCGGGAATTTCATTCCACTGCTTTTCCAACTCTGCAAAAAGTTCATCACGATTTCGGAATACTTTATTACCAATATTCCGTTTTGCAATCATCCACATTTTCTCAATCGGGTTGAGATCGGGAGATTGTGGCGGCCACGACATGACACTAATATTATTTTCCTCCAACCATACTTTTACAACACCTGCCGTATGTTTAGGGTCGTTATCGTGCTGGAATGTCCATGAAAGTGTCATTTCCCATTCTCCATATGGAAGCATAACTGAGCTTAGAAGGTCTCTATATATTGTGGCCGTCATTGTATTAGTAATCCGGAGAACTGGGCCAATCCCATTTCCCTAAAAACACCCCACACCATAATGTTTCCACCTACGTATTTCACTGTGGCGGTTGTGTATCTGGGATTAAACTTTTCGCCTCCTGGTCGTCGAATGTAGGCTCTTCCATCTGAACCCCGGAGATTGAATTTGGACTCATCGGACCATAGTATGTTTTTCCATTGCAGTTGAGTTCCATTTAAATGGTTGCGGGCAAATTCAAGCCGAGATTTTCTATTTTTTCCGACACAACGGGTTTTTAGTGCATCTAAAACTTTTAAGACCATATTCTCGGGCTCTTTTTTTAATTGTGGAAAGACTGGCATCTATGGAAAGTTCGGTTTTAACTTCTCTAGGAACTGCTTTAGGATATTTCGTGAAAAAATTCTTAATTTTTCTGTCTTCTCTTACAGTAGTAATTCGGGGTCTTCCTCCTTTGTGAGTTGTATGGATGTTACCACTATTAACAATGCGACAAATTGTTGATTTTGGAACGGAATATTTTAAGGAAATGTCCTTTTGAGAAAGTCCACTTTTAAAGTCATTCAAAAATTCGACCTTGAAATCGGAATTGTATTTGTTTCCTGCCATTTTTTACAAAAGTAATTCTTACGATGTTAATGCTTCCAATATCTTATTAAAACTGTTATAGTAAAATAATTATGATGAGTTTTTTAATAAAATGCAAAGATCGAAATCACGAATTAATAAAACAAATGCGATTACTGTTATTTCCCAGTATTTGTTAGTGTTAATAGCATAGTTAATAGCATACTTATAAGAGTTGCAAATGTTTTGAACAGCTGCATTTTGAATACATCTTTTTAAATTAATTTTTTGTTGTTTTACTTTAACGGAATTTGTTTTTTTTTTATATTTTTAACAAATACAATGTATGATGAAAAGCGGTACGATTGTATCGATAACGGTATTTTAGCGGTAGCTTAACGGTAACGGTAGTCAACCTTGTTTTTAATTGTTTGAGTAAGGCTTGAAATGCAAAATTTTAGGTGAAAATGTGTTTCGCACCATAAGTTATTATTTAAAATAGTTAGTAAAAATAATAGCTGGAAATAAATAATAAACGATTCAAATGCTGAAGCATTTAAACTATATGTGATAAATATTCAATCAATTAATCAGCAGTTTCAAAGAATTATAAAAAAAAAAAATTAGTGAGACAGGTCTGTAAAAACTCAATATTGGGAGGAAGACCTCGTAAAAGACCGCGTAAGAGAATTTAAGAAATTAAAAAAAATTGAAATTCCATAGGTCCCATATAATTCCACGTTAATCTAATAATTATTGATACGTTTTTACCTTTTAAAAACGGTGGTTTAAGAAATTTCCAAAAATTTAATATCATGGTAGCTTCCATATAATTCCATCTTTTGATTGCACTGGTTTCCAGCTCCATCTATGGATGCTTCCTGGAAGCTCTATTTCTACAATGATCAACTCAAAGCTTTTATTTAATGTTGTATGTTCCACAGCTATGTTAATAATATCCACGGATATGTTAATAATGTTTACAGTTATGTTAACTGCTGTTAATCGACCGGTTGAGAAACATGATGCAACTTTAAATCAGCCGTTAAAACCGTTATATTTGAATTCAAATACAATTTCGTAACAATATGTTATTATCGTGAATAAATTCGTGAAAAATAATTACTTTATCGCTCCTCCATATTTTGGGATGATCGTTTCGTTTAATCATTTTCTTTATTTTTTGTATTGATTAGAAAAACTATGTATGAGGTGTTTTTTTATAGAGTCTAGCTCGTACATGGTATAACCAGGAGGTCCAATTTTCACACTTGCTTACTAACTTTTTCGTGCCTCAATTGGAAGGCATTAGTATTGCGGACTCGTGGTTTCAACCTTAGAGAAAATATACATAGAGCGGAAACTAGAAAAAAATTCAAACAAAAAAATTACTCAAAAAAGTCACACATACGATATGTTCTTTTTGTTTTAATATAGTTCTTTTTACAAATACATTGTCAGCACTTAGGTTTTTGACAACTGAGTTAGGTCTTTGACAGGAGATTTTTCGCTCTATGTATAATTCACTATGGTTTCATCGTAATGGTGCCACATGTCACAAAGCGCGCGATACTATCAATTTAATGAGAGAACATTTGGTTCACGAATAATTTCAAGAAATCGACTTGTTAACTGGCCACATCTTTCATGTGATTTGACGACATAAGATTATTTCCTCGGTGTTCTTGCCGAAATACAGCCTGATTTCCATTACAATAATACCATACATTTTTCCTCTGTTCCATTTCGATTTAAAGTTATCCGCCTCTATAAAAACCCCCTCCATTTGTGCAAATTGTAACAATTATTACACTCATGTAATTTACGGTTCCATAAGTAGATGTTTGGAACAATTGATTTTTGCAGAAGGAATTCGAAATCATAATTTTGGTCGGAAACAAGTTGAACAATGGATTACGTTATCTCAAATACGTTGACTACTGAAAATAGTCTACCTGTTTTTGCAAAAATTTAAAAATATACGTTCTTTCATCAATAAATCTAACAACCAAATATTTTTTTATATTAAAGTAGGATAAAATATTCATGAATAAAAAGTCAAAAATTTAAATAAGTTGAAAGTTCGAAACGATAACTTTAAAAAATCGAAAAAGTTGAAAACTAGACTATAGTTGAAATGAAAAATCCACTTGAAAGAAGTTGTCGACTTTTCAACCTTCGATTTTTATGACGTCAACTTTTCGAACCCTCGACTTTTTTATTTACATCGACTTTTTCAACATTCTACTAATCCATAGTTAGTTATAAATATATAAAATATCAAACACTTTTCTAATGATTTCTGTAATTCGATTATGCACGATGTGTGTAAAAACTTTTGATTTTTATAGAAAAATTGTGAATGAATTTTTTGTAAAAGGAGCATTAATTTATAAAAATTTATTTATATTTGCATAGAAAAATGCAAGTGTACCAAATTACAGTCTATTATTTTATTTCTGTGCATATTTAGTATTAGTATACTGTTGCACTAAAATATTATTTTTAACAATCTGAAAAGTCGACTTTTATCGACAAACAGTCGATTGTTCGATAAATCAACTATATAACCCTAGTGTAATTCCAGTCACGAAAACCAACATCTGGTAATTTTATCAAACAGCAACTAAAATATAAAAGATATGGCAACATTATAACAAAATGTCACTATTTGACAGCGTTTTACGTCTTTCATTGTTTTTATTGAACCGAGCAACAACACGTGTTTAAAAAGTGAAAAATTTTAAGTTTTTAGCAAAAAAACTTAAAAAATATCTGTAAAAAACTAAAAATGGGACGTACAAATAAATCCCATAAACGTCGCAATGAGAATGCGAAAGTAAAAAGAGCACGCTATGAAATCAAAGAGTTGGCTATGCTCAAAAAAACCCTTGGCATCATGGACACCGAAGATCCAGAAACTGTGGAACAACTAGCAGAGGTGGCCACAATTAAAAGTGCCAAGGAAATAAAACAAGTAAGTTTTTGTAGTTTTTGAGAAACCTTATTTTTAATGCGTATCTGTCTGTTATCAGGAGAAGAAATCCAAAGAAGAGGAACAACTTGAAATTGAATTGCAAGAAGAACGCCAACAGGGTGAGAAAGTCACCGTTGTCAATGAAAAGACGGGCAAAACTCATGTTTACAATACAAAAACCCTTAAAGATCAACATGGTTCATACCCAAGCTGGTATAAACCCCGCAAAACAGCCAAACGTATACGCAAGAAGGATCATGCCCGTAGACTTAGATTCAAGCAACATTGGACCGTCACCAATGTGCCATTGTAAGGTGCCTTGTCTTCTTTGGCCATGATGTGGAATTCATTTGTTTAAAGTTTAAGCTGTGAATACAGGTAGTCTTTAAGTCATTTTCAAGTTTATTTTTTATTTTTTTTGACATTCAAGGGGGGAAACTTGTAGTTTAAAATCTTTGGAACTACATGTGTTTTGGGAATTTTTCTAGAAATAATTGAAAAAACATACAAAATATTTTGTAGAGATAAACTTCAAAATAATTTAATAAAAAAAAAATGGATAAACAAAAATATATTTTGATATTCACTAAGTGAAATTCTTGGAACAATCTTGTTCTACCAAGAGTGAATTTTAAAATTCAAAATATTTTTTATGTATATAATAAAACAAAAAATGTTTTAAAATTGAACCTAACAGATGCTTTATAAATTACTACCTATAAATATTAAATACCTTATTCATAATCAATTTTTAAATTTATTGCAACAAATTTTGTATGGCAATTTTGTTTTATAAACTTTTTATAAAATTAAAAATTTATTATGAATAAGGTGGATTTTTAAGTATTATAATATTATATACTTTTATTTACTTGTATCATAGTTGGGGGTAGTGTTTGAAATAAAATTGCTTTTGTGATAATGGTTATTTCTCACTAGCACTGAAAAAAATGCGTGATAATATTTTCACTATCACTAAACGCAATAAGCAGCTCAACATATCGTTAGCTGAAATGCAAAATCTTGTATCTACTTTTTTAATATTATTGGAGAGCGAATAAAACTAAATTAAATACTTCAAGTGACTTAAGTAAAATTCCATTATTTTCGTTATAAATTAGGCTGATTAAATTTTGCAAATTTGTAGGGATATGCGCGAATTGGAATTTTTTGTTATTTAAATTAAGCGATTATAATTTTGAAATGCTTTGGCGTCTTCAAACCGCTAGTGTATACTGAAACAAATAGCAAATCGCGTGGTTTTTAGAACATGCTGAAATACGGTTTGCTTTTTTCAAACCGTAAGCAATTTTTATTTGTGCGGTTCAGCAGTAGAGACTTTAAAACGGAAGACAGGGATTGCACAGGCCAGCCAAACAAGTTTGAAGACCATGAATTTAAGGCATTACTCCATAAAGATTGGTTTGAAACGTAATTTGCAAGCTCTTGCAAAATCATTGGGAGCTACTCAAGCGTTTTCGAGAAGCAGATTTCATACAGGAATTGGATACTATACGAATTGAATCTGAGAGAACTTGAAAGAAGATTTTGCATTTCCGAAATGATGCTTGAACGCTTTAAAAGAAAATACTTGCGATGAAAAATTGATCCATTACAATAACCCGAAGCTTAAGAGATCGTAAGTTAAGCGCGGCCAACCAGCCGAATCGACACCAAAGCTAAATATCCATGTCGCTAAGGTAATTCTCTGTTCCATTATGACAACGCTCGGACACATGTTGCAATATAAAGAATTTAGAATGAAGAGATTAGGAAGTTGTGCCTCAGCCGCTTTATATTCCAGACCGTTCCCCGTCCCACTACCATTTGTTTGTTTGCAGAACGATCTCTCTAGGATACGCTTCAGACATTTGCTGATTTGGCTCGGAAACCATATGTTGCCAGAAATATGGGAAATAGTCATATCTGACAATGGCCAATACTGTGAATAAATGTATGTTGTACAAATGTTTAAAAAATCCCGCATTTTTAAGTAATACATATGTACATCCAATAGTAATAAACATAATCGAGTGGGCCATTCCTTTAACAGCAATGACCAATGAGTCTGAAAGTAGTATTCATTATAGACAAAACAATGGAAACTTAGGTTTAATTTTTCTGGCATTTTTTTAGGGTTGTGTTTGGGGTCATTATCGTGCTGGTATCTTAAAACTAGGGCCATATTATCCTCAGCGTATGGATACAAAACATCGTTTAAAATTGATCTGTATTGATTCTGTAAATCGAAAACTAATAACGATTTTGGTTTTAAATGATTTCATATATTTTGGTGTTCTGTAAATCGAATCTACATAGTTTACTCATTTTATGTTTCTATTTGCAAAATCATTTTTTGATAATCGCTCGTTATTTTAAATCACTCGATTTACAGTACAGGGGCCATAACATTTATTATGATATAAATCATCACCAAACTACACCATTTCCAATTGGATTTCAGAAATTTCCAATTATATTTCAAAAGATTTCATTTGTATTTCAGAAATTTCTTATTGTAATTCAGAATTTTTAATTTATACTTAAAAATTTTCTAATTGTATTTCAGAATTTTCAAATTGTTTTTCAGAAATTTCGTTACGCAAATTCTGGCTTTAGTCATAATTGTATTTCAGAATTTTCAAATTGTTTTTCAGAAATTTCTATTTAGGTTTTAAAGTTATGCAAATTCTGGCTTTAGTCATTTTTATTAACTTTGTATTTAAAAAACTTTACACTCTAAGCTAACAAATTTTCCTCTTTTCATAATAAGTTGCCGCAAAAATCTGTTTATCAAAAAAACTTAATAATTTTTTTTTTACTTTTTTACAGCACACACACATCTACTATCAAAATCATGTTCATCTCCGATTCATGTAAATTAATGGTAAGTTTCACTATTGATAACAATTCATGCATCACATTTAATTGACTTTACATACCCGACCCACATCTTTTAGTAGCTATTATATTTTGCTCTCAATAATAATAATTAGAAAAATCAACTAATCGACAGTTATGGTAATAAATTCTTTATAAGAAAACAAAGGCATTTTATTTAATGCTTAAAATTAATTTAAATACACACACATACATTTATTAATTTATATTTGAATTATTTTATAAGAGGAAATACATTATTTTTCGTTTGGTTAAACAATAATTTATTATTTGTTTGTTTTGAAATTCTTAATTTAAAGCTCTACATTCAAATGCTTAAACTAAAATGTTACTGTTTTTATTTTTTTGTTTAACATTTAATACGTTTTTTTTATATAACAATAATATCTACATGAAGAATGTTTAAAAGGAACTGTTTAGGAAACAAAAATGAAACATTTACACTATTTTGCTGTATAATTTTCGTTTTTGCTTAAAAATCAGACCCTAAATTATAAAACTGACAAAATTCAAAGTCCTCTACTTAAAATGACTAACTTTTAAAGATGACATTTAAAAGTTAAATAAAAATTCATATAAAAACGAGTTAACAATGCAATGAAATTGATTTTTTTTTTTTTTTTTGGTTTATATAAAAACAAACATCTAATTCTATAAATTTATTGTATGGAACAATACGATTTAACACTGCACAACACCCCGGTAGTGGCTTGAGCCACTGGATCTAATCTAGCTGCAGCTGAAGACCTTACATGCATTAACTGCCTGGTGGAGGCAGCCCATACTGTTAATGATTGATTTGCTGCATTAGCAGGCATCAATTGTCAGTCATCCTTTTTATTCAGTTCTATATCCTCTTGAGTATTTGAATCACAGTTGGGTATTTGTTCTTCTTCTATGTTGCCTTGCATTATAGCGGGATTGGATTTTAATACAGAACCGCCAGTGAAACCTAAAATACCACAACCTACTGCAGCTAAGCCACCAGCTTTGAGACCTGCTACTAGACCAATAGGTCCACCCACACATGTACCCAGCAATGCTCCCATTACAGGGTACATGGCTTTTTTATAGCGTAAAGCTTTACGTAGATTACTCTCTCCAATTTGTACGTTTTCCAATGCTTCTTCGGCATTGTCGGCTATGGCTTGTACGCTTTCTGCTTGTTCCTGTGTCATTTCACGCATATTATGGAACATGCCATTTAAATCACGTATTTCATGTTGCAAATTTTGTAGTTCTTCTAAACAGGACTCTCTTTGTGCTAGTAAATGTTCATCGGCTTGAAAATCAGTTTTAATATGAGGTAAAAATTCCTGATATGCCTGTGTTTGTCCAATTTCAACGGGAGAGTTTAGGTGCTCTGGTACGTCATCATCCTCGCAGGGTCCCTGGGACCGTAGGGTATTTGTGGGAGATTTTAATTGTAGTTCTAAAAATTATTAGAAAAAAAAAAAAACAGTTATATGAAATCATTTTAAAAGCTTTTATTTAACTTGCAATGTTAGTATTTTAGCTTAGCTCAAAATTTGTAACTGAATTAAAAAAAAAAAATCAAAATGTTCGTGATTTTCGATGTAGTTTCAGAATATAAGCTTTTTAAAATACATATGTTCGAAAATTTGAATTTAGTGACTCTATTTAAATAGAAAACAAAGCAACGATTCCAATTTCCATTGTACTATTGGGCAGTGCGTTGATGAATCGATCAGTCAGAAACGTTACTCTTTCATATATATAATACGAGGGCGGGTCAATAATTCTGTGACTTTTTGAATTTCCCGCCTATTAACTGAAAGGCAAAAGTCCTCCTGTCAACAGGCATTTGTCAATTGTCACAACTTCAACAAGCTGCGTCATTTAGTTTATGTTTGACTACTGCATGACTTGAGGAGAAAATGGAAAAAAGTGAATTTCGTGAGTTTATTAAGCATTATTTTTTGCGGACAAAAACCATAATTTAAATAAAGGATAAGCTTGATAAATACGATGGGAAATCTGCACTATAAATTTCAAAAAAGGTATTTACTGAATTTCTTTGTGGCCGTACAAGCACGAAAGATGCCGGACGATCTGGATGCCCAGTTGAGGTCTCTACAACCGAAACAATTGAACAAATTCACGAAATGTTGTTGACCGATCGGTGATAAAAAGTGCAAGAGATTGTGGAAGCCATAGGCATGTCATATGGCTCAGCGGTTACAATTTTGAATGATCACTTGTGTATAAGAAAGCTTTTCGCATTATGGGTGCGATTGCTCACAATCGCAATCGTCTGACAACTTCGCAGGAGTGTTTAACCGCAATAAGAACGAGTTTTTGCACTGTATGATGTCCGTGGACGAAAGGTGGATCCATCACAATACAGATACCAAACAGCAGTAAAAACAGTGGGTTTCTTGGGGTGAATGGGCTCCAAAGAAGGTCAAGCTAGTTTTGTCATGGCGACCGTTTTTGGGATGCACGCGGTATAACACACATTGACTACCTTCAAAAGCGCAAACCAATCAATGGCGAATATATGGCAACTCGATTTAATGAGGATCTAAAAAAAGACCGTATTTGGCCAAGAAAAAAGTTTTTTTTAAGGGTGCACACATGAGCAGATTCCATGCAAAAATCCATGAATTAGGCTACGAATTGTTCCCTCATCTGCCATATTCTCTAGATTTAGCCTCGAGTGCCTCTTTCATGTTCCCAAACCTAAAGAAATGGCTCGGCGGAAAGAGATTTTACTAACTATAACGATGAAATCATGTTACTAACAAGTACATAACTATTTTGATGACCTCAACAAATCTAACTTTTTGGAAGGGATAGGTACAATAAATTGGATACATGGAGCTCAAAGGAGACTATGTTGAAAAATAAAATGATTTTTTATCAAAAAACTTGTGTTTCATTCAAAAAGTCACAAACTTATTGACCTGCCCTCATAGAATCTTCTACATTTATTATTTATCATTTAAGAAAAAATGTCAAACAACCATAGCATCCAATGATAAGATTAAAACAATAAAGTGACTAATTGTAAATCACTTATTGCCAAATTATGTCATTAGAAAACATAACAAATAAGAACTACACTAACAGGTTTAAAAAATATTTTAAAACAATTTTTTGTCTCTTCTGTAAACTTTATAGAACTAAGCTACCGATAACTTTTTAAACGATTTTGGATTGAAGACAGTTAAACATTTAAAACTCGTGCTAAACAAAATCACATTTGTATTAATTTTACAAAAAGTTTTTTGTTCATTAAGAGTTTTCTTCCCCTAGATTACCACATCTATCATCTTTTAAAAGCATGCATTCACGTTTGCCATATTTAAAGTCGCATAAAGGCTTTAGTATACAAACATGAAAAATTACTTAACATTTTAATATTTCCTGATTTAAACACAAGTATTTGCACAATAATGTAGATTATAGAAAACAACACCAAAAACAATAACAAAAACAACACATTAGTACTTGTTATCACTCACCCAAATATTCTTTCATGCCCTCGAAGGCCTTCTGTTTGCCTTTCTCCATCATGGCATCAAATCTTTCCAAATCTTCATCCCTCACCTTTTCTCTGAGGGCATCCATTTCTAGCAAAAGATTCTTCACCTGTTTTATTACCCGCATGGCATTTATTTCTTCTTTTTTAATTTTATTCCAATCGCCCAAGGCCAAACTTTTCTCAATATTACTGCGATGATTGCTCAACAGGCCCAAGTGGTGGGGTATGGCCATGTCGTTGAAACGTCTTACGGCTATTTCTGCCTGTTTTAAGGGAATCTTTCTAATGCTCGGAGCCTCCGTCATGATGTAAGTTTTGTAATGGAACTTTGTCCGTCAAGAGAAAGTCCGTTATTGTCTATAAATGTTACAAGTTGGGCTTTTGTTTCAATTCTCTTTGTAACTTCACTATATTGATTTTTTGATTTCGTTTGTGTACTTGGATGACGTACAAATATTTGTTTTTCAATATTAATTTCACTTGGTTTCCAATTAAATGCACTATGTCTTTGTTGATTTTCGAAAAAACTTGGGGTGTTATTTACCTTAGTTTTGTGCAATTAATATTAGTTGTTTTTTATTTTTGTTATTGTGTTTATTGTTTTGAATGAATAACCAAGATTCTTTTGTTTTTCAATTTCTGCTTTTATTACTATTGCTTCTTTTTTTTTTTGTGTTTCTTCTTTTAGTTTTGCTTGCACACTTTTTCTAATCTAAGTTTTGTTGTTCTCTTCTATACTACGTTTTATTTTCAGTTTTGCTTTTTTTGTTCAGTTTCATCATAATAAACGTGAAGTTGGCTGTAGTTGTAAGAACAGCTGTTTTATTTATAGAGCAAAATATAGTGGCCAGACTACAGAAAGTGAAAATTTTAAATTAACGGTTATTTTAATGATATTCGTAATAGGGACAAATGAATGTGTTTTTAAATGGGCATACAAGATTTAAGGTTCTCCAGAACTTGCTTTAGTTTGGTGCAAAATACCTAAAACAAAACTGTTAATAAGTTTAGAACTGTTAGGGTGTGTGTTTTACTTGCAGATCAAACGCAAATTAATAATAAGATCAGTTCTTATAAAAATAAATCTAATCTAGCGTTAATATACTACGATGTTTTTGGGTTCAAGTTTAAACTTTGTAGCATTGCCATATACAACGTCAGAATTTGTCACATTTTGTTATCAAAGCACTGAGTAATTTATGAATAAGTAGAAGAAATTTGTAGCTGTCTGTGAGTATTGAGAAAATAAATTGGAAAAATTCCGAAAATGCAAATTGAAACAAAAAATCTATTCAAATAATATACCTATTTTAAATATTATTAAATCTTCCTTAGCACTTTTGCTCATTAGCTGTTTGTACTTTCGGATTTATTTGTTAGTTTAAACAAATTTGGAACGATTTTAAAAATTTAGAAAAAAACACCTTATGTAAACTCACTTTGTTTTTGCTTTTCAATTAAAAACACCATATAATTTTACATAAAAATAACTTTATTTAAATATTTACACTTAAATACGTTACAAAAAATAAAAGTTCTCTAACAAACTATGCATATGAAAGCTTTTCATTATCGATTTTTTCCAAATAAAAGAAAAAAAGGAGATATATTTGTATGTTAACCTTAATTAAACAACTAAGCGTGCAAAACAATGTTTTTTTTTTTTCTAAATTAAAGATTTTTTTTTTTAATATTAAAAATTTCGACTTTTCCATTAAACAATAAAAATGTTAGGGAATGACACATAAAAAGACAAGGCAATGTAAAAGTACACAAAAAATACTAAACGGAAAGAAAAGCGCTAGGTTTTAAAGGATTCTTAAATAATACAATTATAATAATAATAAACATACATATCAAATAAAATTAGAAAAAAAGAAAAATACAATTTTTCTTTTAATTACTTTAGAAAGCAATTCATAGAGAATCCCTTAAATGTGTGTAAAACTAGACTTAGAATAAAAGTAAATTTTTAAGTAAAAATTTCTAACCGAGAAAGAAATGCAGTTCTGTGTGTGATTTGTTTATATAATAATAAAATAAAAATAAAAATTAAAACTAAATCTCAACCAGTGGATTCAAAAAAAAATTTCTAAGGACAATGAGCATTAGGACCATTTCGACATTTCATTAATAAATTAACCATGCCCTCCAGCTTAAGAGTACGAGATTCTGTATTGTACAAATTCGTCTGCAAACGATTGTAGTCCAATTGTTGTTTTTCCTGGAAAAATACAAGCAAGCATTTTATAATTATAGTTATTTGATTTCATTAGGCGTTAACTTCAGTTTCTTACCAAATTAACTAAACGATTTTTTAATAAATCCACCATTGTGTAAGTTGACTGCAAAGTCTTGTGCAATTCATTAGCCTGTACTCTTTCGTTGGCCAATTGTTTTTCAATCTTTTGTAATCTGGCTGTGATGTCTTCTTGCGTTTCTATTTCATTTTCTAAATCGCGTGCTTCAAATGCATCATCATGGTGTAAATCTAGATTGTGGAAATAATAAATGAGCCAGAGAAGAAGTTTAATTTTTTATTAGTTATTGAATTTTCTTTCAATTCGTAGGTACTAGGGTGGCTCCTATTTTGCACTTTTTCGATTTTTTAATGAGTCAAGGTCTAAAATTGTTCTCCCTCCTTTTTTGAGGGGACTAGTCACAAATGTTGCCCAATTTTCGCCATACTTTATAGTACAATTTCAGAGTACTTGAAACTAACAAGTCCAACATTTTATCAGGATTGCCGTATAATCAACATATTTATGACTGCTCAAACAGTATTCTGGGGAATATTTGTATGGGGGCTAGGTGAAATTATGCACCGATATTGCCCATTTCAATACCAAACAAACCTTATCAACAGAGAGTAATTTCAGCCAGCTAGATAGTTTCGTTTGGGTCCTATGGTGTTTTCAACAGACAGATAGACAGACCATAGCTAGATCGTCTTAGAATTGTATGAGGACCCACAATATATGTGCTAATGTGGATATGCGATAAATATGTTGATGTGTTACAAACGGAATAACAAATTCAATATACCCCATATGTATATGTATATCAATAGTAACAAGTAAGAGAGCTAAATTCGGCTGTGCCGAATCTTATATACCCTTCACCAAATTATACTTTAAAATAAAATTTAAAATTTTTTTTTTTTTAATTTTTTTTTTCAATTTTTTTTTTTAAAAGTTTTCTCCAATTTTAAATTTTTTTTTTTTAATTTATTAGTGAAAAAATTTATGACAAAAGAATGTTTTTTGTGAAAAAAAATTCGGGTTAAAAAATATTTTTCCCGATTTTGACCCATTGTAGGTCCAACTTTGTATAGCCTTATATACATCGTTGCAATGGACTATAAAATATCTATCATTAGATATCCATATTGTCTATATTTATGACTTAGTAATCGAGATATAGATAAAAAATAGGCCAAAAATAGACAGACAGACAGACGAACATGGTTAAATCGACTCCGCTATCTATAAGGATTCAGAATATATATACTTTATAGGATCGGAAAATTATATTGTGGAAATTACACCAGCAAAGTAAAAATTATAGAATGAAAAACGTTTCAAAAGATAAAATGGCAAATTTTTGGAGTCTGACCGAATATTCGGATTCGGAGTAGGCCAACAATTTGGTTTCGGCCAGTACACGATATTCGGTACAAATTTTAATTTAAAAACCACTATATTTTCATCTTAAACAGAAAATGGTTTTTTGAAGATGGAATTTAATTCAATTTCTTGAAAAAGTTTCGGTTTCTCTCTGAAAAATCCGGCTTCGGTAGGACTATACAAAGTATATATTTCTTTTAAATAAATTACCCGATTATTATGAACTTGAGAAGCACCTAAAAAACTTAGGACGTACAAGGCAGACCAGGGGCCGAATTACCACAATCGATATCGAGTAAAACTGATCGTAATTTTCTTACTTGAGATTAAGGCATTGGATATCGAGTAGGAAATATAGTACATTTTATTACAATTTATCACTTTTCGATGCGATAGCTCTTTCGATTACGAATGCGGTAATTCGGCACCAGGTCCTACATAGATGAACTACAAAAATGATTTTTTATTGAATTTTTTTTTTAAATTTTAAATTTTTTTGAAAATATTTGCTCTAATTTCTTGGTACATTCAAAAAGTCTATAAAGTGCAAAATAAGGACCATGCTAGTATTGTACTTACCAATTTTTTTACAACTTTGTTGATCTGCCTGTAGAGTGAAGCCTTCACGACACTTGCAATAGTAAGAGCCGGCTGTATTGATGCAGGTTTGATCACAGGGTTTCTCTTCTTTGCACTCGTTAATGTCGTGTTCACAATAGCGTCCACTAAAACCCGACGGGCAAGAACATGTATCGGGACCCGAACAGGTGCCACCATTTTGACAGCGAGCCGCGCAAATAGCTGAAATAGGAGTAACATTCAAAATTTAGAATTAGTAAAGGATGTGGCAGTAATAATGAATGGATGCTTTGTTATGGTTTGTTCATTAAAATTAATAGTTTTCATGCAGCTAATTTTAGAAATGACACTCCCTTTCACTTTCAAAGAAACTCACTTGAAAAAATCTTTTTTTTTTTTTTTTTACTTTAGTTCTTCAAAAAAACATCTTGTGTGTAAATGATAATACAACTTACGTTTCATGCAACCATCAGCATGCTGTGATTCACGCATCCATCCCGTACAGCAGTCGTAGGTGACCTGTTGAGCTGATTTGTGACGTATTACATCGCGAAACGCTTGTTCGTGCACCAACTGGACGCGTGTACACATTTGATTCACATGCGTTTGCGGTTGACACGGCGTACTGACATGTTTCCAAATTGGACGTGTATAAACTTCAGTTGATTTTACGGGCATTGTTACTGTACGCTGTTGCACGCAAATGTGACGTCTAAAATGAGAGGGAAACCAAAAAAAAAATGTTGTGAATTAAAAAAGAAGTTACAAGTTTAATGATGTTGTTACACATTTTTGTGTTTTTTTTGTGGGTTGGTTTAATTTTTTCTTGTTAAATTGTTGGTTAAAATTGTTTTTGGCTAGACTAAATAATAAAAAAAAATTAAAAAGCCAATTAGTAAAATGTTTTGTTTTTTTATTGTTCAAAATGGAAATGTATGGTGCGTGGTTATAATTGCCTGAAGATTGAAACGTTTTTTTGGTTTTTTCTGTGAAAAGGATAAAGGTTTTTCTGGTATTTGGATTTATTTGGGTATTAAAAAAAGTGTACAAGTTTGAGTCATTTTCACTAAGTTTTGTTAAATATTGAAATGATTTTTTTATGTCGAAACCGAACAAAACATTCAAAGAAGTGGATTCATAATCACTGTTAACTCTTTGCGGTTGGGTGGTTACTTTACTAACCACATTTTCTATAGTCTTTAAAACATAGTTTATTGGCATCTATTGCCATTTTGCTAAACAATTATATTTTTAATGATTTTTTGCAAAACTTTGCCCTCAGGGTGCTCTGGTTAGATAAATATATTAATTTGAACATATTGTAAAAATCAGTTTTTTTAAGAGGAGACTTTCACGCATTAAATAAAAAGAAGCACAGAGTGTTTATTGTTCATCGAATTCAGTGTTACTTTGATATTTCGGTTGTTTGGTCAGAAAATTTTGTCAAAAATATTCGATTTCAAAAAAATTTATACGAAACAAAAATGTTTATCATAGTTATTTTTAATGCCAACCGCCAGGGTTGGAATGGGGTGGTTTTTTTCATGTTTTTATTTACTTTTTATAATAAACTAACCTTGATTAAAGTAAAAAAGCAATTGTTTTGAGTTTAAATAATTCTCTTCACACGCAGAAAAAAAATATAGTTGTACAAGTTCTGTAACCATTTCTAAATTTTTACAAGTTTTTGAACAATATTATGGTCACTATAATATTGTTAAAAAATTTGGATGTGATCATGATCTCTTATAAGGACGACTGCACTATTATGGCGATGTGTCACAACTTGGATAAGCTATACATTGTGAGAAATTGTTTCCTTAGACATATTAACAATTTCTTTACTACGCGTAACATTTAAGACATCGGGCTATTTGGATATAGGAGGCACAAAATCCGAAATTTATATTGTATACAAAGGTAGACTTCTCTCTGCTTACACACCACTGCTAACTCATATAAACTGTGAAACAGAAACAATGTTCATACAGTACTTGGGGTATGGCGAGTCTTAGGTAATGTTCCATGAAATCTTCTGGATCACATTCAAATGATTGTTGGATTAAAATCATGCATAAAATGTGGAACAAAACAACAAGATCTTCAAGCGCTTTTGGGTAAAAGCGAAACCATGTGATCGCCTATAAAAAGAACGGCTAAATACAACGTATTTCGGGAGACTCGAGTAGACAAAGGTCCCTCCGATCAAGGATCGTAACATCATGAAGACAATACTATTTCTCTTGTGAATACATAGAGGACATATCGCTCATTTGCTGCAACAACGTCATAATTCAAAATCCGAGTTTTTTGAACTGAGTAATACAATATACGAGCCGTTCTATAGTCCATTATTTTTTTGCGTGAGAGTGATTTTTGTTGTAAACATCAAAATCAAAATTCATGTTTTCTCGTATACTTGACAAGAAAAAATTTGGGATAAATACAGATTAGAAGGATTTTAACATCTACTATTTAAATCAGGTTTTATTTCTGTAATCTCATGATTTGTCGAAAATTTATTTAAGAAAAAGCAAAATGTCCTAAAACATTCAAAGCCGTTTTTCTCGAAATGACATTTTTTGAATTATGACGTTGTTGCAGCAAATGAGCGATATCTAAACTACAATATGGCAGAGTTGTAGTTTCTGATATTTATATATTTTTGCGTGAAGAGCGAGAGGTGTGAATATGAATCAGAGTTTTGCATTAATTCATAAAAATCATTCATTCATTTGTGAATCAATTCATAATAACATTTATTAGACATTTCCGTCTGCCTGTTGAAATCAACTTTCCGAAGCCCCCAAATAACATTCATACATGATTGATACATCAATATATCCGCTATAGTCCAATATAGCTTGCTATTTAAAATCGAGAAAATAGTTCCAGAAACTGCTGAAATATAAGCAAAAAACCTATCTCGATTTTTTACCAAAATATTTCTTAACAAATTGATTTTCTCCAACCTTTTTTATATCATTTTTGTTCACCAAATTTTCAAACAAAAATTGTTACCAAACATTTTTTTTTGCCAAAAATAGTTTTTATACCTTCACCATGAGGGTATCAAGGGTATATATAAGTATTCTGGATCGTTATAGATAGCCAAGTCGATATAGTACTTAAGCTATGTACGCCTGTCCGTCTGTATGTTGAAATCAAATAACTTACAAACATAATTGATACTTCAATATATCGGGAAAATCGGCCCACAAATGGCTGAGATATAAGGAAAAAACCGGGCTAACCTCGATTTTTGACCTATTTTTGATCTATATCCGGATTACTAAGTCATTAATAGAGACAATCATTAGATATCCAATGATAGATATTTCAATCGGGAAAAATATTTTTTAACCCGATTTTTTTTTACCAAAAAATTTTTTTGTCATAATTTTTTTTTCACTAGTAAATTAAAAAAAAACTGTTTCGAAAAAAAAAAATTTTTGAAAACAATTTTTGAAAAAAATTATTATTTTTTAAATTTTCAAAAAAAAAATTAATTTTGTTAACCTAAAAATATTGAAAACTAGTTGACCGGCCTGGCTTCGCTCGGTAGATATTTACTAATGCTAGTTCTTATTAAGAAAAATGAGAAAGGAAAAGCAGGCAATATGTATGAAAAATTTAAATTTACGAATTTTTGAATTTTTTTTCTTAACACAGCATCTCCTGAAAATTTCGAATCGAATAAAAAAAACAGCCAAATCGCTCTAGCCGTTCTCACGTGATGTCATTACATACATGGACCATTTCATTTTTATATATGTAGATTTTTATGTTAAAGTATAATTTGGAAAAGGGTATATAAGATTCGGCACAGCCGAATATAGCTCTCTTACTTGTTTTATAACAAATTGATTTTCACCAATTTTTTTACACCACACATTCTTTGCAGCAACCTATTTTATTGTCAAAATTTTTGTTCACCTAAATTTGCTGACCAAAATTAGTTTTTTCCAAAAATAGTTTTTTCTTCATTCAATATGTTTTTATTTTTTATCATTTACAAAATGAATTGAAAATAATCATTTAAAGCATATTTGTAATAGATTTGAATTGAAGGAATTGAAATTTAATGGATCTGAATTAAAGAAAACTTGTATGATTCAGTAAAAAATTAATTCGATAAAGAATGAAATTTCAAAATAATGAATCAATACGTTTGAAGTACTAAGGAATTAAGTCTATGAATTAGTTCGTAATAATTTCTTAAACGGAAAGGGTAACAGATAAAATTGAATTAAGAATTAATTAATTAATTTCGAACATTTTATATGAATACATAAAATTTCAATATCATTTGTTGCTTTTTCCCACTAATTCTAATTAAATAATGTTGTAAATGTGGGTGCAAATCTGGGTGCAAATTCTCGCACTCGTAATCGTTCGTTACAAGCATTACAATTTTCTATAGATTTTATTCGATATCGTATAAAAGAATCCCAAAAATAAAATAAACTCGCACGTTCGAATAAATATTCGATCGTGTTCGATTGCGGTAATTAGCCCCCTGTTCAGAATTGTAGCACACCAAATATACGAAATTCAGTATAAATATAACAAAATTTTTAATTATAATCGGATTATAAGCATAACTGTAACCAATCTCGCATTGCAGTAAGAAAATGTTAAACACACTGAATGCAAATTTAAAAATGCACTGCAGTAATTAATTTAATTTAAGTTAAATAAATTGTAAAATCTTAATTAGCTAAAATTACTGTTATTATAAGAAAAAACAAAAAAGAAAAAAAAAAAAACTTCATATACAACTTTTCAAAACCTCATGACTCACTTTAATTTCTGTACATGGATTTTAACTCATTACAAGTAAATTTTTAATGCAGTACCATTAACTTGTTTTTACTTTCATTAAAGTTAAAAAGACACAAAGAAAAAAAAAAAATACAAAATTTTTAAAGCTAAATAAAAATGTAAAGTGATTTTCAGTCTGTCTGTATGTTGGACTGTCAGCTAAAACATGAACATGATCATGACTTTAAATTGCATGCCACCAACAATTCAACAT
The DNA here is from genome assembly GCA_942486065.2 of Calliphora vomitoria. Taxonomy (NCBI): domain Eukaryota; kingdom Metazoa; phylum Arthropoda; class Insecta; order Diptera; family Calliphoridae; genus Calliphora; species Calliphora vomitoria. The sequence continues at coordinate 27,314,011 of OW818031.2, read as the reverse complement.
AGCTGCATCATACAACCCAAACCAGTATACCAGCCTTTTGATTGCAACATTTTAATTTTTGTCAACCTTTTTTTCTTTTTTTTTTTGCCACAGACTTTTTGAGTTAATCAGTGTGTGCTTTATTTTATTTTTTATAAATTTAGTTTCTTTTTAATAATATTTAGAGTCTCTCACTGATTAAATGCAGCAAATCATTAAGTTGCCTCAACAAAAAAATTAAAAAAAAAATAAAAAATACCATAAAAATCATACACAAGTTGACATTATTTTTGTATGATTTTGTTCGTTATTGTGTGTCTTTCTTAAATCCTACATGATGATTTTCTTTTGATCTATCCTTTTTTGAAATCATTCCAACCAACCATTCATTTCATTCATGCATCCATCCAACGACAGACACTCATGTGTTGAAAATGTTTTGTCGTCATACTGTCTACGTTTAATTCAGTTTCAGATATTTTTTTTTTTTTTATATTTATTTATTTGTTGCCACTCATAGAGGTGTGTTTTTGTTTTGACTTTTCTTGAGGCTTGGTTAGATTTTCCTTTTCATGAATTTTGCAAAAAAAAAAAAAAAAAAAAAAAAAAAGAGATTATGCCAAATTTTCACATTCATTTAAATGTTGGTTGAGAGGCTGTACGAGTGTTTCGTTTATTTACACTTTTTTTTTTTTTAAATTCATTTGATTTCATTAAATGATTGCACCATCCCACACTCATGTGACAAAATATTATGATAGAAATACATATAATTTTGTTTATAAATCAGCCCTATTCAAGAAAATTGGTTGAAATGTGTGCATGTGACAAAGATATTAATGTTATAATTCTTGAATTAAATTTGTAAGTATCAAAAGACGTTACTGTTTTTCGAAAGAAGATCACATGCAACTATAAGATCTATTGAAATACAAAAAAATGCATAAATAGTGGCTTCAGATGGATTTAAATTAAGACCGAATAGCTTAAAGCCCAGAATCTTTTCTGCAGAAGATCCTCGTATAGTAAGCTATTTATATTTTATACCATTACAGGCAAAGAAATTAGATCAATTGGTAATGCTAAACACACTGGTCGTCCAAAAACAAACCCTTTAAATGTCATTATCGAAGCAGTGCCATGATATTGTTGTCACTCAATGCACGCAGAGAAAAAACATGGTTCGGCCGGGTTACGGTAACTATACTGTGTTCTTTGTAACAATATATTGTCGTTCACAAATAATTTAATTTCAAATTTTAGTTACAGTAAACATCGATCCATAATAGGGTGGGTCGTTTTAGCAATCGATATTGTGCCAGTCAAAAAAATTCACTTTTTCTGAAATTTAATATGTGGTAGTGGAAACTTTTTTTCCTCATGCCAAAAATTATCAAAATCGATGGCACAATCACCCCTATCTCGAGTCAATATTTCACATGAAATACGTTCCCTTTTCCCATTTTTCGTTCATGAATTTTGTTCACGTGAAAAAATTCCCCATGTTGTGAAATTTTTAGATGGAATTTTGTAAACAATGAACAGCTGTTACGAACAAAATCAACTATTGTGAATGAAAAGTTCATGGGAATAGCACGATAGCAATTTTCCCTTCGAGGGAAATGGATATTTCATGGGAACATAAATTTCACATGTTTTTCACGATAGAGATGAATATCAAAAAATTTAGGCCTCACAAATCGACCCACCCCAATGTACAACCATTTAAACTTACAAATAACCATTAAATGTTAAGTTTCTATATGTTTACTCATAGTAAGGGGTTATACATTTTTCGGTTTCAAAAGTATTTAAATTTACTTTTGAAACCGAAAAGCACACATAAAGCTATGATTTCGATGAAACTTTTATTTTATTATAAAGCTTGGACCCTGTCATTACGTACGTAATTTAATGTCATTTAAATTACCGCCTCTAGATTGGTTGCAGCAATCGATATTTTTAAGGTAGTTTTCGATTACTTTTTCGAACATTTTCGACAAAATACGGCTCAATGACACATCCAGACCACAATGCGCAGCAAACAGTAACTTTTTCCGTATGCAATGGCTTTTCCACAATCACTTCTGGGTTCTCCGAGCCCCATATGCGACAATTTAGCTTGTTGACATAACCATCGAGTGAAAAATGAGCTTAATCGCTGAAGAAAATTTTATTCGCTAAATCAGCATTGAAAGCCTTTTGCTCGAGCACCCAATCGGCATATCAACGTCATTGCGAATGGTCAGCTGGTTTTAATTGTTGCTTGAGTTGAACTTTATGTGGATGGAGGAGAAAATCCAAATGCAAAATACTCCATAATGAGCCGGATTATCTGCCACACTTTTACTAAGAGAAGCAATATTTTCGGCAGTGCGCACTTTGCGATGATGCACAGGACTGACCACATCTGTAATAATTCCAGTCTCTTTTATTATGCTACATTGCCGTTCGCATTTAGTGATCCAGGCCCTAAATTTTGTATTCCCAAAAATAACTTTTAGTGGTAATAAACGATTTCATTGTATCATAAATATGAGAACATTGCACCACAATATGATTTCATCTAAATATGATTACTTTTGGTCATAATATGATCACTTCAGAAAACAATATGATGTAATATTACGACTATATTTGATCAAATTATATTTTATGATACTAATAATGATCAGAATATATTTGGACTACAATCATAAATCTTATCATAAAATGTTGCTCTTAGTTTATGTTTACCACAACCATGTATTTTATCTACATGTGGGGTCGATCGGAAAATAGTGATAATGCATTTTTATCTTCTAAATTACTGGTCCGATTCTAAAATCCTGAAGCAGGGTGCACATTTATGTATAGACAATTTTTTTTAAAAATCTTTGAAACAAATTTGAAGCAATTAAGTTCCATGTTTGTCAAATGTAGGCATTTCTCATGTTGAAATATTGCAAACAAAGTTTTTACGGAAAGTGATATTTTCCATATCCATAAGCCTATTGAATTAGGCTTCGGTTAGGTTAAAAACCTAGTCCCCCTGATGTAGTTTCTCAATGATATCCAATTTGTATGCCTAAGGTATTCCAAGCTTGGCATTGTATCCATATAGAGCTACTATATGAGACTTCAGATCTATGAGTCCATTAACTAGTGTGCTGAGTCTGGGTCTATTTAGGTTCGTAATCTCCTTTGTATTTTCTAAGTTTGGGTTTTCCCATAGTATATTGGTCCTACTACCGACTGTTGACTTCTGTCAGTTTCTGGCATGTTAATTTATTGTCCATCCTTTACGCTCATTCTTAAACTTTGGGAAGGGTATGAAAGTTTCCAGGATGAGGTATCCATGCATGTTCTTATCTGGGATATTTTATACGACTTTTCATTTCCGTTATGCCGTGATGACCTGGGACCCATATTATGTCGAGATATTCGCAATTAAGAGTAAGAATTTATTTCATTCTTACATTGTAAAACGTTCCGAGATTTAACACTGTTGTTTCTTATGGTTTTGATAAACGCTTGACTATCCGTAAAAATACTAGAGTTGTGCCGCTCTGAACTAAAACGCTCTTTTTTAGTGATTCAGTTAAAAGGTTATACTGCGACTACAAAACAATTTCAAAAACAACAGGTAATTCTTATTCTGTGGTACACTAAAACAATGTGTCAATGTTGTTTTTGCAATTGAATTGTAGACGTAGTATAACCTTTTAACTGAATCACTAATAAAGAGCGTTTTAGTTCAGAGCGTCACAACTCTAAAAATACTAGTTGCAATTTTATTAGCAATCCTCTTCAACTATTATCGCAGCCTGGAGAACATTATTAACATCTAGGATGCGAAAGTATTTACCTATGTTTCGGTTTATTTCATAGAAAACCCTCTAAAGGGCGTATTCACTAAATATCTGCATCTCCATGCTACCGAAGTTCAATTGACACAAGAACTGAAACCTAATGACCATGCTCAGCAAAGAGTTCGTTAAATGGAATACTGAATATCCCAACAGTTAAGCAAGTAGTCAATGTATCCCTAATAGACAATAATCGTCATAAATATCTTATCAATTGGCTGACTCCAAATTATATAATTTTGTCATTTGACACGTATGTGCTCTTTGTACTGTAGAGAGAAGACAATTGGTTACTTCATACATCCTTAGTAATCTAGCGTGAAGATAATTATCACCTAAGTGTCTCTAAGTAATCTGGTGTGTAGTCACTTTAAACGTTTTGTGAGTAATTCGTTCAAACTCGTTTTATACAAATTGTGTTGATATAATTCTCAAACAGTTAATTTCTATTTTTACTTAAGTATACTGATATCCCATGTAATATAGCATGAAGTTAATAGTCACTTTAGTGTCTCTTTGCAGAAAGTTGTTATTTTACCCACCAGAAGCAATCGATTGGAGAGTTGTCGAAGAAAAGTTTGTTTACAAGCAATCGTTTATTGGACAGCCTATGATGTGTCTTTTTAGCTGACTATTTGAGGTCAACTAGTACCCGTACATGTTAAAATAACTAGTTATGTAGCTGATCAAGTTACCAGTTAGGTAGCTAGTAAGGTAACTGAGGCTATTTAACCAGTATGTGAATCCAATGCGTTGATTACTTTAGACCAGCTATTAGACAGTCTCACTGTATTAAAAAAGGGTCAATTGACCCACTGCTTAGGACATGCACGTGTTAAAATAACTAGTCACGTAGCTATTGAAGTATCTAGTTCCCACCCTAAATGATGGGTAAAATCACTAGTTCGGGACTGTCTCCTAGAACTGCTGGGATCATAGAGCACACGTATTTTACATACACAAAGTTTCATATGGATCACACGGTATTTACATGTTTACATGTGGAAAAATGTCCCAATACATGTCACAATACACATACAATACATACCGTGTGACCCCCTATAAGGAATGAAACACATTTTTACCTTGATGCCTTTATTAATCATCAAAATTGACGCATTTGGAGTAATGGCTGAAAATCAAATGTATCCACAACCTCTCACTGTTTGGCGTTATTGGACCATGTAGAAAATGAGACTGGCCAAGCAGTAACTGTTAAAGATTGAATAATAACAATCTGAAGAAAAAAAAACTGCGTAGAAAGAATTTAAATAGAAAACATGCTAAATTGTGCACTTTAACAAGTTAACATTTAAATGTTGCCTTCAACATTGGAAAATGTTGACTTTTTTATGAATACAATAGGATAACAGCTGTTCCTGTGTCTGTTAGTTGATATTTCAGGAAACATTCTCACCCTGTGATGCAATTTTATTTATCAATTGCTACCATTTTATATTTATTAGATGCATAAATATTCAATAATTCATATCTTTAGAGTTGGTTAGTTGCAGATTTTGTGTGAATGACTGTGATGTTGTGTGTTACAATATTTTGTATTGTATTGTTGCTATTATTATTATTGCTGTTTACGTCTTAGATATTTATGCTGCCATAATTTTATTTAACGTCTGCTACACAAAACACAAAATGATTGCCTCCGTTTATAAATGTCTTTACACCAACGACACGATGTTGTTTACAGAATAAACAGAGTGTTGAAACTATTAATTTATGAAAAGTGGGAAATTGTAAATATGTACGTTAGGTAATAAACAAAAGTAAGCTATTTGGTGCAGGGTGGTTTAAATAAAAGTATTATTTTGTAAAACACAATATGGAGCACGATGTTCCTTTCTTGTAACAAGCGATCATTTGCCTATTAATTCGATAATTGGGTGTTGGCGATGTTAATTGACTGGCCAGTATTTGCGACTTGACACCGGTCATTTCTTTTGTGTTGTATCGTTCTTGATCCTTGAGACGATATAAAGTTCGTAACCATCAACTATATCATGGAAATTTAGTTTGACAAGAACGTGCTTATATTTCGATTCTCTTAACAATCTAATACTTTGAGTTACAAAACCATTAGCATAATAAATATGCCGTTTTTTGCTGATTGGCATTAGCAAAATACTCGTACTACAGTTATAATGAAACCAGTTGCAATGAAGAGTTATGAACACGAACCAACAAAAAAAAAAACACTTTTCCCTTTTATAATGGATACTTTTTAGTTAAATGCAACGTGCTTCTCACGTTATTTTACAATGCGTATCGCCTCCTCCTGCACAATTACCGTTTATTGTCGAATGGTTGTGGTAAGTTGTGTTATGTTTTTGCTCCTTCTCCATTCTACTACTACAGCTTCTTTAAAGGCTATTGGAACGTCAGCAACATAATCATCATCATCGTAGTCAATTTCCTCACTTCCCAATACAACATTGTTAAGGCAACACTCGTTGTTGTAGGCAACACAGCATTTTGTAGAGGTTGGGGCAAATTAACTAAACCACACGGCCATTATTACAAACATACGAGAACTAAAACTTAAAACTCACTTGTGCTCCACTAAACGTGTGCACATGGATGGATGGATGAATGGCTGGTTGGACGTTTGAAAGGATGATGGTTTTAGATGAATGGACCAATGACCATTATTCAACCTCAAGTTAAATGGTTTTTTTTAAAGAAAAGGCCACAACAAACCAAAGAACAAAAAAAAAAAAAAAAGAAAACTAAATATAACCGTACAATACGGAAGTTTTAGTGGATGGATGGATTCTTGTTAAAAACGTTAAATAAAATTTAACAACATCATCATCCTCATCGTCCTCTTGTACATCATGAACAGCATCAGCATCATCCTCAGCATTAACAACAGAGTCATTTTCACTAACAACACACTACAATTTACAGTAACAAATGCTAATTTGATGTCATGCATTTCTGTATTTTTGTTTTCCTTGAGTCGTTTGTTGAAAGCTTAAAAAATTACCTCTGGTGTTGCTGTTTTGTATTCACTAGCACACTCCTCTGTTCCTGTTTAGGGATCATTACGAAGAATTTATTAGCGAGTGAAAGACAGAAGAAAGCATTCTTGTGTTTACAAATTTACGCGTTTCTTGAATTTTGTTGATGGGTGTTACTTACTCTTGAGTCTGGAGCAGTGCTTCCCAATGTGGATCGTACTCATTAAGGTTCTCAAAGCCGTAGCCGGATGCCTTGTTGGTTACCTACAATACGATAATTAGTACGGAACACAAGAAAACGAAGGTTGCCTCAGTCAAGGAACATAATGTCATGTTGGCAGATCAGTTGCTCCTGGGATGTCATCAGAGTATACATCCTAACTACAATATCAATCATTTGTAGCATATCAGGAAGGACATTCCTATATACCCTTAAAACATAGGAAGTTAAGGATCCATTGTATGAGACCTCGTAAATGATCTTCATAGAGACTCCATCAATTCCGCGATTGCAGGATACCGGATTAAAGTCATAATTAAGGTTCACCCATACCAGGTGTTATTAACAGCAAAAGACAAGAGTGCTTCTGTCACAGCTGATATGGAGATGGATCTTCAGGCGAGGTTATGGTCATGGTTCTTAAGATTACTGATCAGTCAAAGCTTCGAATTAATTAATTGAATTTGAGCTTATTTCACTAAAGTCTTAATTTGGAATTGAAAATGCTAGCCATTCATTCTATAGCTCATTCCCAACATCTAATTCTTTAGCTTCATTCAAAGATTTTCTTATAAATAGAATTCATTTATAGTTGAATTAATTCATAATTGAATTCATTCATGGTTGAATTATTGGGCGTATGACTTAAAAATGTGCGATTTTCAATAGATGGCGTATCTTTTGAACTCATATGTCATTTTGTTTACACATTATAGTGTAAACAATAAGTTTTTTTGTTTCGAAAATGTCGAATATTGTGCCAACAAAGCGTTATATGCAGGAAATTCTTTTTTTACTTCTTTAACTTGAAAAGAAAGTATCGCGGAAACACATCGATTGCTCACCGTATGGTAAATGTGTTCCATCGGTGTCAACGTGAGAGAGATGGTTTGTGCGGTTCAGAAGTGGTGATTCCAGCCAAATAAGTTTGACGACCAATAATTGTAGGCATTACTCCATGAAGATTGTTACAAAGCTCAACAAGAGCTTGAAATATCATTGGGAGCTACTTAAGTAGCAATTCCAAAACGTGTTCGAGCAGCACAATTCATCCAAAAGCAGTGAAATGATTTTGTATGTCCGAAATCATGTTTGAACGCTATAAAAAAAATAATTTTGGCACTGAATCATTACTTGCGATGAGAAATGGATCCATTGCGATAACCCGAAGCGTCTGCAGAAATCTGACCAGACCATCGCAGGGAACCTGTACTGAACACAACTGATTTGCTTGTAGCGAGCATTGGCTGAAAATGCACAGAATATGCGGCCAGACATGAAATTATAATAATCCATCATGACAACATTCGGCCACATGTTGCAATTCCTGTTAAAAACTATTTAGAATGAAGTGGTTGGGAAGTTTTGCCTCACACGATCTAGATACGCTTCACTTTGGAACAGAGTAAGGAGTGAGATCGTAAAATTCTTAACACACGTTTTTCATTAACTTTAAACCCAAGTATTATTTGATTTTTTTTTTTATCAAGTAAAACATGCCAGTTATTATGTTTAATGTCAATTATATTCATTTGTTGTTAATCTGATTAAAATTTTTAACAAAATCCAACTTTGTCCTACAAAAAGTTGGCCAAGCATTCAAAGATCTGCCGTCAAACTGTTTCCAATGATAATAAATAGTACCAGGAGAACTTGTCCGATGATAGAAAACCTGGTTCAGGTAGAAGGAATGGCCCACATGATGTTTATAAAGCCAACAAAAATTGAAAGCATTTTCAAAAGAGCTCCCAACACATCCGGTAGAAAAGCAGACCGGTTAGCTCAGTGCTCGGACTATTTGGTACGAAAAGTTAAAGCTAATGCAGTTTTAAAAACATACAAGGCTCAAAAAGTTCCTGACGGGAACGCTGTTAAAAATTTAGGGGCCAAAAAAAGAGCACGCAAATAGAAGTCAAGTTTTATAAAAATAAATATGGATGACGAAACGTATGTTCTGGCAGATTTTTCGCAATTTCCTGGTCAAAAATTTTATGTTGCTGATGCCCGTGGGAATGTTAAAGAGAAGTTTAGGACCCAAAAGCAGATAAAATTTCCCAAAAAGTGTTTGGTATGGCAAGCAATATGCAGTTCCTGCAAAGGAAGCCAATCATTTGTTACAACGGGCTCTATAAATATCGAAATTAACATCAAGGAATGTTTACAAAAAAAGGCTGCTTCCATTCATAAGACTTCATAATGTGTCCACTTATTTTTGGCCTGACTTAGCATCCTGTCACTATGGTAAGCAAGGTCTTGAGTGGTACAAGAACAAAAATGTGGTATTTGTACCAAGAGAGGCAAATTCTCCAAACTGCCTGGAGCTAAGACCACTGCGGAGATATTGGGCTCTTGTTAAAAGAGAGTGGAAGACCACAAAAAGGTGTCCAAAAGTGTGGTAGATTTTAAACGGAGATGGGCTACCTGTTCGAGCAAAGTGACAGAAATCACTATAAAAATGTTAATGGAAGGGTTTCTGAAAATGGTTCAAAATTTCATTACTAGTGATTAAACTATAAGAATATTCTTTTTTTTCTGTAAATTGTAATAATAATTTCAATCAAATAATAAGAAAAATTAAACTGTAAGTTTAGTGGTTGCGGTTTTATTAACATATATGTATGTTAAGAATTTTTCGATCTCACTCCTTAGTCGATATTGGCTTGATTCATTGTTGGCCTCAAAAGATGAGCAGTTCTTTTGGCGCAGAATCCATATGTTGCCAGAAAGATGGGAAAATGTCATAGCTAACAATGGCCAATATTTTAAATATACATATTTTTGTTGTACAAATGTTTGAAAATAAAAGCTAAAAATTTGAAAAAATACCGAATTTTTTAGTCATTTTAAAATTAAAAAAGTTTGAGAAGTACTGTTCTAGAGCAATAATTTTTTACTTTGTATTTATTTCATTTTGGGAAATTTGTTGCATTTTTATGCATATAAGTTGCATGCATGTTGGCTAAAATTTGTGTGTGTCATATTTATGTGGCACATAAAAAGGTTTTAATTTCCATTTGCAGCATAATTATGGGCTGGCAAGAAGAAATGTTGTTAATGGGAAATTAGGACATGCGATTTATAATGATTTGGCACAAAATTGATGATCAGAATTTTAAATGTAATTGGTACACTTCGTGCCAACAGTAAGTTGCACAAGAAAGTTGAAGAAATTTTGGGAAAGAAGTAAAAAATTCGTTATTAACATACCTTTTTGTTCGAGATTGTTTTACATTTTGGCTCATCTACTGCGAAGATTTTGATGATTTTTAATATCAAACTGCTAAGGACAATGACAAATATTTTTGGTGTATCTCATGAATATCGGTTTTCTATTTTGGACGTGAGTGTGTTTTAAAGAGACAGACAGGCTGACATAGCCAAAAGGGTTCATAATAACATAAGTTAATGATAACAAATCTCTTTTAACCCGAAAAAATCGAAGATTTCATTATGACCTTCTTGTCACAAATATTGAATCAGTGATTTATAAAATTTGTCAAAATGTCTTATTATGAATTTCCTAGTAGGGTACACAAGCTTCGACTTAATCACATCTACCACTTGTTTCTAATTTAAATAATAGTTTGAACTAGTTTTATAGAGCCCAGTTTTTACACCATAGATTATATCTATCAACAGCCAAAACATTGTCACCCCATTTGAATAATTTAAACAATAATTAAAATAATATTCAAATAATTTTTGTTAGTATACCATCCCCAGCAACTTAACTTGATTTGCATGTTAATTTGTTTTAATCATTAATATAATCCCACAGCGTTTTGTATAAAATTTATACAAAATATAATACTATTTTTAGTTTTTTAACCAAACCAAACAAAAAAAAAAAAAAAAAAAATAAATAAAACCTTAAAATAAACAAAGTAAAAGCTTATCAAAACTTATATAGTTTATCATTAATTATGTAAAACGTGATCTTCATTAACGTACCACAAATATAATGCCATCAATTTAAATTTAAACTTCTTCAATTCATTTCAGGTCAATTTACAGACACAGTCTTCACCACAACTCAACTCTTCTGCAATGCAGGGCTAATAATTCATTAAAGCAACACTCTACGAATATTCACTCTTCTTGCTAATGTTTTGTGACTAAAAACCACGTTAATTTGGTTAACTCAAACTTACTAGCGGTCTTATTTACTCCAAATCTCCAAGTAATAAATCTGTTGTTGGCCGGCCTGACTGTCTGTCTGTCTGGCAAAAGACAAATGAACTTGATCGTCGTGAGCTTCAAAATCCAGCAGAAATGCCCATCAAATTTGTTTAATGCAATTTTTTTCTTATCTGTATTTTTGACAAGTTTCAACATTAAGGTAAGTTTTAAGTTTATTATAAAATTTATTTTGGTTTTATTTGGGAATTTTTTTTTATAAAAAAATTTTTTTTGAGAAAAACAACTTTGATTGAAACCCTTAGTTTAAAATTATGTTTGGTAGTTTTACCAGTACCTTTATTAATCCAAGTGAAGAAGCCAAGAAATTGATTGATGTTTTAATCAAGAGATTTTTCGGTTGTTTTAAATCAAGGACGGCCATGTAATTTAATTAATTTGAAATATTTATACAGAAAGTTATATTATATAAATTTGCAGGATGCACACACATTGTTTGCCAACAAATTTTATAATATTCAAAATCACCTGCACCTTGACAAAAAATTTCATAAAAATCGATGCTCAGTGGGGTCAATCTGAATCTTCCAAACTACTGACCGATTGATAAATTATATATGAACGTTTCGTAGAGGAGGACACAGGCTTTAAGAAAATGAAATTTGTGACCAATACAGAATACAAGGTGCCAAATTCGACCACCTCTGTTTAGGATGCTTTGTACTGCTTGTAAAATATCAAAAAGTATTGTAGTGATAATCCAAAAAGTACAACAATTTTCAATCAAAAATGCATTGTGACGACAATCACTTTGATTTTGTATTATAGACAATTAAACCCGGGGAGGGTCAAACTTTTTGAAAGAAACACAGGATTTCGCATAAAATATCATTTTATTTTTCAACATAGTTTCATTTGAGCTCTATACACTTTGTCCAACGATTAATTCTTCAATTTGTTTTATCCCTTCCAATAAATAATGTGAGATGATTTTATCATTGTTTCCGCCGAGCCATATATTAAGGTTTGGTCATGGATGTTTGCCATTGAAACTGCATATGTGTGCACTAGGGTGGGTCGATTTTTTTCACGAAAAATCGTATAGCAGAAAATCATTCTACAGATAATTCTAAGAAATTTTCACCAAGAAACCATAGGTCTAAAATCAAATCCTATCTTGCGCATTTCGTATTTCTTCCAATGATATTTCAGTATTATGTTTTTTATAGTTTTTTTTATTGGATAAAAGACGAAATGCGCAAGATAGGATTTGATTTTAGAAATATGATTTCTTGGGATTTTTTACTTTTTGATCGTCTATAGAAATCGATCCGGCCTAGTGTGCACCCTTGTATTGTCCTGGTGAAAAATAACTTTTTTCTTGGCCACATGCGGTCGTTTTTTACAAATCCTCATTAAATCAACCCAATACATGGCATAATATTCGGTATTGATTGTTTTACCCTTTTGAATGTGGTCAATATGGATTATACCGCATGCATCCCAATCTGGTGTGTTGAACAACGCCAAACACTCCTGCGATTGGGTTTCTTGTCGATTGTGAGCCTCGATTACCCATCTTACCAAGTGATCATTCAAAAACGAAACCACTGAGCGATGTGAGATGCCTGTGTATTTCACAATCTCTTACACATTCAATCTCCGATTGGCCAACACCATATCGTTATTTTTTTAATTGTTTCGAGTGTAGAGACGTCAACTGGGCGTCCAAAATGTACGGCATCTTCCGTGCTTGCACGGCCACAACGAAATTCAGTAAACCACTTTTTCACCATTGAAATTCATGATACAGAGTTCACATAGTATTTATCAAGCTTACACAGAGAAAACAGATTCGTGATAGCAACCGAATTTGTTGCCAATCGAATAATTCGGTTGCACACATAGAATTTTTCGTGAAAGCAACCAAAATTTTTGTTAACCAAACTGTAAAATTCGGTCACTAGGGTAGAATCATTCGATTGGCAACAAATTCGGTTGCTATCACGAACCTGTTTTCTCTGTGTAGTCTTGATTTAAGTGATGATTTTTTCACGCAATGAATAATGCTTAATGAGAATATGAAATTAATTTTTTTTAATTTTCCAATGGCTGTCAAACACAAACTAAATGACGCAAATTTTAACAGGATTCAACTGACTGTTGACAGGAGCAGTGTTGCCCTTTCAGTTAAGAGGCGGGAAATTCAAAAAGTCAAAGCCCTCGGTCAAGGTATTGAAGTCGATTTGAAACAAACCAAGTGCGAAGGTAAATAAATTCCTATTTATTTTGATTTTCGCAAATATTATTTTGGCAATATCTCAATCCGCCTAGTCATCAAAAAATAATCAAATTCAATATTTTGAAATGAGTTTGAAAAATGTCTTAATTTTGACAAAATGATTATTTAAATATTTGATAAGAACTGGCCTTTTCTATAGCGAATATGTATATTAAATGAAAGTTGTTTTAGAGGTCTATCTATTGAGCTGCTAAAATCTGAACAGACCATTACAGGGAACGCAACTGATGGGTTAAAGCGAGCATTGGCCGAAAAATGTCCAGAATATGACATGAAATCGTAATATACGCTCGGCCAAACCTCTTAACAAGTATTTAGAATAAAGAGGTTGGGATGTTTTACCTCACTCGCTTTATAGTACAGACCGTGCCCCGTACGACTACTATTTGTTTCGATCGATGCAAAACGCTCTCTATGGAATACGCTTCAATTTGGAGCAGATTTGTTCTTGGCCTCAAAAGACAAGCAGTTATTTTGGCTCGGAATCCATATGTTGCCAGAAAGATGTAAAAAGGTCAGAGCTAACAATGGCCAATGTTTCAAAATAAAAGCTAAAAATTTGAAACAATCCAACATTTTTAAGTCATGCACCCAATATATCAACATTTTTTGTTGGACTTTTGTTCAATTCTATCTTGAAAAGAAAGGAATAGTTTTTCTAGATGGTTTTAAACGTCGATTGGTTTGTTTAGAGCATTTATCTATAACTTACAAGTCATGGGATTTATACTAATCTTTCTCTTTAAAAACTTCACAATCTATGTCTTTTATTCAACAAAAGATTTGATATTCACACAAATTTTGTCGGAATACGGATCGAAATTTCGAATATTTGGTTAAAATCAATAAATGAGTGATTTTTTTTTTTTTAATTATCAATTCTTTTAGCTATTTTTTTAAAAATAAGCTGTTTTTTAATTGACTTTATGTGATTTTGCTCAAAATTTTTAATTGGAAAAAATTATCTGTTTGGTTGCTAGCAATAATCTAGAATGAAACTTTAGAAACTTTCATGTTTAAATTGTATATAGTTATAAATTAACATTTGTAAAATTAATTATAATGTTGCATAAAACTAAGTTTCTGCTTCTGCTGTATATGTACAATCTTCAATTTATTTGTGTTCGGCTCTTGGTGAGTATGAGGGCAGATCTCAGATTTACTGTAGTGTATTAATCAGTCGAACAGTTCCAATAACTTAAGTATGTATGTATTCGGTTTCTTTTTTTAGATTTCACAGTTCACTGTGTCATTATTTGAACGTCTCTTTTTTTAACATTTTAATTATTTATTATTAATTTGTGTTGTTGATGCGGTTGTACGTTTGAATATATTATGTACCTTGTTCCTGGGTTGATTGTGTCATATCTTTTGCTTGTAATTAAGCACAGACAAAATAATTGAGTCCAAGCATACAGACACATACAAACTTATGCAATCATCCATCCTTAAATACACACACATAAAAAACACATGTTTAAATTTATTTATTTTTTTCTGAAAATAAAATAAAATGCTAAATGAAAACCAAACTTCAGGTGGTCAGTCGCTGTAGTGAAGCTACTTGTCTGTTCATATGTCCTTATGCTGTTTTTGGTGTCCTTGTGTGGAAGGGATACATACACTGAGGCCTTAATAAACGGTTTAGTGATATTGTATAACAGAAAAAAGCTTACGAAGGGCAGTATTTTAAGTGTTTGGTGTTTCTTTATTTTAAGTAGTACTCCCCGCTTGCTTGGTATTACATTTTTTCCTGTATTCTGTTCTGTTTGCTCTAGGTGGTCGTTTGTTGAGTTGGCCGTTCATATTAAATTACACATCAACCTACAACTACGACGACGAGTATTTTGTCATTTTGTATTTTTATTATGGCAGTACAACACGCAACAAATGTGTAGATTAGGGTGGCCTTTATATTCCAATTTTTCGATTTCCCGTTCTCCAAGGTCCAAAATTCTACCTCATCTAAAAACCAAATGCTGAAAATTTTAGCAAAAACTTATAAATTTAAAATAAATTTAAAAATTGAAAGTTAAAAAAAGTTCTATTCAAAATAGTTTTTGCATTTCAATGGGTTTATTAAAGATCTATAAATGCAAAATATAAAAAATGTCGGACTTCGATAACGCATTATAATTTGATACCAAAAAAAAAATCATATAATTTAATGAATCCGTCAATTTCAAATCCGTTTCCACTCTAACACATAACCAAGGGTTTTCCACAAGAGGTGTTATTTTGAATAACCCGGTATTTCGGTAGCTGTCACTTTTGAAGCTTTTATTCATTGACATTTGACAAGTAGAAACTACGCCATTACTAAAAGTGGTACGATACATGTATCAACAACGCATTGAAATTATTAAAATTCACATTTATTGGGTCGTCGTGAAGTACCTTGTCGGACCGCAAAACAGAAATTGACAGACAAATTCGAGCTGTTGGGACAAGTTAGTGATGTGAAGAATAAAACCCGTGCACGTCGTTCAAGAACAACTGAGAATATTGCTGCTGTATCCCAAAGTGTTAAAGAAAACCCAGGTTTGTCCATTCCTCGTCGTTCTTTTGAATTGGGCATTCCAAAAACGTCATTACACCGTATCTTTTGGTCGGAGTTGGGTGATATTGATCTGGACAACGTTTACTTTCAACAAGACGGTGCTACGTGCCACACAAGCAACGAAACCATTGCTCTTTTATGGGAAATGTTTCCGGACCGTGTTATCTCTCGAAGAGGTGTTCACAATTGTCCATCGAGATCTTGTGATTTAACACCATGAGACTTCTTTCTTTGGGGCCATGTGAAAGATAAGGTATACGCCAACAGCCCAGCATCGATTCAAGACCTCAAAGATAGAATTTGTGAGGCTATCGAGGACATAAGGCAGCCACTTTGCGATTTGGTTATGGAAAATTTATGAAAAGGATATGGTCCTGTAAGCGTGGTCGCGGTGGCTATTTGGCTGATGTTGTTTTTCATTATTAACGGCATACCTTTCCCTTTATCATGAAATAAACATCCGATCATTTATCTCAAAAAATTTCATTTTTTTTTTAATACCAAAATAACACCTCTTGTTGGAAAACCCTTTACAACTGTTAAAATTTGGGTTTTTAATCCTCATTTAGCGTAACACTAAATTTAAATTTTAAAAATTTTGTTTATTGGGTGTATGACTTAAAAATAGCTTCTATTTTGAAACATTTGTACAATATACATTTATTCAAAGTATTGGCCATTGCTAGCTGTGACCTTTTCCATCTTTCTGGCAACATAAGGATTCCGAGCCAGAACTGCTCATCTTTTGAGGCCAAGAACGAATCAAGCCAATTCCGGATACTCTGTTCTGAAGTGAAGCGTATCCCAGAGAGAGCGTTCTGCAATGATCAAAACAATTATTAGTCGGGCTGGGCACGGTCTGAACTTTAAAGAGGGTGAGGCAAAACTTCCCAACTACTTCATTCTAAATACTTTTTAACTGGTATTGTAACATGTGGCCTAGCGTTATAATACGGTTTCATGTCTGGCCGCATATACTGGACATTTTTTGCCCAATGCTCGCTTCAAGCTTTCGGTACAGGTTCCCTGTGATGGTCTGGTCAGATTTTAGAAGCTCATAATAGATAGCACACTTTTGATCCCACCAATTACAGAGCTCGGCTTCAATTCGTATGGTACCTAACTTCCCTGCTTTTGGAATTCTGCTGCAAATGTTTTTAAATTGCTGCTCAAAATGATTTTGCAAGCTGTTGTTGAGGTTTACAACAATCTTCATGGAGGAATGCCTCCAATTCTTGGTCTCCAAGAACCGCACAAACCATCTCACTCATGTTGAAACCGATGGAACACAGCGGCACTTTTTTTTCAAATAAAGGCAAAACTTCCCTCATATGACGCTTTGTTGACACAGAATTCTACGCTTTTGAAGCATAAAAAACTGTGTGCACTATAATGTTCAATGTGAGAATAAATCACAGATATGTAGCCTTCAAAATTACACATAAGTTATTAAAGGTTGCTTCAAATAATGAGAGCAACAT
Source organism: Calliphora vomitoria (assembly GCA_942486065.2). Lineage (NCBI taxonomy): Eukaryota > Metazoa > Arthropoda > Insecta > Diptera > Calliphoridae > Calliphora > Calliphora vomitoria. Next base: position 27,296,509 of record OW818031.2, on the reverse strand, counting down.
CTAAACTAGAGTTTCCAAAAAACCGAAGAATTTCAAAAGCGCAGTTTCGGTTTTAAAAAATTGAAAACCGATCGGTTTCGGTTCGGTTTTGTGATAATTTATTAACTATTAAATCAGTTGATAATATAGGAACTGCTAAAGGATAAAGGAAAATTGGTACTTTTTCTTTTAATGGTACCTTTTTAATATATTAAATTAGTTAAAGTTGGCTAATATGCTTCTCAGTAAATAAATAATCAAGAATAGGGTGCTAAATTGTATTATGATACCAAAAATGGAGAACTAAACCAAACTAAGGAGTACTTTTTTGTTCTTCAAAATGAATTTTCTATGATATTGATATTGAGCCAGGCCCTAAGACTTTGTTACAAAAATTTTGCATTATTTAGCCTGCGAAAGGTAGCCTGCTACATCATCTGAAGCAATTATTGTAATACAATTTAAAAAATCATAACAAATCTTAAGATATTTATACCGATCTATGTTTAGAGATATTGGATGAATAATGAATCATTTCTAAATTTTGAATTGTTCTAGTGAAAATAGATTAAAAGTGAAAACCGAAGAATAATTGTCGGTTTTGGTTTTAGGCCTTGAAAAACCGCGGTTTCGGTTAAAATCGAATTGGAAACTCTAATCTAAAGCCCATTTTGCTAAAATTTTCAGCATTTGGGTTTGGATGACTGGGAACAATTTTAGACCTTGGGAGCATTGGAAATCCAAAAAGTGCAAAATAAGAGCCACCTTAATGTACGTATTATGTGTATATGTTTGACGTATGAGTAGTCTACTCTTATTGTATTTAACATTTTAATTGGTATTGTACTGTGTATTAAATATTACGTTGAGAAAATAAGAACTTGTCAACTATCGCCACAGGTTAATTAAAAATTAAATTAATTAAATACCTTTTCAGAAAAAAACAAACAATGCAGACTAAAATTTGTATTAAAAATTTCTCACACTCATATCAAAGGAAATATGATACAAAGAAGTAAAAAATGTATGTATGAGTAATACTGATATGTTGAATCAAACCTGAACATTAGTTGTTTTTATTTAACTATATTGAATTTAAGACATTTTTTAAGAAATTTAAAACATGTCACATAACATGAATAATTAACTATTAGGGACAACTTCATAGATTTGAATAAACCCCACAATAAAAACATATATTTATTTAAACTACTTTCTAAGTTGCTCAATCATAATTGTCAATTACTTGTCAATCATTCTATTGACTTTAATAACTCCTACTACACACACTATTTTGCCTGCAACTCTCTTTTACTCATAACTTTTAGCTGCTGCATAGAAGATAAACAACTTTTACAGCAATTAATTTTCAAAAAAAAGAAAAACATATTTATTTGCAACAACATCAACAGCAGCTTGCAACAAAATTCATAACAACAATAAATTTTAAATGCTATTTTTTTCTCTGTGTTGCTCATATCAAATGTGGGTTCAATGGTTGGTTGCACTACTCCGCAGTGTTCCAGTGAAAACAACATCATGACAGACGGACAGACAGACAGTCAGCCACATAAAAGCGCTGAAAAAAAAATGTTATAGAATTTTTATTTATGCCCCAAAGGCATAAACATATTATTATGCAATAAATAAAGATTTAAACTTCAACACTAAAAAATGTTGCACGAACAAAAAAATCTCTTGTCAGAGTGCACAGTGTTTGACGGTATGTGTGTTAAGAAATTTATTTCTGCAACATCAACAAACAAATGTTTTAAATATTTTTGTTTAGATCATGTCGTTATTGTTCAACAAAATAAAAAGAGAAGTAGTTTTTCATTATAGTTTAAAGTTTTCTTGCAGTGTTACTAGTACTCACTCGTATTTATTTTTAATGTAAATATTTATGATGGCGTAGAAAGCTGTTGTTGTGAAAAATTAAGACATTTACGAAAAGTGTGGCATGCAACAAATGGTAGAATGTTTCCTTGTGTGCCACTGCTTTAAGATGTTTATATTTATTTTGTTGTTGCTCCAAATGAACAGAATTTGGCAAACTAAACCAGAATGTCTAAATAATTAATTGATTTGTGATTCATTTCAAAATAATTTATTTATATTATTTTGAAATGAACTGAGATTCAATTAATTATTATTTAGACACATTCTTATATGGCATTCATTTACATTATTTAAATAATTTAAAAAAATTAATTTTTTAAATTTTTTTGAAATACGTAATCCAATTTTGCTCAAATTATCAGCATTTGATTTGAAAGATACCACTTTTTGAGTTTCTTAAATTTTGAAAAATCGTCCTTTGAAATTTCCAGTTTTTCCATTTTTTTAACAGTCAATTTTTCAAAATTTGTTGGAAAGTTGACTTTTTACTTTAAAAGTATGAACAAATATATTTTGAGCAATAACTCAGTGTTAAATTTTGATCTTGAAATAAAAAAATCTATTAAATAGTATTTCATGAGTTTTTCAATTGAAAATTGTTTGACGAGTTTCTTATGGAAAATGATTGGACTAATTTTCGATAGAAACATTTTCGACGGCTTTTTGACCTTTTACAGGCAAATCGTCACACCTGTCTGTCAGGTGATGTTTGTTATAAATAAATTTTAAAAAATTAATGTTGTTACGTTTTAACCTTTTTAAAACCTTGGTTTATTTCCTTTAAATAATCCTGATACTTTTGATTGTAAATAGAAGCCGTTTAGTAGTTTAAAATTGTAACAACTCTTTATTTAAAATCTACAACAACAACAGTTCAAATAGTCACTCAGTGTCTTTATACACGTTTATTAATTCGCAGAAATATACACACACTTTATAATGTACAAACTTCAAAGTACAAGGCAGTTGGTGTTAACTCTAACAGCGCCTATGATCAACTCAACTCACGACTGCAACCCTGCTACTATTTATACACACGCCATCTTTCGGGAATTTCCTATAATGCTCTTAACGGACAACTAGTATGTTCGAATTCTAGAGCTTTCAATGTCAATGTTAACAGCTTTAAACTTTAGTGTTGCCATACTTATAAACAATGAAATTAATATACAAATAGCTAAACAATTAATACTAACACGTTTTTTTAGACTTATATATGTAATTATCATTTTAAACTAGCACTGAATATTACTATGTCTCATATACACTTATGCAACGCTAACGAACTTAACTTAATATGAAATAACTTAATTTAACAAAAAGTAATGAAAAACAAGTAAGAGAGCTATATTCGGCTATACCCTTCACCAAATTATATTTTAAAATAAAATTAAAAAAAAAATTTTTTTTTTCAAAATTGTTTTTTAAATTTTTTTAATTTTTTTAAAATTTTTTTTTTTCAAAATTGTTTTTTAAAAGTTTTTTCCAATTTTTAAAATTTTGTAATTTATTAGTGAAAAAATTTTATGACAAAAGAATGTTTTTTGTGAAAAAAAATTCGGGTTAAAAAATATTTTCCCGATTTTGACCCATTGTAGGTCAAATTTTCTATAGCCTTATATACATGGTTGCAATGGACTTTGAAATATCTATCATTAGATATCCATATTGTATATATTTATGACTTAGTAATCGAGATATAGATAAAAAATAGGCCAAAAATAGAGGTTGTCTCGGATTTTTACTTATATCTCGGTTATTTATGGACGGATTTTGGTGATTTTAAATAGAAAACTTCTCGAAAGCATGTCTGACAGAATTATTGAGGATTTGGATCCCGAAGATATCTGGGGTCTTCAGAAAATTGATTTCAACAGACAGACGGACCTAGAATGGGTCAAAATCGAGAAAAATATTTTTTAACTCGATTTTTTTTTTACAAAAAAAATTTTTTTGTCATACATTTTTTTCACTAATAAATTAAAAAAAATATATTTTTAAATTAAAAAATTTTTGTTTAAAAAAATTGGAAAAAAAATTTAAAAAAAATTTTAAAAATTAAAAAAAAAAGTATTTTATTTTAAAGTATAATTTGGTGAAGGGTATATAAGATTTGGCACAGCCGAATATAATTCTCTTACTTGTTTTTAATTAAAAAGTTTCCGATGAATTTTTAAAAGACATGTTTTCGACGAGTTTTCAAAAGAAAACTTTTTTATCCGTGTTCTTAAAGAAACGTTTTAGACGAGATTTGAATATAAAATGTTTGTATAAGACTTTGGCAAGTTTTGAACAGAAAATTGCTCAATTTTCTTTATAGAAAATTGTTCGACTAATTTTCAATAGATATGTAAGTCGTCGACGAGTTTTTTAAAAGAAAAATATTCTACGAGTTTTTATCTATAAAAGCTTTCGTTGAATTTCTTATATATACATTTGCTATAGAAAAGATTAGTTTTTAAAGTTATTAATAAACATGGGATCTAAACACTCTCCTAGATAAATTTCCTTAATTATTAAAATATTGTTAGCTTAGCGTACAACCGTGCAAAAATAGTTAATTTTAAATATTTTTGAAGAATGCAGTTTTTTATTTAGTTAATAGAATCTAGAATAATAAATTATAAGTCCTTTCTAGAACTTAGGATATTTTATATTTCACATTATTTATATTAAAAATTGTTCTTAACACATTTGCTTGTAAAATGTTTTCTGGTTTTAACTCTGTTATTTGATTTGAAGACTTTTTTGTCACTAAATTTGATCTCAATAGCTATAGGGCAACGTCAAATTTCAAAATTATCTAATATTTCCTTAAACAATTTATTTGGTTAAAAATTAAGTATGTTATTAATAACACTATGCTACACCAAAAATATGTAGGGGTTCTTATATAGCAAATCTGTTTTTTCGGAAATACACCAAGAGAAAAAATGTAGTACATATTTACTGTAACTATTTCAACAATTTTACAAGATTTTTAACAATATTATAGTCATAGTAATTACGTATATGCTTGTAAAGTAATGTTAAGATTAACATGCATGTCGCAATCATATGTAATAAAAAAATATATGTTTATGTCAATCATGTTCATGATGAATCATTACATTATAATATGTTGTTCTTAGATTATGGTAAATCCTTCATCATAAAAATGGTTGTCGCCAACCTATTCTTCTTTACTGCAATCATATATACGATTGCTACACTCATTTGAATCGTAACTTTACCATATTATGGTTATCACAAGCATATAAATATTTAGAGTGACCAAAATATTGTTCAAAAACTTGTGAAAATGTTTAAGTGGTTGCAGTAAACATGTACAGCTATATTTTTTCTCTGCGTGTACTTACTGTTTTTATTGAGTAGTACATTTTTATTCGCAAATGTTGTGAAATAAAGATATTCTTAAGGTTAAAACTTCAAAAAATCAGCAGTATGTTGTTTTGAAATTGATTTTAAAATTGTTTATTTTATTTTTGAAAATCGGTTATAAGATCTCTGTGTTATTTTCCAACCGATATTAACGGCTTTACACTACTCTTTACAGAAGGACATAGCGGTCCGGAAAATATTTTATAAGATGTGTGAAAATAATATAGAATTGATTTATTTCTATTGTTAATATGAGTACATTGCTTTAACCCTTTGATGACCACATGGACACCGGTGTCCCAACACAAAAAATATTGAATAACTAAATAACGAAAAATTGAATGGGTGCCATTTCAATTTTAATTAGTTCGTAAACGTGTCTCTTATTAATGTGTTTAGATTAAAATGATTATGGTCGTGAAAGGGTTAACTTATATTTCACTGAGTTTTTGAAATAAGCTAGAAACTTTTTGTACATAAATTACGATTATTTGAGGTGGTTAATTATAAATTTTATAAGAATATATTAATCAATTTGATATCACACCTCTAACTATATCTTACAAGCAAACCTTACTGAACATTTCCACATTAAAAATAAGTAATGAGAGTTACAAAAAAACTATGTATTTCTTACAAGACTAAATAAATTACATAAGAAAAACAAGTAAAAATAAAAAAAAAAAAAAATGTAACTTACTTACATACGACTTCACTAACCAAAGATACATCACAATATACAAATATTTGATGAAATAAGTTAAACCACTATATTCTTATTCTTAGATCTTACTTCCTTCCGACTACGATTTATAGATAAACGCATCTTTAATAAAATATTTAATTAACTTTTATCATATTATTATTTTTTCGATGAAAAGTGAAGTGCATATTAACTTTTTTTTACTATTCTCACTTTTTTCTTCAAATATTTCAACAATGTGAACTTACCTCAAGTCTCTTACAACAACTAAATAGAAATTCTATTTCTATTTCTTTTTCCTTTAGAAAACTGAACAAATAAATAACAACTACGTACAGCGAGAAAAAAAAGTCCTCTACAAAACATGGTTAAAAAGGAAATTCTACTCGGTTGTGTAGAACTAGAAAAAATTCTACAACAAACCTTTTATAGACAATAAATGACTACAATGATGTTATTCAAATGCTTTATATGGTTAGTTTTGAAAAAAATTAAATAAAAATAAATAAAACATTGGCAATGTGAGTACAAAAAAAAAAAAAAAAATGGAAAATTACAAATGCTACTTTGAGATTCAGATATATGAATATTTGTGTTGTTGTAGTTGTTGCTGTTGTTATGAAAAAAAAGAAGCAGAAACAAAATCTTAAGCATCTATCTTAGACCAACTACAAGTAAATATGTAGAAGTCAAATATCACGGTTAACAGAACTTTAGTAGAATTTGTTCGTTAGATACTATTTTAAGACTAATTTAAAAATCTTTGTGAAAGCTCATTTTTATGCTCCCTTATACACCAGTGAGGCCTATATATTCAACTTTTGTTATTAGCTCTCAAGGCCTCAAAATTATTCTCTATCACCTAAAATCTAATTATAGAGAATTTGAGCAAATTCGGTTAGCTTTTAGAGGTTGCTAATTTTATTGGACGTTTAAGGTCAAAATAGTTAAATAAAAATAAATGTTGAAAAAATTCAATTCAAAATGGTTTTATATTTAATATACCCATAAATTTGTATAGCCACAATAAAAAAAGATGGGGGTATACTGATTTTGTCACTCCGTTTTTAATATATGGGCAATTCCACGAGAATGACTACCACGACTGAAAAAACAAAAACCCTTGAAACTTTTTTTAAAGATGATTTGAATAGGAGAAAACACTAAAATGTTACTATGTGAAAGTACTTAGAGCTTATTACATCATTTTAAATGCAAAAATAATAGTTTAAACTGACTATATTTAAGTTTTTAATTTAATTAAGTTTTAAGTTTTTAATTTAATTGGTATGTTTTAGGCTAAGATTGCGGCGGAAACTAAGCTTCTTATTAGCATGTAGTATGAAATGATTTTGACTCTGATTATTTTTTTGCTATCATCAAATTTTTCATTGAAACCGAATATATATTTTCTATTTATTTTTTAGTTTTTGTATACATATATTTACAGAATATATATTGTTTTACTATGAGAGAAAAATCTGTCACGTACGGTATGTCATGTACGATATTAAATTTTATTTATTATAAAATCATCCAAAGATTATTTTTATTTAAATATGGCGGATTGTAAAGGAAAAATATTTGGTTTAGTGTAAGAAATTAAAAGAAAACATAACTCCTCTCTCGATTCGCAAATTTTCACATATTTCTACATGTACCTCAAAATTACTTCCGTTTTATGTCACGTACGATATCCCTTTATTTCGCACTATATTTTGGACAATAATGTTTGGAAAGAACTTATTATTTTTTTAAAATATAGTACACTCTGAATGGAACATAAAGACCAAATTATTTTTCAGATACTCTTATTTTTGCAAAACCTACTATAGGCGTACAAATGTCACGTACCATGATATGGAATTGCCCATATCGAAATCTTGGTAGAACCAAAAAGTATGTATTGGGTGTATAACTTAAAAATACGGGGTTTTTTTTATAAATTTATTCATCTTTCTGGCAACATATGGATCCCGTGCCAAAAGAACTGTTCATCTTTTGAGGCCAAGAATGAATCAAGCCTATTTCGAATACTCTGTTCTGAAGTTAAGCGTATACCAAAGAGAGCGTTCTGCTTCGATCAAAACAAATAGTAATCGGACTGGGCATGTTTTGGACTATAATTCGCTTTAGGAAAACTTACCTACCACTTCTTTCTAAATAGTTTTTAATAGGTATTTCATCACGTGGCCGAGCGTTGTCATCATGGAATATTATAGGCGAATATTCTGGGCGTTTTTCGGCCAATGCTCGCTTCAAACGACTCAGTTGGGTCCTTTTGGTCCCACCAAATGCAGAGTTCACATACGATCTCTTACGTTTCGGGTTATCACAATGGATCCATTTTTCATCGCAAGTAATGTTCAAGCATCATTTCGGACATGCAAAATCGTCTTTCCAAGTCTCTCAGCATTAATTCCTATAGTACCCAATTTCCCTGCTTTTGAATGAATCCTGCTGCTCGCAAACATTTTGATATTACTGCTTGAGTAGCTCCCAGTAATTTTGCAAACTCTTTTTGAGTTTGACAACAATCTTCTGGAGTAATACTTCCCATTCTTGGTTTTCAAACTATTTTGGCTGGCATGGGCGGTCTTTGTCTTCCGTGTCAAAATCACCACTTCTGAACATGGAATACATGCATTATAAGCTTCGGCGAGTAATTGGTGTGGTTTAGCGGTACTTTTTATACCCTTCACCATGAGTGGCAAGGGTATATATTTGTGATTCCGTTTGTAATTTCTACATTTTTCATTAGCGACCCCACAAAGTATATATATTCTCGATCATTATATATAGCGAAGTCGATATAGCCATGTCTGTCTGTCCGTCTGTATGTTGAAATCAACTTTCCGTTACAAACATAATTGATACATCAATATATCGGGAATTCTTCCGGCTCGTTCGCTATTTAAAATCGAAAAAATCGGCCTACATATGGCCGAGATATAAGGAAAAGACCGGGACAACCTAGATTTTTGGCCTATTTTTGATCTATATCTGGATTACTAAGTCATTAATATAGACAATATGGATATCTAATGATATATATTTCAAAGTCCATTGCAACGGTTTATATAAGGCTATAGTAATTTGGATCTACAATGGTTCAAAATCGTGAAAATTATTTTATAACCCGAATATTTTTTTACCACAAACATTTTTTTTTCACTAATAAATTAGAAAAATTAAAATAAATTAAAAAAAAAGCAATTTGGAAAAAAAAAATTGAAAACAATTTTGAAAAAAAATTTTTTTTTAAATTTTGAAAAACAATTTGAAAAAAAAATTTTTAAGTATAATTTGGTGAAGGGTATATAAGATTCGGCATAGCCGAATATAGCTCTCTTACTTGTTTCAAATTAAGGAAGTAAAGCAAAACTTCCCGCATATGACGCTTTGTTGGCACAAAATTCTACATTTTTTAAGCACAAAAAAAACGTTGTTGTTTACACTATAATGTTCAATGACTAGTAAGGATAAATGACAAAATGACATATAAGTTATTAAAGCCAAAAATCGAGTTCAAAAGATACTCCATTTGCTGTGAATCCAGCATTTTTGAGTTATACACCCAATCAGTTTTTTTTCAACATTAATATGCAACCTCTAAACGTTATCCGATTTTGTTAAAATGTTCAGCATTTGGTTTTTAGATGACGTAGAACAATTTTAGATATTGGGAGCATCGATAATCTAAGAAAGCTAGACATACGTCCCTCCGATTTGATCAAATTCATCGTAAGTAGTACGGAGTCAAGTTGCTTCTATTGTCTTGCTGACTTTTGTATGACAAAATCATGAGGTGTATGTAATTTATGCCTCTTGAGTTGTAGATACAGAATCATGCCTGTAAGTTCAACAAATAGATAACTATGGTGTTAAATACCCAGCAGATAAAATTAACTAATTAATTTCAAATCAATATCTAAGGGTAAAAATTACGAAATATTTTTACGAAATATTAAGTTACCTAGCCTTTACACATGCAAGTAACAGTTCGAAAAACACGACATATTGATACTTTTGCACTAACACAATCACACATGCGTGTGTAAATTTACACATACATGAATGATTGTGTTAGTGCAAAAGTATGAATGTGTTGAGTTTTTGGAACTGTTACTTGCATGTGTAAAGGCTAGGTAACTATGGAAATTAAAAGAATATTTTAAGATATTAGCAATTCATTCCTTCCCGTCCCTGTCTAGTTACAAATATATCTTTATACTATTCACATACAACATACATACTGTTGCATTTGCAACATCGTTTCGTTGTTATTGGTTCCCTAGATCTTCTCCTCTGCAACGTATTTGTTGGAAGCCAATTTAATTTTTCTAAATGGTTTTTCAGTTTGCAACAAATCAGATTAGAATTTAAAATTACAATTAGTTTGTTGCTATTGTGGGTTTGTTTTTTTTTTGTTATTGGTTTTTATTTTTTTTTTCCTCAACTTTGGTGAATTATGCATGAAGGCAACTACAACTCACAAGGCAACAAACTAAAAGTTAAGGATTTCTTTGTTGTTTGTTGTTGTTGCTAGTAAATACTAGGCACATTTGTTGAATGTTTCCGATATTGCTATCTAAGAATTATTGTTGAAAAGTACAAATTGTAAATAGTTTTTTTTTTATTATTATTTATTTGAAAGTCAGCTTGCATAATCATGAGGATTGTGTTCTAAATACGGTGGTTTTCAAGATGGTTTTGATTTCAATTAAAAAAAATTGAAGTAAATAAAGTAAAAAATTTAAAATTGTTAAAGAATCTTTGGGAAATTGTTTAAATATAATAATTGGCACTAAAAAATAATATTACTTACTTTTGAAGATTTTGAGAGTGATAAAATAAGCTTACTACTCACTAAAATATATGGTTGTGGTGACCATCATCGAACAGCTTCATATTATGATTGAAATATGTGTTTCAAATCAATCATATACCATGTCATTATAAAATATGAACCAAAACATTGCTGTAGAAAACAAGTTATTATGGAAATAAAATAAATTTAATCATAAAGTGATTTGTGACTACCATTTATGATGGCTTAGAACATAGCATAGTTGCAGCAAATATGTATTTATCTTGTCTTTATCTATACTTGGATAACTGGTACTTTTTTAATTATAATTTGTATAATGCTTTAAAAAATGTGTAAAACGTAGTACCCTCATAATGCATTGAATTTTTTATTAAACAAAAAACATAAAAAGCCATAAAAAATTAAAAATTATTTATATCATTAACAAGTTTATGGTTTTATCTCAACACTTTTCATTAAAAACCCATTAAAACCTCAAAATAACTTTTTAAAACGATTTTTTTAATCCATTCCACCAGTAAATTATTGTTTTCAAACTCTATTGAATTTAGAGGAAAAAGTTGTAAAATTTTAACAATAAAATAAAAAAAATTAAAAATTTACTGATAAGAATCTCATGATTTCATATTTCAAAGTCAATAAAGTTAAATCATAAATACTTCTTTTTTATATTAATTATGCCAAAATTTTATTTAAGGTTTTGTGTTTTTTCTTTTTTTTTCTATACAAAAACAAATCTTAAAATCACACGCTTTTTTTACATCATTTAAAAAAAGTTTTGTTACAATTTTGTTTAGTTTTCTCAGGCATATTGTAATGAAAACAAACAAGCAATCGAATTAAATTTTAAAACTAGTTTTTTTATCTTTTAAATCTTTTTAAAATTAATACAAAAAAATTTATATATGAAATGGTTTATTAACTCATCAGAAACTATGCCGCCAATGCATTGTTCGAGTTTTCTCAGTTGTTAGTACTTACTTTGTCTTCTTTTAGGTAGGAAGATTAAAGTGAGAAACTACACTTAGAGAAAAATTCGCACTCTTTTGAGGTTAGTTTTCATGATAATTTTGTATATAAACGAGGCTGAATTTCGTTGAATTTCTCCTTAAATTGGTGGTTGTGAACTTGTTGGCATAGACATTTGCCTTCAAAAACCCCATACAAATAAATTACATGGTGTTTAATCACACGATCTATGCCAACTCTCATCACTAAAACGAGAGACTACACAAACAGGAAACGTCTTACGCAATAATTAAATTGTTCCTGAAGCTGTAGGGCACGTGTCTACGCACAGTGGGGTTGATAGAAAAAAATTATAATAAATCCGAATGTTCTAAACTACTGGTCCAAATGCAGAATATTGTATAAACGTATCGTAGAGGAGGTCATAGGTGTTACTAATACAATATATACAATTATGGACAATGATATAAAGAAAGTGGGAAGGTAAATAACTTACTGATTATTTCACTAAGTTATTATTAGGGGCGGACTTTCATGCATTTATTATTAAAAAATGTGCGCCTAAAATATGCTTCAAAAAATCAAAATATGTCCTCATACAAATACAAAATATGTGATTCGGATTGTATTTTGACGTTAGAGAAAAAATATGCATTTGCATATAAATCCGTCCCCTAGTTATCAGTTATAGTTCAAAAGATAATTAAGTTTAAGTTTTTAAATTTCCGTGTTTTCCTCAAATACTTGTATTTTCGGTAATGAATGTCTAAATATTTTACTAAAAATAACCTCTTAATTCTAGTAAATTTCAAAATAACACGTAAATAGTTTTTGTAAACATGCAACCTACTTCAGGCAATGGTCGAATACTTATATTAAATGAAAAATTTATCTTTTTAATGAAATTTTTGTTATTAATAACTTATATGTCATTCTGAAGGGTACATATCTGTCATTATACCCTTCACCTTCGTGAGAAGGGTATATATAAATTTGTCATTCCGTTTGTAATTTCCACAATATAATTTTCCGACCCTATAAAGTATATATATTCTGAATCCTTATAGATAGCGGAGTCGATTTAGCCATGTCCGTCTGTCTGTCTGACTGTTGAAATCAATTTTCTGAAGACCCCAAATATCTTTGGGATCCAAATCCTCAATAATTCTGTCAGACATGCTTTCGAGAAGTTTTCTATTTAAAATCAGCAAAATCCGTTCATAAATAACGGAGATATGAGCAAAAATCCGAGACAACCTCTATTTTTGGCCAATTTTTTTATCTATATCTCGATTACTAAATCATTAATATAGACAATATGGATATCTAATGATAGATATTTCAAAGTCCATTGCAACGATGTATATAAGGCTATACAAAGTTGGACCTACAATGGGTCAGAATCGGGAAAATATTTTGTAACCCGAATTTTTTTTCACAAAAAACTTTCTTTCGTCATACATTTTTTTCACTACTAAATTAAAAAAAAATTTTTTTTCATAATTGGAAAAAACTTTAAAAAAATTTTTTTTAAATTTTATTTTAAAGTATAATTTGGTGAATATAGAATATAGCTCTTTTACTTGTTTATTCTCACTTAGTTATTATACATTATAGTATAAACAACAAAGATTATGCGAGAAGTTTTTCTTCTTTAATTTGGAAAAAAGTAACGCTGAAGCACACTGATTGCTCACCAAAGCAATGGTGAATGTGTTTCAACGTGCGACAGATGATTTGTTCGGTTCAGAAGTCGTGATTTTGACACGGAAGACAAAGGTCGGCCAGGCCACCCAAAAAAGTTTGAAGATGAAAAATTTGAGGCATTACTCCATGAAGATTGCTGTCAAACTCAACAAGGGCTTGCCAAATCATTAGGAGCTACTCAAGCAGCAATATCAAAACGTTTGCGAGCAGCAGGATTCATCCAATAGCAGGGAAATTGTAAACCATACAAATTGAAGCCGAGAGACCTTAAAAGACGATTTTGCATGTTCGAAATGCTGCTTGAACGCTATAAAAGAAAATTTCCAAGAATATGCGGCTAGACATGAAACTGTACTATTCCATCATGACAACACTCTGCCATATGTTGTAGAATGAAGTGGTTGGAAAGTTTTGCCTTCCATCTCTGTTTAAAATCTACCACACTTTTTGACACCATTATTGTGCTCTTCAATTCTCTTTTAACAAGAGCCTAATATCTCACTAGTGGACTTAGCTCCAGGCAGTTTGGAGGATTTGCCTCTCTTGGTACAAATACCACATTATTGATCTTGTACCACTCAAGACCTTGTACCATAGTGACAGGATGCCAAATCAATCCAAAAATAAGTGGACACATTCAGAAGTCCGTGATGCACAGTGGGTCAGAATCAAAATTTTTTGGAAATAAATCTGGCATTTCTAAACGGATCGCCCGATCGGGATAAAATTTGGCGTGGGCGTAGCCAAGGAGTATTCGAGTTTAAGTTATTAAAATGGACCCTACAAATGCTCCAGGCGAGGCGCTATGGGGGCTTAAAGCAGGGTACCTTCGACATGTAAAATTTTTAAACACGTGCCACTTTTTGGTTTCCCATCCGATTTCAAAGATTTTTAAATGTTTGGGAAGCGCTCGGCTAGATCTTGCAAAAACATACCTACGTGTGCTATTTATCTCTTATAATTTCCGAGTTATAAGCATTTCAAAATTGAAATTTTCAAATTTTATCCCGATCGGACCAGCCGTTTAGAAATGCCAGATTTATTTCCAAAAAATTTTGATGCTGCCCCACTGTGTGATGTTAATTTCAGTATTTGTAGAGCCCTTTTGTAAGAAATGTTTGGCTTCTTTTGCTGCGGCTGCATATTGCTTGCCATGCCAAGAACTATTTGGGAAAATTTTCTACTTTCGGGTCCTAAACTTTTCTACAACATTCTCCCGAGCATCAGCTACATAAAAATATTGACTCGGAAGCTGCGTACGTTTCGTCATCCATTATGCAGCAGGTATATTTTTGTATAAAATTTGACTTCAATTTCCGTGCTCTGTCTTTGGCCTCTAGGAGAGTTACTGTCAATAACTTTTTGAGCCTTGTATGTTTTTAAACCAGCATTGGCTTTAGCTTTTCGTAGCAAATAGTCGGAGTACTGAGCTAAGCGGACTGCTTTCATACCGGATGTGTTGGGAACTCTTGAAAATGCTTTCTATTTATCGGCTTTAGAAACGTCATGTGTACCATTCCTTCTGCATGAAACAGGTTTTCTATCAACGGACAAGTCCTCCCGGTACTGTTTAATAACATTGGAAACAGTTTGATAGCAGACCTTTGATTGTTTGGCCAACTTTTTGTAGGACCAAGTTGAGTTTTTTTGAAAATATTTAATAATTTTAGTAAACACTTTTTTTTGCCACTGATTTTAATCAGATTAACAACAAATGAACATAATTAACATTAAACATAATAACTGACATGCTTTACAAAAGTTACTTGAGAAAATCAAATAATACTTGGGTTAAAAGTTTTAATGAAAAACGTGTGTTAAAGTTTTTTCGATCTCAGCCCTTAGTTTAGAAGACACAGACTTATTACACCACTTTGATACTGAGCAATCCCACTATTCATCATTACATTGCTTTCTAGTTTAACATGCAGTAATGCAGAATATAATAAACATTCATTGTCAAGTTTGATAGTAAAATTTGCTAGAATATTTATCATTGAATTTGACACTTTAATTAATATTTTGATGGATCTGATCTTTAGCCGTGATGTAAAACAACTCCATTAAAATCTCATTCTATCATGTCATTGAGGTGTGCAGTATGTCATTCACATCCGATTTGTTTCAGCTTCAGTCTTTCAAAATCCACAGTATGTTTTCTTGTCACATTAAATAAAGTGCAGCTTAGTTAAAATAGCCATTGAATGAAAAAATAAACTATAAACTATCGTGATCTGTCAGTAAAATAAAATAAAAGAAATATAAAGCAATCAAAGACATCGTATGATTTATTTCATTATATTGCTTATTTTTCATAATATTACAATTTATTATTTCCATTACAAAATGCAAATCAATGTTAGAGAAAAAAGGTCTTAACCACCTTTTAGTTTTTTTGTTATTTTAATTTATTATTCTCTTTAATTTGTTTCTTTTTTTCTTCTTATCGTGTTAAAAATATAAAACATTGTATTGTTGTTGTTTATTGAATTGTTAAATGGGAAAAAATTAATTGAAATAATTTGCATAATTACGTTTAAAATATAAATAAAAATGCAAAACTAACAACAATTGAAAATGACATTTTGAACAAAGACATGATTTACGGTTTTATGCGTTTCTAATGAATCTAAATGTCATTTTCACAGACTTTTTTTTCTAATATTTTTTTTGCTAATAAAAACATAAACATAAATTAGATAATTTTATAAAAAAAATATAAGGAGAAATGTAATAAATTCGTATTAAAATAGGTGGATTAATGTTATTTATTATTTTTAGTGGCTAATTAATTTAAAAAAATTTTATAAAATTGTGAGGAAATGAAAAAATATATATATAAACACACCCCGTATTCTCTTATCTAGAAGCTTGGGTCTACCTCTACAAATAAATCTTATTATGTCATCTATATCTCCTCCTGTTTGTTTCCAAAATCCACTATCCGAAGCTCCCAAATAACTTACTGATCTACTGTCTATGTTACATTAATAGATCGCATATGCTTCCGAAAATTTTTATATTGAAATTATATGTATGAATCAACTTGTTAAAGCTCCTAGTTAACTCAAGCACCCAAATAACCATTGTGCATTGGTGCATTACAATATACAGAATACAGAAATATATAATTAAGCTACGTCAACATTATAATAGAAAAGAAAAAGATCTTTAACGGAAATTACATAAATTTTTGTTAAATCATTGATAATATTTATTTAAAATTTAAAGAATTTTTATTAACTGAGTAAACCTATTCATTCTCTTAGATATTTATTGAATTTTATAATGATGCACTTCTTAACAAAACAATTTCATAACATTTAAACTTTTTAAAGACTTTTTCAAAATTCTTTCCACTAAGTTAATAAACATTTTTAAATATGTAATTTGTAAAGCGCTGACATTGATGTATAAATAAATACTAATCACATCTTCTATTCTCATGTAAATTAGAATCTAACATTTAACGGATACATTCTTCATGATGTTTATATATGAAATTATTTGAGAAAACAAATTGCTCAAAATATCAAAAAAGATTTTTGTATTGTAGCTGCTGTGGAAATTTTGATTTCCTTGCTAAAGTTTATTTAAACGATAAACACACTCACGTTACTCTAATTAGGTTAATGCACGATCTGTAAACTTACAAGTATCCAAGTACTCGTACTCGCATTTACTAGCTGGGTGTTATATTATATTTAAATACATAAATATCTCTTCATATAAACATACTCGTACACAGCTACATATTATGTTTATACGATATGGTTATGTTGTGTATGTGTGTCATGTTGCTGGGTTTACCCTTTGCAACAGAAAAAAAAAAAATTGTTTTAAATATAGGTGTTGGGAAAAAGTTATTATCTTGTATACATAAATATTCAACAAAAAAAAACTGAAGCACCTCTAGAGAACCACATTTTTATTAGTCAAAAAATTCAAGATAGGTTTGAATTTGCTGAAAATAGTCACAGTTTGACAACTGCCAGTTTGGGAACTGCATGAGACATTTTGTGATCGTGTAATCTCTCGTTTCAGTGGTCGGAATTTGCCTCCTAGCTCGTTTATTTCAACAGCATTGAATTTCTTTTTATGGGGTTATTTAAAGTCAAAGGTCTATTCCAATATGACTACAACTAGCCGTTCATTGAAGGAGGATATTCATTACTGCATCAATCAAATATCAATCAACTATAGTGTAAAGAAGAAATTATCGAATTTGGTACCGACAAAGCGTCACATGAGGAAAGTTTTGCTTTTCTTCTTTAATTAAAAAAAGTGCTGCTGATGCACACCGATTGCTCACCAAAGCTTATGGTGAATGTGCTTCTTCGGTTGCAACGTGCGAGAGATTGTATGTGCGGTTCAGAAGTGATGATTTTTTTTTAATTTTTTTTTGTAACCAACACTCAGGGGTTACCCCTATATATGCAGTGCATTGTGTTGATGTTAGGAAATTATGTTTTGGGAAGGAGGAAAGAGGGAGTAGTGTTTGTTGACGTTTGACTTGAATTGATAAATATTATATTCCGCCGGGAATACATTGCCAGGTAGTAAATTCCACATACGTATGGTTCGACCAAAAAAAGAATTTTCCCTATAATGTGTCGTGCGGTTTGTGCTCAAGTGTATAGCAAATTGGTGCGATCAGCGTGACAGTCGTGTGCTCCGAATTAAAGTGCGCGTATTAGATATGATATTACTTATGTCTGCTGAACAACACCCGTGATAATATCTGTAAAATAAGGACAAGCTGCCCACATTCCGACGATGTTCTAAAGTATCGATAAACCGGGTAACAGTTTCATCACCTATAAGATCAACCGCCCTTCTTTGAACCCGGTCCAGCAGCTCTAGACTTGACCTTGCAGCTCCGGCCCATAAGTGGGAATTATATTCCATCTTCGGACGAATGAAGCTAGTGTATATGCGATGAAGGTCGGAAGGAGAGAAATATGTCCGACAGCGTCTCAAGAAGCCCAAGCACCTAAAAGTTTCCTTCGCAACATCGAATATATGACGGTTCCAACGGACGTCACACTGTATTCTCGTGCCTAGAATCATAAGGTTATCTGAAACTCCAACAGTTGCGTTACTCATACGAAGAATTGATTGTGGTGAAATCTGAAGACGTTTGTGTGTCAATAGGGAGCACTGAGTTTTGAGTGCGTTGAAATTAACCCGGTTCAATTCACCCCATCTGGAGATTGTTATAAGGTCACGATTTATCGAGTCATCCATATTCATTCTTGAGAGTTTAATCTCAGAAAGAGTTGGTCTATGGTCAAATGAATATGAGTGACAGATATTACTGTCATCCACGAAAAAATATATTGTATTTGAAGCGATTGTTAGTAAATCATTCATGAAAATTAAAAAAGGGAAGGAGAAAGAATAGAGCCCCGGAGGACTCCAGAGCTCAATATGAAGTTATCGGAGCAAACTCCATCTAATACTACCCTTATAGTACGTCCACGAAAGAAACTAGAAATAAAACGAGAAAATTCAACCCCGACTCCGGGCGATAATTGTCCGGATTGGTGGGGTCGCCTTTTTTTGGGATTGGGGAAAATCCCAGATTGATATGAAAGGTAGAAAAGGTTTCTTAGTGGGCGGGCCAGAGATGATGAACATTTTTTTAAAACAAGTGCCGGAATACAATCTGGACCAGGGGATTTGTGCACTATGAGTCCGGATAGAACTTTCATACCTGCCCGAGTTCCGAAGAATATTTTAGGAATAATACAAGATACAGTGGGTATCACAGGCACCGATTGATTGCAGTCGGGAAGAAGCCCAGACATCTTGAAAGACGATTTTGCATGTCCGAAATGATGTTTTAACGCGATGAAAAATGGATCCATTACGATAACCCAAGCGTATGAGATCGTATGTGAAGGCCGGCCAACCAGCGGAATAGACACCAAAACCAAATATCCATGGCGATAAGGTGGGAGCAAAAGGGTCCTAACTATTATGAGCTGTTAAAATGTGGCCAGACCATCACAGGGAACCTGTACCGAACGCAACTTATTCTTTGGAAGCCAGCATTGGACGAAAAACGCCCAGAATTTGCAGCCAGACATGAAACCGTAATATTCAACGTAATAGACAACGCTGGGCCACATGTTGTAATACCTGTTAAGAACTGTTTAGAATGAAGTGGTTGGGAAGTTTTGCTTCACCCGCCTTATAGTCCAGACCGTGCCTCGTCCGACTACTAATTGTTTCGATCGATTCAGAACGCTCTCTCTGGGATACGCTTCACTTCAGAACAGAGTATCCGAAATTGTCTTGATCTTGGCCTCCAAGATGAGCAGTTCTTTTAGCTCGGAATCCATTTGTTGCTAGAATGATGGGAAAAGGTCATAGCTAACAATGGCCAATACTTTGAATTAATTGAAATTGTACAATTGTACACTCAATATATTCGCGTTAAAAACGTTTGCTTTAAGTTTCCACTGGGGAAAAACAATATATTTTATTTTGTTTTTCAATATTTGTAGAAAACCTTGCAGAAATCACTTTTACCCTTAACCAAAACCAATAACTAAAGCATTTTTTTTTCCGATGTTGAGTTTTATCTTTATTTATTTTATATTTAATATAAAAAGTGTAAAAACCAACATAAAAACTAAACGCATTTACCACACACACATTCACCCCGGTCGGGAGACAGGGAACACGATGTCCCAACCGTTGTTGGTTGCAACGAATGTGCCAGTTGTTGATGTTGAAGTTTTTGTTGCAGTTGCTGTTTGTTATTGTTGTTAATTCAGTAAGAAGCTTATGCTACTTTCTGCCCTGACAACTTTACTTTATTTTCGATGTTGTTATTGTTGGACATCTTATGGCCAACATGAAGAAAACAACAACAACAACAGCAGAATATAAGATAAATATTTAAACCATCATAACAATAATAATAAAAAACAAAAACAACAACAGCGATTACAGCAGTAGCAGCTAGGTATATGGAGCACAGTGGGTCTAAACTATCAAAAAATATGAAGTGATTTTTTTGGATAATTCAAAAAACCTTTAATATAGATTTATATTAGCAAATATTACCGTCTTTTAAATATTATACACATTCCATGTCTCATCATGTATTAATATTTGTGTTATCTTAAAACTTGATTTTTGAAATTTTTACTGCTTCTCTCTACTGATATTCACAATTTAGTTCTAATCGGCCAAGTAATACAAAAGCTTCAAATTTAACATATGGACATTTCCACGCATCCGAAAGCGACATCGTACGTAGCCAATTGTGGTACTATTTTTAGTGCAAAAGATTTTTTTCCGCAAAATCAGCGAATTAAAACATAATTTATTAAAGAACTTTTAAATTATGTTGTTTTTATTCTACAACCTTAATTATAATTTATCATGTAACATTTGTAACGCTACATACTTTCGAATTTTGTACCTAAAAGAGTCATGTCGCTAAGGTAATGCTCTGTATTTGGTTGGAGCAAAATAATCCTATTTATTATAAGCTGCAAGCTGAAATATGTCCAGACCATCACAGGGAACCTGTACCGAACGCTACTGATTCGTTTGAAGCGTGCATTGGCCGAAAAACGCCCAGACATGAAAACGTAATATTCCATCATGGCAATGCTCGGCCACATGTTGCAATAACTGTTAAAAACTATTTACAATGAAATAGTTTGGAAGTTTTGCCCCATCCGTTTTATAGCCCAGACCATGCCCCGTTCGACTACTATTTCTTTCGGTCCATGCAGAACGTTTGTTCTGTGATACGCTTCACTTTGGAACAGAGTATCCGATATTTGCTTTATTCGTTCTAGTCATCTTTTGAGGCCAATAGGTCATATCTAACAATGGTCAATACTTTGCATAAATTGTACAAATGTTTCAAAATAAAAATTCCGCATTTTTAAGTCATATAATGCATATAATTTATTAATTATAGAAGATATTTACTGTTACATACAAATAATAACTTTGAAGTGCTGTAACTCCTGAACTAAGAGAGAGAGCAGACACAAATTTTAACGTTTTTAAGCTTATAATAAAAATTATTAAAATATAAGCTGATATTAATTTATGCGAGACATACATACATACGATCGCGAACGAGACACACTTCGAATATCAAAAAAATGTTTAGTGTGTTTATTAGATGCACTAACTAGTTTTTTAGTTAAAGCCACTATATTTTGATTTGAATTAAAATTTTTAATCACTTTATTAGAAAGTACGCGGAGTACTGATATGTTCCGGAACGCGACATTGGAACATTTACAGTATAACCATTTTTTATTTATTTGTATTGTAAAAATTTGTTTTTTATATAATGATTTTATGAGAAGAGTGCCAAGAGATAGAAAAAATATATGTTCAGTTCAATTTTCTCATGATAACAACAAATTTATACATTTTTTTAATTGATGTTGGAAAAAATCATTTGCTTCTGTGGAAATGCCGATATATATATTTTTATAGGCCCCACTGTATAGTAGTAGAAAATAGCAGCAGCAGCAGCACAACAAACATCAACAGCAAATTACAATATTGTGTTGTATGTTGTTGTTGTTGCTTTTTATTTGGGTGCTGTTGCTGCTATAAAGCAATAACAATTATGTTGATGCTGTAATGTGATCTCTTTTTTGTTTGTTTTCTTTTTTCATTGGCTGTTGTTTTTTGTTTTTGTTTTTATTGTTTCTAAAATTGGATCGCTTTTGATCCAGATGATGGCGATGTTTAGCTGTTGTTGTTACTGATGATGGTGCTGCTGATGATGATGATGAGAACTGGGTTTCAACAGAAATGCTGTAACTTTTACCAGTTTTATGAATAAAATGTAATAGTTGTTTGTTTTTTATTATTTTGGATTTCTTTTTTTTTGTAATTTTGTACGAGTATTTCTTTTCTTCACCTTTTTCACAGATATTTGTTTTCCAACATCTTAAATTGTGTTCATCAAGTCTTTCATTTGAATGTGTGTGTGCGTCTCTATAATTTTCTAGTTGAAGTTTTTTTTTTTGTTTACATGAAGCGTGACTTTTATGTCAATTACATATTCTTTTTTTCTCTTAATTTTTTATTTACATCTTATGGTTTACTTATGGTTTATGTTTGTATAAAAAGAGTTGTTGTTTTTAATAGTTGGCCATTTGAGATTAAATTACCTGGTTAGAAATAATAGTTATGTATAAAACATAGTTTGGAAAACAAGCCAAGAAATGACAAGTGTCAAATTGTTAAAATGGGTTAACAATAAGAGCAGGGAGATACTTTTCGAGTGTGTAAATAGCCAGATGTTTATAACGATAGCTGTGGAATGGCTTTTATTAAAAAAAAAGAAGGGTTTTTAAAAGGTGTGTTAAATTTTTTAAATAACCCATTTGTTTTTAAATAAATTGTTTTAAGTACAATTTGAATTTAAAGTTCACACATGAGAAGGTTTGGGATATGTTAGTTAAATTTTTAACGAAATAGTGGATTAGTATTTAACAAAAATTTGACAATTACATGTCAGTACAATATCGGAAAAAAATTCCTTCGTTATGCAATGCACCCCAGTGGTTTAGAAATATTTGATGTTGGTAGCTCGCAAATGATTAAAGATATTGTTAAATTTACATAAACTGTATTTTTTAATTGCAAATAAAAGGTTTAAAATTGTAACAATTCTTTATTAAAATTTACACAACAATTTAAATAGTCACTCTTTTTGAATACACACACTTATATTACACAGTTGAAAGACACACTGGTAATACGGTTTATGTTAAGTTAAACAGTGATTACGATATACTGTCTGCTCTGCAACTCGCTGTTACTATTTATATACATAGCTAATAGTTCTAATAGTTTCATGAATTATATAACGGAAAAAACTAAACATTGTTGATAAGTAGAAGTTTCTACCGATCGAAATGTTTATAAACAATATATAATTATAGTTTAAATGGGAGCTAGTGAGAGGCTTCCAAAATTGGTTGCCGCGGGCCTACATAATTTTAAAAAAATTACCAAAATTTTTTTTTAAACCCTTCACCATAAGTTTGTTATTTGTAATTTGTAATTTCCTCATTTTTCATTTGCGACCCCACAAAGTATATAACTGACATTAGGGGCCAATCGCAAAATTTATAGCATTTTCTGATAGGAGGATTACTTTTGCGCCACCTTGTATATTATGGATCGTTATAGATAGCGAAGTCGATATAGCCATGTCTGTTGAAATCAACTTTCCGTAGCCCCCAAATAACTAACAAACATTATTGATACATCAATATAAAATATATTCTTCCGCCTCGGTCGCTATTTAAAATCGAGAAAATCGGTCCACAAATGGCTGAGATATAAGGAAAAAACAGGGACAACCTCGATTTTTGATCTATATCTGGATTACTAAGTCATTAATATAGACAATATGGATATCTAATGATGGATATTTGAATGTCCATTGCAACGATGTATATAAGGCTATAGTAATTTGGACCTACAATGGGTCAAAATCAGGAAAAATATTTTTTAATACGAATTTTTTTTTTAACAAAAAGTAATTTTTTTTTTATTTGTTTTCACTAAAAAAAACTAAAAAAAAAACAATTTTGTTAAAAAAAATTTTTTTTTTTTAAATTTTGAAAAACAATTTAGAAATTTTTTTTTTTTTAAATTTTGAAAAAAAAAATTAATTTTGTTTTCCTAAAAATATTTAATATTTTGTTTATCCTTAAATGTGGTTTAACTCATTTAGTTAAAGAGATACATATATAGGTTGAACTTTTTCTTTTAAATTTTGTGGGTAACTTTTTTTTGGTTTTATTGATGTGAAGGACTTACCTAGGATCCGAACAATTTATAAAACATATCAGTTATATTTCTTTAATACAATTAGCTGGTTCCTATAAAAAGTTACACACTTCTAAATTCGAATTATATTGCTTTTGGCTTTTTCTCAAAAATGTAATTTTTCTTAAAGAAATAAATTTCCACGGGCTTGGAACAACGGGAATAAATATATAAACCCCTGATTATCAAATTAACATAATTTTTGGATGTTCCTATAAGTAATTTAAATACACCAAAAGTTTATAGGATATGACAGGGTGAAAAAACGCAACTTTAGGAATATTTTCTAAAGTTGTCAATGGCAAAAGTTCAATCCATTGATTAAAAAATCTTTTGATCTATATAAATTTCCATTTTTATTATTTGAATTTTAAATGTTTCATCAAGAAAACTGACTACATCAGGAAATTTTAAGTTTTATGGTAAAATGTTAATCTAAAAATTGATCGGAAACATTTTTTCTTTTAAATGTTAAGCCACAAGTTGTAAAATTTTCAATAATACCAAATACTTGTACGAATACTCTTAAACCTTGCCTTCTATTGAAATCTGTAACCTTTGGAAATTTGGTAGGCCCGAGGTTGCAATATTTGTGGACCGTCCACTAGCCCCCAATCCAACTACGCACCCATGTGAAAACAAACTTTACTCAGAAACACCTCTGCTCTAACTGAGTAAAATTTCGTTAAGATACATATATCCAATTTTTCTATAGCTATCGAATTACATATCTTCAAAACAAAATTTTGTTAAGTACTGGGTTAAAGCGAATAAATGGATGGATCGGGTACATACTTTTGTTTAAAAGCATAATGCGAAGCTCTATATGTATATTTGTGCTCCCTAAACCCAGAGAAAAAATATAGTAGTACATGTTTACCATAATCATTTCAAAATGTTCACAAGTTTTTTTTTACAATATTATGGTCACTGTAATTATGTATATGATTGCTGTAACCATAATGTATTTAAGTTACCATTAATGTAATTGTAGCAATCATATATATGATTATAGTTATTAAGTATATGTTTGTGGTAACCATATTTTTGATGTATTACACTTCACCATATTGTGTTGTTTTTGGATTATGGTTATCATACTCTGTGAACTACATATTATGATATAAAAATCCATCATGAACATAAAATAGCCATAAACATATATTTATTTAGTACAATCATATATATGATTGCTACAATGATGTGAATGGTAACTGAAACATATTATAGTTAACGCAATCATATACATAATTACAGAAACCATAATGTTGTTAAAAAAATTTGTAAAAATGTTGAAATGGTTATGGTAAACATCATGTACAAATATTTTTTTCCCCCCCTGAATGTATCTTCATTAAAGCATATAAAAGTATTTGACCGCATAACTCTAAACACTTTAAACCATGATGTTTTCTATTAATCTTATAAAAAACAAACCTTTGTTTTATACAATACGCAAATTTTTACAAAATGTCAACTTTTCTATGAGTTCATTTTTTTTGGCATTTCGAAAATTTCGCATTTGCATAAATTTGTTCTCAGGGTGCAATTAATATTAATGGTAAACAGTATTTTAAAAACAACGCAACATTCATTACCATTGTTTGAACTTCAACTTTGTTTGGCAAAATGCAAGAAAGAACCTCAAATAAAGAAAACAAAATTTTAAAAATTGCCAACAGCTGCATAAAAATTGTTGAAACAAAATAAAAATAAAAAAAAATAGTAAAAAATAATGTTGTTAAGTCATTGTCATCATACTAGAAAATGCTGGCAAAAACCAATAAGTTGTAAGCTGGAGTACAAAAGTCAACAAAATTAAATGAAAAAGAAACAACAAAATTCTAGGTTAAATTGATCAACGTACATATAACGAGAACCTTGATTCATTAAATGCAATTTTCAGCAAAGTAAAATACAATTTTAATACAGCTAGAATGACTGCATTAATTAAACAAAATAAATACCTACAATAAAGCAACACAAATTGCATATAAAAGAATATATATTTTTTTTTTGTGCAAAAAGTTGGTTGTATTGATTATTGTCTTGGTTGTCTTGACTTGAACCCTACCCAAAATTGTTGCACAAAATTTGAACAACTCATGTTGCTTAACCATTGCTGTATTGCATGTGTTGCATGTTACTTTTTGTGATCAAGTACACTTAGCGAAATAAAATAAACATTTCTGATTTGTGAAAATATGAATAATCATTCCATTTTTAAGCAGCTTAAATGAAACGATTTGATTTCTTTTTTTTGTTTGCATTTTATTATTTAAGGAGCGGAGATTTAAAGGAGTGAATTAAAAATCACTAATTTGTGGATAAAATTTGATCTGTAATGCCAGCTTTACCTAGAAAATTTCTGAGGTGCAAATAATTTGCATTAAATTTAAATCTAATGATTTTTTTTCAACTTTAGAATTTGGTTCAAATAATTGAATTTAACACAATATAAAAGAACATGTAAGAGTTTTATATTCGGCTGTGCTGAATCTATTATACCCACCATAAATATGTGACAATAAAATATTGTTCTGATATATGGGTTTTGTTTAATTATTATAAGTTGAAGTCATTTTCTGAGGGGAACCTTATATGAGGACTAGGGACAATTTTTCCTGATTTTTGCCATACTTTACAGTATAATTTCAGAGTACTTAGAACTAATTTATGCAAAATTTTGTTACAAACAGAATGGCAAAATCAATATACCCCCATTTTCTTGATGGTGCACGCAGAAAAAAACATGGTTGTGGTAACCATAATCTAAGAGCAACATATTATGATATGACTTTAGTATAGAATGTGATTAAGTCAGAACCATTGAATTGTCGCTAAATAAAATAGTATTAAGAAAATTTATAAAAAATTTTCAGCATGAAAATGTGAAATATTATTGAAGAACGGAGTTTTAAAGTGGGATATTTTTGAATCCAGTTGAGATACTGACTGAATTTTTTTTTTGTAAGACCAAAAATTAACTTGTCTAAACAAAAAAAAATTAGTTCGGAATAAATGTGGATCAAATGGTTCCTAATATTTGCAATCCTATTAAAATTTTGATACAATGTTTAGTTTTAGAAACTCAATAAATATGTAATATGTAATAAAATCTTTACTTATTGACAAAACTCAATGAAATTTTCAACGTTTTTTAAACTTGTCATTCTAAATAACAAAGTGTAAAAAAACTTGTCAAAAGGTCAAAGGGCAATCCGCAATTCCTAAAAATTGGAGCGAAAATCCCAAAAATGGTATTTTTTACAATTTTGCCCATAGGGTCCGCATTTCCTTTGGGGCTGGGAAAACACTTTGGGAATAAATAGGGATCACATCAGGGTTTCCAAATCTGCTTTCGGTTTTCTGATCCCAGCTTTGGGATTTTAGAACATGTGTCCCAAAGTTGAAATTTTGATAAAAAAAATAGGTCAAATTCCGAAGGGCGTATGGCCGACATATTCAAAAAACAAGACATGTATTTTATACCAAAATGTTCTCCGTAAAGATACCTTACGGAAACACATAAAATTGTTATATGTTCTTAAATAAAGTTTTTTTTTTAATAAAAAAAGAGTTAAGTCAACTTTTCGTACAAAAAAATGCCAAATTTTACTATTTTTTGAATTTTTTAATTGAAAATCGTTTATTTTTGGATCCATAATTGATATTGCCTTGAAATCTTTTGTATGTTATTGTTAATTTAGTTGTCTAACTAAAAAAAGAAATTCGAGTCCATTCGGTCCAACACTAAGCCCTATATTTTAAAAAAAGCGGACCAAGGTATGGCAAAATTTTAAAAGTTCAATTTTAAAATGCCTATAACTCGGAAATTATAAGAGATAAGCACTATAAGCAAGCATGTTTTTTCAAGACCTAGCCAAGCGCATTCCAAAAATATATGAATCTTTGAAATCGGATGGGAAAAAAAAATGGCACATGTTTAAATATTTTACTTGTCGAAGGTACCCTAATTTGAGCCCCCATATCGCCGCCCCTGGATCATTTGTAGGGTCCATTTTAATAACTTAAACTCGAATACTCCTTGACCACGCATATGTCAAATTTTATCCCGATAGGAGCAGCCGTTTAGAAATGCCAGATTTATTTCCAAAAAATTTTGATTCTGCCCCACTGTGCAGCAGGATTTATCAAAATGCAGGGAAATTGGGTATCATACGAATTGAACGCGAGAGACCATGAAGGACGATTTTGCATGTCCGAAATGATGCTTGACGCTATAAAAGAAAATCATTTTTGCACCAAATCATTACTTGCGATGAAACCTGGTAGCGATAACCTGAAGCGTAAGAGATCGTGTGTGAAGCCTGGACAAACAGCCGAATCGACACCAAAGACAAATATCCATGGTGCTAAGGTAATGCTCTGTATTTGGTGGGACGTAAAGGGTCATATTGATTATGAGCAGCTGAAATCTGACTACACCTTTACAGGGAAGCTGTACCAAATGCAACCGAAAGGGGAAACAGGGTCGGTGGAGGTTTCTATATTGAAAACTTTGGGATTAAATCCTTCTTTAGGCTACCTGACTTCAGTACTGCTCTTCAGGCGGAAATTACTGCCATGAAACGCGCATCTAACTGGCTGAGGTATTATCGAATATCTGGTGATATATGTATATTTACTGACAGCAAGGCTGCCGTTAACGAAATAGCGGGTGTCCTCACGACATCTAGATTAACCGAGGAATGCCGGGTATCCCTAAATGAGATAGCGAGACATTCTAGGATAACGCTTATATGGATCCCTGGACACGATGGAAATCAGGGTAATTGTATAGCAGACGCTTGGTAATTGTATAGCAGACGCCAAAAGGGGTGCGATGATGAATGATGAGGCAATCGACCACTTTTCTGGTATTTCCTTTTTAAATGCAAGATGGCTGCTCAGCAGATACTATATGAGACTCCACAAAACAGGTGGACTAATGAAACTTCCTGTACTATAGCGAAGTCGATCTGGCCCGTATATGATGCCAGCAGGACGAATCTACTTGTGGATTACCGTCGTGAGCAAATTAGGCTAATTGTCTCCTTTATTACAGGACACTGTTTAATTGGGGCACACGCTAGAAGAATGGGCCTACGGTATAATGATTACTGTAGAAGTTGCCATAATGAGGAAGAGGAAGAGACTGTGTATCACCTTTTCTGCCAATGCCCGGCTTTGACAAACCTAAGGGAACGCATCCTCGGATCTCCATTCCTATCATGCTTGGATGAGCTATCAAGGATGAATCTTAGACGAATCCACTCCTTCATCCGGGAATCTGGCTGGTTTAATCTAGAGGCAACGGGAGTATTGTAAATACCCTGCTGTCTACCCCTTGGGTATCACAATGGGATCAGATTTGAATGGACCCAAGTGAGCTGCTTGAAGAGCGGCTGCCCATGGAACCTAACCTTTGGCGGGGAATCCATATGTTCCCAGAAAGTTGGAAAAAGGACATAGTTAACAATGACCAATACTTTGAATAAATTTCTATTGTAAAGGTAGGGTCACACAAGGCAAATATTTGACCAAAAATACGTAACCACTAAATAAAATATATTTTATAGTAATTCTTTTATTTCATAAACTCCTTTTACTTAGGACAATTCAAAACAATTAGTTTTGTTTTATTTGACGCTGTTTGATCTTACAAATCACTTATAAGAGCAAACAACGTCAAACAAATTTATGCTAAAAAAAATGGTTGCGCTTTTTTGAGTAAATATTTGCCATGTGTGACCATACATTAAGTCATACCCCAGTAGTAAAAAAAAACTATGTGAAAACTGAAACAGCACTCGCGTGTTTGATTATTTTAAGTAATATTTTAGTTTGAACATTTTTCTAGTTTCCGCACTATGAATATTTTTCTATGATTACGCGCCATATTATTAGCTGAAAAATGTTAAATATTAAATATTTGTGAACGAAGGCATAAATTGCAGGACCATCATCTGCAATATCAATAAAAAAAAAAATTTTTGTCGACCAAAAATTGGAATGATTTTTGTATTGTGAATTGCCAATTTGTAAATTTTGTAAAAAAAATATATATTCTTTGTTTAACCCAATCAATTTTTCTAAGTACATACATGGATTAATTAATTGTCTTAGAGCCAGTTTTTGACTTCGTATTTAAATATTAATTATATTTAAGTTCTATTTAAATAGGAAAATGAGTTTCTCAGTGCTTTTTTAAATGATACTTAAATGGCCAACGTTGGCCATTTAAATTCTATTTAAGTTTCATAAACTACCATATGTTTTCAACAGCTGTCTTGTGTTGTCTGTTTTTTTTTCACTCTATTGTAGCGCTGTATTTTTTTACGGCATCTAACAAAAACTACACTTCCGATGCGGTGAAATTGGGGCATCTTTTGTGCATTTTCCTACAAATATTTTATTGTTTAATATCCTTCTTTTTTTTATTATTTGGCAAAATGTATCAATTTTTGTTTTGCTTGAACAGCTGTTTTATACAAAACTATCGATAATTTTTGGATATTTAGTAGTGTTACCACACTTTTATCTTATTTAAATAAGAAATATTATATAGCACTTAAAAACTCAAACTGTATTTAAATACCATTTAAATTTAAGTAAAAATTAACTAAATACGTATTTAAATACGAAGTCAAAAACTGGGCATTAATATGTTGTATTGGTCACAATCTTAATTTTTATTAGATATTTCGTTTTTAGTAACTGATAACGTTAAAATAAAACTCATTTAAGCTTAAATGGTGGAACCCAGTAACCCAGTATGAGACACCTACACAATGTATGAAAGCCAAGTATGTTGCTTTATACGATGGTCATACGACTACTTACAATGGGTATTGTATTCGTACATGATATTTTTCACAGTGATTGTAAAGTTTTCATGTTTTTTCTTGTGGCAACAATGAAAAAACGTTCACAAATTGCTTGTCATCGATGTTTGTCGATAATTAACTAACTGAAACACAAGTGACAACGATTGAACGTTTTGATTATTTTCATGTAGTCGAGTGTTGTCCTCTAATGTGGTATGGGTTTGAGGAATGAGTTGGAGTGTTCAGGTCTGAACTCTCTATACATATAACATGGTGTATGAATAATCGATTCTTAAAGTTGGGCTTGTTGGACTCTTGTACCACAATGAGTATTTAAAACAAAATAAATAGTTATCATGTGTGCTGTTAATAAATGTATAAAAATGTTGTTATAACTAAAACATTAGAAAGACCTTTTAAAGTTACTGGATTTATTTGAGTTTGAGTTAAAAAGGGTCTTGCAGCATTTATATCTTCAATCTAACCTTACAAATAGCCAACACTAATGCATTTTTGTAGGTATGTTAGATTGTTCAGAATACCTTAAGCTGCAGCATTGACATGCGCCAAATGTGTTTGTAACTCCTGGCTTGTCCCTTGTCTTTGAAATGCACAAAAAATGTTGTTTATTTTCTTGTTCTTCTTTGGAGTGTTGCTTTTTTCACCCACAAGCTTTTTACTGCTGCTTCAAAATGTTTAACAAGCAATTTTGTTTTTCATGGTCTATTCTTCTCAACTTGCAACAGAGTTTATCAACGTCATGCGATCACTCAGAATATTTTGTTTCTTTTTTTTTTCTACACTTTTTCAGAGCTTCTAATTCGTTGTTAGATTTTTCCTTTAAGCCTTTTCGTATCTAATTTTGTTTAAAGGCTGTTAAAAGGTTTTTCGTTTTTTTTTTTTTTTAATTTTAAAATTGGATTTTTCTTAAATATTTATTTTTGTTTTACACTTCTTTCTATGTTTCATGTTTAAGAGTGTGTATGTTCAGTGTAATTATTAATGATGGATCTTGTGGTTTTTCCTGTACATTTTTCTAGTTTGTCTTCTAATTTTATGGTGTTTTAACAAAATGTTGTCTGGTACATGTAATTTTATGTTAAGGAGAATGTAAATTTAGTTTTGTAGGCGTTTTAATGCCTTCATTTTTATCTTTAGGAAATTTTTGAAGCAGCCATAAGAAAAACATTATTTTCTAAATAGGTTTAAAATATTCACATGACATTACCTTAAACTTAAGCCAGCAAATGGTTAAATTTAATTTTTAAGTTTATATACGGAACTAATTAGTTTGTTTTAGCAATATATTAATACTCGTCCCAATAAGCACTAAAGAACTAAAAATTCAAGCACTTGAAAATATTGCTAGAATTTTACTTGAAATTAAACATTATTACATTTTAAACTTGAAAAATATATGAAAATTTAAAATATTTTCAAACCAAAAATATTTGAATTGAATTTAAATTTCCTTTTTTACTGGAGAATACTATTGATATAAAATGTAATACAACTATAACTCTATTGCATGACACTGGACTCAATGCTGAAATTATACTTATTTTCAACATGAATTCCAGTAAAAATTCTTATTGGGATATTATTGGCCAACTGAAATTTAGTGTTTGAGAACGAAACAGAACCAAATATTCGACCTAATACACAACTTTTTTAGTGTATAACCAATTACGGAAATTATTAAATTATCAACATATTGATCAACTCAACTCACTACTGCAACCTCTGCCACTATTTATATACACGCCATCTTTCGGGAATCTTCTACAATGCTGTTAACGTATGTTCGAATTCTAGAGCTTTCGATGTCAATGTTAGCAGCTTAAACTTTAGTCTTGCCATACTTATAAACAATGCTAATAACCGCATGCTATTAATATTGTTGATAAGTAGAAGCTTCTACTGATGGACGTGTTTATAAACATGATGAATGGTG
This sequence comes from Calliphora vomitoria, assembly GCA_942486065.2. NCBI lineage: Eukaryota > Metazoa > Arthropoda > Insecta > Diptera > Calliphoridae > Calliphora > Calliphora vomitoria. The sequence continues at coordinate 27,263,417 of OW818031.2, read as the reverse complement.
CAGGCAGTCGTTACAGACTGTTAAATTCAAATCGCCATTGCAAATTCGTAACAATATGATACTGAATTAAATTTTAGAATTTGTTGAAGCAAGTTTTTGAAAATGTTAAATTTTTCTAAAAGTATCAGTTTTTTGGTAAAATAATAGCCGTATAGCAATAATCATATATCAAATATTTGTAAACAATTTGGACGAATACCTATATTTTTATATATAATGAAAAAACGTATACACTACCGCTCACTTGAATAGGTTCACTGTTTTCTTTAAATTCAAATTAATTTTTTACAAAAAATAATGGATTAATTAGGTACATTAAAATTTTAAATAGTAAAATTATGTCTTATATAACACTAGAAAGACAAAAATTAGCGCAATACCTAATAGCCGATTTTTAAGAATTTTTTTTCTAAAATACTACGTTTTTGAACCATATATTTTTGGCTCATTTGAATAGGTTCATCATCATTAATTGACAAAAAACAACAACAAAATGCAATTTTCAAGAACTTTTTTATGTTTATGGACATTTTATAAGGTTTTACAAAAGATTTAGTAATGAGTATATCCGCGATATTCGATACAACTTCGAAAATTCGAGTTAATAAAAAGTTATAAAGATTTTGAATTAATGGCAAGGAAATTTCGGACCAAGCTTTTCTAATCCCTCCAATTTAGTCTTATTTTGTGTAATAATGTCCTCCCGAAATATACACTTAACGGGAAAGAATATCCCAAACATTTGCAACAATAAATAGGTCAGTAGAACATATGGGCCACTTCAAAATATTTACGTTTTGACTTCGAGTCCATCCTTTTACGGAACTATCAGGGTACTACGATATGGATTAGGGTATTATCATGTTCAAATGTCCACGGCATTGGACCAAATATGTTAGAAAACTGTGGAAAAGTGGTTTCAAGTATGGCTTTACAATCATTAGAATTCATACTATATGACTACAAATGTTTCATAATATGTAATTGTCCCGCACACCATCACACTTCCGCCATAGCTATGCAGACGACTCAGGTAGCTTTCTTCCTTTCGTAAATCATTGGAATAATAATTATGTATATCCATCTGACCTCCCAAATTAAACTTTTTCATCGGAAAACGAAATATGTTTCCATACCTTTTTATAACCCATGTGTTTATGGGCAAACTGATGGCGTTTTTCATAAAGTGGGGCATTCAGAGTGATTTTTTTTTAATTTTTAATCTATCCAAATGCTTGACACTTCTTACAAAACGTTTTACTGTAGTTAGGATTGATGGAACACCTATTTTTCTTAAATTTTTGCTGCAAGAATCTGTCGAGTTGGATGCAAATCTTACGACAGCTCATCAGATCGCTTTTGTTATGACTTTATGTGTACGTCTTCTTATGTGTTTTTCATATTCAGACTGTTTTCTTACAAAATTTCTAAAAAAAATTCTGAATTCGTCCAATTTTTTGGCAAAATTCCGGTGATTTTGGACAATTTCCAAAAATGCTTTAATTTTGCCATTTTCTTCTTCAGTTAATGGCTTACCGTGAGTTAATTTTACAAAAAAATATTGTCTATATTCACAGACACTAAAATTTTAATGAATTTAATCCTCTGCCAAGAATAAACTGATTTTATTCAGAATGAACCTAATCAAGTGAGCCAAAAAAATGTGGTTCAAAAACGTAGTATTTTAGAAAAAATATTCTTAAAAATCGGCTATTAGGTATTGCGCTAATTTTTATTATTCTAGTGTTATATAAGACATCACTTTACTATTTAAAATTTTAATGTTACTATTTAATCCATTATTTTTGCAAAAAAATAATTTGAAAGTGAAGAGAAAAGTGAACCTATTCAAGTGAGCGGCAGTGTATTATGGAATTTTAAAAGAGAAAGAAGTTTTGAATATAATAAACTAAATCGAAAACGTTTTATTTTACGGGAACATGTCTAAGCTTTCAGTAAAAACTGTTCTCTCGAAAAACACTTTTCAATTTAAGGTAAAACATAGGATTTATTTAACTTCATTAGGCTGCAGAGCATCTAAACATTTTCTAAAACTCAAAATTAATATTTTTCCGAAATTAATACTATATTTGTGACCAATACAACCTATTAAGACAATTTATTTAGAAAAATAGTTTGTATCAAACACAAATTAAAAAATGTACATTTTATAATCTAATATGGACATTTGAACGATCAAGAATGCGACATTCGAACTTAAGAAATCTTAACATGTTTTTTCCTGTCTCAATTTTTCTATAATAGCACTATGTTTAGCGAGAAATTTAGGTTTTGTCGTTTTGATGTTTTCAATATATTAGCAAAAAAAACATGGGATAAAGAACGCGACAAAAAACTAAAGTAGTATAATGTGCCTTCTTTTGCGACATATTTTTTTTTTTTTTTTTATTTTTTTTTTATTTATATGATTTCAAAAATGCCGCAAGCCCTTAGGGCCAAAATTAGCAGGACTACAACTAAATTAATTTAATTACATTAATAAAAGTATTAATACAAAATTTTTATAAATTATAAAATAAAAAGAGAGAAAAAAATAATATGAAGAAATGCCCTATTATTTGCACAAACTTAAATATTATTAAACAAATGGATTGATAGCCCATGGTAAAACAAACAAATTAAAATTATAAAAGAGTGTATTCAATTATATATTTAAAAAACAAAAAAAATAGGTGTTAAATATTGGCTCTTTTAATAGTTTTATCTGTTTGATTGTACCATAGTCAGCTCCAGCATAGCAAAAATATCGATTCAAAATTCTTTCATAAATTAGATAGAAAAATAAGTTTGAAATTTGACAAACTATGTGAAAATCTACGATCCTCATATGAAATCATTGTATTCCATAATCTAGATACAGTCACATAAAACGAACGACTCATAACGAGTGAGAAATGCCTAGGTATAATCATCGTGTGCGTTCTACTAGAACTACCAAAAATAAATTTTTGCAACAGGTATGAAGGATTTCCATATTTGACTGTCTTATAGAAAAATAAAATTTTCCTCATATTTATAAATTGGTCGAATTTACATCCCAAAATTAGTTTTTGGTATTCCGAAACGTGTACCCGAACACTTAAACTGTAAATATATCGAATTACCCTATTGAAACATCTCCGTAGCCTTAAAATATTTGCGGCAGAAGTGCCTGAGTAAACCTCTAAGCAATATAGAAAAAGTGGAAGACAAGTCGAAACAGCAACCCGATGCCTCACAGCCAATGGCAAGTGACAAGCCACACTATAAAGGCCGCGTAATGTTAAACAAACTCTAGAAATAACAAGATTTACATGTTTATTAAATGAAAGATCGTTGTCCAAAATAACACCTAATGTCTTATATTGGGACACAATCTCCAAAGGAACATTATCGATCATTATTCTTAAGTTCACATCCAAATTTCTCGAAAAAATCATTACTTTACATTTCACAGGGTTCAATTCAAAAGAATTTTCCCTAGACCATTCCACTACATGTCCAAGATCCTCATTAATACGATTTTGAAACATTTGCAAATCAGAAATTTGTGATGTTGCCAAAAGTTGAATATCATCAGCGTAAGTATAACAATTTAAAAAAGATAGTTTTTGAAACAAGTCATTAATATACAACAAGAACAACAAAGGTCCCAATATAGAACCTTGTGGAATACCTCTATTAAGGCACTTAGACTGTGAAGTTAAAGTCCCTACTTGCACAAATTGATAACGGCCACATAAATAAGAATAAATAAGTCTGCAACCACTCGAGCTAAAACCATATTGATTAAAAAGTTTTCCTATCAAAATATTATGATTAACAGAGTCAAATGCTCTCCGAAAATCAAGAAATATCAAAGCACTTATATTCCCATTATCCAAATTTTTTCTAACAGTCTCAGTTATATCAAGTAACACTGCAGTAGTGTTATACCCTTTCCTAAATCCGGATTGATAATCATTTATCCTTCTTGACGTATCCAAATAATCCAACATCTGCTGCCTCAAAATAACTTCCAAAACTTTCGAGAATACTGGGAGAATGCTTATTGGTCTATAATCTGTCATATCCTTTGGATACTTAACTTTGGGAATTGGTATGACTCTACCAACTTTCCAAATGTCAGGTACTACAGAGGTGGTTATAATAAAATTTATGAGATGTGTAAATTGTCTTGATATTGCTGGGAAAATTAACTTTAAAAATTTAAGAGAAATTCCATCCGCTCCAATTGCATGAGATTTTATTTCGTTAAATGCTGCACATATTTCATTCTCAGTAACCTTTTCCGTCACCTTTGTACTAAGGATTTGTTCAAATAATTTCAGCGAACGATTTCTATTTATTATTTATTCGTTCAACATACTTTTTATTTATAATCTGAGAATTTTGACATCAGTTTTTTAAGCGATTTTTTTTAAACTAAAATATAGTAATGTGGTTTACTGTTGATAGCTGTAATGTTGACCTATTTGCATTCGAGATATAAATATTTTTCTTTCATCTTTGCAAAAAAGTATTGGCTCAAGTAATTTCAACAAAAGGTTTGTAGCTAGCGCTTCAACAACTTTAACTTTTAATTAAATTTAAAATTTTTATATGTCGCGTGCTTAATCACTCTTTAATTAAGCCTTCTTTACTGAGTTAGAAAGTCAGTGTTAAGAACGCAAAGAGATGTCCTAATTTGGTTGTTTCCAATACATAATCATTAATCATGGGTTCTAAAACGCGACAAAAATATAACTCGCTTTCAACTTCAACTTGAAAAATGCAAAATTTTTTTAAATTAAAATTGGAACATAGTTTTTTAAAACGATTTTTATACCATTAACCATGAGTGGCAAGTTTGTCATTCCGTTCTACATTTTTCATTTGTGACCCCACAAAGTATATATTCTGGATCGTTATAGATAGCGAAGTCGATATAGCCATGTACGTCTGTCTGTCCGTCTGTATGTTGAAATCAACTTTCCGTAGCCCCCAAATAACTTACATACATGATTCATACATTAATATATTGGGGATTCTTCCGGCTCGGTTGCTATTTAAAATCGAGAAAAACGGCCCACAAATGGTTGAGATATAAGGAAAAAACCGGGCCAACATAGATTTTTTGCCTATTTTTGATCTATATCTGGATTACTAAGTTATTAATATAGACAATATGGATATCTGATGATAGATATTTCAAAGTCCATTGCAACGATCTATATAAGTCTATAGTAATTTTAATGTTCATATATTTTTTATAAGTTTCTCATTCCGTTTGTAATTTTCACAATACAATTTTCTGACCCTATAAAGTATATATTCTGGATCCTAATAGATAGCGGAGTCGATTAAGCCGTGTCCGTCTGTCTGTCTGTCTGTTGAAATCAATTTTCTGAAAACCCCAAATAACTTACAAACTTGATTCATACATCAATATGTCGGGAATTCTTCCGGATCGGTTGCTATTAAAATGGCTGAGATATAAGAAAAAAACCGGGCCAACCTCGATTTTTGGCTTACTTTTTATCTTTATTTTGATTACTAAGTTACTAATATAGACAATATGGATAACTGATGATAGATATTTCAAAGTCCATTGCAACTATCTATATAAGGCTATAGTAATTTGGACCTACAATGGGTCAAAATCGGGAAAAAAATTTTAACCTGAATTTTTTTCTTTTTACCAAAAAAATTAAAAACATTTTTGGAAAAAAATTTAAGAAAAACTATACGAAAAAAAATTTATTTTGAAAACAATTTCGAAAAAAAAAAAATTATTTTTTAAATTTAAAAAAAAAATTTTTTTTTGAAATTTTGAAATTAAAAAATTAAAATTTTTAATTTTAAGTATAATTTGTTGAAGGGTGTATAAGATTCGGCACAGCCGAATATAACTCTCTTTCTTGTTATCACTAATAAATTTAAAAAAAAATTAATTTTGTTGACCTAAAAATATTTCAAATTTTTATTTTGAAGTATAATTTGGTGAAGGGTATGTAAGATTCGGCACAGCCGAATATAACTCTCTTACTTGTTTGTAATAACATAGTATATATAATGTAAATTTCTGTTGATAGTGTAATAATGAAATATTTGCATTCGTTTTTTTTACAACCTTTAGCATAATTTAGCATGCGACATTTATAATCCCATCTTGTTTGTTATAAGGATTAGTTCAACAATTTTATTATTGGTTCGACATAGTTTTTCAATAACTTTAACTTTATGTGGCGTTACAAAAATTTAGCGTGTTATATCAATATGTAACTAAGCTCACTGGTAATACATTTTCTGCTTTCTGTACTGATTTTCCCTATGTTAGCTTGTAGTTACCAGATTTAAAACATTTTTTTCCGACATTTTCAGCATTTTTTTCTTTCAGCAGCTTGGTATTTGTTTTTGCTGATTTATTAATTTTTCCTGTTCTTTCTGTTCTTGTTATAATAATGACGAACGCGACACGCTTTACAAATCAAAGTAAAATGTTTAATGTGATTTTTATATTCAGTAATTTTGAATTTAATTAAAATTTCCACACAGAGAAAACAGATTCGTAAAAGCAATCGAATTTGTTGCCAATCGAATGATTCTACCATAGTGACCGAATTTTACAGTTATGGCTACAAACTTTTAGAAGGGGTTACAAAAGTTTGGTTACTATCAACTGACTTTCTATTGATAGAACTGAAAAATTCTATGTTTGCAACCGAATCATTCGATTGGCAACAAATTCGGTTGCTTGATTAGAACAATCTATAATTGGTTGTTTTTATGAGTAATTCCGACTGTTGCTGACTAAAACTTGTTTTCTTTTGCTTTTTTTTATACCCTTTACCTTCGTGAGAAGGGTATATATAAGTTTGTCATTCCGTATGTAATTTCCACAATATAATTTTCCGATCCTATAAAATATATATATTCTGGATCCTCATAGATAGCGGAGTCGATTTAGCCATGTCCGTCTGTCTGTTGAAATCAATTTTCTGAAGACCCCAAATACCTTCGTGATCCAAATTTTCAATAATTCTGTCAGACATGCTTTCGAGAAGTTTCCTATTTAAAATCAGCAAAATTCGACCATAAATAACGGAGATATGAGCGAAAATCCGAGACAACCTCTAACTAAGTCATAAATATAGACAATATGGATATCTAATGATAGATATTTCTAAGTCTATTGCAACGATGTATATAAGGCTATAGCAAGTTGGACCTACAATGGGTCAAAATCGGGAAAAATATTTCTTAACCCGAATTTTTTTTCACAAAAAACATTTTTGTCTCATAAATTTTTTTCATTAATAAATTTAAAAAAAAATTGAAAAAAAAAACTTAAAAAAAAAACAATTTCGGAAAAAAAAATAAATTTTATGTTAAAGTATAATTTGGTGAAGGGTATATAAGATTCGGCACAGCCAAATATAGCTCCCTTACTTGTTTATATTCAAGTGGTTGTATTTTTAACATTATCCCGAATAAAATTCCCGAGAATCGGTGATTGAAATAACTCGATATTTCCCGAAAAACTTCTCGTGAACGAAGCCCTAAGTGTGATGTATTTTTTAAGCCAAAGTTCACTTTCACACCTTTCAAAGTCTCAATAAACAATTTTATATAAATACTAATCATTTATGTTTTGTTGTAAATAACAATATTAATTGTTAACTATATCATATAGATAATAGACCAATTTTATAATTTCAATTCAAAGCAACTACTTTTCATTCTTCAACATCGTAATGATAATAATCATTGTTAAAACTAACACAAAACTCTTTTAAAATAGTTTAAATACTAACCAAGTATTTAATTATACATTTATCAACTCAAATAACAATTAAATACCACTTAATGTAACACCTCAAGACATTAATCATCAAATTGCAAGGAGGAGGGAATCTTAAAAGCAAAGAGGGGGGATTTTGATTTTGCAATGGCAACTTGTTTAAATTGAAAAAGTATAAAGCATTTTATTATGCGTTTGCTAAAGCTTAATGGGGCGTCTCATATGCACAGCAACAACTAAAACAACAACAACAAATTGCTAATAAACATGCAACAAAACTATGTATGTAGGTACTAGTAAATTAACGCGATCTGCTTGCTACGTACAACTACTACTAAATGGCAACGTGTCTGCACTAGAGTTAGAGGCCAGCAAATGGCAAAAAAAAATGCATATCAAACTATTAAAACACACACTTGCAGAAAGATGGTTGTTGTACAATAGATATTTATTAACTGGGCTAGCAAGAGCAGCAGTAAGTAGCGGCTGCAGCCAACATAATGCAACACACAAACTTGGTTAATATGCAAATCAATGGATACAACAGGTATTCTATAGATACAGATACACATGGACATGTACTTACATACATATATGTATGAATGAATATATGAAGACGTATGAATTTTTAAATACACAGACGACATGTGGCACTATTGTTGTTGCTATTGCTCAGTTGTTGTTTTATTTATTTAATTTTCTATTTTCGTGTTGTTGGATTTTTTTCGTCTTGTATGTGTGTCTTTTTTATAATTTATGGGATTGTGTTGAAATTGAAGCATTAGCATTGAAAATTAATTGATTTATCGGTGTTTATCTATAAAATGCAAACAAATACAACAACAATGAAATCAAACGATGCCTTAGACATCAATCAAAACAGCAACCAACAACAGCAGCAGCCTCCTCGTCATCTCTCGCAAGCAGAAAAATAATAAAATTGTCTACAATAAACAATTGTATTTACTTACAGCCATAAGTAGCAATGGGTAGCGGCAACATTTTCCTTAACCATGCAACATTGTATGTCAACATCATCTATGTATGTGTATGCTTGATTAGTTTTTCTTTTATTTTGTTTCAAAATGAGATTTTCTTGTGAAATCAAAATCAACAACAATTTTTATTAATACTTTTAAATTTTTACGTTGAGAGTTTTCTAAAGCAACGATTGCTGCAGCTCGTTGCCTTAGTGATGATGTGCAGCATCAACATTTATACCGGCCGACAGGTAGAGCCAACAGATGCCACATTGTGTGTGTGCTTTTTTTCGTCTTCTTTCTTTAAACATTTCATTGAATATTGATTGCGTGTGAACTTTTTTTGATGTTGAATTTTGTTGATTTTGTTGCTGCCAATAATGATGATGTTGTTGTTGTTTTTGTAAATATTAGGTGTTTGTTGGTTTCATTTTTTTCTGGTATTTTTTATTAAATTTAGCTACTTGTTGAAAATTTCCTGCAGTGTTTTGTGTGAAAATCTGAAGTCACTTGGATTTAGTCGAATTTGGTGGAACCTACTTTAGCCTCTGAAAATTGAGTGTTTTTAAAAACGAGCGATTTTCAAAAACGAATACCCCCTGTTCTGTAAATCATATAAACAAACCTATTTCAATGTACAAATTCGTGCTATTTATAAAACATCAATTTGTCAATTATTCGTTTTTGGGAATCGCTCGTTTTTGAAGTCACTCGATGTACAGAATATGGGCGATAATTGATAAATTATTGTTTCTAAAATAGCATGATTTTGAACATTTAAACTGTTTACTCGAAAATAAACTGAGTAAATCATGATTCAGAACACCGAAATACGTGAAATCGTTTAAAAGTGGAATCATTTTAAATAATAGTTTACTGGGAAAATAACTCTACAATCGATTACGATAAAAATTTAAAAAAAATCGACTAAGGAGTGAGATCGTAAAATTCTTAACACACGTTTTTCATTAAAACTTTTAACGCAAGTATTATTTGATTTTTTATTTTTTTTGATCAAGCTACTTTTGTAAAACATGTTATTATGTTTAATGTTAATAGTAGTTAATCTGATTAAAATGAGTGACCAGAAAAAAGTGCGTACTAAACATATTAAATATTTTCAACAAAACCCAACTTGGTCCTACAAAAAGTTGGCCAAGCATTCAGAGGTCTGCCGTCAAACTGTTTCCAATGTTATTAAACAGTACCGGGAGAACTTGACCGTTGATAGAAAGCCTGGTTCAGGTAGAAGGAAGAAGGAAAAGCCGACTCTATCAGAAGGAAAAGCCGACTCTATCAAAACCGAAAAATATTAACAATATATAAAAGTCCACTATTCAAAAATCAAAAAATGTGGAATAGTCGAATTTTTGCTTCCACTATAGACCCTAATTAAAATAGATAAAATGTCGAGAAGTCGTCTTTTCGTAAATTTGCAAATGTCGAAAAGTCGATTATTCAAAAATGTATAAAAGTCGACTTTTAAAAAATTGAAAAAAGTCGACTCCAGTAATGCAAGTAGAACTTTTTTACAAATTCCCATTTAAAATGTGTTCGGTTGCATTTGTCGCTCACAAGTGGCGAGCCTCTAAGACCAACTGTGATATCCTTTAAACTATTCAAATATAATGTGAATTAAACATGAATATTATAAAATTTTTTGGGAATCCGAACGACTTCTGACTAAAATTTGAGTAGATTCATCAGTGAAGCATTCTTGAGACAGACCAAATGATGATAGAGGCTTGCATTAAGATATCTTAGACTACGCTTCGGACATCCTCTGCAATAGTTGTTACGTGCAGATGTTTCGTCATATGTCTAGTCATACAGTGCCCAGTAAGTACACTCAAAAGAAACCTAATTGGGTTCCAAGAGAGTTTTATTCTTTTCTGCGCTAGTGCGTATTTTATACTCTATAAATGGTAATCGTAAATTTCAAATTTTTTAACGCCCATTCATGAATCGTATTCGATACTGAAAGCAAGTGAATATGAATGTTTCGTCCGAAGATGACACGAATGTTACAAATAAATCAGAGGTTTATTTTCCCCGGATGTGGTAAAATCCATACTAACATGCCAAGGTGTTGCAGTTTAGAGCCTTGATTGTGGGAAGGATGTTCACGTAAATATCAATAACTGACGTCTCGAGATGAAATGATCAGGTTGCTTCTCGCTGGTATATCGATGACATACATTTCTGCAAAGTTCACTAGAAAAAATTCCCAAAGCAGTGGCCGTTTCCGTAATTGTAGATTGAGAACTGGATAAAAGAGTTTAAACACGAAAGTTCTATAAAACTTCAGAATCACGGCACCATCTTATAAAAAAAACAAGTAAGAGAGCTATATTCGGCTGTGCCCAATCTTATATACCCTTCACCAAATTATATTTTAAAATGAAAATTTTAAATATTTTTAGGTAAACAAAATTCAAATTTTTTCTTTTCAAAATTATAACATTTTTTTTAATTTTTTTTTTTTCAAATTTTTCAAAATTTAATTTTTTTTTTTTTTCAAAATTGTTTTCAATTTTTTTTTAAATTTATTAGTGAAAAAAAAACTATAAAAAAATTGTTGTGGTAAAAAAAAATATTCGGGTTTAAAAAATAATTTTCGCGATTTTGACCCATTGTAGGTCCAAATTACTATAGCCTTATATAAATCGTTACAATGGACTATGAAATATCTATCACTAGATATCCATATTGTCCATATTAGTGACTTAGTAATCCAGATATAGATTAAAAATAGGCCAAAACTCGAGGTTGTCCCGTTTTTTCCTTATATCTCAACCATTTGTCGGCCGATTTTCTTGATTTTAAATTGCGACTGAGCCGGAAGAATTCCCGATATATTGATGTATTAACTATGTTTGTAAGTTATTTGAGGGCTACAGAAAGTTGATTTCAACATACAGACGGACGCTATATATAACGATCCAGAATATATATACTTTGTGGGGTCGAAAATGAAAAATGTAGAAATTACAAACGGTATGACAAACTTACATATACCCTTGCCATTCATGGTGAAGGGTATAATAACATAATGGATCAGTCCGTTTGATTCCTTATGCCTTAGAGCAGACTTTGCAGAGATTCATTGGAGGCAGCTATCCAGGGGAGGATCACATGAAGCAATTATTTGCAAGACAAGCTAGCTATACCTTGTTCAGAATGAAGATTTGTGTTTTAATGTCCTCTCTCTACCACACAATAGCACCATAGGTGAGATTTGGTCTTATGACCATATTGTATATCTCGTGTACATTATTATTTTAGGTCCTCCTCCTAAAGGTTTTCTTACGAGTACCATTGAGTGAATTTCTCATTCGACTCTTAACATTCCACGAGAGCTTATGTATTTGGCTTTCTTCGAAAATTTCGGAATATTACCATACAATGGTGATGGTCTAAATTTCGTGATTTTAGAACTTCTGGTAAAAATAACAATTCGTTTATAGTCTTGATCTCCAGACCGTTTTCCCTGGCCCATAGTAGTGAAATGCCATGGGTTGATTCCATGATATCACTTGTCGGCCGTTCTATTGAGTCTGAATTTAATAACTACAAACATGTCTAGCTGTTACAAGCGTACTATCTAACTCAAATTACCCTATTCACTACACTACCCAAACTGAAGCGGTATTTAGCTCTAAAACTAACAATGTTTGATATTCATTCACAGCATCATCATCATCATCATCGACAGCCAACACTCTAAGACATCAAACATTTTCAGACACTTCAACTTTTCATCAACTCTTTAGGTGTCTGTCTGGTTGTTCTTTCGATTTTATAGCAAAAATTCATGCACACGCGTACACTCAAAAACATTGCAACGTTTATATAAAGTTTTGAAGTTTTTTTAAACCTAGAAAATCTCTATTGAGTACCACTGAACACACAAACCGGCACACTCGCCATCTTTTTGAAATCGTACCGAATGAGTATCCCATGGAATTGTTACTTGAAATGTAGGTTTTTATGGCGCTTATTTGCATAATTTCATCACAAGTCGTTACTTTAGCAGAATTCGAAAAAAAAACTAATAATAATTTAAAATCATTCTTTTTTATTTACTTATTTCAATTTGTGCTCAAAATTGTTCATAATTTAAAAATCAATTTTGCAAAGCTTTTGAAATTGCACGTGCTGCATTTTGTTGCAAAATGTTTGTTGTTTGTATATATTTTGTTACGTTTTTGTTTCTTTGAGAATGATTGATGCATACAACTGTGGCAACATTTAGAATTTACATTGAAAACGTGCAAATATGTTGAGAGAACTTAGCGTTTTCTGTAAATAAATTTTATAATTCAATTCACTCTTTGTACTCGTTCTCGTAGTCGGGAACATGTGTCGTGATATCAATCATTTATGTAAATGTCAACCCAGCTACAATTAAGTAATGAGTGTGCGTTTAGCCAGAGAATTAAAAGAGTGAATTTACATTTTTGCAATTTCCATAATGTTAATTTTAGATATCTTACTACTTACGGACAGTGTGTTGTAAATGTAAAGCTAAAAATCAACAATAATATATAAAAAATTCGCCATTTAGTTAGAGTTATAAGCGAAAAACCAAATATTTTTATCTAAAATTTATTTTTCAAAGTCATCGGATAACGTACGGACTTAAATGTTGAATTACTCTGTTGAATAATTAGATCGTGACTATTAATATATCTAACAACTTGGTCATAAAACCTGAGTTTAAAGAAACTAGATTAAAATACTATTTATCTCTTTTTAACCATTGTTGTCTTTTAGATAGCCTTATTTGCCAAAAATCCTCTGTCTTCAGTAAAATGTTGCCTAAAAGGTTTAAATAAACTTACATTTCTAATTTGTTCATAATTCGCACATCCAATAATTCGATACATAATTTGTTGGTTTTCACCATAAATTATTATCTTTCAATTCCTTTCATATACCTTTAAAAAATATTTCTTCTCCAACTGTTAGAAATATCGACAAAATTATGTTTTTATTTCCACAACAAGGCAGTAGTCCATTTATCTTTTATCAGGTTGACTGGTCAACAATTTATTATTATTATTTTTTACGTATTGTTGCGGTTGTACGTTTTAATCGAGAGGTGTGTCTCTCATAAAGGTGTTGCAAAATCATGAAATCAAACAAAGCAAAATGAAAATGTGAAAAAGTGAACCTCAATATTAATTACATTTAAAGAAAAACACCCACTTCCTAAACACAATACAGACGTTCGACCATACGCATTGATTCTGGTAGATACCATACCTATGTTTTACTCTATTCCACACCATTCATTCCTTTATTTTTTTTATTTTTTAATAAAAAAAGGCCAAAATGCTCAAGGTTAATTGCAGTTGTTTTTGAAAAAAATCTTTACTAGTTTTAGGGTTTTTTTTCTTGATATAATAATAATTGAAAGTAAAATTGAAAAAACAGAATAACTATTATTTTGCTAAAAATGTAAACAGAGTCTTTTGAAATGAGATGTCATTTTGAATTTCACGCTAAGTACATATTAGTTGTGACATACTTTTTGTTAATGTTCCTAATATGTTATGGTAATTAAAAACCGATCGATCAATATACGGTCTGAAAACTTTTAGCTTACTAAGCTTAAGTAAGAGAAAACCTTAACGTATTATTTATCAACAAATTGAGTATAAACATAATTACAATAAGTAGTTTCAATTGACCCATTTCTATTACATACTTCAGAAAAAGGAGTATTTCTACTACTTTAATAAAAGTATTTTTTTTTTTACATTTTTAGATTTTATTATGAAAATTTCTACAATATAAATTTATTCAAAGTATTGGTCAGAGAGAGCGTTCCGCATTGATCGAAACCAGGGACCGTAACAATTATGACATTTATAATAAAAATCACAACATAATTGTTATTTTTTGATTTTTATTTGTTTTGTCAGAAATATTTGTCAGAATTAGATTTTTTTTTATTTTTTTTTTTTGTCAGAAATAATTGTTATTTTTTTGTCAGACATTTTTGTCAGACTATGATTTTTATTTTTTTGGCAGATATAAAAATTAATTAATGAGTTTTATTTACATATATGTAAGAGTCTGACAAATATGTAAATAAAACTCATTAATTAATTTGTATATCTGACAAATATGTTTGACAAAAAAAAAAAAAAAATAATAAAAATCAAAGTCTGACAAATATTTCTATATATAACAATTATTTTTGAAAAAAAAAAAAAAATCAAGAATTTAAAAAGCATGTTATTTTATGAAAATACAGTTGAAAACTATCAAATTGGTATGCTTGACTCTCCGATATTTTCTTGTGATGGCTTTTTTCCTTTGAAATTTCAAGAATAATTATTATTTTCGGTCCCTGATCGAAACAAATAGTATTCGGACGGAGCAAGGCGGGTGAAGCAAAACATCCCAACCACTTCATTCTAAATTGTTTTTTACAGGTACTGCATAATATGGCTGAGCGTTGTTGTGATGGAATATTACGGTTTCATGTCTGGCAGCATATTCTGTGCGTTTTTTGACAAATGCTCGCTTCATTAATACATCGCAAGTAATACTTCGGTGCAAAAATTATTTTCTTTTATAGAGTTCAAGCAGCATTGCGGATATGCAAAATCGTATTTCAAGGTCTTTTTATTTATATGGTACCCAATTTCCCTGCTTTTGGATGAATCCTACTGCTCTCAAACATTTTGAAATTGCTGTTTGAGTAGCTCCCAATGATTTTGCAAGCTCTTGTTGAGATTTATAATAATATTCATGGAGCAATGCTTCGAAGTATTGGTCTTTAAACTCTTTTGGCTGACCTATGCGATATTTGTCTTCCGTGTCAAAATCACCACTTCTGAACCACACAAACCATATCTCGCACATTGAAACCGATAAAACACATTCACCATAAGCTTTTGTGAGCAATCGGTGTACTTCGGCAATACTTTTTTTTTCAAATTAAAGAAGTAAAACAAATCTTCCCGCATATGACGCTTTGTTAGAACAAAATTCAATATTTTCAAAGCAACAAAATAATGTTTAATAACTAAGTGTGAAAAAATGACAGATATGTACCCTTCATGACATATAAGCTATTAAAAACAAAAACCGCGTTCAAAAGATACGCCATCTATTGTAAATCCCGCACCCAATATAGTTAAGTTTTTCTTTTTCATTTAAAGAAAGTTGTATTTCTACTATTTTTTAAGTAGGTGTGGAGTGTTTCTACCACTTTTTAAAAAAAAGTAGTATTTTTAGTACTTTCTTAGAAAAGTAGTTTTTTTTCACTACGTTTTAAAGATTCTTCTAGTATTTTAATATTTTTCTAAAAAAATTTATTTTTGCTACTTTTAAAAAGTAGTATTTTGGTACTTAAAATACTACATTTTGAAAAAAGTAGTATATTTACTAATTTCTTATTATTATTTCAAACTGAAAATAACAACAAATTTTCTATATAAATCTATTAATTTTTCTATAGAAAGAAGTATTTTTACTACTTTTTAAAAAAGTAGTATTTTTATTACTTTTAAAGGAATTAGTATTTTAACTACTTTTTAAAAAAGTTGTATTTTAACTACTTTTTAAAAAAGTTGTATTTTTTTATACTTTTTAATAAAGTAGTATTTTTACTACTTTATTTTTATTATATAAAATTGTATTTTTACTACCTTTTAATAATGTAGTATTTTTCCGACATTTAAAAAAAGTAATCTTTTTAGTATTTTAAAAGAAAAGTATTTTTACTACTTTTTAAAAAGGTAGTATTTTTTATTAATTTTAAGGAAATTAATGTTTTTACTACTTTTTAAAAAAGTTGTATTTTTTCTACTTTTTAATAAAGTAGTATTTTTACTACTTTTTAAAAAAGTGGTATTTTTTCTACATTTTAATAAAGTAGTATTTTTCCGACATTTAAAAAAATAGTATTTTTAGTATTTTAAAAGAAAAGTAGTATTTTTACTACTTTTTAAAAAAGTAGTATTATTATTACTTTAATAAAGTAGTATTTTACTACTTTTTAAAAAAGTTGTATTTAAAAATGTAGTATTTTTACTACTTTTAAAGAAAATTAGTATTTTAACTACTTTTTAAAATAGTAGGAGTATTTTTATTACATTTAGAGAAATTAATATTTTTACTACTTTTTAAAAAAGTTGTATTTTTTTCTACTTTTTAATAAAGTAGTATTTTTACGACAATTAAAAAAAGTAGTATTTTTACTACTTTTTAAAAAAGTAGTATTTTTACTACTTTTTAAAAAAGTAGTATTTTTACTACTTTTTAAAAAAGTAGTACTTTTACTACTTTTTAAAAAATTAGTATTTTTAGTATTTTAAAAGAAAAGTAGTATTTTTACTACTTTTTAAAAAAGTTGTATTTTTTCTACCTTTTAATAAAGTAGTATTTTTACGACATTTAAGAAAGTAGTATTTTTACTACTTTTTAAGAAAAGTAGTATTTTAACTACTTTTTAAACAAGTAGTATTTTTACTACTTTTTAAAAAAGTAGTTCTTTTACTACTTTTTAAAAACTACTTTACTACTTTTTAAAATAGTAATGTTTTCACTACTTTTTAAAAAAGTTGTGTTTTCACTAATTTTTTAAATATGTATTTCTGCTACTATTTAAAAAAATATTATTTTAACTTCTTGTATTATTTTTACTACTTGTTTCTGCCACTTTTTAAATTAGTTGTATTTTTACTATTTTTAAAAGGTATTTTAATTTTTTTAAAATCGTATTTTTACTACTTTTTTAATAGCATTATTTTTACTACTTTTTTAAAAAGTAGTTAAGATAGTAAATCTTTGACTATTTCGTTCGCTGTATAGGTACATATTCCGAAAATGTGTTCGATTATTTTAATGAATCAAACCACTAATATCTATTAGGTACAGGCGCGGATCCAGAGGGGGTGAAATAAGAATTCCCCCTCCCCCAAAAACCGAAAAGTTTTCATATAAAAAAGAAGAAAAAAGATAAATGTAGTACAAATTTTGATTTCACCCCCTTCCCCAAATGGATGACCTGGATCCGCGCCTGATTAGGTATGTGATTAGCAATCGATTTGAAAAGTTGCGTTTTCGAAATCCATCACCTGCCTGTCTAATTTGTTTTAAAAACATTTTAAAATTTTCCATTACATTTCTTATCGTAACACACTGTTTTTTGTATTCATTCTTTAATAAAGATGATCTACAAGAATGAGCCATGGTCATAAATTTGATTTTTTTTTCTTAGAGCAATAAACAAAAGACGATCTTTTGTTTCTTCAAAATTTAATAAATTGATTGTATTGAGAATGGAATTGTTAGCCTTGTCTCTTTTTCTCTGTTGCTATTGTAATAAAATTTTGCAATTTATAATTTTTTGAAAATTGTATGAAAGATTAAATTTTAATTACAGTAAAGCATAAATTTTAATTAAAAATGTTTCTTTATGTTTATAACTATCTGCATACATTTGCTGTTTTAATATAAATTTGCAATTTAAAATTACAACAATTAAACGCGGTACATAAATAATGTTAGCTTGGTAATTAATGACACTTTCTATTTAATAAATTTTCTGTTATATTTTCTAGTTGTTAATGTAGTTAATGAAGTAAATAATTATGCACAATACATACATACTATATAATATTTTTGTAATTTATAAATAGCATTGCTAATAATTTCAAGTAATTTAAAGATTTTCTTTGGTTATAGTTGCTGCGACAAGCGATTTAGCGTCGAAGTCGACTTTTAGCTCAATCTAAAAGAAGACTAATTGCTGTAACTAGAAATTATACTTATAATGATTGTTGTATTGGTACGATCAGTACAAAACTTGTGATATCAATAGAAGATATGTTTTTAGTTGATCACTTCTAGTTTCAACTATTTTTTTGGGCTTCGAAATCCCATATTTTGAAATTGTGGCCAATCGTCACAATTGTAATTCCTTACTCATAATATTGTTACAAATGTTTATATCCAAGTATATAATACATTTGGATATAAATGACTTGTAATAAAGTATTGAAATTCAAGCATGTAAAAACTATAGTTTTCTTTAATTATTAAACAAATAAATGTATTGTTGCTAATTGCACGGACAAAAAGACATGTCTGGTCTAATAAAGACATTAAGCAAAATGAAATAAAATAAAAAAATCGTATTTTTTATTAATTGTAGTTAAATGCAAATTACAGAGTTTAATAAGGGATCATAAAAACATTAATGCTTGCTTTACATTAAATTGAAATGTTGAAAAATTTCCATACAATAATTAACCACAAATAAATTAATGTCTTTAAATGTAAATTTTACACATGTTTTTTGTATGTTTTGATATAAACATTGGCGCCTTTTGTTAATACACACTTTTGAATTTCTAATTTTCTTTGTTCCAAAAGCAAGTAATAAAATAATTGTGCATATTTTTTATTATTTACCAAATACTTTGTATTTTGCATATTATATTGCATTTACTATTTTATGTGATTTTATTAAAAATAATTGTCTTAGTTTTTTTATAATATTGAGGCAATTAAATGACAAATAATAATTTATTTAAATCAATTGAATGTCTTTTATAATAAAAGCGGTCATAAATAAAAACACCAGATAAAAAATAGAATATGATTGAAAATATACAATATATTGAATGAAATCGAAAACAGTATTGGTTGTAATTTATTGCAATATATTCGCACAAATATTTGTGACATTGTTTTCAGTTTCAGTTGTTTCTTGGTAAAACATTTTTCAAGAATTTTTACTAGATTTTAAGAATTGTATGAACATCGTTTATTATTTGAAAGCCTGTTATTATTTCAAATTGAAAATAACGCAAACATTTTCTACAGAAATCAAGTTTTAGTTTCTAAAATTTTTTTTAAATAATCTAGTTGAATCAACAATTTTCCATAGAAATCTAGTTGAATCAACAATTTTCCATAGAAAACTAGTCGAACCAACAAATTTTCTATAGAAAACTTGTCCAACCAACAAATTTTCTATAGAAAACTTATCAAACCAACAAATTTTCTATAGAAAACTTGTCAAACCAACAAATTTTCTATAGAAAACTTGTCAAACCAACAAATTTTCTATAGAAAACTTGTCAAACCAACAAATTTTCTATAGAAAACTTATCAAACCAACAAATTTTCTATAGAAAACTTGTCAAACCAACAAATTTTCTATAGAAAACTTGTCAAACCAACAAATTTTCTGTAGAAAACTTGTCAAACCAACCAATTTTCTATAGGAAACTTCTCAAACGAACAAATTTTCTATAGAAAATTTGTCAAACCAACAAATTTTCTATAGAAAACTGGTCAAACCAACAAATTTTCTATAGAAAACTTGTTGAACCAACAAATTTTCTATAGAAAACTTGTTGCACGAACAAATTATCTATAAGAGTCTAGTGAAACTTACAATTTTGTATAGAAAACTTTGCAATTTTATAAAATATATGCAACTTCAAAATGTATAAATAATCAACTACTTACTTTTCCATATCTTTTGTATCCATACCACTTGGATTTCTGCTTATAACGTTCGTTTCAAAAGGATCCTCTGTGGTGGGAGCATCAGCACCCGCACTGGTGGGTGGTGCCAAAGGATAGCCACGTCTGGCTGGAATCATGGCTGGTGGTGGTACAGTTGTGGTTGTTGTCTTGCGTGTTGGACCCGATGTCGGTACCATTGCCGGTACATAACCACGTCTCGACCAATCGGGCAGAGATTTTACCCCATTATTACTAACAAATTCCACATCATCACTGTTGTCATCACCCTTGCCCGCATGTGATTGGGTCTGGGTGGGACCAAATGTGTTCGTGTGTACATTGTAGGTGTTGTAGGCCCAGTCATCGTGAGCATTGCGACGGGCATTGTAACGTCTCTGTACGGATTTGTTGTAGTATTCTTTAGCACTTAAACGTCGTAATTTGGTGGACGTTGCTGGTGCAGGTGCAGCTGCTGTTGCATTCTTTGGTATATTATTTTTAAGTTGTTCAATAAGTTCCACTTGACTATTGGGATTTTCTTGATGTGATGCTGTTGATGCTGTTGTTGGTGATTTTAATTCTAATTTTCTAGACTGTCTAGAGCTGCCAGTACCCGTGCTGGGTAGTAATTGTTGTCTTAGTTTTGTTAGATGTTGTCGATGATGATGTTGATGCTGATTATGTTGGTGATGTGTCTGCCGCTGTTGTTGCTGTGTTAAATGTTTTATGTGTTGCTTTTGTAAATGTCTTGTGTCTAGAGTTTCAGCTAAAACCGTTAAAAGACAACATAAAACAATTATTGTTATATGACCCATAAATTTAGTATCTTTCATTGTGGTATTCTATTTTAGCTTTTTTTTCAGATTTGAGCTTGTTTCTTATGTTGCAGGTATAATTTTGTGTGTTCTTTTTTTTTAATTTGTTACTTGATCTAGATCTAATTTGGTTTCTTTAGTTTTTGTTACTGTTGCGTGGAATTTGACGGTTTGTTGGTTTTCAACAAAATAGCTCTGCAAAGATAAAAAATATGTTGTTAAGTAAGAATTTGTTTTGCAAAACTATGTTAAAAATAATAATTTTTTTTAATAAATTTGCATTTGTCGGTTAAAACTTCCTGTATGAATCACTTTGTCCTCACGTTGTCCTCAATTGTGTGGCAAGATTAAAAAAAAAACAACAAGTGAACAATTTTGCTACCTAAATATGATTTTGTTTGTCATCGAAATTTTCTTAAGTTCAAGCAGCAATATTGTACAATATTATTTCTTAGCTTTAGGTGATTTTTTGTTTTGTCTCTGGTATTATATTTTTCAATAAACATTCATCATCATAAGACAGACATAAATCTTTTTAATTCGACTGAACAGTTTTTGTCCATTTGTTTAATTTAACCAATCAACCTACCGACCATTTAACTGACCACTAAATGGTTAGCTTAATGTTGTTGTACAATACCGCTCCATCACAGACATACAGACAGACTGGATACAAAATCATGACAACACAAACCACACACAGTGACAGAATTTATGTTAAATCCATAAAGATTTATTTCAAATTAAAAATATTCACATCCCTCCCTACTCACTCTGTGGCTTGTTGTCCCATATTTGTATACCCTTCACCATTGCATATATAAGATTTGTCATTCCGTTTGTAATTTCCACATTTTTCATTTGCGTACCCACAAAGCATATATATTCTGGATCGTTATATATAACGGATTCGATATATCCATGTCCGTCTGTATGTTGAAATCAACTTTCCGAAGCCCCCAAATAACTTACACACCTTATTCATACTTCAAAATATCCGCTATAGTTACGGTTCAGTTGCTATTTAAATTTGTTCACCAAAAAGAGTATACTTCGGTGAAGGGTATACAAGATTCGGCACAGCCGAATACATGTAGCTCTTTTACTTGTTTATATTGAGTTTATGTTTCTTTTAATTATGGTTTCATTTGATTTGTATGTATTTTGAATATGAACTCAAAATCAATATTGCTGCAGTTTGTTTTAAATGAAGTATGATTTAATGCTATTCTAATCAACCATCAATGAATTTATTTCTGTTGACTTTTGTTTATCATTCCGCTTCGTCTGTTACCTATTATGACAAGGTCACTTTCATTTGAATTTGAAAATTTAAATAATATTTTTGTTTTAAGATTCCTTTAATTTAATTTTTTTTTTTTTTTGGTGTTGTGTGAGGTTTTCTGGGAATTTTATATACGAAATTTATAAGAAATTTATGTGAACTTGACAATAAACTTGAAAATAATTCAAGGAAATGTTTCAAGCCAGCAATATATTGTTGCATATAACTGGCTACTGCAAAGTTTAAATTTGAAACAACATATATTTATTTAGTATTTCCGCTACCCTTTGAGGTGTGTTTTATATAATGAAGTATTTTCGAATTACTATGGCTTAAAAAATATGACAAATCAAAAATGCAAATTTTTCTATTTTAATATTTTGCATATATTAACACGTTCCCGGAAATAGGAAAATTTTAAATGTATGTATTGTGTAAGTTTTTGAGGATTAATAATTAAATTGTAATAAATGACAACAAAATACTGAAATTATAGATTGTAAGGTTTCCTATTCAAGAAAGTAAAAATATGTAGAATTAATGAACATTCATTATGCGCTTCATCAGTTTTTGTAAAACGTTGACATTGATATTTTTGTTATGTTTGAGAAAAGAAGAAGTTATTTGGCCATACTAATAGGTTCTCCCTGTGATAAAATAAATTGCTTATTTCATAAGTTAAAAAGTAGCATAGAAATAAAGACTGATAATTTTACATAAAATCTTACAAATATCGCAAATTAATAAAAAATAAATTTAAATTGAAAAAAAAAAAAATTCATTAAAATTCGCAAGTTTTACAAATACTCAAATACTATTTTCAAATTTTTGAAATTTTTACTTTAAAAAAATTTTCTGATATTTTTCAAATTTTACGACATCTGAAAAATTTAGGATATTTGGAATTTTTATGATTTTTAAAAATCACTAATCACAATATTTGGAAAATTTACAATATTTTATGATTTTATAAAATTGTACGACATTTATATATTTAACGATATTTGAGAATTTTACGATATTTCGAAGTTTTACGCTTTTTGATTTACCCAGCGAAAACTTTACTTACCTAGTAGCCAGCAAGTAATATTGGAGCTAACTGATAACTACTTATTATTTGACTGAAACAGTAGTTATTTTTGTTCGCGATTTTAAAAAATCCATGCGTCTCGCTTACAAGTGTACTTAATTCACCCTAAGAATATGAACAAGAAAAAGAATTGCCTTGTGTGGGAATTGAACCGACATACTTGATTGTTCTTTGTGTTTGAAAGTCTAGCTGCTTACTTAGTGCTCCTTGTACGAGTTATTATATCGTAAGTTAACAATGAATGTCACATAAACATATAAATGAATATTATATTAACAAAAAAATGAATGGCTTCGACTGGTGTTGAACCACTTATGTCTCGTTTTTTAGTCAAACACACTAGATAGTCGTGCTAAATGCAAAAGTTCATTACCAACCTGTTTAAAAATAAGTACCTACTCTACTAAATAAAATAATGTGCTGGGTAACGACCACTCATTACAAAATAATGTATGTGGTAACTAGTTGCCATTACCAAAATTCACAAAATTTCAACGATATTTTAAAAATACTATATTTAATACTTATGTATTGATGGTAATTTGTATCCTTGATTGCAACGAACATACGGACTGAAGGTCTTCTTCGTTATATCAACATCTGTAAGAATCAGGAATTTATAACGGAGTTCACGCAATACAGCGACATGATAACATAATTCTTTATTTCTGTTTAAATTGGATGATATTGATGTGGACGACAAGACTGTGCCACATGCCATACAATGCGTGAAACAAATCAGTTAAGCTACGTACACACGGTTGTCAGATTGTACAATATTGTCAGAATAATGTTCAGAAAATGTCTGAAAATGTTTTATCTTACAACGTTGTCAGAAAAAGTATTGTCAGTACATTGTAAGACAATACTATTGTCAGACATCTGACAATCGTGTAAACACCTTACGTTGCCATTGCCAGATCATTGTACGAAGTTTATGCATCTGACAATGGCATCATCATTAAACAAAAGTGAAGCAACCGTGTGAACTGACAATTTTTGTTGGCAGATAAATTTATTGTTTGACAATTCTGACAATGCAATTGTAAGGGTTTCTTACAATCTAAACTGAGAATTTACCTTTTGCTAATAATATTTCATTGGCAGTACATAGCCAGATCTGACAACATTGTTAAATCTGACAACCGTGTGTACGTAGCTTTAGTTACTCTCATGAGACATTTACTAGTCGTGTACTCTCTCATTTCGGTTATCAGATGGTGTGATTTAATACAATTTTATATCTCTTTATGGTGTTATTTGAATTTAAAGGTTTATGCCAACAAAAGAGTACGAATGTGCTAGCAAAACCGTGAGAATTATTTGCCCGATATGTTATACTGACTTCTTTATAATTCAATAAAAAATTACAATCTTAGGGCACTGCTACACGATCAATACATATTGTGATATTTGGATAGCGATCTGGATTTCAGAATATTAGGCTATTCTGCGATCCATGAATACTGGATCGCGGTCATTATATATTGAACTAGGGGCTTATATAAGTTTGGCATTCTGTTTTTAATTTCTACATATATTCTGGATCTTTATACATACATGAGTCGATATAGCTATGTCAATTTGTCAGTTGTAATATTTTTTCCGAAGCCCCCAAAAACTTACAAACATGATTGATAAATCAGTATATCCGCTGCAGTTTTGGTTCGATTGCTATTTAATATCGCGAAAATCGGCTCATAAATAGCTGAGATATAAGTAAATCACGACTACCTTGAATTTGTTTACCTATTTTTGAACTAGTATATTTCTATTACTAAGTCACGTGTGGATATAAATGAAAGACATTTCTAAACGCTTTCCAACGACGTATATAGCGTCTTAGAATTTCCGACCGACAATGGGTCAATATCGGGAAAAATATTTGTGACCCATTTTTTTTTAAATGTTTTTTTATACCAACAAATTTTGTTTACCAAAAAATATTCTTCTAACCTACATTTTTTTCACCAAACATTTATTTTAATCTTTATATTAATGTGTCTATTGCAATATATTTTATCGTAGCCACTGTGTTCACAAAATAATTTAATTACTTTTAAATCGATTATCAAAAATCATATTTAATATTCTGTTAAAACTTTTTAAACATTTTAAAAATATTTAAAAGCATATAGCTCTAGAAGATTTATGTACATGTGTATTTATGAAATGAATAACATAACAGCAACAAATCATACTGTAATTCGAACAAATGTATAAAACATCAAATTTAGGATAAGGCCATTTAAATTTTAATTCTTGTTGCTAAATTACTGCCACATGACATAATTCAATACAATATTTTGTGCGTGAATATTATGAAAAATCCAAATAAACAACCATATTTTTCAAAATTACGCATTTATGCGTATTTAATGTGTGAGATGAGAATAATAATAAAACAATTTTATTTTTTTTTTTTTATAAATAAAATTGTTTTTTCACATGTCAATCCATTATGTATCATGCACAGACGTGCCCGTAGATGTATTGTCAAATAAAAATTTTGTTGAAATGTGGCAGCAGTATTCATATCCCGCCAGGGACAAGTAGTAGACATGATCAAAAACATTATGATTATCGTAAAACCCCCCTACTTGAAGCATTATATGAAATTTCTGTCTGACTTTATTCTCAGTACAAACCAAAAAAAATCTACACACATTTTCAGACATTAAAGTATATTAATTAAATGGTCTTAGAATGAGACACATAAAAAATATAAAAAATAAAATAAAGTTAATATTTCCCTATGGATACAGAACAGAGTGAGTGTGAGACGATTATGAAGAGTGTGTTTGAATGAATGAACACACTTTTTGAATATAATTACTCATCATTATTCAAAATACTAATTTGAGAAATAAGAATAAAAAAAATAATAAACAAAAGCAGCTAAAACAAAAAATACTTTCTTCCATTACGGGCTACTGTGACAAATCAAAAAGTGAAAGAATTACTATTGGTTGGTTATGGTAAAAGTCGAATATGTTACACCTTGCAATGGTTTTAGCAATTCACAATTTTTTGAACTAAGAAACTAATGTTTCTTGAATGACTCTTCCTAAAAGGATTCTGGTATTCCATAACGTGGCCGAGCATTGTCTTGATGGAATATTACGGCTTCATGTCTGGTCGCATATTCTAGGCTCTTTTCGCCAAATACTCCCTTCAAACGAATCAGTTGCGTTCGGTACAGATTACATGTGATGGTATGGCCAGATTTCAGTAGCTCATAATAGGTAGAACTCTTTTGGTCCCACCAAATACAGAGCATTACCTTAGCGCCATGGATATTTGCCTTTGTTGTCGATTCGGCTGGATGTCCGGGCTTCACATACGATCTCTTACGCTTCGGGTTATCGTAATGGTACCATTTTTCATCGAAAATAAACTTTGTTGTTTACACTATAAAACAGCGTTTAAAAGATACGCCATCTATTGAAAATCCCGCATTTTTAAGCCAATATTATTTAATTAGTCCTAACAGTGCCGGACGAAAATTTTGTTATATATTGTTGCTCTGATTAAATTGACATTATTCCTTCTTGTCTTTAGATTAGGTCTACTGTGATGAATTTCATGCTTTTAAAATAGTTTTCTAATTATTTGTAGATCTTTTGTAATCATTCTTAAAACTTGTTCTGGCGTCTTTGGATTTTTTGTACATTTGCCCCATAGATGGATCCAATAACACCATATCTGTTCTATGACCGATTTATAAAGTAGAAGTTTACAATCTAAACTAAGCGTAGTTTTCGCCAATGAGCCAATTAATTTGAATTGAAATCAATTTTATTTGAGTTAACTTTGCATCTACTTATATGACTTTTCCATGAAAGGCGACTTCCGATTTTTGAATTATTGTTTGGGTGTTGATATTGTTACGTTTTAAACTTTTTCAAACGTTGGTTTATTTCCTTTAAATAAACCGGATACTTTTGATTGCAAATAAAACTGTAACAACTCTTTATGTATTTAAAATCTACAAGAACAACAGTTCAAATAGTCACTCAGTGTCTTTATACACGTTTATCAATTCGCAGAAATGCACACACACTTTACAATGTACAAACTTATATGTACAAGGCAGTTGATGTTAACTCTAACAGCGCCTATGATCAACTCACTCACAACTGCAACCTCTGCTACTATTTATACACATGCCATATTTCCGGAAACTTCTACAATGCTCTTAACGGATAAATAGTATGTTCGTATACTAGAGCTTTCGATGTCAATGTTAGCAGCTTAAATATTTAGTGTTGCCATACTTACAAACAATCCTAATAACCGCATGCTATCAACATTGTTGATAAGTAGAAGCTTATACTGATGGATGTGTTTATAAACATAAAGCAGGCAGTCGTTACAGACCGTTAAATTCAAATCGCTATTGCAAAATCGTAACAATATGAATAGGGAGGCATGATTCTTTACGTAATGTATATTTTTGCATTTTGAAATGTCGATGAAGAGTGCAGAACAATATTTTGTTTCCTCAAACGCTTTTCATATAACATTTACAAGTCTATGGACCGTGTTCTCATTAGGTGATTAAAGAAATTTGGTTTTCTCAATGTATCATTTGCCTCTATTCTGTCGCAAAGCTAACCCGACCTCATTTGCCAATTATTTATTTATCGTACAGATAAATTCAATCAGCTGACTGCTGTTCATAGTTTTTATGTGTTTTTGTAAACAAAGTTAAATAGATTTTATAAAATAAATGTTTAATAGAGGAATTAACATTAATTTGATGGAGGATGAACTCGAAGAACATAAGTTCCAAGTGAATGTTGAAAAAGTTTTTCATGCCAGGCCTAAATACCTGGCAGACATGGAGGATAGTGCATTTTTCAAAAGATTCCGACCGTCAATGGCAACATTTAACAGCTGATTTATGTTATCATGTTGTCACTTGAAGTGTTCCCAACTTTCACATCTACTTTGAGAGGAATTGCCAACTGAAAATAATGTTTTTTGTCGGTATATTGAGAAAACCAAAATCCGACCGTCAATGGCAACATTTAACAGCTGATTTATGTTATCATGTTGTCACTTGAAGTGTTCCCAACTTTCACATCTACTTTGAGAGGAATTGCCAACTGAAAATAATGTTTTTTGTCGGTATATTGAGAAAACCAAAATCGTTTATCGGCCTAATAAATTTATGTCGAGATTTAGTAACAGGTAGTTTGTCGATACATTGAGAAAACGGGCCTATGAGTTTGTTCGATAGCACTGTGTTTGCTTCTAAATCCAAATTGATGATTCGGAATACAATGATTTTCAATTAACATTGGATACAACTTTTTCATAAGTATCTGCTCAAATAGCTTTGATATATTTTGTGTGATCTTTTCCGGGCTTAGGTATAGTGTTGTTTGTATAGTGTAGGGTACAATTAGAATGACAAACTAAAACATATGTTGTAATTATTATGGATTTTTTATTATGTTATTTATGTACTTTTTTTCAAAAACCATTTGTTCGTTCTTGTACATTCTCATAAATGTGTGCACAGAAAAAGAAAGACATTAATTTCGAATAAACCGAAATAATTGTAACAATTTGTATGCTTATTTTAATGATTTCTTGGAAATTTGAAAGTAATTATTTTAATTTATTTCTAAAATTGAAATTAAAAGAGTAAAAATAGAAATTGTAATAAAATAGAAAGAAAAAAATAAATAGAATTAAAGCTTAACGAATTTCTAAATTGTGCATTTTGGTGTGGATTTATTGTATTATTATGTATATTATTCGAAATTCGTTATGGGTTTTAAATAACAGATTTTTATTTACTATTGCTTTATTTAGTTTTTGTTTTATAAAGCGTATCATATTTTGTTAAGTATTTGAGTCGACTATATTTGTTTGTTTTTTTAGACCAAGTGTCTTATTTAAAGACTTCAAATCAAACACCTCTTTAAGAGGTGTGTGGGGTCTGTTATACAGTTTTTGTTGGATTTTTTTTTTTTTATATATTTTTTAAGGTAAATAAGCTACTTATGAGTAATAAACATAAGGTATTTTATTAAATATTATGTATCATTTACTTTTATGTTGAACAATTTAGCCCTTTTTTTTTCATTAATTATTAAGGCGATTATTTCAATAATTTGTTATTATAATTATGTTTGGAATTTTCAAACACAATGAATAGTATGATTTTATTCAACAATTCACATGTATTTCTTTTTATTAGGTGAAATAAAATTTGTTATAAATTATGTTTAATTAATGATGACCTTAAATAGGGTGCAGTTAAATAACAATTAAAATTTTGTGTTTAAAGTTTAAACAAATGTTAAAGGTTTTTTCAGGTACTGAAGTGATATTGATCTTGATGTAAGATAAAAAAGGGAGTGATGAGAAAATTTTGATGTTGTGTGGAAACCAGAGACACCGACAATATCTTGTCCAAATTACTACTTATTTTTAGTTATTTTAGCTGGCACATTTACAATCTTTTGTCGAATTTTCCATTACCATTTTGCATAAATGTGGTTGAGACAGCCTTAAATTTCCATTTTGAATGCGCGGGTAGCTGTGGACTTGTTGGCATAGACCTTAGCCTTCAAATAAACCCATAAAAATAAATCCACATGATAAAAGCCCCCAATACTGAACGCCGAAACGAGAAAGTACACGATCAGGAAATGTCTCATGCTATAATTTAACCCTATAATGCTTAAGAATGCCTCAAGGCACTCATAGCAAAAATGCAAATATAACAGATTTTTCATTTCAAAAACTCTTGTAAAAGTTTATAAAAAACGTACTTAAATATTTTAATAAGCCTTGAAACGTATTAAAAGCTCTCTTCTCTCTTTCTTATTTACTGCACTTTTTACAAACTAATTGCATTAACAACCAAAAAAATATGGGAAGTCCATGTTGTGCTATCAAACGTTGATTAAAGTGTTTTAAAGTTTCCCGATTGCAATTATATTTTTTTTCTTAAAAAGTATACTTATGTTTTATATATTGGAGTCATGATTTATGTAAAAAAAGGTAAGCTACTCTTTAGAGACGTGATTAATTGATGAGTGCCTTAAGGCACTCTTGGGCATTGAAGACTTGTTTTGCTGCCTCAGATTTTTACTCATATAGCAAATGTTGTTTGGTTTTCTTTGCTTTGATTTGGAATTTTTTACATAAAATTTTAAGAAATGGCTGGTAGAGTGAACAAACCTTTCAAATTATCTGATTTGAATGATGAACAATTGGAAAAGTTGTTTTCAATAAAAAATTTACAAACTATAGTAACTAAAACCCGACTATGTTTCAATCTATAAAGCCTCAAGTTTTTCTCACTTGATTGTAAAAACTTTCAAATGTTGTTTTTGAAATCAGATGCCCAAATTTACCATACAGAAATTCGCATTAGAGGATTCATATTTTCAAGGAATGTGTCACATGTAGCACCACACAGTGGTCATAAATCTGTATCTTCTGAACTATTGTCTAGTTGAGAAGGACATAAGCTTTTAGAAACTGAAATCTGTAACCACCCTGTTTAAATACAATGTGAGATACCGGTTATCAAAGTCGTCTACTTCCGGTGTGCAACACTTTGTAGAGCTCGTAACTTGTACAAATACTGACAGATTTCAATTAATTTTACAGTGCACTCGCGATAATATGAACACCCCAATATATGAACACTTTTTTACTTCCATTGGCTACTCTGAAATATGAACTTAGGCAAAAGCTTTAAAATATGAATAATTTTGCAAAAGTGAACTGTGCTGGTTTTAATTAGTTTATGTTATCGGGAGTGCATTGTACTTTGTTATGTATCGAATAAAACTGATTAAAATTTTCTTAATTGGGATTATGACATTCGATATTGAGGAAGAAATTTAGTACATTCTATAATAATTTCGATATCGAAATCATATTTCGATACGATAATCATGTGAACACGAATGCAGTAATTCGGCCAACATATTTCTAATAAATTCCAACTAATACGTGGAAAGTTTTTTTTGCAATATCTCAATCCGCCTAGACGTGAAAAATAATCAATCACCCCTATCGCGAATCAATATTTCATATGAAATATGTTTCATTTTCCCTTTTCTCGTTCATGAACTTTTTTCACGTGAAAAAATTCCCCATGTTGTGAAAGTTCTAGATGGCATTTTGTAAACAATAAGCAGCTGTTACGAACAAAATCAACTATTGTGAATGAAAAGTTCATGGGAATATCACGATAGCAATTTTCCCTTCGAGGGAAATAGATATTTTCCCAAAGATTTGTAATATTTAGGGGTGAATATCAAAATTTTGAATTGAGTATGAGAAATGACTTAATTTTTACATAAAAGAAGCTTAATTGTTTTCAAATTTTCCCAGAGATTTGTAATATATTTAAATAGATACTTGATATAAATAAGCTTAAAAATTACCCTTCACCCTACTTCAGGCAATGGTCGAAAATATTGATTTTTTTTTAACACAATCTTAAGTTTATCATTAAATAAAAACAATTAAGAGATCTATATTCGGCTGTGTAGAACCTTATATACATTTCTCCTAAGTATATTTTCAGAAAAATATTGAAAATATTTTTTGGTGAAAAAAAATTTTGTGTAAAAATTTTTTTTTCTGATATACATTTTATTAGTGAACAAAAATATTGCTAAAAATGGTATGGTAAAAAAAATTTGTTTTTGAAAAAAAATATTTTTTTCGATTTTGACCCATTTTAGGTCCAAATTTCTGTAGCGTTATATACGTCGTTGGAAAGGTCTTTGAAATGTCTTTCTTTAGATATCCATATTGTCTATATTATGACTTAGTAATCCATATATAGATCAAAAATATGTCAAAAATCGAGGAAGTCGTGGTTTTCTGCATATCATGTCTTAGGTTCTTCACATTCTATGTTATTTATTAATTCCAAAAATATTTAAATATTCGGTATTTCTGAATTTCATTTGACAGCGTGTTTTATATTAAAAGTTTTTGGTACAGAAATTGATAAAGCATTTTAGAAAAACAAATATTTTCAAAGCAATATCAATTCCATTTTGAAAACTCAAAGTGGTTTCATTCTGAAAGAAAGTTTCGTTTTACTTTTCCTGAAGAAGCGAAATACGGAATTAATTCCACTTTCGATGTGACATGGCTGTATATCTGTCATTTGTGGGCCGATTTTCCCTTCGGAAAGTTGATTTCAACATACGGACGACCATGGCTAAATCGACTCTGCTATCTAAAACTTTTCTTTAAGGGGTCGCAAATGAGAAATTACTAATCACGGTGAAAGGTATAAAAAGTAGCATTATTATAAGACAATTATGAATATTCAAGTCATTTTCTGAGGGGAACTAGGGTCAAATATTGCCCGATTTGCGGCATACTTTACAGTATAATTTCAGAGTACTTTGAACTAGAATGGTAAATTTTATCACGATTGCCGCATAATCAACATATTTATTACAGCCTAAACCGGGGGAACATTTGTATGGAGGCTAGTTAAAATTGCTCATTTACAATACCAAACAAACCATATCAAGAGAGATAGCTTGTGGAAAATTTCTAAAGTTGAATATTTATTTATGTTTGTATTCTATTTCTAATCATCTATTAGAAATTTCTCATACAACCCTCTTGACTCATAAATTTGTTTCTAAATTATGAGCTGCAAACGAAAATGTGTCTCCATAATTATATTTTCGCACGAGAATGTTTCATCAAAGAAAAAAGTTCAACGCTCTTTAAATTACTTGTACTTTTTTTTGTTTGTTTAAAATAAATGCCTTTTTTATTTTTATTATTTTTCTTTATTAAAACAAAACTTCCGCAATACTTTTCGTTGCTGTATTTTGTTTTTTTAAATAAATTCGATTAAAAATAAACAGAAAACCAAATAAGTCATTTTTTTGGGTTTGAATTAATGAACAGAAAGTAATAAAACAAAAGCAAATATTGCAAAATCAAACAATCAAAAAACGGTATTTTTCAATTTAACGGAGCATTTAATTGAACATGCAGTTTGAAAATGAAAACAAACAAACAAATGAATGAATAAAAAACATGGTAAAATAAAGACAAAGACACTTCTAAAAGTCAAAAATGAAATAAAAGTAAAACAAATCCTTTGACAAAGTACAACTTGGCATGTCAGCAGCACAAAACTACAAAAAAAAAAAAAAAATACAAGTAAAAGATGCAAAATCATTATGAAAATAAAACTGAACAAATATTAACATATTTAACGGGTAAATGAAAGAGATGTTTCCAACCATAGAGAAATATACATAGAGCGAAAACTCTCATGTCAAAGACCTAACTCAGTTGTCAAAAACCTAAGTTCTGAACAAAAACAGCACTCCTGTGTGTGTGTTATTTATTTGAGTAAAATTTCTGTTTGAGTTTTTTTCTAGTTTCCGCTCTTGTTGTTTCTCTATGTTTCCAACTACATATTTTTAATAGTTTTGTTTTATATAAAATGAAATTACTTTAACCCCTTGCTAAGGTTTGAAAATCCTAACCACTCATTCATGGAATTACAAATAAATTGTTAAGAAATCGAATGAAAACATGATTGAAAGTATAATAATAAATATTGACTTTCAATACAAAATGACGACAATGATGAAAAGAAAAACAAAGATCAACTACCACTGATCGTACCTTATAAAACAACAAATTGACAAAAGTTGTCATGTAAAACAATTTATTCGACCATAACGAGAGTGACTCGTTTTAAAATTCAAAAAACAGCTACACGCCACAGATTGAAAGTGAATTTGTTGCTGTATGAATTGTAATGTTGTGAAAACATTAAGAGAATATAAATAAATATTTTACATCAAATCCATGCATCCATGAATTCAAGCAAAACAGCCAACCCACCAACCACCACTAGTAAGTAGTCTACGAATGCGTTTAAATAAAACGAATTTTATGATGTGTCATTTAATGACTTGAAGTATTTAAGAATTTTAAATGCAATAAATTTTACAAATAAATTCTTTAAATGCCCATACTTTGTGAGTTGAATAGTGATTAATTTAAAGCCAGCGAAAAAAAATACATAAATAATTTAAAAAAAAACAGAATAAATTTAATTAAAATAAATTTATTTATTGAATTTTTTACATCCTTCTTCAAGCGACAAACTTCACTGCGTGTAATTGCAGTGATATTTCGTTTTGAAACAACGCACAGTGGGGTCGATCAAAACAAATTGTTAATAAATCTGAATCTTCTAAACTAGTGGTTCGATTGAATGACGAGTGAACGAATCGAAGAGGAGGAAATAGGCTCTTTGGAATACAAGGAGAAATACAGGGCATCAAAGTCGATTACCTCTTGTTGGGAAAACGTTGTACAGCTTGTAACTTGTGTAAATATTCAGATTTCAATGACAACTAATACCGAAGATATTTGTGAAAACCCAAATAATAAATTTAAAACTTTAAACTTAAATACCTTTTAAATTATAAGAGATAATTCACTGTTACAAGCTGTACAAAAGTTTCCTAACCAGAGGAGGTCGAATGTGACACCAACTGCCTGGTCATGGAATTCACTTTCTTAATATCCTCAACTACGATTCGTTCATATATCATTTTACAATCGAACCAGTAGTTTAGAAAAATCAGATTTATTTTTCGATCGACCCCACTGTGCGACGACTGTGCGTTCAATTTCCTGAATAAACCAATCAACTACTCTACTCAATGGTTACACCATATTGTGGGTCTGACGGTTTCGGAATTTAAAGTTTTTAATTAAAGTGACAATTATTCAATATCAAGTGTCAAACATAAATGTTCTTTATATAAATTATATTTTTATTTTAATCAGTCTCATTCGTTTAGTTTATTTTTAATTTAAATGTCGTAATTAATTACCGGCTTAAGAAATTTATGCCTTAAATGTGTTCACAGAGTGAGAAATACTAAAAACTATAACAAGTTCAAATCTTTGTGTTAGTGCAAGATAGGGTTTATTAAAGTTATTTTAAATGGGCATTGTCAAACATGCAGTAATCCAAGCTTTAACACAATGTAAGCTTTCCATGCTTTAATGTTTTAATAATTTTTTTATAAATCAACTTTAGCAGCCAATATCTAAAACTTGTTCAAGATCTTGTAGTACTTATTAGTTGCCACTCTGTCTCCAGCTGTATGCTTAAATATGTATGATCAAAACTGCTTAATTAACTCTTGTTTTTTTTCTATATTTTTTCTTCTACTTTTTGCACTTAATTAGTTGTCGTAATAAGCGCTTCAAGTCTATAATAAAAATGTGTAATTTATCTACATATCTATTATATTAATTTTCCATGCTGAGTTGCCTTACCTGCCACCTTGTCGTCTTCTATTACCGTTTAATAATAATCAAGTCCCATGTTAATTGATTTTTGCCTTTAATATATTTTAAATATTTATGGTTGCTGGTGTCTCAATAATAGATAAAGACAAATTAATAAATATTTATTATAACCATTATATATATTTTAATCAGAGATACGTTGCAAGTATCTCACACAAATATGCAGTATTGGCAACTGGATTGAAATTAATCTTTTAAAATATTATGTTTGTATACTGTATATTGCAATTAAGTGAACAAAAACAAAATGTACAAATAAATAAGTACTGAATTTGTTTGATTAATAAAAAAACATTAAATTCTTACAAATATAAATACTGCATTTATTTATATAAAGTAACCACAAAAAAACACCACTAATGCAGACTAATAATCTATATATACAATAATATAATAGATGTTTTTTTTTTTTTTTTTTTGGAATACAGTGCAGCACCGAAGTAGTAGACAATTTTATATCCAATTTTCACAATAGATTTATAAATTTTCTTCATCATAATTGATTAAAATTGAGCATTTAAAATTTTTTATGAAAACATTCATTATGAATATTTTGAATCAATACAATTTTGCATGAAAATTTTGAATCGATCAAAGACAATTTTGAATCGATCAAAAATACTCTATTAAAATTTTGAATACATCAAAAATGTATATTAAGTTTTCGAATTTCTCAAAAACTTCTATCAACATATTCTAATCAATTAAAATTTTTTCGAATCGATTATAATAATTGTATGAACATTTTGAATTTATCAAATATTCTATTAAAATTTGGAATTCATAAAATGTGTATTTTTTCAAATATTTTCTATAAAAATATTCGGATCGATAAAATTTTGATTGAAAATTTTTAATAAATTCAAAGTTTTTAAAAAAAAAAATTATCTTGTTAAATCGATTAAAAGTTTTAGTATGAAAATTTGACATCGATTAAATTTCACACCGATTATAATTTTTTTATAACCAGAATTAGAAACAATTGTATGAAACAATGAATTTATTAATATTTTTTATGAAAATGTCGAATCGATTAGAATTTTTTTTATGTAAATCTTCGAATCTATAAAATAATCTCTTTGACAATTTTCAATCGATTAAATCTATTGAAATTGTTTATGAAAATATTCGAAATTGAAAATTTCGAACGATTAAAATTTGAAAATGTTTAAAATGTACAAAAACATTTCTCTGTAAAAATGTTTTATGAACGTTTTAAATAATCGAATAAATATTTTCTATGAAAGTTTTAAACAATCAAATAGACATTTTCTACAAAAAATAATAATCGAATAAACATTTTCTATAAAAATTTATATAATCGATTTTTATTCAAAAATATTTTCAAAATAGAATAAAAATTGTCGATGAAAATTTACAAATAATTTCTGAGAAATCGAATAAACATTGTATATGAAAATTTTGGAATAATTGAATAAACATTTTGTTGCAAAATTTCCTAATAATCAAATAAAAATTGTATATGAAAATTTGCGAATAATTGAATAAAAATTGTCAATGAAATTTCCGAATAATCGAATTAAATTGTCTACGTAATTAAATAGAATTGTTTGTATGAAAATTTCCGAATAATCGAATACAAATTTTTATTGAATAATCGAATAAACATTTTGTATAAAAATTTCCAAATAAACATTTTGTATGAAAATTTCCGAATAAAAGAATAATTTTTTTTTAAGAACATATTCGAATAATCGAATTGACATTTTGTATGAACATTTTCGAATAAACATTTCGTATGAAATTTTTTATCGAATAAACATTTTGTATGAAAATTTTCGAATAATCGAATAAAAATTTTGTATGAACATTTTGGATTCATCGAGTCGTATTAAAATTTCTAAGTAACTAAATAGAAATGTTTGTATGGAAATGTCCGAATAAACATTGCCTATGAAAATTTCCGAATAATTGAATAAAAATTTTCGAATAATCGAATAAAATTTTTTTATGGAAATTTCCGAAAAAAAAAAATTGTCTTTAAAATGTATAAATAATTAAATAGAAATTTTTGAAATGAAAACGAAAACCTTGTGAAAATAAAAATTTCCGAATAATCGAATAAACATTTCGTATGAAAATTATTTCGAATAATCGAATAAACATTTTGTATAAAGATTTCCGAATAATTGAATAAAAATTTTCGAATAATCGAATAAAAACTTTCGAATAATCGAATACATATTTCCGAATAAAAATTTTTTGTGAAAATTTACGAATAATCGAATAAAAATTGTCTATGTAATTAAATAGAAATGTTTGTATGAAAATTTCCGAATAATCGAATAAACATGTCGAGAAATTTTTTTTGAATTCGAATAAACATTTTGTATAAAAATTTCCAAATAAAAATTTTGTATGAAATTTCCGAATAATCGAATAATTTGTTTTAAGAACATATTCGAATAATCGAATAAACATTTTGTATGAACATTTTCGAATGAACATTTCGTATGAATTTTTTTGAATAATCGGATAAACATTTTGTATGAAAATTTCCGAATAATCAAATAAAATTTTTTTAAGAACATATTCGTATCATCGAATAAACATTTTGTATGAACATTTTGGAATAATCGAGTCGTATTAAAATTTCTAAGTAACTGAATAGAAATGTTTGTATGGAAATGTCCGAATAAACATTGCCTATGAAAATTTCCGAATAATTTGAATAAAAATTTTCGAATAAAATTTTTTTATGAAAATTTCCGAAAAAAAATTGTCTATTAAATAGAAAATTTTGAAATGAAAACGAAAACCTTGCGAGAATGAAAATTTCCGAATAATCGAATAACATTTCGTATGAAAATTATTTTGAATAATCGAATAAACATTTTGTATAAAATTTTCCGAATAATTGAATAAACATTTTCGAATAATCGAATAAAAACTTTCGAATAATCGAATACATATTTCCGAATAAAAATTTTTTATGAAAATTTACGAATAATCGAATAGGAGTTGTCTTTAAAATTTCTAAGTAATTAAATAGAAATGTTTGTATGATAATTTCCGAATAATCTAATAAACATTTCGTATGACATTTTTTTGGAATAATCGAATAAACATTATGTAAAAAAAATTTACAAATAAACATTCTGTATGAAAATTTCCGAATAAACGAATAAAAATTTTCGAATAATCGAATACATATTTCCGAATAAAAATTTTTATGAAAATTTACGAATAATCTAATTGTCTATTAAAATTTCTAAGTAATTAAATAGAAATGTTTGTATCAAAATTTCCGAATAATCGAATAAACATTTCGTGTGAAATATTTTTGTATAAAAATTTCCAAATAAACATTCTGTATGCAAATTTCCGAATAATCGAATAATTTTTTTTAAGAACATATTCGTATAATCGATGAACATTTTCGAATAAACATTTGTATGAACATTTTCGAATAAACATTTCGTATGAAATTTTTTTGGAATAATCGAATAAACATTTTGTATAAAAATTTCCGAATTACATTTTGTATGAAAATTTCCGAATGAATAATCGAATATAATTTTTTTAAGAACATTTTCGTATAATCGAATAAACATTTTGTATGAACATTTTCGAATAAACATTTCGTATGAATTTTTTTTTTTGAATAATCGAATAAACATTTTGTGTAAAAATTTCTGAATAATCGAATAAAATTTTTTTATGAACATATTCGTATAATCGAATAAATATTTTGTATGAGCAATTTCGAATTACATTTCGTATTAAAATGTTGGAGTAATCGAATAAAAATTTTCTATTATCAATAATCGATTAAAAATTTGTTGTAGACATTTTCATAATCTATTAAACATTTTTTGTGAAAATTTCCGAATAATCGAATAAAAGTTGTATATAAAAATGGTTAAATAATGCAATAAACATTTTGTATGAAAATTTCCGAATAATCGAATAAAAAGTGTTTATGAAAATTTCCATAATTGGTAATTTCGAATTGAATAATAATTTTTGAAAAATATTTCCTACACATTTTGTTAGAGTTCGATCGAATTTTCGGTTTCACACAGAGATATATAGAAAAACCCGAACCGACTTGTTAGTTATTGACAAATGTCTAAGCTAACAAGTCGGGAAAAACTATTCACTCGAGAACAGTTTTCTATTGAAGATGAAAATCCAAGATGGAATTGAACAAAAGTCTGAAATGTTGATTTGGGTTGTCAATCGAATAAAAATTATTCCAATAATCGATTATTCGTATTATTATTATCAATTAATCGTATAAATTTATTTTCAAGTTAAAATTAAAAAAAAATATATATAGGAGTATAAACAAAAATTAGTATAAAAATTGTTCAAAGAAACAATACCAATATTTTAGATTAACACACCAAGATCAGAAAATCTTGAAACGAAAACCAAAACCTTGTGACAACTAAAGAACTAGGAAAGCTTAAAGTATCTGCAATAGAGTTAGGGCGATTATTACAACTTGCCTTTATGTTCGTAATAGTAAAAGGTAACTTTAAGTAATAGAAAAATGTAGCTTTAAAGTTAACTTTTACTATTACGAACATAAAGGCAAGTTGTAATAATGGCCCTGAGATTGATTTTCCAAATAATAATAAACAACATAGGTTTAATAAAATATAATTAAAATGCTCTAATTTATTATTATTTACTTTTATATATTACAAAATTTCACTCGTTATTCTTTTGAATAATCGAAAAAATTTGAAAAATTTTATTGGATTAAAATAAAACCCGAATTAGGCCGAAAATATGGTGCAATATTAGGACTATTGCGTTCGAACTCTACATTAACATCATAGCAAAAGTTTCTTATCTCCATATTATTCTTTACACTGTGCTCTCAAATATCACTAAAGCTTACTGAACACCCCCGTTGTTTGAGTGGAAATTCCCACCACAAATTTTATTGTAATTGAACAATTTGGTTTAATTTAAAATTGGTTTATTAACATCAATTTGTCTCCAATCCAAAGGAAAAAAAATTGGAAAATTTCAATTAATCACCTTTTAATGCCCACTTGTGGGTAGTGTATACTTTTTGGAAGAAAATTTGAATTTTCTCGCCCATACACATATTTATGTAAAAAAAAACATATCACTGCATCTTTGGCGCCAAAATGACCATTAAACTTTATGCAAAATATCACTTCTTATGTCATTAAATGTTACATTACATTATGACCAATAC
This sequence comes from Calliphora vomitoria, assembly GCA_942486065.2. Classification (NCBI taxonomy): domain Eukaryota; kingdom Metazoa; phylum Arthropoda; class Insecta; order Diptera; family Calliphoridae; genus Calliphora; species Calliphora vomitoria. The sequence continues at coordinate 27,222,396 of OW818031.2, read as the reverse complement.
GTATCGTATCTTAGTCCGTCAGGAAGGCAGGCAAGCAGGCAGGCACACACAGTGTCAGGCAGTCAGTGTTTACTGAATCGTAAAGATATCTATCTTAAAGATACTCATTCTCATATAATTGTATATTTACGAGTATGTAGCGTGCGTGTGCATGCAAAACACGCATAAGAACGTGTTGTATACTTTAGCAAATGATATGATCGCATAAGATGTCTGTCCATACATATATATATATATATATGTATGTTTGACTGTCTGTCTGTCGGTTTATGCTCAAATACGTATTTGTTTTCAATGTTTATGCGTTTAGTCGGTAAGTGGCTGACAACACATGTTCAAAATTTAACACAACAAACGCACCACAACTACAAGTTATTCTTAGTATGATGATTTTGACTGAGTATTTGCAAAAATTTGAATTCAAACTGTATGAATTGCTTTGGTATTGTATTGTATGTATGTATCTGAGAAGTTTGTACAAGTACAACTATATTTGTGGTTTTTCTTTTTGGTCTTTAATCGACAGTACCGAACTGGCTGACTGACTGACTGACTGACTGAATGAGTGAGTGAGTGAGTGAGTAGTGAATATTTTTGTCTTAATCATTTTGCCAAAACAAAAATAAAACTTTTGAAATGTTTATTTTATTGAAATACATACATGTCAATTTGATTGAGGGCAACAGTGTCAATGTAAATATACTACTATACTTACAATATTCTCAAAGATACAACATACACATGCTACACTTGTACATACATTTGTATATAAAATTTCAAACTTAAGCGAACAAAAATGAAACAAAAATCAAACCAAAATTTAAGAATGCAAAAATAAATGATTTGTAAAATAACAAATGTAAAAATTTATTTACATACACAAATTGATAGTAATCAATCACTATTAAGTAATAAAATTAGCAAAGTATATACATACATACTTACATAGTAAACGTAATTAAGAGATAAATCGACAGGGTAGCTTAAAAAGATTTGCAAAGTATTACGTTACTGATAAAGCTATCGCAGTTTGAAATGTTGTTAGAATACAAATACATCAAATTAGTAGCTATGTCCTATAAGCCGTTGACCTTGTGTATTTTGCTGTTATTCTGTTCTGAATTCTAATTGTTGAGTCAATATTATTGTAGATAATACAAAAATCTTAGTTTTTTTTTAGATTCCTTTTATAACTCAGATAAAATGTGTTTAATTTTCTGCCCCCACCTGCTGTGTACTGATAATTGTTTTAAATAAACATTTTACCACAATTGTTTAAATATTTGCTTAATATTTTAATTTAATACAACCATATAATAAAACAGTAGCAAACAGTTTAATGCTTAATAATGACAATATGAGTAAAATACATATATGTAGTTCTTGTTTTATTATGAAATTTATTTATTTTTGCATTTTAATACGCATAAATTTTAAAACAAATAAGAGAACGAAACGACTTGCATACTCTACATGAAATCTTCATAAATTATAGAACTGCACACTACTTATATATTTACTTGTTATTATCAGAGTTTTAAAGGAATCTAATGAAATTGGAAGGGTTAATAATATGTGCAGGTTTAAACGCTCGTTTTTGTTTTTTGAATGACAGTTTAAACTAAGTAATACCTGTAAATCTGCTGTATATAAAAAAATTCATAAAATTTCTTGTTAGTATTTACAAAACATCCCATTGTTTTTATACAAGCTTATACTGTAGATCAATCATCGGCTTGAAAAGCTTGTAACTTCAAATATCTCACTCTGTTGTAATCTGACCAGCTACTGATTGTGGATTTTGTTTCTTATTTGATAATTTGTATGAACTTCGTAGATATTCGTGTTATTTATAGGCAAATAAACGATTTTGTTCGGCCGCAGGTGGCTATGAGTTGTTGTTGTAACAGCAGCGGTTGCTGAGTGGAAAGCTCTTGGCCCAGTGAACTCAGGTCATTCCGGCAGAACCGGCTGTCGTTGGAATGCTGTGAGTACCGACCACTGCTGTAGATATCGATCATAGAGTAAGATATATTTGAGAAGAGAAAACGCAATCAAAGCAAATGTAGTTTAAACGATCAATTGTATGCTGTTAAGGATATTTAAACTGTTTACTAGTACATATACCCAGAAAAAAATATATGTAGTTGTACATGTTTACCATGACCACTTCAAAATTGTTAAAAGTTTTTTTAACAATATTATGGTTACTGTAATTATTTATATAATTGCGGTAACCATAATATGTTCAATTTGTCGTTCACATCATTGTAGCAGTCATATACATGATTGTGATAAGAAAATATATGTTTATGGCAGCCATGTATATGATGAATCAGAGTATGATAACCATAATCCTAGAACAACACAATATGGTGAAGTATTACATCATAAACATGGTTGCCACAAACATATACATAATTACTTCAATCATATACATATATGATTGTTACAAAGATGTGAATATTAACTTGAACATATTATGGTTACCGCAATCATGTACATAATTACAGTGACCATAATATTGTTAAAATACTTTCAAAAATGTCGAAATGGTTATGGTAAACTTGTACAACTATATTTTTTCTCTGCGTGCATATATGATGAAACTAGCTTTGATGGATTACACCGATTGCTCACCAAAGCTTAAGGTGAATGTGTTCCATTGACTTCAATGTGCGGTAGATGGTTTGTGAGGTTAAGAATTGGTGATTTTGACAGGGAAAACAAAGATCGCCCAGGCCAGCCAAAAAAGTTCAAAGACCAAGACTTGGAGGCATTATTCCATGAAGATTGTTGCCGAACTTAACAAATGCTTGCAAAATCATTGGGAGCTACTCAATCAGCTATTTAAAAACGTTTGCAAGCAGCGGGGAAAATGGGTACCATACGAATTGAAGCTGAGAGACCTTGAAAGACCTTTGCATGTCCGAAATGCGGCTTGAACGCTACAAAAGAAAATAATTTTTAAACGATAACTCGAAGCGTAAGAGATTGTATGTGAAGCTCGGCCAACCTGCCGAATCGACACCAAAGCAAAATATCCATGGTACTAAGGTAATGCTCTGTATTTGGTGAAATTTGGCCAGACCATCACAGGGAACCTGAACCAAACGCAAATGATTCCTTTGAAAGGAACATTACCCGAAAAAAATCCTGGAATATACGGCCAGAAATGAAACTGTAATATTCTATCATGACAACGTTCAGCCACATGTTGCAATACCTGTTAAAAACTATTTAGAAAGAAGTGGTTGGGAAGTTTTGCCTCATCCGCCTTATAGTTCAGACCAAAATAAAGTAAAGTAGCATTCAACCATAATTTCCATCTCGTAATAAATGCAGTAAATAAAAGCTGTAACAGAGTCCCTCAAGGTATTCGGTTTATCTTTCGGATTCCGTCGAAAAACAATGATTAAGGAATTTTAAAAAAGGAACAAGATTTTAATATAGTTAATAGAATACTAAAAACTTATATGTTTTTGTAAAATGTCCAAGCATACTGTAAAATTTGTTAAATCAAAATCTGTTAAAACGAGGAAAAAGCTAGATTAATGGAGTCTAACAGAGATGTCCAAAGCTAAAACTGTATTTGTGTTGGTGAGCGAAAGAGAGCTCCACTGAAAGAAAAGTTTAGATAACTAAATAAAAGATGTCCATATTTTCAAGGCTTTATTTGTTAATAATAATTAAGTCAACCATCTTAATCAAATTGTCTGATACATATTACCATAGCTTATTAATTGAGATTTCGACACTAATCATTTTCGACAAATTTGTAAATAAATATGAAAAATATTTTTTTTTACTTTTTTTATTACGTTGTTTAAATTAAAATCATTTGAAATCTGAAAAAAATTGTTCACAGAAGTAAATTGAAGTGAAAACCAGACAAAACTTCAATGATTTTTTATTGCCTGGTTCTCTAAATGCGAACGAACAATACTTTCTTATTTTACATTGAAAAAAAAAAAAAAATTTTAAATTTTTTTGTTGTTTTCAATATAAAATACGAAAGAAAGTGTTGTTCGCATTTAGTGAAACAGGTAGTTAAAGTTCTGAATATATTAAGAAATCCAAATATTTCTTTCAGTGATCATGAATAAAAATGTAAAAAAAAATGAAAAAATAGCAATATACCCGCTTAGCATGTTCATTCGTCGCTGTCTCAGTGACGGCTAAACTAAAGAGAATAAGAATATATGTGTGATTAGCTTGAACAATTGTGCTATGAAATGGGCATCAATGGTCTGCAATGTAGGTTGATGTGCCCTTCAAAATAACTATTTTTTTAAATAAAAATATAAAAAGTTTTGATACAATTAATGTATTTTTGATACTTAAAAAATCTCTAAATTAGTTTGTAGTAAAATGTTTAAAATTATATTTAGTTTCAATTGCTGATCGAGAAATGCAGAAGTTCTACTGCCAGTTTCATGATGTCCAAATAAGTTAGTCGACATCATTTGATGCTATTTCTATAACAAATTCGAAAAATCCAATATATTGCTCTTGAAGATAAAAGATTGTTTAAAAAATTTAACAAAATATGTTTTATCAATAAAATATGCAAAAATATGCCTTAACAAATCGATGACATTTTATAACAAGATGTGTGATTCGGATATATAATTAGTCTACATGTTATTTAGACTTTCGAGAATAAAATATATGCATTTGCATATAAATCTATGTTCATTGAAAAAATATTCTTAAACAATCATTAATGGAAAATTTAAATTACGTAAAACATGATTTAACTCTTTGTTAACACTGTATTTTTACACGATTTACAGCTTCCTTCACCCACATCATCACTTTAATGTCAAATGCAGAGTGAAAAATACATTTTTCTTCGAATGCATTTGACTGCACTCACTTCTGTCTACTGGGTGCTTTTGCTGCTGCTGCTGCTGCACTACGCAGTAGTTTAGTTTACTTTTTTATTTCAGTTGATTTAACATTGATAGATGATGTTTGGATACATGAAATATATGTTGTTGTCATTCCAAAAGATACAACGATTACACACTCAGACACGCTGTAAAAGTACAAGTTGCAGTGAATAAGACACAACAAAGATTGTAAATAAATTTTATCTTTGGTTAACAGACTTGAAACTATGAAATGGGAAAAAAAAACTGTCTTTTGCACTTTTTTTTCTTGCAAATGGTTTTGAAAAACACAATGAAGAGAAAAACTGATACCGTTTTGTCAACAAATGACAGCATTTTTTATATTTTATTTTCATTTCTAGTCAACGAACGTCGTCTGTCAGCCTTGTGGCTAATAAATTGTATGTTTTTCTTACTTGGCTTTGTTTAATATTTTAATTAAAAAAATAAGTTTTACTAACCGTAATTATGTAAATTTAATAGAAACTATTTGAAACAGTTAAGTTAAGTTAAAAAGTAGTAGTAGGAGTTTAAAATAACGTGTTTTCATACATACAAAATCTTTTTTTTATGAAATTTTCATTAATTGTGGCATTTTTTTCAGGGGGTGTAGGTGGATTTCTTATTAAAATGGATATTAATGATTATAATTTTATAGGAATATTATTGATCTATTTATTAAGTACGGGTATAATCAATTATAACTAATATCGTAGACAACAGGTTTATAGAGTAATATGTTATGAGTTTAAACTATTCATTATTGGGGGTACACAAAACTCCTTTATTTTACATTTAATACGATTATCTCTACTAAAGAAATTAAGTAAAATTATTTAACCAAATTGTATAAATTCTTTATTTATAAAGCATTTTCTCTTTTATTTTTCAGCTCCTAGTTCCTCACTATCCATAATACGATTCCATTGAAGTTTAAATACTGGACTAAGTTTTCATCAATTTAGTTGAAAAACATGGCACATCCTATTAAACCATCACAATTTTACAAATGTTACTTTATGTTTATTAAAAAAAAATATACAATAAAATAAATAATAAATAAAATAAATTATAATCTGCCAGAGAATTTTAAGAATTGTTTTACATTTTAGCTTATAACTCCAAAGAACCATGCCCACTACTTATATTAAGGCTTTAAGTATGAGAACGCTTATAACACCAAAGCCCAAAAATTTTTAAATAAGATCTTACAACCCATATAAAGCCCAGTTTCCGTCCTATCCCTATGTTCAATTTCAACATTCTAGTCCTAAAAACAGAGAAGCTATAACAATATAGCTACAACTGTTAAAAGCGTTTTTGGTCTGATATTATGGTCAATAAATTGTTTTACTAATTTACATATAGCTTTCAAAGTACAAGGTGTATTTGAGTGAAGTTTTCAGTATCAGATAGAATGAGGTATAAGCTATTTCATAGCTGTAATTTTTGTTGCCAAACGTCACTGTAACTTTCAAAATTTTAAAGTTTTACTATAAAAACGCTTATAAGACAAGCGCAAATTCAGTAAGCTAGTTTCTAGTTTGGCAACATTATAGCAAATGCTCAACTCTAGCCTGTGGTTAAATTTCAAAGCATTTGGCTGAAGAGTGAGGATGTTATAGCGTAAAAACTTCAGATCTTTGAATTCTAAAAAAATTAATAAAATAAAACGTCAATTTTTAATGAAGTAATAGGAGAACAGAATCAGTTAGAAAGTGAATTGTTTCATAATTATTTTACATTTTAGCTTATAACTTTCAAAGTTGAAGGAATATTTTGGAAAAATTATATTCACCAAAAAGCTTGAAAATCAGGCTTTCTAACTGAAACAAAATTATACGCCCATTGCCACGCCCACTATTGTTTATTAAGGCGGTAAAAAGAAGAACGCTTATTACACCGAAACTAATTAACTTTTTCAACTTTCCTTTTCCATAATTTTAAAGAACACTTCATTCTCCATATTTATGCCCAATTTTAAGTTCATAGTTCCAGAATATCCACAGTTGCTAAAATTTAACTGTAACAGTAGCGAGACTATAATTTTTGACAATATGGTAAATAATTTTATTCACTATTTCAGTTATAGCTTCCAAAGTGCTAGGAGTATTTCTATAAACTCTTCAACACTAAATTAGAATGGAATACGAGCTATATATATAGGTGCAATTTTTGATGATAAAAGTCACAAACACCTGCAATATTTTAAATTAATACTTCAAGTAGATAAATGCTTATAACGCTAAGGCTAATTAATTTTTCAATTTTATATTTCAACCCAGTTAAAGTCTTTTTTCCGCCCTATATCTGTGTACAATTTCAACATCCTAGTCCCAAAGACACAGAAGCTATAACAAAATAACTGTAACTGTTGAAAGCGTTTTAGATATGAAATTAAGGTCAATAAACTGTTTTACTAATTTGCGTATATCTTCTAAAGTACAACGCGTATTTGTGTGAACTTTTCAGCAACAGCTAAAATAAAAGGCGATGTATTTCATAAGTGCCATTTTTGCCACCAAAAGCCAACATAACAATTTTGAAGTTTTAGTATAAAAACGCTTATAAGACAAGCGTTAAGTCATTAAGCGAGTTTCTAGTTTGGCAAAATTATAGCAAATGTTCTGCTCTAGCCCGTGGTTAAATTTCAAAGCATTTGGCTAAAGAATGAGGAAGTTATAGCGAAAACACTGCTGATCTTTGAATTCCATAAAATATAATAAAAAAAAACGTAAATTTTTAATGAAGTAATAGGAGAACAGAATCAGTTAGAAAGTGATTTGTTGCAGAATTATTTTACATTTTAGCTTATAACTTTCAAAGTTGAAGGAATATTTAGGAAAAATTATATTCACCAAAAAGCTTGAAAATCAGGCCTTCTAACTGAAATAAAATTATACGCCCATTGCCACGCCCACTCCTATTTATTAAGGCGTTAAATAGAAGAACGCTTGTAACACCGAAGCTAATTAACTTTTTCAACTTTATGTTTCTATAATTTTAAAGACCACTTAATTCTCTATATCTATGTCAAATCTTAAGCTCATAGATCCAGAGTATCAAAAGTTGCAACAATTTAACTGTAACAGTAGCTAGACTGTACTATTTGACAATATGGTAAATAATTTGTTTCACTATTTCGGTTACAGTTTCCAAAGTACAAGGAGTATTTCTATAAACTCTTCAACACTAGATAGAATGGAATACGCCCTATAACATAGGTGCAATTTTTGTCACCAAACGTCATGACAACTTGCAATATTTTAAATAAATACTTCAAGTAGATAAACGCTTATAACGCTAAGGCTAATTAATTTTTAAATTTTATTTTTGAACCCAGTTAAAGTCCTCTTTCCGCCCTATCTCTGTGTACAATTTCAACATCCTAGTCCCAAAAACACAGAAGCTGTAACAAAATAACTGTAACTGTTGAAAGCGTTTTAGATATGAAATTAAGGTCAATAAACTGTTTTACTAATTTGCGTATAGCTTCTAAAGTACAAAGCGTATTTGTGTGAACTTTTCAGCAACAGATAAAATAAAAGCCGAGCTATTTCATAAGTGTCATTTTTGTCACCTAAACCCAACATAACTTTTAAAATTTTAAAGTTTTACTATAAAAACGCTTATAAGACAAGCGCTAAATCATTAAGCTAGTTTCTAGTTTGGGAACATTATAGCAAATCATAGCTCTAGCCTGTGGTTAAATTTCAAAGGATTTGGCTGAAGAATGAGGAAGTTATAGCGTAAAAGCTTCAGATCTTTGAATTCTAAAAAAATTAATAAAATAAAATGTAAAATTTTAATGAAGTAATAGGAGAACAGAATCAGTTAGAAAGTGATTTGTTGCATAATTATTTTACATTTCAGCTTATAACTTTCAAAGTTGAATGAATATTTAGGAAATATTATATTCACCAAAAAGCTTGAAAATCAGGCTTTCTAACTGAAACAAAATTATACGCCCATTGCCACGCCCACTTCTGTTTATTAAGGCGTTAAGTATAAGAACGCTTATAATACCGAAACTAATTAACTTTTTTAACTTTCCTTTTCCATAATTTTAAAGACCACTTAATTCTCTATATCTATGCCAAAGTTTAAGCTCATAGTTCCAGAATATCCAAAGTTGCAACAATTTAACTGTAACAGTAACGAGACTAAATTTTTGACAATATGGTAAATAATTTTATTCACTATTTCGGTTATAGCTTCCAAAGTACAAGGAGTATTTCTATAAAATCTTCAACACTAGATAGAATGGAATTCGCGCTATAACATAGGTGCAATTTTTGTCACCAAACGTCATGACAACTTGCAATATTTTAAATTAATACTTCAAGTAGATAAACGCTTATAACGCTAAGGCTAACTAATTTTTCAATTTTATTTTCCAACCCAGTTAAATTCCTTGTTCCGCTCTATCTCTGTGTACAATTTCAACATCCTAGTCCCAAAGACACAGAAGCTGTAACAAAATAACTGTTACTGTTGAAAGCGTTTTAGATCAGAAATTAAGGTCAATAAACTGTTTTACTAATTTGCGTATATCTTCCAACGTACAACGCGTATTTATGTAAACTTTCCAGTATCAGAGAGAATATAAGGCGAGCTATTTCATAAGTATCATTTTTGTCACCAAAAGCCAACATAACTTTTAAAATTTTAAAGTTTTACTATAAAAACGCTTATAGGACAAGCGTTAAATCATTAAGCTAGTTTCTAGTTTGGCAATAATAAAGCAAATTTTCTGCTCCAGCCTATGGTTAAATTTCAAAGCATTTGGTTGAAGTATGAGGAAGTTATAGCGTAAAAGCTTCAGATCTTTGAATTCTAAAAAAATTAATAAAATAAAATGTAAAATTTTAATGAAGTAATAGGAGAACAGAATCAGTTAGAAAGTAATTTTTTAAATATTTATTTTACATTTTAGCTTATAACTTTTAAAGTTGAAGGAATATTAAGGAAAAATTATATTCACCAAAAAGCTTGGAAATCAGGCTTTCTAACTGAAACAAAATTATACGCCCATTGCCACGCCCACTTCTGTTTATTAAGGCGTTAAATAGAAGAACGCTTATAACTCCGAATCTAATTAACTTTTGCAACTTTACTTTTCCATAATTTTAAAGAACTCTTCACTCTCTATATCTATGACCAAATTTTAGTTCATAGTTCCAGAGTATTAAAAGTTGAGACAGTTTAACTGTAACAGTAGCTAGACTGCACTATTTGACAATATGGCAAATAATTTGATTCACTATTTCGGTTATAGCTTCCAAAGTACAAGGAGCATTTCTATAAACTCTTCAACACTAGATAGAATGGAATACGCGCTATAACATAGATGCAATTTTTGTCACCAAACGTCATCAGAACGTGCAATATTTTAAATTAATACTTCATTTAGATAAACGCTTATAACGCTCATGCTAATTAATTTTCAAATTTTATTTTTCAACCCAGTTAAAGTCCTTTTTTCGCCCTATCTCTGTGTATAATTTCAACATCCTAGTCCCAAAAACACAGAAGCTGTAACAAAATAACTGTTACTGTTGAAAGCGTGTTAGATCTGAAATTAAGGTCAATAAACTGTTTTACTAATGTGTGTATATCTTCCAAAATACAAGACGTATTTGTGTAAACTTTTCAGCAACAGCTAAAATAAAAGACGAGCTATTTCATAAGTGTCATTTTTGTCACCAAAAGCCAACATAACATTTATAATTTTAAAGTTTTACTATAAAAACGCTTATAAGCCAAGCGTTAAATCATTAAGCGAGTTTTTAGTTATTAAATAATAACGCAAAATTACTGCTCTAGCCTTTGGTTAAATTTCAAAGCATTTGGCTGAAGAATGAGGAAATTATAGCGAAGACACTGCTGATATTTGAATTCCAAAAAATTTAATAAAATAAAACGCAAATTTTTAATGAAGTAATAGGAGAACAGAATCAGTTAGAAAGTGATTTGTTCAATAATTATTTTACATTTTAGCTTATAACTTTCAAAGTTGAAGGAATATTTAAGAAAAATTATATTCATCAGAAAGCTTGAAAATCAGGCTTTCTAACTGAAACAAAATTATACGCCCATTGCCACGCCCACTTCTGTTTATTAAGGCGTTAAATAGAAGAACGCTTATAACACCAAAACTAATTAACTTTTTCAACCTTATTTTCTCATCATTTTAAAGACCACTTTATAATCTATATCTATGCCAAATTTTAAGTTCATAGTTCCAGAGTATTAAAAGTTGTGACAGTTTAACTGTAACAGTAGCTAGACTGCACTATTTGACAATATGGCAAATAATTTGATTCACTATTTCGGTCATAGCTTCCAAAGTACAAGGAGTATTTCTATAAAATCTTCAACACTGGATAGAATGGAATTCGTGCTATAACATAGGTGCAATTTTTGTCACCAAGCGTCATGACAATTTGCAATATTTTAAATTAATACTTCAAGTAGATAAATGCTTATAACGCTCAAGCTAATTAATTTTCAAATTTTATTTTTCAACCCAGTTAAAGTCCTTTTTCCGCCCTATCTCTGTGTACAATTTCAACATTCTAGTCCTAAAAACACAGAAACTATAAGAAAATAACTGTAACTGTTGAAAGCGTTTTAGATATGAAATTATGGTCAATAAACTGTTTTACTAATGTGTGTATAGCTTCTAAAGTACAAAGCATATTTGTGTGAACTTTTCAGCAACAGCTAAAATAAAAGACGAGCTATTTCATAAGTGTCATTTTTGTCACCAAAACCCAACATAACATTTATAGTTTTAAAGTTTTACTATAAAAACGCTTATAAGACAAGCGTTAAATCATTAAGCTAGTTTCTAGTTTGGCAATAATAAAGCAAATTTTCTGCTCTAGTCTGTGGTTAAATTTCAAAGCATTTGGCTGAAGAATGAGGAAGTTATAGCGAAAAAACTTCAGATCTTTGAATTCCAAAAAAATTAATAAAATAAAACGTAAATTTTTAATGAAGTAATAGGTGAACAGAATCAGTTAGAAAGTGATTTTTTAAATATTTATTTTACATTTTTGCTTATAACTTTTAAAGTTGAAGGAATATTTAAGAAAAATTATATTCATCAGAAAGCTTGAAAATCAGGCTTTCTAACTGAAACAAAATTATACGCCCATTGCCACGCCCACTCCTATTTATTAAGGCGTTAAATAGAATAACGCTTATAACACCGAAACTAATTAACTTTTTCAACTTTACTTTTCCATAATTTTAAAGAACACTTCACTCTCTATATCTATGCCAAATTTTAAGTTCATAGTTCCAGAGTATTAAAAGTTGTGACAGTTTAACTGTAACAGTAGCTAGACTGCACTATTTGACAATATGGCAAATAATTTGATTCACTATTTCGGTCATAGCTTCCAAAGTACAAGGAGTATTTCTATAAAATCTTCAACACTAAGTAAAATGGAAGACGAGCTATATCATGGGTGCAATTTTTGTTGCTAAAAGTCATGACAACTTGCAATATTTTAAATTAATACTTCAAGTAGATAAACGCTTATAACGCTCAAGCTAATTAATTTTCAAATTTTATTTTTCAACCCAGTTAAAGTCCACTTTCCGCCCTATCTCTGTGTACAATTTTAACATAATAGTCCCAAAGACACAGAAGCTGTAACAAAATAACTGTAACTGTTGAAAGCGTTTTAGATCTGAAATGATGGTCAATAAACTGTTTTACTGATTTGCGTATAGCTTCTAAATTAAAAGGTGTATTTGTGTAAACTTTTTAGTATCAGATAGAATGAAGTATTAGCTATTTCATAAGTCTCATTTTTGTCACCAAAATCCAACATAACTTTTAAAATTTTAAAGTTTTACTATAAAAACGCTTATAACACAAGCGTTAAAACATTAAGCTTGTTTCTAGTTTGGCAACATTATAGCAAATGCTCAGCTCTAGCCTGTGGTTAAATTTCAAAGCATTTGGCTGAAGAATAAGAAAGTTATAGCGTAAAAGCTTCAGAACTTTGAATTCTAAAAAATTTAATAAAATAAAACGTAAATTTTTAATGAAGTAATAGGAGAACAGAATCAGTTAGAAAGTGATTTGTTCCAGAATTATTTTACAGTTTAGCTTATAACTTTCAAAGTTGAAGGAATATTTAGGAAAAATTACATTCATCAGAAAGCTTGAAAATCAGGCTTTCTAACGGAAACAAAATTATATACCCATTGCCACGCCCACTTCTATTTATTAAGGCGTTAAATACAAGAACGCTTATAACTCCGAATCTAATTAACTTTTGCAACTTTACTTTTCCATAATTTTAAAGAACTCTTCACTCTCTATATCTATGACCAAATTTAAGTTCATAGTTCCAGAGTATTAAAAGTTGTGACAGTTTAACTGTAACAGTAGCTAGACTGCACTATTTGACAATGTGGCAAATAATTTGATTCACTATTTCGGTCATAGCTTTCAAAGTACAAGGAGTATTTCTATAAACTCTTCAACACTAGATAGAATGGAATACGCGCTATAACATAGATGCAATTTTTGTCACCAAACGTCATCAGAACGTGCAATATTTTAAATTAATACTTCATTTAGATAAACGCTAATAACGCTCATGCTAATTAATTTTCAAATTTTATTTTTCAACCCAGTTAAAGTCCTTTTTCCGCCCTATCTCTGTGTATAATTTCAACATCCTAGTCCCAAAGACACAGAAGCTGTAACAAAATAACTTTAACTGTTGAAAGCGTTTTAGATCAGAAATTATGGTCAATAAACTGTTTTACTAATTTGCGTATAGCTTCTAAAGTACAAAACGTATTTGTGTGAACTTTTCAGCAACAGCTAAAATAAAAGACGAGCTATTTCATAAGTGTCATTTTTGTCACCAAAAGCCAACATAACATTTATAATTTTAAAGTTTTACTATAAAAACGCTTATAAGCCAAGCGTTAAATCATTAAGCGAGTTTTTAGTTATTAAATAATAACGCAAAATTACTGCTCTAGCCTTTGGTTAAATTTCAAAGCATTTGGCTGAAGAATGAGGAAATTATAGCGAAGACACTGCTGATATTTGAATTCCAAAAAATTTAATAAAATAAAACGCAAATTTTTAATGAAGTAATAGGAGAACAGAATCAGTTAGAAAGTGATTTGTTCAATAATTATTTTACATTTTAGCTTATAACTTTTAAAGTTGAAGGAATATTTTGGAAAAATTACATTCACCAAAAAGCTTGAAAATCAGGCTTTCTAACTGAAACAAAATTATACGCCCATTGCCACGCCCACTTCTGTTTATTAAGGCGTTAAATAATAGAAAGCTTATAACACCGAAACTAACTTACTTTTTCAACTTTATTTTTCCATCATTTTAAAGAACACTTCACTCTCTATATCTATGCCCAATTTTAAGTTCATAGTTGCAGAAGATCAAAAGTTGCAAGACTTTAACTGTAACAGTAGTGAGACTATAATATTTGACATTATGGTAAATAATCTTGTTCACTTTTTCGGTTATAGCTTCCAAAGTACAAGGAGTATTTCTATAAAGTCTTCAACATCAAATAGAATGGAAGACGAGCTATATCATAGGTGCAATTTTGGTTGCTAAAAGTCATAACAACTTGCAATATTTTAAATGAAAACTATAAAAACGCTTATAAAGGAAGCGTTGTAAGGTTAAGCTGGTTTGTAGCTAAAAAATATTAATGCCAATTCACCGCTCTAGCTGCTTGTAAAATTTTAAGGCATTTGGCTAAAACATGTGAAGCTATAGTGCAAAAATTTTGAATTTTTTTGAATTTTTCAAAATTGCATAAAACAAATGAAAATTTTTCACGAGCTAATAGGAGAACAGGATCTGTTAGAAAGTGATTTGTTCCATAACTATTTTACAATTTTGTTTATAACTTCCAAAGTTAAAGGAATATTTGCGAATAATTATATTCCCCAAAAAGCTAGCAATTCGGTTTATGTGACTGGGAAAAAATTTCAGCCCACTGCCACGCCCACTTTTTTAAATTAATACTTCAAGTAGATAAACGCTTATAATGCTAAAGCTAATTAATTTTTAAATTTTATTTTTCAACCTAGTTAAAGCCTCTTTTCCGCCCTATATCTGTATACAATTTCAATATCCTAGTCTCAAAGACACAGAAGCTTTAATAAAATAACTGTAACTGTTAAAAACGTTATACTTTTGATATTAAGGTCAATTAACTATTTTACTAATTTGTGTATAGCTTCTAAAGTACAAATTGTATTGGTGTGAAATTTTCCACTCTAGATGGAAGGGAAAATGAGAAATTCCAAAAACATTATTAAAATAAGTACACCATAATTTAGTTTGGTTTGATTTTTTTTTTGTTTCACTTTAATTTTATTTGCATTTATTCTTTGATTCTAAAAATACGCTGTTATTAGAAAATATTGTAGTTTCAGAATCAAAACTCTTCGTTTAGAATTTCAGCTTCCGTTGTCTGCGGTCGGTGGCGTGGTTGGTTGTCTTAAGCATACAAAATGTGCTGAAGATGGATTCAGCTCTTGCCACATGTTGGTTGGATTTCTTTAACATTTGCCACCAGTAGTTTACTCTTAGTTAAGAACACTGAAATTGATTAGATATTAAATATGTTTATATTTATATTACAATTGCTATACTAGCTAATAAATTAATAGAAAAATGTAAAACAAATCAACAAACAATAATTAAATACTCGCACATCTTCTCAAGGAGTTACAAAACTCAAGTGCTGGCGGATTTCTTAGCACCTTCTTCTAAATGAACCGGTAAAATAATACCGAAAAATACTTTATAATTAAATGAAGTGTAAAAATATTTAAATGTAAATGGGGTTGGTTGTTGTTGCGATTGAGATAAAAATATATTTAAAAAAATGCTTTAATTTCGTTAATTTGCTAAAAATGTGTGGTTGCCTGTGTGTGAGAACATTTTAAAAGTCTGTAAAAAAAAACCTTTTGATCACTAATTAAGTGATTTAAATTCTTTTGAGCGGCAGCGCAGTAAAATATTACAAAAATAAACGAAAACAAGATGCTTCTCTCTTATCAAATGCATTTAATTAAATTATATTTATTTATTTTGGCATTTTCAAGTGTTTTTAAAATAAATATCTTGTTGTGCTGTTTAAGAGATTTTTATTTATTTTTTTGTTTGAATACCCTACAATAATATTTTGAAAATTTCGATAGAATTCAAAATATTTGCCTTCTTTAGTTGATCGATTAAAGGATGGCAAACATGTACTTTACAAGTTTAATGTTTCTGAATATATGAACATTTCCCAGCAGTTAAGTAAGTAGTCAATGTATAGACAGTAATTGTATGTGATATTTTTAGTGCAGAGAGAAGTTAATCGCTTATTTATACATCCCAGGTAATCTAGAGTGAAGTCAATTGTCACTTAAGTGCCTCTAAGTAATATAAAGTGTAGTCATTTTAACTGTTTATTTTTTACTGTACTTTAATGGAGAGTTAACAAGCAATCGGTTATTGGACTGTCTTTAAGATATCTTTTTAATTGATTGTGATTAATTAGCACTAGTAAATGTTAAAATAACTTGTTATGTAACTGATCAAGTAACCAGTTAGTAAGTTGGTAAGGTAACTGACTCTAAGTAACCGGTATGTGTATCCATTGCGTTGAATACTTTGGAACAGCTATCAGACAAACTCATTGTAATCAAAAATATCTGGTTATGTAACTAGTTGTCACCCGAAATTATAGGAAAAATCACTAGTTCGGGACAGTCTGCCAGAATTGCTGGGTTATTCAATATGTGAAGATAAAATACAAACATATAAAGACAATATTTAATTACACTGGGTTTTACAAACAACAAATAAGAACTTCTCTCTCTCTTTCTCTCTGCTTTAATAGATTAGAGATCTAGCAATTGCGGCTTAAACGACCAAAATTTATGCAGATTGGCTTTACTGATTACAGATTAATCATATTACAGAATTAAAGTCTATTTAAGACAAAAATAGAGATAATCCGTTGGATAACGATCATTTAATGAATTTTATTCGTATTAAGTTAAGAAATTCAGTGTTATAAAAACAACAAAATCTTGACAAATTATGATGGTGTATTACCACAAAATAAACGCTAAATTCTATTGCTTTTACAACCGAAATAAAATTGTATTCACATAAGTTTTTATAGTCTTTTAAACATTAAACACAAAGACAGTTTGATTTTAATAAAAATTTGCATCTAGATGGAAAATTTTAAATTACATTGGACGTTCATGCGTTTTGCCTTTTTTAAGAATGTTTTTATATTCCAAAAATAAAATATTGACTATAAATGCTGATCCATAGTGGGGTCGATTTGAAAAAAAGTATTAATTAATCTATATCTACTAAACTACTGGTACGATTGCCGAATGATATACGAACGAATCGCATAAGAGGACATAATCATTAAAAAAAATGGAGTTTCTGAACATCCTGTTAGAACACAAGATGAAATGTAAGTTCGAACACCTCTGCACAGTGGGGTGGATCGAAAGCAAAAGTGGTAATAAATTTTTATCTTCTAAACTACTATCACGATTGCATTATGCTGAACGAAAGAATCGTAAAGCAGGAGATATGCTTTCAGGGAATTAAATTTGTCAGCACCCTGTTAAAATACATATTAAGATACAGGGTGTTAAATTTGACCACCTCTGGTGTACAAAACTTTGTAGAGTTAATAACGTGAACAAATATGGACAGATTTCAATGAATTTTACTATGTTGTACAGCAAATAGGAAAATAATGAAAATAATTGGTCAATTCACAAGGTCTCTTATCATGTCATATTGTCATAATGTCCTAATATATTACAATGGTTTATATTGCAATTCAAGCAAAAAATGTACTAAAATAATACTACTTTCTATGCTATGTTTATTGTGTTATCGTAACGAACCAGCAGAGACCAACGCCGAATGCCTAAGAGTCGGATAAGCCGAGCCGCCGAGTCGTGATATATTAGGACATTATGACAATATGACTGATAAGAGACCTTGTGAATTGACCAAATGTATATTTTTTTAGGTTATAACAGATGTTTAAGTTTCAATTTTGAAATTTTTGTTTTTTACTTTGACTATTGGAATATCTTTGTATTTATTGGCATTTTTGCGATGAGAGCCTTGGGTATGCTTAAGCATTAGAGGGTTAAAGTTGCATAAAGCTTCTCAAACAGCAGTGCTTCTCAACATTTTATGTTAACAATAATTAACATATCTGTAGATATTATTAACATTGCTGTGGAATATAAAACATTAAAAATAAGTGTGTATTAAAACACATAGCGACCATTTGAACTGTTGTTGTTGTGGATTTCAAATAAATAAGGAGTTGTTACTATATTAAACTACTAAAACTGCTTTTATTTGCAATCAAAAGAATCCGGTTTATTTATAGGAAATAAACCACAGTTTTTAAAAGGTAAAAACGTAACAGTATTTACAATTTTGTTGGCATACATTTGAGCGCATTAAAAATAATAAATATTTTTTTTATAAATTTTTGTATTTTTTTCCATTATTGCTTTAAATGAAGGTTATTTTTTAATTATATAAAGAGCATAACTTGCGCTTCATTTAAAAAAAGCTATAAACAAGAAATTCATACTACACTACGTTACATTTTCTTTGGAAGTTAGAATTAAATTTCCTATTGACCCTATATTCGCACACATAAATAAGCCTATTTATTATTGTCAACATGTGAATATATTTTACAATATTATATGAGTAGTACGAAACATTTGCTTACCCACGCTTTTGCAAAACTTAAAGATTGCAAAGTAGATTATTTCTATTTTAATAACAATTTTTATTATTTTCATTTTAGATTGTGTTTCTTTGATGATCTTCCAAACAAGTCACACTTGTTTGCCGTGGTTATTCATACTACTAAAACTACCACTTCTATATACAGCAAGGCACTATTAATAAATAGTGTCACTTAATGTTTTAACACATTTAGTTTTGTTTTTGCCATCATGGTTCTTCACTCGATTACCAGTACAAGAAATCGAAAGTTTTATCATGTGGTTAGTTTGAATATTGCAAGAATTAAATATATTGTTGGTGTTTGTATCTCATGGCTTTGATCTTAACAACATTTCAGCATATTTTTCGTTTTCGGCCTATTATAAGTTTTTTATTCCTTTAAATTTTACTTAAATTTTCCAAGAAATTTATTCACACCTCTCATTCTGTGTTTTGTGCTTCTTAGTGAGTGTTTAGATATCAAATTTCTGAAATACATTTTTATTTTATTGTTGAAGCTTAACAATTTCGAATGAAATAAACGTGGTAAATTCATTTTAATGAATTGTTAGATTTCAACAATACATTTAAAATGAAATAAAAAT
The DNA here is from genome assembly GCA_942486065.2 of Calliphora vomitoria. NCBI lineage: Eukaryota > Metazoa > Arthropoda > Insecta > Diptera > Calliphoridae > Calliphora > Calliphora vomitoria. The sequence goes on along the minus strand of OW818031.2, from coordinate 27,203,086 downwards.
AAATAATAATGTAAAGACTTCTTTCTCGGTTGGTTGGGGAACGGTTAATGTTGGTTGGTATTAAAATGTATTTAAGTTTGTTTAGATTTTGTTGGTATATTTAAAGAAATGCTAGATAAACAACTATTTAAAGAAATATTAACAAGCACAGTGGAACGATTACGAAATAAATTTTATAATAAATAATTATAGAATTGAATCTTAAATACGTTTAATGATAAAATTTTAAGTTTTGAGCAAAAACATGATATGCCTCTTGATTTCAAAAATGTATTTTATTTGTTCATTTATTAGCTAACTCTAGGAAAAATAATTAACTTCCCCAAACGTAAAAGAGTGCGCGATCAAAAAATTATTTCAAACCTTTAAATTAGACTGGACTTTAAAGAGTACACTTAGTGGAAATTTACACTGCAATTGATTCTGCAAAATAATAAAACAAACAAATCCTTTAGATTACTTAGGAGCGCTAAAGTGACTATACACCAGATTACTTGTGATGTATAAAGTAATCTATTGACTTAACTTTGGAAATTGGAGCCAGCCAAGTAACTAGACATTAATGCAACATACTGTCGAAAGGGTACACATAGCCACAACTAAAACAGTGAGGCTACATTTGGCTGTGCCGAATCTTCATTGTCCTTCATTTAAACCTAGAATTTTACAAATTACACTGGTAATGCCCAATTACTCACACAAACGCATACACCCAGCAAATACGGTCGTTTTATATCAAATTGAGAAGCAAAGCCTTTTCCAAATACAGAATGTTTAAGAATGCTTTATTCTCAATTTGAAAAATACCTTCATTCAAAGGAATTAATTCTTAATAATATTCATGCAACCCATAGAAAAATACAAATAGAGCGGAGACTAGAAAAAACTCAAACCAAAAAATTAATCAAAAAATCACACATGCGAGTGTTGTTTTTGTTTTCACATTATCATCTCTTAGGTTTTTGACAACTGAGTTAGGTCTTTAACAGGAGAGTTTCCAATCTATGTGTCTTTATCTATGATTTCACCTCTGAATAATCCAATTTTTATTATTTTAAATCTAATCCAAATTGAATATAAAAATTGTTCTTCCTGCAATTTGTTTTTGTTTTGTCTTTAATCTATATAAATATATAAATGTCTTTAAAAGTTTGTTTGTTTATTTGTTTGTTTGTTTGAGCATCACGCCTAAACAGCTGAACTGATTTTATTGAAATTTTGAACGTAGATAGATCCTTACTTGAAAGCGTCAATAGGCTATAACTTCAATACTTGGACCAGAAAGGGATAAACAGGGGGAAATCCGATTTTTTTTAAATAAAATCCTTACATATTTTTCTTACTACGACAGGGGTAGTGAAGCGCACCGGGTCAAGCTAGTCATTAATAAAATGAATGAATGAAAAACATTTTGTAATAGATTTGAATCGAATCATTCAATAAATTATATAAAGCTATTTTGTAATGAATTTATATTAAAAAAAAATTAATGATTCAATAAGAAATTTATTCTTTAAATAATGAATTATTAAATGAATGAATTCAATACGTTTAAAGTACTAAGAAATAAAGCCAATTTATTTAATCCTAGTTAATTATTTAATGGAATGGTTAAATATGAGATAAAAATTCATTTGATTTTGAATTTATGTAATAAGTTCAAATTATGAACGAAATTATCTATGTAAGAAAACCAAATTAAAAAAAATATTTAATACTAAATACATAATTATACTCGTAACTAAGTATTTGTAGTTTTTTATTTTTAAATACTTATTAAATTTACAGAAATAGTTTTATATGTCAGACCTGACTGGATTCAAGTTTGAGAATAATATTTAAGGCAAATTAATATATTAAGGGCCATTATTACAACTTTATGTTCGTAATAGTTAAAGTTAACTTTAAAGCTACTTTTTCTATTACTTAAAGTTACCTTTTACTATTACGAATATAAAGGCAAATTGTAATAATGGCCATAAATGTTATGTTTCTGATTGATTTAAGTATAACTAAGTTGGTATAAAAACTATTCAAGCTCAACTTAATTCAAATGTGAAATCTAAATCTTTATTTAGGTTTGAAAAATATATGAGAATTGTGTTTGTTGGGAATAATTAGACTAGTTTTGATATATGGGGCATTTCATGTCAGCCACAATTTTTGAACAAGATCGGAGAGAGAACTTTCTGAGTTAGGGGGGGTCAAAATTTGAAATTTTGGTCAAGCTGGTGTTTTTTCTCATCCATGTAACTTATTACCAATTGTTCTTAGCAAAATGTGTCCCATATAGTTTTAATATTTCGGAAAAAAAATTAAAAAATTTTGTAATTTTTTTCCAAAATCAAAAACTTTATGAGCCATTTTTTTTTTTCTCAAAAGGAAGCTTAAATATTTTCCTTGAAGACCCATTTGGTCGCTTAGTAGGATGCGAGTTAGTTATCTATCAAAATAAATGTTTTGTAATTCAAAATTTTTGACTTTTTTTTTGGAAAATCAAAAACTTTGTTCACTTTTTTTTGCTCAAAATAAAGCTTTGGTCCATTCCTTTAAGAGGTTTTTGGTCGCTTAGTGGGATGCTAGTGGGGTATCTATCAAAATAAATATTTTGTAACCCAAGCCATACAATTTTGCTATTTTTGTTAATAACAACTTTCTTTTCCAAGATATATAAATTTTATATTGAACAAATTTAATAGAAAACTTCTTAAAACAGTGAAAAATAAATTACCTTTGATAATTTTATTAATTTTGGTCGTGAGTCTGTTTTAAATCGATTTAGAATTCATAAGTATCAATCAGATTATGTATAATTTGTGGGATCTTAAATGAATATTTCCAAGTTTTACATACTGAATGGCAAACCTATACCTTCCTCGCAAGTGTTTGAGGAGAATTCAAAAAAAAAAAAAAAAAAAAAACTATTGAAAAATGTAACTTATAAAGTTCTTTAAAAGTATTTTTCAACCAAATTTTAAATAATATGTGATATTTAAAACATAAAAAATGATGCTGACCAAAATTATGTGAATCCGAAATGTATTCCATTCCGCAAGTATCTACAAACTACCTTTTTAACGTATGCTCTTTAAAATGATTTTTCCGGCTTTAGATCATTTGTCATTAATTCACATTTTTTCTTAATATGTATAACAAATCTTAAACACTTTTCTTTCTGGCTATTTAAATTAAGTACATTATTAATTTATTACTTATATTTTTCAAAAAGTATTAATGTTTCTTTATTTGTAAATCTTGTTTTCCTTTTTTTTAACACAACTTTCCCACGTTTTTTATTTTTTTTCCCCAAAAAACAGTTCCGCATGCCTGTTAGCACATTTTGCCTTTTGATTTTTTATGTTTCAGTTTATTATATAAATAAGTGCACAATTTTGTTTAAGCACAAAGCAGTAAAATTGCCAAAAAAAAAGTAAAAAAATTGCAATAAATCTCATGCTCTTCCTTCTTATACTTACAATTTTCACTTGATGATATTAAACAGGCGCAAAAAGCCAATGTAAGTATTTATTTCTTCTTTTGCATACGAAAATCACAATCTGTTAATTTCTGGTTAAAGGAGCATGTATATTAAAAACAAAACAAAAAAAGACTTCAAGAAAAAGTACTTCTCTATAGGAAAATTTCACTTAATCACAAACACCGAGTGTAAGAAATAAATTTTACTCAGAAAGTGTAATGACCACTTTTGACAGGCCAAACATTAAAAATTACCAGAAAAAAAAATCACAAATTTTAATTGAAAATGCAAATGTGTATTTAAACAAAAATTGCAATTAAATTAAACCACAGAAATACAAGCACAATTTAAAAAAAACACTTTGAATATAAACTCCGGCAACCGAAAGTCTTTTTAATGACTCTTTGTGAAGCGGCTAAGAATATAAATTTTATTACCGTTAAATATTTATAATTTCAATATTTTTTTTTTCTTGCCTCAAAATCTGTTAAAAGAAAACCGTTAAGTTGTAGTAAAATTATCGTAATTTCTTTTTTTTTATTATAATTTTAGCCAAACAATTTCTTTTTTTAGCCTTCTTAAGAAAAACACACTAAGATTTTTTGTTTTGTTATTATTTTATTCGTTTAATAAAAATCTTCTCGTTTTTTTTTTAAAGCCACAAACAATTTCTTTTGGCACAATTCCAAACTATTCGTTCAGACGTCCATTCACACGCAAAGATTTTAAAGAACTGAAAAGTGATCGTTTGTTGTTGAGCATGTGAAACTGAAAGTTTTTATATCATGCATTTGTTACATGTTGCGAGCATGAATGAGACAGACAACAACGATCATCGAACAGCAACAACATGTTCGATGCGATTTAGTTGAAGACTTTGGTTAAATGAATGAGTAAGTGCAGCAATGAGGTATTTTAATGCAGGTCAGTGTTTGAAGGAATAAAAACATAATTTTGTAATAGAAAATAAAATATGTATCAGGAGCTGCTGTTGAAAAAATTATTTATGGACTAATTTTCTAATGAAAATCGATGACTAGTTTCATTTGGCACCAAAATCGGAGTTTTCTTGATATAATTAAACAGTTTTCTTGATGTAATTAAAATTTCTTAAAAAGAGAAAATAATAAATCAAAATTAGATTTTTATAAGAAAAATAACACAAATTTCATTAAATTCAGATCCTAAAGGGTAAGAGCAAAGGTTTTTAAGAATTAATTTAGTTTTCAAAATTAAATTAAACTTTGACTCTTAAAAATTCCATTAAATACTTCATTACGAATTAATTCATAGGCTTAATTCCTTAGTACTTCAAACGAATTAATTTTTTTGAGAATTAATTATTTATTGAAAACAATTTTTGTTTAAAAAAACTTTTGAGCAAAAAAAATTTTGTCTGGAAAATATTTTTTTGGTAAAAAAAAAACAAAAAATTTATATAAAAAAAATCTTTAAAGAGAAAAAAATATTGTTTGGTGAAAAAATTTGTTTACTGAAAAAAATATTTTTTCCCGATTTTGACCTATTGTCGGTCCGAATTTCTATGGCATTATATACGTCGTTGAATAGGTCTTTGAAATGTCTACCATCCATATCCATGACTTAGTAATCGATATATAGATCCAAAATGTGTAAAAAACTGAGAAAGTCGCGGTTTTTTTGGACCGATTCCCGAATTTAAATAGCAAATAGTGGGACTATATCCATCATGTATGTAAGATATTTGGCATTGATTTCATCATACAGACGGACATGACCATAGAATAATATATCCATAGAAGCGCTACTGAGAGGGAGAAAACCTAAGTCTGTTGTCAAAAACCTAAGTTGTGAGAATGTATTAGTACATAATTTTGAGGTTGTATTGGTGCCTTTTTAATTTTCACCAGACACACAGAGTTCTATAAAAATGTTTAAATTTTAATTTATTTAAATTTTCTTCTATTTTCAATACCAAAAATTTAAACTCTGTTCTAAAAATAAAATTCTACCACAGATAAATTAAAGTGTCAAAAATAAATAAAAAAATAAATTTGTTCATTTGAGCAAAATAAAAGTGTTTCAGAAATAAAAGTGTCCTGCAAGTATTAAAAAAAATTGACAAAAATTGTTTGGAAGTGTAAAAAAGCGGTTCGGTCTATATTTAGTCGGGAAATCGAAGTTAAAATTTCAAGAATTCTGATGTGTTAAATTCTCTCGCAAGTATGTTGAATTCACATATCACAAGTACGTGTGAAGAGAGTAATTATTGTTACTCTCAGCTTACTCTCAGTTGCGCCTCTAGTTGTACCCTATGGACATGACTATATTGACTTCGCTTTCTATAACGATCCAAAATATACTCGTATGTATTAGAAAATTCTGAGGTTATCAGCGCAAAAGTGGTGTAACCACAATTTTTGTTGGTTGCTGTTCTGGTGTTACATACATTCCTTACATTACCAACCAAAGAATAACAAGAAGGGAAGGCTCTCTCTTTTTCTACAACAACAACTTCTCTCTCTTCTCACATACAGGTTATATGTGAATTCAACACACTTGAGAGAGAAATTTAACTTCAAAACTTTTTCTTGAAATTTGCAATAAAATTGCAATTCTAACACACTATTTTACAAACACATAATATTTTTATATTTTTTCCACATATTTAAACTATTAAAGTAACCGAAACATGCTTATTTTGCACAAACGAAAAATAAATATTTTTAATTTTTTTGACATTAAATTTTTGGGGGTTGAAAATAAAACTGAAAAAAAACACATTTGGAAAATTTCGTAATAAAAGTTAATAAAAAAATTAAAATATATTAAATTTTTGCAGAAATTATGGAATCAAAAGCAAAAAAATCTATTTATAAAATCTTTCCAGGTCAAATATACATTAAATGATTTAAGAATTGTTTGAATTTTTAAATTCAATTGTAATAAAATTTTTTTATAATTTTTAAGGTCGCTTTTTTACAACTATGTGTGTTTGAGGAGTGTGGTGAAAGTGGTTTGAATACCAATACATATAAACAAAATGTTACCAATACATTATTAGACTTAGGTTTTTTTTGACAACCGACTTAGGTTTTTTTTGACAGCGTTTCACTTCTTGTTATTATTCTTTGACCAAAACTATGATTAATCAATTCTTAAAAACAAAATAAAAAAACAAAAGTTGTACAAAATTCAAATAATTTATTTGAAATCAAAGAAGGTATAACACGTGACAGGGATGTAAAATAGCTTCACGGTAGAATTTTTATATTTATTAAATAATAATAAATCTTAATAAAAAAGGTACATATGGCATCTCTTTATAGTTGCACTGTCCATGTTATTTGTTAAAAGTAAGAACTTTTCTGGAATATTATTTTCATATATCACAATTATTTATATAATTATTTTTTGAGAAACGTCAGGCGATTTGCCAAAGTAAAAAGTAAACATAGTTAAAAATATATGTATTTGTGCATCCTTCCATTGCATTTCAAATTTACTTGGTTTTTTATTTAAATTATGTTTTGAAGAAAAAGAAATGTTAACTTCTAAGACGTGTTTTTAATTCCGGATGAAAGAAATCTAAAGCTTTCATTTTTGATTAAGCCCCAAAATTGTTTAATGTGAAATAGTAATCAAGAGGCTGTCACTGTTTTATTATTCGTCTAATGACTTCTTGTTGCAATAACCATCTCATAGATCATATGGATATCAGTTCCAAAATATTCTTGAAATTTAATAAAGCCATATCTTTAGCTTGTACTATTACAAATATGGAAATTTAAATCCCTGATAAATTCATCTATACTCTCTACCAAATTTTATGTACCACACAACAACTAAATACATTGATTTACATATATTTTATTGTTGCAAGACTTAGGTTTTTAACAACAGACTTATATTTTTTTGTTTCTCAGTAACGCTTTTATGTATTAATTATTCTATGCCGCGGCACTAAACATTTTAAATAGTATTCTACCAGTTTTACAACCTAAGGTAATTCACTTGCCACGTATATTAAGTTTTTTTTTTTTTTTTTTTGTAGCAACTTTTATAGTAACGATTTAATTCCTTGCCAACTCTGACTAGCAGTAGCTAAACTTCCGCTAAGTTTTTCCTGCAGCACTTTACGTTCTACATAAAAAAATGATGTTTCGTTTTTTTTTGTTTAAATTTGTTTGTTTTTGGGGGAGGCCAATACACTTTGGCTTTCTTTGTATGATTCACTTGGTTGCAACTCCAAGCAAGTTGGTTCGCTTCCATCAAGTTCGATGTTGTGTTTATAAGATCTTTAAAGAGTTTTTTTTTGTTTTGTGTTTTTATGTTAAGGTGAGATTTATTATTTAATAAATTCTTTGTTTAACAATAAATATTTTAGTTTTATTTGTAGTTGTTAACTTAAGTTTACGTTTTTTTTGTTTTGTTTATGGTAAGTCAGATAGATGTTGTAGAGGTTGTGGCTTTTAAGCAGATAAGAGTGTTTGAAGATAGTGTGGCTAAATAGGGAGGTAGTAGGGTATAAATGTTCGAGATCATTTCTTGTAATAAATACATAATAATTTTTAATATGTTATTTTGTTGTGGCAATATTGTAAAGTTAAATATATACATATAATATGTGTTGCTGTTTATTTATTCTTTAAACAATTTTAGGCTCGACATTATGGTGAAAAGTCAACATGAGTTTGAAAGAATAAATATGAAGAAAATATAAAAAATGAGATATTTTTTTATTTACAGTTCACTTTTAGTTTAATTTATATAAAATGTTTATCGATTTTTTTTGTTTAAATTAAAGAAAACAAATATAATTTTGGGTTTTCGGTATATTAATAAATTGTGAGGAATATGATAAGGAGGAAGAATTTTTGAAACAGCAAAAATAAGTGTCATTAAAGAGTAAATAGTTACTGGAATGTCAGTTTAAAATAAGTCATTATAAGACTATTTCAAAGGCATACAGACTGTATGAAGAAGTCATTACAAATTATGCTAATCACTAATAACAAGACATTACCTAGTTTTTGCTAAGTTAAAAAGACTTATAATAAAGATGTCGATATTCACAACTAATATTTAATTTATTATCTTGACTAAGGAAAATGTAAACAACTTTGGCAAAACTCCCAACTTTTTTTTAAACTTATGCTGCTAAATTTTCTTCTGCATTCTCATTTAAACAGGCCCTGATAATTAACATTGATTTACCAAAGCCTCTATTTCAGGAAGTATAATGTGTTCGATTTTATTTTTATTTATTTTTTTTTGTTAGATCAAATTTCATTGTTCGATATTAAAGAACTCTATTATTTAACAAAATGTTTTGAACAACATAAATGGCATCATGGCATTATATTTGTTCCTTTTCACAAAATCACAAAAACATGCACTCCATCTCAAATGCCCTGAAAGAACATTTGCCATTAATGCAAAAGCACAGCTTCCTCATATAGTTCGAATGATACGATTTTGTTTAACCTTTTTAGGTGCAACCAGCCAACTGAAAAGAAGATGACACATGAATGTCCGTATTTGCTGAAAGCAAATGAAAATACATATATTCTTCACATTATGGCACAACTACAGTGAGTGTTTAAATATTGGAAAAGTTGCGAAATTTGTTTGGTGGAAATTGTTTCATGTATTTAATTAAAATTACTTTAAATAAGTAAGAGTGTGGCTGTGCCGAATCAATATGTAGTTTATGTACAGAATTTGATAGAGTGCTGAATTTCTTAAAACTTTAAATGAGTTATGTCGAAATATACGTTAAAAACATTACATATAAATCATTTGTTGACAATAAAATATCTTTCTGATATAGGGGTTATATGGGGGTAGAGTCAATTATGGACCGATCCTCACAAAAGTTGGTGGAAAGATTTAAGTTCCTATAAAAATTTCATTACGACATTTGTTTGGAGTCTAGCTGAAATCATGGACCGATATTGCCCATTTTCAATAGCAATCAAACCTTATCAACACAGAAAGGAACTATCGTGTTATCAACAGACAGACAGACGGACTGACATAGCTAGATCATCTTAGAATCTTACGAGGACCCAGAATATATTAATATATATATTCTGAGTCCTCTGGGTTTGTGATAAATATTATTATGTGTTACAATCGAAATGACAAAAACAATATACCCCCATCTTCTTTGATGCTGGGTATAAATAATGAATTGCTTAACTCTATGAAATGAAATAATTAAAATTTACCACAGAATATTACAAAGACCCTGTCCATCTTACAGTTTTTCCCTATGTTGGTTGAAATAGTTTTTCGGAAACCCCCAAATCTCTTCAGCAAGACTACTTATAAAATACTATAACCGGAATAACTGCAATTACAGTGGTATAGTAACTTTTTATTTAGGAAATAATTCAGTGTCATTGTTGAGGTGTTTTTTGAGTTGATATCTATTTGCATTTGTTTGTTGTTGGACTGGGGGCTATTGGGTGGCTCACCAAAGTTACTCATCTCAGGACTTTAAATTTTTTTAAAAAATCACCAAAAATTCAGTTCTTATCCGAATATCAAGAATTTTAGATAGTACTTTAAAATAACTCCAAAAAATACGCTTACATGTATGAGTTAACTTTTTTAATTTTTTTGATGTGGCTGACTTATTTAGGTTTGGAAAATTTTTTTAAAAATATCAGTTATATTTCTGATAAAATTTCAAATAAAATAGAAAAAAGTTACATAAAGTAAACTGGTCCCTATACGCAGGACATATTTTTTAAATTTGTTCACAAAAAATTTACATACAATTCTGTTCATGATGATTCATTATAACATATTGTTACGAATGTGCAATAGCGATTTAAATTTAACGGTCTGTAACGACTGCCTGCAACATTCATCATGTTTATAAACACGTCCATCAGTAGAAGCTTCTACTTATCAACAATGTTGATAGCATGCGGTTATTAGCATTGTTTGTAAGTATGGCAACACTAAATGTTTAAGCTGCTCTAGTTTGTCCGTTAAGATCATTGTAGAAGATTAATGAAAGATGGCGTGTGTATAAATAGTGGCAGAGGTTGCAGTCGTGAGTGAGTTGATCATACGCGCTGTTAGAGTTAACATCAACTGCTTTGTATATTTAAGTTTGGATATTATAAAGTGTGTGTGCATTTCTGCGAATTGATAAACGTGTACAAAGACACTGAGTGACTATTTGAACTGTTGTTGTTGTAGATTTTAAATAAATAAAAAGTTGTTACACTTCTAAACTACTAAATGGCTGTTATTTGAAATCAAAAGTATATGATTTATTTAAAGGAAATAAATCAACGTTTTAAAAAGGTTAAAACGTAACAATATTATGGTTTATTAGTCACCAAAATATAGTTAAAAAACTTGTACAAATTTTTAAAAGGTTATGGTAAACAAATACAACAATATTTTTTCTCTGTGTGTAGAAAAAATGTCTTGGGGCTCGTATATATTTTATATATGTTTCTGAAGGAAGTTATCTAATTCGTGTAAAATAACATAAATGCGAGTAAAATAATAATTGGCGAATTTAAGGGAACATAGCCCCTCTAGGCCTATATAATCATTGGAAAAAATGTATTATTTTTTTCAGTTCAATCCATATTCTGGGAGGCTATAAATATTTTATTATCAATTTGAATTTAACGGTCTGTAACAGCTGCTTGCAGCATTCACCATCTCTACAAACATTTCCATCAGCAGAAACTTCTATTTCTAAATAATGTTGATAATACGCTGTTATTAACACTGTTTATTAGTATGACAACATTAACTGTAAATCAGCTTTAAAAGCTATAGGTGATCATTGTAGATATTAAACATTCTAGTTTTTCCGTTAGATAATTCATGAAACTACTAGAAGATGACACTGTGTATATAAATAATAACAGCGAGTTGGTGATGAGAAGCGTATCGTAGGCGCTGTTATAGTTAACATCAACTGTCTTACCAGTGTGTAAGTGTGTGTATAAAAAGAGAGTGACTATTTAAATTTTCAGCCAATTTCAATAGGCTTGGTCCTTGGGCAGAAAAAATGATATGTACCAAATTTTATCGAAATATCTTCAAAACTGCGACCTGTACTCTGCGCACAAGGTTTACATGGACAGCCAGCCAACCAGCGAGCCAGCCAGCCAGACGGACAGACGGACATCGTTTAATCGACTCAGAAAGTGATTCTGAGTCGATCGGTATACTTTAAGGTGGATGTTAGACTAATATTTTTGGGCGTTACAAACATCTGCACAAATCCATTATACCCTCCCCACTATGGTGGTGAAGGGTATAAAAACATAAAAAATATTGATATGCGCCAATGTTTATGAAAATACACTGAACCATTTTTTTGAATGGTATAAATAATTTGGTCGCGATATTAGACAACCCAATATATAAAATCTGTGTTAACACCTTGTAACTTAAAGTTTACGAGATAATGACGTCCAAAAAACATCAATATGACAATAAGGAATTGTTTGACATTATCTTAAATTGGAAAAAACTTCAGCTTTGTTTGATATGTTAACATCTGATCATAGATATAACCACAAAAGAAAAAAAGCACATTACGATTTTCTCTATGGAAATTATAGTCTGCTCGACTGTAAAAAAACAAAGGACAAGAAAATTCATCTATAGTTTTGAAAAAGTTTCCAATACATTTGCCACTCACTGTATATTAACTGCAATGCATTGCATTGCAATGCAAAAGAAAAAAAAACCTTTACAAAACATCAAAAGCGGTTTTTTGTTTAGAACGTCATGAACATGATGAACAAGTCACTTTAAGTGTAGGAATAGTTTGTTCTTTTTTGGATTTTTTCAGTTTTAACAACTATTTTTTTTATATTTTTCACTCTATGATGTATTTATACCCTTAAGAAACAAAAATATTACAAAACTTGAGCCAACAAGCAAGAGGAGCTTGGCTACTTGACAAAACTGTCAATTCATGGTAAACTTACGTTAAGTTGAGTTAAGCTAAACCAAAAACAAAAAGAAGAAAAGAAACATAAAACAAAAAAGTAAGTTCAAGTTTAAAGTAATGCTGAAACAAGCATCAGTATCCATTGCAACAACGAGCAAAACTTTAAACAACAAACAGAATAATGCATACCAAATCAACAAATATTTGTGCAACATGTGGAAGCTGTCTTCCCCCTACCTATATCTCTCTCTCTCTTTGACAGAATAAACGTCACATTTATAGAAGAAGATTATTTAACCATAGTTACGAATGTACGAATGCATAGTTTAACTTAAACTAGTTTTACCATATTTGTTTTTAGTTGGTAAATGGTAGGTAGGATGTTGTTATTGCTACTACCACTACTTTTAGCTAAAGCAACTGCATCTATAAGCTACAAACCAACTTGATAGCAAAAGAAAAAAAACACAAATAAAACGCAGTTGAGACATTTGTGTTGTATTGTGTAACTTTATTCCGTGTGTTGTAAGCTGGCTGCCAGGCGTTGCAAGTGATTCTTTATAGTTTATTGCATTTATGGTGAGAAAATTATTTGTAAAATGTGGATTATTGCCATTTAAGTAAAAAAAATCATCATCTTTGCTTTGTGTTTTTTTTTTTTTTTATTCACACTAAATAAAGACAAAGAATTTTACTCATTCTACCAGTTGAAACTGCGAAAAGAAAGGGAGTCCCGCTGTATAGTTTTTGTGGTAAGTAGATGTGGTTGCTTTTTATTAAAAAAAATATATACATATAAATGTACATGTATTTTATCTCCTTTTATGAGAAAAGTCTGTCTATTAATTCAATACGTTTTGTCTATTAAGGAAATGTTATTTATACAACAACATATAATTTGTCAATAATTATTTTTTTTTTGTTTAAATCATAAATTATTCAATGATTATTTTAATGCTCAGGCTAACGATCTGTATATAATTTTCTTTATGGGAAAAGTTCTTAATGTTTATCCTCCATATTTTCCCTACACCACCATAGTGTGGAGGCTGATTTTTGTAACACCAAAAAATATTAGTCTAACACCACCGATCGACTTAGAATCGCTTTCTGAATCGTTTAAACTATGTCCGTCTATCTGGCTGGCAGGCTGTCAATGTAAACCTGCGAACTAAGTACAGATCGCAATTTTGATGATATTTCGATAAAATTTTTGCACATCTGTTGTTTTCGATCGAAGGGTGGAGCCTATTTTTCCACCTAGCTTCTATACAAATGTCCACCCGAAATATGACTTTATCCGTCATAAATGCTTGATTTATATAGATATTTACACAAAATTGTTCCACAAAGTTTTATATAATATACCCCAACAACAAATTACATTGAATTTATCAAAATGTATTTGAAGCTGGGATAGAAAGCCAGTAAGAGTGCTATATTCGGCTATGCCTAATACCTTTCACATTTATTGCGAATGCATTAATTGTCCACTTTCAGCGTATAGCATCCTAAATATATTAAGAAAACTTTTAAAAATTTTACTTTTAGTTGCTGACGAACAGATTATATTGTAGAAGTTACAAACGAAATCACAATCTTATATAGGGTATAAAAACAACAACGCCAAACGAAATGAAATACCAAAACAAAAACAAAATACGCAAAGCAATGAAAACAACACACATACAAACAGACGTTTTGTTGCTCTTTTGTCAAAGTATGCAATAAATTGCCTTTTTTTGATGAAATTTTCAGAGGATGTCTCGGATTTTTGCTCATATCTCCGTTATTTATGGACGGATTTTGGTGATTTTAAATAGGAAACATCTCGAAAGAATGTCTGACAGAATTATTGAAGATTTGGATCCCGAAGATATCTGGGGTTTTCAGAAAATTGATTTCAACAGACAGACAGACGGACATGACTTAATCGACTCAGCTATCTATAAGGATCCAGAATATATATACTTTATAGGGTCGTATAATTATATTGTGGAAATTACAAACGGAATGACAAACTTAAACAAGGTGGCGCAAAAGTAAACTTCCGATTTTTTTTGGCTGTAATTAAAAAAAAAAAGGAAAAACTTTGATTCTTCTTGTGGATTATTTTTATTTGGTCTTTTAATTTTTTTACATCAAGTCGAGAATATGATGGCCTCCGCCACAGTTGATTGTCATTTGAGCCCTTTATATGGCATTTTCCATCACTTTGGCCAAAACTTCCAGCGATTTTTGTCATTAAGAGCTGCAAGAGTCTGAGGCTTGTTGACATAAACCCGCGACTTCAAAAAGCCCCACAAAAAGAAGTCTGGAGCGGTCAAATCAGGCGATCTTGCTGGCCAGTGCAAATCGCCAAAACGGGAGATTAGGCGCCCGGGAAATGCATCCTTCAGCATATCGGTTGTGGCACGTGCAGTGTGTGCCGTTGCACCGTCCCGTCCTGTTGGAACCACATGTTTTCCAATCCCAATTCATCAAGTTGCGGCAAAAAGAACTCGTTGATCATTGCTCTGTAGCGCTTACCATTCAAAGTAACCGTTTGGCCCGCGACGTCTTCGATGAAAAAAGGTCCGATGACTCCTCCAGCGAAAACAGCACACCATACAGTGACTTTGAGCGGGTGTAATGGCTCTTCGTGGGTTACACGCGGATTTTTAGTGCCCCAGAAGCGTAAATTTTGCTTATTTATGTACCCGCTAAGATGGAAATGGGCCTCATCACTCATGATTATTTTTGATGAAAAATCATCTTCCTCTTGGTGGTGATTAAAGATGGCTTGAGCGTATGTTAGACGCGATTGGCGGTCAGCAGCTAACAGCTGATGCACCGTCTGGACTTTGTACGGAAACATCTTCAAATCTTGTACCAAAATTCGCTGTAAAGACCTGATACCCATTTCCGTGGCACGTCGTCTGGTCGATGTCGACGGCCCTTCCATGACATCCTCGGCTACAGCAGCAATATTCTCTGCAGAACGGCTACTCCGGGGTCTGCCACGCCTTGCAGCATCTCGTGTTGTGCCAGTTTCTTCGAGGCGAGCGGCTAAACGTCGCAGTGTTTCACCAGTAGGCGTTGGACGGCCAGGAAATCTGCGACGAAATTCACGTTGTGCCAAAGTCACCGACCGATTATTGGTCAAATAAATAGTCAGTAATATTCCGCGTTCTGGAGCAGTGTTTACTACACAAATGTCAAAACAGAATTGACATTAGGGGCCAATCGCAAAATTTATAGCATTTTCTGATAAGGAGGATTACTTTTGCGCCACCTTGCATATTCCTGATTGTTATAAATAATGAATACTATATAAGTAGTCATGTCCGTTTGTCTGTTGAAATCTACTTTCCGAAGTCCCCAAATAAATTACACACATAACTGATACATCAATATATCGCATAATGTCATGGTTCAGTGTTATTTAAAATCGAGAATATCGATCCACAAATGGCTGAGTTTTTTTTTTTGCCAAAAATTGTTTTTAGTATTTATATTAAAGATGAGAGGTGTATAAGCTTTGGCACAGCCGAATATAGCACTTTTACTTATGCAAAATAAAAAGAAAAATAATAATAATTAAGTCATCTTTCTAAAGTAATTCTATTTTAAAATTGCACATAATAAAATTTAATTTAAACTAAATAGTAAATTCATGTAGGTAACACGAATGAATATGGGTTATATGCAAATTGCTTATGCCACTTTTTGTAAAGTTCATTAATACAAATAAAAATCTACAATTAATTAACTAGCTACCCATTGATTACTTAAGTATCTTGAACATCATGTAGGCACAATAGTAAAGTTGAGATGAATATACCCACCAATCTACTTATTAGGATTTAATTAATATCATCAATGGATTCACAGAAGCCACATGTGATTGTGGAAATACAAATGCATCTACAACTTGTCACTGTCTAGTTGGGCTGGAGGCATTATTAGGCCATACTTCTTCGAAAATTAGTGATCGATACCACGACATGATACCAGAGTTCTTTCTACCTAAATTGGATGATATTGATATCAATAACGCCACATGTCATAAAGCAATTACTGCATGAGACATTTCCTGTTCACCTAATCGTTCGTTTCGGTGATCAGAATTGGCCTTCTAGATAATGTGATTTAATACCATTGGATTTCATTTTAGGGAATTATTTGAAGTCAAAGGTGTACTTTATGAATTAATAAAAAAAGCAAAGATAATATATTTGTTTTTTATTATACCCTTCACCATGGCAAGGGTATATATATGTTTTTCATTTCTACATTTTTCATTTGCGACCACACAAAGTATATATATTCTGTATCATTATAGATAGCGAAGTCGATATAACCATGTTCGTTTGTATGTTGAAATCAACATTCCGTAGCCCCAAAATAGCATACATACATCAATATATCGGCAATTCTTCCGGCTCGGTTGCTATTTAAAATCTACAAAATCGGCCCACAAAAGGCTGAGATATAAGGATAACACCGCGACTACCTCGATTATTTAACTATTTTTGATCTAACTATATCTGGATTACTAAGTCATTAATATAGACAACATGGATATCAATAATAGATATTTCAAAGACCTTTGCAACGGACTATATACAGTCGGACCTACAATTGGTCAAAATCGGGAAAAATATTGTTTACCTCGATTTTTTTTTCACCAAAAAATGTTATTTCACAAATAAATTTATTTTTCTTTAAATAAAAAAAAATTGAAAAAATACATAACAAAAATGATGATGTCCTAAAAAAGGCCTTTCTAATATACAAATTAACAAAAATATCTTTACAATACTAAAGCT
This sequence comes from Calliphora vomitoria, assembly GCA_942486065.2. Taxonomy (NCBI): domain Eukaryota; kingdom Metazoa; phylum Arthropoda; class Insecta; order Diptera; family Calliphoridae; genus Calliphora; species Calliphora vomitoria. The sequence goes on along the minus strand of OW818031.2, from coordinate 27,185,874 downwards.
AATTAGTAATAGATTTGAATAGAAGACAAATTTAATGATTCAATAACTGTTATTACGATAATTTGTAAATTGTATTGAATAGTAAGAATTTAGTAAGATTAAATTTCATATATAATGAATTCCATAAGACATTACAAACAAATTGACCTCTAGTCTTCCGATTTGGATCACATTCGATAATAACACAAAAAATTGGTATTGTTTATATTTAAATACTCGTAACTCCTATGCTGTCGGATTTCATTACTTAAAAATTAATTCAATTGTTTTTAGATTAATTACAAAAATAAAATTTTATATTGATCACATTTCCAAAAATGCATTTTTGGAGAAGTAAAAAATTAAATTGTGTGTAAAAAAGAACTACAAATGTTCAAATTCGGAAAACCCAAGGTTAAAAACTTTGTGCTCAAATTGTAGGTGACCGAAAAAATGTACAAAGGCTCATCGCGATTATTGTTCTATGGATCATTCCAAGAAACTTTGCCAAATAAACTGTCGTTCAAAGTGAATTTTGAGCCCTCGGATTTCTTTTCAAGAAAGTCAAATATTCGAAAATTTTCCCAAGAAAGGGCGACGAAAAAAAAAGTACTTATCGGCCTCTAGTGGCACTCAGAGTATTTTGGTAAAATCCAATACCGATTTTAAAAAATCCAGGGACTCTAAATTCATTTTTGAGCTATGGTTTCTTAGACAATGTGTCTTGGAATAACCCATAGAACAAGAATCGCGATTATCTTTAAATTTAAATACAACAAAATGTGTGTGACATATTATTGAAATTTTTCATTCATTTGAAAGGCGTGAAAATGTCCGCCGTGGCTTCACTCTATGGCGCGCATCCAAAATATCCAATTTTCTTTGACTATTGCTCATAAAACATGCTAAATTCGACCTATGTTGGCTTTGAGGGCCGTTGTAGTTCGCAAAGACTTGCGTTTTAAGAAAATCCGACAAGAAACAAGTAAGAGAGCTATATTCGGCTGTGCCGAATCTTATATACCCTTCACCAAATTATACTTTAAAATAAAATTAAACATTTTTTTTTCGGAATTGTTTTTTAAACGTTTTTTCCATTTATATTTTTTTTTAAATTATTTTAATTTAGCTATTTATTTTTTTAATTTATTAGTGAAAAAAATTTATGACAAAAAAATGTTTTTTGTGAAAAAAAATTCGGGTTAAAAAATATTTTTTCCGATTTTGACCCATTGTAGGTCCAACTTACTATAGCCTTATATACATCGTTGCAATGGTCTTTGAAATATCTATAATTAGATATCCATATTGTCTATATTTATGACTTAGTAATGGAGATATCGATCAAAAATAGGCCAAAAATAGAGGTTGTCTCGAATTTTTGCTCATATCTCCGTTATTTATGGACGGATTTTGCTGATTTAAATAGGAAACTTCTCGAAAGCATGTCTGACCAAATTATTGAAGATTTGGATCCCGAAGATATCTGGGGTCTTCAGAAAATTGATTTCAACAGACAGACGGACATGGATAGATCGACTCCGCTATCTATAAGGATCCAGAATATATATACTTTATAGGGTCGGAAAATTACATTGTGAAAATTACAAACGGAATGACAAACTTATATATACCCTTCTCACGAAGGTGAAGGGTATAAAAATCGAACAGGGTCAAATCGCACGATCTCGTTGACCTTCACATTAGATGACCATGCCCTCAAATCGCTCGTACAGAATTTTAAATGTGGCATAGGCTGTGTGGCACGTAGCACAGAGGAATTTTGGTGTCAAAAACACTATTTTTCGGCCACTTAATTTCCAAAATCAAATTATGCAGTTTTGTACAGAAATGTTAAAAAATGAAATGTGCACTTATAGTTTCAAGAAAAATTGTATTTTATTTTTAAAAAATTTAAGTAAAGTCCATGCAAGGGTGTTAAGCTAAAATTTACTTATATTTTTACCCAATTCAGTGATATATGTATAATTTTCTTGATAATACCATTTACCTTTAACATATTTGAAAAATACAGCATTTCTCCATAATAAAAAAAAATTATGGAGACAAACCTCTAAAAATTATTTTATTTTTGATTTTCCAAGTAAAAAAAAAATAATGTAGCCCCACTTTTCCCCAAGCTGTTGTTTTAATAAAATGAAAAGTGGGAGTGTCTTGTTTTGATTAAAAAAAATTAGTTCGGAAGTTTTCTGAACAGGATGAAAATTAAAAAAATGTTGTCGTGATAAACGAAATATCAAAAAAGTTGTTATCTATGTATGGATTTCATAGGCGGAATGCGTGACCGATTTTTTTATTTCAGAAAATATATGTACCAAATTGTACAAAAATGGTTTTGCCAACTTAGTTCTCAAGGAAATGTGGACCGTTGATGCCTCCAGCCCAAAATCCACACCAAACAGTGACTTGTTCGGGATTCATTGGACGACCTTGGATTTTGTCGGATTTGATATGGACCTTATCGCGTAAAATGGACGAAGCGCGCTGAACGTTGGCCCAAGTGAACAACCATTTGATAAAACAATTTCATTATTTGCACATGTTGGGCAAAACAAACTGAATAAATGATATCCAATTCGACAGATGTAGCTTCAAAAATGTCAAACTTCAGAAGTCCCTATTGGAAAACTTTTTAGAATGATTCTTAAAGGAATACTATATGTTTAAATACTAAAGAATTAAGCCTATGGATTCATTCATTATCAATGCTTTAATGGAATGGTTAAGAAATAAATTTGATTTGAATTTCAAAAATTCAATCTTATTGGCTGAGAAAACGGATTCCAACATATAGACAACATCGTTAAATTGACTTCCCGGTATACAAGTAAATATGTACAAAATATCAAGTACCTGATTGATCCCAAACTACACATAATTTTAAACCGGTATAAATACATTTTATTTTCCACAGGGTGCTTTTAAGTATCCTTAATTTTATGACTGTTAAATTTAATTACTTTGAAAAAAATAGATTTTTTGTTTAATTGAACTATATTTGATTATATGTAAGGGAATTTAAAACTTTAAGTATATATTATATAATGACTTATTTAGTACAATATTTAGCTTTTAACCATTAAAATTTAAATTTTTATTACATTCAATCTATTCAAAACTAATAAAATACTGACTGTGTGTTCCTTTTTAAATTGCATATAATGAAGATTTGTATATAAAAATCTTTTGAAAAGAGAACAAATTCCTGTGGATTTTATTGTTAAAACAGAAACTGGACCATACAATCAATTCTTTCTAATTAATTTGTTGGTCAATTTTATGGATTTTCTTTTCAACATTTTACAATTTAATGTTTCTATTTTCTTTAGCCATAATTTATAGACACAAATTTATGTATATTATCGAAATTTGGTATAATTTCTAAAACAAAAGTTGTTATTTCTGTAGCTGTCTAAATAAACAATAACAATTTGTTTATATTGACTGGATGCTAAATGTTTGCCTTTGGACAAGAAACAAAATAATATGCTCCAGTAAATAAACAGAATCTTTGGTATACGATTTTAATAAATAAAAAGATTATTTCAATGAAATTATAATGAAATGGAATTAATACTGATAAATACATACATACGTATTATAAAACGTCGGAATGCTTTCGTTTCAAAGAAATTTTAAATTAGATATTTGAAAGTGTAAGCCTGCCAAAACACAAAATTATATTATTACTCAGTATAGATATTTTCATTTGTTTTACAGAAATGTCCAATTGTATTTGTACTTTAGAAAAATCCATTCATATTTAAGAAATTTATAAAAAAAATTTAACAAAATTAAAAAAAAAAATCGGAAATAAAATTGAAAACGTTTAAGCACAACTGTAAATACCTGCATATCTTTTTTGATGGTGGTTATACCCACTGTAAAAAGTATTGAAATTTGCTTCCCATACAATATGTTTTATAAAATTGAGGCCCTTATTCTCGATAGTCATCCGGTTTTTTTTTACAATAAATTTATCTTCTTCATATATGATTTGATAAATATTTTTGTAGAAATCTCTTCTTAATCTATTTCAAGAAATATAACATATTATTCGTATATGAAAATAGATTTCACTAAGCTTATATTGTAAATACTTATTTAAAAAAAAAAAAAAAATCATTTGACACTGAATAGCCGGGATTTAATATCAAAAGTTCCGTCTAAAACATAGAAAAAAGAGTTAATAATATAAACAAAAAAAAAAAAAAAAATAATCTAGCAAATGAGCCGCAACTAAAAAAGACTCCATAAAACAGCCCACGTAATCTGAAATTAATGAAGTGGTGTCATTATCAGCCAGAGATTTAAATGGAAATTATAACACAAACACATTCAGTTACAATGTAGTAAATAATAAATAGTAAATATTATAACAAAATAAAACAATAAATAAAAAATGAAATGAAAACAATTTTAAAATCCCCAGATAAAGATAGTTTCATATCATATTTTAAGATAAATATTGTTTCGTTTTGATGCATTTTACAGGCTACGTGGTGCAGTATAAAGAAATTATGCACAAATTAAGATAAAGTGGAAAAACGGTTTTTTTTTTTCATTTTATTTTATTACTGTGTTGGATTATAAAATAATTTGTTTGAAATGTCTATTGTTTTAAGACCAAGTTTGCGGTATTCATAATTAAAAGACAAATGAAAAGAGTTGTATGTAATTGTTTCTTTTGTTGTTTATTAAACAAAAACCTTTTTTTCTTCTGTCAAATTATGTCATAAAGTGGGTGTTGGAATATTGTAGTAAATAATATTGAAGTACCAGCTAATATTATAACTATAACATGATGTTTGCTACTCTTGAATTTTTTATTCCAAATATTTTGAATATTTTTACGAAGACTGTTATTTTGTTGGAAATATTGGCTTTTCACCTTGATCAATTGGAAATTCCATGACCAATTCCAGTGTTTTGTTTTTTTTGCAGAAAATCAGTTTTAAAATCAGTTGGTAAGTAAAAAATCTACTTTTTGCTGTAATTTTTTATAATATTGTTTTAACTTATTTCTGGACCGATTTGGCATTCATATTCTAGAAAGTTTTTTTTGACAATGTCTTTAGGTTTTGTATAAATTAAAACATATATGAGGCCGGCACTCATAGCCACCAGGGACTGAACAATACGAGCACATATCTACCTATAAGCAACACGAATGTCAACGAAGTTCATAAAAATAAACAACATAAGAAACGAAAATTGAAATTTGGAACCATAGAGAAAATATACATAGAGCGGAAACTCTACTGTCAAAGACCTAACTCAGTTATCAAAAACCTAAGTGGTGAGAATGTATTAGTAAAAAAACTATGTGAAAACATACCAAATCAACTTATCATAATTGATAAGTTGATTTGGTTTCATAGTAGCTGCCTGTATGAGATTTGATGCTAATTTTAATACAACGAATCTGAAGATCGCAAAAATAAAGGAAATATCCACCGACGTCGGAGCATTAGATGTCAAGTTGTCAAATAAAGTAAAATTTACGGCAAAAGTTGGGGAAATCGTTAGTTTGTTAAAATCTATAGTACAAACTATCCTTAAAAACTATAAAAGGTTTGAAAGATATGGAAGTTTGCCACGAACAGGACGTCCATTAAAGTTTGATGAAATATTAAGGCGGTAAAATTGTAAGAGAAATGCTAGAAATTTCATTCATTGTAATTTGAAACATAGATATCCCTTCCTTGAAAGCTTCAAAACTTGGACTAGAACGGCTAAAATTGATACATTTTGTTCATAAACAATGGTTATTCTTTGTATTAAAACGACAAAATTTTTAATTTAGATTTCTGTATTCACTGATATATTGTACATATATGTATTATAAAAGTACATTTTCGAAAATCTACCTTCAAGAGGGTAAAAATAGGAACTTCGAGTTTATCTATATAAATATATAAATGTCTTTGTAAGTTTGTTTGTTTGTTTGTTTGTTTGTTTGTTTGTTTGTTTGTTTGTTTGTTTGTTTGTTTGTTTGTTTGTTTGTTTGTTTGTTTGTTTGTTTGTTTGTTTGTTTGTTTGTTTGTTTGTTTGTTTGTTTGTTTGTTTGTTTGTTTGTTTGTTTGTTTGTTTGTTTGTTTGTTTGTTTGTTTGTTTGTTTGTTTGTTTGTTTGAGCATCACGCCTAAACGGCTGAATCGATTTTATTGAAATTTGGAACGTAGATAGATCCTTACTTGGAAGCGTCAATAGGCTATAACTTTTTTCAATACTTGGACCAGAAAGGGGTAAACAGGGGAAAACCGGTAAAATTGGTACCTTTAGTTCTTAAACAATAAATACTAAACGGCCGAAACGAAATTTCCAACATAGACTACGACAGGGGTAGCGAAGCGCACCGGGTCAAGCTAGTTCTTAATAAATGATTTACAGACTCTAAATTTTAAATATCGATATGTTAAAAGACGCAAAAACTTATCAACAACATACATTTGGAAAATTCAACCTAAAATTGCGAAAAGCGAACAACATTAGTTCCTAGTCGACATCATAGGTACCCCTCAGAAAATGTCTTGATACGTTATTCCTACAATTTGTGTTGAAAATGGTAAGAATTGGTGTAAATTCGACCTCATTGTGCAACGTCTTGTTATCATTCACATTAATATCATCCATTTTATATTTAAGAACTCTATTATCACCCAGCAGTTTTACAAGTTATATTTTCACTAATGTCTGATCACTTAGCTGACAGCAATTTATATATTTGGACAATTTGACATATATGTGCTATTGTAGAAGGAAGTCAATTGGCTAGTTTACACTACACAGGTAACCCACTCACTATAAAGCATAGAATAATATATCCATAAAGCGTTTACTGAGAGGGAAAAAACCTAAGTCGTGAGAATGTATTAGTACATAGTTTTGAGCATAGAGAAACAACAAGAGCGGAAACTAGAAAAAACTCAAACAAAAATTTTACTCAAAATAATTACACATACGAGTATTGTTTTTGTTTTCACATAGTTTTTTTTACTAATACATTCTCAGCACTTAGGTTTTTGACAACTGAGTTAGGTCTTTGATAGGAGAGTTTCCAATCTATGTATATTTCTCTATGGTTTTGAGGTTGTATTGGTGCCTTTTTAATTTTCACCAGACAGACAGAGTTCTATAAAAATGTTTAAATTTTAATTTATTTAAATTTTCTTCTATTTTCAATACCAAAAATTTAAACTCTGTTCTATAAATAAAATTCTACCACAGATAAAATTAAGTGTCAAAAATTAATAAAAAATAATTTTTTTTCGTTTGAACAAAATTAACGTGTTTCGGAAATAAAAGTGTCCTGCAAAGTATTAAAAAAAATTTGCCAAAAATTGTGTACAAGTGTAATAAAGCGGTTCGGTCTATATTTTGTCGGAAAATCAAAGTTAAAATTTCAAGTATTTTTATGTGCTTAATTCTCTCACAAGTATGTTGAATTCACATATTACAAGTACGTGTGAAGAGAGTAATTATTATTACTCTCAGCTTACTCTCAGTTGCGCCTCTAGTTGTATCCTATGCTATAAAATATATTGCTGGTTGTACGTGGTTTTCCAACAAGCGGTGGTATTTTGGTATTCAAAGAAAAATTTAATTTTTTGAGATAATTGATCGTATGTTTCTTTCATAATAAAGAGGAAAGTATGCCGTTAATAATGAAAAACAAAATCAGCCAAATAGCCACCACGACCACGCTTATAGGACCATATCCTTTCCAGAAAATTTCCATAACCAAATCGCAAAGTGGCTGACCTATGTCCTCGGTAGCCTCACCAATTCTATCTTTGAGGTCTTGAATCGACGCTGGGCTGTTGACGTAGACCTTATCTTTCACGTGGCCCCAAAGGAAGAAGGTGGTGGTGGCAAGGTGTTAAATCAGTTGTAATCACCTCTTCGGGAGATAATAACAAGGACCCAATCAGCAAAGACACCATTTTGTTGATGATCAGCCGGCTTAATTGTGTTAACTAAACTTTATGCAAAATACTGTGTAATGACGTTTGTGGAATGTCCAATTCCAAAGAACGACAAGAAATGGACAAACCTGGGTTTTCTTCAACACTTTGGACTACAGCAGCAATATTCTCAGTTGTTCTTGAGCGACGTGCACGGGTTATATTCTTCACATCACTAACTTGTCCCAACATTTCTGTGTTGCGGTCCGACTATGTGCTTCACGACGACTCAAAAATGCTTTACTTTTGCGAACTGTGACTGCAAGATTTTCACCTTTTTTGTAGTGAATTTTAATAATTTCAATGCGTTGTTGAATCGTGTATTGTTCCATTTTTAGTAATGGCGTAGTTTCTACTTGTCAAATGTCTAAGAATAAAAGCTTCAAAAGTGACAGCTACCGAAATACCGGGTGATTCTAAATAACACCTCTTGTTGGAAAACCCTTTATTATCATTTTACTGTCCCTTGTTTTACCAAGCAGTAGTGATTGCAACTTTTAATTATATTTCTATTTAAGGAGCAGCTACGTTAATCACTACTAAAAGTATCTGACAAAGTCAATTTACATATTTCTGTCTCTTAAAAGTTACTTTGAAAATAATTTAGTATTAAATTTTAGAGACTTGTTATTTTACTTACGCCATGTAATCAAAGTCGGTCAATCATATTTAATCAAATAGCTCTTAAGCTATGTATAGACGGTTGTGAGATCTTACAATGTTGTCAGATCTGTGCTAGCAATGAACTAACAAAATTGTTAGCAAAAGGTAAATTATCAGTTCAGGCGATAGTAAGAAAACCTAACAATTTCATTCCCAGACAATTGTCAGACAATACATTTTTCTGCCAACAAAACTTGTCAGTGTACATGGTTGTCAGATTGTTGTATGGTAAAAATTGCCAGATCCGTTGTTAGACATTGCCAGAATTGTAAAATCATTTGAAACAAACAACATGAAATTGTTCATCAGTGCCTTGGCCTTTGATAATATTTTAATTTTGGGCCTTGATTTTTACCGCCTTCAAAGCCTGTTGGCGACTGGATAAGAAAATACATGTCAATTGGCTCATAGCTGCAATATATACTCAGGTTTTATTAATTGAAATGTCGCTATCCATTTTTTATTAATTCATTTTTCAATTTTGTGTCACTTTTGTATTTTAATATTAGTCCCCTTTTACAACGCGGAAATTGAAAGGCAGACAGATGAAGTTTGTTGGCGAGGGGTTGAAGAGGCAGAGCGTGTAGTACACAGGTTTAGGTTAGTTCAAAAGAGAATGAGAAAAATGTCTGCCTTTCAATTTCTGCATTGTAAAAGGGGACTTATTAATACGAACTTTTACTTGTTTTTAAAGGGTCTGATAATGCTGCCATTGTCAGATACATACACTTCGCACATCTGACAATAAAAACTATCTGACAATTATCTTACAATAATCTGACAATGGCTACGTAATGTGTTCACACGATTGTCAGATGTCTGACAATATTATTGTCTTACAATGTACTAACAATACTTTTTCTGACAACGTTGCAAGACAAAAATTGTAAGTTCACACAGATGTTAGACATTTTCTGAAAATTTTTCTGACAATATTGTAAGATCTGACAACCCTCTATACACGGCTTTAGCAGACATAAGTGAAGACGATTTTAAATGTTTATCTATTTTAATTACTTCAATTATTGCCGTAAAGTAACACTGTATGTGAATCCAATATGTTGACTACTTTGGACCAGCTATTAGATCGACCAAACTTTGTAAACTATGTAGGGTCAATTGATTCCCTGCTTAGGACACGCACATGTTAAAAATTACATGACCTTAAATTATTAGTAAAATCACTAGTTTGGGACAGTCACCCAAACTGTCAGGTGTCAAACAGATTTTTTTTGGTGGCAACACATTAATGTACAAATGTCTTTAAATTACACTATTTATTATAATAAAATAACTTCCTACTATAGGGGCTATAATTTGGTCGGTTTTATTGACCACTTTTTTTTATTATTTTATAACATTTTCATCAAAAGTATCATGTTGACAAGTAGTCTGTTTTAATTGTCACATAATTAGAGTGAAAAATTAAAATTCATTTATTTTCATTGTGAAGAGATGAAGATTTCAATTTCCAAAATATGTCTGTTTGTACAGAAAAAACCACAACTACAGTGGGCGTTTATTTCATTGATGATAACAATGACAAAAATTAATATTCATTAGAAAATTCAATAGAAACGAGTTTTATATATTTTTTGGGTTTAATGTCAGTTTATGAGGTGCTGATTGAAAAACTTTAACAAATACATTTTTGTTAGTTTTTTTTCATTTTTGGAGGGGAGATTTGTTTGTAAAAACTAGTAAACATTTAATTAAGAAAATGACATAAAATAAAAACAAAGAAACTGTAAATAAAAATGTTGATTTTTAATTATGTGTAATTACATATTTGTTTCTTTATACTAGATATTTCGTTTTGTGTTTAATTATAAATTAACCAAATTAGGCTTCAATGTTGAGTATGTTTCAAGAATTTATAAGCTTTTGTTGTGAATTTTAGTTTTTCGTTGTGAAATTGCATCCCGAAAATCGTGTAAAATATTTTTAATTTACGCTTAAATCATTTCCGTCAGTCGACAATGGCTTTGACATGTTTTTTTTTTATTCTATTTGTTTTCGAGTTTTTTTTTTTGTTTATATAAATTTTAAATTGTAAAACAAATAAAATTGAAAATGAATCTTGTACATAAAACACGACAATTATATATGAAGAAAAATTGCAGTTTTATTTAACAAATTAATCATGTATTTGGCGAACACAAAATATGCATCTGTTTTTGAATCATTGATGGGGCACAGTGTTTTCTAAGGGGAAAATTACTAGAAAAAATTAGAATTCTGTTTAATTTTTACAGATTACAGAATAGTAAATTAAATAGATATGCTTTAATTAACATAAAAATTAACTTCGCCAAAGAAATAAAGCAGAGAATATTGTTAAATTAGAAAAAAAACGGAGATTTGTTATTTAGTTTAAACAAAATTTTAGGAACTTTAGGTTTTTTTTTTAATACAAAGGGTAACAATTATCAAACCTTTACTTCAAAGGTGACATACATAAATATGTTTAAAACATATTTTGGTTTCCATTTATTAATCGATAGCTAATTGTTGTCAGTTTGGATACAAAGATTGAAATGCCCTAAACCATAGAATAATATATCCATAGAAGCGTTACTGAGAGGGAGAAAACCTAAGTCTGTTGTCAAAAACCTAAGTCGTGAGAATGTATTAGTACATAGTGTTGAGGTTGTATTTGTGCCTTTTAAATTTCCACCAGACACACAGAGTTCAATAAAAATGTTTAAATATTAATTTATATAAATTTCCTTTTATTTTTAATACCAAAAATTTAAACTCTGTTCTATTAATAAAATTCTACCACAAATTTTTTCATTTGAGCAAAATAAAAGTGTTTCGGAAATAAAAGTGTCCTGCAAGTATTAAAAAAATTTAACAAAAATTGTGTAGAAGTGTAATAAGCGGTTCTGTCTATATTTAGTCGGAAAATCGAATTTAAAATTTCAAGTATTTTGATGTGTTTAATTCTCTCACAAGTATGTTGAATTCACATATTACAAGTACGTGTGAAGAGAGTAATTATTGTTACTCTCAGCTTACTCTCAGTTGCGCCTCTAGTTGTACCCTATGCCCTAAACCATAGAGAAACTCTCCTGTCAAAGACCTAAATCAGTTGTCAAAAACCTAAGTGGTGAATGTATTAGTAAATAAAACTATGTCAAAACAAAAACAACACTCGTATGTGTGATTATTTTGAGTAAAATTGTGGTTTGAGTTTTTTCAAGTTTCCTCTCTTGTTGTTTCTCTATGCCTTAAATATCCCAGCAGTTCTAGGAGAAAGTCCCGAACTAGTGATTTTACCCATTATTTAGGGTGGGAACTAGTTACTTCAATAGCTACGTGACTAGTTATTTTTACACGGGCATGTCCTAAGCAGGGGGTCAATTGACCCTTTTGACTTCAATGAGACTGTCTAATAGCTGGTCCAAAGTAGTCAATGAATTGGACTCACATACTGGATAAATAGCGACAGTTACCTAAGTGGTAACTTGATCAGCTACATAACTAGTTATTTTAACATGTACGAGTGCTAATTGACCTAAATAGTCAGCTAAACGACATATCATAGTCAGTCCAATAAACGATAGCTTGTAAACAAACCTTTCTTCGACAACTCTCCAATGGATTGCTTCTGGTGGGAAAAATAACTACTTTCTAAAGTGCAGTACAAAAAAGAACGTTTAAAGTGACTTCACTTTAGGTTACTAATTGACACTAAAGTGACTATTGACTTCATGCTATGTTAGATAGGATATCAGTATACTTAAGCAAAAATTAAAATTAACTGTATGGGAATTATATCAATACAATTTGTATAAAACCAGTTTGAACGAATTATCACACAACACGTTTAAAGTGACTACACTCCAGATAATTTAGAGACACTTAAGTGACAATTGTCTCCACGCTATATTACCTTGGACGTATAAAGTAACCAATTGTCTTATCTCTGCACTACTTATTTAGCACAAATTATTTTAGGTATCCCACTACCACAGTTCCATTTAGTGACCCTAGGACTACCATTTCTCTATAGTGTCATATCCGAGCCCTTTTCCTAATTTCCATAATGGCCAAAAATCCTCTCCAGATTTATTTTTTCAAAAAACTTAAATTTGTTGGAATCCTGATATTAAGATAGGTACAAATATGTATCTATTATTTTAAATGGATAGTTTTTTTTTTAAATTTTTTTTTTCTTATTCTGAAATTATTTCAGATATTGTAGATAAATTTATATTTAAATTTAAATTTTATTATATTTTAAGTATTATGACTGTAAAGTGATTAACGAGCTCTGTTAACTGTAAAATGGGCTGGGCGAAAAAATTTGGTTTGTGTCTGTGCTAAATAAATTTAAATTTAACTTCCCACCCATTAGGTTTTTGACAATTTCGTCTCGTCTCTATGTTACACTAACTATGCTATCAAATTAAAATATAAACAAGTAAGACTTTCCGCTGTGCCGAATCTTGTATACCCAACATCAGTATTTGAAACTAAAATATTTTTCTGATATAGAGGTTATATGAGAAGTAGGGTCAATTATGGACCAATCCTTATAAAAGTTGGTGGAAAGAATTCATATAAAACTTGTTTATGAGCAATTTCATCACGATATTAATTATTATAATACAATTATAAATGTTCAAGTCATTTTCCGAGGGGACCTTCTATGGGGAGTAGGGACAACTGTTGACCGATGTTCGTCATATTTTACTGTTTAATTTCAGAGTTCTTAGAAATAATTTGTGCAAATTTTATCAGGGTTGCAGCATAATCAACATAATTATGACTGCTAAAACAGTATTCCGGGTGGACATTTGTATGGTGGCTCGATGAAATCATGAACCTATGTTGCCCATTTTCAATACCAAACAAAGTCTGCTTTTACACAGGGCAAGTTTTCTTGCCGCAAGTTTGAGTTTATAGGAGAAAGAGGCAAGAATAAAAAAGACTTACACACATGCTTATACCGGAAAGTCTCTTCAATTCTAATAGTTTTTGACATACAAAATTGAACAAAGACTTGTTGTGTGTAAACAGACAAGCAATTTTAAAAGAGAATTGAAGAGACTTGCTTCAAGTAAAATTGCTGTGTGTAAAAGCTGACAAACCTTATAAAATATATTTTTTGCGGAACGAGCTGACAGACGGATGGACATAGCTAGATCGTTTTTGAATCTTACAAGGACGCAGAATATTCTGATGTGTTACCAGCGGAATGACACAATCAATATACCCTACATCTTTTTTGATTGTGGGTATAAAAATGCAGTTAATCTATTTGGCAAATGAGGCATTCGATCGCCAATAGAATTTCAAATGTTTAGATTAAAAACGAGCAAACATATTAATTATTTTTATTTAATAGCTAATGGATCGATCTAGCTGATTTCCAATAATGATGTAATTCAGACTATAAAGAACTTACTAGTGTTTATAAACCGGTTATTCGAAAAACCGGTTAACCGGATTTTAAAATTTGACACTAAAATCAATAAATTTCTTGTTATTAGTGAATTTTTTTATTTATATTCATTGTATGCTCATTATATCAAACATTTGATCTGATTTAAATTCTAAACTGCTGATATATAAAGCCATAGATAAATACACATAGATCGGAAACCCTCCTGTTAAAGACCTAACTCAGTTGTCAAAAACCTAAGTGGTGAAAATGTATTAGTTAAAAAAACTATGTGAAAACAAAACAAGTAAGAGAGCTATATTCGGCTGTGCTGAATCTTATATACACTTCACCAAATTATACTTTAAAATAAAATTTTAAAAAATTTTTTTTTTAAATATTTTTTATCAAAATTGTTTTTTAAAAGTTTTTTCCAAGTTTTAAAAAAAAAATTTTTTTAATTTATTAGTGAAAAAAATGTATGACAAAAGAATGTTTTCTGTAAAAAAAATTCGGGTTAAAAAATATTTTTCCCGATTAGAGGTTGTCTCCGATTTTTGCTCATATCTCCGTTATTTATGGACGGATTTTGCTGATTTGAAATAGGACAGACATGGCTGAATCGACTCCGCTATCTATAAGGATTCAGAATATATTTACTTTATAGGGTCGGAAAATTATATTGTGAAAATTACAAACGGAATGACAAATTTATATATACCCTTCTCACAAAGGTGAAGGGTATAAAAACAATACTCGTATGTGTAATATTTTTGAGTAATTTGTTTGTTTGAGTTTTTTTCTATTTTCCGCTCTATGTATATTTTCTCTATGTTACAGATGATTTTGCCAAACTTTTATGGGTATTCAAATTAATAAAATTTTTTATTGTTCGAATAAAACCTATAATTCGAAAAAGAGATTTCATCTTATTCGTCTGTTTACCGGTTTAACCGATTTTATCGAACTTGGTTAACCGAAAAACCGGTTTTCTAAAAAGGGTAAATTTTCTACTAACCGGCAAGTTTTTTATAAAGACTAGAACCTACATATTTAGCCAAAAGTAGTTAATGTAACTAAATACTTACGAGTATATTAAAAATTTATGTAATTTTCATAAAATTTTCCTTACAACAAACTCACGATTTGTATCGTGTTTGCCAAAAAATAAACAAAAATCCTATCAAAAAGAAAAAATAATAATAATACTAAATATAGAATAGTTTCATTCGTATCCCTTGCAGGTGTTATATAAACACAAAACAGTTTAACTCGAAATCCATAAAATTAGCATAGAACACGCAACTTTTGAACCCAAAAACAAAAGTTACAAATAAAAAATATGACATATAGGCAAAGTATTAAATATAAATAAACAAAAAGCACAGATAGATAGATACCCAACTATATATTTAGATAATTTAATATGCACACAATTTTGCACAATATGTTTATTACGAATATTAATGAAAAACTATGAAAAAAAAAATAATAATATAAAGAAATAAACAAACGACCCAAACTCCTACTAAAATGAAAAATTAACTTGGCAAATACATACCTACAAACATACATGTTAAAGAATAAAACAGTTTTACCCAAGTAATAAATGTCAAAATATACCATGATGCAAATAAATACTTGCTGTGCACACAACATTATTACAGAGTTATACTGGCATACATGAGAATAGGGTTACAAGCTTATTTTTATAAATATTTTCAAATGATGAATACATACTACACGTTCGAACTTTAGGTCATTTCACACCATTTAAAAAAATATTTCTTCTTTACCATTATAATTTGATTTATTTTACTGTAAAAAAACGTCCAAATGGGTTCGTTCAAAACTTCATAAGCGTAACCGAACCCGAAATTTCTGTCAAACAGTAAGAACTATTTTTGAACAATGTGGACCTTTGAGTGCCATTCACATCCAATATATTATCAGAATGCTGTGGTTAACCTTCTAATACGACAAGGTTTACACACAATTACGATGTGTAATGTCCTATTGGACTCAATGCTCTTGTTAAAAATGGAGCATAATAACAAAATTTAGAAAACAATTAAAGTATTATTTCTGTAAATCTTTCTTTCTCTTTCTTAGCAAAATTCAGAAATGTTAAAATCTTAAAAAATGCTTCATATTTGCATTATTTATAAAACCAGATATATTTTTCACAACCGAGTTGTCCAACTTACCCCCAGTTGCTTCTAACTTATGCCTCAAAATACAATATTCTGAAACTCAAATTTCTTCTCTTTTTACGTTCCAAGACTCAAAGAAATATGACTAGTAGTTTAGGAGAATTATATTTATTACCATTTATGTTGTAATCAGACCCACTGTGCAATGGCTTCATTTGTTATATTTCTAATTGTCGTTTAATAAATTTAATCCAAGATCGGTTGTCGTTACCGAAAAGCCACCATATTACCCCTAGAATAACGTTAACAAAATAACTACAATTATCCGTTACCACTAAACTACCATTATCGGAATGAGCAGTTATCCTTATTCTAGAAACCATTTTAAATTATGAAAAAACAACTATTTTGCTTCTATAATTGAGTTTATTGCCAACTTATTTTAAATTTTTATAGTATTGTGGCAACATTGTAAGCAAGAATACAGCCATAGAGGAAATATACATGAAGCGGAAACTCTTCTGTCAAAGACCTAACTCAGTTGTCAAAAACCTTAGTGCTAAGAATGCATTAGTAAAAAAACTATGTGAAAACAAAAACAGCACTCGTATGTGTTATTAATTTGATTAATTTTTTTGTTTGAGCGGAAACTCTCCTGTCAAAGACCTAACTCAGTTGTCAAAAACCTAAGTGGTGAGAATGTATTAGTAAGAAAAATTATGTGAAAACAAAAACAACACTCGTATGTGTAACTTTTTTGAGTAATTTTTTTGTTTGAGTTTTTTTCTAGTTTCCGCTCTATATATATTTTCTCTATGACTGTGACTATATCGATAGTAAGGACAACAATATGATGCGACGATGTTGATCAACATTGCAACCATGTTGTGCTGATTGTATTTTACTGGGTTAAAATTATGAAAATATTTTTCTTAAGTTTCATAAAAATCCATTCCAAAAACATAAAATATTTTTTGGTTATGTTATCACTAAAATTGTATTGAGCATTTCATATTGTAATCTAACATCGTACAGTGTACAAATGTCATGCAGTTTCAAAAATGCAACATGCAAATCAATTTTTTATAACAATACAACGAAAATTTGCCAAATGAATATTGCGAGTATCATGATACTTTTTTCCGTCAAAAAAATAAAAAATAATAATAAAAATGAACACAAACAAATTTTTGGTCCACTAAACTTGGAAAAAAAAAACGAAAAAAAACACAAAAATTGTTAAAAGCCATTTGGATTGTTAAAGAAAAAGCTTTATTTCTTTAAAACTTATAAATGGAAAAGAATTATTATTGGTCAAATGTGATTGTTGGTATTGACTCCAAGAAAAAAAAAACTACAAATTAAAATCATCCAACAAACAAAGCGAAACGAAATAAAGCTGGGCTTGGTTTTTAAATCGGTTTTTTATTGTTTTCAAAATTTTGTTTTGCATACACTTCCATTCCATTCAATTTAATTTTTCTTTTTTTGCTTACATATATCAATAACTTGGTGTTCTTTTCGTTTATGTTTATGTTTGAGTATCAGAGTTTATGTTTTTGGAATTTTTTTTTATATTTTTCGCAAAGACATGAAACAACATGCAATGTCATATTTACGAAAAACCACATTAAAGAAACCAAAACTAATCCACCAACAACCAGCCAATACTACGAGCATAAACACGAGCAAACTGACTAAACGCCACATATGTACGAGTATAACCACCCAACAAATATCACAATAAAAACTGAAGTAAAATAAAATATTTTAAAAAATTAATAAATACAAAAAGAAAAAAAAAAATGAATTCAAAGCCACGGGTGTATGGCTCTTGTACACATGTATCAAGGGTATCAAAGTGTGTATGTTACCAATGAATGGAGTAACAAACAATAATCAACAAAAAGTGTATTGAAAATAAAAGCCAATAAGAATTTAAAATTTTTTTTTATATCTCCGAGATTTTGACAAATGTGCCGTCAATAGTGTTGTTATGCTTAACCTAAATGTCAAAAAGATATTCAATATACTTTACACACACACAGACACACACATTCATACTTTTATTGACAGTTTTGGTTTTGGGATTTGTGCTAAAAAAAATAGGTTACCAGAAGGTAAATGTCGTTTAATGTTACACGGTACAAAATTGGTTTAAGAACAAGGTTTGTTAACAGTCACATATGCCAAATTCTCTTTGACTGAGTAATATTTATTTGTATTGCGAATGTCACAGTGGAGATTTGTTTTGGGCAATTAAGTAATTGCAATGGAGGTATTTATAAAAAAGGAATTCAAGTTTGAATTTGTGTGTGTGTGTTTTTTTGTATCAAAACTCCAGCCAAATAAAAGTTAAAGAGGGAGGTTTAAAATGTGTGGCAAGCATATGTACAAGTGCTGAATAAGGCCGATGACAAAACTAGGCCCAATAAATAAATAACGATATCGAAACGATGTCATATATGTGATATAAAAACGATAGTAAAATTGCCATACAACAGCTTTTATCATAGATAAATACAAATAGATCGGAAACTCTCCTGTCAAAGACCTAACTCAGTTGTCAAAAACCTAAATGGTGACAATGTATTAGTAAAAAAAAACTACGTGAAAACAAAAACAACACTCGTATGTGTGATTATATGAGTTTTTTTTTTTTTTTTTTGTTTGAGTGTTTTTCCAGTTTCTGCTCTATGTGTAATTATCTATGGCTTTTATTCTGAATGCTATTTAATTATGGTTGCCATACGGCCTTGAATGAGCTTGATTGTCAAGCTATTCTAAGACTTGTCATGTAACAAGCTAAATCTATATTTTAATTTTATAATTAGGCGACCAATGATTTCTCTCCGAAATTGTTATTTCAGAACCATTTTAATGGAAGCATTATGGATGAAATGATTCTGAACTAGTTATATATTTAATAGTTTTTGTTTGTAAGTGTTCGCGCTGGAAAAAAGATTTAAGAATCAGTTTAGGAACATATATTTTCTTTGATTCTCTTATAAAAAAAGTTTAAATCATTGATGAAGTTCTACTTTTACTTCAGCTTTAAAACATACAGAAGAATATCGGAAGCTTTCTATTTAAAATACTAAATTTTTTTCCCAAATATCGAAACAAATTAAAAAAAATTAAATTATATTTAAGGTAGAATTAGTTTTGCTGTAACTTAATCAATTCTTACGGCCCAAGGACGAAACCTAATGAAACTGGCTGAAATCGGTCCATTATTTCACCTAGCCCCCATACAAATGTCATCCCGAAATTGGACTTTATCGGTCTTAAATGTTTAATTTATGTAGGTATCTACACAAATATCGTTCCAAATAAGTTTTATATATACCGAACTCATGTCACCAAATTTTATTATAATCGGACCATAATAAGTTATAGCTCCCATGTAACCCCCGCTTCCGTAAATCACTTTAACGTTCATAAATCTCATAAAAATGTTGGTATACACATAAAATACAACACAAATAACACTCATATGGACATAAACTACGACCTAATTTCATGGTTATCGGTCAATAATTGGTCATAGCTCCCGTATAAGGCCCACTTCGAAAATCACTCACGAATTTAAATTATTAAATTTTAAAAGAAAAATCTTTTTGCTCATTTACTTAGTGTAGGGTATTCTATGGTCGGGGTTGACCGACCATACTTTCTTACTTGTTTGTTAAAGAAATTTGAAAATATTTATAAGAAATGCATGGTGATAATAATAAAAAAAATCATATTGAAAAATCGTACGTTCGCGACCCGTACATTCGCGACCGGTACTTAAGCCAATTAAACAAAAACATTAGAGATATTTTATTGTATAAGTACCGAACAGATACTTACATTAATACTCTTTTAAAATAAATTAATCGGTTTTAAATATTCCGTTCCATTTCGCAGATTTTTACATTTCACTACTGTCAGCCAATGTTGACTTCTATTTTGCGTACGTTTGATACCACATGTTTATAACTATCATTATGAAAACTTTAACTCGATCATATCCATATTTTGCACCAAATATAGAGCTACCAAAATGCTACCGAATAGCAAAAAAAAAAGCTAGGAAAACTTTTGTTTTCTATATTGTATGGACATCAAAAGCTTACGAACGTACGTTCGTGACCCCAGGAAATACCCATATGTGTGTATGTACTGTCGAGGCAATATATGGGTGTATGTCTTAAAAATGCTGGATTTACAATAGATGGCGTATATTTTGAACGTGTTTTTTTTTTTTTTGTTAACTTATATATGATTTTGAATCGAATCGACACCAAAGCCAAATATCCATGGCGCTAAGATAATGCTCTGTATTTGGTGGGACCAATTGGGTCCTATCTATTATGAGCTGCTGAAATCTGGACAGACCATCACAGGGAACCTGAACCGAATGCAAGTGATTCGTTTAAAGCGAGCATTGGCAAAAAAAACGCCCAGAATATGTGGCCAGACATGAAACCGTAATATTCCATCATGACAACGATAGGCCACATGCTACAATACCTGTTGAAAACTATTTAGAGAGAAGGGGTTGGGAAGTTTTACCTCAACCGCCTTATAGTCCAGACTTTCCCCCATCCGACTAGTATTTGTTTCGATCGATGCAGAACGCTCTCTCTGGTATTCGCTTTACTTAAGACCAGAGTATCCGATATTGATTTCATTCGTTATTGGCCTCAAGAGATGAGCAGTTCTGGCTCGGGATCCATATATTCCAAGAAAGATGGGAAAAGCTAACAATGGCCAATAAATTTATATTGTACAAATGTTTAAAAATAAAAGCTAAAAATTTTAAAAAATCCCGCATTTTTAAGTCATACAACCAATACTATATAATTGTGCGCAAGTTTGATACATAGGTTTGAAAAAAAAAAAACAAGTAAGAGAGCTATATTCGGATGTGCCGAATCTTATATACCCTTCACCAAATTATACGTTAAAATAAAATTAAATTTTTTTTTTTTTTTTAAATTGTTTTTTAAACGTTTTTTTCCAATTTAAAAAAAAAAAAATGTTTTGATTAAAATTTTTTTTTTTTAATTTATTAGTGAAAAAATTTATGACAAAAAAAAGTTTTTTGTGAAAAAAAATTCGGATTAAAAAATATTTTTCCCGATTTTGACCCATCTAACTATAGCCTTATATACATCGTTGCAATGGATCTTCTTTGAAATATCTGTCATTAGATATCCATATTGTCTATATTTATGACTTAGTAATCGAGATATAGATCAAAAATAGGCCAAAAATAGAGGTTGTCTTGGATTTTTGCTCATGTGTCCGTTATTTATGGACGGATTTCGCTGATTTTAAATAGGAAACTTATCGAAAGCATGTCTGACAGAATTATTGAAGATTTGGATCCCGAAGATATCTGGGGTCTTCAGAAAATTGATTTCAACAGACAGACGGACGGGCAGACAGACAGAAGGACATGGCTAAATCGACTCCGCTATCTGTAAGGATCCAGAATATATATACTTTATAGGGTCGAAAAATTATATTGTGGAAATTACAAACGGAATGACAAACTTATATATACCCTTCTCACGAAGGTGAAGGGTATAAAAAAACAAATACGGAATTACGTTTTCTATCAGTTTCGAAAGATATGAATAAACACGTTAATGGCCTTGTGATTTTTTAATAACTTTAACATTTTTTAACCAATTTTTGTGTTTTATATCTTATTAGAACGATAACTACGTACACATTTCAATTCTTTTAAATTAAATTGCAAAAGTAGTTATTTAATGGCAATTTTTCCCCTTGTAAATGCACCTCAAAACTTCAGCGTCGTTGCGGCACCAGTTAACGTTATCCTATCATCCTAATATTTTACACAACGTGTTTCTACAATATGCATAGAACAATTAAAAAGGGGGGGGGGGGGTATAGGCGTTCAAAATTCGCAATTTTATTTTTTTGGAGCACTCTGGTGTTCATAAACAAATTAAATGTTTCATCTTATACAGATCACAAGTACATATTTGAATTTTTCAAGGATTGCATACAGTTCAATTCACCATTTTCATTTCAATATTATTTCGCATCATCATTTCAATATTGTGAATATGTGGAAAATTTGGAAAGCGTTGATGTTGCTCAAGATCGCAACTACCTTGTGCTGATTGTTTATTTTTTCTGGGTAGTTACTTGGCTGATACTAATTTATAAGTCCAATTTATAAGTATAAATTGTTGTGTTCTTTGACACGCCATATTTTTACATTAATTGAAATTAGCTTTTTAAATAAGCCTGAACCCAAACAAATATCTATGTACATCATTGTCACGCGAACGAATTTCATATTATTGAGAATAGATCTTTATGATAACGATGTGCCATTAAAAAAAATCATACTAACTGAGAGCCAAATAAGTCAGTTGTCAAAAACCTAATTAATTAGAATGTATTGCCATGTAATTTGTTACTGTATCTCAATTATGTGTGAAAATAATATAATTTTCCATGATTTTGTTAATGGACATTTCTCTCGCTTTCCTTTCGATGTATTTATTATGTCCCCAAATTTTACAGTAGACTCAAAAAACGCTTTAAAATCCTATATTTTAAATATTTTTGAAATCTGTTAATGCAGTTTTATTACATACTAGCATGACCCGGTGCGCTTCGCTACCCCTGTCGTAGTAAGAAAATATGTAAGGATTTTATATAAAAAAAAGTCGGTTTTCCCCCTGCATATCCCTTTCTGGTCCATGTATTGAAAAAAGTTATAGCCTATTGACGCTTCCAAGTAAGGATCTATCTACGTTCCAAATTTCAATGATATCAGTTCAGCCGTTTAGGCGTGATGCTCAAACAAATAAACTTACAAAGATATTATTTATATATTTATATAGATTAGGTATGATTTATAATGATAAATAATCACGGTTTAGAAGGAATGTGTAGTAGACATATAACCCCTTTTTTATGAATCAACACATTTTCTTTTCAAATTTGTAAATTTTTTATTGCTTTAACTCTGTTAATTCTCTAAAAAGGTAATGGAACAACCATAGATAAATACACATAGATCGGAAACTCTCCTGTCAAAGACCTAACTCAGTTGTCAAAAACCTAAGTGGTGAGAATGTAATAGTAACAAATCTATGTGAAAACAAAAACAACACTAGTATGTGTGATTATTTTGAGTAATTTTTTTATTTGAGTTTTTTTATAGTTTCCGCTCTATGTATATTTTCTCTATGGGAACAACGTTGTTAATATTAGCAGTAGAGACGATAAATAAATTTCAAAATTATCCAATATTTCCTTCAAAAATATATGATTTACGATTTTTGGTTAAAATTAATTAAATAAAATACTTAATAATTAAAACAAGTTTGGGGCATTTAAATATTTAATAACGTAACACAATTCCATTTGACTGAGACAATAATTTAGCATTCCATGATATTAGAGAAAAAATTCCAGTACTGCTACTACATCTTTCATAACCTTGTTACCTAAAGATATGAAAACGAAAGAAAACTATTTTTAGTTTCACAGTATGCCATTTTAATTTAACAGCATGATAATGTCAAATTTACACAATTTTGCAGAATTTTTTTCGAAAAAATATTTCTCAAAACACCTGAATTCAAAATAATGTTATGCAAACTTATCAATGTCACCAGCATGGTACGCTACTAAGTATAATAGTTAGAAACTCTTATCTCATGGCGTTCCATTAACATGTGTATCAAAACATTTTATGGCATTTTAATGCACAACAGCAACAAAGCAAACAGATACAGATACAAACACACACACACACGCTCGCTCGCACAGAAACAAACAAGCAGTTACAGTGAGCTTTAAATAGAGAACAAATCAGATGTAAAATTTAGATAACTCCGGGAATCCTTGACAACCATAAAGTAATAGAAATTTTTAGGAGAAAGCACAAATGTAATAAATTCGGAGAAATACATAAACGAGAAAGAGAGAAAGCTTTCTTTATTTTAAAACAGTTTTTCTATAATAACGGTAACTGTTAAATAGGTATTTACATAAAACTGTAGCACACTTGTAGGCAAATAATGAAATGTAGGTGAAATGTTATTAACATTACAATTACACACAACTAATGACGTCATTAAATAGTTATTTATGCTGCAGCTGCATCAGGCTGGCCACAATAGAATCGATGAATGTGCACATTTCTATGCACTACTTACATTTATATGTAGTATGTACAACGTATTTACATACAAACGTAAATAAATGTTGGTGTTAATTTCGTAAGCGCGCTTCTTTTTATTGTTATTGTTGTTATTACAAGTATATTTATGTTTTTTTGTTTTTTTTTTATATTTTTGTTGTAGTTTTCTTGTTACTATTGTCTAGTTTTAGTATTATTTCTGTTGTTTTTTCTTTCTGTTCTGTTTGGTAAATGACTACAGATTGTATTCGTCGTTTAGTTTGATATTGTATAGTAAGTAGTACATGTTAAATACACACTACTGCTGTTTCTATTGGCATTGACCCAGTTTATGCAGTTTTATAATTTTTTTAAAGAATTTTTTTTTTGTTGGTTTTTTCTCCAAAACTACTAGGTATTTAGTGTTTCTGGGTTTTTTGTGTCTGTATTAAATATTTAAGCTGTTATTGATTGCCAGGTTTATTTTTAATTTTTAATATTTAAGCTTTAAACAGGGGGGGAGGAGAGGTTATAATGGTTTTAGATAATATTTTGGGTAAGGGCTGGCGAGTGGAAATATTCGTAATATTAGTAAACATTAATGGTGTTTCCTTTTCTGGCATTAATGATGCATTTATTCTGCCTTCCACCCTTCTTTGTGTTCTTTTCTGAAATACAAAATGTACAATATTTTGGTAAGCGTATAACGGGTTCTTTTCAAATATTGTTGCCCTAAAACCCTGAAAATATGCTATATGTTTCACCCTCAATTTTATCAAAGTTTACCACTTTTTGAACAGCTAGTCCTGTTATTGTTTTTGATGTTCGTTTGTGTTAATTAAATAGTTTTCGTATTTTTTGATTAAAACGTTTAAAATGGAATCAGAAAGTATAGTGTTGGAATATTTAGAAGCTACATAAAATAAAATTGCATAAATGGTAATGGTTTTTTGTTCTATTGTGATCGTTAAATATGTAACACTAGGGTGGCCCTTAATATACGAGAATAGCCATTAAGGGCTAATTTCCATTCATGTGCTGTTATTATAAATACAAGACTGTTATATTTTTCTTAAGTTTCATCAAAATCGCACCAAAAGTAAATAACATTTCTCTACCTTTAAATTAGAAATTCTAAATATTGAACAATTTGACCTTCACGATTTAAGGTTTAACATTTTCCAATTTTAGTAAAACTTTCAGAGTATATTTAGAATTATCTGGACTATAATATTCTGAAAAGATTTTACTTAAAATTCATAACAGTAAGGACATAGAGCTCATTCTCCAAAAAATGCCCAAATATTTGTTTTTCTCGAAAATTTCAAAATTTAAATCGCAGGTATGGAAAAACTATAAAAGATATTTTGATAATTTTTTTCATATTTTTATTCCCTATTATATTCTCAATAAATCCCATTGATATTAACAAAAAATTATGAAATTTGTTTAATAAAATTTTTAAAAATTTGAAAATGGAGTTTTGAAATTGCCGTTCAAAAATTTTTATTTTTTTGGTCATACCTGTGAATAGGTTAACGGTATCCTATGAATACAAAAACTCATATACAAGTAAATATGGATATATTTTAAGTAAAAATTAACTTTTATTTTAATATTTATCAAAATATGTTAATTTTGTTCCTACATTTCATATTCTAGTGTCTCAAGTTGAGACACGTTAATGGCATGGGGAATTTTTAATAACTTTAACATTTTTTGACCAATTTCTGTTTTGTATGTCTCATTAGAACGACAATTACGTACACAATTCTATTCTTTTCAATTAAATTGCAAAAGTAATTTTTGAATGGCAAAATTTTTACAAAAACTGAAAAAATTGCATTTTTCTCCTTGTAAATGCATCTCAAAACTTCAGAAGACTTGCGGCACGTCTTAACCCCAACCGATTTACCTAAATTTTTTTCAGGATGATTTTTTTTACCAATGTTCACCAAACTGGGGGGTGAGAAAGGCAAAAATCCAACTTTCGTTTATTAAGGGCCACCCTAATGTAACACATTATTAGGGTACAGAATGTTACAAAATATGTTGACAGCATTTTGTGTCAGAAAAGAAAACGCCATAAATGTGTTCTCAACACCCCTTACCTCCATTATCAAGACGTCTGATTATATGTTAACTAATAGTTATACTGTGGGTTAAAATAATGTTTGTATGAAAACGTTCAGTATGACTTTAGGTTAAAACATGACTATATAACTTTTTTACATTTTTGCAAATTTGAAAAGGGCCCTAGCATAGCCGAATAGACCATTGAAAGTTATTTAAAAAAATAGTATTACTTTTTCGTGGTTGTCAAAAAAAGGTCACCCACAAAACGCAGTAAAGTTTGGAGATAATTTTTTTTTTTTTAATCCAAAAAACGCAAAAATTTTTTTTTATAAGTAAAAAAGTAATAAATATTTGAGAAATTTTTTAATTTAAAAAATAGTTTTTGTGGGTGAGCTTTTCATTCCAAGCATCTACCAATCTTTGAAACATAATATCTGAATTAGTGGAATTTTCGCGATCGATTCTTTGATTCACGATTTCCCAAAGGGAGAACCTCTCAATCTGGTGATTGTGGTGGCCATTCCATTACCTAAACTCTTTCTTGTACTAAACACGATTTAACAACTTTTGAAAAGTGCTTGGTATTATTGTCGTGCTAAATCTATCTATTATTATATTAATTCTGTGCAATGAGTCAAAAAAAAACCTCATACCATTACGTTGCCTCCTCCATGTTTAGTTTTTTTTATTTTAAGTATTTTGTTGGGAAAAACATGAAAAAAAAATTAGAAATGAGATTCTAAAGATGTCAAATGATAAAGGTTACTTTTGTAAACTACATAACATAAATGTCAAACCTTAACTTTAGTACTCGTTAAAGTTAGCATTACACCATTTTGTACAAAAACCGAGGTCTTGTGCAAACTAAACATGCTTAAAATACTTTCTCCATTTTTAACTTTCAGCTAGGAAACTTAGTTCTAACCTAAAATTATTTTCAATCGAATTCTTCTAAAAATTATAATTTGTGCATAAAATTCCCAACAAACAATAAATTAAAACGGTGAGCTACACCCACTTTTTTCTTTTCAGTTAGCAAAGAGTTTAGTTTTAATGCATAGAGAAACATAGAGCGGAAACTAGAAAAAAACTCAAACAAAAAAATTACTCAAAATAATTACACATTCGAGTGTTGTTTTTGTTTTCACATAGTTTTTTTTACTAATACATTCTCACCACTTAGGTTTTTGATAACTGAGTTAGGTCTTTGACAGGAGAGTTTCCGATCTATGTGTATTTATTTATGTTTTAATGCACTTTTGTCTGTCAAACAATAATTTGAAAATCAACTCTGAAAAGTCTGATGCATTGCCAACTATTTAAAAAAAAAATCAACTCTGATATATTTGTTCACATTTCTATTTTAGTTTTTTCTCTCAAATCGTAAAAAGAAGAACAAAATGTGGAATTAATAAATTTTATTTTGTTCCCATAGAAAACTTTTAAGCTACGTACACACGGTTGTCAGATTGTACAATATTGTCAGAAAAATTTTCAGAAAATGTCTAGCAACCGTGTGAACAATTTTTGTCTTACAACGTTGTCAAAAAAAGTATTGTCAGTACATTGTTAGACATTACTATTGTCAAACATCAGACAATTGTGTAAACACCTTACGTTGCCATTGCCAGAGCTTTGTAAGATCATTGTCAGAAACTTTTCATTTTCATACGTGCGAAGTTTATACATCTGACAATGGCATCATTGTCAGATAAATTATTTCTACTGACAACACTGTGAATATGTATTTAAAATAAACGAAAGTGAAGCCACCGTGTGAACTGTTGGCAGATAAATGTATTGTTTGACAATTGTCTGACAATGAAATTGTAAGGTTTTCTTACAATCGTCTAAACTGAAAATTTACCATTTGCTAATAATATTTCATTGGCAGTACATTGCTAGCACATTGCCAGATCTGACAACATTGTAAAATCTGAAAACCGTGTGTACGTAGCTTTATAATATATTTCACGTTTATTAACAAATTTACTTTGTCACAAAACAGCTATTGTTTAAAGACCCCACAAGTCTTTGATTCTTCGTTAACATGCGTTTAGCGAATGGATAAGAAATACATTTGTTCAATTCGTATTGTCAATGGTTTGAAAATGTTGTTATTGCATTTCAAGCTAAGAATGTCCTAAAATAATACTACTCTGTATGCTATGTTTATTGTGTTATCGTAACCAACCAGCAGAGACCTGCGACGAACGCCTAAAAGTCGGTTAAGACGAGCCACCGAGTCATGAAATATTAGGACATTATGACAATATGACATGATAAGAGACCTTTTGAATTGAACAATTATAAATAAACCGTATGTTAAATTCATGCTAAATTTTGGTTATAAAAACGGCTGTAAGTTTATAAAAATTGAGCAACTACTTAAGTACAAAGATTTACCTAAAAATGTATTGGAAGTTTTTTGTTTATTTTTCGAAATATTAGGAATTTTTTTTAAATATTCGTTATGGTCTCACTCTGAATTTCTATATATATTGTTAACCATACAATGTTTTATAATTGATGAAAATCTTTAGAAAATGGAAGATATCCTTTATTGAGATATTCTTTGTGCAAGGACAATTTCTTGGTTCAATATCATGTGTTCAAAAGAAAAGGATTATCCTCACAAATTGCATAAGCGGTTAAAATATTATATACAGTTGAATTGGAGTGATTATATACAAAACTTTGATATCAAATTTGAACTTTGAACCTCGATAAAAGTGTATTTAAAGTTTTTGTACATGTTTTAATTGTATAACTCTGTATCAAGTTTAAACAAATTTGGAAAGGTTAAGGTCCGATATCTTGTCGAATATTCCAAAAAAATTCTGAAATTTTTTTAATATCCAAAAAAAATTTACTCCGACTTGCCATAAAATTAAATATTTTGGTTAAAAAAAATGCAATTTTTTAAATCACAAAAAAAATTTCGTATCAATACTTTGTACGAGTCCAAAAATAAGTGACTTTAAAGTTGAATATTACGCAAATTTTGCATTTGAAAAAAGGTTTACACATGTACAGTATTTGTTTTACTTTTTTTTTGGTGATACAATATTATAACAGAGAATATTCCCACCACAGATTACATAGATATGAATCAGCTGGTTCCAGTAATATGGCTATAGAAAACAAACAAAAGAAAATGTCGAAATGGCTGTGGTTTGGAAAGAGGGGCAAATATATATCCCACTCGTTGGCTATTGAATTTCACAGCCATGAAATTCAATAGGCCAATCACAACCATTGAAAAGTGGTTGTAGAATGTCAAAATAACATTACTTTTTTGAGAACTATCATATGTTTCGTATATGTATAATCTGTGATTCCCACATAAACAATGTGTCCAATTTTTTTATAGGGGTCTTCACAGGTCCTTCAAAATTTAATTACTTTTATATCGAAATTTTGGATTTTACATATTTGTGCTAAAATCTCAAAGCAAAGAATTCCTTACGGAATACAGTTTAGTATACCTTAATATGTTTTGAATATTTCATATAAGCCTTTCATCAGCTTCGGTGTAAATGTGGTCTCAATGGGTAAAATTTTAATTTCTGGGAATTAAAGGATTTTTTTTTTTTCTACAAAATATTTAAATTTTTATCAATTAGTTTAAATTTGTCATATTGTAAACAAATCTATGATTTTGGACAAACTACAAAAAATTTGCAAGAGTTTAAGAATTTTCCATGTCTGAGGTGTGAAATCGAATACTACTCACTTCAATCAGCCAGTTAGAAACAGCTGTTTTATTTCCAAAATGTTATGCTTCTACCCCATTGTGCATTGTTGCTATATTTATTTTGTATTCATATTTAAACATAATTTTTCATTCTCAGTAATATATGTCTTTCTAGTTTTGTTTTTAATTTTATTTTGAAATATTTGTTTAAAATTTTAAAATTTACATATTTTGCACAATAATTTAAAAGTATAATTTTGGTTTTATCTCATAAAACATTTGCCAAATTGTTTAAAATGTTAAAGTTTGCTAATTTTTGGAAAAAACCAAAGCAAATTCCAGTACCAGCAAACAGCGAAACATTTTTGCTAAAAACTAATGAGGTTTTTAAATTGTAAGTCATGAATTGTATACTTATCTAAATGTAAGCTAAATATAACATGTGGGCCTCTATAAAAAGCCACATCACAATATGTCTAAACATTTTAAGCATTAAAATCAGCTGGTGGTAAGACCTATGATTTATATTTAGTGTTTGCTTTAAAATTTATTATATTTGTTGCTATATGAACATGATAATAGTTTTAGAACAATGACATTTAAAATTCCATCACCCCAGACTATAAGAATAATAAACTATCTTTGATTCAAACTATCTACTATTTACTAAGCCATTCTTTAGTTCTTAAAATATGTACATAAATATTTGAAATCTTAAGAACAAATCAATCAGATTCAACTTTGTTTATACAATTACAGCTTCCTTAACAATTACAGTTGGTTTGTTTACGCTATAGCGGGTATGCTGATATTGTGTAGCATCTATTACTACATATACAACTGCAAACGACGTCTGGACTTGAGGAGGCGCAGGGAATCAGTACAAAGAGGCAATGAAAGGTATGTAAATTCTTAGTATAAATTTAAATTTCTCTAAAGAATAAAATTGATTTTGTTTTAATTCAATGCAGAATTCCCCAACGTCGTCGTCCAGGAGCTGTGCATCGTGATCATGAAATATTTCGCAACGCCATCAAGACAGTACGCCAGTATGTTGGGCCCAACGAAAATCAGGGCCCTAAAGGCAAGTCTTACGTTTTGAAAAGAACGCGCAGCGGTGTTATTTATGGCAGTTATAGCAACGAAGACAATAGTCATTGAGTGATATAAATTTTAGGCAAAAATATTTTTTTTTAAGAAAATGTATAATTATGTGCAAAAATTCATTTTGCTAATTTATTTTTGAATCAAATTTTATTTTTACACAATACTTTTTTAAAATAGTAATAGTAAATTAAATATATTTAACAAAATTTCAAAATAAAAATAATATGAATACTTAATTTTCTTTAACCCTGTTAATTTTAATTTCAGCCTAAAAATATGCCATTGAAAACAAACAAATTGTTGTTACTTACATATGGGCAATTCCACGAGAATGACTACCACCATTGAAAAAACAAAAACCCTTGAAACTTTATTGCAAGATGATTTGAATAGAAGAAAACACTAAAATGTTACTATGTGAAAGTATTGAGAGCTTAATACAACATTTTAAGAGAAAAAATATTAGTTTAAACTGACTATATATAATTTTTTAATTTAATTGGTAAGTTTTAGGCTAAAATTGCGACGAAAACTTAGCTATCAATTAGCATGAAATTAAATGAATTTGACTTTGATTATCAAATTGTTTATTGAAACTGAATATATATTTTCTACTATTTTTTTAGTTTTTGTTTGCATATATTTACAGAATATATATTGTTTTACTATAAGAGAAAAATCTGTTACGTACGGTATGTCACGTACGATATTAAATTTTATTTATTATAAAATCATCCAAAGATTATTTTTATTTAAATATGATGGATTGTAAAGGAAACATTTTTGCATATTTCTACATGTAGCTCAAAATTACTTCCGTTTAATGTCACGTACGTTATGCCTTTATTTCGCTATATATTTTGGAAAACAATGTTTCGAAAGAACTTATTATTTTTTTTAAAATATAATACCACCTGAATGGAACATAAAGAAAAAAATATTTTTCAGATTCTCTTATTTTTGCAAAATCTATTCCACTTACAGTCGTACAAATGTCACGTACGATGATATGGATTTACCCATATGTGAAGTACTACTAAGTACCTTTTGTCTAGATTTTTTATGTCTTTTTTTCGAATTACACAAACATTTCTAATTCTTTCCCGTAATTGCCAATATAAACAATTAATGTGCTATATTCGAATGAACTGAAACTCATATACCGTCCACCTTTTAGATATTTCAGCTTCTAGTTATTTCCATATTTTTGAAGAATTTTCTAACTGATTTTAATCCCACCTGTCATACTGTTATGTACTGATAGAAAATTTCGATTTCACATAAATTTCTATTGGAAAATTTAAGTCTGACAAACATTTTTATTGGAAATGAGGTTTGACATACATTTATATAGGAAAATTTTAGTCTGAAATACATTTATGTCCGACATAAATTTCTATATTAAAAACTTATGTCTGACAAAAATTTTGCTTGTACAAATTTATGTCCGACATAAATTTTTATAGGATAAATTTATGACTGACATAAATTTCTATAGGACAAATTTATGACCAACATACCATTTTCATAGCATAAATTTATGTCCGACATAAATTTCTATAGGACAAATTTATGTCTAACATATAATTCGTTAGTACAAATATGACATAAATTTCGTTAGTACAAATTTATGACCAAAATAAATATTTATACGATAAATTTAGGACAAATTTGTGTCCGATATAAATTTCTATAGGGTAAATTGATATCCGACATAAATTTCTATAGGAAAAATTTATGTCTAACATAAATTTCGTTAGTACAAATGTATGTGCAACATAAATTTTTCTAGGATAAATTTATGACTGACATAAATTTCTCTATGACAAATTTATGTCCGACATAAATTTATGTAGTACAAATTTATGTCCAGTATTTTATGTCTGACATAAATTTCACAAATTTGCACAAATGTATGTCTAATATAAAATTCGCTAGTACAAATTTATGTCTAACACAAATTTCGTTAGTTCACAAAAGGTGGCGCAAAATTAAACTTCCGATGTTTTTTGGCTGTAAAAAAATTAAAAACTTTGATTCTTCTTGTGGATTATTTTTATTTGGTCTTTTAATTTTTTTACATCAAGTCGAAAATATGATGTCATGTAAATGGCCGCTGCCACAGTTGATTGTCATTTGAGCCCTTTTTATGGCATTTTCCATCACTTTGGCCAAAGCTTACGGCGATAGGTCCTCACATTCTTGACGGATATTGTCTTTAAGAGCTGCAAGAGTCTGAAGCTTGTTGACATAAACCCGCGACTTCAAAAAACCCCACAAAAAGAAGTCTGGAGCGGTCAAATCAGGCGATCTTGCTGGCCAGTGCAAATCGCCAAAACGGGAGATTAGGAGCCCGGGAAATGCATCCTTCAGCATATCGGTTGTGGCACGTGCAGTGTGTGCCGTTGCACCGTCCTGTTGGAACCACATGTTTTCCAATCCCAATTCATTAAGTTGCGGCAAAAAGAACTCGTTGATCATTGCTCTTTAGCCCTCACCATTCACAGTAACTGTTTGGTCCGCGACGTCTTCGAAGAAAAAAGGTCCGATGACTCCTCCAGCGAAAACAGCATACCATACAGTGACTTTAAGCGGGTGTAATGGCTCTTCGTGGGTTACACGCGGATTTTCAGAGCCCCAGAAGCGTAAATTTTGCTTATTTACGTACCCCCTAAGATGGAAATGGGCCTCATCACTCATGATTATTTTTGATGAAAAATCATCTTCCCCCTGGTGGTGATTAAGGATGGCTTGAACGTATGCTAGACGCGATTGACGGTCAGCAGCTAACAGCTGATGCACCGTCTGGACTTTGTACGGAAACATCTTCAAATCTTGTACCAAAATTCGATGTAAAGACCGTCGACTGATACCCATTTGCGTGGCACGTCGTCTGGTCGATGTCGACGGCGCTTCCATGACATCCTCGGCTACAGCAGCAATATTCTCTGCAGAACGGCTACTCCGGGGTCTGCCACGCCTGGGCGCATCTCGTGTTGTGCCAGTCTCTTTGAGGCGAGCGGCTAAACGTCGCAGTGTTTCACCAGTAGGCGTTGGACGGCCAGGAAATCTGCGACGAAATTCACGTTGTGCCAAAGTCACCGACCGATTATTGGTCAAATAAATAGTCAGCAATATTCCGCGTTCTGGAGCAATGTAGCGTAACATTGTTTATTAACGTGTATTTCGCATGTGTTTACTACACAAATGTCAAAACAGAACTGACATTAGGGGCCAATCGCAAAATTTATAGCATTTTCTGATAGGAGAATTACTTTTGCGCCACCTTGTATTTATGTCCAACATAAATTTTTATAGGATCAATATATGACTGAAATAAATTTCGATAGGACAAATTTGTGAACGACATAAATTTCTATAGGGTAAATTTATATCCAACATAAATTTCTATAGGACAATTAAGTCTGACATAAATGTCTATACAACAGTTTATGTCTGACATAAATTTCTATATAGGAAAATTAATGTCTGACATAAATTTCTGTAAGATATAAATTTCTATAAGACAAATTTATTTATGTTCGACATAAATTTCTACAGCACAATTAATGTCTGACATAAATTTATAAACAACAGTTTATGTCTGACATAAATTTCTATGTAAGCAAATTAATGTCTGACATAAATTTCTGTATAGTCAAATGGCTGACATAAATATCAATATTGTACAAATTTATGTCTGACAAAAATGTATATGTGTAGTCAATATTTGTCAGACATAAATGTCTAACCAAATTTATGTCTGACATAAATATCTACAGTCAAATTTATGTCCGAAATAAATGTCTATAGTCAAATTTATTTCTAACTTACATTTTTATTAATTTTTTTTTTTTTTGTTTTTTAAGAAAGAGAATTTTTTCAAATAGGCGATGTAATTTCAGATAGTGATTATTCTCTCTGCCTTGGAAAACATTTCCAAAATGGAATTTATAATAATTTACATTGATTTTTAACATAAAATAAAAAATCGAAGATATTTAAATATGTACATTGTACATATTAACAAAAAACAACAACAAACACTTGTCAACAGCTATAAACAAACAGCAAACACTTGCTATAAACAGTCAACCCTTAGATGTCATCACATGTTGCAAATACAAACAAACATACAGACAGACGACATACAGACACGAGCATAAATGTAGAACATGAGACCATGACGTTTCTGAACATCAAAAAATTTATTTGACATCATGCTGTATGTAGCAAAAACAATAAAAGCATTGAAAAATCTTGGTCATGTTGTAAAAGAAAAACAATACAATACAATCTGTGTCTAATGTCTGCTTAACAGTTTTACACATTTGTTTATATAATTAAGACGCATGCGTCAAATGTCAAAAACGTCCTTAAAAACATTCAAGAGAGAGAGAGAGACAGAGCGACAGTGATAAATAATGCGTGAGAAAATGTTACTAGGAAAATGAGAGTGTGTTTTTAAATTGACACACTAACAACAACCTGTGAAACAGAAAATATGTCAACATTGAAAGAGACGAAGCCAAATGAAGAAAACGTTAAAACCAAAAACAAGCAAAGAAAAACAGCTAACAAAAGCTTTTGTCATTTAGCCAGGCCAACCATTTTGAACGCAGTGTTTTCGGACACAAGCAGGCAGCACAATTTTCCACATAAAACAGTTGATGTGAAGATTTTATGCGGTAAAGTTGGTCTAAAGTGCCTAAACGACGAAGACGTAGCAGACGACGACGACGAGTGCGGTGTTCAAATTGTGATGTTCGCTTGAGAGTGTGTTTGGAAAACAACAAGAATAAAAGTGGATGGTTTAAAAATACAAAATTATATGAAAAAAATAATAAAGAAACAACAACAAAATATACATGAAAAAAGCTTAATAAAACCAAAAGAAATAAATAAAATAATCAATTTAGTAATTACAACAAATTATTTATTAAATGTTTAACAACAAAAAAAAGGTGCATTTAAAAATTAAAAGAAAACAACACAGCGGTTCTTTTTGTTTTTCTTTTTTTGTAAATAAATTTTTGAAAAACAAAGCAATTTGTTCTATATTAAAATGAAATCTCTCTATTAATAATTGAAAGTATACAACAGAAAAACGTATATTCTTTCTTTTTCCTAAAAAACGACAACACCCACCCAGCTAGACGCCAGCAAATGGAGAAAGAAAAACAGAAATGAAAACAAAAAAAAATAAAACAGACAAAACAAAAAAATAAGCCATTTAAGCCAAACAAAGTATAAATCAACTGAGAAATAATAACAACAAAAATATACAATTTATTGTTGCAAAAAATAAAAACACACAACAATAATTAATTTTTTAAAATAACAAAACAAAGGCTAACAGGCTTAAATATATAATTTCTAAACTGAAAAAAAAAAAACAAATTTTCTATAGTTTTTCTTCTTCAAATGTTGTATTTCTTTTTCGGAAAAGTGTAACGTGCGCATGTGGGTGTTCCATAACAAGAAGCACGTGAAACTACCCCAAAAACAACAAATTAACTACAAATAATTTAAAGAAACAGAAAAAATAAAAGATACACATACACTTTGTTTGTTGTCTATCGTTCTGTTAGAAAAAAGATATTATCTATGGTTTAGTGTTACTGTTTTTGTTGTTGTTCTAAGCAAACAATAACAAAAACAAACAAAATCAGAAATCTATTAACAAAAAAAAAAAAAAAATAGAAAACACTCAAACACAAAAATGGGTTTACAGAAATTTGTTAATTTTTAAAGAAATACTTGAATTACGATGAATTTTGATTATCAGAAAATTAGTAATACTGTATTGTAATGTGTGAAATTTAGTTAGTTTTTATACAACTTAAATTTTTGTTGAACATTTTTAATTGTTTAATCTATATTTACAAAAAAAAAAATACCTGAGAAAAATTTTAATAAATAGTGAGGAGGGTATATTGGGTTAGTGCTATTGTTTGTAACGTGCAAAACTATTGTCCCCTTAAAGTATACCACAAATCTGCTTAGGACCACTTTCTGAGTCGACTAAGCGATGTCCTTTCTTCCGTCCATGTAAACTTTAGAATCAAACTACAGGTAGCAATTTCAAAGATAACTCGACAAATATATAGCCACTGGGACAAAGCCTATTGAATCGGTTGTTAGAATCGGTCTATTATTTCTCCTAGCCCCCATACAACTGCCCTATCTGGAAATAGTTAAACTCTAATAATTATTTTAGTTATATAGATATCCAAACCAAATTCAACAGAAATAAGTTTTATACAAGCTGAACTCGCACTACCAAATTTAGTACCGATCAGTCTACAATTTTCCATAGCCCACATATAAGGTACATACTCAAATAAATTTCATATCACCAATTTTTATTACGATCGTTGCATGATTAGTTATAGCTCCCATATAAATTTTAAAAGAAAACTGTGGTCGGGGTTGACTGACTATACCATAGAATAATCATAGAACAGAAGGAGGGAGCAATAAAATGGAAAAAATTACACTTTTTTCACACATACGAGTGATACAATAACAAAATACATGCAATACATTCTCATGAATTAGGTTTTTGACAACAGACATAGGTTTTTGGCTCTCAGTTACCTATATAGTTGTCATATATGGACTATACTTTCTTACTTGTTTAAAAATTTTAAATTTTTGAAAAAATCTTGATGGTAAATATTTGGTTAATTCACAAGGTCTCTTATCAGTCATATTGTCATAATATATCATGACACGGCGTGACCGACTCTTAGGCATTCGGCGTCTCTGCTGGTTCGTTACGATAACACAATAAACATAGCATAGAAAGTTGTATTATTTTACGACATTTTTTGCTTGAAAAGCAATAAAAACCATTGTGAAATATTAGGACATTATGACATGATAAGATACCTTGTGAATTGACCAATTGTTTAATTTTTTTTATTAAACTGTATGTGAAATTTCGTATTAATAGCACATACATACATATTGCTCATTTGCTGCAACAACGTCATAAGTCAAAAAAAAAAAAAATCGTTTCGAGAAAAACGGTTTGAATGTTTCATGACATTTTACTATTTCTTAAATAAATTTTCAACAAATCATGCGATTTCAGAAGTAAAACCAGATATAAATAGTAGATGTTAATATCTTTCTAATCTGTATTTAACCCAAATTATTACTTGTCAAATATACGAGAAAACATGAATTTTGATGTTTACAACAAAAAAACACTCTCACACAAAAAATAACTGACTTTTTTGAAAACTGATAAAACTATATAAAATACTATAGAATGGCGCATATTTTGTATTACTCAGTTCAAAGAACACGGATTTTGAGTTATGGCGTTGTTGCAGCAAATGAGCGATATGTATACCTTTTATTATTTCCAGTTTCCTTTTTATTTAAAAGTAAAGACATTTTTTACATAATGTTAAGTAGTGTTTTATTGTAAATAAAATGAACTAATTTTTTATAAAAATCGGTTTAAAATTGTAAAAGTTATTTAACTTTTACTAAAGGTTATCATTTATTTTCCATAGAACATAAATCAAATTATTTCATAGTATAGTTTTAGGCATCACTATTAAAATATACATAAAAATGGTCACTAATAAGTTGTACAACTTTCACATGATGGAAAAATGGCAAATTTTGATGTATTCAGATACCTAGCGATGTAAACACATTTTTAAGGATTCTAGCTGACATCCCTTAAATTTCCAGCGGACCTTTATACTTCAATGTCATGGCAAAATTTTCTTTATACCCAAAGAATCATTGATGATATCATTCTAGCGGACTTACTGCAGAATATTTATACTTTAATGCCGTGGCACATGATAACCTTCTGCTTATCTCATGTTCCATAAAAATTACCAACTCACTAGATTGTCTTCATCTCCAAAAGACTTCAAGATAACATACCAGGGCTTAAGATCAGTCAGCCTCTCCTTTTTTCTAATCATAATTTTGGAAACAATCCCCGTTCAGGTACTAGAGTGGATCTACCGAAACTGCTCTATACTAATTAGTTAACCGTAAAGTAAGATCCCTGAACAGTAGGATTTCACTTTAGTTGCCTTTCCCGATATACTGGGTGCCTTCAACAAAGTCAAATTTAAATCGATTACTGAAGCTATAAGGCAGTCGGATTAACTCTTAAAATACTGGCGCATTGCATTTACTCTAGGCGCCCAGATTCTGATAACTAGTGTGAAATTCATTCCAAAATTCTGGCTATAAAAGCAGTCGCGGAATAAATTTAATATCAAGGGAAATCGAGCAGGATATCTGTGTATTTGATCACAGAAAAGTAGCCATTAGGTATCTAGAGAATGAGTATACCATATCTGAATGAAGGAAAATAACATATGGGCAATTCCATATCATCGTACGTGTCATTTGTACGCCTATAGACTGGAATAGATTTTGCAAAAATAAGAGTATCTGAAAAATAATTTGTTCTTTATGTTCCATTCAGAGTGTTCTATATTTTACGAAAATAATAAGTTCTTTCGAAACATTGTTGTTCAAAATGTAGAGCGAAATAAGGCATATTGTATGTGACAGTACGTAGTAATTTTGAGGTACATATAGAAATATGCGTATATTTGCGAATCGTGAAAGGAGTTATGTTTTCTTTTGATTTCTTACACTAACCCAAATATTTTTCCTTTACAATCCGTCATGTTTAAATAAAAATGATCTTTGGATGATTTTATAATAAATAAAATTTAATATCGTACGTGACATACCGTACGTGACAGGTCTTTCTCTTATAGTAAAACAATATACAGAGGCTCAAAATTATAATGGAACATATAATCTGTTTAAGTTCTAAGTTACTTTATAGCAACTTTTATGCTAAAATCATAAAAAAATATATATGTTTTATTAACCTAAATTGAAATAGAAAATATTTACCAAAAAAAAATTTAGCATTGTTTTATAATGTTTACATATTTAATCAAAACAATGGGAACACTGAAAAAAGGGCTCAAAGTAATAATGGAACA
The DNA here is from genome assembly GCA_942486065.2 of Calliphora vomitoria. Taxonomy (NCBI): domain Eukaryota; kingdom Metazoa; phylum Arthropoda; class Insecta; order Diptera; family Calliphoridae; genus Calliphora; species Calliphora vomitoria. The sequence continues at coordinate 27,145,651 of OW818031.2, read as the reverse complement.
CCCTGTTATTTCAATTCCAAATTGTTCTTTAATTCTATTAAAATATTTAAGATTGGTCCATTTTAAATAATATTATTTCCACTGTTAAGTTTAAAGAGCATTAACGTTTTTTTTTTATAATAATTTTAAAATGGCGCCGCGTGGTGTTCAGACTTCACCAGAACTCAGGGAACTGATAAAAAAATTGTCCAAGGAGGGAAAAACAATTCGAGAAATCGGCGAAATTGTGAATCGTGCACCTACAACTATTTTTAACATCGTTAAAAGATATAAAAATAGCAATGACTTTAAAAATAAATCAAAGCCTAACAAAAATAAAATCTTCTCTCATAATGACGAGAAATGGTTAGTGCGCCAAATTAAGCGGAATCCTCATCTAAGTGCACCAAAGTTGGCAGCAGAAGCAGAGAAATTCCTTGGCAAGAAAGCAAACCCAGAAACAGTTCGTATTGTTCTTCGAAAGTACAATTATAATGGTCGAGTTGCTAGGAAAAAACCTTATATAAGCGACATTAATCAAAAGAAGCGTGTAGAGTTCGCAAAAAAATACCGCAACAAGGACTTTTCTTTTTGGAAACAGGTGTTGTTTACAGATGAAAGTAAATACAACGTTTTTAGGTCCGATGGACGCTCTTACGTATGGAGAAAAGCGAATGAAGAGCTGAAAAAAAATAATTTGCAACCTACAGTAAAACACGGTATGGGTTCGGTCATGGTATGGGGTGCTGTATCTGCCGCAGGACCAGGAAATTTGCACATAATTGATGGGATTATGAATCAGACCATGTATTTAGATATACTCAAAAACAATTTAAACGAAAGTGTCGAAAAATTAGGCATCAAAGAGGGATTTTATTTTTATCAAGATAACGATCCCAAGCATAAAGCTTATAGTGTGCGGTCGTGGCTTTTGTATAATTGCCCTCACGTTCTTGAAACCCCGCCACAATCACCTGACCTTAATATTATTGAGCACGTGTGGAGTTATCTAGAGGAAAAATTGAAAACTTACACAATTTCCAATCGCGAACAATTAAAAGCTGCTCTTGTCGCGGAATGGTCAAAAATCGAACCATCGTATTGTGAAAAGCTAGTGAAATCAATGCCTAAGCGCCTAGAATGTGTAATAAAGTCAAAAGGATTACCTACAAAATATTAAATTCCATAAATTTAAGAATTTTGTTATAAAAACCATATATGTTCCATTTTATGTTTGACATGAATTTTTTGTTACTTTTGTTTTTTTGTTATCTTTTGTAATATAGTTTAAGAAATGAATTAGTTTTTATTTAGTTCTAATAGTTAAGTAATAATAATGTGGAATTAAAATAAAATCTTTTATAAACTGATGTTTATTAAACTTATTTCTTTTGGTTTTTACAATTTTCCTGCTGTTCCATTATAACTTTGAGCCTCTGTATATTCTGTAAATATATGTATACAAAAACTAAAAAAAAATAATAGAAAATATATATTCGGTTTCAATAAACAATTTGATAACGATAAATCTATTAAGCTGTCATTACTAGTCATTGGCCTCTAGGTTTATAATCTAAAAGGCTTCGACCTCATTAACAATTATTTTAGAAGAGAATACAACTGTATATCTTCTCTGTCATTGTCCGCCATTTGGGGAATTAAGAGCTTTATTAGAACAAGAAGATGACTGGAGAGCAAGAAACATAGGACGAACGGTGAGTTAGACATAACGTATCACTGCCAATATTTATATTTATTTATTTTTTTGATTTGAAAACTCATACAAAAATGTCCATTTAAGGTATTGATATATTTTTTGAAATATAAAAATATGTATAATGCTAATCTTAGAATTTAAAAAAAAAATCAATATTTTAACAATCGTTTGAAACAAATTGTATGTCTACATCGAAAAAATTTCTCTTTTGTAATTTTTAAGCTAGTTCTTATCAAATATGCAAAAATATTAGACATTTTTTAAAAAAAACTTTGAGTTATAATAATAAATGCAATTAAGCTAAATTTTTGTAATAATTTTGTCTTTGCTTTTTGTCACATTGAGATATTGCCAAAAAACTTATTACGTGATATTTTTGAATTCATTAGAAATTAGAGGATACTTTTAGAAACATATTTGGACAACAATTAACGAAGATATTTGCGAAAAACTAAATAAAGTTAAGGAAAAACCGAAAATTTCAAAATTTAAACTTAAATATCTTTTTAACAATAAAAAAGATAACATAGCCAACAAAAATAGACATTTATTTACCATTCTATTTGCTTTATAACAAAGATTCATTTGTTCCATTCCGTCCATATTTGTACAAGTTACAAGCTGTACAAAGTTTTTTTTAACCAGAAGTCGACCTTCGTGAGAAGGGTATATATAAGTTTATCATTCCGTTTGTAATTTCCACAATATAATTTTCCGACCCTATAAAGTAAATATATTCTGGATCCTTATAGATAGCGGAGTCGATTAAGCCATGTCCGTCTGTCTGTCTGTTGAAATCAACTTTCCGAAGCCCCCAAACAACTTACATACACGATATACATCAATATCTCTAGAATTCTTCCGGCTTGGTTGCTAATTAAAATCGAGAAAATCGGTCCAAAAATGGCTGAGATATAAGGAAAAAACCAGGACAAACTCCATTTTTGACCTTTATCTGGATTACTAAGTCATTAATATAGACAATATGGATATCTAATGATAGATATTTCAAAGACCTTTGCAACGACGTATATAATACTTTAGTAAGTTGGACCTACAATGGGTCAAAATCGGAAAAAATATTTTTTAACCTGAATTTTTTTTCACCAAAAGTTTTTTTCGCTAAATATTAAAAAAGAAATTTAAAAAACAAAAAAAAAATTTTTAAAATTTAAAAAATAATTTAAATTTAAAAAAAAAAAATGTTACAAAAACAATTCGAAAAAATTTTTCCAAAAAATGAAAAAAACAACTTTGGTGAAGGGTATATAAGATTCGGCACAGCCGAATATAGCTCCCTTACTTGTTAATTATTCTAACGTTTTGTATTTAAATATCAGTTTTCATTAAAAGTTGACTTAGTACGTTGTCTAACTAAGCTAACGATATATGGTTTTGTAGAAAATTAAATAATGAGAAGAAAACATTTAAGAAATGTAAATATTTCAAGATATTTTGTCTGTTCAGTAACAAAATCTACGAATTACTAAAATGTTTAAATTTTCTCCAGTTTATCAATATCAATATAAAATTTAACAATTTTGTATGAAAATGTTTAATAATTCGTAATGAGTTTTTCTTACTGAACTCTACTACAGATTAAAAAAATGCCTTCAAATATTTGATACAGTTTTAAATTTAAGCGTTACTTTGCTGCATTTGAATATAAAATACTGTTAAAAATGTGAACTTTTGATTTTCTATTTGAATATATTTGTCCTAAATGTTGCAATTCTGGACAATTAGTTGCAACTATTTTGTGCCTTGCATAATGACACTGGCATGGTCAGAGCAAAAAACTAATGGTTTCATGGTGTGAGATCTTACAAATGTTCTCACTGTAGTAAATAGTTTTGGTCAGTTTTAAAGAAATATTTTGATTGTCTCCCACAAAACCCAAATTCTAAATTTTCAATTTAACTTAAATTTAAACCGTTTTATTAAAATGATCCTAAATATCTCAAACATTAAAAAGAACATAAATTCAATGTATAATATTCTGTTAATTGTCGTCCACTGCCATGCCATGTAAGACCATCATACCACAAAGTATCACTGTGTCGTATAATTAATATTTCAATTTAAAATAATTATACGTATACGCCTCATATGACATGTAGAATGTACTATGAGTATCAGCTCTTAAAAACCGACACACAAACGCTTGTTTAAGGAAGAATGGTTGAGTGAGAGAATGCCTGTATGAATGAATAAATAAATAATGCCTCCATATGTTATCAAATAATAAAAATTCATATTTTTGTTTTCTTTTCTCACACAACCGCGTTTTTTGACGAATTCTTCAAGGTAAATAAACATTTTTTTAAATGACAGCTGTTTTATATTTCAATAAATGTGAGTGTAAACGTTTACACACACCCTTTTTAGCAAATAAGTAAACATTGTTAAAAAATAAACTAAAACAGAATCTTGTTTCTACGGATATTGTGTATTAAGAGTATTTATGTTCTATAGAAAAACAATTAAATACACTTTCAAATATGTAAATTGAAGAACAATTTTAAAATATTTCATGTATACAAAGAAATAGTTATTGTCATAGATGACAACTAGATAGGTAACTGAAACAAAAACCTAATTCATGAGAATGTATTGCATGTATTTTGTTACTGTATCACCCGTATGTGTAAAAAACAGTATTTTTTCCATTAATATTGCTCTCTCCTTCCGTTCTATGCATTTATTCTATGGTTATTATTTTTTATTTGACATTTTTATTAAACTTTTGAATGATAAAGATTTTCATGAAACTACCTTAAGCTTAAATATCATTTTAAAGTGACAACAAAAGATTTCTTTCACAAGCTATGTGTTTTTAAAACAAGTAAGAGTGCTATATTCGGCTATGCGGAATCTTATATACCCTTCACCTTTGTTGTGGATTCATTAATTGCCCACTTTCAGCGTATAGCATCCTAAATACATATATCTAGAAAACTTTTAAAAATTTTACATTTAATTGCTGACTAACAGATTATATTGTAGAAGTTACAAACGAGATGATAATATTATATATACCCTTCTCACGAAGGTGAAGCGTATAAAAACAACAGCGCCAAACGAAATAAAACACCAAAAAACAAAATACGCAAAGCAATGTAACCAACACACAGCCAAACATACGTTTTGTTGCTTTTTTGTCAAAGCATGCAATAAATTGTCTTTTTTTACGAAATTTTCAGAGGTTGTCTTGGATTTTTGCTCATATCTCCGTTATTTATGGATGGATTTTGTTGATTTTAAATAAGAAACTTCTCGAAAGCATGTCCGACAGAATTATTGAATATTTGGATCCCGAAGATATCTGGGGTCTTCAGAAAATTTATTTCAACAGACAGACGGACATGGCTAAATCGACTCCGCTATCTATAAGGATCCAGAATATATATACTTTATAGGGTTGGAAAATTATATTGTGGAAATTACAAACGGAATGACAAACTAATATATACCCTTCTCCCGAAGTTGAAGGGTATACAAATTGTAAGTTGCACCTTAAGGTATGTGAAGTTTTTGTAGGAGAACGTTTTTACGAAAGCTGAAGAATTGCAAAGCTATATTGTGTCCAAAATCGCAATAACTATTAAATATACTGTAAAATTTGCTTTGAATTAGGGTATTTGCTTAGTATTTTAAAAATTTGTCTATATTCACTTTTAGCATAGAATTTTTTCCATCAGTTTGGAGATTGTCTGACAACAATTTCTATTGTTATATTGAATTAATAATACACTTAATAAAAGTTATATTTAAACTAGAATTAAATTCATATTTCCTTATACAAAAACACAATTTATTAAAACCTATTATAAATTTGAATCCTTTAATATTAAAACACACCCTATTTTTCAAAATATGCACTTACATTTGCCACATTCGAATATAAAAATTGACCTTTAACTAACAAAACAACCAGAACGCACAAAGAAACCAGCCACCACAAATTTTGCAAATGTGTATGCGAGTATTTAAATATTTAGTATACGATTATAATACAAACTCAACTTACCTTGCTAAAGACCATAAAATCCTTTGTCCATCCTTAGGTTTATAAATTTTAGGACATTTCATTTAAAGGTGTGGTAGGTTGGCTGCTTCAAAGAACGCTTGTATGATGAGCACAATATTTAAAGCCACATTTTTTCATTTACTCTAAAATTAGAAGAAATAAAAACAGAATACAAGATAAAGAAAAAATAATTTTATATACATAAGTAAAAAAGAAATTATTCCCTTAAGGATGTTTGTAGAGTGAGATACATAAACGTATTTAGGGGGGTTTAGTTGTGTTATAGCAAGTGTGTATCTATTTATAAGAGTGTTTGTGTGTTTGTATCTGTGTTTACAAAACAAGGTTAAATATCATCCCTTTGAGATATAAATAGCAAATGGAAAAGAGCCAAATAAAGGATTTTCCATCTTCCATTTGTTTGAAATATAAAACTTTTAACCACAAAAGGCATGCTATTTTTTAAAAAAAATATATATATGTATTGTATATAAACTTAAAAAATAATAGAAATTTTTTTATTTTTGTTGCTGTTGTTTTGTTTTTAAACAATGAGGGTTTTTTTGCAAAACCACTGTATTAAGGCTCTTTGAAGCTTAAAGATTATTTGTAGTGGCATTTAATAATGCAGCGGATAATGACAGAAGAAGTGATTTTTGCAGGGACCGTAACGGTTATAAGTGATATAAAAAAAATTATTTTATAAGAGTTAAAAAAAAAAATTGGATGAAACTGTTAAAAGGGAGTTTTAATTTGACGTCATAAAATAAAACTCATTTGAGGAGTTATATTTTTCCCTTCAAAAAATAAAACTCATTTGAGAAGTTTTATTTTTCCCTTCAAAAAATAAAACTCATTTGAGGAGTTTTATTTTCTCCCATCAAAAAATAAAACCAGCGGCTCTGACCAGCTTGCCGCTGGTCAGAGCATTATAATTTGAAACAACCTTGAATTGCAACTGAATAAATCATAATTGAAATAACAATAAATGGGATTTCAATTTATTATTGTTTGATTCCTATTATTAAATTGTCTTTGTTTTTTCTTAAACAAATAATATCAGAAAGATACTGAAAAAAGAAGAAAATAAACGAAATGAGTTTTATATTCTAACGGGAAAAATAAAACTCCTCAAATAAATTTTATTTTAAACGGGAAAATTAAAACTCCTCAAATGAATTTTATTTTATGACGGCTATTTAAAACTCTATTTTTAACAGTTTCAAACGAACTTTTATTTTTACGTTGAAAAATAACTGTTAACTGTGGAGTTGAGATCGTTTTTTTAATATCACCACAGATTCTGAAAGAGCACTTCAACACGAATCTATTGGTACATGACAGTATAGGTCTCAGTTTACACTACCATGGAGAGGTTTTAAATTTGAGAAGTTTTTTTTTTTTTCTTAAACAAATAAATTACTACACACAGTATTACGAAGAAAGATACTGAAAAAAAGGAGAAAATAAAAGTAATGAGTTTTATATTCTGAAGGAAAAAATAAAACTCCTCAAATAAATTTTATTTTAAACGGCAAAAAATAAAACTCCTCAAATGAGTTTTATTTTATGACGGCTACTTAAAACTCTCTTTTTAACAGTTTCAAATGAACTTTTATTTTTACGTTGAAAAATAACTGTTAGCTGTGGAGTTGAGATTGTTTTTTTAATATCACCACCGATTCTGAAAGAACACTTCAACACGAATCTACTGGTACATGACAGTATAGGACTCCGTTGACACTACCATGGAGAGGTTTTGAATTTAAATTTTCTGGATAACCGCTATTTACGGTCCCTGGATTTTTGTGTTTTAAATAAAGAATTTGCTAAAAATTTACACATACTAATGATTTTAAGTTCGCCTTTACATATTGAAAAGTGCACTACAGGTGGTATGAGAAATATTTATTTATTGAGAGAAAAATTTGGGTTTTAAAAACTGTTTCTACACAACACAGTTTAGATTAGTTTTATGAATTACTAAATAGGGTATGTAGCTAACAAAATAATCAATAATAACTAGATATCAAAATAAAATAAATCGATTAGTTTAAATGTTACAAATCTGCAAAAAATAACATTATTCTGATTTTTTAATTAGTTTTTTTTTCGAAATATCTAAAGGGTGTTTTTTTATAGAGGTAAAGAATTTTAAATTTAAATAAAACAGAGAAAAGCGTTTTTAATATCCATCCAATTGGCTTTATTAATTAGATAATGTTATGGCATTAATGTATAACTATGATTTACGACATGTATCCGCTGAGGCAAGCGTGTAAATGGCGTAATCTGGAGTTCCAATTCGCACAATTCCTTCGCAATAAATCAGACTGTATTTCGACAATAACTCGTCGAATTTTTGCCTCCAAGTGCTCGATTGTTTCTGGTTAATCTGCATAGAACTGGGACTTAACATATCCCCAGAGAAAATAATCTAATGGCGTCAAATCACATGAACGAAGTGACTAGTTAACAGGTGCGTTTCTTGAAATTATTCGTTCGCCAAATTGATTGTATCGCGTGCAGTGTGACTTTTGGCACCATCCTGCTGGAACCAATACTCTGCAATACTAATCCCTTCCAATTGAGGTACGAAAACGTTAGTAAGCATACCTCTATATCGCTCACCGTTGACTGTAAAGTTGTGACCCTCTTTATCTGTGAAGACATATGGAACAATGATTCCACCGGCCCATTAAGCCTTCCAAACAGTAAGTTTTTCAGGATGTGGTGTTTCGATCATCGTTTATCATCGTTCCAAATACGACAATTCTGTTTATTGACATAGCCATTTAACCTAAAGTGTGTTTCATCACTGAACAAACATTTTAAAATGAAGGGTGTGCGGAAATTGGACATCCATATTACGCCATGTACGTGCTTGCCTCAGCGGATACATGCCCTAAATCATATTTAAGCATTAATGCCATAAAATTATCTAATTAATAAAGCCAATTTGATGGCTATTAAAACCGTTTTTCTCAGATTTATTTCAGTTTAAAGTTCTTTACCTCTATAAAGAACATCCTTTATATAGAATACCTTTGAGGAAAATGCTGAATCAGTTTTCTATAAAAAAACCTTCGACGAGAAATGTGTAGCGAACTTTTCGACTAGTTCGAGATAGAGAAAAACCGAACAGGCCTACCTAAATAAAAGCGTAAGGCAGAACGTTTCTTTCCGCTAAGCTTTAACGCTGAAATGTCATACCTAAATAAGAGCGGCAATGCTACGTCAAACAATAAAAACAAGGTTATCAGAAAAAAAAAATATAACAACCCGGATTATTAAATCAATAAAGTACATTGCAGTATTGGTGTTTCTGATTTTTGTTTTGTGATTTGTAAACTAAAATTTTATCAAAAAAACTAAATAAAGTTCAAAAAATGAGTTTCTTGCATATTTTTTTCTCCTTTTGTATGTATGTGTTTACATTTATTGTGTTTTGCAACTAACTTCACTATTAAACGCGCTGTCAAAATCGGATATTCCAATTGCAAAACGTTGCCGCCGCGTTATTTCGGTATGCTGCATACAAATTGTATGGGCATGAGAATTTTTGACAAATAAAATACGTCATCCGCTCCAATTTAGGTATGCGTGTAATTGAAAATTGATTTAGTGTAGGAACACAGAAAGATAAATAATATGAGGTTTGCACATTTATATACATATATTTATAAACGAAAATTATGTCCTGATTCCTTTAGCAATAGGACAATTTTTGATTATTACGCCAAAGTAAATAAATAAAAAACTTATTTTTTTTTTGATGAAAAAAATTTTTGTAGAAAAAAAAATTTGGGCCAATTTAATTATAAAGCGTATATATAAGTAAAAAAAAATATCGAGGTAATAGCGGTGTTTTGCCTATATCTCAGCTAATTGTGGGCTGATTTTTTCGATTTTAAATATCAACCTAAGTTGAACTATTGCGGATATATTGATGTATAAATCATGTATGAAAGTTATTTGGAGGCTTCGGAAAATTGATTTCAACAGACAGACAGACAGACAGACAGACAGACAGACAGACAGACAGACAGACAGACGGACATGACATGACGACCCTGAATATAAGGACTGAGATCGAACAATTTTTAACATACATATATGTTACTAAAAATGAAGCCACTAAACTTACAGTTTTGAATTTGAGTTTGAGTTTTTTTATTTGATTGAAATTATTATTACAATTTGCAAGACAAAATTATTTTTATATTTCTAATCACTAATGATGAAATTTTGAACCTTTTTCGAAAAGTGCTTTATGTCACTTTGTTCGAGCAGGTAGTCCATCTCCGTTTAAAGTTTACCACACTTTTTGACACCTTTGCTCTTCAATTCTATTTCAACAAGAGCCCAATATCTATCCACTGAACTCAACTCCAGGCAGTTTGGAGGAATTGCCTGTCTTGGTATAAATACCACATTATTGTTCTTGTACCACTCAAGACCTTTCTTACCATAGTTACAGATGCCAAATCAGGCCAAAAATATGTGGACACATTAAGAAGTCTTATGAAGGGAAATATCCTTTTTTGTAAACATTCCTTGCTGTAAATTTAGGTATTTATAGAGCCCTTTGTAAGAAATGTTTGGCTTTTTTGGCGCAACTGCATATTGCTTGCCATACCAAGAACTTTTTGGGAAATATTGTCTGCTTTTGGGTCCTAAACTTTTCTTCAACATTCCCTCGAGTATCTGCAACATACAAAAATTTACCCAGAAGATGCGAAAAATTTTCCATACGTACATTTCGTCATCCATTATGCAGCTGGTATATTTTTTGTATAAAATTTTACTTCAATTTCCGTGCTCTGTCTTTGGCCTCCAAATTTTTGAGCCTTGTATGTTTTTAAACCTGCATTAGCTTTAACTTTTCGTACCAAATAGTTCGAGCACTGAGCTAACCGGGCTGCTTTCCTACCGGATGTGTTGGGAGCTCTTTTGAAAATGCTTTCTATTTTTTTTGTCTGTAGAAACATCATGTTCAACATCATCAGGGTTTCTATCAACGGACAAGTTCTCCCGGTACTGTTTAATAACATTGGAAACAGTTTGACGGCAGACCTTTGAATGTTTGGCCAACTTTTTGTAGGACCAAGTTGGGTTTTGTTGAAAATATTTAATAATTTTAGTACGCACTTTTTTCTGGTCACTCATTTTAATCAGATTAACAACAAATGAACATAATTGACATTAAACATAATAACTGACATTTTTTACAAAGGTAATTTGATCAAAAAAAATAAAAATAATACTTGGGTTAAAAGTTTTAATGAAAACTTTTTTGTGTTAAGAATTTTACGATCTCAGTCCTTCTGTGTATACTTTATGGGGTCGCAGATGAAAAAATTAGAAATTACAAAAGCAATAACAAACTTATATATGTATGTCAATTGTATAAAAGAACTGTTTTCGACTGGCTTCATTACTCATCGCTCATTTTGAAAATTGAAACTTTTATGAAAAGTTTGAAATATATCGTTACCTTAATATAGAAATGCCCTAATCGTGCTTTTTTTAAGTCGAGATATTTTGGATAAATTTGATATATGAGTGGACCATTTATCAAATTAAACGAAAATATGGACTTACAAAACAAACACGAGTTAGGGCCTTTCTATATTAAGGTAACGATATATCGCTCATTTGCTGCAACAACGTCATAACTTAAAATCCGTGTTTTGTGAACTGAGTAATACTAAATATGCGTCATTCTATAGTCTTTCATATAGTTTTATCAATTTTCAAAAAAGTCAGTTATTTTTCGTGTGAGAGTGTTTTTTGTTGTAAACATCCAAATTAAAGTTCATGTTTTCTAGTATAGTTTCTCGTATAAACATTTGAGTTAAATATAGATCTGAAATATACTAATTAAATCTATTTAAATCTGGTTTTATTTCTGAAATCGCATGATTTGTTGAAAATTTATTTCATAGTAAAATGTCTTAAAACATTCAAAGACTTTTTTCTCGAAACGACTTTTTTTGAATTATGACGATGTTGCAGCAAATGAGCGATATGAAGAATTCTGGGAAACGGTTTGAAACTACAACATTAGGTTTATAGAAACAGAGATCTAGTGGATTATACTACAACGGATTACTTGAGGTCAATGGGCATTGGAGCAAAACATTGGTTTTCTCGAGACCATAATACTTTAAGATTCCACTGTAAATGCCAAAGATATAACGAAAAATTAAAATTTTCTTGAAACTGCTTTGCAAAAATACTTTATATTAGAGGGTATGGTTTAATATATATTCATTGCTTCAAATAAGGGCCTCATTATATAAAACAAAAGGTTTGGAAACGTAAGCAAATTGTGTGAAGAATACTCGGAAAAATCTTTTAAATTTGACTATTTACCATACAGTTTTTGTCTAACATTTAACGTTTCGTTTTATAAAATGAGGCCCAAAATGTATTAGATAAGTACACATAGATCGAAAACTCTCCTGTCAAAGACTTAACTTAGTTCTCAAAATCTAAGTGCTGAGAATGTATTAGTAGACAAAACAATGTGAAAACAAAAATAACACTCGTATGTGTGATAATTTTGGGTTTTTTTTTTTTTTTTTTGTTTGAGTTTTTTTCTAGTTTCTGCTCTATGTGTATTTCTTTATGGTATTATATTTTGATAACATAAAAACAGTTGCTTTATCTACACTAAAGAAAAATCTCATCCTCATAACTTTTTTCCATTTTATTTACTAGAAATATTTCCATGTATGTAAGTATGTATTCCATTAAAAAGAACAACACTTTTCTATTGCTTTGATTAAAAACTAGGCACATAACATGAATACATGTACAACTAATAATAAGGCAGGGAGTTTGCAAAAAATGTGCATTGAAAAAATTCAAGTTTCAAACCTTTTGTTTTACAAAATAAGGTCCTTGAACAAAATATGTATGTATGTACTTACAACATTATTGTGTATGATGCTTTCTCTAGCAATTTGGGACTTTTGTTTTCTATTTTAAGCTTAAAATATAAACAAAAGAAACGAAAAATCTTGTTAAATTATAACAATGTGTATAAATAAGGGAGATAATATGTGAGTTCTACACACACACAGTGGGGCAACATACATACAGTGTGTATATGTGTGGCGTGTTTTAAAAATATGTACCCACATACATATGTATGTATGTATGTATTTATGTTGTGTTCCATTGTTTCTAGAGTAGCTTAAGTTTAGTATGTTGAGATAGGATATGAATTAAACTGCGTAGTTGGAAAAAATTTTAGTATGATATACATATAAAGGGAATGCCACGTATATACACGCAGAGGAAAAATATAGTTGTACATGTTTTCCATAACCATTTCAATATTTTTAAAAGTTGTTTAACAATATTATGATCACTGCAATTATGTATATGATTGCGGTAAGCATAATATGAATAAGTTAGCATTCACATCATGGTAAATATATATATGTTTATGGCAATCATGTTCATAATGAACCATTATATCATAATATGATATCCTCAGATTTGGTTATCATAATCTGAAAATCATAATCATAATCTGGTAAAGTAATACATCATAAATATGGTTACCACAAACATAAACTTATGGGTCGATTATGGATGGCAACTGAACTTAAGTTGCGTTGTCAGTTGCCTAAATGGTATTACAGATGGCAACTGACAGCATCATTTTCTGTTACCAAATGGCAACCAGAAATTTGTGGTTGCCCTCTGGCAACCCAACTGAAGTTCGGTTGCCATCCATAATCGACACATTAGTTACTACAATCATATACATATATGATTGCTTTAACCATGTAAGTGGTACCTTAAACATATTATGGTTACCGCCATCATTTATATAATATTGTTAAAAAATCGTTTGAAAATTTTTAAATGATTATGGTTAACATGTGCAACTATATTTTTTCTCTGCATGTAGATGTGTACAATAGGTTGGTGTATTATATAGATAGCAAACAATAGAAACAGGTAAATTTCCATGACACTTTTAAACAAAATCTATGATGTTATACATAAAAACCTCAGTTATGTATGTCATTATTTATATATAATTATAAAAAAACATAATAATACTTATAACAACACAAACATAAATATGTACAAGACCTTTTGTATGTTTGTGATACATAGATAACTAAATTAAAATATTTTGTTTAATAGGAGTGCCCCAAAATAACAGTTATGTCTATGTTTCAAACTAAAATTAAAGTTAAGTTAATGATTTTTATATTTTTTTCATGAATACAGACAAAATATGTCGCATACTAAAGTCCCCTATTTCCGATGGAATAATGAGCAATTAATGGTGTTTTCTTTTCTGGCATAAATTACGACTTCATTCTGCCTTCTATTATTAATTGTGTTCATTTCTGAAAAGAAAAATTAGTTTTGCAAGCTTGTAACATGTTCTTTTCAAATAATGTAGCTCTAAAACCCCGGAAATATGCTACATGTTTCTCCCTCAATTTTATTAAAGGGTTAGATAGGCAACACTGTTTAAACAGCTGTTCTTGTTATAGTTTTTGAAACAAATTATTTCGTTTGAAGTTTGTTTCTGTTAATGAAATAGTTTTGTATTTTTTTGATGTTTTAGCATATTTAGAAATTACATAAATGAAAGTTGCGTAAATGGCAACGATTTTTGTACTTTTGTATCTTTAATAAATGGTATATAATATGTTTGCAACATAATCTTTCTAAATGTAAATCAAAATCCCGATACATTCATGTGAATTTTGTATATTTATCTAATTAACAAAAAAAAAAAGTAAATTCGGCAGCGTCGAATCTTATATACCCTTCACCAAATTATACTTAAAAAAATGGTAAATATTAAAAAAAAAAATCTAAATTTTTTTAATTTATTTCGAAAAAATTTTAGGGACAATTTTTTTTTTTAATTAATTTTTAAATTTTTTTTTTTTTTAATTTAAAAAAAAAAAATTTAATTTATTTGTGAAAAAATTTTATTACAAAAAATTCTTTTTTGGTGAAAAAAAAATTCAAGGTAAAAAATATTTTTCCCGATTTCAACCAATTGTAGGTCCGAATTACTTTGGCTTTATATAAGCCGTTGCAAAGGTCTTCTATTATTGAATATCCGTATTGTCTATATTTAAAAAAATTTTATAACAAAAAAATTTTTTTTTGGTAAAAAAAAATTCAGGGTAAAAAATATTTTTCCCGATTTCGATTAATGGTAGGTCCGCATTACTTTGGCTTTATAAACGCCGCTTCTTTAAAATATCTATTATTGAATATCCTTATTGTCTATATTAATGACTTAGTAATACAGATATAGATGAAAAATAGCTAAAAAATCGAGGTTGAGGTTTTCGGAATGACAAACTTATATATACACCCTTGCCACTCATGGTTAAGTGGTATAATAACGCTGTTAACTATAACAGCGCCAACGATACACTAACTCACTCACAATTCGATGTTAGTATTTATGTACTCAGCGACATTTTCTAGAAGGCTCATGAATCTAACGGAAAAAACTCGAAGGTTATATTTCCACAGTGATCACCTAGGGCTTTTAAAGCTGCTTCACAGTTAATGTTCTCATACTTATAAATAATGTTAAAAACTGCGATTTGCTGGGTCAGGTTAGTAAGTATCGGATAGGGGAAATCGTAATTTTTTGTGCGTTATTCACGCATTTTGACCATCTAAATTTCCTAATATCGCGAAGTAATGTTCATTAAAGTTGTTAAACTCAATGCCAGCTACAAAGTAGTCAATAAAGGAAAGCAATAATTTTGGGTTTCCTTGAGTGGGACCCAGAAAAAGTAGTTTTTTATCATTCTTTTAAAAATTTTGCTGCCGCCATATAACCATATCTGATAAAGCTCCTTTTAGGTATAATTTTAAGTCCCTATTTTGCGATCTACAATTTCCTATGTGCTTTCTGTGGGATTGAGATCTGACGATTGTGCAGGCCAGCTCATTCAATTGTAACTCTAGGTGTATTAGGGGTCATTTTCGAAGGTGTATATTTTCTTCAGCGTATGGATACATAACATTGTTTAAAATGGATCTGTATTCCAGTCATATTATCTTTTATGATATTTATTCGGTATATTTTATGATATAAAATGGAACATCGCCCTCTACACCATAATATTGACACCGCCAAACTTGACTACACTTGAAATTGTATAGAAAACAGAACTGTATCGATCAGTTTAAATGTTCTTTGGCAAATTGTATAAGAAAAAAAATTATCAAAATAAAAAAATATTGAAATGACATTAGCTCTGTTCAATAACTAAAAGCTGTTACTAGTTAGTAACAATTGTTACTGGAAAAGCGTTCATTAACTCAAAAAACTAGCAAGTAGAGAAAAAATCAAGAGCGTATAAATTTTAGAGAGAGTTCTCTCGTTGCAAGCTATTACAAGTTCTATTTTGAACTCGTAATAGTTAGCAGCTTATATTTCATATGTTTGTGTTATTGTTTATTTATTTACAATTTTATTTTTGTGGTGAAAAAAATAAAATTGAAGAAAATGTGAATATTTATACATTTTAAAAGGAAAAAATATGAAAATTGTGTGTATAAATTTATTGTTACTGGAAAAGCGTTCATTTACTTTTTACTATGAGAATTTAAGAGAGTAATTTTGTATATTTTGATTTTATTCTCTCGTTGCAAGTATTTACTGGGAAAGTAAATGAACAGACCTATTATTGTTTTAGTCTTCATTCTTGAAGTATAACCGCATTCTGTTAATGTATTTTTGTGAAAAAGTACTTAAAAACTGAAATTTAATATATTTTAATAGAAATGTGAAAACAGAGAACACGGCATACAGTTATCAAAAAAAGTTTCATGGTATTTTCACTCACTGTACACTTTATTGCGGCAACATCAAATATTAAAAATAAGTTTCCAAACAATATCGAGAAATTTACGTTTTTCATTAAAGCATTTGTATTTATAGACTAATTTTAACGACATTTTTGTTCGGAATATAAACCTTTTTCACTTTTTAAAGTCGAGTAAAAATTGTAGACTTTAATCAACTATTTTTAATCACGACTTTAACTTATCAAACCATTTTAATATCAACACCTGAAACTATACTATGAAAAAATAAATAAAAGTATATGTATGTAAGATTTATGATAAGCTTTAGAAAAAGTGTAATAACTTTTACAATTTTCAACCGATTTCAATAAAGGATAAAATGTTTTTTTCAGAATAACATATTCTTTACAAATATGAAAACAAATACATTTGGCTTAAACAAGGAAGTTAAAAAAAAAAACATCAAAGACGAAAAATGGAAAAATATAAAAAAAGAAATCATAATGTTAACAGAACTTTAGAAATATGTTACTTTTATAATTTTTAATAAAAGATAACAGATTTAATTAAAAATAAACTATTCCATAAACAAATGTACTCCAATATATTTGTCTTTAACAAAAAATTATAAAAAACGAACATTAAAGTAGAAACAATTTTAAAATCATAGGAAAATGAATCAAAAATTTTAAGAAAATCATCACAAATTAGAACAAGTTAAACTTTAATTTTAACTATTTCGTTTGCTTTAAACAATAGGTGATATCCTATTGCAAAAATAATCATGCACATGGGTATGTCGAAATGTGTACGTACATACATACATATGCGAAAAAGAAAACAATAGATAACCTATTTATTTTTATAATAAAATTTAAATGAAAATTGAAACATACTAGACATAATAAAGTGTTGCATTTTATGTATTCATTACAAAAGCCAACAACAAGAAAAATAAATCAATAATATTTAAATTATTTATGTAATTGTGTGTATGTGTATATACATATGTATATTCAAACTCTAACTTAAACCTAAATCTACAAAACTCAACTACATACAGATACACACAATATTTTATTATATTTAGCAATATATGTATATGTACCAATACATATTTATTTACAGTGCCGTATACTTTATATGTAAAATATTTATAATATTTGATCATAAATCATTTTTACAGACAAATTATTGTCAATTTATGCATAAATCCTGTTGTTTCTATTTATTTACTACATACGAACCTACAAACAATGTACGAGTGAGTATGTAAGTATATCGTATTTGTCTTTGGTTATTGAGGAGTTTATTCATGCAAAATGTTCTTTATATTTTACTAGCCCTTATTTTTATTTAAGCCAACATAGATACATATGTCGAGGAATATAGTAAGTATGTTTTTAAAAATTTATTATTACTCGTACCTTTGCAATAGACATTTGTTTTTTTTTTCTAACAATTTACATGGAAATTGTTATTTTGCGTGAGCAATTATCACTTCGTTTTAGTTATAAATCAGTTTGTTTGCAATAAAAATTGTATTTACAATTGTTTAAACTTAATGGTATTAATAGAATTTTTTTCATAAAGTCATTTAATGCTTGATAAATAAGGCATATATTAAAAGTCATGATTTTTAAAGATCATCAACTAAGCGTATGAGTAACAATTTATTTTAAAAATCAATGAGAGATATTAATCATACGCAGTGTAAGGTCCACAAATTTGTGTTTCCTAACAAAGCGAAACGTTTTCAAATATAAGAAATTTGTATCGAATAATTCTCATAGTAGTACTACTCCTATTAGCTTATCATCTTTTAGCAATTTAGACCACTTATAAAGGAGCTTATTTTTGGTTTTCATAAAAAATAGATTTTTTGTATGAAATAAAAGTGATCACAGATTAATATTCTTTTTCAATTTTAGACCACTTATAAATGATTTCTAGAAGTAATCATAGATATTTTTTTAGTATGAAATAAAAATGATCATAGATTATTTTCCTTTATCAATTTAGACGACTTATAAACGAGCTAGATCCATTTTCTTCATAAGAAATTAAAGTGATAAGAGATTATCATCTTTTTGCAAGTTAGACATCTGTTAAAGGAGCTAAAGCCCGTTTTAAACATGATATAAAAAGACTACATGGTAGTTTCATTTTCTCTTTATGTCAACCTTTTTAAGCATTTAACAATAAAGGAGATTTGAAGTTTATGTGTAAAATAATGCTACCATATTCATTAAAATTAATCCCATTTTTGCATTTATTGAAAACATAAATAAAATAAAAACATATTTTATTCAAAATATTATTGTGCGTTTATCCAAGGCATTAAGCAGCAACACAGTTCTGGTCAAGGTTTTCAATTGCTGAGTATCGTTAGTGGAATGATTGTGTTTATGCTTGATTCTGGTTATATCGGCAACTGAAGCACACAGCTGTTGCGGACACAAACCTCTTGCACATGCACGAATAAAAGAACAATTTTACGAATGTACAACTCAGGTCTAATCTGCTCATAAAATTTGAGAGCGTGGATGTAACATGAGAGAGAACTTAATAGAGACAATTGTCAGAGACTTGATATGATAAATGATATAGTTGAATATTTTACAATATTCCACAATATTATTCAACAGCTGGCTTTGTTGTGGTTTTATCTTCTAATCCTCCACCTAATATTCGAAAATAAACGGCAAAATGTCTCCGGCAATGGAATCGTCTTTAACGCCGCGCATTATCTCGAACAATAAATGCCTATAGCCCTACACACTATCAACTTGTTCGCGATCTATAGTTTTCAATATAAACTCCACAATTTTGCCATAGTCACGCACATCCCGAGCAATAAATGAAAAACGTTCAACACAGTATTGTGAATTTTTACATACTACATATATTTCATTCAAAAATTTCTCGGAGTATTGTAACCTTTCTCTAAATGTGGCAACGCTTCTCTGAATATTTACAAATAAATAAACTTCAATCCTCTTTCTTGTCAAAAAATTATAAATGAAACTACCTCGTAATCTTTTTATATCATGGTTTTAGACATAGGGTACAACTGGAGGCGCAACTGAGAGTAAGCTGAGAGTAACAATAATTACTTCTTCACACGTACTTGTGATATGTGAATTCATCATACATGTGAGAGAATTAAACACATCAAAATACTTGAAATTTTAACTTCGATTTTCCGACTAAATATAGACCGTACCGCTTTATTACACTTGCAGGACACTTTTATTTCCGAAACAATTTTATTTTGCTCAAATGAAAAAATTTATTTTTTTTTTTAATTTTTGACACTTAAATTTATTTGTGGTATAATTTTATATATAGAACAGAGTTTCAATTTTTGGTATTGAAAATAGAAGAAAATTTAAATAAATTAAAATTTAAACATTTTTATAGAACTCTGTGTGTCTGGTGAAAATTAGAAAGGCACCAATACAACCTCAAAACCATAGGGTACAACTAGAGGCGCAACTGAGAGTAAGCTGAGAGTAACAATAATTACTCTCTTCACACGTACTTGTGATATGTGAATTCAACATACTTGCGAGAGAATTTAACACATCAGAATTCTTGAAATTTTAACTTCGATTTCCCGACTAAATATAGATCGAACCTCTTTTTTACACTTCCACACAATTTTTGTCAATTTTTTTTAATACTTGCAGGACACTTTTATTTCTGAAACACTTTTATTTTGCTCAAATGAACAAATTTATTTTTTTATTTATTTTTGACACTTCAATTTATCTGTGGTAAAATTTTATTTATAGAACAGAGTTTCAATTTTTGGTATTGAAAATAGAAGAAAATTTAAATAAATTAAAATTTAAACATTTTTATAGAACTCTGTGTGTCTGGTGAAAATTAAAAAGGCACCAATACAACCTCAAAACTACGTACTAATACATTCTCACGACTTAGGTTTTTGACAATAGACTTAGGATTTCTCCCTCTCAGTAACGCTTCTATGGATATATTATTATTTAGATTTTCATATTGGCTGTATGACTTAAACATTTTTAGCTTTTATTTTGAAACATCTGCACAATAAAAATATATTCAAACTAGTGGCCATTGTAAGCTATAACCAACACATGGATTCCGAGCCAAAAAAAACTGCTCAACTTTTGAGGCCAAAAACGAATCAAGCCAATAACGGATACTCTGTTACAAAGTGAAGCTTATCCCAGAGAGAGCGTTCTGCATCGATCGACACAAATTGATAGGACCCTTTTGCTCCCACCAAATACAGAGCATTACCTTAGCGCCATGGATATTTGGCTTTGGAGTCTATTCGTCGGGTTGGCCGGGTGTCGCATACGATCTTTTACGCATCATAATAGATCAATTTTTCATCGCAATTAATGATTTGGTGCAAAAATGATTTTCTCTTATATCATTTCAGACATGCAAAATCGACTTTCAAGGTCTCTCGGCTTCAATTCGTATGGTACCCAATTTTTCTGTTTTTGTATGAATCCTGCTGCTCGCAAACATTTTGAAATTGCTGCTTGATCAGCTCTCAATGATTTTGCAAACTTTTGTTGAGTTTTAAAACAATCTCTTGGTATTAAAACTTTTTAGGCTGGCCTGAGCGATCTTTGTCTTCCATGTTAAAATCACCACTTCTGAATGCCGCCTTCATACACCCAATTTAATATATAAAGCTCCTTCATCAAAGTATAATTTAAGATAAATGTTAAAACAATTTTTAGTAAACAAAAATTTGTTGGTGAAAATAAAAATTTGGTGAACATTTTTTTTAATTTTGGTGTAATAAATAGCAACCAAAATTGAACTATTGCGTCTACAGCTATGAAAAATTAGTAGTGACAAAAAAAAATCGTGAAAAAAAATTTTATTGAAAAACATTTTGGTGAAAAATAGGTAAAAAAAATCAAGGTAGTCACAGTTTTATTATATTTGAGCTATTTGTGAGCCGATTATCTTGATTTTACACAGAAACCTAAATATGACTTTGCATTATTTGATGTCTTTTAATTTACTTTTCCAAAGGTAATACAAGATACCAACTGAAATTAGCCGATTAATTCTTTAAAACTAATTTCAGTTGACTGAAATTTTAGCTTTTAAAGGAAATATTAAAGATATTACATGCTAAAAAAAAGGTCCTAAAAACCTAAATTCAAGGTCTTTAAATATTAACAATTTATTTGTTACAACTATTTGCTTTTTTATTGGAATTAATAAGGTATAACGGCGTAAAAGATTATCCTCACAGAAAAAGCCATAAACAAACAAACATACATTTAGTTGATGGCGATGATGACGATAATGATGTTATTATCCTTGAAAGTCATTTGCTTTTCTTTTATATTTATTTACGTTTTTTTTTTTTCTTTCTAAGCCAATCATGAAATGAACATCGACATGATTTGCAAAATCGTATATACTAAATCTATGTATATAATATATACTAAATTTAGTATTTACTATATACATACTTATATAGATTTATGTATCGTCAGCTAAAATGCAAACTTACACTTTAATTAATTTTCTAAACGTAACAAGAAACATGTGCAAATATATATTATATTGGGTGTATGACTTAAAAATGCGGAATTTATATAACTTATATGTCATTTTGAAGGGTACATATCTGTCATTATACACTTCACCATGAGTGGCAATGGTATATATAAGTTTGTAATTTCTACATTTTCATTTGCGACCCCACAAAGTATATATATTCTGGATCGTTATATATAGCAAAGTCGGTATAGCCATGTCCGTCTGTATGTTGAAACCAACTTTCCGTAGCCCCCAAATAACTTACAAACATAGTTAATACATCAATATATAGGGAATTCTTCCAGCTCGGTCGCTATTTTAAATCGAAAAAATCGGCCCACAACTGGCTGAGATATAAGGAAAAAACCGGGACCACCTCGATTTTTGGCCTATTTTTGATCTATATCTGGATTATTAAGTCATAATATAGACAATATGGATATCTAATGATAGATATTTCAAAGTCCTTTGCAACGATTTATATAAGGCTATAGTAATTTGGAAAAAATTTTAAAAAAAAATTTGGAAAAAAATTTAAAAAAAGATTCCAAAACAATTTCGAAAAAAAAAAATTTAAAACAATTTTGAAAAAAAAAAAAAAAAATAATTTTAATTTTGAAAAACAATTTTAACTTAGAAAAACAATTTTGAAAAAAAAAATTAATTTTGTTTACCTAAAAATATTTAAAATTTGGATATCTAATGATAGATATTTCAAAGTCCTTTGCAACGATTTATATAAGGCTATAGTAATTTGGAAAAAATTAAAAAAAAAAAATTGGAAAAAAATTTAAAAAAAAATTTTGAAAAAACAATTTCAAAAAAAAAAATTGAAAACAATTTTGAAAAAAAAAATTTAATTTTGAAAAACAATTTTGAAAAAAAATTTAATTTTGTTTACCTTAAAATATTTAATATTTTATAATTTAGTGAAGGGTATATAAGATTCGTCACAGCCGAATATAGATCTCTTACTTGTTTATTTTCACTTAGTTATTGAACATAATATTGTAAACAATAACTTTTTTTTTTGCTTCGAAAATGTCGAATTTTGTACCAACAAAGCGTCATGTGCGGGAAGTTTTGCTTTACTTCTTTAATTTGAAAAACAGTGCCGCTGAAGCACACTGATTGCTCACCAAATCTTATAGTGAATGTGTTCCATTGGTTTGTGCGGATCAGAAGTGGTGATTTTGACATGGAAGACAAAGATCTGCCAAGAATTTAAGGCAATACTCTATGAAGATTGTTGTCAGACTCAACAAGCGTTTGTAAAAGCATTGGGAGGTACTCAAACAGCAATTTCAAAATGTTTGTGAAAAGCTGGATTCCTCCAAAAGCAGGGAAATTGGGTACCATACGAATTGAAGACGAGAGACCTTGAAATACGATTTTGCATGTGCGAAATGATGATTTAGCGCTAAAAAAAAATCATTTTTGCACCAATTTATTACTTGATGAAAAATGGTTCCATTACGATAACCCGAAGCGTAAGAGATCGTATGTAAAGCCCGGCCAACTAGCCGAATTGACACCAAAGCCAAATATCCATGGTAATTCTCTGTATTTGGTGGGACCAAAAGGGTCCTATATATTATGAGCTGCTGAAATCTGACCAGACCATCATAGAGAACCTGTACCGAATATGCGGCCAGACTTAAAACCGTAAGATTCCTTCATGACAACACTCGGCCACATGTTGCAATACCTGTTAAAAAGTATTTAGAATGAAGTGGTTGAGAAGTTTTGCCTCAACAGCTTGATAGACCAGACCGTGCCTCGTCCGACTACTATTTGTATCGGTCGATGCAGATCGCTCTCTATGTGGTATACACTTCACTTTAGAACATAATAGCCGATATTGGCTTGATTCGTTCTTGTCCTCAAAAGATGAGCAGTTCTATTATTAACAGTTTTATCAGTGCCTTTTTAAAACAAAATTTAAAGTTTGCATTTAAACATGTGTTCTTTTTTTTTCTATAAAATTATTGAAATTTTAGTTACGGCCTTTGGCATTTTAGGTAACGCTATGTATGTATCTACTGTTTGGTATGTGTAAAGAAGGTATCTCCAACACACACCAACATGCTAAGGATTATTTATTTTCTATTGATTTTTAGCCCAAATTTTCCACTTTTTTTTTTTTTTTTTTTTCTTGATTCATTTTCTTATTATTTTTTTTTTTGGCGTACATCTGAAAGAAAATAAAGGTGTGTGAAACATTCTATAGCCCAAAAGAGTATGAGTGTGAGGTTAAAATGTTTGAGTTTTCCAAAAAGCCTTGCAAATAAAACATGATAGGAAAAATATATATAGACTATTGTCACGAATCATTTTTCTCCACCAAAAACAAAAAAGGATGACAAAGAAACCTTGAAATTTGGTCATGACAAAAATTTTCTTCAAAATTTACACAATATCAAAAAGCGAAATAAATAAAGGTAATAGATAATAATAAATTAAGCAAAACACATACTTTAAACATTATAATTAAATTTAATTTGAACATCTTCCAAATGTTTTTCTGGACTTGTTTTTTTTTTTCAACGCAAATTAAGTCATTGAACTTTTTATATGTTCAATGTCTGGTGGAATGTGTACAAAAATATTTGCTGTTTGGAGAATAATATATTTTCCATAATAATAAATATAAAATACTCATACATATACATATATATAGAGAAGAAATTAGATTACAGACAGCCAGACGCCAGGACTTTTTATGATTTTTTTTATTTATATTTTTATAGTGTGTAAGTATTTGAAGTGTAAGTAAGTAAGGGCTTATTCATATTTAATTCATATATTTCTTAAATTTTGGGATACTGAAAACAGTTTTTAAAATCTACATCAACCCAAATCAAAATCTCTTTTTAAAAAAAATGTAGCAAAACCAAAAACAAAGATTTTTTTTGTTTTCATATTTAACCCAAGATAATTAATTATTATCTTTTATTTTTGTCCCTTACTAATCGTTATTATTCTTACAAGGTTTAATGTTACACAAACAATTGTGTTTAAAAGATAAAAACTAAACTAACGAGGGAAAAAAATCCGCAAAAATATATAACACTGACTGACTTAATGGTCTCAATTTTTGAGACAAAACAAACCATTAATTTTCCAATGACAAAAACAACCACTAAAGATTCATATACCGAGGACAAACAATAAATTTTCTACATACAAACATCATCAACATCAACGCAGTAGTACATTTCGTATTCGGGTACTTGCACTGGTTCGTTTAAAATTAATTTCCAAAAGTTTTACAAGCAAAAAATCATATTTAGATATGAAGGTCTTAGTTGGTAAATAGATTAACTGCTAAATAGGAAAACTTGCTTTTATGTTTTTTTAGTTAATGTTTTAATGGAAAAAGCAACGGAAAATAATGTTAAAATATTTGTATAAAAAACACTCAAAAATTTTGCAACAAAATATTGGCTTTCTGGCAACATATTGTTACGAATGTGCAATAGCGATTTGAAGTTAACGGTCTGTAACGACTGTCTGCAACATTCATCATGTTTAAAAACACGTCCATCAGTAGAAGCTTCTACTTATCAACAATGTTGATAGCATGCGGTTATTAGCAATGCTTGTGGGTATGGCAACACATAATGTTTAAGCTGCTAACACTAACATAGAACGCTCTAGAATGTACTAGTTTGTCCGTTAAGATGATTGTAGAAGATTCACCAAAGATAGCGTGTGTATAAATATTGGCAGAGGTTGCAGTCGCGAGTGAGTTTATCATAGGCGCTATTAGAGTTAACATCAACTGTATAAAGACTGAGTGACTATTTGAACTGTTGTTTTGTACATTTTAAATAAATGTATCCGGTTTACATATTAAAAGGAAATAAACCAAAGTTTTCAAAAGGTGAAAATGTAACAATATTGATTCCCCGCCAAAAGAACTGCTCATCTTTTGAGGCCAGGTACAGGTTCCCTATTGTGGTCTGGCCAGATTTCAGAATCTTACAATAGATAGGACCTTTTTGCTCCCACACTAAATACAGAACATTACCTTAGCGCCATGAATATTTGGTTTTGATTACGTTTCGGCTGAGTGGCTTCATATACGATCTCTTATGCTTTGGATTATCGTAATGGATAAATTTTTAATAGCAAGTAATGATTCGGTGCAAAAATGATTTTCTTTTAAAGCGTTCAAACATGTTTTCAGACAAGCAAAATCGTCTGTCAAGGTCTCTCGGCTTCGGAACCCAATTTCCCTGCTTTTGGATGAATCCTGCTGCTTGATAAGCTCCCAATGATTTTGCAAGGTTTTGTTGAGTTTGACAACAAGGAAAATTACGAACATTTTTTTAAAATATTAAGGACTTGAATAACACTGTGTGTAATTTTAAGTTTAAAAAAAAAATTAATTTCAAAATTTATTTCGAATTTTTTAAAGTTTTTTGCGATTTTGATCTTGAAGATGAAGTATTTTTGACTTTATATGTTTACAATTTGTGTTCTTTATGATAAGGGCTACAACTTTGCCCCATAGAGTAAATCAAAATTCCGAACTGTTTGCAAGCTATGAGCCTGAGAAAATTATCACTTTTTTGCAAAAATGACAACGAGGCCCCAAATCTTTGGGAGCCCATAAAAAAAGTGCATGGCCTGGGGGAAAACTGGTCTTTTTTGGTCTTTTATCACGTAGTGTTGTCCGTATATGTTTATTGTATTGCACTGTGAAATAAATATTAATAGGAAGTTCTAATTTTTAGCAATTTCCTTTCAAACTTTTGAAAAATCTTAAAAAAAATTCATATAGTGCAGTTAATCAGTTTGCCAAATAAGTCTTTCACATGTACTCTTTTCCCAGCATTTGTCAACTTTTTATCGAAATTTTAATGTTTGTTATTATTGTTTGCTGTTTTATATGACTGTTTGTCTCTCCTTACTTTCTGTCAGTTGCTGTTGTTGTTGGCGTTTTTTTCTCAACATTCATGCATTTAACAATTTATGCTGTATTTTTCATTTTCCATGAAAAATATTTAACTGAAAAAGTTTTTTTTTTTATTTTCTTCTTGGTCTGGCAATGGGTACGATTATAGAAGATTGTTGTGTGCTACATGCTAAGAAGAGCTGTACAAAGTTTTTTTAAACTGGAGGGCCTTAAAAAATAGTTTTTATGAGGAAACGGCTCAATAGCTTTAGCTATTCAAAGAATATATTCAGCTATTTTTATTAATTTTTAAAAATCAAAAAAAAAAAAAAATCATCAAGTTTTTTTACACTCGTGGTAGTCAACTTTGACACCCTGTAGCTCTGCCTGTGTTTTAACATGCAGCTTACAAGTTTAATATTCTGATAGCTTAGGTCCTTCTCTGTAGCATTCATATACATTGTTTATCAATCAGACCACCATTCCCTATAAAATTGATTGAAGGTCAAAGGTCAAAGGTCATATTTATTTCAGTCAAAAATATCATAAAAACTAGATAAATTGTAAGAGAATGCATGAAAAAACCCATGTATTTACCAATTTATTATTTTTTTAAGATAATGTGTTTCAAATTTAAAAAAAAAAAAATTGTAATATGTCTAAATATTTATATAGAAATTTATAAGAAATATTGAGAATTTTTCAATATTTGTGTATTGAATTATTGAATTTATCAACTTATTTTTGGGGATATTGCCAATTACAGGCATTTAGAACAACTCTCTTTATAAACATCCAAGTTATTTGAAAAACATCAAACAAATTTCCAGACAAAAAATTACTATTTATCGAGGTGTTCAACATTGACAGTCTGTAGCTCAGCCTGTATTCCAACAGGGAGCTGTCAATCTTTATTTTCTGAAAGCTTAGGTCTTTCTCTATAACTTTTATGTATATTATTTTCAAATATATCCTCTACTCACTAGAAGAGGGATTGAAGGTCAAAGGTCATATATTTTTTTAATCAAAATTATTATAAAACTGAGGAAAATTTTATCTTAAAATTTTCCTAAATATGCATCCTGTCCTGTTATCACCTAATAATAAGTTTTTTAAGACATTGTCTTTCAAATATTGAAAAAATAATAAAAAATTAAGTATACATTTGGTCAAATATTAAAAATTTTTAATTTTGTACCAAATATTAAACATTTTTCAAGGTGATAAAAAAGTAAGAAAATATATATGTATTCTGGATCGTTATATATAGCGAAGTCGATATAGCCATGTCCGTCTGTATGTTGAAATCAACTCAAAAATTAAAAAAAAAAATTGGAAAAAAATTAAAAAAAAAAATTTAAATTTTTGAAAACTTTTTTTTTAAATTTTGAAAAAAAATTTAATTTTGTTTATTTTAAAGTATAATTTGGTGAAGGTTATATAAGATTCGGCACAGCCGAATATAGCTCTCTTACTTGTTTTTATTTAGTTCGTTATATTTAGAATTTATGCATATTTTTTAATGAAACTTTGTATCATATTAATTTAGAAGATATTGTATATTTTACGGCTTTTAAAAGCAACTCACTTCATGAATACACAAGTTATTTGAAAATTAACGAAATAATATCAAGAAATAAAATTCGAATTTTAAAAAACAAAACTTTTCGAAGTGTTCAACTTTAACACTCTCTATCTAGGTGTGTATTACAACTGAACGTCTACAAATTAAATTTTCTGATAACTTAGGTCCTTCTCTATAACATTCATAAACATTATTTTTAAATAGGTCCTATATTCGCTACAAGATGGACTGAAGGTCAAAGGTCATACGAATTTAGTGTTTAAATTTAGAAAAAAGTTTCACTTTAAATTCTACATTTTATTCTAACTTTTTACTTTTATTTCATCACTTTTTTCAGCACCCATATTTCTGCCTGCTGGGTAGAGTAAGAAGTAAAAAAACTTTATATTTATATGAAATTAAATTTAAATTTCTTAGTAAAACTATTTTAATTTACTTGTCCCATTCCTGCCTTTCATATTTGTTTGTTTCTATCCTTCTTTTTCTTTACTGTAAGATGATAAAACTTTGTTTTCTCAGCTATTTTTGTAGTTGTAAATTTTTAATTAAAAATATTCTTTCAACTTGTGAGTTTTTATTTACAGTTTTTTCATTGTTTGCCAAAGAAGTTATTAAGTTTGTAAGAAAAGTTTTTATGTTTTTGTCAAAATTATAAAAAAAAAAAATGGAAGACAAATTTCGCAAAAGTTAAAAAGTCTACAAAAACAAAGATATTTTTTACAACAAGTTTAAAAAATTTATGGAAAATGAGATAAATTTAAACAGACAGAATTTAAACAACAAGATTTTTACTCAAATCTGATGAGGCGAATTCAACTAAATAGAATACCAGACAGCTGTTTAATGCTTTTTATAAATTACTTAATTTTGGCATTAAAAGGAGTAGACATGGTATGTTAGTTCCATTGTTTTGTATCTGTATTCTTAATATTTTGGTACTTTTGTGAATTAGACTATATATTGAGAAGAAAGTCAATATTTGTTTTGGTAATGTTTTTAATTAACATATTTTTTTATGTACAGTGCACTCGCGGTAACGTGAACACCGTCTAACGTGAACACGGCCTAACGTGAACAAGCTTTTGCTTACATTGACTACTCTGTAACGTGAACAAACTCAGAAAGCTCTATAACGTGAACAATTTTTTTTCTCTGCATTTGTTTTCTAATTATGTAGACAACACTTCAATACATACATTAAATTCAATTTTTAAAGTTTTGAGAATCCCCTTGTTAAAAAAATGTGTTTTATCCTCTAAATTAATTTTTTTTAGTGCCAACGAATGAGTAATTTTATTTGCTATGTAATTTTGTTTCAATTTATAGTTTCTCGTGATCTGGTTTTGTTTTCTAATGCATTTTAATCAATAATTTTGTTTTATTTCACGTTCAAGCGTGTAAAACACAGGTTTATATTATAAAATTTTATATTTTTTCCATGAAATTTGACAATCGCTAACGTGAACAATTTCACCAACATGAACTCCCTTGGTTTTAATTAGTTCACGTTACCGCGAGTGCACTGTACATACACATTGACCGAAACAATCGAATTTCTTATAATTTCAATCACAATATTCTTAATGTGTGATCCAATAAAGTATTGTTGTATATGCTTACCACAACCATTTCAACATTTTTAAAATTTTTTGAACAATATTATTGTCACTGTAATTATGTATACGATTGCGGTATGGCAATTCTGTTCATAATGAATCTTATATCATAATATGCTGTTCTCAGATTATGATAACCATAATCGTAGAACAACACAATATATCATAAACATGGTTGCCACAAACATATACATAATTACTACAACCATATTTATGATTGCTGCAATGATGTGAATGGTAACTTAAACATTATATGGTTACCACAATCATATACATAATTACAGTGACCATAATATGGTTCAAACAATTTTTAAATATGTAGTTATGGAAAACATGTACAACTACATTTTTTCTCTGCGTGTAACAGGACGGTGGTTGGAACTCGAGTTTGAAGGGTCAGAAAACTGCAAACACGGGAAAACAGTTTGGTACTTTTTTTAAATTTAATTTATCTTGCCGCAAGTCTGAGGGGTACTGGCAAGTTATCTTTTGTTTTTTCATTTTCATTATAGCGTCTATTAGGTTTTGACATACAAAATTGAACACAGACTTGCTGTGTGTAAACAGACGAGCAAGTTTAAAAGAGAATCGAAGAGACTTGCTTCAAGCAAACTTTCTGCGTGTAAAAGCAGACAAAGCACCGAAATGGGTACTTTTTCAAATGGTACTTTTCGTGTTTTCTAAATTAATAAACCTAGAAACATACAATTAGCTACACTACAACTAATGAATGATCCTGATTGATGTAAGAAGAAGTTAATGGGGGATTTAAGGACTGAGATCGAAAACTTCTTAACATACATATATGTTAATAAAAATTAAACCACTAAACTTACAGTTTTGATTTTTTTTTTATTTGATTGAAATTATTATTACAATTTCCAAAAAAAAAAAAATATATTTTTATAGTTCTGATCACTAGTGATGAAATTTTGAACCTTTTTCGGAAACCCTTCCATTATGGTTTTTATAGTGCTTTATCTCACTTTGTTCGAAATCTACTACACTTTTGGACACCTTTTTTGTGCTCTTCTTGGGCTCTTTTAACAAGAGCCCAATATCTCTCCACTGGCCTTAGCTCCAGACAGTTTGCAGAATTTGCCTCTCTTGGTACAAATACCACATTATTGTTCTTTTACCACTCAAGACCTTTCTTACCATAGTGACAGGGTGCCAAATCAGACCAAAAATAAGTGGATACACTTAGAAGTCTTATGAAATTTCGGTATTTATAGAGCCCTTTGAAACAAATGTTTGGCTTTTTTGCCGCAACTGCATATTGCTTTACCAAGAACTTTTTGGGAAATTTTGTCTGCTTTTGGGTCCTAAACATTTCTTCAACATTCCCTCGAGCATCAGCAACATCAAAATTTTGACCCGGAAACTGCGAAAAATCTGCCAGAACATACGTTTCGGCAGGAATATATTTTTTTAAAATTTGACTTCAATTTCCGTGGTCTGTTTTTGGCCTCTAAATTTTTAGCAGCGTTGCTGTTAGCAACGTTTTGAGCCTTGTATGATGTTTTTATTCCTGCATAGCCCGAGCACTGTACTAACCGGGCTGCTCTCCTACCGGATGTGTTGGGAGCTCTTTTGAAAATGCTTTCTATTTTTTTGGCTTAATAAACATCATGTGAACCATTCCTTCTACCTAAACCAGGTTTTCTTTCAACGGACAAGTTCTCCCGGTACATTGGAAACAGTTTGACGGCAGACCTTTGATTGTTTGGACAACTTTTTGTAGGACCAAGTTGGGTTTTGTTGAAAATATTTCATAATTTTAGTAGGCACTTTTTTCTGGTCAATCATTTTAATCAGATTAACAACAAATGAATATAATTGACATTAAACATAATAACTGACATGCTTTACAAAGGTAACTTAATCGAAAAAAAATAAAATAATACTTGGGTTAAAAGTTTTAATGAAAAACGAGTGTTAAGAATTTTTCGATCTCAGTCCTTATGTTTTGATTAAGGAAATGGGTACTTTTTCAAATGGTACTTTTCAAATCAAAAAACCTAGAAAAATAAAATTAGCTACTAGCCAATAAGGAGGATTTATGTTGCTGGTTGGGAGAGACCCCAAAATGGGTACTTTTCCAAATGGAGTTTTTATATTTTTCCAAATTAATTAAACTGATTGTAGTACTTTTTAATTTTTCTCAATAGTTAAACCTACAATCATGAAATTAGCTACATTAAATCTAAAGCATGATCCTGATTGAATTAGGCACCCAAAAAAGGGGGATTTATGTTCCTGATTGAGGAAGCTACCAAAATGAGTCTTTTTTTCAAATAGTACTTTTTGATTTTTCTAAATTAATGAACCTAGAAATTTAAAGTTAGTTACATTAAAGATAATGTATGTGCCTGATTGAAGTATGAAGCTCTCTAACCCGCAACAGTGCCTCAAGGCATGTATTACAAAACATTAATTATCTCAAAAAGTAATTGTAATTTTTTTTTTTAATTTAACGGTGACTTTAGTTACAGATTTGTTAACATTTCTCTCGAAGTTCGAAATGCATTCTGACTTTTAGTTTTTGTTCTGTCAGCTGTTTTGTGAGTGATGTCATAATTTTAGTGATGTTCTTTTTGCGGGTTAGAAACCTAGAAAGGTCTTTCTTCATTTCTTCCCATGGCACTTTTTTATATGTCTAAAGTAATATAACTGAAAATATAATAAGATTCATATAAACATTCATTTAAATAAAACCACCCAGTTTATTGTTTTATAGCAGAGTAGTACCCTTTATATTTTTAAAGTTATTTTTCAGTTTACTGTCGTTTAACAAAGTGTATACCTATAAAAATAACCAGCTTTAAGTCTCCTTTTATAAAACTCCCGCCGTTTGCAGGAAATAATTGTTAAATTATGCAAAACATCTTAAATAAGGAGAAAAAAAAAACAAATAAAAATGCAAAACATTGTCCTTGACGTTTATACTGTAGTAGTTATAGCTGCAGTTTGTTCGTTTCTTTTTTTTTAATTCCTTCAAATACACTAAATTACACAAAATAATGTTGTAAGCTTCCGGAGAAATGCATGAGGCATGCAACAATAATTATTATTTTTTTTTCTCTTTTAATTAAAAATTGCAATTTATGAAAGCAGCAGCATGTAAAAGAAAAAAACCAAATTCTCAGAATGCTTAAATAAATATTTCCATGTATTATTGTTATTAAAAAACATATAATATACAAGAAAAAAAATTAATTATTTTGTTGTTTTCTGTTCGTTCTTTTTTTATGAAAATGACCTTTAAAGAGAAAATGAAGAAAGAAACTTATAACAAATTAACATGTGATTGAATTCTCAGAGTTATGAAAATAACCACATTTTTTTTTTTAAGAAATATTTACTACAATACAATGCATACACACGTCAACAGAAAAGTCTGGTGGTAATGAAGCTAATTTTAAACAAATACAGCAGCAATACAAACCACCCCTTACTTATACTGCAGGAACCCAGACTAACTAACCATCTCGCTAATAAAAGTTACTAACGATAGTGTCGGGTATTAATCGCTGTATCGATTCCATGTTGAAGCGTTATTTTAATTTTCTTGTTGATATATGTAGGTAGTCGTCTTCTCTATTGCATGTGAACTAGGTGAATTTCAAAACATTGTGTGGAACAGTGAAAGTCAAAAGTATAACAATGCCATTTTTATGATTTCATTTTTTAAGAAACCATAGAATTTGCAAAAGGAATCAATCAATCAATGACCACAAAATTATTTAGGTGTTTTTTAATAATTTTTCAAGAGAATACTTTGAATTTTATAAAAAAGCTATAGAAATTTGCACGCGATTTGAGATACCTTTGGAACCAGTTGGAATATTTGAGAATATATTGATAACTAACTGACCCGGTGCGCTTCGCCACCCCAATTGGATGAAATAAATAGTACTATTAAGTCTCCGTTTGTGAATTAATACTAATTCAGGATTACATGTGTCTAGTTTCATGTTTATTAATTCATTACAAAAAGTACCATTCGAATAAAGAAAAAGTACCAAAAAGTCACCCCCTAGAAATCTCACTCACTTATCCTTAATTCCATATTCCTAAGTCCATTGTTATAGAAATTTCAAAAGGTACAATTTGAATAAAGAAAAAGTACCAACAAGTCTCCCCCTAGAACTCTCACTCACTTAGTACCATATATGCCTAATTTCATGTTTCTAAGTCCATTGTTATAGAAAATTCAAAAAGTACCATTAGAACAATAAAAAAGTACCCATAGTTCAGTTCTCACATTTTGGTACCTAAGTATTATCAACTATTCCTAACACTAACTTCACTCAGATACATATCAGGTAACTGTAATGTCGAAAAGTGAAATAATTTAAAAGATTAAAATCAATTAATTTTTGTATGAATCCAGGAACCAATGTTAAAAAAAATTATCAAAATTGGCTTAATAATTTCAAACAAAATTTATATTCAAATAAATTTCTGTATCGTGGTGGGAGCTCATAATAAAATATTCGTATCTCTATATCAAATTATAAAAAAAAACATATTTTATGAAAAAGTACCAAAAATAAACACAATTTTTTCCCTTAAGAGTTCGAATTTCCAAAAAGTACCAAACTTATATTTTTTATTTTTTGATAAGTAAAGAATACGATTTAAAATTTGTTTCTATGTTTATTAGTTTAAACGATACATAGGGTGCCAAAAAAGTACCAAAATAGAGTTTTTACCCGTTTTCTCCCCTAAAAGGTTCGAATTTCGAAAAAGTACGAAACACCTGTCAGCTTATTTTTTAAATGGAGTAACATGCAATTTTAAGTTTTTTTGTATATTTATTAGTTTTGAAGATATAAGGATACCGAATTTACCCTTTTTTACCCCCTAAACGTTCGAATTTCCAAAAATCCCTTCTTATCGGCTCGTTTTGGGGAGGGAAAATTTCATGATTCTAGCTTGAGTCGTTTGGGCTGTGCGATTGATTCTGTCAGTCATTCAGTAAGTCAGTAACGTTACTCTTTTATATATATAGATTGAAAAGGCGATGAACAAACACAAGGCTCTCATTTTTTATTTATATTTTGTTGGACCTGCATTCAGCTTAATTACGGCTTCTAGTCTTCCGTTAAAGAAGGTTCGGAGTTCGTTCTTAGATGAAATGTTTCGATTTTTAATATTACGAAATAAAATTTCTCACAGATGATCTATTGGGTTAAGATCTGGAGATCGCGGAGGTGTATTTAACTGCTTAAGCACGTTATACATAGCCACTACTTAAAAATTCTGGCGGTGTGCTTAAGGTCATTGTCTTGCTGAAAGACCCATGGAGTTGCAAGACCTAAATTTCCAGCACTTACTTCCAAATTGTCCCCTAAAATGTGTAAGTAGTCTCGGCTGTTCCATCAATTTATTTACAAACTTCTGCAGCAGTTTAAGAGGTCCTTCTTCTCTCCATATCCTTGTGGAATACTGATAAATACAAATTTATAAAGTCCAGTTTGCACACACATATGGTGTCTGCATTGCCATTCTCACAATTTTATGCAAACCTTCACATTCATAGGTTTACATACGCGTGTGTAGGTTATTTCAAAATTGCTGATCCATCCCCTTACTCACTCACTCAATCTAACTATTCGGTTAGTTCAGTTACTTACTCACTTACTGGATTTTGAATAAGTGGCTGACTAACAAGCAGACAAACTGAGTAAATGTATTTTCAGATGATGAATTAGTTTTGAATGAAATTTGATAAGGATTTACACAAACACACTTACAAACATACATCTATGTACATCCTGCAGCTCTTGAAACCTAGGACAAATGTGTTAGCTACAAAAAAAAACCTACCAAACCCTTTACTAGGCTTTTAGCTAGGGAATTTATCACAAACATGTATTTTCTTTTAAATTTATAGAGCTAGTATAAGGTTTCTTTATGATACTTTCAGAACTGCCGGGTCTTCATTCAAAATAAATGTATTTGTATATTTTTACACAAACTCACACTCATATAAGTAACTCATACATGACACTAACACTTTGCGATAAAAACAATTTTCAAACAGTCAATTCATTTCAAATGTAACGAACGCATAAACTCAATTGATACATGTTTCAGTTTCAGTTGTTTTTCTATTTTTAAATTTTTCTCTTTTTATATTGTGTTGCATGAAAAATTGATTAGTTAAGTGTGTCAATAGAAAACTGTTGTAACTGATATTGATTGTAAATGTAAAAGTTTTTAGTTTATGCTGTTACTTGAAGTAAATTTAATAATACTTTTTTATTGACTGTATGAGAAATAAGTACAAATGGATAGAATCAGGTTGAGTATGTGTGTTTTAAAGTTTAAATTAAGGATGACCTCAAAATATCAACCTTCATCTCTCGATAAAAAAAAATTGCGTTGTTTTTCCTCGTGTGTTGTTTTCCATACATGCGGTATTTTTTGTAGTTTACACTAGCAACATTATATTTTTTACTGTCAAAATCATGATTTACCATCAATAACATATTTATCTTTATATTTTGTATATGTTTGTCATCAAATTAGTTTATCTTCAACACATTATACTCAAACAATTTGTGTAAAAATATTTTATCTATTTGTCATAAAATTAGTTTATCACCCACAGATTTTACACAAACATTTTGGTTTGAAAGAAAAATACACAAAAAATGCTGTTCCAAGTGCAAATTACATTGTGTGGAAATCCACACAAGAGGGTAAGCAATTTATTAGTTAACAATGAATAAAATTATAAAATTAGTAATACATAGATGTAATTAATATTAAGTAAGATAATTTTAAGTATGTACATTAGAGTGGGTCAATTTGTATGGATCAAAAAAAATGCACCAAGCGGTTATCAAAATCATAATCTGCGATGAATTCTAAGAAGTATTGCCATGGGTCTAAAATCAAAATCGAGCTTCCCATTTTTAACGCGAAAATTTTGCTTTCGTATTTTATATATATTTTATTTAAATATGATACAATTTTATTGAAACTTGACTATGTTTGGGCTTGTTCGAAAGAAAAGAAAGGCAGAATAGATAAATCTTTGCAAATGGAGAAGATTAACAATAAACTTCACCCGAGGATGGTTAAAAAATCTCATATCGTGATTGTACGAGAACCTAAAAACGAGCTTTTGGGTCACAGTGGGGGAAATGGAAAAAAAGGGCAAATATGTAACTTCTAAACCTATAATAAGATTTTAATAAAATTTACCACGACTATAGAGGAGCTTAAGTTTTTAATTAGGACTTTCAACACTAAGGTGGGGCAAAACCTCAAGGCTCCAAATTCAGATGTCTCGGCTATATTAAAAATGATGCCAAAGTTTTGTTCACGGTCCGATTTGAAAGATTTATATGTTAAAATCTCCCAACACCTCCGGTAGGAAGCTGCCCGATTAGGTCAATACTCGGACTATTTGATACGAAAAGTTAAAGCCAATGCAGGTTTAAAAGCATACAAGTCTCAAAAAGTTTCTGACAGGAACTGCTAAAAATTTAGAGGCAAAAAACAGAGCACGGAAATTGAAATCAAATTTTATAAAAAAAATATATTCCTGTTGCATAATGGATGACGAAACGTATGTTCTGACAGATTTTTCGCAGCTTCCGGGTCAAAATTTTGATGTTGCTGATGCT
Source organism: Calliphora vomitoria (assembly GCA_942486065.2). Taxonomy (NCBI): domain Eukaryota; kingdom Metazoa; phylum Arthropoda; class Insecta; order Diptera; family Calliphoridae; genus Calliphora; species Calliphora vomitoria. The sequence goes on along the minus strand of OW818031.2, from coordinate 27,107,786 downwards.
CGAGGGAATGTTTAAGAAAAGTTTAGGACTCAAAAGCATACAAAATTTCCCAAAAAGTTCTTGGCATGGCAAGCAATATGCAGTTGCGGCAAAAAGTTAAACATTTGTTACAAAGTGCACTATAAATACCGAAATTTACAACAAGGAATGTTTACAAAAAAGGATGTTTCCATTCATAAGACTTCTCAATGTGTTCACTTATTTTTGGCCTGATTTGGCATCTGTCACTATGGTAAGAAAGATCTTGAGTGGTACAAGAACAATAATGTGGTATTTGTACCAAGAGAGGCTATTCCTCCAAACTGTCTGGAGCTGAGTCCAGTGGGGAGATTTTGGGCTCTTGTTAAAAGAGAATTGAAGAGCACAAAAAAGTTGTTCAAAAGTGTGGTAGATTTTAGACGAAGATGGACAACCTGTTCGAACAAAGTGACATATAGCACTATTAAAACCATTAAAAACAAGATTCAAAACTGTAAGTTTAGTGGTTTCATTCTTATTAACATATATGTATGTTAAAAATTTTTCGATCTCAGTCCTTAAGTATATAGATTATTTTAAAGTTTAACTTAAAAATACATTTTTTTCGAGTATTCGATTAATCGACAATTATTGATCGAATAATTGTTTATTCCTAATTGAAAAATTTTATTCATTCGAATAAAAAATATAATTCTTCCTCGATTATTCGAATAAATTTTATTCGAATGACAATCCTAGTTCCAAAACTCGAAAACTTAAATTTTTATGATTTCTCAAAACAATTTTATATGTGACATTTTTATATGGATTCCCTTACTTTCGAGTAAATGGGCCTTAAAGCTCTTAGGCTTTATTAAACAATATCAAATTTGCTTAAAACCAATAACTTGAGCAAATACATAAAATCCATGACTTCACAAAATAATAATGAGAGAAAAGAATTGTTAATTGAACATATAACAAATGGCAAATAGTTTATTCCTCCCATTTCTTATGAAATTAAACACAATCATTGTAAAGTAAGACGCAAAAACATTCCATAATGAAGTTCATTTAAGGGACCAAAATAACTAAAGCACAGCAGGATGAAGAAAATGAATTACACTTAAAAGACACATTACTTTAATTTGGAACTGTAGTACACAATGGATAAGTAAGAAGTCAAAAAGTAACTCGTTTACAAATCCCACAGTTACAAATTACCATTTATTCTAGGCTATAACAAATAAATCACTTATTGTTATAATAAAATTTGTACGACCTTTACAAGTTTTTGGATAGCTTAAACTTTATTTTTAAACCGACTTGAAAATCATTTCATAATTATAAGAAAATTTACAAAAAATGCAGTTCTTTATAGTTTAGCTTAATTGTAGATAATGTAAACCTCAAATTTTTCCAGTTTCATTTAAAGAATTTTCTATTTTGTAACCTTTGACCTACTGTAACTTTTTCTCCAAGCAAATTGTTTCTACATTGTGTTTTTTTACAACTTCCTTACATAAAATCTCAGTGGAAAAGAAAACAATAACCAAGAAGAAAAAACCTTGAATTTCTAATTTAATTTCTCACAACATCAACAATCCGTAAATGATACAAGCAGGCGGGCGTCATCCAGCACGAATAGATACAATTTACGTAAAAAACGTAAACAATAAAATGACGGAAGAATACAATACAACTGTTTGATAATACAAACCCGGCAGTACATGGAACTAGTTACGCTTTGATTAAAGTCTTTAGTTAGCCACCAATCTACATTTGAAGGCTTTGGCTGGTGAATTACATTTTGATTCTTCTTTATCCGTGATTCTAAAATGGTCATATATGTTAGCAATTGATGTATGAAACCACAAAGGAACACTATTAAGTCTCAATCAATGAACATAGAATAATTAAATTTCTGACAGATGTGCATCAATGCGTCATGCACTACTTTAAATGACAGCAGTAGACTGCGAGGTAACTAATGTATTGCATAAGTAACATTGAAACGAAATAGCCAACTGTTACTGCCGGGCACTGCTGCACACCAACATACACATATGTATATTTCAAACGTCATGGTCAAGAGTTAAAATGAAATGTTGATAAAAAGAAATAAAATAAACCAATCAATATAAAAACTAGACTAATAAGCCAAACAGACTACGAAAAGGGGAAATACAAAATGAAGAATTTAGATCAAATTTCAAATAAAACGATTTAAACAATGTTTGTTTACAATTAAAAACCACTATTGGCTTAAAACGTATTTGCAAAACAATTCAAATGTATTAAATTACAAATATGTATATAAATGGGCAAATCCCCCAAAAGAAAGCACATGAGTATTTAAAATAAGTATCATTTAAAATTCAGATACACTTACGAATATGTACAAACATTAAGATTTTACGGTTTATACTTCAATTTGTAAAACAGTCCTAAAGCAACTGATCCACAAATATAAGAGTTAGAAAGTACCTGTTATTTTAAGTTATAAAAAAAGAATTTTCGAAACATTACAGTTATTAAATTAACCCTCTAATGTCAATTTCTAAAAACGTTGGTCAAAATTTTTATACCCTTCACCTTCGTGAGAAATCAATTTTCTGAACCCCAGATATCTTCGGTAACCAAATCTTCAATAATTCTGTCAGACATACTTTCGAGAAGTTATCTATTAAAAATCAGCAAAATCCGTCCATAAATAACGGAGATATGAGCAAAAATCCGAAACAACCTCTGAAAATTTCATTAAAAAAAGACAATTTATTGCATGCTTTGGCAAAAAAGCAACAAAATGTATGTTTGGATGTGTTTATTTTTTAGTGTTTCGTTTCGTTTGGCGTTTTTGTTTTTATACCCTTCACCTTCGTGAGAATGGTATATGTAAGACTGTCATTTCGTTTGTAACATCTACAGTATAGTTAATCTGTTCGTCAGCAGTTAAATGTAAAACTTTTAAAAAGTTTTCTTGATTTATGCATCCACAACAAAGGTGAAGGGTATATAGAACTCTTACTTGTTTTATGGTAAATTTGGGCATCTGATTTGAAAAACAACATTTAAAAATTTGTACAATCAATGGTTTACCTGACAGGTGGGAAAAACTAAATGAGTGCCTTAAGGCACCCTTGGGGCTTTAAAGATTGAAACATAGTCGGGTTTTAGTTAGAATAGTTTGTAAATTGCTATTGAAAACGACTTTTCTAATTGTTCATCACTCAAATCAGATAATTTGAAACCAGGCATTTCTTAAAATTCTATGTAAAAATTGCAAATCAAAGCAAAGAAAACCCAAACAACATTTTGCTATATAAGGGAAAAACTAGTCTGCAATGCCCAAGAGTGCCTGAAGGCACTCATCAATAAATCACGTCTCTAAAGAATAGCTTACATTTTTTTTTAAGTAAATAAGAAAGAAAAATGCTTTTAAAAAGATTCAAGGCTTATTAAAATATTTAAGTACGTTTTTTAGAAACTGTTACAAGAGTTTTTCAAATGAAAAATCAGTTATATTTGCATTTATTGGGATTTTTTGCGATGAGTGCCTTGAGGCATGCTTAAGCATTAGAGGGTTTAAGTTTTTGTTTAGTTTTTTCTGTTTATGATTGAGCTCTTTGATCTCTATTCTCTGTCTGTGTTTCTCTTAATCAAAATAATTAAACACAAGTGCTTCAAGTGACTTAATTGATTGCCATATTATGATAAACAACAGTCGCCATTGTTCCATATTAAAGTCTAATGTTGATCAGAAATTGATAGCTTTAACATCACTAATATAAGAAATGACTTATAAGTAATCTATTGAAGGAGAATTTTGGTAATCTCGAAAAAGAAATGGCTCATGTAATTTAACGCCAATGGATCATCGTATTAATAGGATTGAATTCCATTGTATCACCCGTATGTGTGAAAAGAGAGTAATTTTTTCCATATGATCCCACATATGTTTTACTAGAGTTTTGTGTAGAAACTCATAGAAGACATGAAAACACTTATTCAAAGAATAACAAACGAAATTAGGGTTCCCATTTCCGGAACTTTTTCCATTCCCGGGAAATAATAAAAAAAGTCTGGTCCTTCCAGCGGATTTTGTAATACACTTCGCTCAGTTGAGTGAATAGTTCAATTGAACTAGGTCTTTCATGAGCTACACAACTCTACAGTGTGCTCTTCTCTATACTCTGTACTTTATGATTCAATAAAATAATAACTATCTAAAGCAAACGTTTTTAATTAATTCAAATATGCTATTAAAATTAAAGCATATGCTATTAAAATTAAAGCAAATGAAAGTTGTCACTTTATTTTACAAGTTTTAATAAAATTCGCGTGTTAAAAAAAATAACACCTTAAAAATTCTAAAATTTAATCTAATTTTTAATAAGCTTTGCTCACTATTATTCAATTAAAATATATTTCAATTAATAAATTTACAAATTACAACAAATGAACACTTATAAAACAAAAAATTTAAAACATAAATTAGCTAGAACGTTAAAAAATTATAAAATTCTAAACTAAAATATTGTTGTATTGTATTTATTTTACATAAAGAAGTTGTAAAACGCTTTGAATAATATTTCAAAACATCTTATGCCTTTTATATAAACGTGAATTGCAAAATTAAAAATTTTTCAAAATTGTTTTAAAATTTTTTTTTTAAATTATTCCGGTTAAAAAATATTTTTCCCGATTTTAACCCATTGTATGTCCAAATTACTATAGTCTTATATACATATTTACAATGGAATTTGAAATATCTATCATTAGATATCCATATTGTCTATATTAATGAGTCGGAAGAATTCCCGATATATTGATGTATCAATTTTGTTTGTAAGTTATTTGGGGGCTACGGATAGTTGATTTCAACATACAGACGGACATGGCTATATCGACTTCGCTATCTATAACGATCCAGAATGTCGAAATTACAAACGGAATGGCAAACTTATATATACCCTTGCTCATGGTGAAGGGTATAAAAACTATATATATAAAAAAACATTTTTTAGTTAAAAAAAAATTCGAGGTAAAAAATATTTTTCCCGATTTTGACCCATTATAGATCCGACTTACTTTGGCGTTGCAAAGGTATTTGAAATATCTAAAATTGGGAATCTATTTTAATGAAAATCTAATCCAGATATAGTTTAAAAATAGATCAAAAATCGATATTGTCCTGGTTTTTGGGCCGATTGTCTCGTTAGAAACCGAGCTGGTAGAATTCCCGATATATTGATGTATGAATCATGTATGCAAGTTATTTGGGACTACTGAAATTTGATTTCAGCATACAGACGGTCAGACGAACATGGTTATATCGATTCCGCTGTCTATAACGATCCAGAATATATATACTTTGTGGGGTCGCAAATGAAAAATGTAGAAATTACAAACGGAATGACACACTTATATATAAAGGATGAAGGGTATAAAAATTGTAATTGTTTAGATTTATTCAAGAGGCACAAAAAAAACTGGAAAACACATCGGACAATATTGCAAAACAATTAAAATTACAGTTATTATAAAAATTTTGAAAATTTCTCATATAATTCTTTGAAACATTTTAATAAAATTCGGGAACAAAAAAAAATAACAACTTAAAACTAAAAATTCTTATAAAATTCTTCTGAATTTTTTTAAAAAAGTTCATGAGTTTAAAAAAATATATAATAAAAATGCCTTACTCTCCTTAAATTTGCTGTTATTTTTAATAACCTGTGTTTAGAAATTACTCCATTAAAATCTATTTCATTTAATTAAAACACTAATTATACCAAATGACCTTTTACGACACAAATATAAATGAAACTAAAAGCAGGGACGTTAAACAAAATTCTTTAATTAAAAATATTTAAACTAAAATATTTTATTTCTTTGTATGTATTATACCTAAAGGACCGCTAAAGCATTTTGGATAATATTCCAAAACATTTTATGCATTTTAAATGTTTGACACACAGGCCACAAAAATATTCTCGCAACGAGATGTATTTTTAACGATGTTCAAAAAATAAAACACATTTTTTTCCACTTTGACCTTTTTTTTTTCAATGATATTAATAATAAAAGAATTTATGTATATGTATTTATATGTACATAAAATGTACATAAATATACTTATGTTATATAGTATATAGAAGTATGTACATAAATACATACTCGTATGTATCTATGAATATGTGCGGATAATCCTTTTATGTAAGAGTAAAAGGCAGTATGATGATATGATAGGATGATGTGATATAAAAGCAGCTAGACAGCCAATAATGTGACAGTGAATGGAATTTAAAAATTTATAGAAATTTTGTTTAAAATTCTTATTTTTTTTTTTTTGTATAGAAACTAGCATAATTAAAGATTCTTTAAAAGTTTCAGAAATACATTTCAAATTTATTATGAATTTTAAAATAACTGTATGCAAAGAATTTTATTATTTTAGAGGACTTTTAAATTTAAAAAAAAAAAAAAAAAAAAATAAAATATTTCTCTTTCTACTTTTTTGATTTGTCAGCCACACTGTGCTATTCATTGAATGTTTGTGCTCGTGTGAACGCAGTACAAGTATGTTTGATCACAATCACTTTTGTTAATATTTTTAAGCCCTTAAGGCAACACTTGGCAGTTATTTTCTTGTTGTTTTTGTCGCTTTTGTTGTATGTATGTGTGTCACAGCGATAAACGTGTAAAAATCATTTAAAATAAACTTAAAAAGGAAATGTAAAATGAAAAATCAAGATTTTTCCCCCATAATGCGTACTTAAACTCAAACATATACATTAGGGTGGGCCCTATTTGTAAGGAGCTACCAGCAGCACTAAAATTGTTCTTCAGTTTTATTTAGAATTTCTTAAAATCATTGTTGTATCGTTAGCCTTTGATGAGCTACACCAAAAGACAATTACAAAACTTCATTTCAATTATCATACATTTTTGTGAAATATCACAACATTTTTTATATATTTAAAGTCTCCAGGAAATATTTTTAAATTCTTTTCAGTGGTATCTATTAAATGATTGTAAAATATTCTATTAATCCTTTGCTGCAAATATGAGAAAACCCTGACAAATTATGGAGCCCTTCTAATGTACATACATGCATGCTCGTACATGCTGTTGTATTCGCACTTATGTTGACATAAAACGGAAGTAACAATAGCCTTTTACCAAAGGAAGGAAATGAAAGTTAAGAATTCTCACATAAAAATGCATAAACATTTTTATTTTTATTTACATATTTCATATACATCCATACTTATTTATGCAGGGGAAACACGAATGAATGAATATTCAATACGTTGAAAGATTAAAGGGACTTAAATAAACGATAGTGTTCATTAAAAAATATTCTTTATGTAACACTAGAAGCCACCATGAAAAGTAGTGGCAATAATTTAGATAATGTTCTTAATAGATTTTATTTATATAAGAAAATTGTGAAAATTTTCAGCTTTTATTTTGCAACACTTGTACAATATAAATTTATTCAAAGAATAGGCCATTGTTAGCTATGGTAGCCCATCTTTCTGGCAACATATGGATTCCGAGCCAAAAGAACTGCTCATCTATTGAGAACAAGAATGAATCAACCCAATATTGGATACTCTGTTCCAAAGTGAAGCGTATCCCAGAGAGAGCGTTCTGCAACGATCGAAATAAATAGAAGTCGGACGGGGCATGGTTTGAACTATAATGCGAGTGAGGCAGGTGTTACAACAGGTAACCCAGCGTTGTCATGATGGAATATTACGGTTTAATGTCTGGCCGCATATTCTGGGCATTTTTCGGTCAATGCTCGCTTCAAACTAATCAGTTGCATTCGATACAGTTTCCCTGTGATGGTCTGGCCTGATTTCAGCAGCTCATAATAGATAGGACCCTTTTGATCCCACACCAAATACAGAGAATTACCTTTGCGTCATGGATATTTGACTTTGGTGTCGATTCGGCTGTTAATAGATCCATTTTTCATCGCAAGTAATGATTTTCTTTTATAGCGTTCAAGCATCATTTCGGACATGCAAAATCGTATTTCAAGGTCTCTCAGCTTCAATACGTATGGTACCCAATTTCCCTGCTTTTTGATGAATCCTGCTGCTAGCAAACCATTTGAGATTGCAGCTTGATTAGCTACCAATGATTTTGCAAGCTCTTGTTGAGTTTTACAACAATCTTCATGGAGTTATGCCCCCAATTCTTGGTCTTAAAAATTGTTTGGCTGGCCTGGGCGATATTTGTCTTCCGTGTCAAAATCACCACTTCTAAACCGCACAAACCATCTATCGCACGTTGAAACCGATGAAACACATTCACCATAAGCTTTTTTGAGCAATCGGTGTGCTTCAGCGGCACTGTTCTGCAAATTAAAGAAGTAAAGCAAAACTTCCCACATATGACGCTTTATTGGTACAAAGTTCTGCATTTTCGAAACAAAAACAAGAAAGAGAGCTATATTCGGCTATGTCGAATATTATATACCCTTCACCAAATTATACTTTAAAATAAAATTAAAAACTTTTTTTTAAATTTTTTTTTTCGAAATTGTTTTTTAAGTGTTTTCCAATTTTTTAAAAAACCATTTTTTTATTTAAAAATTTATTTTTTTAAATTATTAGTGAAAAAAGTTTATGACATAAAAATGTTTTTTTGTGAAAAAAAATTCGGGTTAAAAAATATTTTTCCCGATTTTGACCCATTGTAGGTCCAACTTTGTGTAGCCTTATATGCATCGTTGCAATGGACTTTGAAATATCTATCATTAGATATCCATATTGTCTATATTTATGACTTAGTAATCGAGATATAGATCAAAAATAGGCCAAAAATAGAGGTTGTCTGTGATTTTTGCTCATATATCCGTTATTTATGGACGGATTTTGCTGATTTTAAATAGGAAACTTCTCGAAAGCATGTCTGACAGAATTATTGAAGATTTGGATCCCGAAGATATCTGGGGTCGTCAGAAAATTGATTTCAACAGACAGACAAACGGACATGGCTAAATCGACTCCGATATCTATAAGGATACAGAATATATATACTTTATAGGGTCGGAAAATTATATTGTGGAAATTACAAACGGAATTACAAACTTATATATACCCTTCTCACGAAGGTGAAGGGTATAAAAACTTTGTTGTTTACACTACAATGTTCAATATCTAAGTGAAAATAAAAGACCCTTCAAAATTACATATAAGTTATTAAAAACAAAACACAAAAAAATGTTCTACCTATATCCTTTATAGACTCTGAAGCTATCCAGCCGATAAGCTCTAAACTGGTTTCATTGGAAAGGAAATTTTCTTAAGATGGTTTTAGACACCCAAAAACATTGCATTAGGACCATTCGTGAACCGGAATTTCGAATTTTCCCACACAAAATTGTTTCCCAATTTTAAAATTTGTTTATCTTGAAATTTTGTATGTAAGCATCGCTCCCGATGAGTAGATCAACTAAGGGGGCAAAATTGGGTAAAATATGTATCTATATATCTCCGGAAATAATAAATGTAGCACCAAAAATCCAACTTAATCTAAATTTAGGCAAAAAATAAGTGGACAGATGAGTGGTACGTTTTGTACTTTTAAGAGGATAAAATGGGTGAATTTTAATACTTTTTAGTATCCCATATCCCAGATATTACATTTTAATGAAATTGCAGTCCTTCTTAGAAACTTTAAAATGGACTCTGCCACTTTTTTGAAATTTGAACGTACTTCTCTTTGGTACATTTTTTACGAAACTATTTTTTATGTATATTAATATGGTAAACAAAATGTTTATTATAAAACCCTTCGATTAATAAAGAATTATTAGCGTAGTAGCACACGCCGGATATCCGCTAGTATCATATAAGGAGTGAGATCGAAAAAATCTTAGCATACATAAATGTTAATAAAAAAACCACTAACACAGAAAAGAGAAAATCATAATTGGAATGAATTTTGTAATAGATATTATTAATCGAAAATTAATTTTTTTTCCCAAACTTTTTTCATTCAGAATAAGAACATGTTCATAAATATTATGAAAGTGTACATGACGGACATTTTTGCTTTTTTTACATAAATTTGTTGATATTTTATGATAAATAGCATTAAAATTGTATTATGTAATTATCTAGGTAAAGTATTTTTGTATAACATCCCTAAATTGACCAATCATTCAAGATGAATCAACAAAATCTGAAACTTAAAATATATCGTTAAACATAATTAAACTTTAAAGCATTTCATCTGCTTCAGAAAATGCAGTCAATTTCGCGCATATTTTATCATTTTGTAGCTGAAAATCATAAAAAAAAATCAAAAATTTTCCAAGGAAAATTTCAAACATTTTTTAACAACATAAAAATATAAATGAAATTGTAATAATATTTTCCAAGGATTCTAGATTTAATTTGAAAACATAAAATATGAAAAAAATCAATAAAATCAAATCATACTATTTATGTTGAAACTTTTTTCTGTGTAATGATGAAATTTTGAACCTTTTCCGGAAACCCTTCCATTAACGTTTTAATAGTGTTTTCATGCCGTTTAAAATCTACCTCACTTTTGGAATCCTTTTATGTGCTCTTCAATTCTCTTTTAATAAGAGCCCAATATCTATCCACTGGCCTTAGCTCCAGGCAGTTTGGAGGATTGGCCTCTCTTGGTACCAGATTCTTGTTCTTGTGCCACTCAAGACCATGTTTTCCATAGTAACAGAATGCCAAATCAGGCCAAAAATAAGTGAACACACTAAGAAGTCTTATGAATGGAAACATCCGTTTTTTTAAACATTCCTTGATGTAAATTTCGGTATTTATATAGCCCTCTGTAGCAAATGTTTGGCTTATTTTTCCGCAACTGCATATTGCTTGCCATGCCAAGAACTTGTTGGAAAAATTTTCTGCTTTTGGGTCCTAAACTTTTCTACAACATTCCCTCGAGCATAAGCATCATAAAAATATTGACCCGGAAGCTGCGAAAAATTTTACAGAACATACGTTTCGTCATCAATTAAGCAGCAGTTATATTTTTTTAATAAAACTTGAATTCAATTTCCATGCGCTGTCTTTGGCCTCTACATTTTTAGCAGTGTTCCTGTCAGAAACTTTTTGAGCCTTGTATGTTTTTAAACCTGCATTGGCCTTAACTTTTCGTACCAAATAGTCCGAGCACTGAGCTAACCGGGCTGCTTTCCTACCGGATATGTTGGGAGCTCTTTTGAAAATGCTTTATATTTTATTGGCTTTAGAAACATCATGTGGACCATTCCTTCTACCTGAAGGAACAAATTCTCCCGATAGTGTCTAATAACATTGAAAACAGTTTGACGGAAGACCTTTGATTTTTTGGCCAACATTTTGTAGGACCAAGTTGGTCTTCAAATACAAATATTTAATAATTTTAGTACGCACTGGTCACTCATTTTAATCAGATTAACAACAAATGAACATAATAATTGATATTAAACATAATAACTGATAACTGTTATTAGCATTGTTTGTAAGTATGACAACACTAAATATTTAAGCTGCTAACATTAACATCGAAAGCTCTAGAATTCGAATGTAGTAGTTTGTACGTTAAGATCATTGTAGAAGATTCACGAAAGATGGCGTGTGTATAAATAGTGGCAGAGGTTGCAGTCGTGAATGAGTTTATTATATGCGCTGTTAGAGTTAAAATCAACTGCCTTGTACATTTAAGTTTGTACATTATAAAGTGTGTGTGCATTTCTGCGAATTGTTAAACGTGTATAAAGACACTGAGTGACTATTTCAACTGTTGTTGTTCTACATTTTAAATAAATTAAGAGTTGTTACAAATTTTAAACTAATAAATAGCTTTTATTTGCAATCAAAAGTATCCGGTTTATTTAAAGGAAATAAACCAACGTTTTAAAAAGGTTAATTAATACGTAACAATATGTTTATCAAGTTACAAAGTTTCGGGTCTGCATTACTTGGAGTTGAAAATTTATAACACCCAAGCAGAGATAGAACAAGCCAATACTAAACTTCTTATAAGTAATGCAAACAGTACTTAGTAGACATTACAAAGTTAATCATTACCAAGATTCTGCAGTAAACTTCTACATAATCATATGCTCTAAACTTTTAAAACTTATACCGACAAATTGCTGCAATTTTGGTTTTAATTTTAAAAGTTATATAAAAATACCCGTCTTTTTCGAATTTTAAATCAATTCGTTTTCTAAGAAAATACATTAATTAATATTTTCATAATAGTAATACTGCTACATATATATATAAACTATTTTCCACCTAACACTGCCATGCTTTACATCTATTAAGTCTAATTTAAACAAACATTTTGCCAAAGTATTTAAACATTACTACATTAAAGGCATAAATGTACAAATAAATACATAAATATATAAAAATAAACATTAAGCAAAATGTAATAAAACCACACTATTACAACCAGGGCAAGTTAAAAAATAGCACAAAAATAAATAAAATAAGCAAGCAAAAAAGCTTAGAAAAGGAAATGAAGAAAAAAGCTTGGATATGCACAGGAAAAACAGGAAAAATAAGAATTAAAATTAATTATATGGAAATAGACAATAAAGCGTTTTTCAATTTTATCTTTATTTGTTACATAAAAAGCGAAAAATTAAAATTTAGTTTGTAATAAAAATTTAATGACAAAAATAAAGTTTTTCTTTCAAGACAGACAAAACGACGGACATAGCTAGATCCTCTTTAAGATTTATAAGTTTCAAAAGCAATATTTTTGATTTACAGAAATATGCACTTAAGGAGTGAGATCGTAAAATTCTTAACACACGTTTTTCATTAAAACTTTAAACCCAAGTATTATTTGATTTTTTATTTATCAAGTTATCTTTGTAAAGCATGCCAGTTATTATGTTTAATGTCAATTATGTTCATTTATTGTTAATCTGATACAAATAAGTGACCAGAAAAAAGTGCGTACTAAAATTATTAAATATTTTCAACAAAACCCAACTTGGTCCTACAAAAAGTTGGCCAAACAATAAAAGGTCTGCCGTCAAACTGTTTCCAATGTTATTAAACAGGTACCCCAGATAGTGTACTTAAAATAATATTAACAGAGTTATTGTACAAAATTCAATTTATATAGATTTTATGATAAAAAGAATTTTAAACTCCTTTTTTTTGGCACAATAATAAATGAATTTCCAAAAATGTCACAAATCGAACTAAAAACTTATTTTTATACCAAAGTCAGTAAGTAAGTTCAAGCAAAAAAGGCAAACATCACCGTATAAAGACAAGAAATCATTTTCAACTTTTTGTTCACTCCACTTGTCAACACCGATACATTAAGGTGCTCCAAAAATAATAGTCCACATTCCCAACTCAAAATTAAAGTTTAGATAATTGATGGCCATTTCATAGCACAATTATGCAAGCTAACCACACACATATTCTTATTATCTTTTGTTTAGTCGTTACTGAGACAGCGACGAATGCACATGCTACGCGGGTGCTTGGCTATTTGTTCATGATCACTGAACGAAATATTTGGATTGTTTAATATATTTTGAACTTAAAAAAATCATTGAAGTGTTGTTACGTTGTTGTTAATCTGATTAAAATGAGTGACCAGAAAAAGTGCGTACTAAAATTATTAAATATTTTCAACAAAACCCAACTTGGTCCTACAAAAAGTTGACCCAACAATCAAAGGTCTGCTATCAAACTGATTCCAATGTTATTCAACAGTACCGGGAGAACTTGTCCGTTGATAGAAAACCTGTCTCAGGTAGAAGGAATGGTTCACATGATGTTTATTAAGCCAAAAAAATAGAAAGCATTTTCAAAAGAGCTCCCAACACCTCCGGTAGGAAAGCAGCCCGGTTAGATCAGTCCTCGGACTATTTGGTACGAAAGGTTAAAGCCAATGCATGTTCAAAAACATACAAGGTTCAACAAAAACCTGACAGGAACGCTGCTAAAAAATTTAGAGGCCAAAAACAAAGCACGGAAATTGAAGTCAAATTTTATAAAAAAAAATATTCGTGCTACATAATGGATGACGAAACGTATGTTCTGGCAGATTTTTCGCAGCTTCCGGGTCAAAATTTTGATGTTGCTGATGCTCGAGGGAATGTTGAAAAAAAGCTTAGGGCACAAAAGCAGACAAAATTTCCCAAAAAGTTCTTAGTATGGCAAGCAATATGCAGTTGCGGCAAAAGAAGGCAAACAGTTGCTACAAAGGGCTCTATAAATACCGAAATTTACATCAAGGAATGTTTGCAAAAAAAGCTGCTTCCATTCATAAGACTTCTTAGTGCGTCCACTTATTTTTGGCCTGATTTGGCAACCTGTCACTATGGTAAGAAAGGTCTTGAGTGGTAAAAGAACAATAATGTGGTATTTGTACCAAGAGAGGGAAATCCTCCAAACTGCCTGGAGCTAAGGCCAGTGGAGTGATATTGGGCTCTTGTTAAAAGAGAATTGAAGAGCACAAAAAAGTGTGGTAGATTTTAAGCGGAGATGGACTACCTGTTCGAGCAAAGTGACAGAAATCACTATAAAAACCATAATGGAAGGGTTTTCGAAAAAGGTTCAAAATTTCGTCACTAGTGATTAGAACAATAAAAATATTGTTTTTTTAATAATAATTTCAATCAAATAAAAAAAATCAAAACTGTAAGTTTAGTGGTTTCATTTTTATTAAAATATATATGTATGTTTGGAATTTTTCGATCTCAGTCCTTATATGCACGTTTTAGTAAAAACTGTTTTTTTGCAAAAGCTTTCTTTTCAAGCTTTTTTGCTTGAAAACTTGCCCTGATTATAACAATCCTAAAACTTAAGAAACATTAAGATTTCCCCCACATTTATGGCCATTAATTTTCTTCATAAATATCGAAATTGTTAGAAAAGCTAAAATAAATGTAAAGTAATAACGATGTCATTGACATTTTGTTTTCAACGAATGCGAAATTAAATTACATACATACAAACATACATAAAATATACTTAAACAAATACTGGGTGTTAACAATATTTAATATTTGTTGTAATGTAAACTTTGCTTAGTTACTACTTAAACAAATAAATAAATGAGTAAATGACTTATCCAAGCAAAAAAAAAAAACAAAACTAAATGACTGAAAGTCTGAATGAAAGTCCTAAAGAGTGAAGGAGAATGACTGATTGCAAGAGGAAAGAAATCAGCCTGAAACAACTATTAAATACCATGAATTAATTAAATGCCCTCTGTAGTTTGTTTATTACTTAGTGTGTGTATATATATCTGAATGTATTTGTTTAACTTCTAAAAACTAAATCTTGATAAGAAAATAAAGGACGGTAAAAAAAAAGAAACTTAACTAAGTATGTATTTGTTATTGCTATAAGGAGTAAATAACTAAAAGCAAGAATATAAGAAAATAAATAATCAAAAACTCATCAACTTGTTAAAGACGAAAACTAATTTTATAAATTTTTCACAGCACTAATGAAGTAAATTACAGCAATAACAAATTACACAACTATTAAGTTTAGTCGAATCTGTTATAATCTACGAAATATATATTATTATAATAGCATAATAAAAAAGATATTTCTTGTATAGAAAATACTTAGTTCATGATCCCAGCAAAATACTATAGATTAAAATGTCTATTAATGAGTATAGCCTACCTTTGCATTACTTAGAAGTTGTTTTGTAATGACTGATTTATAATCTTATATACATTTTTTAGACATAAGCATTTTCGGTATTATATATAGATGGGCAGCAGTTTACGATTTTCTAGTCATTCCGTTGGTGGCTTGCTGCACTCAAGTAAAATCTATATGATAAAAGCTTTAGCTTTTACGAAATTCAAAACCATCCCTGGATTGGCTTGGTGTCTGTATTGTAGCGAAATAACTGAACCGATTTTCGAACTTTCTTCTCACGACTATTTCCTTACGCCATCAATGAGTTATTATAGTTCTTATATATAACTAGTTATTTTAGTGACACCAACGTAATGACCTATTTAAGTCCCTATTTCTAAGCGTGAATGGTTTAAATAATCACTTGTAATGCTTATGTATTTTGCTAGCCTTTAAAAACATTACTTAATGTAATCGTTGGAAGTTTATTCTGGGATATATTAAATCGCAGAATTTTACAAATGGCTTAATATATATATTGGGTTTATGACTTAAAAATGGGGCCTTAACAATACATGGCGTATCTTTTGAACGAGGGTTTTTTTTTTTTGATAACTTATATGTCATTTTGAAGGGTACATATATGTCATTTATGCTCACTTTGTTATTGAACATTATAGTGTAAACAACAACTTTTTATTTGCTTTGAAAATGTCGAATTTTGTGTCAACAAAGCGTCAAATGCAGAAAGTTTTGCTTTATTTCTTCAATTTGAAAAAAAGTTCCGCTAAAGCACACCGATTGCTCACCAAAGCTTATGGTGTATGTGTTCCATCGGTTTCAACATGCGAGAGACAAATATCGCCCAGGCCAGCCAAGCAAGTTTTAAGACCAAGAATTAAATGAATTAATCCATGAAGAGTGTTGTCAAACTAAACAAGTGCATGAAAAATCATTGGGAGCTACTCAATCAGCAAATTTCAAAACATTTGCAAGCAACAGAATTCATTCAAAAGCAGGGAAATTGGGTACCATACGAATTGAAGCTGAGAGACATTGAAAGACGAAAAATCATTTTTGCAGCAAATCATTACTTGCGATGAAAAATGGATTAACTAAGATAACCCGAATCGTAAGAGATCGTATGTGAACCCCGGCCAACCATCCGAATCGACACCAAAGCCAAATATTGATGGAGCTAAGGTAATGCTATGTATATGGTGGGACCAAAAGGAGCTGCTGAAATCTCTCCCCACCATCACAGGAAACCTGTATCGAATGCAACTGATTCGCTTAAAGCGAGAATTGACCGAAAAAGGTCCAGAATATGCGGCCAGACATGAAACCGTAATATTCCATCATGACAACGATGGGCCACATGTTGCAACACGTGTTAAAAACTATTTAGAAAGAAATGGTTGGGAATTTTTGCCTCAACCGCCTTATAGTCCAAACTTTGCCTGGTCCCATTACTATTTGTATCGATCGATGCAGAACGTTCTCTCTGGGATACTCTTCACTTTGAAATAGAGTACTCGATATTGGCTTGATTTGTTCTTGGCCTCAAAAGATCAGAAGTTCTTTTGGCGCGGAATCCATATATAGAGATGGGAAAAGGTCATAGCTAACAATGACCAAAAGCTAAAAATTTAGAATTTTCCACTAATTAAAGTAAAGTATCGACAACAAAAAAACAGTTTGATAGCTGACAGTTCAGATGTACACAACACGAATATTAAAAAAAATGAATAGGGCAACAAATTGGAGATTGTGAATCATAAATGCAATCATTTTATGCAACATTATTTATACATTTATTAATAATGCAAATCGAGAATTATGGAAGAAAACAACAACGAATAATAGGAAAAATAAATTTAGTTTTGAGCATGATAAAACAATAACCAGGTAGAATCAGTAGGGAGAGTTTAAATTTGTATGCCTTGTTATGTCAAATATGAGAAAATTAGAAACAAATATATGAATAAAAATAAAGAAAATTTAAAACTCAACGCCACAAGCAGTACTCCATTCTTAAATTTTTTGTTCAGGACATTTTAAAAATCATATATCCTTTTGTTCAAATGAACATTTACACACAGCACATTTCACACGCATATTCTTGTTATATGGTTTAATGGTTTAATTTTTGATATTTTTATTTTTTATTTTGTCTGACAATTCAAGGCATGAAAAATTGAGAACTTACTTTTTTACTGATTCTACCTTGTAATAGTTATATTATGGTTTTGAGCATGAAATAAAATTTAAAAACTTTATGAGAAATTTGTTTAATTTAATGATAAACTTTAAAAAAATATATTGTGTCCGCTTTATCGAACTTCTATTATACCCTTCACCATGAGTGGTAGAAGTTATTTCAACATTTTTCATTAGCGACCTCATAAAGTATATATATATTCTGGATCGTTATAGGAGTCGATATAACTATGTATATATATGTCGATATAACTATGTATATATGTTGAAATCAATTTTCCGAAGTCCCCAAATAACTAACAAACATGACTGATACATCAATATATCGTGTATAGTTTTGGTTCGGTTGCTTATTTAAAATCGAGAAAATCGGACCACTGATGTCTGAGATATAAGCAAAAAACTACAACTACCTCGATGTTTTACCAAAATTTTTTTTCACCAAATTTTTTAGAAAATCGAAACAGATGTATTATAATATAAATTAATATAAGCAAAAATCTCAAATACATCGATTTTTTCACCAAATATTATTTTCACAATTTTTTCGTCCAACATTTTTTTCCAAGAAAAATTTTTTTCAACCAAAATTTTTTTCACCATTATTTGTTTTTGACTAATTTTTTTGTTCACCAAAATTTGTTTTGTCTCCAAAAAAATTTTAAACCTAAATATTTTTTTCCAAAAAAAAAAAAAAATCTTCAAAACCCTTTTTTTCATAAAAATTTTTTAAATTTATTAAAGTGTACTTTGGCACAGCCGAATATAGCACTCAAACATGTTTTGAAATAGAACAAGACAGTAGGTTGGGTAGTTCATGAACGAACTAGTTCAATTGGACGATTCCATTATTTGAACTAAATGAACCAGTTCAAATCGTTTGCTCACTTAGCTCAGTATTGAACTATTAACTAAAATGGTTCATATGTACGCTCTTAACAAATGCGTGTTTCGTTGTTTTTCCAGGTTCTTTTTATACGAATTCTGACATAATACCAAAAAAATAAGGGTCATAATGAATAGAATCCATTCTCAGAATTATACGGCAACTGACAACAAATTAAAAACCTAAGGGGCAATTTAGCTCTAGTATCATATATGTTGTTTTAGTTCAGAACAGAGAGACAATTTTAATATTTTATTATAAGAAATTTATCAGCAAAAAAATTATTCAACAAAAAGAGCGATTGAACTAGAAGAGCTACATAGTTCATTTTTGAACTATCAACTAAAATGAGCGATCATTGAAATGAACTATTAAGCACAAGTCTACAAGACTTATATGTTCTGCTAGGCCGATCTGATGTCAAATCCAATACTCTTTACACCCATTGTTTCATTGTGGTACCACAGATAATGTACTTAAAATAATATTAACAGAGTTATTGTACAAAATTCAGTTTAAATCTTTTTTTGGCACAATAATAAATGAATTTCTAAAAATGTCACAAGTCCAACGAAAAACTTATTTTTATACCAAAGTCTGTAAGTAAGTTCAAGCAAAAGAGGCAAACATCACCGCGTAAAGACAAGAAATCATTTTCAACTTTTTGTTCACTCCACTTGTCAACACCGCTACATTAAGGTGCTCCAAAAAATAATAGTCCACATTCCCAACTCAAAATTAAAGTTTAGATTTTTAATGCCCATTTCATAGCAGAAGCTAACTACACACATACATATTCTTATTCTCTTTTGTTTAGTAGTCACTGAGACAACGACGAATGCACATGCTAAGCGGCTGTTTGGCTATATGTAATATATTTTGAACGTAAAATAATAATTGAAGTGTTATTTCCTTATTTCATTCAATTTACTTCTGTGAACAATTTTTTCAGATTTTATATTAATTTAATCAAAGCAACGTAATAAAATAATCAAAAAAAATATTCTATTAATACAAATTGGCGAAAATTATTTATATCAAACTCTCTGTAAATGAGCTATGACTTTATTATTGTTAACAAATAAAGCCTGATAAATACAGACATATTTTTCTAGTTCACTAAACATTTCATTCAGCTGACTCCAATTTATACATTTTGGACATTCACACATATGTGATCTTTAGAGAAGACAAGACAGTTGGTTACTTTATACATCCCAGGTAATCTAGCATGAAGACAATTGTCGCTTAAGTGTCTCTAAGTAATCTGGAGTGTAGTCACTTTAAACGTTTTGTGAGTAATTCGTTCAAACTGGTTTTATACAAATTCTGTTGATATAATTCCCATACAGTTAATTTTTATTCTTGCTTAGGTATACTGATATCCCCTGTAACATAGCATGAAATCAATAGTCACTTTAGTGTCTCTTAGTAACCAATAGTAAAGTCACTTTAAACGTCTATTTTGTACTGCCATTTATAAAGTATTTATTTTACCCACCAGAAGCAATCCATTGGAGAGTTGTCGAAGAAAGGTTTGTTTACAACCAATTGTTTATTGGACTGCCTATGATATGTCTTTTTAGCTGGCTGTTTGAGGTCAATTAGCACCCGTACATGTTAAAATAACTAGTTATGTAGCTGATCAAGTTACCAGTTAGGTAGCTAGTAGGGTAAATAACGCTATTTAACCAGTATGTGAATCCAATGCGTTGACTACTTTGGACAGTCTCTTTGTAGTCAAAAAGGGTCAATTGACCCCTGGCTTAGGACATGCACGTGTTAAAATAACAAATTACGTAGCTATTGAAGTAAATAGTTCCCACCCTAAATAATGGGTAAAATCACTAGCTCGGAACTGTCTCCTAGAACTGCTGAGTGGAGTTCTCTTTCGCTCACCAACACAAATACAGTTTTAGACTATTTTAAGCTATAGCGACATATTTTATAAAACGGTACGTTTTAAAACGTAAGAATTTTTTAAGAAAAATTATTGAGATTGAAACTTGAAAATTTCCCATACAATATTTGATCAACGTTTAACGTTTCGCTTTATAAAATTAGGCCCAAATTTCTAAATAATTTTGTGTTACAAAGAGAAAACAGATACGTAGTGGCAACCGAATTTGTTGCCAAGCGAATGATTTTTCGTTTCCAGCAATCTAAACTTAGTTGATAAAGAAGAATTACGATGCAAAAAGGCAAATTTTTGTCACCCCATCCAAAATTTTGTAGCCGCAACTATAACATTATTACCATTGAGCCTGAATCATGTGAATGGCAACAAATATGGTCGAGACATTTTCTTTTGAGTTGAAACGATTGTGTTTTTTTTTCCTTTTTTGCATCAACCTAATGTCTAAAAACACCTTTGACGACATTTTATCAATAGTTTCATATCAAATTTTTTATATTTTTTTTTATTTTTTTCATTATTAAATATTGTAAGTGAACGACCATCATGTAATTAAAGCTCTTTCCTCCTTCCTTTGTTGCTACGTCACACTCGTTTACCATCGCACAATTTGTTCTATTTTATGGAAAATGGTTTAATATTCAGGTATCAGATTTTATTATGGGTCTTATGTTTGACATAATATTTAATTAATTTGCAATAAAAACACCAACAACAACCTTCAGTAAGAATTAATTCACAATTTAGTTTTAACGCTCTGGCAAAAGAGGGAGAAATTTGGGGGGAGGGGGGATTGTGTTGGAGTTGTTGGTATTTAATAAAGATTTTTATTACCAATACGAGTGTTAGAAGTTTTGATATTAGATGGCGTCTACTCACACAAGCTTAACGGATACTTAAGTTAGAGATGAGAATGTAATTCAATTTCAATCTATATCAGCGAAAGGCAGACTCACACCACTACAGTTTTTAGATATTGTAGTTGTATGAGTTGAGTAAAAAGTTGAGAAAAAAACAAAAACAATAACTGAAATAAACAAGCATAAAAAGCGAAAAGCGTAAAACAACCTGCTTCTATCAATGCTCATGCGAGACTGACTGGTTTTTGATTGTTTTTATACAATGTATGTGCTTGCGTACATGTGAAAACAAAAACAAGAGAGCTCATTTGAGAGCTCAATGCCTTTCGCTGATCTATATATATAAAAGAGTAACGTTACTGGCTCACTGACTGACTGATTCATCATCGCACAGTAAAAACGACTGAAGCTAGAATCATTTTAACTGTGGGTTCCTTCCTCTCCAAAACGATTCGATAAGAAGGGATTTTTGGAAATTCGAACGTTTAGGGGGTAAAAAAGGGTAAAAACGGGTAAATTCGGTAACCTTATGTCTTTAAAACTAATAAAGATACAAAAAATTTTAAAATTGCATGTTACTCCATTTAAAAAATAAGCTGACAGGTGTTTCGTACTTTTTCGAAATTCGGACCCTTTAGGGGAGAAAACGGCTAAAAACTCTATTTTGGTACTTTTTTGGCACCCTATGTATCCTTTAAACTAATAAACATAGAAAGAAATTTTAAATCGTATTCTTTACTTATCAAAAAATAAAAAATATAAGTTTGGTACTTTTTGGAAATTCGAACCCTTAAGGGATAAAAATTGTGTTTATTTTTGGTACTTTTTCATAAAATATGTTTTTTTTTTATAATTTGACATAGAGATACGAATATTTTATTATGAGCTCCCACCACGATACAGAAATTTATTTGAATATAAATTTTATTTGAAATTATTAAGCCAATTTTGATAACTTTTTAACATTGGTTCCTGGATTCATACAAACATTAACTAACAGGTTGATTTTAATCTTTTAAATTATTTCACTTATCGACATTAAAGTTACCTGATATGTATCTGAGTGAAGTTAGTGTTAGGAATAGGGGATAATATTTAGGTACCAAAATGTGAGAACTGAAATGGTACTTTTTGAATTTTCTATAACAATGGACTTAGAAACATGAAATTAAGCATATATGGCCCTAAGTGAGTGAGAATTCTAGGGGGAGAAATTTTTGTACCTTTTCTTTATTCGAATGGTACTTTTTGTAATTTCTCCAATAATGAACCTATAAACATGAAAAAAAGGTTATATGGACCCGAGTGAGTGGGAAACCACAAGTGTGGACTTTTTGGTACTTTTTCTATATTGTAATGGTACTTTTTGAATTTTCTATAACAATGGACTTAGAAACATGAAATTAAGCATATATGGTCCTAAGTGAGTGAAAGTTCTAGGGGGGAGACGTTTTGGTACTTTTTCTTTATTCGAATGGTACTTTCTGTAATTTCTTCACCAATAAACCTAGAAACATGAAATAAAGCTTTAACATGGGTCGAGTGGGTGGGTATCCACAAGTGCCTGTTTTTTGGTACTTTTTCTATATTCTAATGGTACTTTTAGAATTTTCTATAATAATGGACCTAGAAATATGATATTAAGCGTATATGGTCCTAAGTGAGTGAGAATTCTAGGGGGAAACTTCATGGTACTTTTTCTTTATTCTAATGGTACTTTTATTAATTTCTTCACCAATGAAGCTAGAAACATGAAATAAAGCTTACGTGGGCCCGAGTGGGTGGGAATCCACAAGTGGCTGCTTTTGGTACTTTTTCTATATTCTAATGGTACTTTTTGAATTGGACCATTGTTATAGGACTTAGAAACATGAAATTAAGCATATATGGTCCTAAGTGAGTTTGAATTCTAGGGGGAGACTATTTGGAACTTTTTCTTTATTTGAATGATTTTTTTTGTAATAAATTAATAAACATGACACTAGAGACATGTTATCCTGAATTAGTATTAATTCACAAAGGGAGACTTAATAGTACTATTTATTTCATCTAATTGTTTAAAAAATGGAAGGCGAATATATTGATTTTGACATTCCGTTTGTAACATATTCTGAGCCTTCTTAAGATTCTAAGACGATCTAGCTGTGTCCATCCGCCTGTCTGTCTGTTGAAAACACGATAGGGTCCAAACGAAAGGAGCTAGCTGGCTGACATTTTTCAAAATTACTCTCTACTTATTTAGTATTGAAAATGAACAAATTTTCCCCCGGAATACAGTTTGAGCAGCCATAAATATGTTGATTATGCTGACCTTACTTGTTTTTATAATGACAATATTTTTTGTTTAAAATATAAACAAGATGATGTATTTAAAAAATAAAATAAAAATATCCTAAGTCCTTTTATTTTTATTAATTGCTTTTAATTGCATATTTCTCTTATATTTCTTGCAGATTTCCTTACATCTTATTCAACATCTTCAATCTTATTAATTATTAATCAATACTCAGATTAAAGAAAAAAAACCTAAAACAATTAAATTAAAAAAAAAAACAAATTCAAAGCTGTGTTAATATATAAAAAAATTATATAAATAAAAATCTTTAATTAAACAAAAGTGCATATTTAAAAATTAAACTCTTAAATTCAAGTAGATTTTTAATTAATCAATAAAATCTTCCATATTTAATAAAAAAATATATATAAAATAAAAACTAAATTTACTTAATTTCAATTTAATAAAATATTAAAGAGTAGTGATATTAAAAAATTTTATTAATTAAAAAAAAAGTGTTGTGAATTTCTAAAATAACAAAACAAAAATAAAAATCAACAGCAACAACAACAACAATATAAACAGAGCTTTTGAAGGCAAATCAAATAGTGAAATAAACTGTTTTTTTAAACAAACACTTTCCACATATTAAGACTCAATCACACACCACAAACAGACAGTTAGTTCAAGTTTTACCTTTGACCTTAAACTTAACAAATGTTTGTTTGCAACACTCATACCAACACTTGCATACAGGCAGCCAACTTTAACTAGACATGTAATTATTGCTCTGGGTTTTTCTTTCTATTTTTTAGTTTTTTGGCTAAAAACCAAAAAATTACAAAAACAAAGAACCTACAAACTCTTGAATAACCCTTAAAACAACAACAGCCATTACAAGTCAGATATCTGTTTGCCTAAATAACCCCGCACCCAAGCATTAGCGGCGACCTTCGCGTGTTGCAGTCCAGCGCACAGAAAGTAAAAACGTTGAAAATAAAAGGATTTTTCTTTCCAACACCTTAAGGACATATTGGTATACGAAAAATGTACTGAAACTCCAACAACAAACAATTATACATTTATATTATATTGTTGCAACACCTGCAACAACAACAACAACAACTGCTGCAACTACAAACCAACTTACCACATTCAACATTTCCTTGTACACTTGTTTGTTTTGAAGAAGAATTTCTCGACATCAACCGAAAGACTTTAAAAAACTCAATTGCAATTCCCGCTTGATTTTTTTTCTGTTCACTTTTCTTTTTTTGTTTCATTCCTTTGGATTGTCTGCTGGTTTTCTGTATTTGTTTTTGGCGTCCATATGAAACAACAATAAATTTTGCCAAAGCGTCATGACCGGATGTACGGTAAGTGGTAACTTTTTTTTTGTTTTTGTTTTCCCTTCTCTTACTTAACTATCATGCACAAAATACTTCTAGTCCACACCATTTCGAATTGTATTTAAGAATTTTCTAATTATATTTCAGAAATTATCAAATGAATTTTAGAAATTACTACCATATATAAATACACATAGATCGGAAACTCTCCTGTCAAAGACCTAACTCAGTTGTCAAAAACCTAAGCGGTGAGAATGTATGAGTAAAAAAAACTATGTGAGTTTTTTTCTTGTTTCCGATCTACAGTATTGGCCATAACTAAAGCACCCCCTCAATAGATTTTTTCATATCATAATTTTTTGGATAAAAAAGGTTTTTTTGGGATGTATTTTGTATATATTTTATTAATTTATATTGTTAATGTTCATATTCTGTTCATTTAGGAAAGGATAATTTTATGAACAACTAATTTAAAATGATAAAACATTTGACTATGATACTGCAGATTTGCAATGTCAGTGAACAGGACTCATAACGGATGCATTTAAAAGTTGCAGAAGATAAAAATAAAGGAAGGCGTAGTCTGTTTAATTTAAGTTCTATACAGTTTAATGTGAAAAAAAAGTGAATGGCAAGGAACAAGTACTCCAGTGAATTTAAAATTAAATTTATTAAAGACTGGGAGGCGGGCTTATCACGGCATGAATTGAATAAACAATATTCAATTAACAGATCAGTTATTTCCCGGCTGATTCCAAAGTTTTTGCAGACTGGTCGTATATCACCGGGGCATTCTGGAGGACGTCCGCGTAAAACCACACGATATGATGATTCCTTGATCAAAGGAGCAATGCAAAAAGATCCCACAGCATCTGCTAGTCAAGTAAGAACAAGTATAAGATTATGCGTTAGCGAAAGAACAATCCGTAGAAGAGCAGTAGAAGCACGATTATTCAGCCGACGACCTGCAAAAAAACCGTTTATATCAGCTAAGTACAAGAAAGCTAGACAGGAGTTTGCCAAAGTCCACATCGACTGAAGTGTCCAAAAATGGAAGACAGTACTGTTCTCTGACGAATCCAAATACAAATTAAAATATTCCTATGGAATAAGGCGTGTACGCAGACGAAAAGTAGAAAGACTGAATCCTAAGTATTGCAAAGGAACAATTAAACATGGAGGGGGCAATGTAATAGTCTGGGGTTGCTTTTCTGGTCAAGGAATTGGGTCATTTCATAAAGTTATTGGGATTATGGATCGGTTCATGTACCGTGATATATTGAAAGATGTAATATTGCCTTATGCCAGTGAAGAGATTCCACTTATAGGGAGGTTCCAACAGGATAACGATCCTAAGCACACCTCCAAAGTTTTTAAGACTTGCCTACAGAGCAATAAGATTCAAGTTCTTCATTGGCCTGCTCAATCTCTCGATCTCAATCCTATTGAGAATTTGTGTGAGATTGATAATACGAAAATAAATCGTGAAAATTGCAGAAATTAGGATCGGCAATTTTCACGATTTATTTCAAGGCGTTATTATAGCCTGGGAAGGAATATCGCAAGACACCATACAAAACTTCTATGCCTAAGAGATGTGCTTGTGTCATCCAAAACAAAAGATTTGCAGTAAAATATAAATTTAAAATTTTTTTATATTATATCCATGAAGGGGAGCTTTAGTTTTGTCCGTTTTATTTTCCAGCTTTAAATATCTTTTGATTTAAAGTTACCTCTTATAGAAAGATTAACTTTAAAAGTATTTGTTTGTCAATAGTAAATATATTAACAATTGAAAATAATACATAATAAAAATTTAAAACTTAGTTTTTATACAAACAAATATAATATGAAAAAAATTCACTGAGGGGGTGCTTTAGTTATGGCCGATACTGTATGTTTCTCTATGATTACTACTAACTTAATACAATCGGAAATTTATTAGAATTGGCAAATTTTTTGGTGTCAGCAATAACTTGTCTCGATTTATATCGAGCTTTCTCAGAGACCGCACTATACGAATTGTTATAGATGGGATCTCATGAAACGAGTTCAAAATAAAGTCAGGGGCTCCGTTGTTTTTTCTTACTCTATTCCTTATTTATCTACTTCAAATTTCCAACCCTATCTATTCTTTTGCAGATGACAGCAATATTTCCCCATCATATTCGTTCAGTTATAGACCAAGCCTGTCAGATATTGGGGCAATAAGGCAAAACATGAATGATTCTCTTAATTGGGACCTTGTGACAATCTCTGAATGGGGTGGTACGCTCGCAAGACTCAGTGTTGCATGTTGACACAAAAACTAACGACAAATCATATCCCTTCATCTGTCTTTAAGGCTGGTGTAAATGTTGTGGAATCAGACGCTCTTGATGTTCAATACAATGTGATGTCCGCTGGTCTAAACACATTTCTGTCTGTGTCTCGTTTTTCTGCAACGGTGTAGCAATTACTTCACTCCATCTGATCTCCTCACTATTTACACCACCTATATCCGAACGAAAATGGAATACAACTCGCATGTATGGTCCGGTCAAAGTCTATTTTGGAGCGTCTCGACCGCGTACTGGAGGGCAAAGGTGACTATTGAATCGCTGGAGCACCGACGCAATGTTGTTTTCACTGTTCTAGCGTTACTACAATCGAATATGTTCTGATGAAATTAGGAAACTTGTTCCTGATAAAGACGTTTATCGTCAAGGACACATATCTTTGTGGACGATTGGCCAGTGGACCTCACAACACACTATAGGGAAAATTCGTTCCTTATTTGTACTGTTCGCTGAAGTCTTTCCTGTAACTTTCAATGTAGGAAAGTTGAAATCGAATGTCCACATAATTTACTCCCTCTTTCCTCTCTCCCATAACCTATTTTCCTAGTTCCAACAGCTCATCTCCTGAGTGCTGGTCCAAGAAAAAAAAATAGAAATTTCTGACATACAATTGGAAATGGTGTAATTGGATATTCATTTATTAAAGTTAGCTTATTTGGGTGGCAGAGGTTTCAACAAATTTGTAAAACAGCTTTAAGTTGTTGGTTGGCTAATTGTACGAATAACTACATATGTATAAAAAATCACACTAACAGGGTCATATTAAGAGTAATAGTATGTTTAACACTTTTTAGGTGCTTGTCCTCAGGGTTGTAGAGATTCATTAATCTGCTTTTTATCAACCATCATCAAAATTAAAAAGTTGAACTTTCCATTTGTCACATACTGAAATACATATGGATTAATTTGAAATTCGATAATTTTGTCAAAGATTTATTAGGCTTTAGTGGAAATGAATACTTTATTAGCAGTGATCGGCACTTATAGCCAACAGAGCCAAACATATTCAGTTATTTACCTGTAAACAACACGAATGTCAACGAAGTTCATATAACTTATCAAATAAGAAACAAAAGTAACAAGCAATAGCTATAGATAAAGAAAGTGCATAATCCTTGTTACGTGTTAACTTTATGTCCAACACTGCAGTGTAATATTAAATATTAAACTTTTATTAAATTTTAAAATTTAAAATCAATGATAACCCTGTTAGTTCCTATGAGAAATTTTATGTCAATCGGATCAGCCGATTATATATAGCAGATTTATTTCCAAAATATTTTGATTCTGTCCCACTGTGCACTGCTTTATTTTTGTCGGGTTACAGTTTCGCAAATGAAACTACGAAACTAATCCTATGAATAAGTAATGGAATTGAATTCAACTTATAGAATGAAAACGTCACATAGTTGTTAGAATGAACAAAAACTTAATCGTTAACCGAAATTTTAATACACAACTCTCTACTCAAATGTTTTAACTAACCATTAATTAAGTTGAATTTAATTAGAAATTGATGCTTAATTATTTTGCTAAATGCTAAAACTAAAATACTAAAATTACCACACTGGTAGTTTTCATCGTGTCATTAACTCTCTGAAAGACTCTCATTAGCTCTACTTAGATGAGATCTCAATAGCATTTTTAGCTGATTTTAGCTATCATTATCTAGTTATTTTCACATGTGTTCTAGGAGGAAGTCAAGTGACCTTACATATATTAAAAAGAGACAGTCTGGTTTGTCAAACAAAAATATACCCTTCATCAAATTATACTTTAAAATAAAAATTTTAAATATTTTTAGGTAAACAAAATTAAACATTTTTTTTTCAAAATTGTTTTTCAAAATGAAAAAAAATATTTTTTTTTCCAAAATTGTTTTCAATTTTTTTTTCGAAAATTTTTTTTTATATTTTATAATTTTTTTTTTTAAATATCTATCATTAGATATCCATATTAAAAAAAATATTATTTTTTTTTCGAAATTGTTTTCTATTTTTTTTTTTCGAAAATTTTTTTTTTTAATTTTATAATTTTTTTTTAAATATCTATCATTAGATATCCATATTAAAATTTTTTTTTTAAATTTATTAGTGAAAAAAATATAAAATTTTTTTTTAAAATATCTATCATTAGATATCCATATTGTCTATATTAACGACATAGTGTTATTATTATTATAATAGTGATATTATTATAGTAATCCATATATAGATCAAAAATAGGCTAAAAATCGAGGTTGTCCCGGGTTTTTCCTTATATCTCAGCCATTTGTGGGCCGATTTTCTCGATTTTCAATAGCGACCGAGCCGGAAGAATTCCCGATATATTGATGTATCAATTATGTTTGTAAGTTATTTGGGGCCTACGGAAAGTTGATTTCAACATACAGACGGACAGACGGACATGGCTATATCGAATTCGCTATATATAACGATCCAAAATATATATACTTTGTGGGGTCGCAAATGAAAAATGTAGAAATTACAAACCGAATAACAAACTTATATATTCCCTTGCACTCATGGTGAAGGTTATAACAACAAAATACATTGACAAGAATGTATTGTATTGCTGAAAGAGTTAGGTTTTTGACAATTACGTCTCGTCTCTATGTTACCTTATGATAATAACTTTCCTTACAATTTTGGAAAATATATTTAAATTAAAATAAATTCAGTTTTATCTTTAAAAAATATAAAAAATTTCATATTTCCATATTCCTTTTTATACCCATCATCAAAAAAGATGAGGGTATATTGATTTTGTCATTCCGTTTGTAATTAGTGTATATATTCTGGGTTCTCATAAGATTCTAAGATGATCTAGCTATGTCCGTCCGTCTTTCTGTCTGTTGAAAACACGATAGGGCCCAAATGTAAGGCTGACATTTTCTACAAATACTCTCTGTTGATAAGGTTTATTTGGTATTGCAAAAGGGCAATATAGGTCCATGATTTCACCTAGACCCCATACAAATTTCTCCCCAGAATGCTGATAAAACTTTCCACAAACTAGTTCTAAGTACTCTGAAACTATACTGTAGATTATGGCGAAAATCGGGAAACTTTTTTCCGTAGTCCCCATACAATGAAAATGACTTGAACATTCATAATTGTCTTATAATAATTAACATTGTGATGAAATTAGAACCTAAATCTTTCTATCAACTTTTAAGAGGATCGGTCCAAAATTGATACTATGACCCATATAACCCCTATATCAGAGAAAAATGTTATTGTCAATAAATAATTTATATATAATGATATTAACACAAATTTCAACATAAGTCATTTAAAGTTTTAAGAAATAAATCACTCTATCGAATTCTGTTCAGTTCGGAGCATAAGTGATTCAAATCTCCATAGAAAGCCGAAACTCCATATAGATGGTGGGTATACTTGTTAGGTTTAAGCTTAATTTTAGAAAACAAAATTTTCAAATATTTTCTCATTTAAACGCATATTTAATATTGAACCACAGGTCAACAGCAAAAAAAGGCTTGAATAACCACTATTTAGATTTGATGCATCATGGCTATCAATTCTAGAGTAGAGAGTAAAGGGAAAGAAGAACATTAACTACTCAATTTTATGTATATCAAACAAAAAAACGTGAAAATGAACGAATTCACTTAATTGTGAATAATTTCAAAAAGAATCCTTTGATTTTTATTATCTATATATTATTTTGTTC
Source organism: Calliphora vomitoria (assembly GCA_942486065.2). Lineage (NCBI taxonomy): Eukaryota > Metazoa > Arthropoda > Insecta > Diptera > Calliphoridae > Calliphora > Calliphora vomitoria. Next base: position 27,076,653 of record OW818031.2, on the reverse strand, counting down.
CTATTGCATGTGGCTTTACTATAAACCCATAAATCTGAACAATTTCTGCCGTTTTCGATTTTTCTTAATTTTTTTAAAACAAAAAAATTAGCTATTTTCACGTAAAAAATATATTTTTTCGATTAGTTTGTTATTATAACTCCGAAACTACAGAGCCGATTGAAAAGCAATATATATATATGAAAATTTATACGTGACATGAAGAAAATGTTTTCAAAATTCAATCAATCGAAAGAAGAACATTAACTACCCAATTTTATGTATATCAAACAAAAAACTAAAATATTGTGAAAATGAGTGAATTCACTTAATTGTGAATAAATTCGAAAAGAATCCATACATTTTTATGATTTATATATCATTTTGTTCCTATTGCATGTGGCTTTGTGATAAAGCTGTAAATCTGAACAATTTCTGTCGTTTTCGATTTTTCATGGTTTTTTTAAAACAAACAAATTTGCTATTTTCACGCAAAATATATATTTTTTGCTTCAATTTGTTATTATAAATCCGAAACTACAGAGCCGATTAAAACGCAAATTATAAACGGATTAAAGGCTATGTAAATCTCAACTTTTCTAAGTTTATTTATAATATTTATAATATAATCGGAATAAAATTTATAATTTTACTTAAAAATTTAAAAAAGAAATCCTCTTTATAGAATTTAAGATTTGGACCATATTTGTACTACTGGAAACACAATACATCAAAGTTGTGTAGTGGTTTAAAAAGCCTTTTTGATTTTGTTGCCTTGTGTAATCATATGAGGTATTATATGGTAAAGCCAGGAATGTTTGTAGTATTTTTTATCGGATACCTTCCCAAATTAGCAAATTGATTAATGAGCAATTAACTGATTACCTGAATTAGAATTGTTTATATTTTTAAAGCACATTGTTAAATAGAATCAAAATGTGATATTAGATCAATAGGGACTAATCGAAACTAATTTGTATTGAATACCTATAATTCCACTATTAATTTTGCTCGAGTGTAAGAACCCAACATTCTAGACAGTATGTAAAGGTTGTTTCACAAATCCACACTTGTATGTAAGTAGTATCTAGTATGTATGTTTACTTGCATGTACACAGAGAAAACAGATTCGTAATCACAACCGAATTTGGCGCCAATCGAATTTTGTCGGTTGCATGTACTATCTTATAATTCGATTGGAATGACTGAATTTATGGTACAGGCAACCGTTTTACAAAATTAATTCGGTGATGAACACCGATACTAGTAGTTGGAGTAATTCTATTATATTTTTAATAATTTCTTTGGTTTATATGAAAAATAATTAAAATTGTTGGATTTTATTTACTTATCAACTAAAATTATACAACACAATACATAAATATACAAAGAAACTACTAATTAGTGTATTTTTTATGTTGAATATGCATTGCATCTGAATTCGGTCTCACATCGTTACTTAGGTGTTGACATCCACAACTTTAGATAGGCGAATTATTTAACACAAGAGCGAGGTTTTCCAATGGAAGAATTCATAACATCGTGGATAATTCGTAAAGCGCATTTACGTCCATTGTTGGGTATAAATATATCTCTTCTAATACGTAATTCCTGTAGACCGAACATGAACTATTGTCGTTAAGGCACCTGAATTAAAAAAGCAGTCGCTAGTAAAAACAAATACATACATACATAATATATTAAACATACTTACATACAACTTAAATATATATATGTAAATAAATATATTCTGTGGTCCAAACTAATACCAATCATCCACCAAAAAATATTTTATTCAAATAAATATTTTAATTTTATTTAGTTTTATTTTCAATTTTCTTTTTTTTGGAATGTCAAACAAAAAACAAATCTTTTATTGATTGAGAACACCGAATTTTAAATTTTATTGGATTTTATAACCAATGATAGATTGCATTAACCAATAACTCAAAATATAATTTAGTAAAGACACAATCCGATTAAATCAACCAATTTTACGTTTGTTGAAACCTTAATTCGATTGCAATTGTAGTTTTTTGATTCTAAGCTCAATAAATCTGTTAAGTTTATTGAATTTTAGTTATTACAATATAATTTCTATCCTACCTATTAATTATTAATAATCAATACCGATTTCCAAACGATCTTTTTTCTGTGTGTAACATTCAAGTACATATATTTAAAATTAAAAATGAAAAAAATTCTGACTGCTTGTTTGGTATTTTGTGTGAAAATTTATGCATTTCTTACCATTTGGTATTTAACAATTTCCTTTATTAAGGACCCTCCCCCCCTCCCCACTCTTTCACTCTAGATTCTTTAAATTTTTCCCGCCTGCATTTTAAGAGGCGGGTGTTACGACCAACAAAAAAAAACACATGTAACTGTCTGTTAGAATATGGCTAGAATACATTGTATGCCAAGTTTGTTTAGTTGAGTTTTGGTTTATTGAAATTTGTGTGTAAAATTACATACAAATATGAATATTTATTTTGTTGCGCTTGTCTTAAGGTAAAGGTTATTTTGGTTGTATCCTTCACTATATATTGTAAATATTGCAAATTGAAACTGATGAGCCTTCAAGTTGAACTTCATGGAAAAATATATGATTGCTTGTATAATTAAATATAGTACTTAGTTGATTGTGAATTCAATCCCTTGAGTAGCTCTATTTTGTCAGATTTAATCATGTAACTTTTATAAAATGCTTTTTTTTCGTGGAATAAATCTAATTTCAATTAAATTTTAATGTTCGTAGCATTATCTTACTGAATCTGAGATGATGGATATAAGTAGAGGTGGGTGGTATTTGATGTGTTATTTATATATCAAAGTAATCATTTTGTTATTTAACATATCGCAATGTATGTATCTACGTATAAAGACTATATAATTTTAAATAGCTAATTGATAAAAACTAAAATATTTTTTAGAAAAACAAAAAAAAAATTATCTCAAAAATGGGAATTTTTGAGATATTTGACCACGAGCCCGAGCCTGATAAAAAGCTTACGTGGCATATTCAAAACATACTTAAGTACTAGGGTATTTAATATTGGTATTTTAGAACAAATAAGCTTAATACAGAATTTCGTCATCAAATGGTTTAAATTTGTAAGGACCTGTGAAGGACCCCTATATTGTTACACTTGTTTTTTGTTGGTATAATCTCAGTAATAATATATTTAAGAGAATAATAATATTGTACATTTGTAAACAGTTTTTCCATAACCTAAGATTTGTATGTAGATTTTTGTGTAAAAATCTTTCAAATTCAAAAGTTCTGCAATATTCATGCTGAACTCTTGCAAAATATTAAAAAGTAAAGAGTAAAATTGTCTCCGATGTTTAAAAAAAACAGCATATTAAGACAAAAATTATGAAATAGGAGAATTCATAAATATAAACTATTTGTTAGTTAGCTTTATGTCTTAAGTTGGTACATTTTATTATAGAAAATTTGAAGGTGGAAATAAAATTACGATTTAGGAAAATCAAAACCCATCTAAATTTTGGTATTTTTGGAAATTTTGCCCATACAGTCCACATTTGATCTGGGGCAGGTAAAATAATAATATGATTGAGTAGGAATGCTTCATAGCATCTAAAACTTATTCGTGTTTTGGAATCCCAGCTTTGAGATTTCGATGTAAAATATTGGATGTATGACTCAAAAATGTGGGATTTTTTCAAATGTTTAGCTTTTATTTTGAAACTTTTTTACAATATAACTCTATTCAAAGCATTCACCAATGTTAGCTATGACCTTTTCCCATCAATTTGGCAACATATGGACTCCGAGCCAAAAGAACTGCTGATCTTTTGAGACTAAGAACGAATCAAGCCAATTTCGGATACTCTGTTCTGAAGTTGAGCGTATCCCAGGGAGAGCTCTCTGCATCGATCGGAACAAAAAGTAGTCGGACGAGACATGATCTGGACTACAAGGCGGGGTGAATCAAAACTTCCCAACATGCTCTTTCTAAATAGTTTTTAACAGGTATTGCAACTTGTGACCGACAGTTGTCATGATGGAATATTACGGTTTCATGTCTGGCCGCATATTCTGGGTATTTTTCGGCCAATGCTCGCTTCAAATGAATCAGTTTCGATCGGTAAAGATTCCCTGTGATCGTCTGGTCAGATTTTAGCAGCTCATAATAGATAAGACCCTTTTACTCACATCAAATACAGAGAATTACCTTAGAGCCATGGATATTTGGCCATGGATATTTGGCGATTCGGCTGTTGTGATCTCTTACGCTTCGGCTTATCGTAATGGATCCATTTTTCATCGCAAGTAATGATTTGGTGTAAAAATGATTTATTTAATAGCATTCAAACATAATTTCAGACATGCAAAACCATCTTTCAAGATATCTCGGCTTCGTGCTGCTCGCAAACGTTTTGAAATTACTGCTTGAGTAGCTCCCAATGATTTTGTAAACTCTTGTTGAGTTTAACAACAATCTTCATGGAGTAATACCACCAATTCTAGGTCTTCAAACTTTTTTGGCTGGCCTGGGCGATCTTTGTCTTCCGTGTCAAAATTACCTATTCTGAACTGAACAAACCATCTCTCGCACGTTGAAACCGTTGGAACACATTTACCATAAGCTTTGGTGAGCAATCGGTGTGCTTCAGCTGCAGTTTTTTTTTTTTTTTTTTCAAATTAAAGAAGTAAAGCAAAACTTCCCGCATATGAAAATTCTTTGGCGCAAAATTCGAAATTTTCGCAGCAAAAAAAAAACTTAGTTGTTTACACTATTATCTTCAATAGATAAGTGAGAATAAATGACAGATATGTACTCTTTAAAATGACATATAAGTTATTTTAAAAAAAAACGTATACAAAAGATAAGGACTGAGATCGAAAAACTTGGTCCTATAAAAAGTTGGCCAAACATTCAAAGGTCTGACGTCAAACTGTTTCCAATGTTATTCAACAGTACCGATAGAACTTTTCCGTTGATAGAAAACCTGATTCAGGTAGAAGAAATGGTCCACATGATGTTTATTAAGCCAAAAAATAGAAAGCATTTTCAGAAGAGCTCCCAACACATCCGGTAGGAAAGCAGCCCGGTTAGCTCAGTGCTCGGACTATTTGGTACGAAAAGTTAAAGCCAATGCAGGTTCAAAAACATACAAGGCTCAAAAAGTTCCAGACAGGATCGTTGCTAAAAATTTAGAGGCCAAAATCAGAGCACGGAAATTGAAGTCAAATTTTATGAAAAAAAAAAATATTCCTGCTGCATAATGGATGACGAAACATATGTTCTGGCAGATTAGTCGCAGCTTCCGGGTAAACATTTTGATGTTGCGGATGATCGAGGGAATGTTGAAGAAAAGTTTAGAACCCAAAAGCAGATAAATTTCCCAAAAAGTTCTTGGTATGGCAAGCAATTTGCTGTTGCAACAATACCGAAAATAAATACCGAAATTTACATGAATGAATGTTTACAAAAGATGATGCTTCCATTCATAAGACTTCTTAATGTGTCTACTTATTTTTGGCCTGATTTGGCATCCTGTCACTATGGTAAGCAAGGTCTTGAGTGGTAAAAGAACAATAATGTGGTATTTGTACCAAGAGAGGCAAATTCTCCAAACTGCCTGGAGCTAAGGCCAGTGGAGAGATATTGGGCTCTTGTTAAAAGAGAATTGAAGAGCACAAAAAAGATGTCCAAAAGTGTGGTAGATTTTAAACGGAGATGGACAACCAGTTCGAACAAAGTGACAGAAATCACTATAAAAACCATTTTCGAAAAAGGTTCAAAATTTCATCACTAGTGATTAAAACTATAAATTTTTTTTTTTTTTGTAAATTGTAATAATAATTACAATCAAAAAAAAAAAAAAAAATCAAAACTGTAGGTTTGCTGGTTTCATTTTTATTAACATATATGTATGTTAAGAATTTTTCGATCTCAGTCCTTAAGCCATCTATTGTAAATCCCGCATTTTTAAATCATACACTAAATAGTTTGAATACGGAACGTCCTAGACAAAGCCCTATTTGCAAATTTTAGGTGTTTTCTATAATAAAATTAAACAATCCTGCGAAGTTGTTACACGATTGCATAAAGTTGTTACATCTTTCAGCTTTCTCATACCCTAGTGGTCATTCAAAATTAAAACCACTGAGCCATGTAAGATGTATATGGCTTCCACAATCTCTCGCACTTTCAATCTCCGATCGGCCAACAACATATCGTGAATTTTTTCAATTGTTTTGGGTGTAGTAACCTCAACCGTGTGTCCAGAACGTTCGGCAACTTCCATGATTGTACGACCAGAACGAAATTTATTAAACCGCTTTTTATACCCTTCACCTTCGTCAGAAGGGTTATATAAGTTTGTCATTCCGTTTGAAATTCCCACAATATACTTTTCCGACCATATAAAGAATATATGTTCTGGATCCTTATAGTTAGCGGAGTCGATTTAGCCATGTCTGTCTGTTAAAATCAATTTTCTGAAGACCCCAGATATCTTCGGGATCCAAATCTTCAATAATTCCGTCCATAAATATCGGAGATATGAGCAAAAATCCGAGACAACCTCTATTTTTGGACTGTTTTTGATCTATATCTCGATTACTAAGTCATAAATATAAACAATATGGATATCTAATGATAAATAATTACAAAGTCCATTGCAACGATGTATATAAGGCTATAGTAAGTTGGACCTACAATGGGTCAAAATCGGGAAAAATATTTTTTAACCCGAAATTTTTTTTCACAAAATAAATGTTTTTGTCATAAAATTTTTCACTAATAAATTAAAAATATAAATTTTTAAATAAAATTTTTTTTTTTTAAAAAAAATTGGAAAAAACTTTTAAAACACAATTTCGAAAAAAAAATTAAAAATACAAAAAAAAAATTTTTTTTTTAATTTTATTTTAAAGTATTATTTGGTGAAGGGTATAACGATTTGGCACAGCCGAATATAGCTCTCTTACTTGTTTACCATTGAAATTGATGGTGCAGAGTTTCCGTAGTATTTATCAAGCTTAGCCTTTATTTGAGTGATAGGGTTTTTCCGCAAAACATAATGCCTAATGGCACTCAAAATTCACTTATTTCCATTTTCTCCACAACTCACGACCTTGTCTGCTATCAATGGCTGTCAAACTAAATGATGCAGTTTTTTCAAATTTTGACCGCAGTCAACTGACAAATGTTGACAGGAGCAGTTTGCGGGAGAACTTTAAAGTCATGGACTTATTGAACTGTTCTTGTATTAGAGATAAACACGCAAGCAAGTTTTTTTATAGGCCTTTATAGGGACATTAAGAATATAAAAAAATCATTGACTAAGGAAAAATCGCAAAATATTTATTACAAACGTTTAAATTTTGCATGTGTACTTCGAGACCCTGCAGCACCAATCCTAAGGTCTGCGTGGTCCGTCGTCAAAATTTAATCTAGAATACTCTTCAGCTATCCCCTTGTGAAATTTCATGTAAATCGAATCAGCCAGTTAAGCTACGTACACACGGTTGTCAGATTGTTAGAAATATGCTCAGAAAATGGTTAACACAACCATGAAAACTTATGTTGAAACATATGGTTGTTAACCATCTATTGAACATTTTCTGACAATATTGTAAGAATATGACAATCCTGTGTACGTAGCTTTAGAAATGGCAGAGTCATTTCCTATCTTAACTATGTTGTCAACATTTTTCGTTAAATTGTAACAGTGTCCCGTTAGAGTAGATGATAGTGTTATGGACGGTTACGGGTTCGGTATCCCCAAAAAATCTGGTTATTTCTGTAAACAATATTTTGTCATTCCGTTTGTAACACATCAACATATTTGTCGGAGGCCCACATTAGAATATATATTCAGGGTGCTGATAAGATTCTAAGACGATCTAGCTATGTCCGTCCGTCTGTCCTTCTGTCTGTCACTTGAAAACATGATAGGGTCCAAACTAGTAGAAATTTTCCACAAATACTCTCTCTTGATAAGGTTTCTTTGGTATTACAAATGGGCTATACCGGTACATGATTTCACCTAGCTCCATACAAATATCCTCCAGGAATACTGTTTGAATATGTTGATTATGCGGCAATGCTAATAAAATTTTGCACGAGTTAGTTTTAAGTACTTGGAAATTATACTATAAAGTATGGCGAAAATCGGGCAACATTTGTCCCTAGTCCCCATACAGGGCCCCCCTTGAGATAGTGACTTCATAATTCTCTTAAAATAATTAATATCGTTATGAAATTGGACATAAACAAGTTTTATATGAACCTAAATCTTTCTAGCAACATTCGTGAGGATCGGTCCTTAATTGATCCCCTAATAATTGAATATTTGGAAAGATGTTCATTGTTTTGTCAAGCACTGTATATTTGGACATACAAAAATTTCTCCAACTTTTGTAATATTACTTAAACATATAATTCTTTACAGATATTACAAAAATGCAGGAAATGAATTACCTGCAAGATAATTCCAAAGTGGAGGCACTTACCAAAGCTGTTCTCATCTCCATACTAGGCGTAGCCATTGTACTCTCAAATCTCCTAATAATCGCCACTTATGCCAACTTCAAAGGTAAGTCAACTCAAAACCGAGAAACTAAACAATGTTTAAAACAATTTTTTATATAAAATTCAACTAAAACGAAAAAAAAATAAGAAAAAAAATATGTTATTCATCCATATAATGTAATAAATCTATATATAAAACTATATAAAACATGATGGTTAAAAACAAATCTGATAAATACATAGATTAATACATAATTTGTATGTGTATGAATGAGTGAATAGAAAGAACTGTTAAACTAGGAACAAACAAGGTAAATGCGTAGTAGTTTTTAATATCAATTTACAAACAAAACAAAAAAAAAACAACAGCTTTTTTTATTAAAAAAAAAAAAAACACCAAATAATATATTAAATTAAATTAAATGCTTTGTAGATGAACAGGGAAATGAATGCTTGTTATTTAAAACAAACAAAATGTTTGCCAGGTTAAAAATACTAATTGTGTATTTTATTTTATTCCAAAAAAAACAAACTATACTTCCGACTATAGGTCCCACAGAAGTTATCAACTATTATTTACTGTCATTAGCTGTAGCCGATTTGCTGTGTGGTCTATTGGTGGTGCCCTTCTCGGTTTATCCGGCGCTAACGGGAGAATGGCTGCACGAGGAATTGCTGTGCCGTTTTACCGGTTACATAGAGGTAACACTATGGGCGGTGTCAGTCTATACGTTTATGTGGATATCGGTTGATCGTTATTTGGCGGTACGCAAGCCTTTGCGCTACGAAACGGTACAAACGAAAACCAGGTAAATTGAAAAATTAAATGCTGAACATTTTATTAATTTATCTCGGTTACTCTCTCTCTCTTCTGCCTTTAGATGTCAATGTTGGATGGCCTTTACATGGATCTCAGCAGCCCTACTTTGCAGTCCTCCGATTCTGGGCTACACTGCACCCATTAAGAATCCAGTGGCGCACATCTGTATGCTAGATTGGGGCAATATGGCGGCGTATAGCATAACTTTAGCAATATTAGTTTTAGGTCCTAGTGTTATATCCATTGTTCATAATTATACATACATTTTCATTATGATGCGTAAAATTAGATCGGGTGAACCCATACATGATAAAGAGTATGCTACTGCATTAGCTGAAAATTTATCGAATCCAAGTCATATGATGTCATTCGCATTAGTGTTTGCATTCTGGATGTCATGGTTACCATGGATCTCGTTGCGTACGTATGAACTGGTAACCGGTGATGTTATACAAAGTACTCTCATTAATTTTGGCGTAGTCTGGATTGGTGTGTTAAACTCATTTTGGAAAATAATCATTATGACGACAATGTCACCACAATTTCGTATCGCTCTCAGAGTATTTTGCTTAACAATATGCTGTAAGACTAAGGGCCGTTTGCAAGCCGAACTAATCGGGTTAGACCCAGATGACTAGAGTCGTTAGATTTTCTTATTGGCTTGAATTGTAATTGAAAGACACTGATTGATTTATTTCTTAATTGTTCATCTTCAACACAACAAGAGAATAAAAGCTAAAGAGAAAAATATTTTGAAAAAAAAAAATAAAATAAAGAAATATTGCTAAAATGCAACAACAACAAAAATAAGTTATGAAACACATGAATAAATTTTAGGCATTAAAATGATTAAAACACTTTCTCACCCCCACACACACTTACACTTACACACCCCCCCTAAAACACACACACACACATTTAAAAATTCCATAAATTTTATAAAATATTTTATGAATAAAACATTATTATTATTATTATAATTATTATATATGAACTAAAGCTAATTGGTTGTAATTTAAAAAAAATCTATTTATTAAGTAAATTAAGTAAAAACCGAAACGCCATTTTGTCCTAAAATCCATTTGGTCGTATGGCATCGTGTATTTAAGCTGTAGTTTAAGCCTTCAATTATGTAAAATTTCATTCCAAACTAAAACAGATCTAATATTAAATTTAATATTAACACAACCAAAAATATTAAAAGAAAAAAAAAACAAAAAACAGAAAACGTATTTTTGATAAGTAGTTTTAAAACAAATTTTAAGAGCTTAAATTGTGGTTAAAAACTTTGTTTAGAATTCCAAAAAAACAAAAAAACAAAAAAAAAAATAAGAAATTGTTGATTTTCAAATTGAAATTGTTAAAACTAATACTGTATTTATCTGGGGAACGGTAGTTACAAAAAAAAGCATTAAACACAAAATTATAGAGAAATTGCATTTAAAAAAGTAAATTTATCATTTTTAATTTTTACTAATTATTAAGCTTTTAGTATGAACAACAAGTGGAACGAATGGAATGAAACTATTTCTAAGAAGTTTAAACTTTAGTTTTGTAAACTAAACAAATGTTAAGTAATATTTTGAAAATTCATAATATTTTCTATAAACTTTAATATGGAATTCGAAAATTCACCAAAACTCAAACAAATCGTTAATAAATTTTGTCAGTGAGCTATTTATCACCGTTGTTGAGTTAATTCTCCTTGAAGATCGATAAAATTGATCATCGCAATTGATTTTATGGGTGTCAATACTACGTTTTACAAATATTTCTTAACCACTGTGCGATACCGTCATTTAGGGATTTTCAAAGAAACGGAAATTTGGGTAACCAACAGACTTGCCAGTCTTGGGGGTTTGTCCCCAAAGTTGGTGGTTCTTATAAGGCTTTTGGGAAGAACAAATTTCATTTGAGGACAACGGATTTCCTTCGATATATTTTAAAGTGGGGATAAAATGCAGCTCGATGTATTCAAAACATATATAAAATGGATATAAAATATTCCAATTCTTTACAAAATTTCGTTACGAAGGAACGACGATAACGATAATGTTGTTCAGTTAACCTTCGTCGAAAATTGTGGCACTGGAATGTTCACGATTAAATACCCTTATCTAGATGAATATTTCAAGACTCTGTAAAGAAATCGAATAGCGCACGTATGCCACTTGTTCCATTTTTCTTAATTTTATAACAATTTTGGTAAAAAACTTTCAAAAATATGTCGCTTGTCTTGTTGTCGACTGAGTTTAATACAAAAAAAACTGAAATTGTCGTCCTTTTGTAGCTTATCTTGTCGTCGACAGAGTTTAATTGAAGACTTTGTCGCCCATCTTGATATCTTCCGACTTTTACAGAAGATAACATTCCAGAATTTTTCATTAATCTTGCCGTACTTAAGACTTTTAACTTTTATCATCAACAGAGTTATAATATTTAGGTAATAAATTTCTGGACTTTGACTTGCAAGTCGACCAATGGCAGACTACATACTTTGTCGCCCATCATGATATTAACAGACTTTTCAGAAGACAAAGTTCAAGAATTTGTAGTTTATCTTGTCGTCAACAGAGTTTTCAATCTATATAAAAATTAAATGGTCCATGTATGTAATGGCATCAAGTGAGAACGGCTGGAGCGATTTGGCTGATTTTTTATTCGATTCGAAAATTTCAGGAGATTAAAAAAATTCGGAAATTTAATTTTTTTAATATATTGCCTCCTTTTCACTTCTTATTTTTCTTAATAAGAGAAATTTCTTGGAGAAACTTGAAGAACTAAGAATAGTAAATAACTACCGAGCCATGTAGTAACAAATAATGTTCAAGACTTTGTCTCTAATCTTGTCATCGATAGAGTTTGTCGCCCATTTTGATATCAATCGACTTTTACAGGAGATGGATAGATAGATACATATATTTGAAGGGGTAGTATAGAAGTACACTTCCACTCGGAGAACCACAGGATCCATTGTGATAACCTTTAGAAATATAACCCGGATTGAACAGAAAAAGAAAGAAGAAAAGCGACATTCAGATACATAAGTAAATTGAAAAACCCTGTCCAAAAAAAAAATAAGATAAATGAAAAAGGACAGGATATAAGCATAGACTGGGATACCCTAGCGATTTTTGCCTGGAACCCTGTAGTCTAGGAGTGCCCGGTTATCACTCCTACTAAAAGACCTGAGACTTTTCCTATCCAACCCAATTAGTATTCTGGTTGCCTTTGCATCCAACTTTGGCCAAACAGTCCTGGACACCCTGCAATCCGTCCTACTACACCAGGATTGGTTCGTAGAGTTCCGGAATCTTTTGAAGATCAAGCTATAAAAGTGGCATATAGGAGGTTTACCTTAGCAGTCCCTACTAATACTATCTTGTAGACGACAGAATTTATGGGAAGATTAAAAACTTTGTCGCACATCTTGATAGCAACAGAGTTTTTAAGACATTGTCCATCATCTTCACATCAACACAGTCTAGATTAAAACAAATGTTGAAAGATGACAACTTTTAAGACTTTGTCGCCCAAGATGTCGTTGTCATAGATTTACAGGCGACATTCAAGATTTTGTCAAGATTTAGGATTTTATAGCCAGTCTTAATATTGTTACGTTTTAACCTTTTTAAAACGTTGGTTTATTTCCTTTAAATAAACCGGATACTTTTGATTGCAAATAAAAGCCGATTAGTAGTTTAAAATTTGTAACAACTCTTTATTTATTTAAAATGTACAACAACAACAGTTCAAATAGTCACTCAGTGTTTTTTTTATACACGTTTATCAATTCGCAGAAATGCACACACGATTTTTTAAGGTACAAACGTAAATGTACAAGGCAGCTAATGTTAACTCTTACAGCGCCTATGATCAACTCAACTCACGACTGCAACCTCTGCCACCATTTATATACGCGCCATCTTTCATGAATCTTCTACATTGCTCTTAACGGACAAACTAGTATGTTCGAATTCTAGAGCATTCGATGTCAATGTTAGCAGCTTAAACATTTAGTGTTGCCATACTTACAAACAATGCTAATAACCGCATGATATCAACAATGTTGATAAGTAGAAGCTTCTACTGATGGACGTGTTTATTAACATGATGAATGCTGCAGGCAGTCGTTACAGACCGTTAAATTCAAATCGCTATTGCATATTCGTAATAATATAAAAAAATTAAGATAGCATCTTGGTATTAACAGTTTTATTTTTAGAGAAGACACCATTCAAGACATTGTCGCTCATCTAGGCTTCAATAAAGTTGATATAAGATAGACTTTATGGTACAAAAAGTTTAATAGAAGACAATATTTGAAATAATGTCATTAATTTTATTGCCAAAAATTATTAAAGCTTGTGTCGTTCATTTTGTCTTCAACTGAATTTAATATGTATAACTCAAATAAGAAGAATGTATTTCGTCGAAGACACTCTTTGAAAGAAAACATTTTCTAAGATCTTGTCTTTAAGTAGGTTTTACACAAAATAAGATTTAAAATTATGTCACTTGTCTAAATATAAACAGCAATTCACTACAGTAACGCGAGTTTTGTCATAAACAGAGTTGATGGAAGACAACAAAAAAGATTTTGTTGCCTAATTTGTGATCAAAAGAGTTTTATAGGTTGCTTATCTTGTCATTTGCAGCCCTATTTTCTCAATACAAAAATTATATTTATTGGAAGTATTTATCGTTACGAAAAACGATAACTAGAGAGCGAAAATGGGCACAGAGTTTGAATTTCTGGTAGAGTCGTATTAATCATAGTTGATAGAATATATTATTTTACACTTTGTCGCTCTTAAAAAACGTTTATTTAATACAATATTAACAACTTTGTATGAAAGAAGACAATATTGAAGACTTTGTCGCATAACATTTCATTAAAATAGTTTTACAATAAAAATGTTAAGATATTGTCGCCTATTTAGTTGCAAACAGAAATTATGAAGAACAATATTCAGGATACATATTATCGCTGATCTTCTCAAGAACAGACTTGGTAGAAGTAACATAATAAAAGACTTTGTCGCTCATCCTGTTAATAACAAATTTTAAGATAATACACCCTTCAGGACATATTCGCTCATTTTGTATTCAACAATGCTGATAGAAAACGATATTTAAAGTTTGAGATCGTATGTGAAAGGGGTTCCATTTATTATGAGCTGCTGAAATCTGACCTGATCATCACAGGGAACCTGTGCCGAACACAACTGATTCGTTTGAAGAGAAACCGTATTATTCCATCTTGACAACGCTCGGCTACATTATGCAATACCTGTTAAAAACTATTTAGAATAAAGTGGTTGGGAAGTTTTGCCTCAGCCGCCTAATAGTCCAGACCTTGTCCTGTCCGACTAATATTTGTTCCGATCGATGCAAAACCCTTCACTTTGGAACAGAGTCTCCGAAATTGGCTTGATTCGTTCTTGGCTTAAAAAGATGAGCAGTTCTTTTGGCGTGGAAACCTTATGTTCCCAGAAAGATGGGAAAAAGTCATTGCTAACAATAGCTAATACTTTGAATAGTCATGCACACAATTCAATAATTGTCGTTCTTATTGGCTTCAAAAAGAGTTTAATAGCAATTACATTTAGGACATTTTCGCCTATTATGCCTTCAACACAGTTGATGGAAAACTTTCAGCCTATCATCTTGTTGTTAGACAGAAGACAATTTTTAAGTCAAAAACTGTTTGATTATGATTATGAACACAGCTTTCAAGTATCATGTTGTTGTTAACAAAGATTTCACGACCATGTAGTTAATGACAACTTATGGCGTTTTCTGTTTTGGCATAAATAATGACTTTATTCTGCCTTTTACTATTCTTTGTGTTCTTTTCTGAAAGAAATGTAGTTTGGTAAGCGTTCAAATAATGTTGCCCTAAAACCCCAAAAATATGCTACATGTTTCAACCTCAATTTTATCAAAGAGTTAGAAAGGCGCCACATTTTAAACAGCTTTTCTTGTTTTTGAAGTTCGTTTATGTAGTTTTATACCCTTCACCTTCGTGAGAAGGGTATATATAAGTTTGTCATTCCGTTTGTAATTTCCACAATATAATTTTCCAACCCTATCTGGATCCCTATAGATAACGGAGTCGATTAAGTCATGTCCGTCTGTCTGTTGAAATCAATTTTTTGAAGACCCCCGATATCCTCGGGATCCAAATCTTCAATAATTCTGTCAGACATGCTTTCGAGAAGTTTCCTATTTAAAATCAGCAAAATCCGTCCATAAATAACGGAGATATGAGCAAAAATCCGAGACAACCTCTATTTTTAGACTATTTTTAATCTATATCTCGATTACTAAGTCATATATATAAACAATATGGATATCTAATGATAGATATTTCAGAGTCCATTGAAACGATGTGTATTAGGCTATAGTAAGTTGGACCTACAATGGGTCAAAATCGGGAAAAATATTTTTTAACCCGAATTTTTTTTTTCACAAAAAACATTTTTATTGTAATAAATTTTTTTTACTAAAAAAAAAAAAAAATTAAATATAAAAAATTTTTTTAAAAAAAATTGGAAAAAAAGAACAATTTCGAAAAAAAAAAATTTTAAATTTTGAAAAACAATTTTGAAAAAATAAAAAAAATTAATTTTGTTTACATAAAAATATTTAAAATTTTTATTTTAAAGTATAATATGGTGAAGGGTATATAAGATTCGGCACAGCCGAATATAGCTCTCTTACTTGTTTTGATTAAAAGTGTTAAAATGGAAGCAAAAAGTATAGCTTTAGATTAATTAGAAGCTATATAAAAGAAAATTGCATAAGTGATAATGGTTTTAGTTCTATTGTGATCGTTAAAAATGTAACACATTCTGAGGGTATGGGTAACCTTTAATAAATGGTACAAAATAGGTTGGCAACGTTTTGTGTCGGAAAAGAAAACGCCGAGGTATGAACAGCTTCCTATGATCATGTCTACCTCCCATTTCTTTTAATCTCTGGTTCTGATTAAAAAAAAGTTTAACTATTTAACTATTCAAATAATAAGTTTAAACTTTCGTTAAGCAAAATCCCTAATAAACATGCTCAGGTTAAATAAAAATAATTTTTCAAAAATAAAAATACAATTCATTTAGAAAAAAATTTTGTTCCATTTTGTTCCTCAAGTTATTAAATTTTCGAGAAAAATACTCCCCTCTACCCCAAAAAAAAAAAAAAACTTAGAAAGCATTAAGAAAGAAACAAGCGTATAAAAGTAAGGAAAATAAATTGTTGCCAAAAAACACTTTTTAATAAAAAAAACTTAAATAGAAATTAAAAAAAAAAAAACAACACTTGAACAAAATGTTACATTTTCACAGCTCTGCTAAAGGTTCAAACAACACATTGTTCCAAAATTTGGCGAAATTAGCGATAATTGTTCTCACTATTATTTAAACAAACTAAACAAGCTTAATTTGTTGTTACAAAAGCTATGTAAGATCAAATAAATATAAATTTTAAATAGTGTTTATGAAGCATTACTTAGGCATATTTCGTCAAATATTTGAACAATGTGAAAATACTTTAACTTAACTTGAAATGAAACATTAAAATAAAATTAAAATTTCCACTTGATATTTTTGAAAACAAAAAAAGAAAAACCAAAATTTTAAAGCAAAATTAAAACTTCCGTTACAAAAAGAAAAAAAAAAACATTTAAAAATTAATAAAAAAAACATTTAAAAAAGCAATAACTAAAGCAGATTTTTAATAAACCAAAGAGAAATGTTAAAAGATTTTTTACTACATATTTGACTAGAAAACAATTAAACAATTTTTTCTAACAAAAAATATTTAAAATTAGTAGAAATACACAACAACTCTTTAATTAACTATTGTTATATAATAGTACATTTAGTAACAACAAACAGCTAATAATAATTTTCTCTCAAAATTAAATAATTTCAATATTTAAACAAACAAATATACATATATTCAACTAGAAGCAACAAAGTGGAAATGATAAATTAGGCTTAAAATAGCAAGTAAAAACAGGATATGAATATTTAAAATTTAAAGCGGCAAATTTAGAATCTATTAAATTTCAAACTAAAACTCTATTAATTAAGTAGTTGATAATTATTTAAAAATTTAAGCATTTTAAAGAAAACAAAATGAAAACAAATTAACACAACTAAATATACTCATTCTATTTAATACTCGTATTAAAAAAAAAAAAAAAAGTTCAGAAAAACATTATTTAATTACTTATTATTAGCACTCAATTGTAGTTATTTGTGAAAAAAAAGGAACTTTTACATGAAATAAGACTGTTTTTAAGGTACCCATTCCCCCCACTTATTTCAAAACTTCTAACTTGACAAATCAAAAATTGAAAGGGTTAAAGTCAGTCAGTTTACATTTAAATTGACTCAAAAGCCTTTTATAAATCCCATTTTATTCCATTAACAAAATTGTGCAATACAACTCTGTTGAGTACTAAAAATTTTTTGTTTAATTATTTCTTTTAATTTAATTAATAACTTCAGTTTGTTATTTATTTAATCCCCGATATAAACGCATTTTATGTTTTTGTTTTTTTATATAAAAATTAAATTTGTCAACTTTTAGTTTATTATTTATTTTGTAATAAAAATTTATCCTAAATCCTTAGTGGGATAAATACAGTTTCCTAACATAAACAAATTTGCGTTTATATTTCCTTTATCCTTTTTAATTTTTTTTGAATTATTATTATATTTTTTTTAGTCCAAATATGTATTTATTAAAGAATTGTTAAAAAGAATAATAATAATATAAGTGAAATAAGAAGAAAAAGTATGTAATATTTAAGTAAAAAAGTAAAAAAATTAAAATAAATAAACATCTTTTTGAAAAGTCATCTATCTCATTCCGTAAATTACTCAATGTAATGCTTTTTATAAGGGAGACATTTAAATAAAGGTAAGTTAATTTTAAAAAAATCTTAACATATGTACATAAATGTTAATAAAAATGAAACCACTAAGCATAGAATAAACGCATAGAATGGAAGGATAGAGCAATAAAATAGAAACAATTACTCTCTTTTCACACATACGGGTGTTGCAATAACAAAATACATGCAATACATTCTCATGAATTAGGTTTTTGACAACAGACTTAAGTTTTTGGCTCTCAGTTACCTATCTAGTTGTCATCTATGCCACTAAACTTACAGTTTTGATTTTTTTTAAATTTGATTGAAATTTTTATTATAATTTACAAAAATATTATTTTTATAGTTCTAACCACTAGTGAGGAATTTATGAACCTTTTCCGGAAACCCTTCCATTAAGGTTTTTATAGAAATTTCTGTCACTTTGTTTTAACAGGTAGTACATCTCCGATTAAAATCTACCACACTTTTGGATACCTTTTTTGTGCTCTTCAATTCTCTTTTAACAAGATCTTAATATCTCTCCGATGGCCTCCAGGCAGTTTGGAGGATTTGCCTCTCTTGGTACAAACACCACATTATTGTTCTTGTGCCACTCAAGATCTTGCTTACCATAGTGACAGGATGCCAAATCAGGCCAAAAATAAGTTGACACAGTAAAAAGTCTTATGAATGGAAGCATCCTCTTTTGTAAACATTCATTCATGTAAATTTCGGTATTTATAGAGCCCTTTATGACAAATGTTTGGCTTCTTTTGCCGCAACTGCATATTGCTTGTCATACCAAGAACTTTTTGGGAACATTTTCTGCTTTAGGGTCCTAAACTTTTCTAGAAACATTCCCTCGATCATCAAAAACATAAAAATATTGACCCGGAAGCTGCGAAAAATTTTCCAGAACATACGTTTCGTCATCCATTATGCAGCAGGTATATTTATACATGGGCCATTTCATGTCAAGTGAACCAACTTTTGAAATCGATGTCTTCCGATTCGGATGAAATTTGGACCATAGTTAGTTCTATTGGACAGTAATTCAGACACAATTTTTCAACAACATCGGTTGAGAACTTTCTCAGTTAGAGGGGGTCAAAATTTGACATTTTGGCCAAGCAGGTGATTTTTCTCATCCATGTAACTTATGTCCCAAATAGTAGTCAATATTTCAGAAAAAAAATTAAAAATAAAAAATGTTTGTAATTTTTTTTCCAAAATCAAAAACTTTTTTGACTTTTTTTTCAAAATGGGCCCTTTTTATTTTTTTTATTTTTTTTTTTCCTAAAGAAAGCTTAGATATTTTCCTTGAAGACCTATTTGGTTGCTTAGTGGGATGCGAGTGGGATATCTATCAAAATAAATGTTTTGTAACTCAAAACATAAAATGTTTGACTTTTTTTGCAAAATCATAAACATTGTTGACTTTTTTTTCAAAATGGGCCCTTTTTTCAATTTTTTTTTTTTTTTTGCTCAAAAGAAAGCTTAGGTCAATTCCTTTAAGAGGTTTTTGGTCACTTAGTGGGATGCGAGTGGGATATCTATCAAAATAAATATTTTGTAACTCAAGACATACAATTTTTGACTTTTTTTTACAAAATCGATATTTTTGTTCGATGGGCCCTTTTAAAAAAAAAAATTTTTTTACTCAAAAGTTGGTTCACTTGACATGAAATGTCCCATATATAGATAGAAAAGTATACTATTTAATAAAAAACAAGTAAGAGAGCTATATTCGGCTGTGCCGAATCTTATACACCCTTCACCAAATTATACTTTAAAATAAAATTTAAAAAAAATTTTTTTTTAATTTTTTTTTTTTTAAATAGTTTTTTAAAATTTTTTTAAAAAAATTTTTTTTATTTTATTAGTGAAAAAAAATTATGACAAAAGAAAGCCTTATAGCCTTATATACATCGTTGCAATGGACTTTGAAATATCTACCATTAGATATCCATATTGTCTATATTTATGACTTAGTAATCGAGATATAGATAAAAAAAATAGGCCAAAAATAGAGGTTGTCTCGGATTTTTGCTCATATCTCCGATTTTGCTGATTTTAAATAGGAAACTTTTCGAAAGCATGTCTGACAGAATTATTGAGGATTTGGATCCCGAAGATATCTGGGGTATTTAAAAAATTGATTTCAACAGAAAGACAGACATGGCTAAATCGACTCCGCTATCTATAAGGATTTAGAATATATATACTTTATAGGGTCGAAAAAGTATATTGTGGAAATTACAAACGGAATGACTTATATACACTCTTCTCGCGAAAGTGAAGGGTATAAAAAAAATGATTGCAATCGGGAAACTCTAAAACACTTTAATCAACGATTGATAACACAAAATGGACTTCCCATATTTTTTTTTGGGAGCTTTTCTGAGGTTTCAAGGCTTTACATTTATTGGCATTTTTGCAATAAGTGCCTTGAGGCATGCTTAAGCATTAGAGGGTTAAAGGAAATAAACCAATGTTTTTTAAATGTAAAAAGCTTAACAATATATAAGTTTTTATGGTTAATATGTTAATTCCAATAATTCTAACAGAGGTTCGAAAAAATTAATTCTTAATTCCATTTTCAAAATCAAATTAAATTCTCTTAACCATTCCGTTAATTCCTTTGTTCATCAAATGTGATGAATTAATTCCTTATAGAATCATTATTTTCTTGAAATCAAATTCAATACAAAATAGCTTTCAAAATGATGAATGAATTGAATGATTCAATTCATAGAGAAACATAGAGCGGAAACTAGGAAAAAAAACTTAAACATAAAAAGTTCATACTCAAAATAATCACACATACGAGTGTTGTTTCTATTTTCACATAGTTTTTTCTACTAATACATTCTCAACACTTAGGTTTCTGACAACTGTGTTAGGTCTTTGACAGGAGAGTTTCCGTTATATGTCTATTATCTATGATTCAATTGTTCTTCAGTTCAAATCTATTACAAAAAGGATTAAAAGGAAAACAAAAACAAAACTAAATGAAGAAAAAATATTTTAAACTAGCTTGACCCGGTGCGCTTCGCTACCCCTGTCGTAGTCTATGTTGGAAATTTCAATAAAATCGTTTCGGCCGTTTAGTATTTATTGTTTAAGAACTAAAGGTACCAATTTTACCGGTTTTCCCCCTGTTTACCCCTTTCTGGTCCAAGTATTGAAAAAATTTATAGCCTATTGACGCTTCCAAGTAAGGATCTATCTACGTTCCAAATTTCAATAAAATCGATTCAGCCGTTTAGGCGTGATGCTCAAACAAACAAACAAACAAACAAACAAACAAACAAACAAACAAACAAACAAACAAACAAACAAACAAACAAACAAACTTACAAAGACATTTATCTATATATATAAAAGTGAATGTGTGTCTGCATGTATGTATGTTTATTATTATTAGTTTGGGATCTATAGACGGCTAAACGGCTGAACCGATTTGCTTGAAATTTTTACAGTATATTTATGTACGTCTGGAAGGAGCTATAGGCTACTTTTTTTTTGGAAATTTTAAGTGGGCGTGGTACCTCCCATACAAAGATAATTTTAAAATTCAAATATTTAGGAAACTATAATAGCTATAGTCCTCAAATTTAGCATAAGCAACTCCACTGTTTGTTTAAATATTTGCGGCGAAAATGGAAGTAGTAGCCACAGAAGGCGTGGCACCTCCCATATGATGATAATTAAAAAAAAATTATATATGGGAAACAATAAGATATATGGAACGGTTATTCTACCATCAATATTAATATTTAGGACAAGAATGGGCGGACTATCAATAGTGGGCGTGGCACCTCCCATACATATGATGACAAATTATAAATAGGGAAAGCTATATCATCTATCAATATTAATATTTAGGACAGAAATGCGCTGAATACCAACAATATTAAGTAAATGTTAAAATTTGTATACATTTGAAACCCTTATCTATATATATAAAAATGAATGTGTGTCTGTATGCATGTATGTTTATTATTATTAGTTTGGGATCTATAGACGGCTAAACGACTGAACCGATATGCTTAAAATTTTAACAGTATATTTATGTATGTCTGGAAGGAGCTATAGGCAACTTTTTGTTTTGAAATTTTAAGTGGGCGTGGTACCTCCCATACATAATTAATTTTAAAAATCAAATATTTAGGAAACTATAATAGCTATAGTCCTCAAATTTTGCATGAGCAATTCCACTGTTTGTTTAAATATTTGCGGCAAAAATGGGAGTAGTAGCCACAGAGGGCGTGGCACGTCCCATATGATAATAATTAAAAAAATTTATATATGGGAAACAATAAGATATATGTATGGTACGGTTATTCTACCATCAATATTAATATTTAGGAAAAGAATGGGCGGACTATCAATAGTGGGCGTGGCATCTCCCATACATATGATGACAAATTATAAATGGGGAAAGCTATATCATCTATTAATATTAAGTAAATGTTAAAATTTGTATACATTTGAAACCCTTATCTATATATAAAAGTGAATGTGTGTTTGTTTGTATGATTGTTTGCTTATTTGTATTTTATACGTGGAGAAAAATCATGATCAATCAATAATGTTAAGTTAAAATAAGTATACCTGTGAAAGTATATATAAATACTAATATTCTAAATTACATGAGGTAGAATCTTTTATTACCATATTTCCTGTACGAAGTAAATATTATTTATTGCTTATTAAAATAGAAACTAATTTTAGATAAACTACATAAGTATATTGTAAACCATAAGATAATATAATAAGAATTAATTTAAAAGGAAAACTGTAGATTTTAATAACTTAATAAATATATTTGTTTAACTCTAAACTTTTTATTTCATTACGATACGGGTAGCGAAGCACACCGGGTTTTAGCTAGTATATTTATATAGATATAGATTAATTTGTATTTGATGTGAATTAACAAATATTTTTAATCATTCAAAAGTTGGATGGTGAATTGAATGATGCCAAAGAATGTTAGATGTTAGGAAAAGATTTATAAAATGAATGACTGATGTTTTTTTTTTAATTTCCAATTAATATTTTATTGAATTAAGCTGAATTCGAAGCTCTGAATCCTAATAAGGTTAAATCTATGACGAACTTTATGTTTAATAAGAAATTCTTAGTTCTAACTAACGCCCTAAAATATGCTACAGCTACATAAATTGTTACCATTTTTTGATAAAACTAGATAAAACAGTGCTGTGAGTATTCTTAGCAGTATTCAGGTAAAACAGTTCATGAAAAAAATTAATTTAAAATTTTGCTGTTACTTAAATGCTCAGCTATGGATTTTGTAAATTGCTAGTTACCTATTTCAAAATTAACAAAAACAAGCAAGAGAGCTATATTCGGCTGTGCCGTAGGTTATATACCCTATACCAAATTACACTTTAATATGTAAATTTAAATATTTTTAGGAAAACAAAATTTAAAAAATTATTTTTTTAATTTGTTAGTGAAAATAAATTCATAAAGAAAAATTATTTTTTTTTTTTTGAAAAAAATTCAGAATAAAAAATATTTTCCCGATTTTGACCAATTGTAGGTCCGACTTACTTTGGCCTTGTATACGCCGTTGTAAAGGTCCTTGAAATATCTATTATTGGATATCCAGATATAGATCAAAAATAGGTAAAAAATCTTTATATCTCAAATTAAATATTAATTTATATCAATCTTCAAGTCTTAAGCATTTTTACTGGAATCCAAGTTGAAAGCAAGTGTATTATAGTCAATCAAATTGTATTATTACACTTTATATAAATAACATTAAACAGTGAAAAGGAAACATAAATTCAAGCCATATGCTTTTTGGTTGAAAAATATTTAATTTTTTCAAATGTTTTTCAAGTTTAAAGATAATTATATTTGCATTCAAGTCAAATTCCAACAATTCAAGCACATGAATGCTTGAATTTTTGGGGATTTGCTGCTTATGAGTTATTATGAAAAATACTACAAATTACTAAATTCTGTGACTGTTCTATTAACGACAATTTTCCTTTAAAAAATATTTTTGAAATACAAATGTTTCATGGTTAAGAATAAACATGTCTAATTAAATAAAAACAGAGGAAAAATTTACCCCCATATTCATAAAAAATTTTAAATTTAAACAATGTTTTAAAGCAAAATTTCCATACATAATTTGATTTTAAAACGTTGTTTAAATTTAAAAAAGGCCTTTAGTGTTTATTTCTATGAATTTTAGTGTTAAATAATTTTGTTAAACAAAATAGTCTTTTTCAACAATTAATACTCCTTTCAAAATTGATTTTAATTGTTAAAGTACACATAATGACTTACAGCAAAGAAAGAAAATACCATCACTGTTCGTAATTAATGTAGATATGGCCACGCAATAGTGTAAGCACGCCAATGTGTTGACATTTTCCACACACACACAACACTGTGTAACCGAATACTTGCGTCAAAATTTTCGACAACACTATTAGGTATATTTTTTAAGATGGAGACTACAGCTGTTCGTTAAAGACACAGCGGATTATTTATGCAAAATTACCTCAAATAAAAGTAAATTTTATACAAATTTTAACTAAAACCTATAAAATAATATGTATTCTAACACAAGAAATTAAAGTTTTAAAAGAATATTAAAAATTAAGCCTAAAAAACGGGCAAAATTAAAGCGCCCTTTCACTTAAAAAAGCCAAAAGGCAGGCAAACAAGAAAAAATCTCATTAAAAAAAAGTGTTGTGCAAAAAAATGAAAATGAATACAGAGATTTACAATAAGAAATAATATAAACTTTTATTAAAAAATATATAAAAAAAGAAATTGCCATAAATTTCCTTAATTCCATTCCAAAAACAAATGCAAAAATTATTTATTATTAAATGTTGCCCAAAAGAATCTAAACAAATATAAATTAAAATTTTTCTTTCAAGCAAATGAGAGTGTATAGCAAAGAGAGATAAATGCCATTAAAATGTACTCTTAATTTTTTTGTTTTGGTTTCTTTTATACATATTGTGCAAAAACAAAAATATACTTTTTTTTTAGTGATAATAAATAAAAACAAACAACTTACCGTGTCATAGAATGTGTTATAAACACATTGTGTAGAAAAATACAAACAATTTTGTTTACCCGGCTTATTATACCCTACACCACCATAGTGGGGAGGGTATATTGGATTTGTGCAGATGTTTGTAACGCCCAAAAATATTAGTCTAACACCCACCTTAAAGTATACCGATCGACTTAGAATCACTTTCTGAGTCGATTAAACGATGTCCGTCCGTCCGTCCGTCCGTCCGTCTGGCTGGCTGGCTGGTTGTCCATGTAAACCTTGTGCGCAGAGTACAGGTCGCAATCTTGAAGATATTTCGATAAAATTTGGCACATGTCATTTTTTCTGCCCAAGGACCAAGCCTATTGAAACTGGCTGAAATCGGTCCATTATTTCACCTAGCCCCCATACAAATTACCTCCCGAAATTGGACTTAATCGGTCATAAATGCTTAATTAATATATATATCTACACAAGTTTTTCTCCAAATAAGTTTTATATATACAGAATTCATGTCACCAAATTTGATTACGATCGGTTCATAATTAGTCATAGCTCCCATAGAAGGCCTGCTTCCGATAATCACTTTAACGAGCATAAATCTCTTAAAAATGTTGGTATACACATAAAATGCAACATAAATAATTTTCATATAGACATTAATCACACCACTTAATTTCATGGTGATCGGTCCATAATTGGTCATAGCTCCCATATAAGGCCCACTTCCGAAAATCGCTCACGAATATAAATTATTGAAATTTTGAAAGAAAAATGGTTTTGCTCATTTACTTAGTGTAGGGTATTATATGGTCGGGCTTGACCGACCATACTTTCTTACTTGTTATTAGTTAAGTTTTTGTGTGTTTTTTTTTTTTGTATACACAAAAATTGCGTCTTAAATTTTATAATTTCGTGTTGGAAAAGTCTTATTGAAAATCACAAGAATGTCACAATCTCTTAACAATAATAAAATTACAGCGTTAGCACACAACAAGTAAAACCAGTTTGAGTTAATTATTTCATATGTGTATAATTAATTTTTAAATTAAATTTTCTTATTTATTACACTGGTTTTAAATATTTTCTGTAAAATATATAAATATTTGTTTTATTAATTAGCTAGCTGGTGGCACTTGTTACACATTTTTTATTTTACTGAAATTTTATTTAACAATTTACCGTTTTTACATATTATGCTTATGCTCTCATTCTATAACTCTCTTTTCTTAGGAGTATTACTCTTTTTTTTGTGATTTTTGTTTGTTTTTTTTATTCCTTTTATTTTCATCCTTTTTTTTACTAAATTCAAATATGGCGTCTGCAGCAATTTGCAGCTGTTTATTTTATGCTCATATTTCAATTAATTTAATCATATGTTCCTAATTAATTGTGAAAGCTTAAACATATTTTAAGGGTTGCCAAGCTCTTTACTAAATTGCTATTTTTAGAGATTTATTGCAAAGTTATTCTTACTAGAAATTTTAATGTTTTTCTAATTAACTTGAATGACATTTTTTTGTAATTAAAGGATTATGATCAATGAAATCATAATTTTCATCAAAAATCAAAATTTTATGTTTTTTAATCAAAAATTAAATTTTATCGGCGTTAATTTAGAAGGATAAAAATCTAATAAGTTTTTTAGGGAATTAATGGTTTTTTAAAAAACGATTTTTGATATTTTAACACTTCCTCTCAAAACCCATTTATTATTTAGCTATTTTGAAGATTTTCAGACAACAAACATGGTTTTAGACATTTTTTAGGGGATTTCTTTAACATTTGACTGATAATTTTTTCTGATATTCAACAGTCAGGTTCTCAATGCAAAGCAATTCACATTCATTTGCAACGATCGATTGTTAAGAGTAAATTTTTATATTTTTTTCCATGTATATAAGCAGACTAAGATGCTCAAACTTTAATGTCTTGTTGGAATTAGCCTATGAGAGTGATTCCACAAAAGGAAATATAATGTCATTCAATTAAATGAGCTAAGGGGGAATTCGATACGGCCATAGCTCCGGGGATCACGATCTTAAAGCATTTTAAAATAATACGTATTTTTTGAGATACCTAGTTGTTAGTTATTGGATTATAAAGAAGGCATGTTCCGATTAAGTATGGAATAAAATATACGTCAAATTGCCGCCACGACTCTGATGACAGGCCAATTTTCTTTTCATGAAATTTTACATGACTTTGGATGCGCTCATAAATGCAGTAATATTGCATCAGAATTTGGTCGTTAAATTTGAGTCGACAGTAGAGTGTCCAAAAAACAGGTTTCCAGTTTAACCGAAAAAGTGTGTTTTTGAAAAACCGGATTCGGTTTTTGTATTTAAAAAAAACCGTTTAACTGGTTTCAGTTTTTGTCTTCCAATTAAAAAAAAAAACAGGATAACCGGTTTATATTAAATTTTTATGAAAGATTAAAAAGGTCTAACATAATTTATTTTTATAGACATTTTTGTTAAAGAAAAAATAATTACATGGTAAAGTCATGTTTTTCAGAATAATAAAATAAATAATACAATAAAACCTTGATAATTCGGTATTCCGGAGATCAGTTTTCATTACATTGTGTAATCTACAATCCAGATTCATTGAATCTTTATAACTTTTTAATCCGGATTGCATACGAACTGTAGTGTTAATCTCTATTAATTTTTACTCCATAGAGTAACGTTACTGACTTACTGACTGATTCATCATCGCACAGCCCAAACGACTGAAGCTAAAATTATGAAATTTTAACTGTGGGTTCCTCCCTACCCAAAACGATCCGATAAGAAGGGATTTTTGGAAATTCGAAACTTTAGGGGGTAAAAAGAGTAAAAACGGATAAATTATGTAACCTTGTGCCTTCAATACTAATAAAGATACAAAAAAACTTAAAATTGCTGTTACTCCATTTAAAAAATAAGCTGACATATGTTTCTAACTTTTTCGAAATTCGAATCTTTTAGGGGAGAAAATGGGTAAAAACTCTATTTTGGTACTTTTTTTGGCATCCTATGTATCTTTTAAACTAATAAACATAGAAACAAATTTTAAATCGTATTCTTTACTTATTAAAAAATAAAAAATATAAGTTTGGTACTTTTTGGAAATTCGAACCCTTAAGGGATAAAAATTGTGTTTATTTTTGGTACTTTTTTCATAAACTATGTTTTTCTACAAATTGATATAGACATATAAATATTTTATTTTAAGCTCCCACCACGATACAGAAATTTATTTGAATGTAATTTTACCACCGTAATGGGGATAAAAAAGTTACCAAACAGGGGATAAAATCGGGAAAATACATTTTATTTGAAATTATTAAGCCAATTTTGATAATTTTTTTAACATTGGTTCCTGGATTCATTGAAAAATTAACTAACATATTGTTATTTGGAACTCGAGTGCCAAGGTTTATATTGGGCCAAATCCGGGTAAACAGTTTGGTACTTTTATTAAAATATATTTTTTTTTGAGCACATTAACATAGATTTTAATCGTTTGAGACATGACTGTAGCATAAACAATTTTGGCAAAATTCAATATTTTTAAAATCAAACTTGAGGGGTGTTCAAGGAGGAATAGGGAAATTGGTACTTTTTCCCTAATGGTACTTTTTTAATCTTTTAAATTATTTCACTTATCGACATTAAAGTTAGCTGATATGTATCTGAGTGAAGTTAGTGTTAGGAATAGGGGATAATATTTAGGTATCAAAATGTGAAAACTGAACTATAGGTACTTTTTTATTGTTCTAATGGTACGTTTTTAATTTTCTATAACAATGGACTTAGAAACATGAAATTAAGCATATATGGTCCTAAGTGAGTGAGAATTCTAGGTGGAGACTTTCTGGTACCTTTTCTTTATTCGAATGGTACTTTTTGTAATTCCTCCAATAATGAACCTAGAAACATGAAATAAAGGTTATATGGACCCAAAAGAGTGGGAAACCACAAGTGTGAGCTTTTTGGTACTTTTTCTATTTTCTAATGGTACTTTTTTAATTTTCTATAACAATGGACTTAGGAACATGAAATTAAGCATATACGGGCCTAAGTGAGTGAGAATTCTAGGGGGAGACTTTTTGCTACTTTTTCTTTATTCGAATGGTACTTTTTGTAATGAATTAAAAAACTAGAGACATGTTATCCTGAATTAGTATTAATTCACAAAGGGAGACTTAATAGTACTATTTATTTCATCCAATTGGGGTGGCGAAGCGCACCGGTTCAGCTAGTAATAAAATAAATAATACCGATAACTAAACTTTTTGGCTTTAATTCCATATGTTATTTCATTCATATCATAAATACCATCACTTTGATGTCTAATTTACATAATGTGTTTACATTTATTGAATTCTTAATAAGAAATATATCAATATTTTTAAAAAATGGTAGATTTAGAAAATATATTTCATTAAAACCAGTTAACCGCCTTACAAAAACCAGTTTGTCAAAAAACCGAAAAGTTACAAAGATGAAAAAACCCGTCGACCGGTTTTCGGTTTTGGATACTCTAGTCGACAAGTTCGATACAAAATGTGCCAACACCAACGCGTGTTCTTAATAACTTCTCAGAAGGACGATTATGTTGTCCGAAAATATCACGAATTTTAAGAAATGTAACTTTAACAAAACCATTTTCATAGTGAATTTTGATTATTTTAATGCGATTTTCAAGCGAAATTGAATTCATTGTAACAATTGCCAATGCATCTACTACGAATACGTAAAAAAACTAAATGTCGAAACTATTAAGTTCTTTTTGAAAAACCTTTTATTTGACAACATGTATTTTTTTATCAACATTGAAATAGCAGTGCAGGATTATTGAATTCATTTGTTTTATTATACCCTTCACCATGAGGGTATATATAAGTTCGTCATTTCGTTTGTACTTTCTACATTTTCCATGTTCAGCCTGTTCGTCTATCCAACTGTAGGTTGAAATCATCCTTCCAAATCCCCTAAAAAACTTACAAATATGATTGATACATCGATATATCGGGAATTCTTCTAATTCGGTTGCTATTTGAAATTGAAAAAATTGGCCCACAAATAGCTGAGATACATATAAGGAAAAAACCAGGACAACCTCGATTTTTGTATCTGTATCTGGATTACTAAGTCATTAATATAGACAATATGGATAACCATTAATAGCCATTTATAAGGCCAAAGTAAGTCGGACCTACAATTGGTAAAAATCGGGCCAAAAAAATTTTACACCGAATTTTTTTTTCACAAAAAAAAATTTTTTTTTGTAAAATAAACACAAATAAATAATTTTTTTTTTTAATTAAAAAAATAATATAAAAAAAATATTTTTGCCTAAAATTTTGTTCGCTAATAAATTAAAAAAAAATTAAATTTTTTTTTAAGTAAAATTTGGTGAAGGGAATGACAGCCGAATATAGCTCTGTAACTTTTTTTTAAGAAGTCAAACATTTTGTAAATTATGTTAAAAATGGTCGCGCAATAGATTGCATCTTTGCTTGACGAAAATTAATTTTAAAGTTAAGAAAGTAGGGAAAATCTTTTCCAGATATTCAGCTCTATTTCAAAAGCTATTGAATATAAAGGAATAATAGAAAATAGGGACTCCAAACGGAAAACTCCACCTCAGAATGATCGAAATATGGCCAGAATCATCAAATGTACTCCATTAAATCTGTCAAGCTAACAAAAACAGAATTAAATTTAGAAGTTATTGATTTGACTGCAAGGAAATAGCCACTACTAACAAAAATACATAGTGTTATTCCTTTGGAGTACGATGGATGCCGACTGCAGGGAATATATTCAACGTCCACTCTATTCTGCTTGTCAAACACCGTACACTACGAAATCTGTGAAAATATTTAAAAATTTTGTGGTACTGCTGATTTTTTGTTCGCAACTGTATATTATTTTCTTAAGGTCTACCGACCAATTCTATCATTAATAATCTCCCAATATGGCACAATAACGATCGTTTTCATTGACAAAAAGATTTTCTTTCTGGATGCTATGGAATTTAGCATCTTTTGAAATGGACCTGTATCCAATGCCAATCATATTATCTTGTCCTGCTACGCTGATAGTTCAGAGACAGTTCTGTGTTTTGGCATCATATAAATTTCACTTAAGCAAAAGCTTTTTTTAAAGAATTTTTTAAAATTTGTAATTTCAAAGCAATAATAACTTTTGCGCGCAATGAGAAAAATTATTAACGCGAACAGTTTAGCTTGCCGAAGTATCATTGTACACAACTAGGGTATTCAATTAATCGGGTTTCTGATTTAATCGGTTAATCGAGCAAATAATTAATCGGGGTTTAGATTCAATCGGTTAATTTTGAATTATTCGATTATTCGATTAACCGAGTAATTTCTATTTTAATTTTAAATTGAGAATAAAACAACGAATTTTGTGTACCTATTTAAGAATGTTATTAGTAAAAAGAACAAAAACATAAAAACCAAATAAAACATAACAATTCAACAAAACCAAATAAGTAATAGCAAAACAATAATATGGTATCTGAGACCTTTTTTATGCACATCTGAGTTTTTTTATGATTTTAGAGAGATCTTCTGAAATAAGCTTTTTAAAAAAGAATATAATTGAAATGTTTTCTTTTTAAACGATTTTTTTTCATTAGTTTTAATAAAACTTGACTTGGAAAGAACTCTCTCACTGATTAGATGTTGGAGAAATCAAAAGTAAGGCATGATAATATCCAATTTCTCATATAAAATCCTCATATATATGTTTGAAGTCCTTTTTGTATTTTTTTTTTTGGATTATGAATACTTTTAATAGTTTCTGATAAAAGACTCCTTTCAGTTATGTCTTTAGATTATCAAGTCGTCCTCCGACTCATTAGGACAAAGATAATCATAGTACATTCTAGAAAAAAATGTATTTCCCAATTCCTTAGTTTCAATTTTTGTGCTATACTTCTAAAAAACTATTGCTAGAAGTTAATGTGCATGAGTTAATACATAAAATTAGTGTGCTTAAAACTATATTTCTATATAAAGTGCAAAACAAAAAGAAATTTCGGTTAATTGGTTAATCGATACAAAAAAATCGACAATTTTAAATTATTAACCGACCAAAATTAATCGGTTAACCGATTGAATACCCTATACACAACCAACAAATGGCGTTGGTGTCATAAGAAAAAAAATTTTGAAAATAGTTTTCAGATAAATTCTCCAAAATTATTGATATTTGATAAAAGGTCATCAAATTACGGAATATAGTTTTAAAAAAAAGTTACTCATATCTCAGATCTTTATGAACAGATATAGCTGATTTTCTATATCGTAATACTCGAATATTGATTTCAACCGATATACTGACATCGTCATATCAACTTCTCACTATAACGATACATAATATCTATATTCGGCTTAATTTCAAAAACAAATTTTGTATTCAGATTTTCTGTTATCATGCCGCCCGCCCGTCTTTCAATGGTTTCAGCTGGATATATGCAACACAAGGAGTTGGAATCTTTTTACCCAACGAAGAAATTTTTTAACATTTCGTCGGGGTTGGCAACCCTTTACGGAATTCCGCTTCAATTATTGCTTATTACTTGATAATTCTCTATTAACATTTAATATTCACACGCAAACACAGAAATTTCCTCTTCCTTATTTTTCAGTCAATCCTCAGTTAAATTTAGTTTAAATGTCTCCCTTCATACCTCACGGTATATTTCATATTTTTGTTGTATTTTGTAGTTGTTTTAGTTAGTAAATAAATTTTCGATTTTTGCTCCCATGGAGATTTATGTGTGGACATGAGAAAAAAGAAATTTGTATATTTTGCAAAATAAACAATACCTACTACAATAATAAAACTCTGCTGTCAGGCAAATAGAGAGACAGACATCTTCAATGTTTTGATTTGTTTTGTTGGACATAATCAAACACACATGCATGAAGAAGACTGCTAACATTATTGTTTTTGTTATTTTTTTGTTTGTTCGTTCGTTCTTTCTTTCTTCCTTTATTTGTATTAACTTCTGCAGTTGTAGATGTTGTGTTTATTTTGTTCGTCAAACCAATATTCTTCATGCAGTAGTTGTTGGTTGTTTTCTTGTTATTGTTGTTTGGCTTATTTTTTTCCTTCAAATTTGATTTCGTTGTTGTTGTTGTCTGACTGGCTGGTTAGCTGAAGGAAATGTAGGAACAAAGAACAAAACAAAACTAAAGTGAACTAAAGTAAAGTAAATGAAATAAAGTGAAAAATAATAAAAAATAAACGTCCTGTACTGGATGGATGGAGTAAATGAAGATGGTGATGATCCCCTAACTGTGTGTGGTGTTTTTTTTTTTGTTTTTTGCAATTATTTTTGTTATGTTGGAAACAGCTAGAAGCAACAACAACGGAATAAAAAATATTTCATAATGTATTTTAGTTTGAGTTTGTACCTTTCAGGAGAATGTTGGTTGTATAAGTAAAAGAGAAATTCCACAGAAACCCAACCAAATTCAGTTCTAATTTGTTATACTTGTAATTTCCAAATAATACTAAAAAAAAAATCTACCAGACAAGCAAAAATATAAAAGAAAGAAAATAAATAATTTTTGCATTTATTGTTGAAATTAAGAAAATTTATTTTCCTAAAATGTGCCTTAAAAAGATATCAATCAAATTTGTTCTTTTTTTTTTAGCTTCAATATGTGGTCATTTTTTATTAACATTTCAATATAAATTAATATTAAAATAAACTAATAAAAGCAAAAAAGAAATTATCATATCCTTAAAAATTAAAAAAAAAGAAAAGTTCATATAGAAAAGTGTACCCCATCAATAAGAAAAAGTACGTAAACTAATTTTATAAATAATTAAAGTGTTTAAAATACCTACATATAATCATTATTATAGTACATATTAATAAAATGAAAATGTCAAAATATCAAACAAAAAAAATCATGTTATAACTTCCCAACTTAATTTACATTGTGCTAGACTTTGAAAGCAACAATAAAATTTATGTTTTTTTACCCTCATCCAAGTGAAAAATAAACCAATAATAGAGAGTGCACAAAAAATTATACTCAAAACTCCGAATTTTCTCTCTGTGTTTTTTTTAATTTGTATTTTCCTATATCCTTGTTACTTGTATAAGGGTTGCCATGACATTGAAAATTCTACCTACCTTTAAAGCACTTTACTTCCCTGATAAAGCAGAAGATATCCTTTGGTTTACAACCGCATATTATCTAATCCATCATAGAATTGTCGAGGTTGGAGCCCCGCAGTTACAGACAATATGTTCTACAGTTTATATTTTTTCTTCAATATCGTTGCGTTCACTATTCCAGTATCCTGGTATCTTACACAGTTTTAACTCGAAGTTTTCCATCAAACCGTTCAGGTTCCAAGGGAGTTATTGTCTAATTCGATTCGAAAGAAAACATTTTCGAAATTTAATGTGTACAGAAATTTGTATGATTTTCCAAACAATAAAAAATAATATTCCTCCTGCTTAGATTTGACTCTCTGGGGTCTTTAACGCCGCCTAACTTAAAAAGTCATAATATTCTAGGTAACATTTTCCAACAAGAGATCTGAAACTTTCAACACCAACAGGATTTCCACCTTAAAGACACTACCTTCACAACTAAAAGTCTTCAAAGAGTCGTTGGCTTTTTACATCTTCGATCCGACAGTACATTCCTATCCGTGATCACAATTGACTTCCGTAATCATGTATACCCAGACAAACGGATCGCTCAGAATCGATGTGCGATGACTTTAACAGAGCTGATACGTCTCATGTTGTCATTCTCATTACATACTCCTTGAGGGCTAGTAAGTGAAGACACATTTCAAGTAATTCTCAGAATGCATTATTGAGTTCCTGCAGGCGTATTGGATATTTCCTCTCCAGTATAATTTACTGTCTAAGAAAATTCCTAAATACTTCTTCAACAACTAGTGAAAGTTCCAACCAAACATTTCAGTTTGCTTGGGTTTCAACCCCAGTCCTTAGAAATCGGCCCACAAACGGCCGTTTGCATGCTTGGAACAAATTTACCCATGATCAGTATTACTGCGTCATTTGCCACACTCTTCCGGCCACGTTTCTCACAGAGTTATAGGATCACGTTAATTACCAGCAACCACATTATTGGCGATGCCTCCTTGCGGATTTCCCCTGGTTGAAACCAAAATTAAGAACTCTTGGAATCGGGACACATGCTAGAAGCATGGGCCTACGGTACAATGATTACTGTAGAAGCTGCCATAATGAAGAAGAGGAAGAGACTGTGTATCACCTTTTCTGCCAATGTCCGGCTCTGACAAACCATTCCTATCATTTTTGGACGAGCTATCAAGGATGAATCTGAGACGAATCTATTCCTTCATTCGGGAATCTGGTTGGTTTAATTTGGAGTCAACGGAAGTACTGCAAATACCCTGATGACTACCCCTTGGGTATCACAATGGGATCAGATTTGAATGGACCCAAGTGAGCTGCTTGAGGAGCGGCTGCCCATGGAACCTATATTCCTTATGCTGTAATTCTTGTTCAATCTTACCGACTACGTCAACAGCGGCTAATGTCTAAAAGGGATTTCTAGACACCAGTTAGGATTTCTCGCAGTCATTTTGAAGATGAAGCCACTGACATTACAAATCATTTCCGAGCCAGCAATTTTATCCTTGTCCTTAACCCCCTGTCTATATTTGACAAATATTTATCATAACAATTAATGACGTTTGTTGTCAAGACAAAGTTGACAAAGCAAAAGCACTAACAATTTTGTCATAACCAGGATGCACTAAGTAAGGTGAAATCAACAACACAGCTGATTTTTATTTATTTATTTTGAAAATGCTTGGGTTTTGTCAAACTGAATTTATTTTGAAAAAATAATATATTTTATTTTCAAAGAAAAAAATGTTTAAATCAAAAAACATGAATGAAAATGTTAATAAAAAGATTTAATATAATGAAATTTGGATAAAGCACTATTAAACCGTTGTTCTTTTTCAAATATAATTTAAATTTAACGGCAGTTTTTTAGTTAATATGCCAAAATAAAATTTGTTTATTTTTTATTTGACAAATTCAATTTTGACAAAACCTATGCTCTTGTCAGCAACAAATATTGTCTTTGTTGTGTTTGTTGTCGAAACGCTCTCACCGTACTTATTACATCATGGTCATAACGATACTTACTAATAAAAGGATACTAGGTATACCTCATGATAAAATTATAGAAGATAGTTCGAATCTATTCCGGATAATTTTTTATGTTGACAACCACTTTGAAGTTTATCAGAAATATATAATAATAAGACCAACGTTCAAGACCGAATTATGTTAACAAAACTCTCAAAGACTTTTCAAAGTCGGTTGTGATTTCAATTTCTGTCCTATTATACTTGGATTTGATTTAAGTTTAAGAAATTGTGTACCTTCAAAAACTATGTACGTAAAGGGTCTTTCATTAAGCGATATCGAAATATTGTATTCGTTTGATAGAACTATCAATGCGATTATGTATTCTCCATGATTGGCGCATTAATCAGGCTGAATTTGACCGAAGTTGGCTTTGAGGGTAGCTGTGTCATATCGGTGGCCAACTTATATTACCTCCACGTGAGATGACCATGCCCTAAAGTCGCTCGAGCAGAATGTCAAATGTGGCATGAGCTGTTTAGTACATAGCGACGTCCTGTTGAAACCGAATTTCTTTGATTTCCATATTCAAAGAAGTTGGTTGACATCGTTCTCGAAGAAATATGGAACGATGACGCCGCCAGCCCAAAATCCTCACCAAACACTGACTTTTTCGAAAACATTGGAGACTCTTGGATCTCATGTGGATTGGCATCGTCCCAAATTCGAAAATTTTGTTTGTTGACGTACCCGTTCATCCAGAAATTGGTCTCATCGTGTAAAAACGCTGCCCGAACATCAATTTTATCATTTACACTTGTTGAACGCTATATCCGTCCATGTTGATTTGTCTGAACTATTTTGTTTTGACAACTGTCTAAGATCGTAAGTCCCCATTGGAAGACCCTTTATGATGAGATGACACTGTATAGCCAGTCACACATTTCGTTCGGATTTTGTTTCAGCTTCAGATTTCGTTTCGTTTTGTAAATTCCTAAAATAGTTAATCACCCCTATCGGCAAAACATGTGAAATTTATGTTCCCATGAAATATCCATTTCCCTCGAAAGAGAATTTGCTATCGTGATATTCCCTTAAACCTTTCATTCACAATAGTTAACTTTGTTCGTAACAGATGTTTATTGTTTACAAAATTCCATCTAAAAATTTCCCATGTAGGGGAATTTTTTCACGTGAACAAAATTGATGAACGAAAAATGGGAAAAGGGAACACATTTCATGTGAAATATTGATTCGCAATAGGGGTGAATCATTCTGTATTTCTCATCAATTCCACTTTGAAAACTGAAAGTACCTACCTAGTTTCATTACGAAAAGATTTTTAGTTTTACTTTTTCTGAAGAAGCAAAATACGGAATTAATTTCTATCGGAATGGAATTCTGTGCCAGGGGTATGTATGTATTTGAACACAAATTTTCACCAGAAATAATTTATTAAAATGGCAACCCTGAACAAGTAAAATTTTATCATAAATCTCTAATTCCCTTATTTATAATTTTGTTTCACACAGAACACCTCTAAATAATCGCAAAAAATCTTAGTTCCGAACATTTTAAACGAAAAATAAAAGAAATAAATAACACTTACAAATAAAGTGTAATAAATGAATTAAAGTAAACATTTGCAATACAATATTTAATTTACATACCTACAAAACAGAAAAGAGTTGTTAAGAATTATATGACAATAAAAGAAAAAAAAAATAGTAAATAACTACCATCAACATACTCTCTTTGAATTTGGTGTAAATGAAAAAAAAAAGCAAAAGAAAGAAATAAGAAACAAAAAACTTGTTTATTTATTCTTATCTTGATTTCTTTCTAAAGTTTATAACCAAAACAAATACATATTCCCTCACCAGCAGTAACCAACCAACAACTAAACCAGTCAACCAACCATCTGTTTCGACCTCTATATAACTTTCTTTTTATTCTACCATCTCCCATCCACAACAGCAACAATATTATTTGCCCACCTCTTTCTTGGCTCCCTCCCCGAAAAGCGAACTCTTCCTTCGGTAAAAAGTGTACACTCTGTTCGATTGTTTGTGTGTGTTAATGCGAACCTGTATTGTTTGATTTGTTGTTGGTATAGTCTCCGAAAAGTATAAAAAAAACAAAATAATAATCAAACACACTCACTCGAACGCACACACAACCAAAACATAAATTGAAAACAAACAAACAAAAACATTGAACGAACCTAAGAACGAACGGTGTGTTGTTGTGTTGTGTTGTGTTTGGTGTGGTATGATGATGTTTGTGTTGTGTTGTTTTCTTGTGTGTATATTTATCACAATGTAAAATATTTATGGTGAGAAGAAGAGTACGTAAAAGAAAAATAATAATAATAATAAACAAAACCACAACTCAACATACACATACATATAAGTAATATATAAAACAAATAATTAAAGAAACATAACATAGAAGAAAATAAAAGAAAGAAACCCAGTGACTGAGTGAGAGAGTTTATATACCTACATATATTGAATAAACTATAACTAACGAAACGGTGTTTCAACATCACCAACAAACGACACCAACTCAATAGCAGCAGCAGCTACAGGCAACAATTATTGTCGACATTACCATATGTACGGTGATCAATTCATCCTCCCTCCAACATTCGACAACCATTCATTCGTTTAATCAATTAGCTATTCTCACTCATGGTGTATTATTAAAGTTTTCATTTTTATTATTTTAATTTATTTTTTGTCTTGTATGATGAGGTTTGAGCATTTTCCATAACACACGAAGAGCTGATGAAGTAGAAGTGTGCAATGCAACCTTAAACTCTCGATCCGAATTGAATCAGAAAAAAACAACCTCTACAATTACGATCATCATAATTAACAATCAATACATGCAATACAACTCGTTACCGCTGCAACAACTAACATAGAAAACTAACATCATTATCACTATATCATCATCATCACTGTCATCATTATTAAGAATTTCAAATAAAAAAAAAAAAAATTATCAAAGAAAAACGTAACAAAAACAATATACTCTGAATAATCATTTGGCCATCTCTCAAGTGTGTTGCTTGAAAAAATGTCAACGTTCTTAAATAATTTCTTCCCAGCAGGTAAGAAAAATAATAAAAATTTAGAAATATACCTATTTTTATTTACTTTTTTCATTATATTGTATCGTATCTTATTGCAGAAATACATCATATGTATGTTGAAATTGGTATTAAATACTCAGTTAAGTCAGTTAATTCTTATGTTATTATTAAAAGTATTAAATGACTTTTTGTTTTCAAAATTGCATAAAAATCAAAGCTGTGATATTGTATTGTAATTAAATCGAATTTGGATTTACTTTATAGAAATGCTGAGAAACTACATTATTTAACTCCCTTCCGATAGGCATGTTTTTGAAATTTATAAAGAAATTAAGTTTAAGCCACTGGCAAAAAACATATTGTTACGTTTTTACCTTTTAAAAACGTTGGTTTATTTTCTTTAAATAAACCGGATACTTTTGATTTCAAATAACAAGCAGTTTTAGTAGTTTCTAATTTGTAACAACTCTTTATTTATTCAAATGTACAACAACAACTGTCTAAATGGTCACTCAGTGTCTATTTACACGTTTATTAATTCGCTGAAATGCACACACACTTTATAATGTACAAACTTAAATGTAGAAGACAGTTGATGTTAACTCAAACAGCGCCAATGACCATCTCAACTCATGACTGCCACCTCTGCTACTATTTATACACACGGCATCTATCGTGAATCTTCTACAATGATCTCAACGGACAAACTAGTACATTCGAGTTCTAGAGCTGTCGATAACACCATATAATTCTCTGGTATTACCATAAAAATCTAATGATTCTAATTTATGTTGGATTTAATCTTTAAGTTAGAAATTAGTAGTACAGATCTTTGGAACAGTTTTATGTATTTCAATATTTAATACATAAAACATATAGTTATTTAATTTTATTTGACCTTTTTGTTTCACTTTAATATGATAATTATTCAAGCTTGAGGTCTTTTTTATAAAAATATTTCAATTTTTATTTCAATTTTAAAGTAATACATAAAACTGTAGTTGAACCACCTTGGCCTTATGTTTGTTGATCCACCTATCAATTATAACGATTAATTAATCCCTGGTTGGTCATGTTTTTTCAACGAGCTGTATCTTCAGGTTATAAATTAAAAATAATAGAAGATGGATAATTCTAGAAAAAATTATGGATGATTTCT
This sequence comes from Calliphora vomitoria, assembly GCA_942486065.2. Classification (NCBI taxonomy): domain Eukaryota; kingdom Metazoa; phylum Arthropoda; class Insecta; order Diptera; family Calliphoridae; genus Calliphora; species Calliphora vomitoria. Next base: position 27,035,987 of record OW818031.2, on the reverse strand, counting down.
TGCGCTTATCGGTTTTGAATAAATTGAAATTAAAGAAGCAGCTCGAGCCTTTCTCTTTCGGAAAGGGCTTTAAAACATTGTAATTGGTTTCAAAAACATACATCGTTGACTGTGTTTAGGAATCACATTGGACATCAAAAGTACAGATCAGTTTAGCTCACAATTTCGTGAGTTTCCAGATCTGTGAAATGTTGAATCTATTACAAATCAAAATGTCTTGTTTGTGATTAACATAGACAAATGCTCCAAGAACTTTATCTGACAATTGCGTTTGTGGTCAAAGATGGTTCACAAGCCCAAATGACCGTGCAAAATAAGGTTAATATGCCTCTCAATTTTCATTTTCTGTCATTCAGATAGTGCCAAGAATTTTGTTACTCACATCTTCAGAAGTCACGATTGGTCATAAGATGGAAGGTTTTTTTAACGTTGGCATGCCTATTTTATTAAAATTTCCCTATATTATGATTGTCTAAAAATTTGTTTTGCAGGAATTTTATTTATACGGGATCTTTACATATTTAATGTGTAGAGCAATGGTGTCCATTTCATTGTGCTTTCGCGCTGACTAACAACACATATATTCTTATTCTCTTTTGTTTAGTAGTCATTGAGACAGCGATAAATGCACACGCTAAGCGGATGTATTACTATTTTTTAACTTTTTTAAATTTATTTTTCATGATCACTGAAAGAAATATTTGAATGGTTTAATATATTTTAACTTTAAAAAATCATTATAGTTCTCTCTGGTTTTTCCCTCAATTTACTTTTGTGAACAATTTTTTTCAGATTTGAAATGATTTAAATCAAGACAGCGTAATTAGATAAATTTGCCGAAAATTATTAATATCAAACTCTCAATTACTGAGCTATGATAATATGTCGCAGACAATTTTATTAATTGTTAACTTGATTATTGTTAACAAATAAAGCCTTTAAAATCTTTTATTTATTTCACAAAAATTTTCTTTTAGTGGACCTCTCTCCTTCGCTTACCAACCCAAATAGAGTTTTAGCTTTGGACATCCCTGGTGTAGAGTGTTGTGCGATCTACTCTCCCATCTAGAGTTAAACGAAATCGTCAATTTTAACGATCGAGGAAACGAGATAGTGCCAGTTGTACTTACTACAACTAACAAACAGTTTCAAATGCAGCAGGCTTTTTTTGTTAGAGTGTGTGGTAGTCTAAATCGTTAATTGTGTCAATTATTTTAAAAGCACTAGTCCCGTGACAAGTGAATGTTCAATTGTAGCAAAATGTTGAATATGTATCAATGAATTTTAAAGAAATCTGGTAAAAAAAATAGATATAATCAATTGATTTTAATCGCAATATCCAACACGGAACAGGTGCTTGCTTTTGGATAAGTTCCGTAACCTGTCCAAGAGTGCTTGAAAGGTGTCGACCTCCTACTAGGCCATCGCCATTTTTAAGTGATACATCTCCATTATATAAAGTGATAGAGTTATAACTGGTCCCTATCACTTTGGAACTGGTCATGTGAGAAGCTTTGTCTTAGTTCCTATCCTCCTAGGGTAAATTAAACGATTTGGATAATGAGCGACTGAACTCTACTCTATTCGATGAAAAATGGATTAGATCTTTTCGAAGAAAGATCAAATCAGCACTACAAACCGAATTAAAAGATCTATAGTAATATTGTCATCCACTACAAAGTACAGAAGCTTAAAATTTTCCAAATATATTGGACCGTAACAAATGCTTTTCATATGATTTTATTAACGGGAAGATCTTTCATTTCTTTCCAGGATTTATCGAGGAGTTACATCTCCTCTTGGCGTCTCCAGGTGTAAGCGAGCCTCTTAGTTCGTCTTGATCCTTGAGGATTATACTAAACCGTCTGTTTCGTTATGTCGTGTGGCTCAGCCTTCTAATTTATATTTCAATTGAGCTCAATATGGCCATGTGCATAGGTCACGATTAGGCTTGTTTGTGTTCCATCTTTAAAGGAACACATATTTCACATTAATATTAAACAATATTAACTTCGTACGAGGCGTTATGTTCTGGGGTATCCAGAATTTATTTAATGTTTCAAACACTTGGTTCGTCATGCCTAGTCTATTTTGTATATCGCTGTTGCTTCCTTGATTACTTGATACGTAAAGGAGCACAGATTTCACATTGGTATCGAACACTTTAAACTTCATGCGAGTGGGTATGTTCTGATATATTCAGAATTTACATATATACATTTAAAATGGTTGGTTCGCTTTGCACTATCTATTTTGGATATCACTATTGCTGCTAAGCATGATATAAGGCTTCCCCAATAGCTGAAGATTTCAACGTTTTCGCTGAGTTGTCCCAACATTTGCATTTCACGTTTCGTTATTGTTCATGTATAGCAGCACAGCTTCGAGCGAGTAGGTTTCGACGGCTTGGTTAACCTTGTCCAGTCTACTTTGGGTATCGCTGCTATGGTTTGGTTTTCCAGATAGCAGAAGCCATAGGGTAAAAAAAACCTAAGTCTATTGTGAGAAACCTAACGCTTGCAACATCAAAATCCATGCCAGTCAATATGAAAGAAATCGCCAAAAATACATTTGTATCCTTCTTCAACTTTCATTGTAATGTATTAAAAAAAAAAAACAGTTGTTTGCCTCTACTGAAAATTTTTTAAATTTTGAGTGACTGCCTTTAGAGGAATCAGTGCGATATATATACAAATTTGTTGTATTTTTGTCTGACAATCGTAGTGTCTCGCCTCTATGTATAGTTGTCTATGCTGTTACAATTCGAACCTTAAAATTATGAATGATCTAAAGTTTTAATAAAATTTGGTTTAAACATCGCGCCCAAAAAGTCTTAAAATCCCTACTATTTTAAATAGGAAATAATAATTAGATTCAGAAACTTAAATCTAATTATATCCAAATTCGTAGGATATATAGGGACTTCGGAAACCCAATTCCAACTTACACACGTACATTGTTATGTGGACTTCTCTACATTTAAGGATCCATAATACTTATATATAATAGGGTGACAATCAGTTGTATGGTAAAAAATTTGAGTTCGATTTTTGAAGAGTGCCGGGTGGAATATTGTGACACTAGGTCTAAAAGATAAGTACTGAAAATTTGAGCCAAATCGGACAACGATTTCGGGACGCGCATCGAGGTCAAAGGTCAGATATATGCAAAATGTTACTATTTATATGAAATAGATTTGTAAAACTCCTTAACTTTCTGCATTATGTTACATAAATATGTAGGTTTATTTATATTAATGAAAATTACAGTCAAAAAAATATTTTTCAGATTAAACCTATATCTCCTTTGGGTCAAATTGACCCACAAACTGTATTATCGTTAAAATTCGGAAAAAATGCAAATTTTTCAGTTTTTGTAAAAATTTTGCTACTAAATAATTATTTTTGCAATCGAATGCATAAGAATCGAAATGTGTACGTAATTGTCGTTCTAATGAGATATAAAAGATAAAAATTGGTTAAAAAATTTTAAAGTTATTAAAAATTCCCCAGACCATTAACGTGTCTCAGGCCACTTGAACAAGTAATGTAGGAAGAAAATTAACATATTTTAAGAAATATTAAAATAAAAGCTATTTTTACTTAAAATATATCCGTATTTACATTCGTATGAGTTTTTGTCTTTGTAGAATACCGTTAACCTATTTGCAGGGATGGCCAAAAAAATTAATTTTTTTTACGGCAGTTTCAAACCTCCATTTTCAAATTTTTAAAAATTTTCTTAAACAAATTTCCGAATTTTTTGATCATCACATTGGGATTTATTGAGATCATAATAGAGAATAAAAATATGAAATATGAAAATTATGTCAATACCTCTTACAGTTTTTTCGTACCTACGATTTAAATTTTGTGATTTTCGGGAAAAAATATTTTTTAGGCCATAATTTGGCGAATGAGAGCAATTTCCTTACTGTAACGAATTTTAAGTAAAACCTACACAGAATCTTATAACTCAGATAATTTTAGATATACTATGAAAGTTTTACTAAAATCGGAAAACGTTAACCCTTAAATGGTGAAGGTCAAAGGTAAAATTTAGCAATATTTGGAATTTCTAAATGAAATATAGCGAAATATTGTACATTTTTGAACAAATTTTAAGGAAACTTGCGAAAAATATACCTTAAGGCCTAAAATATACAATAACAGTGCAAAAAATGAAAATTAACCCTTAAAATCACTTGGGGTCAAAATGACTCTATATTTGACTGTGGTTTTCGCGATTTTAAAAGTTTGGACCCCAAATTATATTAAGGGTTAATTTCCATTTTTGCACTGTTATTGTATATTTTAGGCCTTAAGGTATATTTTTCTCAAGTTTCATTAATAACTTTAAAAATGTGTCATGTGTGTTACATTTCAATCGAAGCACTACTTGTAACCATAAAATCGGTCATCGATTCGCGCAACTTATAGACGACTGTTTTATAGCAATATTGTGTTCAGCGATGAGGATCATTTTTGGGTTTGTTAATAAACCAAATTGCCTCATATGGAGTAAGACCAATCCACAACAGACCCTACAGACTCCATTACATCCAGAATAATGCACCGTTTGGGGTGGTTTACACGTTGGTGTCATCATCGGACCTTATATCTTCAAAAATGAAGCCGGAGCTAGAGTTACGGTCAATGGAAATCGCGAAAAATTATTTTTTTGTTTGAAAATATGGATGACATTGATCCGGGCGAAATGTGGTTTCAACAGGAAGGCGGTCGACGACCGCAACCATCGATTTATTGAAATCAAATTTTGGCGTTAACTTGATTTCGATAAATGAACCTTTCAATTGGCAATGCTTGTGTGATTTGACACCTCTCCATGATTTCCCGTGGGGCCACGTGAAGTCACTGGTCTATGCTGATAAACCAGCAACAATTTAAGCCTTGGAGACCAACATTTTCGTGACTATGCTCCAGAAATTGACCCAAAATTGAACGTCCACAATGCTCGAAATCATTTTCAAATGTTAATGTCATGTATCTTTAAAAAAAAAAAATAGATTAAAATTTACTTTTTTGTGTTTTGTTTTACAATTTCAAGTTCTGTCGGGCTTAACAAAAAAACACCCTTTATTTACAGTACCTAAGTATGTACTTGCATGTTTATTGTACCAAATCTTTATAATATTTTGAAATTGGAACCTTGTTTTGAAAACTTTTTTGACTAAGAACTGGTTCTTTCTGTCTTCTTTATTTTGTTTTTGTGGTGGTTGATTGTTGTTGACTTCTTTTTCTTTTTCTTGAATTTTATATTTTTGTTTTTACTACAATTCCAGTTTTATATAAGTTTGTTTTAATTCAAAAAAAAAAAAAAAAAAAACACTGGCACTCACTTCGTGGACCTGCAACCACAAAAACCGGAAATGACATTTTTTTGTTTGTCTTGAACATGGGGTATGATAAAGAGTGTGTGAGTGTGCGTATGTTATTCTACAAGAATTTACCTGTTGTTTGTTTTGATCGTATGTAATTGTAATTTTATTTGAGTTTCTTTCAATGTGTATCATATCATTTCATTCCATTATCATCATCATTATCTTTATAATTATTATTATTATTAGTTTTACTATTTTTCTTTTATTTTTGAGTTTTTTTTTATTTTATTATAGTTGTGGTTCTTGTGTTAAAAACCATAACAGAAAAACTTGCAACATTAAACTTGTTTTTTATGCAGCAAATGTAAAGAAAATAACCAGAAACAGACACAGAAATACGTTTTTATGTTGTATATTGTTGTTTGGCTTGCTGCATGCAACAAAATCATAATAAAGAACAGTTTTAAACTACAAAATGAAACTTGAACTTTAAACAAAAACAGATTAAAAGAAAATAAAATTAAAATGAAAAAAGATTCAAGTTTTTTTTTTTTGCTCATGCAACAAAATATCTATAAACATAGCTTGTTCCCTATTTATTTGACATAAAAAATATTTTACATACTCGTATGTATGTATATGTGCTATCACATGTGATATGCTATGTGCTGCTATGATATCTGATATGATCATATTAAATATCTTGTCATAAGATACGTAATGTTTAGATAGTATATATTGTTACATTTTAACCTTTTTAAAACGTTGGTTTATTTCCTTTAAATAAGCCGGATTCTTTTGATTGCAAATAAAAGCCGTTTAGTAGTTTAAAATTTGTAACAACTATTTATTTATTTAAAATGGACAACAACAATAATTCAAATAGTCACTTAGTGACTTTATACACGTTTATCAATTCGCAGAAATGCACACACACTTTATGATGTACAAACTTAAATGTACAAGACAGTTGATGTTAACTCTAACAGCGCTTATGTTAAACTCTCTCACGACTGCAATCTCTGCCACTATTTATACACACGCCATCTTTCGGGAATCTTCTACAATGCTCTTAACGGACAAACTAGTATGTTCTAATTCTAGAGCTTTCGATGTCAATGTTAGCAGTTTAAACATTTAGTGTTGCCATACTTACAAACAATGCTAATAACCGCATGCTATCAACATTGTTAATAAGTATAATTTTCTACTGATGGACGTGTTTATAAACATGATGATTGCTGCAGGCAGTCGTTACAGACTGTTAAATTCAAATCGCTATTGCAAATTCGTAACAATATGTAACAATTTTTTGATATTTTGTTAAACTTCACAACAATGTTTCAACCGATTTTTCAGGCGCTGGAAAAGGTTGTCTTTAGATTCATTGTTTATGTTTTGCCATTCGAATAAACATTATTTGAATAATCGAGGTAAAAATTTAAATTATTTAATCAATAGTCAAATATATTATCAAGTTAAAAAGAACAAGTAAGAGAGCTATATTCGGCTGTGCCGAATCTTATATACCCTTCACCAAATTATACTTTAAAATAAGATTAAATTCTTTACAATTTTTTTTTTCGAAATTGTTTTTTTAGTTTTTTTTTAAATTTTTAAAAAAAAAATTTTTTAATTTAAAGATTTATTTTTTTTAATTTCTTAATGAAAAAAATGTTTTTTGAAAAAAAAAATTCGTTTTAAAAAATATTTTTCCCGATTTTGACCCATTGTAGGTCTCGGATTTTTGCTCATATCTCCGTTATTTATGGACGGATTTAGCTGATTTTAAATAGGAAACTTTTCGAAAGCATGTGTGACAGAATTATTGATTTCAACAGACAGACGGACCGGGCTAAATCGACTCCGCTATCTATATGGATCCAGAATATATATACTTTATAGGGTCGGAAAATTATATTGTGGAAATTAAAAACGGAATGACAACCCTATATACAGTGGTGGCCATGAGGTTAGCACACTAGCTACTTGCTATTTTTAAACGCAAATATTTCCTATATTTCTTAATTTTTTTATGATATCTTTTGCATGCGTGTTACTTGTCCTTCTAAGATCACGTCCCATCATGTCCAGCATTATTCCTTTATATATATTTTGCGTTTTTCTATCCAGAATAGAATAACCTCAAAAAAACACTGGACAGTATTTTAGCACAAAATAAAAAAGTTTATTCATATTAAAAAAGTAACAAAACAAAAAAAACTTATTTCACTAAAAACTTAGTACTTAGTTGGATACCCTTTATTTTTGATCACAGCTGCTAGTCTCCTTGGCATACTTTCTACAAGGGCCATACAGCGATCCACTGAAATATCATTCCAAGCTTTTTCTACTTCTTTCCATAAATCGGCCAAATTTTTAGGCTTTTCTCTTATTACATGCTGCTCCACATCATTCCAAAGGTTCTCAATAGGATTGAGATCCGGAGATTGGGCTGGCCATTTTAACACGTCGATATTGTTCGATTCCAAGCAACACCTCACTAAGCGTGAGGTGTGTTTTGGATCATTATCTTGCATAAATCGCCACCTAAGTGGCATGTTGTCCTCTGCATAAGGTATCATTGTATTTAGAAGTATATTCTCGTATACATACTGGTCCATACGAGTATCAATCTTTTTTATAGGACCAACACCATACCCAGAAAATGCTGCCCACACCATCACATTACCCCCACCGTGTTTTATTGTTTTACTGGTGTACTTTGGATTATGTTGCATGTTCGGAGGACGCCATACATACCTCTTACCATCCGATCCGAATCTACAAAATTTAGATTCATCACTCCAAAGAACATTTTTCCAAAAAATTAACGGCTTTTCCAAATGCTCACGAGCAAAGGACAACCGAGCTTGTATGTTCTTTTTTGAAACATGTGGCTTATGCTGAGAAATGCATCCACGTAAATTGTGTTCATTAAGTCTTCTTCTTATCGTTCTGCTGGACACGTTGATACCATATTTTCCTGAAATTTCTCTCTGGATTACGGTGGAGCTCTTAAAAGGATCTTCGACAGAGGCTCTGTATATTAAAGAGTCCTCTTTACGTGAAGTTTTTCTGGGCCGAGGAGCCTGTGTAACATTTTTAGATGTTTTATATTTCTGAATATGTCTTAATGCATTATAAACCATCTTCCTGGAGCATTCCAAAGTATAAGCAATCTCACTTATACTTGTTCCTCTCGAGTTCATTTGTTGAATAATCTTTCGTTGTTCCTCTGTACACCACTTTTTTTTAGCCATATCTAAATAATGTTTATTAAGTCAGTTTGTCTTCCTCATTGATTAAATAATACCTAAACTTACCAATTAATATTTATACCCTCAAAAACTTTTAAAAAATTTAATTATACTTATATGTGCTAAAATTGTGTCCAGCTTATTTTACATATTACTGCACTAAAATGCAAATTTGAAAGAGAATAGCGATAGAATGCAAAAAAAAAGTAACGGGACTTATTGATCACACCATAAACAACACTAATTACCAAAAACTTTAGTTTATAATTGCAATGAAATGAAATAATTTGCTTTAGAAAACAGCAAGTATGAAGTGTGCTAACCTGATGGCCACCACTGTATATATATACCCTTCTCACGAAGGTGAAGGGTATAAAAATAATGCGAGATTTATTTAAACATTTAGCTTTTATTTTGAAACATTTGTACAATAAAAATTTATTCAAAGTATAGGGCAGCTAACAATGGCCTTTTTCCCACCTTTCTGGGAACATATGGATTCCGAGCCAAAAGTACAGCTTATCTTTTGAGGCTAGGAACGAATCAAACCATTTTCGGATACTCTGTTCCAAAGTGATGGTCTGGCCAGATTTCAGCAGCTTATAATAGATAGGACCATTTTGCTCCCACCAAATACAGAGCATTACCATAGCGCCATGAATATTTGGCTTTGGTGTCGATTCGGCTAATTGGTCGTGCTTCACGTACAATCTCTTATGCTTCGGGTTATCATCGCAAGTAATGATTCAGTGCAAAAATTATTTTCTTTTATAGCTTTCAAACATCATTTTGTACATGCAAAATCGTCTTTCAAGGTCTCTCGTCTTCAATTCGTATGGTACCCAATTTACCTGCTTTTTGAGTTGCTCCCAATGACTTTTACAAGCTCTTGTGTAGTTTTACAACAATCTTCATGGAGTAATGCCTCCAATTCTTGGTCTTTAAACTGTGGTAAATATTTTTAAAAACCATTGTAATTTTTCATTTATAATTTTATAAATAAATAAATTCTTTTCCACAACATACGTTTATTTAAATGCAAAAAAAAAATAAATAAATATAGTACATATAAAATTAACATACATATAAACATATTCATTCTATCCTGTTTGAATTCATTTTATTTTTCAATCCAACCGAATCCACTCCTCCAATATAAATTTTATTTGTTTTGCCGGAAAATTACAAATAAAAACTCTCTTCTGACAAAGAGTTTGCAAAAACAAAAATAAAAATATTTTGTGATTTGTTGCAAAGGGTCTTTCATTAAGCGCTTCATATCTTTAAATTTTAATAAAACAAAGTGTCTTAGATATCATCGAAATTTTGTATTCGTTTGTAAGGCCTATCCATGTCATAATGTATGCAATATAACGTCGCGGAAATGTAGACCGCGGCGCGAATACGAAATTTCTAATTTCCATGACTCAGACGCATAAATCAGGCCTATTCGCAAGGTCTTGAGTCCTAAGAAAACCCCACAAGAATAAGTCTAACGGGGTCAAATGATCTCTGTGGCCAGTACACATAACCTTGAAGTGAGATGACCATGCCCTCAAATCGTTGGTGCAAAATGTTCAATGAGGCATGAGCTGTGTGGAACGTAAAGGCACAATTCAACTCAGTAATCATCGACCTATAGCGGTAGCTGTTGACGATGATGACCTAACCAACGTCGTTCTCAAAGAAAAATAGACAGATGACGCCCAAAATCCACACCAAACACTGACGTTTTCGGAATGCATTGGACGCTCTTGAATCTAATGTGGATTGGTATCGTCCCATTCATATAGAAATGTTCAAAGCTCGCAGAATGTTGCCAGAATAAAACACCCATTTTGATACCCTACATCCATCCATAGTGACTTGGCAAAACAAACTGAATAAATGACACCCAATTCGACAGCTCTAGCTTCAACAATATGGCCCCTATCAACTATTGGAAGACCCTTTATATAGTACATTGTATATAGATACAATTTATTCAGTACACAATATTGTTATTGTAGTTCTTGCATTCTTTTTGCATTTTTGCATACACTTACATAAATAAATAGTTTAATTTAAACGAGGTCTGTGTGAAAAGTTAAGTTTATAGGTTAGATTTATGGTAAAATATGTAATGGGAACGAAGCAGTGTGGAAGTTTTACATTTGTTCAAATCAAAAACAAATATTTATTAAGTTACATGATGGAACTTATGAAAGGCATTTAACAACAAGCGTTTGTTTTGCTTCCACCATATCCTTTTGTCTTTCAAACCCACCTCGTTCAGATTTATTTGTTTGTTTGTTTGGAAAATATGGTGGTATATCATGTTATTTTGATTTGAATGCATGCATGTATAAATTGAAATATTAGAATTGTATTTTGTTATTCTATTTATGTATTTCTTTTTTATTTTTCAATTTAATTCGCTAAATGTGAAACTATTTTACATTTTTTATACATTTCGTATTTATTTATGAATGAATATAATCCCATTAAAATTGTGCAACTAAATTGAAAGTGCTGTGCTTTGAAAATTAAAGAATTGTATAGAGTTTCTTGTCATAAGATAGTTTGGGTAGTTTTAAAGTGATATAATCTGAAGTTCAAATAAAATGAAAATATCTTTAAGTACCAAATCAGCTGATATCCTATAAGATTTAACTTTTGACAGCTAAATAGCCTACTTATTTGTGAAGATATCCCGGATGCTGGAACATTACCTGTGCCAATGTCCTGCATTTAGTAGTTGAATTCGAATCAAACACAATGCCGATTAATCAAGACCTTAGAAATAAATTGTCACAAAAAAACAAAACAACACAAGGCAATCAAAATAAGTATAGGCCAGAGTATAATTTGTTCGCTAATTGACAATAAAACTCAAAATCCCTCAAAGTATGTGATTATTTTTATTTCATTTTAGCGACATACGAGTACACTAAAATATACGTCTGCTTTAACGTTAATCCTGGCCAAATGCCACAGTTCCTTAGTTGTTGTTGGTATTTTTATTTTTTTTTTTGTTTTTTGACATTTACCATGCATGTACTTAGTATTATGTTAAAATGCTAATTACACAACCAATTACAACATACATACTTAACAGGGATGGAAAAATGTATACGTTAAGTACTTTTGTTGGTACTATTTCATAAAGAAAAGTACCATGGTACTCTAGAGAGACATTAGATATAGAGGCGGGTCAAAATAAGTCCGTGACATTTTGAATGCAACACAAGTTTTTGGATAAAAAAAATAATTTCATTTTTCAACATAGTCTCTTTGGAGCTATACGCTTTGCCCAATGTTTTTCAAATTGTTTGTATCCCTTCCAAAAAATTAGATTTGTCCAGGTCATCAAAGTAGGTATTTGTTTGTGAGATGATTTCATCGTTGAATTCAAATCTCTTTCCGCCATTTCTTCAGGCTTGGAAACAAGAAATAGTCACTCGAGTCTATATTCGGAGAATAGGGAGGATGAGGAAGCAATTCGAAGCCTAATTCATGGATTTTTGCCATGGAAACTGCACATGTGTGTGTAGCCTTGCATTGTCCTGGTGAAAGAGAACTTTTTCTTGGCCAAATGCTGGTCTTTTTATACCCTTCACCATGAGTGGTAAGGGTATATTTAAGTTTGTCATTCCGTTTGTAATTTCCACATTTTTCATTTGCGACCCTACAAAGTATATATATTCTGGATAGCGATAGCGAAGTTGATATAGCCATGTCCGTCTGTATGTAGAAATCAACTTTCCGTAGTCCCCAAATAACTTACAAACATTACTGATACATCAATATATCGGGAATTCCTCCGGCTCGGACGCTATTTAAAATCGAGAAAATCGGCCCACATATGGCTGAGATATATGGAAAAAACCGGGACAACCTCGACATTTGGCCTATTTTTAATCTATATCTGGATTACTAAGTCATTAATATAGACAATATGGATATCTAGTGATAGATATTTCAAAGTATATTGCAAAGATGTATATAAGGCAATAGTAATTTGGACATACAATGGGTCAAAATCGAGAAAAATATTGTTTAAGCCGAATTTTTTTTTTACCAAACAAATTTTTTTGTCAAGAATTTGTTTTCACTAATAAATGTAAAAAATTTTTTTTAAAAATTTAAAAAAAAAATTTGGAAAAAATTAAAAAAAATTAAAAAAAATTAAAAAAAAAAATTAAAAAATTTGAAAATTTTTATTTTAAAGTATAATTTGGTGAAGGGTATATAAGATTCGGCACATCCGAATATAGCTCTCTTACTTGTTTTTTCTTTTCAAATTCGCCATGGATTTTTTAAGCCTTTTGAAGGTAGTCCAATGTGGATTATACCGCGTGCATCCCAAAAAATGGTCTCCATGACTCATTTAGCTTACAAACCCACCTTGGTCTTCTTTGGTTCCGATTCACCCCAAGAAACCGACTGTATTGACTGCTGTTTGGTCTCTGGTGTATTGTGGTGGATACACACTTCTGCGAATTTGTCACGCGATTGCGATTGTGTGGAAACGCAGGACCCATTTTACGAAAGCTTTCTCATACCCAAGTGTTCATTCAAAATGGAAACCACTGAGCCATGTGAGATGTCTATGGCTTACACAATCTTTCACATTTTCAATTACCGATCAGCCAAACATCATATCGTGATTTTTTTCAATTGTTTCGTTTGTAGAGACCAGAGATCAGCAATGATTAATGACAAAAATGAGTAGAGGTGAATCATGACTCAAAATTTCTTGTAGGACTGAGATCGTAAAATTCTTAACACACGTTTTGTATTAAAACTTTTAACCCAAGTATTATTTGATATTTTTTTTTTTTTTTGATCAAGTTACCTTTGTAAAGCATGTCAGTTATTATGTTTAATGCGAATTATGTTCATTTGTTGTTAATCTGATTAAAGTGAGTGACCAGAAAAAAGTACGTACTAAAATTATTAAATATTTTCAACAAAACCCAACTTGGTCATACAAAAAGTTGGCCAAACAATCAAAGGTCTGCTATCAAACTTTTTCCAATGTTATTAAACAGTACCGGGAGAACTTTTCTGTTGATATAAAACCTGGTTCAGGTAAAAGAAATGGTCCACATGATGTTTCTAAAGCCAAAAAAATAGAAAGCATTTTCAAAAGAGCTCCCAGTACCTCCGGTAGGAAAGCAGCCCGGTTAGGTCAGTACTCGGACTATTTAGTACGAAAAGTTAAAGCCAATGAAGGTTTAAAAGCATACAAGGCTCAAAAAGAACTCTGCTAAAAATTTAGAGGCCAAAGACAGAGTACGGAAATTAAAGTCAAATTTTATACAAAAAAATATACCTGCTGCATAATGGATGGAAACGTACATATGGAAAATTTGTCGCAGCTTCCGGGTCAATATTTGTATATTGCTGATGCTGAAGGGAATGTTGAAGAAAAGTTTAGGATCCAAAAGCAGCCAAAATTTCCCTAAAAGTTCTTGGTATGGCAAGCAATATGCAGTTGCGACAAACAAGCAAAACATTTGTTACAAAGGGCTCTACAAATACCGAAATTTACATCAAGGAATATTTACAAAAAAGGATGTTTCCATTCATAAGACTTCTTAATGTGTCCACTTATTTTTGGCCCGATTTGTCATCTGTCACTATGGTAAGAAAGGCCTTGAGTGGTACAATAACAATAATGTGGTATTTGTACCAAGAGAGGCAATTCCTCCAAACTGCCTGGAGCTGAGTCCAGTGGAGAGATATTGGGCTCTTGTTAAAAGAGAATTGAAGAGCACAAAAAAGGTGTCCAAAAGTGTGGTAGATTTTAAACGAAGATGGACTACCTGTTCGAACAAATTGACATAAAGCACTATAAAAACCATAATGGAAGGGTTTTCGAAAAAGGTTCAAAATTTCATCATTAGTGATTAGAACTATAAAAATATTTTTTTTTTGGAAATTGTAACAATAATTTCAATCATATATAAAAAGATTCAAAACTGTAAGTTTAGTGGTTTCATTTTAATTAACATATATGTATGTTAAAAGTTTTTCGATCTCAGTCTTTATACGCATTCATATTTACTACAATGTTGTCGAGACTCTGGTAATCATCATACTCACACTTAATAATATTTATGACGTTGTTGAATTCGACTATACTTAACTCAATTTGTATAGACCATGCAACATAAGTATGACTCGAATACGAGCATTAAAATGCTCATTATGAGGTTATGTGTTTCAGTGTTGCCGAATTCTATATAATTACGCAAATAAACAAAAACATGCATGAGTCGAATGAGTTGAATCAATAGTAAGTATCATGAGTATTTTCCTAAAATTATAAGTCAGGCTGAGGTTATTTATGAATCAAACAGATTTGATTTCGTATGAGTATGATGTCGACTTCAGATTCATATTTAATTTTACGCATACATACTTATAAATCAATGTTATTGTGAGTATGAGTACGTCAGAGTAGTTTAATTTCAATGATGGCTACTCACTTATACTTATAATTTCATAAGTGCGTATGAATAGCAAAAAAGTGATCTCTGGTAGAGACCTCCACTGGGCGTCCCGTAACGTTTGGCTTGTATGGCCACAACGAACTTCAGTAAATCACTACTGTTGAAACTGATGGTGCAGAGTTCCCATAGTGTTTATCAAGCTCAACCTTGGTTTGAGTGATGGTTCAAGGCTTCTATTTTTTGGGGAAAAAAGAATTCGAAATTCACTTTTTTCCATTTTCTCCTCAAGTTACCCGGTAGTATGCTTTAAATGGCTGCCAAACACAAACTAAATGACGCAGCTTGTTAAAATTTTGACAGGAATCCAATGACAGATGCCTGTTGACAGGAGCATGTTGCGCTTTCAGTTAAGAGAGGCGGGAAATTCAAAAATCAAGGACTTATTGGTCTTTGTGCTTTCAGAAAATGTTCAGTATTTTATGTAAAAAGACTAATTTACAAATTCCTATAGACTCAGAATAATTATCGGCTATAACATTATTTTCCATAAAAATCATGTGTAGAACAGTATTTTATATAGAAAATCTTGTGTATAATAGAATTTTCTATAGAAAATCTTGGGTATGACAGTATATAGAAAATCGTCAGTATAACAGTATTTTCTATAGAAAATTGTGTGTATAACAGTATTTTCTATAGAACATCTTCAGTATAACACGCAAATTAATGAAAATAAATTAAAATTTTAAATTTTAGTTCTCTGAGGTTGGAAAAAGTACTATTTTAGTATAATTTTGATGCCGAACATATATTTCCTTTTCCATTCCTGTTGCTGACATACAAGTACATTTTCATTTATACGAGCGTTAAATTGTTGCATTAATTGTTTTTGTATTTTATGGTTTTAAATTTAGTACCAATTTTGTCAAGCTTTGGCCTCCTCTTCACAATGTATGTAAATGTGAGAAGAAAAAAAATAAAATACATAAAAACAACAACAAAACCCACAGTGGCCTAAGTGTGCTAAATGGTTAAAGATTGTGTGACTTGTAAATTGAATTAACGCACTTTGCCAACATTTAGCAGACATGACGACGACGTCATAAACACACAACCACTATGAGTTGTACGAGTACTCATTCTCTAGTACTACGTTGATGTTTGGTCTAAATGAATAATAAGCAAAATTAAAAAAATAATCTACACTATAGCGGTATGTATGTATGTATACAACAAAATATATAGCAACAAACAACAGCAACAAAAACACCCACTTGGCCAAGCCACCATGGCCAGACTAACTATTTCATGAGCTGCCATAAATGTTGTTTTTTTTTATTTTGTGTTTTAAGTCTGAACCCACTCTCTCAATGAGTTTGTTTTGTATTAAAAAGTGTACTACTATACAATGTTTCTTGGTGGAATAATAATACTGATAGTACAGTAAAGTAAAATTGTTTTCCAACACTTTAACTCACAAACATAAATGACTATACTCATCATAAAGTCATATCAGTCACCAAAGTTTAGTTTTGTGTATATTGTTACGAATGTCATTGCATATTCGTAATTTGAATTCGACGGTCTGTAGCGACTGCCTTCGGCATTCATCATGTTTGAAGGCACGTCCATCAGTAGCATGCGTTTATTGGCATTGCTTGTAAGTATGGCAACACTAAATGTTTGGGCTGCTGGCAATGACATCGAAGGCTCTGGGATTCGAAGAGCATTGTAGAAGATTCCCGATAGATGGCGCGTGTATAAATAGTGGCAGAGCTGGCAGTCGTGAGTTGAGTTGATCATTGTCGCTGTTAGAGTTAACATCAACTGTCTTGTACGTGTACACTTGTACATTATAGAGTGTGTGTGTGTATTTCTGCGAATTGATAGACGTGTATAGAGACACTGAGTGAATATTTAAACTGTTGTTGGTGTACATTTAAATAAATAAAGAGTTGTTACAAATTTTTAACTACTAAAACTGCTTTTATTTGCAATCAAAAGTATCCGGTTTATTTAAAGGAAATAAACCCCGTTTTTAAAAGGTAAAAACGTAACAATATTTTGGTGTCGAGATGAGGAATGATTCGTATGTACGATACCTGTAAACAAACTAAATTGTGCTATTCTTAGTTGACATTGTTGTAATGGCTTGGTGAAATTTGGATTTTCTTCTGCATTTCTTTTAACCAATCGCGATCCATTTTTATGCCAATTTTACGATCAGTCACGATCTCGGTGATCTTTCCGTACATTTTCTCGGAATCATGCAAATGCATGATTATTCTTGTGCATTCTATGAAACCGTGCGTTAGGTATTATTAGTTTTAGAACATTTTAAGAATTTGGGCATCTCTTTGTTTGTCCATATTTTGCCCTCAATACCATATTTTTGCATTTATTAGTTTTTACAGAGTATTTTGAGTTCTAGAGCATATTATGCCTTATTGTATACATTTTTTAGCATTTTTCTAATTATTATTGAAATAAAGTAAAATTTATTTTACATTTTCCTTTTGTTTCTTTTATTATAAGTTTGTCATTCCGTTTGTAATTTCTACAATATAATGTTCCGACTTTATAAAGTATATATATTCTGGATCCTTATAGATAGCGGAGTCGATTAAGACATGTCCGTCTGTCTGTTGCAAACAATTTTCTGAATAACTTACAAACTTGATTCATACATCAATATATCGGGAATAAATCGGCTCACAAATGGCTGAGATATAAGGAAAAAACCGGGACAACCTCGATTTTTGGCCTATTTTTGATCTATATCTGGATTACTAAGTCAATAATATAGACAATATGGATATCTAATGATAGATATTTCAAAGTCCATTGCAGCGATCTATATAAGGCTATAGTAATTTGGACCTACAATGGGTCAAATTCGGGAAAAATATTTTTTAACCCAAATTTTTTTTTTTAACAAAAAAATTTTTTTGTCATCATTTTTTTTTCACTAGTAAATTTAAAAAAATTTTTCAAAACAATTTTGAAAAAAAAAAAATTATTATTTTTAAAATTTTTCAAAACAATTTTCACTAGTAAATTTAAAAAAAAAAAATTAAATTTAAAAAAAAATTTTCAAAACTATTTTGAAATAAATTTATTATTTTTAAAAATTTTCAAACAAGTTTGAAAAAAAATTATTTATTTTTTTAATTTAAAAAAAAAATATTAATTTGGTGAAGGGTATATAAGATTCAGCACAACCGAATATAGCTCTCTTACATGTTTATATTAAAACTTTTCGGTTTTTTTGGGTGAAATTAATCTTTAAACTAATTTTGTTCGCTTAAATTTCATAGATGTTTTACTTTTTCCGCCCACTATTACAAATTATAGTTCTCATGGTATAACAGCTGAAAAGTATGCAACATTTTGTGTTTTTTTTTCATAGCTTTTCATACCGTTGCACTCTGGGCCAGAGTCATGTAATTTTGGTCGTAATTACATATATTAAATAGAAGAATTTCACATTACATAAAAAAATGTAAATAATAATTAAATATAAAAAATTTAGTTTTCATCAGTTTACACAAGTTATAAGATCTGATTGCAAACATTCGGGAAAATTACAATTTTTTCGCCCCACCTGCACTCAGTGTTGTTTTTGACCCAAAATCCCAGACTGGCTGGCCACTTTTCCTTCCCGAAGTTTAACAAAAAGTATTAAAATATCCAAAACAGAACAAGTGCATTTTGTTTAGTTTCGTGACTTATCACAGAGTGTGTTTTTAAAATGAATTAAATTAGAATTTAGAATGTGGTTGAGACACTTAAACTTTTATAAATAAAAACACCACCGAAAGGCTTACTCACCCCTATCGTAATTAATATTTCAAATGAAATAAATGTGTTCCTTTTTCCCATTTTTCGTTCATAAACTTTGTTCACGTGAAAAAATTCCCCAACATGGGAAATTTTTAGATGGAATTTTGTAAACAATAAACATCTGTTACGAACAAAGTTAACTATTGTGAATGAAAGGTTTAATGGAATATCACGATAGCAAATTGTAATTCGAGGGAAATGGATATTTCATGGGAACATAAATTTGAAAGTAAAAAACGATTACCGTTTTGTTTAAAAAATAGTATGACATTTAATCTTAATAATACATTATTTTACTTACAATAAATTTTGCCCCTACTAGAATTGCCCAACTAACTAAATCCTGACCCAGAGTGCGTTGGCTGGCAGTCGAAAACAATATTTTAAAAGGCTTTTTAGCTTAATGTGGATTTTTAACGCCTGTTTTTTTTTTATTCTCGCTTTATTTTATGTATATAATTTTATTTGTTAAAATATACTACATACTGTATATATACAATATTATTTAATTTATATTATATTTTTCTCTGTTTAAGTGCACAGCAGGAGAGATAGGATATGGCTGTTGAAGACTTTTGCTAAGACTATTTAAAAATACAATGTTTTTAATAAAAAGAAAGTCAGCCGCCATAATTTGCATGATTTGTTAGTGAACTTTTGGGTCAGTTGGGGTGGAATGTTTGAGTGGATAATGTAAATTTTCCAAAAAAAAAAAAAAAATCAAGAATCTAAAGGAAGAAGTCCTTTTTAGTATAAAAGTGATAAAAAGTTTGGAATAGCTAGAAATATTTGGTATGATTTATAATGATAAATAATCATTGGTTAGAAGAAGTGCTTTGGCGACTTTTAAGTCCTTTTTGGGGACTTAGAAAATGTAATCGAGCTACGTTATTAAAATAAGAAGTTGAGATGATAATAACTTTCATAAAAATCCATTATTTCCTTAAAAATTTATGATATATATTTTCTCTTTGAAATTTAATGAATAAAACAATCATGAAAACAAGCTTGACGCTTGAGTTTTACAATAGATGGCGTATCTTTTGAACGTTGCGTTTGTTTTTAATAACTTATATGTCATTTTGAAGGGTAAATATCATTTATTATCACTTAGTTATTGAACATTTTTTTTTTGCTTCTAAAATGTCGAATTTTTTACCAACATATGCGAGAAGTTTTGCTTTACTTTTTAATTTGAAAGAAAGTGCCACTGATGCACATCGATTGCTCAACAAAGCGCGGTTTAGATGTGGTGATTTTGACATGGAAGACAAAGATCGCCAATACCAGCCAACAAAAGTTTTAAGACCAAGAATTGAAAGCATTACTCCATGAAGATTGTTGTCAAACTCAACAAGAGCTTGCAAAATCATATTGAAATTGGGTACCATTCGAATTGAAGCTATGAGACCTTGAAAGACGATTTTGCATATCCAAAATGATGCATGAACGCTATAAAAGAAAATCATTTTTGCACCGAATCATTACTTGCGATGAAAAATGGATACATTACGATAATCCGAAGCGTAAGAGATCGTATGTGAAGCCCGGCCAACCAGCCGAATCGATACCAATGTAAAATATCCATGGCGCTAAGGTATTGCTCTGTAGTTGGTGGGAGCAAAAGTGTCCTATCTCTGAAATCTGACCAGACCATCACAGGGAACCTGTAACGAACGCTAATGATACGTTTGAATCCGTAATATTCCATCATGACAGCGCTCGGGTACATGTTGCAATACCTTGTGAAAACTATTTATAATGAAGTGGTTGGGAAGTTTCGCCTCACCCGTCTTATAGTCCGACTACTATTTGTTTCGATAGATGCATAACGCTCTCTATGGGATACACTTCACTTTGGAAC
The DNA here is from genome assembly GCA_942486065.2 of Calliphora vomitoria. Taxonomy (NCBI): domain Eukaryota; kingdom Metazoa; phylum Arthropoda; class Insecta; order Diptera; family Calliphoridae; genus Calliphora; species Calliphora vomitoria. The sequence goes on along the minus strand of OW818031.2, from coordinate 27,015,239 downwards.
AGAGTATCCAATATTGGCTTTATTGGTTCTTAGCCTCAAGAGATGGCTCGAAATCCATATGTTGCCAGATAGATGGAAAAAGGTCATTCACGCTCTGAATTATTGTAAAAATGTTTGTACAATTAGATGCAAGTGTCTTTCAAGACAATTTGATTTCATTTTTTTTTTTTTTAATTTAACAACTTAAAACACAGTTGTTAAGTGCTGTCACTATTTGTTTAAATTTTGACATTTTAGCTGTAAAGCTTATTAAGCTGTTTACTGTTATTTTTGTAACTTTATTTTAAATGGTCAATCTCGTAGTGGTGGTGACTCCATTCCAACGTAATGTTTTTTTTTTTCTTTTTATTTTTATTTATATTTTAATTTTTTAGTTTGGCATTGTTGATGACACAGCTACATTTTTCCGAAAAAAAATTTTAAATGAAAAAAAAAATGAAGCCAAAACCGTTGACCCAAATTGTGCAGTAGTGTGAAGAAGACGAGCCACAAATTTGGTTGGTAATTGAAACCACATGATTTTGTTGTCTCCTCTGTTTGTGATTCTTAAACGTAATGACTGACCATCTGTTTTATGTGACTTAGTTTTTTATTATTTTGTTGTTCTAAGCACATAAATTATGTAAAAGAAGAACTTTTATAATAGTAATAAATTATAATCAAAGATTTATTTGTATAAATAAAGTTTTGAATTGAATGTTGCGTAATTTAAGTTGGTATATTATTATGGCAAGAGTGTATATAGGTTTGTCATTCCGTTTTGATTTGTACTATATTTTTTTAACATCTGTATTAAGTATATAAAAAAGTCTAACGGGGTCAAATCGCACGATCTCAGCTCCACGTTTAATGAATATGCCCTCAAATCGTTCGTGTAGAATGTCCAATGTGGCAAGAGCTGTGTGGCCGTCCTGTCCATTCCATCCAACTCAGTCCAAAACCATCGATCTATATTGCCATCAATCTAGATCACCGATGACGGTGATGACCTGGCCTGGTCGTTCTCAAGAAATATGAAGCAACGACGTCGCCAGTCCAAAATCCACACCAAACACTGATTTTTTTCGGAATGCATTGGACACTCTTTAATCTCATGTGGATTGGTATCATCCCAAATTCGAAAATGTTGTTTGTTGACGTACCCATTTATACAGAAACGGACCTGATCGCTGATGATTATTTGATGAAAAACGAACAGAACATCAATTTTGATAAACCAATTTTATCATTTGCACGTATTGTTGAATGCTATATCCGTGCATGGTTATTTGGCGAAACAAACTGAATAAATGCCAGCTAATTCGACAGATATAGCTTGAACAATATGGCCGCTATCAACTGTCAAAGTTCGGAAGCCTCTTTTGGAAGATCCTTATAGTTAGGGAAGTTGATATAACGATGCTTGTCTGTCCATAAGTCGTTAGGGACCAAAATCTTGTATCTATACATTACATATAAGTTAAAGAATATTGGTATTGAAACTCAGCAAAATCGGTTCATAAATGGCTGAGACTTGTGCAAAAAACCACAACTACCTCGATTTTTTTAAAATATTTTTGCTATATATACTTTCTTTATATAGACCAGAATTAGTTACCTATTCCAAACAGTAAAAAAAGTAGTGCTAACGCTAATTTGGTTAATTTTGGTAACGGAAAATTGTTAACGAAATGACATACTTATATAGTGTTACGAATTTGCAATAGCGATTTGAATTCAACGGTCTGTAACGACTGCCTGCAACATGTATCATGTTTATAAACACGTCTATTAGTAGAAGCTTCTACTTATAAACAATGTTGATAGCATGCGGTTATTACCATTGTTTGTAAGTATAGCTGCAACATTGCCATCGAAAGCTCTAGAGCATTGTAGAAGATTCACGATAGATGGCGCGTGTATAAATAGTGGCAGAGGTTGCAGTGTACACTGTCGTGTACATTATAAAGTGTGTGTGCAATTTCTGCGAATTGATAAGCGTGTATAAAGACAATTGAACTGTTGTTATTGTACATTTTAAATAAATAAAGAGTTATTACAATTTTAAACTACTAAAACTGTTTTTATTTGCAATCAAAAATATCCGGTTTATTTAAAGGAAATAAACCAACGTTTTAAAAAGGTTAAAACGTAACAATAGAATAAACTTATAAAATTGGAATCGTATTCCGAAGACAAAACACTGTTCTGTGGTAAAATACATTTCAAAGGAAGACCTTTGATGAATTGAACGTACTAAACATGTTTCTGATGGTAACAAAAACTACATTACAATTGAAGCTGAAATTTACTAGACCGTTAATGTCACATAAAGGATGAACCCTAAAAAATAAGCTGAAACATATTTCTAAAATTTCTGTTTTTACTCTTGGTTTGAAAACCACAAATGGCTGATATTCCCGGTTCTTAACTATCAACAGGCATCTGTCAGTTGACTCCTGTCAAAATATGAACTAGCTGCGTCATTTAGTTTATGTTTGACAGTCATTGATAGCAGACTAAGGAGTGAGATCGAAAAAACTTAAACACACGCTTTTCCTTAAAACTTTTTTGATTTTTTCTATCAAGTTACCTTTGAAAAATTTGTCAGTTATTATGTTCAATGTCAATTATGTTCATTCGTTGTTAATCTGATTAAAATAGGTGACCAGAAAAAAGAGCTTACTAAAATTATTAAATATTTTCAACAAAACCCAACTGGGTTCTACAAAAAGTTGGCCAAACAATCAAAGGTCTAGCGTCAAACTGATCCCAATGTTCTAAACAGTATCGAGAGAACGTGTCCGTTGAAAGAAACCCTGGTTCAGGTAGAAGGAATGGTTCACATGATGTTTCTAAAGCCAATAAATAGAAAGCATTTTCAAAAGAGCTCCCAACACATCCGATAGGAAAGCAGCCCGGTTAGCTCAGTACTCAAACTGTTTGGTACAAAAAGTTAAAGACAATGCAGGTTTGAAAACATACAAGGCTCAAAAAGTTCCTTACAAAAACTCTGTTAAAAATTTAGAAGCCAAAGACAGAGCCGGAAATTAAAGTCAAATTTTTTACAAAAAATATACCTGCTGCATAATAGATGGCTAAACGTATCAATATTTTTATGTTGCTGATTCTCTAGAGAATGTAGAAAAGTTTACGACCCAAAAGCAGAAAATTTTTCCAAAAAGTTCTTGGCATGGCAAGCAATATGCACTTGCTGCAAAAGAAGCCAAACATTTGTTACGAAGGGCTCTATAAACCGAAATTTACATCAAGGAATGTTAACAAAACAGGATGCTTGCATTCGTAAGACTTCTTAATGTGTCCACTTATTTTTGGCCGGATTTGGCATCCTGTCACTATGGTAAGCAAGGTCTTGAGTGGTACAAGAACAATAATGTGATATTTGTACCAAGAGAGGCAAATCCTCCAAACTGACTGGAGCTAAGTCCAGTGGAGAGATATTGGGCTCTTGTTAAAAGAGAACTGAAGAGCACAAAAAGGTGTCCAAAAGTAATGTTGATTTAAACGGAGATGGACTACCTGTTCGAATAAAGTGATGGAAAGTACTATAAAAACCATAATGGAAGGGTTTCCGGAAAGATTCATAAATTCATCACTAGTGATTAAAACTATAAAAATAATATTTTTTGTAAGTTGTAATAATAACTTCAATAAAAAATTAAAACTAGGTATTATTTTTTATTAACATTTATAACAGGTGGCGCAAAAGTAATCCTCCTATCAGAAAATGTTATAAATTTTGCCGATTATTGGTCAAATAAATAGTCAGCAATATTCCGCGTTCTGGAGCAGTGTAGCGTATCATTGTTTATTAACGTGTATTTCGCATGTGTTTACTACACAAATGTCAAAACAGAACTGACATTAGGGGCCAATCGCAAAATTGATAGCATTTTCTGATAGGAGGATTACTTTTGCGCCACCTTGTATATGTTAAGATTTTTTCGATCTCACTCCTTACCTCGTGACTTGAAGAGAAATTAAGCATTATTTCATCACTCTGCACCATCAATTTCCATGGTAAAAATGTAATTTACTGAATTTCGTTGTGGTCGTACAAGCAAGTAAGATGCCGAACGTTCTGGACGATCAGTTTAGGTCTCTACACCTGAAACTATTGAAAATATCACGATATTGAAAGTGCGAGATATTGTGGAAGCCATAGGCATCTCACATGACTCAGTCGTTTCAATTTTGAATAATCACTTGGGTTTGAGAAAGATTTCCTACAAAAAATAAATATACGAACTAATCTAAAATGAACCAAAACAGTTTTTAGGTACTTCCAATTTCCGATATAATTTCATGCTGTAAATTTTAGAGCATTTGTTCAATTCCATCATTTTATTATCTGTTTATTCTTCTTCTTTTTATAATTAGTCTAAACACTTATGCGTAGTTAAAATTATTTTATACAATTACTCCAGATTTTACCAGAGAAGCGGCCACGCATCTAATACTCACTGGCAACAATTTCCAATATAAATAAATATAAACGGCGCAATTTGTTTTGTTTTTTTAGAAAAAAAAAGTTAAGTAAACAAATACATATATTAACATATTTTGTTTTCTATTAGTTGCTATTTTTTTTTTATTGTCTTATCTTGTTTCAGTTTTTTTTTTTCTTCTTCTAGTTCGTACATAGAACTAAAGGAGCATGTTTAGTTTTGTTAGAGGAATGGCATTTTAAATGGCATGGCTGTTTAGAAAGCTCTTAAGGACCATGTGAGTGATCAAAAAGCATGGTATTAATCTGATTTGCCTTTACTTTAGCTCTGAGAAACTTCTCTGAATCATCTGATCAACATAAACTCAATCTGAATGTCTCTCAGTTACTCAAGTCGTTTTAACACAGATATAGTGAAGGGATGTTCGTTCATTAATAAATAGAAATCAAATAAATTGAAAACGTAGTTTAACGGAATTATATATTAATATGATTGAGCGATATAAATAAAAGTCTTAACAAATCTAACCAGAAAATTCGAATATTTTATAACTATCGAACTTTATGCCAACATACATGTGAGAACGAATATCGCACACGATTTGAATAATCTTCACATTCTCGAAGGTTTAACAAATCATTAGTAAGATTGGTCGTTATTGGCTTACTATAACATAGATTCGTTATTTTAAAAATTCTCTACAATTTGAAAAATTCTTGATAATTTTAGGAAATTTTAAATTTTTGGGTCAGATAGGAAGTGTTGTATATATTGTTAGTAATACAGATATTTTCTTAACTCATCAGAAAATCATTTACTATTACAAAGATTCATTATTTTAAACATTTTTTACAATTTCCAAGATTTTCCCTTCGAAAAATTCTCGTTAATTAAACGAAATTTTAAATTTTTGGGTCTGCTAGGAAGTGTATATATTGTTAGTAATACATATATTTCCTTAACTCGTCAACTAATCATAAAGTTGTCTTTTTCAGCTACATACATATTTATCATACATTATTTGATTTGAGTAATGAAATTATTTATTGATAATGATATCACCTCATTTTATTTATTGAATATATAGTTCGTTCGTCTTAGATTAATGTATATATTTTTCTAGTATCTAATAAATAGCACCCACAATTATGACATTGTTATACATACATATATGTAGAATGTACCGAACAACTGAAGTGATATTGTCTTATCTAAAACCTTTTTTTTTATTTTTTTTTTTTTTTTGTTTGATTACTAATAATTGTACCCTACGCCCAAAAATATAATTCTATCACCCACCTTAATGAACTTAGAATCACTTTATGAGTCGATTTAACAATGTTCGTCCGTCTAGCTGGCTGGACGTAAAATACATAACGCAATTTTGAAGATATTTCTACAAAATTCGGTTCAAGGACGAAACCTATTGAACTTGACTGAAAGCGGTTCATTATTTCTCCTAGCCTTCAAACAAATGTCTGTCTTAAATAGAATTTTATCGGTCATTAATGTTTAATTTATATAGATATATTAAAAAATTTCTCTTCAAATTAGTTTTATATATAGGAAAGTCATGTCACTTAATTTTATGGCGATCGGTCCATAATTAGTCATAGCTTCCATAGCTTAAATAAAAACAAGTAGCGTTAAAAAAAAGTTTAAATATTTTTAGGTAAACAAAATTCTTTTTTTAAATTTTGTTTTTTATTTATTTTCAAAATTTTTTTTTAATTTAAAAAAAAATTTTGTTAAATTTATTTTTGAAAAAAAAAAAATTTTTTTGTGAGAAAAAAGTTCGGGGAAAAATTTTTTTTCCGATTTTGACCAATTTTGTTAAATTTATTTTTGAAAAAAAATTTTAACAAAAATTCGGGGTAAAAAATATTTTTCCCGATTTTGACCAATTGTAGATCCGACTTACTTTAGCTTTATATACGCCGTTGCAAAGGTTTGAAATATCTATTATTGGATATCCATATTGTCAATATTGGTGACTTAGTAATCCAGATATAGATCAAAAATAGGAAAAAAATCGAGAATTCCAGGTTGCCGGAAGAATTCCCGATATATTGATGTATGAATCAAGTATGAAAGTTATTTGGGGGCTACGGTAAGTTGATTTCAACATACAGACGGACATGGTTATATCGAGTTCGCTATCTATAACGATCCATAAATGGAATATACCCTTGCCACTCATGGTGAAGGTCATAAAAAAAGCTGACAGGCATAAATGTCTTAAAAGATTTGGTATCTAAATAAAATTTAACACAATTAAGTTCCATATACTCGTATACACAAATTATGCCAACTAATTTTATGAGGATCGGTTCATAATAAGTCATAGCTCCCATATAAATATTAATATCGAGATAAAATTTAACTCAGATAAGTGTAATATGCTCAGAAATCATGATATTAAATATGTTTGCGATCGGTCCATAATTAGGTTTAGCGTATTATATGGTCGGGCTTGATCGATTATATTTTCTTACTCTTTTTTTTCGTTCTTTGGACATTCAAAGTCTTTCATAGATAAAATATTTTCAAAGTTAACGAAATTATCTGTTTGTTTTTCTTATTGGAACAACAATTTTGAAATGTTATATGTCTTCAACAACTAACAGCTGACAACAACATAATGCTGATTTTAGAATCTAATAAATATTTACACAATTATCTCTATTTAAAAAAAAAAATAAAAATAAACTAATCCTTCAATAAACATTAAAACGTGATAGGGAATTAACACGTTTTTGAACACCAGTGTTGAGGCAATGAAGTAATAAAATAATAAGTAATTTTTTCAGTTCGACCAAAATCGAAAATTTATCAGACCTAAACCAAATCGAACCTAATATTTGGTCTAATATGAAACTCGTCAAATTACAAATACTAACAATTTCTGTAATTATTAAATGATCTTCATCACCAATCATTTAAAATAGACAAAGAACCATTATAAAGCCTCTCACAAATAACAAAATGAAATGGAATAGAAGTTTAATTTCCCAGAACTTTCATGCAATACTATTCATGGAATTACAATAGATGGATTGATAGATTCGTAGGTATATGTAAAAGTAAAAAACAATTTCTGTAATTACACAGCGTTACACGATTTTTGTACTCTCTTAACTGTTAGCTGGAATGAATAGGTAATGGGTCATAGATTAAATGTTCCAAACGTATGTGGTATCCATCCCGTCTAGTTTTCGAGATACATGCCAATTATTATTTTTATATACAAGTTTGTCATTCCGTTTGTAATTTCTACATCAATACTGGACCCCACAAAGTATATATATTCTGGATCGTTATAGATAGCGAAGTCGAAATCCGTAGCCCCCAAAAAACTTACAAACATAATTGATACATCAATATATCGGGAATTCTTCCGGCTCGGTCGCTATTTAAAATCGAGAAAATCGGCCCGTAAATGGCTGAGATATTAGGAAAAAACCGGGACAATCTCGATTTTTGACCTATTTTTTATCTATATCTGGATTACTAAGTCATTAATATAGACAATATCTAATGATAGATATTTCAAAGTCCATTGCAACGATGTATATGAAGCTATAGTAATTTGGACCTACAATGGCTGAAAATCGGGAAATATATTTTTTAACCCAAATTTTTTTTTTACCAAAAAAATTTTTTGGTCAAACATCTTTTTTCACTAATAATTTAAAAAAAATTTTAATATTTGGAAAAAAAATTAAAAAAACAATTTCGAAAAAAAAATTTTGAAAAAAATTTTTTTTTTTAATTTTGAAAAAAATTTGGAAAAAAATTAAAAAAAAAAATTTCGAAAGAAATTTTTGAAAAATTTTTTTTTTTTAATTTTGAAAAACAATTTTGAAAAAAAAAAATTAATTTTGTTTACCTAAAAATATTTAAAATTTTCATTTTAAAGTATAATTTGGTGAAGGGTATATAAGATTCAGCGCAGCTCTCTTACTTGTTAATATTATGTTTTGTTTAGTAATCGTTCCTATTCGATAACGTCGACATCTTTGTACATATTTATTTGAAAATCCTATATCAATACTGGACTAAGTGGTCGTCGCAACTACTTAAATGCAATAAAAATATAGCAAGAAAAGTCAGAGTTTGTTTGCGGAAAATCTTATGTGAAACATATACCATTGATAGCTTCTAAATATGTTATTTTACCACCACTACACATAAAACTTGGTTTGATGAAAAATTTTTTCAAGGCTATGAATAAAGAGGGAGATGGGTATTTATATATAAAGACAGTATTTTCCAAGTTAAGTGATGAAAAACCACAAATACGCACAGTGATAAAAAGCTTTAGTAACTTTATGCCTGGTTATCACTGAAAGCTGTTATAAAGGGGTTTTCAAGGAACAACAGAGCCGAAAATGTAGATCAGCTTGTTGACGACACCTTTAAAGCATACGAAAAGTTGTGTTGCAGAATGTCATTGAAAATTCCCCTTCTTCATTTAAAAAAAAAAAAAAAACAAAAAACTTTTTAGAAAAAATTCCATCTAATCTAGGTGCGTTTAGTGATCCTTCGCAGTGTGAGAGGTTCCACCAGGCTGTAAACAAGCTTGAAAAACGATTTCAAGGCCATTGGGACTCAACTATGCTAGGTGATTGCTGTTGGCGTTTAAAACGAGAAGATCATTCAAAGCACAAAATAAAAAGTTAAAGTTTCACTATATTTTGTGTTAAAATTTTATAAGATTTTTTTTCCTTTTTTTTAGTTTTTTATACCTAAATGATAAAATTAAACTTGATTAATGTAAAAAATTCTGGTTGTTTTTATTAGATTTCTTTAAAAAATATTTTGGCACTTTAATTTTTAATATAATTTGCCAAATTCTTACGGAAGAAAAATAAGACCTGATGAAAAGAAAATTTTTATGTATGTTTAATAAACGATAGGCATTAATAAGAAAACATGACATTTCAAAGCGGGTACTCAATTTTTTCTTTCATTTGTAAATGATCTTCATCACTAATCCTTTAAAAAGAGACAAAAAACCATTAAAAAGCCGCTCACAAAATCTAAAATTTAAGCGACTAGATGTTTAATTTGCCAGAACTTTCTTACAATACTATTCATGAAATTACAATAGATTGATTGATACAGTCGTATACGTAAAAATAATAAATATGATGAAATAATATAAAAAAGAAAAAATAAAAGAGTTTCTGTATAACGCTTAATAAAAAATGCTTCAAGAAACACGTTCTTGTTCATCGTCCAAGATCTCTAAGCTGATTTCACTTTCTAGTTACAATACAACAAATTTTTACTTATTTTTCCATGACACTGTTTCCAAATATTTATAGAAAAGGTAAATTTAGAAGAAATGAGATCTTGTATAAAGAAAATTTCCCCACCATCACCTCCACTTAAGAAAGAACTTCATAAAGATTTGATGACATTAACTGTTTGTTGTTTTACAAACAACTCTCCACCTCTTGGACTATGTTCATACACTCATACATACACACACATACATATATATGTATGTAAGTGTAGTGATATCTCAATATTTCTTTTATTATTAGTGTTTTGCTAGATACTGTTAATGAGAGAGTGAGAGTCACATCATTAACTTTATGTGCGAGCCCGCCAGATTAGACGAATTTTGCTTCAAACTTAATGGTTTTATAGAATAGTCCAAAATACCTTGCATTATGTATAATTTTTTATAGAAATTAGAAAATAAGCAGGATGGGGGATGATTCCAATAAAATATAGAGTGTCTCACAATTTATGCAAGATTTTAATTAAATGTAAAACACTGTTTATATACCCTTCACTAATAGTTGTATGGGTTTTTTATTTCCACATATTTCATTTGCGACATTACATTTGAATTTTTTCCAAAAATTTAACTAATAGTTCAAAATCGTTCTAAGTTTGTCATTCCGTTTGTAATTTCCTCATTTTTTATTTGCGAGCCCATAAAGTATACATATTCTGTATCGTTATAGATATTGCTATGTCCGTCTGTATGTTGAAATCAACTTTCCGAAAACATAAATTTTGGGGGAAAAAATTTTGTTGAAAAAATCTGTGGTGAAAAAAATTTTTTGGTAAAAAAATTAAATAGGGGTAAAAAAAACGTTGGTTGAAAAATTTTTGTTTAAAAAAAAATTTGTTTTTTTTTAATATTTTTCTTAAAGTAACTTTGCTGAAGATTCAGATTTGTTAGAATTTCATTCATATATACTTTTATTTACTTATATTAACAACAAAATATAAGAAAAAGTATTAATTTTTAAGGAATTGTCAAAACAATGGAAACTTAGTTTTAATTTTTACAAAAATTGTGTGGACTTTATATTGAATATTTCTTTTGTTGAATATATCCCTTGTTTTTTGTTACTAACTACTTCACAACGACGATGCATTGAATCAATCATATCCTTTGAATTTTTTTTCCATTCGCTTATAACCTTATCTTATTTCTTTGTGATATAATTGTTAGTCTCTACATATTTTGCGATCTACAATTTCCCATGGGTTTCCTATGGGATTGAGATTTGGCGATTGGGCAGGTCATTTCAAAACACATACTTCATTGGATTGTAACCACTAGGTTACAACCCAAGAGATGTCTTTGGAGTCAAACTAGGGGCATATTTTCCTCAGTGTATGGATTCATAACAACGTTTCAAATGGATCTGTATTTAATTACAGTCATAGTAAATTTTGTGATTTCAATTTGTTCCATACCTTGTCCCGAAAACACCATTCTTTAGCCAACGCCAATCTTGAATGATTTATTTGTGTACTTGGGTTCTCCAATATCTTTCTCTTGGGCCGTCTTACAAATTTTCTGTCATCACTCACAAATTCTATTTTGATTCATCCGCAAAGAGAACAGTATTCCAATTCGGTCACGACCAGTTTAAATGAAAATTGTTACGAGCACTAGGAGTAAGATATTATAAAAAATAAATAAATTTTCCTTGAAGAAGTTTCAAAGTTTCCATTGTTTAGCAAATATTAACTTTTTTTTTTGCTTAAATAATGTCTTGTACCAACAAAGCCTTATATGCGGGAAGTTTTGCTTTGTTTCTGTACTTTGATAAAAGTGCAGCTGAAGCACACCGATTGCTCACCAAAGCTTATGGTGAATGTGTTCTATCGGTTTCAACGTGCGAGCCATGGTTTGTGCGGTTCAGATGTGGTGATTTTGACACGGAAGACAAAGATCGCCCAGGCCAGTCAAAAAAGTTTGAAGACCATGAATTGGTGGCATTACTCCATGAAGATTGTTGAAAAACTCAACAAGAGCTTGCAAAATCATTAGGAGCTCCTCAAGCAGCAATTTCAAAATGTTCGCGAGCAGCAGGATTCATCCAAAAGCAGGCCATACGAATTGAAACTGAGAGACGATTTTGTATGTCCGAAATGCTGCTTGAACGCTATAAAAGAAAATTAATTTTGCACCGAATCATTACTTGCGATGAAAAATGGATCCATAACAATAACCTGAAGCGTAAAAGATCGTATGTGAAGCCCGGCCAACCAACCGAATCGACACCAAAGCCAAATATCCATCCAAAAGCAGGCTATACGAATTGAAGCCGAGAGACGATTTTGCTTGTCCGAAATTATGTTTGAACGCTATAAAAGAAAATCATTTTTGGACCGAATCATTACTTGCGATGAAAAATGAATCCATTACAATAACCCGAAGCGTAAAAGATCGTATGTGAAGCCCGGCCAACCAGAAGAATCGACACCAAAGTCAAATAACCAAGGCGCTAAGGTAAATCTCTGTACATATTTGGTGTCAAAATGGTCTATCTATTATGAGCTGCTGAAATGTGGCCAGATCATCACATGAAATCTGAAAACTGAACTGCAACTGATTCATTTGAAGCGAGCATTTGCCAAAAAACCCCCAGAATATGTGGCCAGACATGAAACCGTAATATTCCATCATGACATCGCTAGGTTACATGTTTCAATACCTGTTAAAAACTATTTAGAAATAAGTAGTTGGGAAGTTTTGCCTCACCCGCTTAAAGTCTTGATCTTGCCCCGTCCGACTATTATTTATTTCGATAGATGTAGAACGCTCTATCTGGGAAACGCTTCACTTCAGAACAAAGTATCCGAAATTGGTTTGATTCGATTCTGGCCTCAAAAGATGAGCAGTTCTTTTGGCGCGGAAATCCATATGTTGCCAGAAAGTTAGGAAAAGGTCATAGCTAACAATGGCCAATACTTTGAATAAATTTATATTGCACAAATGTTGTTTCAAACTAAAAGCTACAAATTTGAGGTACAGTTAGAAGGCTATCAAATATTAGTATTAGTTTTGGCGGCACCAAAATCATTGTAGTCCTGTGTTTAATATATATTTTTGGTTAGTTTTTTCGATTTTTCAAAACTAAATTGTCTTTAATGCCAATGGCCCATAAACATAGTCAAACAATAAAGTCGGTTCTTTTTAAAAACAACTTTAAAATAGAAACCCGCTTTTTATTATTTTCTAACTATAGTCAAAATTAAAGTATGTTTTAAATTGAACCGACTTTAACTGGGTGTCACCTCAAATGTAGAAAATGTTTTCATACAATATACAACAAAATATAAACAAGTGGCATCGCTAAACAGATGACTTTGAAAATTAAAAAAAAAAAAAACAAAAAGTGACAAACAACAAATGTAACCGGGAAACTAAAGGAAAAAAAACAGTTTGTGATGGAAAAATAGAAAAGGAAAGATTAATATCAAATTTATTCTATTTTTGTACTAATTTTATTGATTCAATATTCAATAATTGCAAAATCTCTATATCTTGTAACTTAAACATTTTTTACTTTTGGCGAAGAACAGCTGATGCTGTTGTTAAATGAGTTTAAAAACAACTTCAGCTAGTTTTATATTTACAGTCGACTTTAACGTCAGAACTATACTTTAACATGTCTATAGTAGACCTAAAGTCCACTCTTAAGTAAATACGACTTTATTTCTCTTAAAATATACTTTATTTTTGACAATGATTATAGGCCAATATCTTTAGTAAAATTGTGGCGACTTTTTAATCAAAACTATCTGGCACCTCTCCTCTGTAAATACATGTGTAACTATATGTGTGTTCGTATCTACAAATCTCATATGTATGTTTGTATATACAGTGGTGGCCATGAGGTTAGCACACTTCATACTTGCTGTTTTCTAAAGCAAATTATTTCATTTCATTGCAATTATAAACTAAAGTTTTTGGTAATTAGTGTTGTTTATGGTGTGATCAATAAGTCCTGTTACTTTTTTTTTGCATTCTATCGCTATTCTCTTTCAAATTTGCATTTTAGTGCAGTAATATGTAAAATAAGCTGGACACAATTTTAGCACATATAAGTATAATTAAATGTTTTAAAAGTTTTTTGAGGGTATAAATATTAATTGGTAAGTTTAGGTATTATTTAATCAATGAGGAAGACAAACTGACTTAATAAACATTATTTAGATATGGCTAAAAAAAAGTGGTGTACAGAGGAACAACGAAAGATTATTCAACAAATGAACTCGAGAGGAACAAGTATAAGTGAGATTGCTTATACTTTGGAATGCTCCAGGAAGATGGTTTATAATGCATTAAGACATATTCAGAAATATAAAACATCTAAAAATGTTACACAGGCTCCTCGGCCCAGAAAAACATCACGTAAAGAGGACTCTTTAATATACAGAGCCTCTGTCGAAGATCCTTTTAAGAGCTCCACCGTAATCCAGAGAGAAATTTCAGGAAATTATGGTATCAACGTGTCCAGCAGAACGATAAGAAGAAGACTTAATTAAAAAAATTTACGTGGATGTATTTCTCAGCATAAGCCACATGTTTCAAAAAAGAACATACAAGCTCGGTTGTCCTTTGCTCGTGAGCATTTGGAAAAGCCGTTAATTTTTTGGAAAAATGTCCTTTGGAGTGATGAATCTAAATTTTGTAGATTCGGATCGGATGGTAAGAGGTATGTATGGCGTCCTCCGAACATGCAACATAATCCAAAGTACACCAGTAAAACAATAAAACACGGTGGGGGTAATGTGATGGTGTGGGCAGCATTTTCTGGGTATGGTGTTGGTCCTATAAAAAATATTGATACTCGTATGGACCAGTATGTATACCAGAATATACATCTAAATACAATGATACCTTATGCAGAGGACAACATGGCACTTAGGTGGTGATTTATGCAAGATAATGATCCAAAACACACCTCACGCTTAGTGAGGTGTTGCTTGGAATCGAACAATATAGACGTGTTAAAATGGCCAGCCCAATCTCCGGATCTCAATCCTATTGAGAACCTTTGGAATGATGAGGAGCAGCATGTAATAAGAGAAAAGCCTAAAAATTTGACCGATTTATGGAAAGAAGTAGAAAAAGCTTGGAATGATATTTCAGTGGATCGCTGTATGGCCCTTGTAGAAAGTATGCCAAGGAGACTAGCAGCTGTGATCAAAAATAAAGGGTATCCAACTAAGTACTAAGTTTTTAGTGAAATAAGTTTTTTTTGTTTTGTTACTTTTTTAATATGAATAAACTTTTTTATTTTGTGCTAAAATACTGTCCAGTGTTTTTTTGAGGTTATTCTATTCTGGATAGAAAAACGCAAAATATATATAAAGGAATAATGCTGGACATGATGGGACGTGATCTTAGAAGGACAAGTAACACGCATGCAAAAGATATCATAAAAAAATTAAGAAATATAGGAAATATTTGCGTTTAAAAATAGCAAGTAGCTAGTGTGCTAACCTCATGGCCACCACTGTATTTATTTATATGGTGGGGTATTTGATGTTAACCAAACTTTTGACTACTTTAGTCATTCATCGGTTTCTCTAACAAACGGCTGTGTGTTTTTTTTAACGCTACCCTCGTCCGTCTGTTGCGCCTTTAATTTGTTTAGTTTTTTTTTTTTTTTTTTGTTTTTTTAATTTCAACATTGTGTTTTTTTATGTTGTCGTCGTGGTTTTTATTCGTACATTTATAATAGTTTTTTCTATTCGTCATCATATTTTAACAGCTGTTTAACGAAAGACGAAATCATTAAAATAAAATTTAAAGAGAAAAAAAAAAAAAAAAACAACAACCACAGCGACATTTTATGTGATATTGACAACCAAAATCGACGAAACATTGTAACAAGCAACTCTACTTTCCTCGCGCTTACGTTTATTATTACTATTATTGTTGTTGTGGTTGTTACTTTACTACGTTTAAGCTTTCACGTTTTAATACGAGTATATGTATATCTAACAAATACGTCGAGTATCAAACACGCCTGTTTGTTGTTACAAAACGTTATTGTATATAAATACGAGTACAAATACGACGAGTACATACAAATATACTTTTACAAACATACTACGTACCATACCATACCACAACAACAACAACCGCACATATACAATAACAACAGCAACAATTATTATTGTTGTTTGTTGTTCCACATTGTGCATTACATTATTGCTTACGATCATTCAAAAAAAAAAAAAAAAGAAGTGAAATAAAAATAAAGAAAAACAACAAATAAATAAATAATAAAAAAAAACAAAAACGTACTTATGTATTTTAATACATATATACATTAGTTTGTAACCATCACGTACATAAAAAGAGGTACGTTACATACTTCAAATGTACAAACATACTTCAATTACATACAAACGAACATATGTACAATTTTATATACATTAAGGTGGCCCGTTTGTATGGAGGAAATATAAGGTGTCGATGTTCCTAACTAAAATGAGAGTTTATTTTGTTTGAGGAAACTATTTCTCAAAATTGTTGTTCAGGTTTGAGTATTTGCAGAGCTGGGTCAAAGTATAAAAAAGTCCTTCTTTGAAGGTTTTAATGATTCGTTTCATATTTCTCGCAAAGGAATTATACAAAGTAATGGTATCATATGAAAGGTCTTTGAAAAGTGATTTTAATGACATATCTGAAAGTATCCTGTATGTTCAAAAATATACGTTTTTTTTTTATAATTTGTTGCAAACATTTTCAGTTTTTTAAACTTTTACATATAATTATTTAAAATAATATAAAAATGGTGTAAAAAATGTATAGTAATTCATAAAATAAGAACGGCTGGGCAGATTTCTGTAAAATTTGTTGTCAGTTGTTCGTATTTTCGAGGAGAAGGTTTTTACAGAAGAAAATTTAGGAAATAGTCGGAAAATTGGAAAAATCGAAAAGTTTGTCTGAAGGCTTAAAATTTGGGGCGAGGGGAAGTTCGCCGGGTCCGCTAGTTTAAAATAATTATTGAGTGTATAACTTAACAAGTAAGAGAGCAATATTCGGCTGTGCCGAATCTTATATACCCTTCACCAAATTATACCTTAAAATAAAATTTAAAAAAAATTTTTTTTTTAATTTTTTTTTTTCAAAATAGTTTTTTAATAGTGAAAAAAATTTATGACAAAAGAAAGTTTTTTGTGAAAAAAAAAAATCGGGTTAAAAAATATTTTTCCCGATTTTGACCCATTGTAGGTCCAACTTTGTATAGCCTTATATTACATCGTTGCAATGGACTTTGAAATATCTATCATTAGATATCCATATTGTCTATATTTATGACTTAGTAATCGAGATATAGATATAAAAATATGCCAAAAATAAAGGTTGTCTCGGATTTTTGCTCATATCTCTGTTATTTATGGACGGATTTTGCTGATTTTAAATAGGAAACTTTTCGTAAGCATGTCTGACAGAATTATTGAGGATTTGGATCCCGAAGATATCTGGGGTCTTCAGAAAATTGATTTCAACAGACAGACAGACGGACATGGCTAAATCGACTCCGCTATCTATAAGGATTCAGAATATATATACTTTATAAGGTAGGCAAATTATATTGTGGAAATTAAGAACGGAATGACAAATTTATAGATACCCTTCTCACGAAGGTGAAGGGTATAAAAATGCGGAATTTCTTCAAATTTTTAGCTTTTATTTTGCAACATTTGTACAATATAAATTTATTCAAAGTATTGGTCATTGTTAGCTATGACCTTTTCCCATCTTTCTGCCAACATATGGATTCCGCACCAAAAGAACTGCTCATATTTTGAGGCCAAGAACGAATCAAGCCAATATCGAGTACTCAGTTTCAAAGTGAAGAGTATCCCAGAGAGAGCGTTCTGCATCGATCGAAACAAATCGTAATCGGACGGGACAAGGTCTGGACTATAAGGGAGGTGAGGCAAAACTTCCCAACCACTTTATTCTAAATAGTTTTTAAAAGCTATTGCATAATGTGGCCGAGCGTAGTCATGATGGAATATTACGGTTTCCGGCCACATATTCAGAGCGTTTCTCGGCCAATGCTCGCTTCAAAAGAATCAGTTGCCAGATTTCATTAGCTCATAATAGATAGAACCTTTTTGGTTCCACCAAATACAGAGCATTACCTTTGCGCTAATGATATCTGGCTTTGGTGTCGATTCGGCTGGTTGGCCGGGCTTCACATACGATCTCTTACGCTTCGGGTTATCGTAATGGATTCATTTTTCATAGCAAGTAATGATTCGGTGGAAAAACTGATTTTCTTTTATAGCGTTCAGGCTGCATTGCATACATGCAAAATCGTCTTTCAAGGTCTCTCAACTTCAATTCGTATGGTACCCAATTTCCCTGCTTTTGCATGAATCCTGCTGCTCCAAACGTTTTGAAATTGCTGCTTAAGTAGCTCCCAATGTATTTGCAAGCTGTTGTTTAGTTTTACAACAATCTTCATGGAGAAATGCCTTCAATTATTGATTTTCAAACTTTTTTGGCAGGTCTGGGCGATCTTTTTCTTCCGTGTTAAAATCGCCACTTTTGAATCACACAAACCACCTCTCGCACGTTGAAACCGATGGAGCACATTCACCATAAGCTTTGGTGAGCAATTGGTGTGCTCCTGCGGCAATTTTTTTTTTAATTAAAGAAGAAAAGCAAAACTTCCCGCATATGTCGCCTGGTTGGCACAAAAAAACCTTGTTGTTTACACGGTAATGTTCAATAACTAAGTGAGAATACAAGCTGTACAAAGTTTTCCTAACAGGGTCCTCTTGTACGATTCGTTCATACATAATTTTGCAATCGGACCACTAGTTTAGCAGATTCAGATTTATTACCACTGTTTTGCGATTAAATAATACGGCCGGTATAAACCTCATATAAATTCACCGAAACGTTTTTTTCAGTTTTTCGAAATTCCATCTAGATCGAATTTTGTTTTAAGTTTTCGAAATCTATTTTCTTCTCGATCTGATGTTAACCATTTTTTCATGAGAATCACAATATGGATATCAAGATAATGGCAATTTCCTAAGCTTTCCATTGGTATATAATAGAGTTTCCAATTCGGTTTTAACCGAAACCGAAACCACGGTTTTTCAAGGTCTAAAACCGAAACCGACAATTATTCTTCGGTTTTTAATTTTAATCTATTTTCAGTAGAAAAATTCAAAATTTAGAAATGAGAAACAAACTTTTTCATCCAATTATTCATCCAATATCTCTAAACACAGATCGTTAAAAATAACTTAAGATTTGTTTAAACTTTTTAAATTGTATTACAATAATTGCTTCAGGTGATGTAGCAGGCTATTAATAAAGCCTGACACAACACATTGATCTACGAGTATTTCCTGACAATTAAACTTTAAATGACTAATTTGAAAAAAATATAATGCAAAACTTTTGTATCAAAGTCTTACTAGTTATTTTTAAATATCCGATAAAAGTATGCAGTACTAGCTGCCCGGTGCGCTTCGGCACCCTAATTGGAAGAAAGAAATAGTACAATTAAGTCTCCCTTTGCGAATTCTTACTCATTCAGGATAACATGTCTCTAGTTTCATGTTTATTGATTCATTGTAATGTGGATTCTAGCTCATTCTAAACGTATTAAGTATTAGAATAAAAACAGTACCATAAAGACCGACATGTTGTATTCCTACTCAGCATCATGAATGTCCAATTTCATATTTTTGTGTCCATTATTATAGAAAATACAAAAGAAAGTTCCACTAAAATCTCCTTTTGTGAATTCTAACTCATTCAGAATCATTTGAGCCTAATTTTCAATTTTAAGGTTTATTATAAAATATTCAAAAAGTACCTTTACAAAAAAGAAATAGTAACATTAATTATTCTCTTGAATTCGCATTCACTAAACCATAAATGCTTAATTTCGTGTTTCTAGGTCCATCGTTATAAAATATTCAAAAAGTACTATTAGTTAGAAAAAGTACCTTTTTTATATTCTTACTTAAATTACCACAAAACCGAACCGAAACCGATCGGTTTTAATTTTTTTAAAACCGAAACCGCGATTTTGAAATTCTTCGGTTTTTTGGAATCTCTAATATATAATAATTGCATTTATTTACAAAACAAAAAATTTTAATTTAACTAAAATACTTGCAACATTTCACACAAACATTTTTATTTATTTGTTTGCTTTCTTTGTGATTAAAATTTCAAAAATTTAAATTAAATTCGAACTAGATTGAATTTCGAAAAACTGAAAAACCCATTTCGGTATTATTATATGAGGTTTATGGCTTATTGATTTAAATTAATTAAATGTAAGAATTTAAAAAACTTAACTGTTTTGCAAAAAATTACAGAAAATCTTTTATTTTTGAACTTACACGATCATTTCAGAAGAGACATTGAAAGCGCCTTCCACAGACCTTTCACATAATACCAAGTTTTTATATGTTTCTTTTGCAAGAAATATGAAAAATCAAAAAATCATTAAAAAGGACCTTTTTATCCTTAAATCCAGATTTTACATTTTGACGCCAGGAAAAAAATGTTTGGAAACAGTACCTTAGAATGAATTAAAATTTTATTATAATTGGAACATGTGCAGCTTTTTTGGGGCCACCCTTATATACATACGTACATATATAGTCTTACAATAGTAGCAGTATTCCAGTTGTTGGTAACGTGTTTGTTTTCCCCTTCCTGATTTTTTTTTTTGAATAGTGCGTATGCACAGTGGCTCAGTCAGAAAAAGAATGTGTACCAAATAAATTAATTCTTCAAACGTCACAAAAGTTGGAACTTTACATGCAATTCGTATTTCAATAAAGGGATGGTTAAAAATTGCAATATTTTCTTAAATTTAGAAATGAAAGACATATTAAACAAATCTGCAAATCTTCAAATGTCCTGAAAAAAGATTCTGTACTTTTTTACTTTATTTCGATACGTTATGGCAACTGACTGATTGATACAGTACATATTTTCCAAGTTCTAGACTATTAATTTTTACCATTTATTTCCCAATCGACCCCACTGTACTACTATGTTTGTTTGTATGAGTGTATGTGTGTTACGAGTTTTCCACAAACAACAAGAAGAAATCAAAACATTTATTTTTTGCGTTGTTTTTCTAAAGAGAAATTTTTATATTTTCATAATTTACAAAAAGGAACAAAAAAAAATAATAAAAAATCAGAGAGTGAACGAACGTGTAAACGAAATAAAATAAAGAAAAATGAAAGTGTTGAAATTATGATAAATATACATAAGTGAAATAAAACGTAAAATAAAAGATTTTATGATTATGATTTTTTAAATGCTCAACCAAATTGGATTAATCATCATCTTTTCCTTCAACATTGGCAACAAAAACTAATCTGAGGAATTATCTACATAGAGACATATATATAAGTGTTTGGGTTGAAAGCATTCTGATTGAACAACATGATGATGTTCAACATAATGTGTTAAAAAAAAAACTTTTGCAACAGGTAAATTATATTTGTCATGATATCTACTAAAAAAGTAAAAAAAAAAAAAATATATAATTTTCAAAAAAAAAAAAAAAAAAAATCGAATTAAAATTCTGAGTTAAAATAGTCAAACAATTTTTAATAGCAGATCTGAAGTTTGTCACTAATAATGAAATGTGGTAGGTTTTTATAGAAGTTCAGAATTTTTCCTTTTTAAGTAGCAACAACTTATGGAAATTTATGTATTCTGACAATAGTTCAATCCTTATATGAAATCGATCTTTGAAACGATACTTCTAAGGACTGAGATCGAAAAAATTTTAACATACATATATATTAATAAAAGTGAAAACACTAAACTTACAGTTTTGAATCTTTTTTTATTTGATTGAAATTATTGTTACAATTTAAAAAAAAAAATAAATATTTTTATAGTTCTAATCACTAATGATGAAATTTTGAACCTTTTTCGGTTTTTATAGAGCTTTATGCCACTTTGTTCGAACAGGTTGTCCATCTCCGTTTAAAATCTATCACACTTTTGGACACCTTTTTTGTGCTCTTCAATTCTCTCTTAATGAGAGCCCAATATCTCTCCACTGGCCTTAGCTCCAGGGAGTTTGGAGGATTTCACTCTCTTGGTACAAATACCACATTATTTTTCTTGTACCACTCAAGACCTTTCTTACTATAGTGACAGATGCCAAATCAGGCCAAAAATAAGTGGACACATTTAGAAGTCTTATGAATGGAAACATCCTCTTTTGCAAACATTCCTTGATGTAAATTTCGGTATTTATAGAGCCCTTTGTAACAAATGTTTGGCTTTTTTGCCACAACTGCATATTGCTTGCCATGCCAAGAACTTTTTGGGAAATTTTGTCTGCTTTTGGATCCTAAACTTTTCTTCAACATTCCCTCGAGAATCAGCAACATTAAATTTTTGACCAGGAAGTTGCGAAAAATCTGCCAAACATACGTTTCGTCATCTATTATGCAGCAAGAATATTTTTTTATAAAACTTGACTTCAATTTCCGTGCTCTGTTTTTGGCCTCTAAATTTTTAGCAGCGTTCCTGTCAAGAACTTCTTGAGCCTTGTATGCTTTTCAACCTTCATTGGCTTTAACTTTTCGTACCAAATAGTCCGAGTACTGACCTAACCGGTCTGCTTTCCTACCGGAGGTGTTGGGAACTCTTTTGAAAATGCTTTCTATTTTTTTTTGGCTTTAGAAACATCATGTGGACCATTTCTTCTACCTGAACCAGGTTTTATATCAACAGACAAGTTCTCCCCGTACTGTTGAATAACATGGGAACCAGTTTGACGGCAGACCTTTGATTGTTTGGCCAACTTTTTGTAGGACCGAGTTGGGTTTTGTTGAAAATATTTAATAATTTTAGTACGCACTTTTTTCTGGTCACTCATTTTAATCAGATTAACAACAAATGAACATAATTGACATTAAATATAATAACTGACATGCTTTACAAAGGTAACTTGATCAAATAAAAAAATCAAATAATACTTGGGTTAAAAGTTTTAATGAAAAACGTGTGTTAAGAATTTTACGATCTCAGTCCTTAATTGGAGTTATACTTAGTGCAAAAAGCTTTCTGATCATAAATATTAATCACGATTCAAAGAAACTTCCTTCTACTCTCACTTTAACAACTCTCGTTACCTTTTCAGCAGTTCTAAGAGACGGTCCCGAACTAAAGTAACAGAGCTATATTCGACTATGCCGAATCTTATATACCCTTTTCAAATTACACTTTTAGATTACAATGATACTGTCTGACAGCTGTTCCAAAGTAATCAACGTATTGGATTCAGTTACCTTCTAGCTACCTAACTGGTAACTTGATCAGCTACATAACTAGTTTCACATGTACGGGTGATAATTGACCTCTAATAGTCAGCTAAAAAGTCCAATACCGATTGCTTGTAAACAAACCTTCCTTGGACAACTCTTCAATAGATTACTTCTGGTGGATAAAATAACAACTTTCTAAAGTGCAGTACAAAAAAAAAAAACGTTTAAAGTGATTTCATTATAGGTTACTAGAGACACTTAAGTGACAATTGACTTCACGCTAGATTACATGTGATGTATAAATTAACCAATTGACTTCTCTCTGCACTACAAGGAGCACATAAGTGTCAAATGACCCAAAATATATAAATTGGAGTCAGCCAAGTAGTCAGACATTAGTGACAATTACAGTCTATAAGGGATACATTGAATACCCAAGAGTTCTAGGAGACATTCCCGAACTAGTGATTTTACCCATAAATTAGGGTGGGAACTAGTTACTTCAATAGCTACGTGACTATTTATTTTAACCATTGACCATTTTTGACTACAATGATACTGTCTAATAGCTGGTCCAAATTAGTCAACTCATTGGATTCACATACTGGTTAAATAGCGTCAGTTACCTTACTAGCCACCTTACTAGTTATTTTAACATGTACGGGTGCTAATCGACCTCAAATAGTCAGCTAAAAAGACATAGCATCATAGGCAGTCCAATAGACGATAGCTATAAAAATAAACTGTATGAGAATTATATGAACACAATTTCTATAAAACCAGTTTGAACGCATTATCACACAACACGTTTAAAGTGACTACACTCCAAATTACTTAGAGACACTTAAATGACAATTGTATTCACGCTGGATTACCTGGGATGTATAAAGTAACCAATTGTCTTCTCTCTGCACTACAAGGAGCACATACGTGTCAAATGACCAAAATATATAAATTGGAGTCAGCCAAGTGATAAGACATTTGTGACGATTGCTGTCTATAAGGGATACATTGACTACTTGCTTAACTGCTGGGATGTTACATGGGATATCAGTATACTTAAGCAAAAATAAAAATAAACTGTATGAGAATTATATGAACACAATTTGTATAAAACCAGTTTGAACGAATTACTCACAAAGCGTTTAAAGTGACTACAGTCCAGATTACTTAGAGACACTTAAATGACAATTGTCATCACGCTAGATTACCTAGGATGTATAAAGTAACCAATTGTCTTATCTCTGCACTACAAAGAGCACATAAGTGACAAATGACCCAAAATATATAAATTGGAGTCAGCCATGTGATCAAACATTAAGGACAATTACAGTCTTAAAGGGATACATTGACTAATTGCTTAACTGCTGGGGTATTCAACACTACATTTACGCAACAATACATCCGAAATTTTACTTTTTAAAACTTTTTTTTATATTAAAAAGGAGGAAAATATAATTCAAATTCATTGTGCAGATATAATGCAAAACAATTGACGTCGGTTGTTATACAAAAAAATTTTTTTTTATATATATTTGTTGTTTTTATTTGCTTTCATTCGACACTTTGCTTGTGTAAATATTATTTTCTACATAGTTTTTTTTTTATTATTTTTTTTTTATTTAATATTTTTCAATTTATTGAAATTTTTTCTTATATTTGCATGATGCTTTTCTGCTGAGGTGCTTCTTTCGTTTCGTTTTGTTTGTTAAAATTTGTTTTCTTCTTATTTCTCGCTTGAGCTATCAAATGGCAAAAGTTTTAACTTAATATTAATATTTTTTTTTTTCTCCATACTTTGTGTGTTTTCTTTTGTAAAATCCATAAAGAAGAAATATTTTTACAAATACAAAAATAATAAAATAAAAAATGTGGTTTCAAATTTATTCACTTTAAATTTCTTTCGTAGGATTACAAGGCAAACAAATTGAAATTTATTTAGCAGATCATAAATACATAATAAAGTAGGGGGGTGTTTGAACTTAAAAGAGTTTTTTTGGTTAAAACAAAATTACTTAATTTTAAATAAATAATAAACTATTGTACATATTTCAATTGTGGATTTGAAGAAAATATATAGGAAAACGAGTAAGATTTTCTTTTCTGCCCTAAATGATGCCTTTATTCTGCCTATATGCGTATAACGTGTTCTTTTCAAATAATATTGCCTTAAACCCCGAAAATATGCTACATGGCTTGCTCTCAATTTTTTCAAAGGGTTAAAAAGGCACCACTTTATTATGGTTTTTGAAATATAACTTCTGTATTTATACCCTTCATCTTCGTGAGAAGGGTATATATAAGTTTGTCATTCCGTTTGTAATTTCCACAATATAATTTTCAGACCCTATAAAGTATATATATTCTGGATCCTTATAGATAGCGGAGTCGATTAAGCCATATCCGTCCGTCTGTCTGTCCTTCTGTCTGTTGAAATCAATTTTCTGAAGACCCCAGATATCTTCGGGATCCAAATCTTCAAGAATTCTGTCAGACATGTTTTCGAGAAGTTTGCTATTTAAAATCAGCAAAATCGGTCCACAAAACCATAGTAAGTTGTACCTAGAATGGGTCAAAATCGGGAAAAAATTTTTAACCAGATTTTTTTTTCACCAAAAGTTTTTTTCGCTAAATATTAAAAAAAAAAATTTTAAATTTAAAAAAAAAGAATTTTTAAATTTAAAAAAATTTTACATAAAAAATTAAAAAAAAAAATTTCGAAAAATTTTTTTTCTAAAAAATAAAAAAATACAACTGAAAAAAAAAATAAATTTTGTTTACCTAAAAATATTTAAAATTTTTATTTCGAAGTATAGTTTGGTGAAGGGTATATAAGATTCGGCCCAGCCGAATATATCTCTCTTACTTGTTTTTAATTAAAAGTGTCAAAATGGAAGCAAAAAGTATAGTTTTAGAATATTTAGAAGCAACATAAAAAAAAATTGCATAAATGGAAAGGGTTTTTGTTCTATTGTGAACCTTTAATAAATGATACAAAATATGTTGACAAAATTTTGTGTCAGAAAAGAAAACTCATAAGAAGAAAGAACTGCTCATTTTTGAGGTCCGAACCGAATCAAGCCAATATCGGATACTCTGTTCCAAAGTGAAGCATATCCCAGATAGAGCGTTCTGCATCGATCGAAACAAATAGTAGTCGGAAGATGTAAGGTCTGGACTATAAAGCGGGCATGGCAAAACTTCCCAACCACTTCATTCTAAATAGTATTTAACACACATTGCAATATGTGGTGGTGTGTTGTCATGATGGGATACACAGTGGGGCAGAATCAAAATTTTTTGGAAGTAAATCTGGCATTTCCAAACGGCTAGTCCGATCGGAATAAAATTTGACGTGGATGTAGCCAAGGAGTATTCGAGTTTAAGTTATTAAAATGGATCCTACAAATGCTCCATGCGCGGCGCTATGGGGGCTCAAAGTAGGGGGTACCCTCGACATGTAAAATTTGTAAACACGTGCCATTTTTTCTGTTTCCCATTCGATTTTAATTTACGTGTGCTTTTTACACCTTTTGTAATTTTCAAGTTATAGGCATTTCAAAATTGAAATTTTAAAATTTTGCCATTCTTTGGTCCGTTCTTTTAAAAATATAGGACCTACTTTTGAATCAAATGAACTCGAATTTTTGTTACCAGTAATATGCAAAAGATTTCAAAGCAATATCAATTATGGATCCAAAAATAAACGATTTTCCATTTAAAAATTAAAAAAATTTTAAATGTTTGCTGTTTTTTGTGCGAAAAGGTGACTTAATTCTTTTTCTATTACAAAGAAACTTTCTTAAAGAACACATAACAATTTTACGTTTTTCTGTAAGGTATCTTTACGGAAAATATTTGAGTATAAAAAACATGTCCTATCGGAATTTGACCTATTTTTTTAATCAAAATCTCAACTTTGGGCCACATCTTATGAAATCCCAAAGCTGGGATTAGAAAATAGAAAGCAGCCTTGAAAACCATGATGTGTTTCCTATTTATCCCCAAAGTATTTTCCCAGCCCTGAAGGAAATGTGGATATAAAATATAAAATAAAATAAAAATATTTGGATTTTCGCTTCAATTTTTAGGAATTGCGGGAAATATTCTGGGTATTTTTCGGCCAATGCTCGCTTCAATGAATCTGTTGCGTTCGGAAGAGGTTCCATGCGATGGTCTGGTCAGATTTCAGCAGCTCATAATAGATAGGAATACAGTGAATTACCTTAGCGTAATGGATATTTGGCTTTGGTGTCGATTCAGCAGGTTGGCTGAACTTCACATACGATCTCTTACACTTCGGTTTATTGTAATGGATCCATTTGCAATCAAGCATAATTTCGTACATGCAAAATTGTCTTTCAAGATCATCCCTGCTTTTGGATGAATTCTGCTGTTTGAAAACATTTTGAAATTGCTGCTCGAGTAGCACCCAATGATTTTGAAATCAAACTTTTGAAGCCCCCAAATAACTTACCAGCATAAATGATGCAACAATATATGATCATAATCTTGCAACTAATTGCTACAAGTTACGAACAATTTTAAATAGTATATTGGTTTCACTTAAAAAACACCTCAAATTAGCCTAACCCTGTGTTATAAATAACATTGTAAAACTACTGTTAAAATTAATTTACCCTCATATTTGTAAAACATGTAGGAGTTTTGACACAGCTTTAAACAAGAAAAAAAAAGCCAACGTAATTACAAATTTAAATTTCAAATTTGCATAAATAAGTAAGACTGAGTGTTGAGTATGTAAATGAATATGTGTATCCATGAGTTTTAAATTAAGCGCCAGTTTTTGTATTTTTTTATATTTTTTTTCAAACATACACAGTTTTAAACCGATTAAAATTTGAAATACTTATTAAATAGTCAGTTAATAATAATAAATATTTTATTATTCGCCTCTTACTCACACATAAACACTGACACTGCTAGCAAAGCTCAGCTGCTGCAAGTTACATTTACTTATTATTGTATATTACTCTGATGACTGTCACACTGACTACTGCTAAGCAGTGCAGTGCTGTTGCTGTTGCTGCTGTGTTCATTCTTTGTTGTTAAATAAAAAGCTTGAGTTTGAGTTTGTATCTTTTTCAAACGTGCTTTTGATAAAATTGGGTCAAATTGTGGTCGTTTGTTGTTTTTGTTATTATGAGTGTGTGTGTGTGTGACTGTCTGATTTTGTATCTGTGCGAGATTTTATTTTTTTTTTTTAATGTTTAAGACAACTTGTTTTAAAGTCACGTTGTTGATTTAAGTTTCTTTCTTTCTGTGTATTTTCCAGCCAGCAATAATTGTATGTATGTTTAAATTAATATTTTTTTAACTATAATTTTGTAACAAAGTTTATACAGAAAAAAATGGAGGAATAAAAAAAAACGAATATACGAGTAGTTTTT
The DNA here is from genome assembly GCA_942486065.2 of Calliphora vomitoria. NCBI lineage: Eukaryota > Metazoa > Arthropoda > Insecta > Diptera > Calliphoridae > Calliphora > Calliphora vomitoria. The sequence continues at coordinate 26,986,807 of OW818031.2, read as the reverse complement.
TTTTAGTTGTTTCATTGACATTGAAATTTAATTGAGTTGTCTGTTAATGTTGTTGCGAATGGCGGTATTGGCATTATATATAAAATTAATTGATTCATGTTGGGAATGAACACTATTAACTAATATTCACTACATTGAAGGCTTAAGTTCATAAACAACATGAAAATATTTTACAGATGGCAACTTCAATGCAATATGGAATTGCAAACAATTTGGCATATAATGGTAGATACTTGCAAGTTAGTTATACAAGGTGGCGCAAAAGTAATCCTCCTATCAGAAAATGCTATAAATTTTGCCGATTATTGGTCAAATAAATAGTCAGCAATATTCCGCGTTCTGGAGCAGTGTAGCGTAACATTGTTTATTAAAGTGTATTTCGCATGTGTTTACTACACAAATGTCAAAACAGAACTGACATTAGGGGCCAATCGCAAAATTTATTGTATTTTCTGATAGGAGGATTACTTTTACGCCACCTTGTATATACCAAACTTTAAAAGTTGTGAGATTTGTCAAATCACAAAATTTGTCAGCTTCGGCATTTCTAAGTAAAAATTGTTAATGATGAAATTTGTTAATGAGGAAACATTAATGCGGGATGAGTAGATAAATACCCAAAAATACAACTTCTTTAGAAAAATTATAATTACGGCTGGATGAGAGGTATCGTAAATCCATTTTCATGGATAGATTAAGGATGAACAGGACTACTCAAGTAAAAGTTGGTTATCATATAAAGTCATCTCTCGGTAGAGGGAATTAGGTGTCAAATGTGGTAAATTTTACAAATTCAAAAAATCTGAATATCCAGAAAACCGTCGTGGTTCATTATAGCTATATATAAGGAGTGAGATCGTAAAAATCTTAACACACGTTTTTCATTAAAACTTTTAATCCAAGTATTATTTGATTTTTTTTTTATCAAGTTACATGTCAGTTATTATGTTTAATGTCAATTATATTCATTTGTTGTTAATCTGATAAAAATGAGTGACCAGAAAAAAGTGCTTACTAAAATTATTAAATATTTTTAAAAAAACCCAACTTGATCCTACAAAAAGTTGGCCAAACAATCAAAGGTGTACTATCAAACTGTTTCCAATGTTATTAAACAGTACCGGGAGAACTTGTCCGTTGATAGAAAACCTGATTCAGGTAGAAGGAATCGTCCATATGATGTTTCTAAAGCCAAAAAAATATAAAGTATTTTCAAAAGAGCTCCCAACACATCCGGTAGGAAAGCAGCCCGGTTAGCTCAGTGCTCGGACTATTTGCTACGAAAAGTTAAAGCTAATGCAGGTTTAACAAGTAAGAGAGCTTATTCGGCTGTGTCGAATCTTATATACCCTTCACCAAATTATACTTTAAAATAAAATTAAAAAAAAACATTTTTTAATTTTTTAAAAATTTTTTTTTATTTTTTTTTTTTTCAAAATATTTTTTTCAAATTTTTTTTTTTTTTAATTTATTAGTGAAAAAAAAAAGAATGTATGACAAAAGAATGTTTTTTGTGAAAAAAAATTCAGGTTAAAAAATATTTTCCTGATTTTGACCCATTGTAGGTCCAACTTTGTATAGCCTTATATACATCGTTGCAATGGACTTATCATTAGATATCCATATTGTCTTAGTAATCGAGATATAGATCAAAAATAGGCCAAAAATAGAGGTTGTCTCGTATTTTTGGTCATATCTCCGTTACTTATGGACGGATTTAGCTGATTTTAAATAGGAAACTTCTCGAAAGCTTGTCTGACAGAATTATTGAAGACTTGGATCCCGAAGATATCTGGGGTCTTCAGAAAATTGATTTCAACAGGCAGACTGACATAGTTAAATCGATTCAGAATATATATACTTTATAGGGTCGGAAAATTATTTTGTGGAAATTACAAACGGAATGACAAATTTATATATACCCTTCTCACGAAGGTGAAGGATATAAAAACATACAAAGCTCAAAAAGTTCCGGACAGGAACGCTGCTAAAAATTTAGAGGCCAAAGACAGAGCACGTAAGTTGAAGTCAAGTTTTAATAAAAATATTCTTGCTGCATAATGAATGACGAAACGTATGTTCTGGCAGATTTTTCGCAACTTCCTGGTCAAAAATTTTATGTTGCTGATACTCGAGGAAATGTTGAAGAAAAGTTTAGGACCCAAAAGCAAACAAAATTTCCCAAAAAGTTCTTGGTATGGCAAGTAATATGCAGTTGCGGCAAAAGAAGCCAATCATTTGTTACAACGGACTCTATAAATACAGAAATTTACATCAAGGAATGTTTACAAAAAAGGCTACTTCCATTCATAAGACTTCTTAATGTGTCCACTTATTTTTGGCCTGACTTGGCATCCTGTCACTATGGTAAGAAAGGTTTTGAGTGGTACAAGAACAATAATGTGGTATTTGTACCAAGAGAGGCAATTCCTCCAAACTGCCTGGAGCTAAGGCCAGTGGAGGGATATGGGGCTCTTATTATTATTTGCAAAATCAAAAACTTTTTAAATTTTTTTTTTTTTTGCTCGAAAGATAGCTTAGGTCCATTCCTTTAAGAGATTTTTGGTCGCTTAGTGGGATGCGAGTTGGATATCTCTCAAAATAAATATTTTGTAGCTCAAGACATACAATTTTTGACTTTTTTTTGCAAAATCCAAATTTTTAAGTTTTTTATTTCTCTAAGTAACAGCAATTGAAAATTATCATTTCAAAACATCAATAATTCATTAAATGTATCGAAAACATTCATATTTGATTTATCTGCAATTTCGATTTATAAGACATTTCGATATCGAAATATTTTGTAACTTCACATACACCTGACAGTCATTTCCCAACAGTTCTATGAGACTGTCCTGAACTAGTGATAACTAGCTACATGTCCTAAACAGAGGGTCAATTGACTATTTTGGATAACTTAGAGACAAATTAAAGTTTATAGTGACTACCCTATAGATTACTTAGAGCCACTTAAGTGACAATTGTCTTTACGCTAGATAACATGGGATGTATAACGTAACCAATTGACTTCTCTCTCCGTTACACACACGTGTCAGATGACCCAAAATATATAAATTGGAGTCAGCTAAGTGATCCGACATTAGTGACATTTGCAGGATACATTTACATTTACTACTTGCTTAACTGATAGATTATTACGTGATGAAAATTAAAATTGGATGTTACTTTCAAAATATTGATGATTTTAAAAACAATTAAAACGATAATTGTTTTTAAAATCATCAGAAGAACAATTATGATTTTAAACCTTTAAGTTTTTAATTCCTGGTATAATTTAAAGAGTCTTAACTGCTGGAGCACTGTTGTGCATTTTTTGGACATTGCGCGATCCATAGTTAATTATTTTATGTTTCTGCACAAAAATATAAGTGCATATTTTTAAAAATTTTAGGTCATATTTTAATTTATTTTTTAAGCATATTATAGGTGCATATTATCCAATAATAAATGCATGAAAATCCGCCCCCTAGTTATAACAGTTAGGTACGTCCCTGCGATAAACTCAACTTAAGTCAACAAAAATTTGTATTTTCATTTCCGTTACCTACCTTAGCAAATGCTTTGTAGATTTTTATAAATATAACCTCTGGAACGTTTTTGTATTAAATAACTTTAATATCTCAACAACTTTTATAATATAAATTTATATATTTTTTTTATAAATTTATATATTTTTCCAGATTTTCTTTTATGACAGCCAGCCTGTAATTACATTTACTTTATTTTAATATAAATAAATATATTAAATTAAAACATACATATTAAATTTTAATACACTTGAATAAACATGACGCGAGGTCTTTAAAATTAATAAAAAAGATTATTTATTTTTCATATATTCACCTTGACTTTAATTTTAAAAAAAAGGTGGTGGTAAAAACTAAAGGTGTCTTTTTTCACAAAAATTGAAAACATAAGAAAAAAAATTAAATGAAATAATTATTAAGCTGTCAAAATGCTTTAATTTTTTGGAAAATTACCAAAATATTTCTGTTTTGCTTATTAAAAGATACAACACAATTTTGTTTAACACCAAACCACTGTGCTTTAGTTTTCAAAATTATTGTATTTTATTTAACAACAAAAACTAACAATAAATAGAATAGAATGAATAATCTTTATAATTTGTTGTAAACAAATTTAAATACATAACAACAATAACAATTATCATATTCCAATAAAAATTAATTAAAAACAAAAAAACTACAATAATCTCTAGGTACTTTTGTTTTATTATTCTGTATAAAAAACAACAACAACAGGCTAATGAAAAAGAACAACAAGAACAATAATGAATAAAAACAAAAAACAAACTAAAATGTCAGGTCAATGAAATTCTACATATTGGATGGATGATCACTTAGTGTGCGAGTGAGTGAGTGACTGAGTGAGTCAGTGCATGAATATGTACCATATGGTTGGTCAGTTAGTTGGTCTGTCTTTTGGTCGAGCGTCTGACTCTATATATGTACGTATGAGTGAATGTGTTAGTGAATGAGTATTTTGGTATTTGTGGCTAAAGAATTGAGGTGAATGTACCATGTCTCTCTATAGGTAAAGTTTACACTTCTTAATTAAAACAACAGCAACAAACAAACAAAAACTAATGTGTTGCAAATTATAACAGCAACAACAACAACAACAGAAACTTTAATATATTGCAGGCATTATAAAAATACCATTTTATAGAGTAGTTTTTACATTAAACGTAAAATTTTTGTACAAAAAAAAAGGAATTAATATTTCCTGCATGCAAATAAAGAATATGGTTGTGGTGACCACAATAGAACGATGCACAGTGTGGCAAATTTAAAAATAGCAGCCAAAAGTCTAAGAAAATTTATAGTTATTTTCTTAAGAATGATTAGCCATAATTTAAGTAAGAATTTTTTTTTAATTTGCATATGAAATTTATAACAAAAACTTGAGTATTTATAATATTGTATAACATTAAAGCCTTTCTGAGACCATCTTTTTGTCGAAAAATTAAATAAAATTTTGAATTTTTTTTAGAAATTTTTATTATTAAAAATATTTTATGTTCCAATAATATATAATAATGGTCGGTAAAGCCCTACCATATAATACCCTACACTACAAAAATGAGCAAAATAATTTTTCTTTAAAATTTCAATAATTTATTATCGTGAATGATTTTCGGAAGAGGACCTTATATGGGAGCTATGACTAATTATGGATCGTCTATACGAAAGTTATTTGTGCTCCAAAAATGTATAATATTTCATTTAGAAATTCCAAATATTGCTAAATTTTACATTTGACCTTCACCATTAAAGGAGTATATTTAAAATTATATGAACTACAAGATGTTTTACTTAAAATTCGAAACAGTAAGGAAATTACTCACATTCGCCAAAATATTGCCGACAAAATATTTTTTCCCGAAAATCACAAAATTTAAATCGTTGGTACGGAAAACCTGTAAGTGGTATTGACATAATTTTTTCATATTTTTATTCTCTATTATGATCTCAATAAATCCCAATGTGATGATCAAAAAATTCTGAAATTTGTTTAAGAAAATTTTTAAAAATTTGAAAATGGAGATTTGAAACTGCCGTTAAAAACAATAAATTTGTTTGGCCATCCCTGCGAATAGGTTAACGGTATCCAACAAAGACAAAAACTCATACAAATGTAAATACGAATATATTTTTAGTAAAAATTAGCTTTTATTTTAAAATTTCTTAAAATATGTTAATATTGTTCATACATTTCTTGTTCAAGTGGCCTGAGACAGGTTAATGGTCTGGGGAATTTTTAATAACTTTAACATTTTTTAACCAATTTTTGTCTTTTATATCTCATTAGAACGACAATTACGTACACATTTCGATTATTTTGCATTCGATTGCAAAAATTATTATTTGTAGCAACATTTTAACAAAAACTGAAAAATTTGCATTTTTTTTTGAATTTTAGTGATAATACAGTTTGTGGGTCAATTTGACCCAAAGGAGATATAGGTTTAATCTGAAAAAGATTTTTTTTACTGTAATTTTTATTAATATAAATAAATCTACATATTTCTGTAAATAGTAAAATTTTGCACCTTTGACCTCGATGCGCGTCCCGAAATCCTTGTCCGATTTGGCTCAAATTTTCAACACTTAACTTTTAGACCTAGTGTCATAATATTCCACCCGGCACCCTTCAAAATTGGAACACAAATTTTTTTTCATACAACTGATTGTCACTCTAATATACATAAAACTTATTTGGAAAGGAATTTTTTGTAGATACCTATATTAATTAAATATTTATGACGGATAAAGTCCAATTTTGGGAGTCCATTTGTGTGGGGGCTATGTGAAATAATGGACCGATTTCAGCCTGTTTCAATGGCTTCGTCCTTGTGCCGAAAAAATTGTATGTACCAAATTTTATCGAAATATCTTCAAAATTGCAACCTGTACTTTGTTTACAAGAATACATTTATAAACATCAGACTTGAGTCACAAAAATTTATCAAGCTCCAAAGGAGCAAAACAGCGCAAATGGGTATGTAAAAGGGTACTAAGTTTTTTACGAAATATTAGGAATTCACTAAAGTTATATTCCATCAAACTTTAAATTTATGTAAAATTTAATACATTTTTAAAAATTATATGAAAGCGATTTCAAAAGTGGTGGAAACATATACATATATACATTGAAATTAAAGCTATGGAACCATTTTAACGAAAGCCGTTTATTTCATAAAAATCGCTTTTGAAAATAAAAAGTTATAAGCGATTGAATTTTCAAAATTTATTACAAAATCCTACTTTTCAGTCAGCTAATAAAAAGGTGCATATTGGATCATCCTGTTTATAGGGGAAATGTTTACATAGAGACCTGAATTTTTGGCTTCTGAGGTTATCAGGTGTTAACTTTAATATGAGTATTTAAAATTAAAAATTGGCGGCAAAAAAAAAGAAGACTTTTTGCCGCTATTTAAAATTTAGCAACACTGTGCGACATCCTATTATGATTGGATCTGTTGGTAACTGTCAAATTATTATATTGTGCATTTGTAGTCTTATTAATATTAATATGATATTTAATTACTTGTTATAAATATTTGTACATTGGTAATCAAAATATAATCATTTGTAAAGTTCAAAATGCGGGATTTTATAAAATTTTTACCTTTTATTTTGAAACATTTGTACAATATAAATTTATTCAAAGTATTGGCCATTGTTAGCTATGACTTTTTTGCCATCTTCCTGGCAACATGTGCATTCCGAGCCAAAAAGCTCATATTTTGAGGCCAAGAACGAATCAAGCCAATATCGGATACTCTGTTCCAAAGTGAAGCGTATCCCAGAGAGAGCGTTTTGCATTGATGGAAACAAATAGTAGTGGGACGGGGCACGGTCTGAACTTTCCAACCACTTCATTCTAAATAAGTTTTAACAGGTATTGCAACATGTAGCCGCATATTCTGAGCATTTTTCGGCCAACGCTCGCTTCCAGCCAATCATTTCAGCAGCTCGTAATAGATAGTACACTTTTGCTCCCACGAAATACAGAACATTACCTTAGCGCCATGAATATTTGTCTTTAGTGTCGATTTGGCTGTTTGGCCGGGCTTCACATACGATCTCTTACGCTTCGGGTTATCGTAATGGATCCATTTTTCATCACAAGTAATGATTCGGTGAAAAAGCATTCAAGCATCATTTCGCACATGCAAAATCGTCTTTCAAGATCTATCGACCTCAATTCGTATTACACCCAATTTCCCTGCTTCGGGATGAATCCTGCTGCTCGCAAACGTTTTGAAATTGCTGCTTGAGTAGCTCCCAATGATTTTGCAAGATCTTGTCGAGTTATACAACAATTTACATGGAGTAATGTCTCCAATTTTTGGTATTCAAACTTTTATGGCTGGGTGATCTTTGTCTTCCGTGTCAAAATCACCAATTCTGAACCGAACAAACCATCACTCGCTCGATGAAACCGATGGAATACATTCACCATAAGCTTTGGTGAGCAATCGTTGTGCTTCAGCAGCACTTTTTTTATACACTTCACCTTCGTGAGAAGGGTATATATAAATTTGTCATTCCGTTTGTTATTTCCACAATATAATTTTCCGACCCTATAAAGTATATATATTCTGGATCCTTATAGATAGCGGAGTCGATTTAGCCATGTCCGTCTGTCTGTCTGTTGAAATCAATTTTCTGAAGACCTCAGATATCTTCGGGACCCCAAATCTTCAATAATTCTGTCAGACATGCTTTCGAGAAGTTTCCTATTTAAAATCAGCAAAATCCGTCCATAAATAACGGAGATATGAGCAAAAATCCGAGACAACCTCTATTTTTGGCCTATTTTTAATCTATATCTCGATTACTAAGTCATAAATATAGACAATATGGATATCTAATGATAGATATTTCAAAGTCCATTGCAACAATGTATATAAGGCTATAGTAAGTTGGACCTACAATGGGTCAAAATCGGGAAAAATATTTTTTAACTCGAATTTTTTTTCACAAAAAACAATCTTTTGTCATAAATTTGTCTCACTAATAAATTAAAAAAAATTTTTTTTAAAAATTTGAAAAAAACTTAAAAAAAAATTTTGAAAAAAAAAAAATTTAATTTTATTTTAAAGTATAATTTGGTGAAGGATATATAAGATTCGGCACAGCCGAATTTAGATCTCTTACTTCTTTTAAATTAAAGAAGTAAAAAAAGTAAAACTTCCGGCATATCGCGCTTTGTTGACACAAAATTCGACATTTTCGAAGCAAAAAAAAAAAAAAGACTGTTGTTTACACTATGATGTTCAATAACTAAGTGAGAATAAATAAATATGTACTCTTCAAAATGTTATAAAAATTATTAAAAAACAAAAACGGTATTCAAAACATACACGCCACCTATTGTAAATGCCTCGTTTTTAAGTCATACACCCAATATTACCACACTGGTATTACCACAAATTTTTTTCACGCTCGCCTTGGTATTTTCCTGCACATTAACCGATTTTGGACGAGTTTCCCGATATTCTTGCATTAACGAACAGCGACTACAATTGAATTCTGAAAACAGGGAAGTTCGAATTGTTATCCGAATACCGAAAATGTACGTTAGTTAATCGTGTAAAGACTTAATATACATTTGTTTTTATAAATAATCAAATGCACTATTAATTTCATTGGAATTAATAAAATTTTCCAAAGTACGAGTATTCAATATACCCAATTCTTAAACAAACCTCTAGATCTGGCAACATTAATTAATAATTAATACGATCAAATGAGAGTGAATAGTGTGACGTTTACTCGCATAGCACAAAATTGAGTACCCAAGATTTCATTAAGCTCTCTGACGTTATTTCTAGATATGGCCAAATCGAAGCAGCAGAAAAAAAATCTCTCATACGAATGAAAACAATTAAAAATTTATACATACATTTGATTTTGATTTTAATTTATTTTATTTTCATACACAATACTCAGTTATAAACAAGCATTGAAACCGTGAACGCGAGCGAGTTAAAAAAAATCAAAAAAACATTATTTTGTTTTTATTTTCGTATTTTACGGCGGCCCCAATACGAAGTAGGCCTATCAGAGAAGCGTAATAAAAACAAAAACTAAATGGAATAACGTAATAATAAAAATTGTGTGTTTTTTTTTTTTTTTTTGTTGGTTTTCTATTTGACAAATCATCAAATACACTAAATAGTTACTACTAATCTATGGCCACTGCCAAATGACATAAATACAAATAAATAAAATAAAAAAAAAACTAATGAAAATGTGTGAATTGTATAATTTTGCTTTGGTGTCAGTGTTGAGTCAAAATTTTGTATTAATTTGAATGTTTTGTTGTTGTTTAGTGCCTGACATTCAATTGGCAAATATTGCAACAAAAAATACTGTGTGTGTTTCCTTGTATTTAAGTAGTAGCAAATTTTAAATTTTGTTTAATACAAATAAATAAATAAATAATAAAAAGTGAATTTTTGTATAAACTTGTTGTAATAGTCGTACCAAAATCAGCAACAACTACATTAAGTTATATCAATGTATTTATTTTAAAACATCGTTGTAATGTTTTGATACAAGTGAAAATGTGCTCATGCTCATGATGTTGATGATGATGATGGTGCCACATCATTTCAATCAAAGTGACGTAACGTGTGTTTTTATAATGAATTTTTGTTTATATTTCAATTATTTTATTGTTTTTCTTTTAATTCACTTTATCTTTATCTATTTTCTAATTTCGTTTATTTGTTTTTTTTTTCATGAACGTGATCGTGATCTTTAAAATTTTGTTTTTCATTTTGGTTTTTTTGTTAATTTAAATATGTAGTTTGCTTATACATTTTATGCGATTTAGTGACAAGATTTAAAGTATTTAGATATATAAAATGAATTGGGCGCAATCAAATTATAGTTTTTAGTTTAAACGAGATAGAATAATAAATCCAACTTGTTTTAAAAGCCCATGATCTTGCTTCCATTTGTACCTATATAATTGAGGTAAATAAATGGATTCGACGAAAGTTAAAAAAACTTTGCTTATTTGACTTTATTCAAAATAGACAAATTCGTGCACGTGTAGCAAACGACTCAGATCTACATCTTCTAAGGAATTCAAAAGAAATCGTTACTATAGAAAACAAGAAATCAAATTGGTTGAACAAACAAAAAACTGGCTGCGAAGTGATTTCAACATATCTTGGCACAGTGGCGGTACTTTGAAATAAATTATGGGCCGATTCGAAAAGGTAACGGTAATTGCAGTTATTTAAGTAATTTTATTTAAGCGGCAACGGTAGTCGAGCAGAAAGGATATTTAAGGACTGAGATCGAAAAATTCTTAACACACGTTTTTCATTAAAACTTTTAACCCAAATATTATTTGATTTTTTTTTATCAAGATACCTACCTTTGTAAAACATGTCAGTTGTTAATCTGATTAAAATTAGTGACCAGAAAAAAGTGTGCACTAAAATTATTAAATATTTTCAACAAAACCCAACTTGAGCCTACAAAAAGTTGGCCAAGCATTCAAAGGTATGCCGTCAAACTGTTTCCAATGTTATTAAACAGTACCGGGAGAACTTGTCCGTTGATATACAACCTGGTTCAAGTAGAAGGAATGGTCCATATGATGTTTCTAAAGCCAAACAAATATAAAGCATTTTCAAAAGAGCTCCCAACACATCCGGTAGGAAAGCAGCCCGGTTAGCTCAGTGCTCGGACTATTTGGTACGAAAACTTAAACCTAATGCAGGTTTAAAAACATACAAGGCTCAAAAAGTTCCTGACAGGAACGCCAAAAACAGAGCATGGAAATTGAAGTTAAAAATTTTTCGATCTCAATCCTTATATATGTAATGCAACTATAAATCAATTGCTTAACACTGTACTCAAGGCTGGAATTACACTTGGTTTCAACTTGAATTCCAGCAAAAATGCTTATTGGGTTATTAAATTTTTCTCTAATTCAAATCCGTTAGAAAATTCTTAGTTAAATAAAATGTATTGAATAATTAGATTTTTCCTCAATTCAAATCTGTTGCAAATAGGCTTGTGACAATTTTTTTTTCAATTCACTTTTATATATGATTAAAAGCAAAACAAAAACAAATTGAATAAAGAATAAAAATATTTTCTTTAAATTTGGATTAGATTTGAATTAAAAATTTATTTATTCAAAAGTTGAATGAATTTTACTATGAATTAATTCAACAATGAATGAATTCTATTCAAAGAAAATACTTTGAATAAACTTAAAGGCTGTGTTTTGACATAATTTTTAATTCTAAATTAAGATTTAAGTGAATTAAGTTTAAATTGAATTACAGTGCACTCGCGATAACGTGAACACGGTCTAACGTGAACACCGCCTAACGTGAACAAGCTTTTGCTTACATTGACTACTCTGTAACGTGAACAAACTCAGAAAGCTCTATAACGTGAACAATTTTTTTTCACTGCATTTGTTTTCTAATTATGTAGACAATACATACATTAAATTCAATTTTTAAAGTTTTGAGATTCCCCTTATAAAAAAATGTGTTTATATCCTCTAAATTATTTTTTTTAGTGGCAACGAATGAGTAATTTTATTTGCTATATAATTTTATTTCAATTTATAGTTTCTCGTTATCTCGTTTTGTTTTGTAATGCATTTTAATCACTAATTTTGTTTTATTTCACGTTCAAGCGTGTAAAACACAGGTTTATATTATAAAATTTTATATTTTTTCCATGAAATTCGACAATCGCTAACGTGAACAATTTCACTAACATGAACTCCCTTGGTTTTAATTAGTTCACGTTACCGCGAGTGCACTGTAATTATTTTGAAATATCATTGGAATTTATAATATCAAGCATAACGAAAAAGAAGAATGTAATAAATTAGATAGATTTAATAAGGACTGAGATCGAAAAATTCTTAACATACATATATGTTAAGAAAAATTAAAGCACTAAACTTACAGTTTTGATTTTTATATCCTTCACCTTCGTGAGAATGGTATATATAAGTTTGTCATTCCGTTTGTAATTTCCACAATATAATTTTCCGACCCCATAAAGTATATATATTCTGAATCCTTATAGATAGCGGAGTCGATTTAGCCATGTCCGTCTGTCTGTTGAAATCAATTTTCTGAAAACCTCAGATATCTTCGGGATCCAAAACTTCAATAATTCTGTCAGACATGCTTTCGAGAAGTTTCCTATTTAAAATCAGCAAAATTGGTCCATAAATAACGGAGATATGAGCAAAAATGCGAGACAACCTCTATTTTTGGCCTATTTTTGATCTATACCTCGATTACTAAATCATAAATATACACAATATGGATATCTAATGATAGACATTTCAAAGTCCATTGCAATGATGTATATAAGGCTATAGTAAGTTGGACCTACAATGGGTCAAAATCGGGAAAAATATTTTTTAACCCGAATTTTTTTTTTTCACAAAAAACATTATTATGTCATAAATTTTTTTCACTAATAAATTAAAAAAAAAAAATTAAATAAATTGGAAAAAACTTTTTAAAAACAATTTCGAAAAAAAAAAATAAAAATTTTTTTTTTTTTTTAATTTTATTTTATTTTAAAATATAATTTGGTGAAGGGTATATAAGATTCGACAGAGCCGAATATAGCTCTCTTACTTGTTTTTTATTTGATTGAAATTATTATTACAATTTACAAAAAAAAAAAAAAATTTTATAGTTCTAATCACTAGGAAATGAAATTTTAAACCTTTTTCGGAAACCCTTCCATTATAGTTTTTGTAGTGGTTTCTGTCACTTTATTCGAACCACACTTTTGGACACCTTTTTTGTGCTCTTCAATTCTTTTTTAACAAGAGCCCAATATCTCTCCACTGGCCTTAGCTCCAGGCACTTTGGGGGATTTGCCTCCCTTGGTACAAATACCACATTATTGTTCTTGTACCACTCAAGACCTTGCTTACCATAGTGACAGAATGCCAAATCAGGCCAAAAATATGTGGACACATTAAGAAGTCTTATGAATGGAAACATCCTTTTTTGTAAACATTCCTTGATGTAAATTTCGGTATTTATAGAGCCCTTTGTAACAAATGATTGGCTTCTTTTGCCGCAACTCCATATTGCTTACCAAGAACTTTTTGGGAAAATTATCTGCTTTTGGGTCCTAAACTTTTCTACAACATTCCCTCGAGCATCAGCAACATAAAAATGGTGACCCAGAAGCTGCGAAAAATTTTCCAGAACATATGTTTCGTCATCCATTATGCAGCAGGTATATTTTTTGTATATAATTTGACTTCAATATCCGTGATCTGTTTTTGGCCACTAAATTTTTGTAGCAGCGTTCCTGTAAGGAACTTTTTGAGCCTTGTATGTTTTTAAACCTGCATTAGCTTTAACTTTTCGTACCAAATAGTCCGAGTACTGACCTAACCGGGCTGCTTTCCTACCGGATGTGTTGGGAACTCTTTCGAAAATGCTTTCTATTTGTTTGGCTTTAGAAACATCATGTGGACCATTCCTTCTACCAGAACCAGGTTTTATATCAACGGACAAGTTCTCCCGTTACTGTTTAATAACATTGGAAAAAGTTTGATAGCAGAGCTTTGATTGTTTGGCCAACTTTTTGTAGGACCAAGTTGGGTTTTGTTGCAAATATTTAATAATTTTAATACGCACTTTTTTCTGGTGACTCATTTTAATAAGATTAACAACAAATTAATATAATTGACATTAAACATAATAACTGACATGTTTTACAAAGGTAACTTGATCAAAAAAAAAAAATCAAATAATACTTGGGTTAAAAGTTTTAATGAAAAACGTGTGTTAAGAATTTTTCGATCTCAGTCCTTTTACTTTTTATTTGATGTAAATAATTGTGTCAAATAAATTATATAGAATATGAACTATGAAATTAGATGAAAATTACAAAAAATTTAAAAACGAAGAACTAATTTTTAAAATTTTGGAATCTAGTATGTAAACAAAGTAAATAAATAAATTCTCTCATGATCATCTAATAATATATATTGGGTGTATGACTTAAAAATGCGGGATTTGTACAATATATATTTATTCAAAGTATTGGCCATTATTAGCTAATACCTTTTCCCATCTTTCAGAGAAAAAAAAGATAAGGCCCAAAATAACCACAGACACCCCTATCGCGAATCAATATTTCACATGAAATGTGTTCCCTTTTCCCATTTTTCGTTCATCAACTTTGTTTAAGGGAATATCACAATAGCAAATTTCCCTTCGAGGGAAATGGATATTTCATGGGAACATAAATTTCACATGTTTTGCCGATAGGGGTGAGATACTCTCTGTTGTTTAGGTTTGTTTGGTATTGAAAATGGTCAATATCGGAATACAGTTTGAGCATTCTTAATTATGTTGATTATACGGCAATCCTGATAAAATGTTGTACAAATTAGTTCTAAATACTCTGAAATTATACTGTAAAGTGTGGCGAAAATCGGGCAACATTTGTCAAGGTCCCCATCAGAAAATGGCTTGAACATTTATAATTTTCTTATAATAATTAATATTAATATCTTTTAATACATAATATCGAAATGGGCTAAGCAGCCGCAATAAATTATTGTGATGTAATTGAACACAAACAAGTTTTATATGAATCAAAATATCTTTCTACCAACTTTTGTGAGGATCGGTCCATAATTGACCCTATCCCCCATATAACCCCTATAACAGAAACATTTTTTATTGTCAAATGCTCGCATCAAAAGAATGAGTTGCGTTCGGTACAGGTTCCCTGTAATAGATAGGACCCTTTTGGTCCCATCAAATAGAGAACTTTAATGTATATAAGCTAACTAATTTAATATATTAAAAAGGTACCATTAAAAGAAAAGTACCAATTTCCTTTATCCTCTTGAACACTCGTCAATTATGAACTTTAAATTTGTATAGCATTTCCTATTTTATCAACTGATTTAATAGTTAATAAATTATCACAAAACCGAACCTTATTACCTTAACACTGTTAAAATTGTTTATAATAAGTATAAACAATACTTATTATAAACAATTTTATACAATAATTATACAAAATAATACAAATTATGTATGTTTTTTTTTTTTTTTTTTTTTTTCTTTTTCAAAATCACATGTTTATTTGAAATATATTCATATAATATGCGTTTTTTTCTATTCCATTTTATACAAATGCACTTTATTATTTACATATCAATTTTTAAAACACTTTCTTTTAAAAATGTATTTGAAACGAAAAAAAATCTAATCATATTTTTTTATTCTTCTAATTTAATCAGTCAGAAGACAAACATACACAACACAACACACACACACAGACACTCTTTGAATTGTTATTTCTATTTCAATTTATTATTCTTATTTTGGCATTAGATAATAATAATAACAACAGCAGCAGCAGCAAACAAAAAAAATCGAAAATAAATAAATGAATAAATAAGTAAAATGTTTTTATTTTCAAATTTTCAAGGTCAATTTATAAACGTTTCTATGTATATGTGTAAAAGACATTGCCTTTAGATTAAGGAAAGAAAATTAAATATTTTTCCTTTTTTTTTAGAAATATACAGACAAATTTTGTTTAAATTTATTGTAAACAAATTGTAAAAAAAAAAAAAAAAAATTACAAAAACACTTTCATTTCTTGTTTTATTTTTATAGTTTTTGTGAGAATTAGGCAGATAAATAATGGAATGTTTATTAGATTGCTACATAAATTGTGGGGACAAAATTATTAATTGTAATCTAAACTTAATTAATATTTTTAACAGTATAAATATGATAAACAGAATAAAATTAAAAACAATTAATATTAATTAATAAGAGCAAACACAACTTTCATGTGTGATTTTCGGAAGTGGTCTTTATATGGGAGCTATGAGCAATTATGAACCGATCGCCATGAGATTAGGTCGTGTGATTTATTTCTATATGAAAATTATTTTTTGTTAAATTATATTTGGATTCCAACATTGTTAAGAGTGATTTTCGGAAGTGGGCCTTATATGGTACCTATGACTAATTATGGACCGATCATCATAAAATTAGATGATATAGCGTAATGTATGGAGATACGTATATAAATTATACATTTATGATTGATAAAGTCCTATTTCGGGAGAACATTTGTATGGGGGCTAGGTGAAATAATCAATAGGCGCGAAAAATAAGCATGTACTAAATTTGACAGAAATATCTTCAAACTTGTACTTTGCGCACAAGGTTTACATGGACAACCAGCCAGACGGACGGACGGACATCGTTTAATCGACTCAGAAAGGTATTCTGAGTCAATCGATTTTTTTTTTTAAAACAAACACAAACTGCGAAGCGTTTTGCTTGTCTGCAGATACACCCAAAGTCTCTGGCGGGAATCGAACCCGCAACCCCCAGATTGATAGTCCAGCACACTATCGTGTAGTCTATCGGGGCACCCTGCCCCTGGGTATAGTAGTTTTGGGCGTTAAAAAAAACAGCACAAACGCATAATACCCCTACCATTGTGGTGGTGTAGGGTATAAATTAGAGTTTCCAATTCGGTTTTAACCGAAACCGAAATCTCGGCTTTTCAAGGCCTAAAACCGAAACCGACAATTATTCTTCGGTTTTTACTTTTAATCTATTTTCAGTAGAAAAATTCAAAATTTAGAAGTGAGAATTATTCATCCAATATCTCTAAAAACAGATCGGAAAAAATATCTTAAGATTTGTTTAAATTTTGTAAATTGTATTACAATAATTGCTTCAGATGATGTATGTAGCAGGCTACCTTTCGCTAACTAGGCAAGGAAACCTGTTAATAAAGCAAGATACAATATATTGGTCTACAAGTATTTCTCGACAATTAAACATCAAATGACTGTGTATTTATTTTATTTAAAAAAAATAATGCAAAATTTGTTTAACAAAGTCTTAGTTATTTTCAAATATCCGATAATAGTAAGGAGTACTAGCTGAGCCGGTGACAATTGGAAAATAGAAATAGTACTATTAATTAATACTAATTCAGGAAAACATTTCTCTAGTTTCATGTTTATTGATTCATTGTAATGTGGATTCTAGCTCATTCGAAACGTATTATTAGAATAAAAACAGTACCATAAAGATCCACATTTTGTATTCCTACTCAGCATCATAAATGACTAATTTCTGTGTCCACTATTATAGAAAATACAGAAGAAAGCTACCACTATAAACACCTTTTCTGAATTCTAACTCATTCAGAATCATTTGTGCCCAATTATCAATTTTAAGGTTTATTATTATAGAATATTCAAAAAGTACCTTTACAATAAAGAAATAATACCATTAATTATCCCTCTTGAATTTGCATTCACTAAACCATGAATTTATTATAATAAAAAGTAGCATTAGAAGAAAAATAAAAATTTTCCACACTTAAACCACTGTCAATTTTGAAATTTCAAAGTAATTGCCTGATTCTAAGGACTGAGATCGTAAAATTCTTAACACGTGTTTTTCATTAAAACTTTTAACCCAAGTATTATTTGATTTTTTTTTTTTTGATCAAGTTACCTTTGAAAAGCATGTCAGTTATTATGTTCAATGTCAATTATGTTCATTTGTTGTTAATCTGATTAAAAAGAGTGACGATAAAAAAGTGAGTACTAAAATTATTAAATATTTTTAACAAAACCCAACTTGGTCCTACAAAAAGTTGGCCAAACAATCAAAGGTCTGCTATCAAACTGTTTCCAATGTTATTAAACAGTAACGGGAGAACTTGTCCGTTGATATAAAACCTGGTTCAAGTAGAAGGAATGGTCCTTATGATGTTTCTAAAGCCCAAAAATAGAAAGCATTTTCAAAAGAGCTTCCAACACCTCCGGTAGGAAAGCTGCCCGGTTAGGTCAGTACTCGGACTATTTGGTACGAAAAGTTAAAGCCAATGCAGGCTAAAAAAAAAATACAATGCTCTAAAACTTCCTACAAGTTTAGAGGCCAAAGACAGAGCACGGAAATTGAAGTCAAATTTTATACAAAAAATATGCCTGCTGCATAATGGATGACGAAACGTACGTATGGAACATTTTTCGCAGCTTCTCGGTCAATATTTTTATGTTGCTGATGCTCGAGGGAATGTGAAAGAAAAGTTTAGGACCCAAAAGCAGAAAATTTTCCCAAAAAGTTCTTGGTATGGCAAGCAATATGCAGTTGCGGCAAAAGAAGCCAAATATTTGTTACAAAGAACTCTATAAATACCGAAATTTACATCAAGGAATGTTTACAAAAAATAATGTTTCCATTCATAAGAGTTCTTAATGTGTCCACTTATTTTTGGCCTGACTTGACATCTGTCACTATGTTAAGAAAGGTCTTGAGTGGTACAAGAACAGTAATGTGGTATTTGTACCAAGAGAGGCAACTCCTCCAAACTGCTTGGAGCTGAGTCCAGTGGAGAGATATTGGGCTCTTGTTAAAAGAGAATTGAAGAAAGGTGTCCAAGAGTGTGGTAGATTTTAAACGGAGATGGACAACCTGTTCGAACAAAGTGACATAAAGCACTATAAAAACCATAATGGAAGGGTTTTCGAAAAAGGTTCAAAATTTCATCATTAGTGATTAGAACTATAAAAATATATATTTTTTTTTAAATTGTAACAATAATTTCAATCAAATAAAAAAAGATTCAAAACTGTAAGTTTAGTGGTTTCATTTTTATTAACATATATGTATGTTAAACATTTTTCAATCTCAGTCCTTAGGTTCAATATTATAGAAAATTCATTTTGAAGAACGAAAAAGTACCATTAGTTTGGTTTAGTTCTCCATTTTTGGTATTGTAATACAATTGAGCATCCTATTCTTGATTATTTCTTTACTGAGAAGCATATTAGCCAACTTTAACTAATTTAATATATTAAAAAGGTACCATTAAAAGAAGAGTACTAATTTCCTTTATCCTCTTGAACACTCGTCAAGTTTGAACTTTAAATTTGTATAGCATTTCCTATATTATCAATTGATTTAATAGTTAATAAATGATCACAAAACCGAACCGAAAACGATCGGTTTTCAATATTTTAAAACCGAAATCGCGATTTTGAAATTCTTCGGTTTTTTGGAAACTCTAGTATAAATATTGGAAATACTACTACAACCTACGATCAAATGGAATTCTTAACGATATCCAAAATATTTACAATTCCTGTTTTTACAGTAAAATTAAATACAGAGTACTTAGAACTAATTTATGCAAAATTGTATCAGTATAGCCAATATGATTTTTTATGATTTTTAATACCAAACAAACCTATTTTTGGAAAATATAATTTAATCAACATATATAGCTGGATAGTCTTAGAATCTTATGACGACCCTGAATATATAGACTAATGTGGATCTGCGACAAATATTTTGATGTGTTACAAACGGAATGACAAAATCAATATATCGTCCATTTTAAACTCTTTTTATACCCTTCACCTTCGTGAGAAGGGTATATATAAATTTGTCATTCCGTTTGTTATTTTCACAATATAATTTTCCGACCCTATAAAGTATATATATTCTGAATCCTTATAGATAGCGGAGTCGATTTAGCCATGTCCGTCTGTCTGTCTGTTGAAATCAATTTTCTGAAGGCCCCAGATATCTTCGGGATCAAAATCTTCAATAATTCTGTCAGACATGCTTTCCTATTTAAAATCACCAAAATCCGTCCATAAATAACGGAGATATGAGCAAAAATCCGAGACAACCTCTATTTTTGGCCTATTTTTTTATCTATATCTCGATTACTAAGTCATAAATATAGACAATCCATATTGTCTAATGATAGATATTATAAAGTCCATTGCAACGATGTATATAAGGCTATACAAAGTTGGACCTACAATGGGTCAAAATCGGGAAAAATATTTTTTAACCCGAATTTTTTTTCACAAAAAACTCTTTTATGACAATTTTTTTCACTAATAAATTAAAAAAAAAAAATTTTTTAAAAAATTGTAAAAAACTATTTTGAAAAAAAAAATTGTAAAAAAAATTTTTTTAATTTTATTTTAAGGTATAATTTGGTGAAGGGTATACAAGATTCGGCACAACCGAATATAGCTCTCTTACTTGTTTCTCCTTATGCTTTTCCTACAACTCTACCTATTTAATGCTGTTTAATTGTTGTTCTTATTATTTTACAAAAACAAGCTGTACATGTGTTTTCTATATGTGTTAGTAACAACTTTGAACGCTCATAACTATTAAAAAACTGAAAGGATTTGAATGAACATATAGTGTACACATCTGTAAATAAATACCTTTCAAATGGTATATTTTAACATTTTAGATAGATATGAATTCCAAATATAAATTATTTTAAATTTTCCATCCTTTATAATAGATTGAAATCTTTTAAATCTCTGCCAAAATTAATAGTTCAATGTAAATGTTAATGCGTTGTAATTTTGGTTTTCAATACAAATTATTATTGTTATTTCCATACAAATTAAGTAAATTTATTGTGACTTAACCTCATTTACATCAGCAGCACGGCATTAATGTCAATACAATTTGAACTACACCCAACGACAATAAATCTTTATTTGTTAAATTTTCAAAATATTTATGAGACATGTGGAATATGACTAAATAAAAAAAAAAAAAAAAAATTTTAAATTCAAATAATTTTTAATACTAAGAGTTTATATATAAATGTGTGGTTTTCATAAGGGGATTTAAAGTCAATTAAGGTGATTCCTATGTAAGATAAGGAGTGAGTCAAGAAAACCTTTGATACACATAAAGTTAAATAAAATTTTTATTGTTAAATTAAAAAATTCAGAAATATACTTTCATTTATTGAAATATGCACAATTCTGCTACAACTTCCCTATGTTCTCGCACGAAAACAAAATAGTTCTAAAGGCTGGAGGCTGGCTAGAAGCACCAGCTATGTTTGCAAACATACACTCGAAAGTATGTAGATCCTAAAAGCGTGTCAAAATTAGATCAAATACCGAAACCGATACTTTTAAAAATAACAAACATAGATTACGGAATTTTAATGAAGAAACCAGTTTTGAATATAATAAAATCCACATATACTTATATTTTATTGTTAAATGTCTAAGCCTCCTGTATAAACTGTTTCTCAAGAAAACTTTTCAGTTTCAGATGAAAAAAAAAAACAGATTAATGGAGTCAAGGTTTCGGAAATTAAGAGTAAAAAATAATTTTTGGGACAAATAGGGTTCGGTGAAACGACAACAAACAACACTCGATCGTGTGGGTTTTGAGCTATATTCCAGGGATCGCAAGCTTACAACATCAAGCAGACTTTCGCATCATTGTCTTGTTTTTCAACAGAATATTCTGGCGATTGCAAAAGTTGCTGACTGACTGAGATAGAATGTAGTTTTCACAACTGCCGTCACTATAAATTCTGAATTACCAATTATTGAGTTTTATATTATTTTAAAAACGAAATGGGTGTTTTCTCGAATAGATTAATATGTTATGCTAATGAACTTTTTTGTTACATTCCTCATTAATATCAAATAATTATAAACCAATCAGAGCTTCAAATTAATTAATTAAATTTAAGTTTATAAAATAAAACCATTCACAAAAAGGTTTTTTTTTAAAATTAATTCATAATAATATTCATTCAATATTTTTATAAATTGATGAGACAACAATGTGAGGTACACTCATACGAAAGTAAATTCTCAATTACTCAATTCTTGTAATGTCAAACAAAAGAAAATATGAAAAAAATCAAAATCAAAGTTTGACGTTATAGGGATAAATATTGAAAACTCTCCCTAGTGATTCTACCTTCTACAATTATTGTATCATGTGTAAATTTAAATCTTATACATATTGAATGAAAATATTTTTTCTTTATTTCATTTTTTTGTTTTAATCATTTATAATAGATTTGGATTGCAGACAAATTTAATCATTCAATAAATTTTATTAAACTATTTTGTAAAAGCTTTTAAAGATGTAATAAGAAATTAATTCTATAACGAATGAATCCAATACGTTTGAAGTACATACTAAAGAATAATGACTATGAATCAATTCTTAATGACTAATTTAATGGAATGGTTAATTCCACTACGTTTACAATATTTTATTACAATAAGGAGTGAGATGTTAATAAAAATGAAACCACTAAACATACAGTTTTGAATCTTTTTTTATTTGATTAAATTATTGTTACAATTTACAAAAACAAATATTTTTATAGTTCTAATCACTAATGATGAAATTTTGAACCTTTTTCGAAAACCCTTCCATTATGGTTTTTATAGTGCTTTATGTCACTTTGTTCGAACAGGTTGTCCATCTCCGTTTAAAATCTACCACACTTTTGGACACCTTTTTTGTGCTCTTCAATTCTCTTTTAAAGGGGGGTCACACGGCATGTATTCCATATGTATTGGGACATGTATTCCATACATATGGAATTCCATGTGTATGTCAAATTTCACGTTATACATGCGATTCATAATTTCCACGTTCACACGTACATATGTAATTGCATGTGACATAACCTCTATTAGTTTATATGTTTGTTGTTTTTAACAATATATCTATTTAAAACATTTTTAAATCACAATAAATATATTTAATGCAATGAAACTTATTTTGTTATGATTTTTCTCTATTCTTTTTTGTTTCGTGTTGTTTATTTTGCTCTCACACAGTGTTGTATTTCAAAATACACATGTTAAACACACGAAAATAGAACACGCTCTAATTGCCAAAAATGTCATAAGGCATACACATGTATTTTACATACACAAAGTTTCATATGGATCACACGGTATGTATATGTTTACATGTGGAAAAATGTCCCAATACATGTCACAAAACACATGCAATACATGCCGTGTGACCCCCCTATTAACAAGAGTCCAATATCTCTCTACTGGACTCAGCTCCATGCAGTTTGGAGGAATTGGCTCTCTTGGTACAAATACCACATTATTGGTCTTGTACCACTCAAGACCTTTCTTACCATAGAGACAGATGCCAAATCAGGCCAAAAATAAGTGGACACATTAAGAAGTCTTATGAATGGAATTATCCTTTTTTGTAAACATTCCTTGATGTAAATTTCGGTATTTATAGAGCACTTTGTAACAAATGTTTGGCTTCTTTTGCCGCAACTGCATATTGCTTGCCATACCAAGAACTTTTTGGGAAGTTTTGTCTGCTTTTGGGTCCTAAACTTTTCTTCAACATTTCCTCGAGCATCAGCAACATAAAAAAATTGACCCAGAAGCTGCGAAAAAATTTCCATACGTACATTTCGTCATCCATTATGCAGCAGATATATTTTTTGTATAAAATTTGACTTCAATGTATGTGCTCTGTTTTTGGCCTCTAAATTCTTAGCAGAGTTCCTGTCAGGAACTTTTTGAGCCTTGTATGCTCTTAAACCTTCATTGCCTTTAACTTTTCATACCAAATAGTCCGAGTACTGACCTAACCGGGCTGCTTTCCTACCGGAGGTGTTGGGAGCTCTTTTGAAAATACTTTTTATTTTTTTTTGGCTTTAGAAACATCATATGGACCATTCCTTCTACCTGATCCAGGTTTTATATCAACGGACAAGTTCTCCCGGTACTGTTTAATAATATTGGAAACAGTTTGATGGCAGACTTTTGATTGTTTGGCCAACTTTTTGTAGGACCAAGTTGGGTTTTGTTGAAAATATTTTTGCTCGTTACTCATTTTAATCAGATTAAGAAAAAATGAACATAATTGACATTAAACATAATAACTGACATGCTTTACAAAGGTAAATTGATCAAAAAAAAAATCGAATAATACTTGGGTTAAAAGTTTTAATGAAAAACGTGTGTTAAGAATTTTACGATCTCAGTCCTTACATTAATTTATTTATTGTAAAAATATTATTGCTTTTCAAAAACTTAAACTTTTTCCCTCTACGCATTGTATACATGATCATTTTATACGATTTAACCTATAATTCTTATCAGTAGATTTCATTTCAAAGTATTTGCTTTCTGTCTGCCTCCTAATACTCGTAAGTATGCTTGAGTGTGTGTAACACGTGTTAGTACGTTACAAATCAATTTGGATTTGTTCTAATTTATTACATTTCATATGTAAAATTATCTATTAAATTAATAATTACTGACTGATTAATTGCTGTGAAAGCGTATGTAACAGAATATATTAAAATAGAAATAGATCTAGTCTCTAGAATCTAGTGTATCAATTATTGAAAGAGGAGAGAGAGAGAGAGAAAGAAAAAATGATGTGGTTACAATAAAGTGTTGATTACGTTTAATGTTGTAGACAAGTTTTTTAAAGGGGAAAGAGGTTACACATTAAAAATTAATAATAATAATAATTGAAATATAGAGGAGTAGAGAGAGGGTCATTGTACCCTTTCACTCAAATTGCTATGTATGCTAAGAAGAATCTAAATAAGATTTTATTGATATTTTAATTGTATGTAATTAATTTATTAAGTGAAACTATTGTCGTAGATTGATAGAAACTAGTGGATTTTGACTTCATCAGTTGAAAACTTCTGAAAGGTACAGAAAAGTTAAGTACTTCTTAGAGAAGCAGATTTTAATCACTTCATAAGTGGCACAAACACTTCTATGTCAATATATTTTTTCTTTATACATTTTTATTTGGGCTTCAATCGTAGGACTTTGTGCAGTATTAGTATTATATTAGCTGCAATCTTAGGTATTTATACAGTCTTATATTGGCTTTAAACGTAGGGGTTTATATAGTGTTATATTAGCTAAAATTTAAGGACTTTATACAGTCCTCAATCTTAGCGTTTATACAGTGTTATATTAGCTAAAATTGCAGGGCTTTATACAGTCCTCTATCTTAGGATTTATACAGTATTATAAGGACTGAGATCGTAAAATTCTTAACACACGTTTTTCATTAAAACTTTTAACCCAAGTATTATTTGATTTTTTTTTTTTTTGATCAAGTTACCTTTGTAAAACATGTCAGTTATTATGTTTAATGTCAATTATATTCATTTGTTGTTAATCTGATTAAAATGAGTGACCAGAAAAAAGTGCGTACTAAAATTATTAAATATTTTCAACAAAACCCAACTTGGTCCTACAAAAAGTTGGCCAAACAATCAAAGTTCTGCTATCAAACTTTTTCCAATGTTATTAAACAGTAACGGGAGAACTTGTCCGTTGATAGAAAACCTAACTCAGGTAGAAGGAATGGTCCACATGATGTTTCTAAAGCCAGAAAGATAGAAAGCATTTTCAAAAGAGCTCCCAACACATCCAATAGGAAAGCAGTCCGGTTAGATCAGTACTCGGACTATTTGGTACGAAAAATCAAAGTCAATGAAGGTTTAAAAGCATATAAGGCTCAAAAAGTTCCTGACAGGAACTCTGCTAAAAATTTAGAGGCCAAAGACAGAGCAAGGAGATTGAAGTCAAGTTTTATAAAAAAAATATTCTTGCTGCATAATGGATGACGAAACGTTTATTCTGGCAGATTTTTGGTAAATTCCTGGTCAAAAATTTAATGTTGCTGATGCTCGAGGGAATCTTGAAGAAAAGTTTAGGACCCAAAAGCAGACAAAATTTCCCAAAAAGTTCTTGGTATGGCAAGCAATATGCAATTGCGGCAAAAAAGACAAACATTTGTTACAAAGGGTCTATAAATACCGAAATTTACATCAATGAATGTTTACAAAAAAGCATGTTTCCATTCATAAGACTTCTTAATGTGTCCACTTATTTTTGGCCTGATTTGGCATCTGTCACTATGGTAAGAAAGGTCTTGAGTGGTACATGAACAATAATGTGGTATTTGTACCAGGAGAGGTAAATCCTCCAAACTGCCTGAAGCTGAGTCCAGTGGAGAGATATTGGGCTCTTGTTAAAAGAAAATTGAAGAGCACAAAAAAGGTGTCCAAAAAAGGTGTGGTAGATTTTAAACGGAGATGGACAACTTGTTCGAACAAAGTGACAGAAATCACTATAAAAACCATAATGGAAGGCTTTTTGAAAAAGGTTAAAAATTTCATCATTAGTGATTGGAACTATAAAGATATTTTTTTTTTTAAACTGTAACAATAATTTCAATCAAGTAAAAAAAGATTAAAACTGTAAGTTTAGTAGTTTCGTTTGTATTAACATATATGTATGTTAAGAATTTTTCGATCTCACTCCTTAGTCTTATATTAGCTTCAAATGTCTTATATTAGATTCAATCGTAGGGTTTATACAGTCTTATATTAGCCTCAATTGTAGGTCGTATTTAGTTTCTTTATACAGTCTTATATTAACCTGAATTGAAAGTATTTATACGGTCCTATATTAGCTTCAATCGTATATATTTATACCGTCTTATATTAGTTTCAATTGTGGGTATTTATACGGTCCTATTTTAGCTTCAATTGTGGATCTTTATTGAGTCTTGTATTAGCTTCAAATGTAGGTCGTTATACAGTCTTATATTAGATTCATTCGTGGGGTTTATACAGTCTTATATTAACCTCAATTGTACGTCCTATTTTAGTTTCAATTGTGGGTCTTTATACAGTCTTATATTAATCTGAATTGAAAGTATTTATACCGTCTTATATTAGCTTCAATTGTAGGTATTTATACGGTCCTATTTTAGCTTCAATTGTGGATCTTTATAGAGTCCTGTATTAGCTTCAAATGTAGGTCGTTATACAGTCTTATATTAGATTCAATCGTAGGGTTTATACAGTCTTATATTAACAGTCTTATATTAACCTGAATTGAAAGTATTTATACGGTCCTATTTAAGCTTCAATTGTAGGTCTTTACATAGTCACATATTTGTTTGAATTATTTGTCTTTGTACAGTCTTATTTTAGCTTCAAACGTAGGTGTTTATATACGGTCCTATTTAAGCTTGAATTTTAGGTCTTTATACAGTCTTATTTTTGTTTCAATTGTAGGTCTTTATACAGTCTTATATTAGCTTGAATTTTAGGTCTTTATACAGTCCTATATTAGCTTCAATCGTATATATTTATACCGTCTTATATTAGCTTTAATTGTAGGTATTTATACGGTCCTATTTTAGCTTCAATTGTGGATCTTTATAGAGTCTTATATTAGCATAAATTGTAGTTCTTTATTTTAGCTTCAAAGTCTTTCTACATTATTATATACTTTTTGTTCACTTCTCTGGAATTTATTTTTTGTTGGAATGTGAAATATATGTTATAACTTATTTGATTTTTTGAAATATTAAAATTATAACATACGACATTTTTACCTTCAAGTAACAAATATTTAATTATCACATGAAGTATCACAAACCATGTATTAATAATTCTCAACTCTAAATAAATAAATAAAATTAAATGCAATGTGTTTTAAATGAAAAATTAAACAATAATAAAAAATAAATAATTTCAAAACCACAAAACAATTTTAAAGTTTATGAGAATTTGTTTATTCAAACAAACAAAAGCAAAAAAAAAAGTTCTATGGGAATATTTAATGTTATTAATATTGCAAATTGATTTAGTTTTATTCTTTTTTGCTTAAAAGCCAAATATTGTTTTCTAAATACACAATTAGCGTATAATAAAAATAAAAATGAGAATTATTTCAATCGTACGTGTAATTGCCAACAAAATAAAAATTTCACTTTTCACAGTTCATAATGAGGTTTTTCTGCACTTAAAAAGTTTTTTTTTTTTGTTTTTGTTTTAGAAATGAAATGACGGTTTATCTTTTTGATGTATTAGGAATAAAAAATTTGAAATTCTTTGATGTTTAATTTCGTAGCAAAAATATATACATACGTATACATATTTTTTTAATTTAATTTAAATTACATTTAATATTTTATTTAATTATATAAATTTTTTTTTATCTATAACCATTTTTAGATACGGCTGCTATGGATCCAATTTTTTATTCCCCATCAAATGGCATACCTTCAGAAAGTAAACTCGCAACATATATGGTAAGTTTTGAAATGATTTTTAGAAAAAAAAATTTTATATATTTTTCAAATTTAATAGAATTAATAAATTCTTTGAATTTAATTATCAATAATAAGAACAAAGTTTAAAAGGTTAGCGAGGTCCTGATTTTATATTTTTATTATATATCTGATGTGTCAAATGGCTTTAAAGGCCAAATTTGGAATTTCACAAAATCTTCTGATTTCTTTATACAGTGTTTTATTAGCTTTAATTATGGGTATTTATGCAGTATTATTTTAACTTGAATTTTAGTTCTTTACAGTATTTTATTAGCTTCTATTGTAGGTCTTTATGCAGTCTTATATTAAATTCAATCGTAGTTATATATATATTCTTATATCAGCTTTATATAGTCTTATTTTAGCTTCAATCATAGGTAGTTATAGTTTCAATCGTAGGTCCCTATACAGCCTTATATTAGCTTTAATCATAAGTCTTTATACAGGACTTTATTGGCTTCAGTCGTAGGTTCTTATACAGTCTTATGTTAGCTTCAAACGTAGGTCTTTATACAGGACATTATTGGCTTCAGTCGTAGGTCCTAATACAGTCTTATATTAGCTTCAATCGTATGTCCTTATTCAGACTTATATTATATTCATGCGTAGAGGTTTATGCAGTATAATAGTAGCTTTTATCGTAGGGGTTTATGCAGAGATTGAAAAATTCTTAACATACATATGTGTTAATAAAAATGAAACCACTAAACTTACAGTTTTGAATCTTTTTTTATTTAATTGAAATTATTGTTACAATTTACAAAAAAAAATATTTTTTAAGTTTTAATCACTAGTGATGAAATTTTTAACCTTTTTCGAAAACCCTTCCATATGGTTTTTATAGTGCTTTATGTCACTTTGTTCGAACAGCTTGTCCATCTCCCTTTAAAATCTACCACACTTTTGGACACCTTTTTTGTGCTCTTCAATTCTCTTTTAACAAGAGCCCAATATCTCTTCACTGGACTCAGCTGCAGGGAGTTTGGAGGAATTGCCTCTCTTGGTACAAATACCACATTATTGCTCTTGTACCACTCAAGACCTTTCTTACCATAGTGACAGGATGCCAAATCAGTCCAAAAATAAGTGGACACATTAAGAAGTCTTATGAATGGAAACATTCTTTTTTGTAAACATTCCTTGATGTAAATTTCGGTATTTATAGAGCCCTTTGTAACAAATGTTTGGCTTTTTTGCCGCAACTGCATATTGCTTGCCATACCAAGAACTTTTTGGGAAATTTTGTCTGCTATTGGGTCCAAAACTTTTCTTTAACATTCCCTCGAGCATCTGCAACATAAAAAAAAGGCCCAGAATCTGCGAAAAATTGTCCATACGTACATTTCGTCATCCATTATGCAGCTGGTATATTTTTTTGTATAAAATTTGACTTCAATTTCCGTGCTCTGTCTTTGGCCTCTAAATTTTTAGCAGAGTTTCTGTGAGGAACTTTTTCAGCATTATATATTTTTAAGCCTGCATTGGCTTTGACTTTTCGTACCAAATAGTCCGAGTACTGACCTAACCGGGCAGCTTTCCTACCGGAGGTGTTGGGAATTCTTTCGAAAATGCTTTCTATTTGTTTGGCTTTAGAAACATCATGTGGACCATTCCTTCTACCTGAACCAGGTTTTATATCAACGGACAAGTTCTCCCGTTACTGTTTAACAACATTGGAAACAGTTTGACTGCAGACCTTTGATAGTTTGGTCAAGTTTTTGTAGAACCAAGTTGGGTTTTGTTGAAAATATTTAATAATTTTAGTACGCACTTTTTTCTGGTCACTCATTTTAATCAGATTAACAACAAATAAACATAAGTGACATTAAACATAATAACTGACATGTTTTACAAAGGTAACTTTATCAAAAAAAAAAATCAAATAAAGCTTGGGTTAAAAGTTTTAATTAAAATCGTGTGTTAAGAATTTTACAATCTCAGTCCTTAGTAGCTTTAATCGTAGGTCTTTAGAGTCTTATTTTGGCTTTAATCATTGTTCTTCCTACAGTCTTATATTAACTTAAATCGTAGGTCCTTATACAGTCTTATATTAGCTTCAAACGTAGGTCTTTATACAGGCCTTGTTGGCTCCAGTCGTAGGTATTTATTTATACAGCTTATAGTAGCTTTACTCGTAAGTCTTTACAGTCTTATATTAGCTTCAATCGTAGAATTTTATACAGTCTTTCATTAGCTTCAATCGTAGGACTTTATACAGTCTTTTATTAGTATCAAACATAGAGTAAAACGAAAATCACATTTCCTGTATATCTGTGAAGTAATAGAGAGTCTCGCTTACATATAAGAATCCAATATAAGTATATATAAATTAGTTTTGTAAAATTACAAACTTATATACATATAACCTTGCCACACAAGATGAAGGGCATTAAAATATGCATATATAAAGCCACAAATAACATCAGTTAGCAATCGTTATAACAATTTAAAATATTTTAAACAATTTTTTTAAATATTAAATTAAATTTTTTTTTTAATTACCGCTAATATATGTAAATAGTACCAGAACTGTACTATAAAAACATTGGTTTAACAAAATTCTTAAACAAACATCTTTACATTGTTAACATTACTTTTGTTTTACACAAAAGTGGATTAATTTTTAACGACCTGTTTATAACAGCAATCTTGACATACATATTCTGTTGTTATGTATTTATTATTATTTTTTTTTTTTTCTTATTTCATTTTATAATTATAAAATCTTAAAAATATTGTATAAACGAGTGAATTTATTGTATATTATTCTCTTCTACAGTTGTAGTATTTATTATGTACGAGTGAGAGTTCGTTTGTATGTAAATTGTATTTATTTTGTTCTTGTATTTAAATTTTTTTTTGTTCAACAGGTTATTTACAGTTTATTTTTTTTTAATATTAATAATAAATACACAGATATTTAAATGGATATGTATGTGTGTGTATGTATAAGTGCTATGAATATGTATGATTGTATATTCATTATGTATGAACAGTGTACTTTTATACACATGACAAACCTGTCGTCCAAGCTGAGGCACCAATTAAATTTTTTAAATTTCAATTAGTACGTCATGATTATTTCATGGAAATTCTAATAAACCTTTCACAACAACTTTTTTTTTTTTTGTTTCAAAACAGAATTCACGATTTGCATTATGGTTTCCTATACAATTTTTAAAACATTTAGATCTCAAAAGCAGTTCAATCAACCCTGTTGGTTCATTTTCTGCCTTTTCTAACAAAATTACCCACTTGTACCGATCAACGGCGTAAACTTATAACGGCGTCATTAACATGACTGCGGCACAACTACTAAGGACGCAGGAATTATTTAATTGTTTAACATTTCAATTGTATTAGTCTCAATCAGAGGTTGTTATACATTATTATATTAAATTCAATCATAAGTCTTTATACAATCATAAATTAGGTTTAATCATATGTTTTTATACAGTCTTGTATTAGTTTTAATTGTAGATCTTTAAACAGTACTAGCTGAACCGGTACGCTTCGCCACCCCAATTGAATGAAATAGTACTATTAAGTCTCCCTACTTCATGTTTATTGAATCATTGTAATGTAGCTTCTAGCTCATTCGAAACTTATTATTATAGTACAAAAGTACCATTTAAAAAGTCAAGTTTTAAATCAAAGTAATTTCCTTATTCTAAGTTCAATATTATATTAGAAAATTCAAAAAGTACTATTTGGAGAACGAAAAAATACTTTTTAGTTTGGTTTAGATTACAATTGTTGGTATCATAATACAATTGAGCATCCTATTCTTGATTATTTCTGAGAATTACTGAGAAGCATATTAGCCCACTATAATGTATATAAGCTAACTAATTTAATATATTAAAAAAGTACCATTAAAAGAAAAAGTACCAATTTTACTTTATCCTCTTGAACACCCGTTAAGTTTGAATTTAAATTTGTATAGCATTTCCTATATTATCAACTGGGTTTGTTTCTATAACGCTTAATATTTAATAAATTATCACAAAACTGAACCGAACCCGATCGGTTTTTCAATATTTTAAATTCTTCGTTTTTTTTGGAAACTCTACTATAATGTATTTAAAAAGTAATATTATAACAAAGAAAAAGTACCATAAAGCAGCAGAGCATATATTTTATATTTCTTGGTCCATTATTATAGAAAAGTCAAAATGTACCATTAGAATAATGAACAAGTAAGAGAGCAATATTCGGCTGTGCCGAATCTTATATTATATAATTTGGTGAAATTGTACTTTAAAATAAAATTTGGAAAAATTTTTTTTTTAAATATTTTTTTTTTTTCAAAATATTTTTTTAAAGTTTTTTCCAATTTTAAAAAAAAAAAAATTTTTTAATTTATTAGTGAAAAAAATTTGTGACAAAATAATGTTTTCTGTAAAAAAAAAATTCGAGTTAAAAAATATTTTTCCCGATTTTGACCCATTGTAGGTCCAACTTTGTATAGCCTTATATACATCGTTGCAATGGACTTTGAAATATCTATCATTAAATATCCATATTGTCTATATTTATGACTTAGTAATCGAGATATAGATACAAAATAGGCCAAAAATAGAGGTTGTCTCCGATTTTTGCTCATATCTCCGCTATCTATAAGGATTCAGAATATATATACTTTATAGGGTCGGAAAATTACATTGTGGAAATTACAAACGGAATGACAAATTTATATATACCCTTCTCACGAAGGTGAAGGGTATAAAAAGCGCCATAATGTTCCCAGTTATAGAATCCTACTTTCTCGAGTCCATATAATATTATGTTCATGTTTCTAGATTCATTATAGAAATTTTAAAAAGTACCATAAGAATATAGAAAAAGTTCCAAGTATTTTCCTTGAATTCTCACTCCCTTATGACCACATATGCTTAATTTCATGTTTCTAGGTCCATTATTATAGAAAATTCAAAAAGTACCATTAAAATAAAGAAAAAGTACCATAAGTATCACTCTAATAAAGGAAAACTGCGATAAAGTCTCCCCCTAAAATTCTCACTCACTTATTACCATATATGCTTAATTTCATGTTTCTAGGCCCATTATTAAAGAAAATTTAAAAAGTAACATTAGAAAAACAAAAAAGTACCTATAGTTCAGTTCTCACATTTTGGTACCTAAATGTTATCCCCTACTCCTAACTCTAACTTCACTCAGCTAACTTTAATGTCAATAAGTGAAATAATTTAAAAAATTAAAAAAAGTACCATTAGGAAAAAAGTACCAAATCCATTTTTCAAGTTTGAAATTCAAAAATATTCCATTTTGCCAAAATTGTTTATGCTTAAAGACATGCCTCAAACGATTAAAATCTGTGTTAATGTGCTCAAGAAATATAAGTTTTCAAAAAAGTACCAAACTGTTTACCCGGATTTGGACAAATATAGAGCTTGGCAGTCGAGTTCCAAGTAGCACTCTGTTAGTTAATTTTTGTATGAATCCAGAAAAAAATGTTAAAAATTTATCAAAATTGGCTTAAAATGTTAAATAAAATTTATTTTTCCGTTTTTACCCTCATTTTGGTACTTTTTTTATGCCCATTGCGGTGTTAAAATTTTATTCAAATAAATTTCTATATCGTGGTGGAAGCTTAAAATAAAATATTTATATGTCTACATCAATTTGTAGAAAAACATAGTTTGTGAAAAAAGTACCAAAAATAAACACAATTTTTATCCCTTAAGGGTTCGAATTTCCAAAAAGTACCAAACATATATTTTTTATTTTTTTTATAAGTAAAGAATATGATTTTAAATTTGTTTGTATGTTTATTGGTTTAAAATATACATAGGGTGCCAAAAAAGTACCAAAATAGAGTTTTCACCCTTTTTCTCCCCTAAAAGGTTCGAATTTCGAAAAAGTACGAAACACCTGTCAGCTTATTTTTTAAATGGAGTAACATGCAATTTTAAGTTTTTTTGTATCTTTATTAGTTTTGAAGATATAAGGTTGCCCGTTTTTACCCTTTTTACCCCCTAAACGTTCGAATTTCCAAAAATCCCTTCTTATCGGATCGTTTTGGGGAGCGAGGAACCCACAGTTAAAATTTCATGATTCTAGCTTTAGCCGTTTGGGCTGTGCGGTGATGAATCAGTCAGTCAGTAACGTTACTCTTTATATATATATATTGTTTCGTAGGTCCTTATACAGTCTTATATTAGCTTCAATCGTAAGTCTTTATACAGTCTTATTTTAGCTTCAATCGTAGGTTCTTATACAGTATAATATTACCTTCAATCGTTAGTCTTTGTACAGTATTACATTAGCTTCGAACATAGGTCTTTGTACAGCCTTATATTAATTTAAATTTTATGTTAGTGCCGATCAATGGTATAAACTTATAACGGCTTAACTACTTAAATATGAACTAACACAGTATAGATTAAATTGTTTGTAGCTGAATTACAAGAAATTGTTAAAAATATACAAACATGAAGAGACTAACTTTATACATACTATTTAAATTACCATTAAATTGTATATCTTATTAGGTAATTCCATTAAAGAATTAAAATTTAATTCATTTATAGGCTTAATTTTTTAGTTCTTCAAACGTTCATTACTTTGAGAATTTATTCTTTATAAAATTGTTTCCTTATTGAATTATTAAAGTTTTCTTTAATACAATCCAAATAGCTTAATAAAATGTATTGGATAATAATTCACTTTAGAAAATTTTTATAATCATCATCAAAAAAAGATGCGGGTATATTTTGTCATTCCGTTTGTATATAATCTGGGTTCTCCTAAGATTCAAAGACGATCTAGCTATGTCCCTCCGTCTGTCTGTCTGATGAAAACACAAAGGGCCCAAACAAAAAGATTTACTAGCTGCCTGAAATATTTTAAAAAATTCTCGATAATTTTACGAACATTTCTCAACAGATAATTCGCTTTTACGAAATTTCTCGAAATCGAATCAATTGGCGAATGAATTTATAATTAGAAGCTAAAAATTAATTTCTGAATATTTGTCAATGTTCTGTTTGTAATTCAAATGAATTCCTGTTACATTCTCTTTTAATTATTTGTTAAAGTTTTGCGAATCATTGAAACTTTTGAATTTATGATTAGAAGCTGGAGAATATGTATATCAAAAAGTAAATCAAATGAATTTATATGTTAGATTGTCTTCTAAATATTTGTAAAAGTTCTATTTGTATATACGTCAGCGAATTATTCAAACCATTAAATTTATGATTGGAAAGAAGCCTGAGAATATTTCGAAATATGCATTTGTTAAAGCTCTTTGAATCATTCAACACCCCCTTTGTATTTATCATAAGCTTGAGAATATTTCAAAAAGTAATTCAATTAAATTGCTTTTACTTTCTCTTCTACATATTTATAAATGTTGTATTTTTAAGGCCTTATTCATGATCGGTTTTTAAATTTATAAAACAGACTTTGTAGGGAAATTCTGTTTTATAAACCTTTTATAAATTTTGAAAATCGATTATGAATAAAGAGGTTTATAAATTCTTTAGTAAATAATGCAGGTCAAAGTAGATTATTTTTTTTAATTATTACAATTATAAAATATAAATTTATAAAACTATGTGCATACATTTCCATATGTGTCTATGTTAAGACACATATGGAAATGTATGAACTTTCATTGTTCCGAATTTTCAGAATCAGGAGGAAAGAATATTTTTCGACAAGGCATCGAAAATTTTTTAAAATTTGGTACAAAGGTTCTTTATGATGCTTTAAAATTTGATTTGGTGAACTATTTCAAATTAGCTTTGGTTTGTCTTTTATCGAAGTCCAAAGTTAAAATTGTATAAAATCGTTCAATTTCAATATACATATATAACTTTTTAATCGCTTATTTAATTTGTACAATATTGGTCTCATAGTAATGCTTATGTATGTTCCATAGTTTCAATATATTTTCCTAAACATCTTTTTCTTTTCAACACAGGATTTTGAACCAACATTTTTTTTTTATAAAAAACAAACACAAACTGCGAAACGTTTTGCTTGTCTGCAGATACACCCAGAGTCTCTGGCGGGAATCGAACCCGCAACCCCCAGATTGATAGTCCAGAACGCTATCGTGTAGTCTATCGGGGCACCCTAACAAGCTTGAACAAAGGATATCTCAAAAAAGTTATCTTCCATTTTCTAAAGATATTACTCAATCATAAAAGCCATTGTGTATGATGCAAAATTCAGAGTGGGACCATGACAAGTTCTCGAGATAATAAACCATAGATAAATACACATAGATCGGAAACTCTGCGGTTAAAGACCTAACTCAATTGTCAAAAACCTAAGTGGTGAGAATGTATTTGTTGAAAAAACTATGTGAAAACAAAAACAACACTCGTATGTGTGATTATTTTGAGTAATTTTTTTGTTTGAGATTTTTTCTAGTTTCCGCTCTATGTTTCTCTCTATGTAAAAAACATTTAAGTAAAATTTTCCGAATATTTCGAAGAATAATCAACAAACTTCAAATATGAGATCAAAAATTAACAAATCTGACTAACAGTTCTGAAGTTCTATTAAAATATATAAACTTTGAACCTACAGTATTGGCCATATCTAAAGCACCCCCTCAATGGATTTTTTCATATCATAATTTTTTGGATACAAAACGTTTTTTTGGGATGTATTTTGTATATATTTTATTAATTTATATTGTTAATGTTCATAATTTTATGAACAACTAATTTAAAATGATAAAACATACAAAAACACAAAACGCGACGGACAAAACAAAAGCACCCCCTCATAAGATGTTTAAATATTTGACTATGCTACTGCATATTTGCAATGTCAGTTAGTGGGACTCACAACGGATGGATTTAAAAATTCCAGAAGATAAAAATAAAGGAAGGCGTAGTCTGTATAATTTAAGTTCTATACAGTATATTGTGAAAAAACAATGGATGGCAAGTAACAAGTACTCCAGTGAATTTAAAATTAAATTTATTGAAGACTGGAAGCCGGGCTTATCACGGCATGAATTGAGTAAACAATATTCAATTAACAGATCAGTTATTTCCCGGCTGATTCCAAAGTTTTTGCAGACTGGTCGTATATCACCGGGACATTCTGGAGGACGTCCTCAAAAAACCACACGATATGATGATTCCTTGATCAAAGGAGCAATGCAAAAAGATCCTACAGCATCTGCTAGTCAAGTAAGAACAAGTTTATAATTATGCGTTAGCGAAAGAACAATCCGTAGAAGAGCAGTAGAAGCACGATTATTCAGCCGATGACTAGCAAAAAAAAAACGATTATATCAGCTAAAAACAAGAAAGCTAGACTGGAGTTTGCCAAAGCCCACATCGACTGGAGTGTCCAAAAATGGAAGACAGTACTGTTCTCTGACGAATTCAAATACAAATTAAAAAGTTCCTATGGAATAAGGCGTATACGCAGACGAAATGGTAGAAAGACTGAATTAAACATGGAGGGGGAAATGAAATGGTCTGGGGTTGCTTTTCTGGTCAAGGAGTTGGGCCAATTCATAAAGTTAATGGGATTATGGATCAGTTCATGTACCGTGATATATGGAAAGATGTAATGTTGCCTTATGCCAGTGAAGAGATTCCACTTATATGGAGGTTTCAACAGGATAACGATCCTAAGCACACCTCCAAAGTTTGTAGACTTGGCTATAGACGCAATAAGATTCAAGTTCTTCATTGGCCTGCACAATCTCCCCATATCAATCCTATTGAGAACTCTTGGGAGATTGATCATATGAAAATAAATCGTGAAAATTGCAGAAATAAGGATCGGCAGTTTTCACAATTAATTTCAAGGGGTTATTATAGCCTGGGAAGGAATATCGCAAGACACCATAAAAAAACTTAATATCTTCTATGCCTAAGAGATGTGCTTGTGTCATCCAAAACAAAGGATTTGCAACATAATATAAATTAAAAAATGTTTTGTATTATATCCATGAAGGGGTGCTTTAGTTTTGTCCGTTTTATTTTCCAGCTTAAAATATGTTTTGATTTAAAGTTACCTCTTAAAGAAAGATATACTTAAAAAGTATTTGTTTATCAATAGTAAATATATTAACAATTGAAAATAATACATAATAAAAATTTAAAAATTAGTTTTTATACAAAAAAATAAAATATGAAAAAAATTCACTGAGGGGGTGCTTTAGTTATGGCCAATACTGTATATATTAGGCGTATAATTTGAATGCTGACTTTTTCAAATGTTTAATTAACTTTTATTTTAAAACAGTTGTACAATATAAATTTATTCAAAGTATTGCCTATTGTCAGCTATGACTTTTTTCCATCTTTCTGGCTACATATGGATTCCGAGCCAAAAGAACTGCTCATATTTTGAGGCCAAGAACGAATCATGCCAATATCGGATACTCTGTTCCAAAGTAAAGCGTATCACAGAGAGAGCGTTCTGCGTCAATCGAAACAATAGCGGGTGAGACAAAACTGGACAGATTTCAGCAGCTCATAATATATAAGACCCTTTTGCTCCTACCAAATACAGAGAATTACCTTAGCGCCATGGATATTTGGCGCCGTTCACACGAACGAATTATTTGTCATTCACGCTCTCATTCGTCATTCAACCCCCAATTACGAACCGAATTACATGATTCGACGTACAAAATTTCAGCTGCGAATTACACAAGCTGTACGTAATTCAGTTTGAATTACCTTATGAATTACGAACGAATGACTGTCATCTCTAATTTTTATCGGTCATTATTTATGTATCAAAATCAGCTGTCAAAACAAAAATGTCAAAACAAAACAAAATAAAGAAAAAGATTTTTGTAT
Organism: Calliphora vomitoria; assembly: GCA_942486065.2. Lineage (NCBI taxonomy): Eukaryota > Metazoa > Arthropoda > Insecta > Diptera > Calliphoridae > Calliphora > Calliphora vomitoria. The sequence continues at coordinate 26,947,456 of OW818031.2, read as the reverse complement.
TAAATAAATAAATTAAAAGAAATAAAAAGTCTGATTAAAGTTAAATTGATTTGTAGAAGTATTTTAGAAAAAGAAAATTATAAAAAAAAAAATATAATGTCCCGAAGATTATTGGCTACATTAAAGATTGTGGAGGAGACAACATTGTGCAACGAGGCACTACTCGATCTCCAAAAGAAGCACCAAACAAACAAAATAAACAAAAAACAAGTAAGAGAGCTATATTCGGCTGTGCCGAATCTTATATACCCTTCACCAAATTATACTCTAAAATAAAATTAAAAAAAAAATTTTTTTATTTTTTTTTTTAAGTTTTTTCCAATTTTATTAAATTTTTTTTTTTTTTAATTTATTAGTAAAAAAAATTTATGACAAAAGAATGTTTTTTGTGAAAAAAAATTCGGGTTAAAAAATATTTTCCCGATTTTGACCCATTGTAAGTCCAACTTTGTATAGTCTTATATACATCGTTGCAATGGACTTTGAAATTTCTATCATTAGATATCCATATTGTCTATATTTATGACTAAGTAATCGAGATATAGATAAAAAAAATAAGCCAAAAATAGAGGTTGTCTCGGATTTTTGCTCATATCTCCGTTATTTATGAACGGATTTTGCTGATTTTAAATAGCAAACTTCTCGAAAGCATGTCTGACAGAATTATTGAAGATTTGGATCCCAAAGATATCTGGGGTCTTCAGAAAATTGATTTTAACAGACAGACAGACAGACAGACGGCTTAATCGACTCCGCTATCTATAAGGATCCAGAATATATATACTTTATAGGGTCGGAAAATTATATTGTGGAAATTACAAACCGAATGACAAATTTATATATACCCTTCTCACGAAGGTGAAGGGTATAAAAAACAAAACATGTAAACAGAAGAAAACAAAACAAGAAGAAGAAATAAATAAATGTCAAACTGAATTACGAATGTTGTCGTGTTGATTCGGGTTGATTCGCAATCGTAATTCAAAAAGCGAATTAAGTAATTCAGACTGCCGTGGAAACATGGCATTACGCTTCGGGTTATTGTAATGTATCCATTTTTGCGTTCTAGCATAATTTCGGACATGCAAAATCGTCTTTCAAAGTCTCTCGGCTTCAATTCGTATGGTAAACAATTTCCCTGCTTTTGGTTGCCACTTGCTACTCGGAAACGTTTTGAAATTGCTGCTTAAGTAGCTTCCAATTATTTTGCAAGCTCTTGTCGAGTTTCACAACAATTTTCATGGAGTAATGCCTCCAGAAAATTAAAAATTTTTCGTTTCGTCCCATTTGAATTATTCAAACCGTTAAATTTTTGAATATTTCTAAATATGTATTTGAAAGACCTTTGCATTTTTGATTAGAAACTTGAGAATTGTTCACAAAGTAATTCTATTGAATTACTGTTACTAAATATTTGTAAAAGTTCTATTTGTTTATATTATCTAGTAAATAATGCAGGTCAAAGTAGTTTTTTTTAATTACTTATTACAATTATACAATAAAATAAGAATTTATAAAACTATTCAACATAGACACACGTATAGAAATGAAAGCAATTTTATAAATAACAAACTATTAAAAGAATTTTATTAATTTTTAATTAAAATTAGAAAACTTTCAAGTTTATATTAAAACTAATTTCTAATACAATTTATCTTGTATTATTTTTTTATCAAAAAAAAAAAAAAAAAAACACACAAAACACACCAACCAACAATTTTTTTAAAGAATCGACACAATGTTGCTACACCTACATACGGTATAAATGCGGGCTTTACTTTGCTAAACATGGACTCACCTTTGTCGATTAAGTCTCAGGTAAACCAAAAAATACAAAGTAGAACATAAAACTATTTACTAAGATACATATATAGAAATAATAAAGCTAACTTTACACTATCTGTTTTTCTAATCTGAGTTGAATTTTACAAAATTATTTTGATGTCATGTGAATCATCAAAAACCCACATTTAAATAGCAGAATCACTGTCCAAGTTGTAAACCTCAGATAGTGTAAAGGCAGCTAGCTTATCAAACAACTTTGTAGCGTGTAAATATTGAAATAGTTTATGTTAAATAGAAATTTTGAACCAAAATTTAAACTTGAATATAAAACAATATGTGTTGTAAAAGTTGGCTAGTATGTGTGTGTGTATGTAGTGAACTATGTAGAAATAGTCTAAATCTCAAAATCCCCGAATTTTAAGTTATATATAGTTACATATTAGAGCTACTTAAATTATTTGTTTAGCTATTTTATTTTGCAAATAAAGCTTTTTTAAAATATTAACTGCTTGTTTTTTTAAAAAATTGTAAATCAATTCGATTCTAAAGTTTTACCCAACAAAAAAGAATCATTTTATAAAAACGGTCACTACAATTAAATAATAAAAATTTCTATCTTCATTTATTAACATAATATTATAATAATAAATCGCTATTTTTAATCCATATAGGTAACACCACAATCGCCCGAATTCATTCCAACACGTATCAATTCATCGCCCAACTTCTATTCGCCATATCATACTCCAATGTTAAATGGTGTAGCGGCCGGTAGTAACGTTAATGGTATAACGCCCACAAGTACAGCAGCTAAATCAGTTAATGGTACACCCTCTATGTTGGGTCTACAAAAAGCAACAGCCGCTGCCGTGGCACAACAGAAACAATTACAACAGCAGCAAAAACAACACAGCCTCGTCAACGGCGGCACAAAACAAATCGGACAACCGAGTGCCCAACAAGGATACGTAGGCATGACAACGACACCATTGAAAGGTGGACGCAATAGTTTGCTGCGCAACGAATCACCCTCTAGTATAGGGGAAAAATCACCGCCACGCATGACACCGCACGCATCGCCCATACCCACCACATTACCAGCCAATGTTCATCAGGTTAGTACTTAAAACATAATTTTTCCCACGAAATTTTTAAAATCCTTATATTTGTTCATTCAGGAAAATGTTGGCGGTACTATATACTTTTATCCAACTGCCAATCATACAACCAGCCAGAATAGCAACACAGTCGGTGTGTCCAGCGGTGTTGTGGACCCATCGTCAGCCCATCATGGCGGGCCGCCGGTTGTGGGCGTTGGCATGCCGCCCATAACGCCCGTCCAGCCATCGCTCATGTATACGGGTCATGTGTATCCCGGTCCTGCCTCCAACGTTATAACAATGCAACCGAAAACACAATTAGAATCGGCATTCTTTCTACCCGACGAAATGCGCGCCGAAATATTGTCGCGCAATGTGATCTCGAATTTAATGTTAGATGCCAGCGAAGCAGCACAACATGCCCTACCCATGGAAATTGATAATTATCATACGTTATATCCGCTGGAAGCGTTGCCCGTTCAACCGTTGCACGCCAAGTTAACGCTGCCCTCTTCCACCTACAAGGCAACACATAGTACAACTGGTATCAAATATTGTCTGAGAAGGTTACATGGTGAGTGTTTTTTTTTTTTTATTAAAAGAAAACTGCTGAATTTATATAAATCCCAGATATTACTAAATTAGGAAATATGTACAGTGGTGGCCATGAGGTTAGCACACTAGCTACTTGCTATTTTTAAACGCAAATATTTCCTATATTTCTTAATTTTTTTATGATATCTTTTGCATGCGTGTTACTTGTCCTTCTAAGATCACGTCCCATCATGTCCAGCATTATTCCTTTATATATATTTTGCGTTTTTCTATCCAGAATAGAATAACCTCAAAAAAACACTGGACAGTATTTTAGCACAAAATAAAAAAGTTTATTCATATTAAAAAAGTAACAAAACAAAAAAACTTATTTCACTAAAAACTTAGTACTTAGTTGGATACCCTTTATTTTTGATCACAGCTGCTAGTCTCCTTGGCATACTTTCTACAAGGGCCATACAGCGATCCACTGAAATATCATTCCAAGCTTTTTCTACCTCTTTCCATAAATCGGCCAAATTTTTAGGCTTTTCTCTTATTACATGCTGCTCCACATCATTCCAAAGGTTCTCAATAGGATTGAGATCCGGAGATTGGGCTGGCCATTTTAACACGTCAATATTGTTCGATTCCAAGCAACACCTCACTAAGCGTGAGGTGTGTTTTGGATCATTATCTTGCATAAATCGCCACCTAAGTGGCATGTTGTCCTCTGCATAAGGTATCATTGTATTTAGAAGTATATTCTGGTATACATACTGGTCCATACGAGTATCAATCTTTTTTATAGGACCAACACCATACCCAGAAAATGCTGCCCACACCATCACATTACCCCCACCGTGTTTTATTGTTTTACTGGTGTACTTTGGATTATGTTGCATGTTCGGAGGACGCCATACATACCTCTTACCATCCGATCCGAATCTACAAAATTTAGATTCATCACTCCAAAGGACATTTTTCCAAAAAATTAACGGCTTTTCCAAATGCTCACGAGCAAAGGATAACCGAGCTTGTATGTTCTTTTTTGAGACATGTGGCTTATGCTGAGAAATGCATCCACGTAAATTTTTTTCATTAAGTCTTCTTCTTATCGTTCTGCTGGACACGTTGATACCATATTTTCCTGAAATTTCTCTCTGGATTACGGTGGAGCTCTTAAAAGGATCTTCGACAGAGGCTCTGTATATTAAAGAGTCCTCTTTACGTGAAGTTTTTCTGGGCCGAGGAGCCTGTGTAACATTTTTAGATGTTTTATATTTCTGAATATGTCTTAATGCATTATAAAACATCTTCCTGGAGCATTCCAAAGTATAAGCAATCTCACTTATACTTGTTCCTCTCGAGTTCATTTGTTGAATAATCTTTCGTTGTTCCTCTGTACACCACTTTTTTTTAGCCATATCTAAATAATGTTTATTAAGTCAGTTTGTCTTCCTCATTGATTAAATAATACCTAAACTTACCAATTAATATTTATACCCTCAAAAAACTTTTAAAAAATTTAATTATACTTATATGTGCTAAAATTGTGTCCAGCTTATTTTACATATTACTGCACTAAAATGCAAATTTGAAAGAGAATAGCGATAGAATGCAAAAAAAAGTAACGGGACTTATTGATCACACCATAAACAACACTAATTACCAAAAACTTTAGTTTATAATTGCAATGAAATGAAATAATTTGCTTTAGAAAACAGCAAGTATGAAGTGTGCTAACCTCATGGCCACCACTGTACATAATTTATATAATTTGCTAACAGTTTTATGACGAGGACAAATTTTGTTGCTATATCGCTCATTTGCTGCAACAACGTCATAATTCAAAAAAAGTAGTTTCGAGAAAAACGGCTTTGATTGTTTTATGAAATTTTTTTATTTCTTAAATAAATGTTCAACAAATTATGAGATTTTAGAAATAAAACCTGATTTAAATAGTAGATGTTAATATCCTTCTAATCTGTATTTAACCCAAATTTTTCCTTGTCAAATATACGAGAAAACATGCATTTTGATTTTGATGTTTACAACAAAAAACACTCTCACGCAAAAATTATTGACTTTTTTGAAAACTGATAAAACTATATGAAAGACAATGGAACGGCTCATATTTTGTATTACTCAGTTCAAAAAACACGGATTTTGAGTTATGACGTTGTTGCAGCAAATGAGCGATATGTTTTTATAGCCAATAGATAAATTCACATATATCCCCGTCTAGGACCTAACTCAGTTGTCAAAAACCTAAGTGGTGAGAATGTATTAGTAAAACAATCTAGTAAAACACATGTACAGTATTGGCCATAACTAAAGCACCCCTCAGTGAATTTTTTCATATTTTATTTTTTTGAATGAAAACTAAGTTTTAAATTTTTATTATGTATTATTGTTAATATATTTACTATTGATAAACAAATACTTTTAAAGTTAATCTTTCTATAAGAGGTAACATTAAATCAAAAGATATTTAAAGCTGGAAAAGAAAACAGACAAAACTAAAGCACCCCTTCATGGATATAATATAAAACATTTTTTTAATTTATATTTTGTTGCAAATCCTTTGGTTTGGATGACACAAGCACATCTCTTAGGCATAGAAGATATTAAGTTTTTTTTATGGTGTCTTGCGATATTCCTTCCCAGGCTATAATAACCCCTTGAAATTAATTGTGAAAACTGCCGATCCTTATTTCTGCAATTTTCACGATTTATTTTCATATGATCAATCTCCCACAAGTTCTCAATAGGATTGAGATCAGGAGATTGAGCAGGCCAATGAAGAACTTGAATCTAATTGCTCTGTAGGCAAGTCTTACAAAATTTGGAGGTGTGCTTAGGATCGTTATCCTGTTGCAACTTCCCTATAAGTGGCATTTATTCACTGGCATAAGGCACCATTACATCTTTCAATGTATCACGGTACATGAACAGATACATAATCCTATTAACTTTATGAATTGGCCCAATTCCTTGACCAGAAAAGCAATCCCAGACCATTAGATTGCCCCCTCCATGTTTTATTGTTCCTTTGAAATACTTAGGATACAGTCTTTCTACTTTTCGTTTGCGTACACGCCTTATTCCATAGGAACTTTTAAATTTGTATTTGGATTCGTCAGAGAACAGTACTGTCTTCCATTTTTGAACACTCCAGTCGATGTGGGCTTTGGCAAACTCCAGTCTTGATTTCTTGTTTTTTTGCTGGTCATCGGCTGAATAATCGTGCTTCTACTGCTCTTCTACGGATTGTTCTTTCGCTAACGCATAATCTTAAAATTGTTCTTAATTGACTAGCAGATGCTGTAGGATCTTTTTGCATTGCTCCTTTGATAAAGGAATCATCATATCGTGTGGTTTTACGAGAACGTCCTCCAGAATGCCCCGGTGATATACGACCAGTCTGCAAAAACTTTGGAATCAGCCGGGAAATAACTGATCTGTTAATTGAATGTTGTTTATTCAATTCATGCCGTGATAAGCCCAGCTTCCAGTCTTCAATAACTTTAATTTTAAATTCACTGGAGTACTTGTTCCCTGCCATCCATTTTTTTTTTCACAATAAACTTTATAGAACTTAAATTATACAGACTACGCCTTCCTTTATTTTTATCTTCTGGAATTTTTAAATGCATCCGTTGTGAGTGACGTTAACTGACATTGCAAATATGCAGTAGCATAGTCAAATTTTTAAACATCTTATGAGGGGGTGATTTTGTATGTTTTATCATTTTAAATTAGTTGTTCATACAATTATCCTTTCCTAAATGAACACAATATGAACATTAACAATATAAGTTAATAAAATATATACAAAATACATCCCAAAAAAACTTTTTTATCCAAAAAATTATGATATGAAAAAATCCATTGAGGGGGTGCTTTAGTTATGGCCAATACTGCATGTTTAAAGCATAGAGAAATACACATAGAGCGGAAACTAAAAAAAAAATTTTATAAAAAAAATTACTCAAAATAATCACACATACGAGTGGTTTTGTACTTACACATTCTCACCACTTACGCTTACTTATCATGTTCACAATTGAGTTAGGTCTTTGACACAACAGTTTCCGATCTATATTTATCTATAGTTTATATATAGGCCTTATTTATTAAACAATTTTTAAGTTGATCAAACTTTAAATGGAAATTTTGTTTTATAAACCTTTGAAAAATTTAAAAACTGTTAATGAATATGGCGGGGTAAAGCTTTCAAGTCTCAATGGTAGCCTACATTGAATTTTTCAAAAATAACTCACTATTATCTTATATGTATATTCTTTTTATATTTATTTACTCTTTCGCTTTTTCTTAAGGTTTCCGTTTGCAATCGACAAAATGTATGTCAGTCGTGGAAATGTGGAAAAAATTGCAACATTCAAATGTGGTACAATTACGTGAAGTCTTCACAACAAAAGCATTTGGTGATAATTGTAAGTTTGCAAAATTAAATTAAATTCAATTTATAAAATATTATTGTAAAAAAAAAATATTTTTTTGTATTTTTCATTTAAACAGCATTAGTATTAGTTTACGACTATCATCCAAACTCACATACATTATTAACGAAATATTTTACACCAACGCCAGATAGCAATGGCTATAATGATCCATTCCAGGGCGAGGCACGCCCCTTCAGGTATGTTACATCAATTGTGAAATGTAATAAGTATTTGTGTAACGTTTAAGCAAACAAATATGGAGAAATGTAAACGCGGTATTAAAACAAAATCTATGTTAATTGCAATAATTTATTTTTTAGAAAATATTAGATTGTTTATTAAAAAATATTCCCAGGTTTCTAATTAATCAAGTAGTATTTAAAAAATCTTGTCTAACAAATTAGACCAACGAAAACTGATTTGAAAATTTTATGAAGAAAATCTGTCCAACACAAAATTTGGGACTAGATGGTGAGTCAGTCCACCAATTTCATAGTAAAAGTTAATGAATGGATGGAAAGTTATTACTTCGTATCTTTTAAATGTAAAAAAACACCTACTAAAAACAAGTTTTTTGTATATCGAGGTCCTATATTCAAAACCCTCTATCTTTGATTTTCACGAAAATTACTTTTTGATGGTAAAATGTTCAGTAAAGCAGCCCTCATCTATGGTGTGAATTTCATTTTTTTTTGCTGTTTTATTTGCATTTTTGTTATTTCTCTATCTTATACAATTAATTTTTTCCGAATGGAAAACCCTCCTCTATCTTTTCAAATAATTAATTTTCAAATATTTTTTTGGAATAATTTCTTCTTGCAATTCATGTTATCTTAAAAATTTTTGCATGCTGAACATGAATTTTACATTTTTCAATCATTTATCATAATAGCGAATGCCGATTCTGAATTGAATTACCATGAAAATATTTCACCTTTTTGTTTTTGTAAAATAAAATGGTTAAAGTTGGAGTTTGCTTTTAAAAGTGTCTACTTTTAAAGTGTCAACTATTATTTTACGATAATTTACATCAATCAAACTCCAAAAAAACTTGAAAAAACAAAAAAAAAAAAAAAACATTTTTTTCTATAACTTTTTGTTTAATATTGTTTATTGTTATTTTTTTTATATAATGTTGTATTATTAGCCGTTATCTTAAATAAATCACGTTAAAAACTGACAGATGGCATAAAAGAAATCAAAATAATTTAATTTTATTAAAATGCAAAATCCTCTATCTTATAAGCTTAGTACTCTGTTCAAAATTTCGTGCGAAATGCTGTCAAACCACATATAAAAAATTTGGAATGAAATATATGCGAAATAATTTCCCAAAAGCGGTACTCTGTTCGTATTGTGGAAAACATGTGAAATACATCTGGCAACCTTAGTTTTCCACACGAAATAACATAAGCAGCACTTTTTTCGCACGAAATTAAATCCAACAGCTGATCATTTGCTCCATATAAAATTTTTCGCATGAAAAAACCATAATTTTTCGCAATTATGAACAGAGTACTAGGCTATACACATTGAATATTTGGAGAAGAAAAGCCCTTTTATAAAGTGAGACTCAGTAGCTGCTTTTAAAAAATATTGTAGAATACCAAATTATAATAACTCAAGTAATACGCGAAAAAAACAGTTTTTTTGGCTCTCCTGAAATGTTGTGTTTTTTTAAGATAGAGGGTTTTGAATATAGTCCCTCGATAGGTTTTATTGTGGTTGACAAATTAGTGATTTCAGTGAACTCCAATGGCTGTTTAGCAGTAAAGGAAAAAGTTTATATGAATATTGTAATCCTAAAGTTTCGTATTTTAAAAAAGTACCCGGATTTGTCTACAAGATATTTAATTTTTTTTATACTAAAACTTGATTTTTGGTATAAAATATGAGTGATTACAAATTGAGTTTATTTTTCCAAAAATCACAGTATTTACGAAGTTATTAACGATTTAAGATATTGGGTGTATGACTTAAAAATGCGGAATTTTTTTTTTTAAATTTTTAGATTTTATTTTGAAACAATTGTACAATATAAATTTATTCAAAGTATTGGCCATTGTTAGCTATGATTTTTTCTCATCATTCAACATATGAACTCCGACCCAAAATAACTGCTCATCTTTTGAGGTTCTAAGCCCAGAGAGAGTGTTCTGCATCGATCGAAACAAATAGTATTTGGACGGTCTGGATTATAAGGCGGGTGAGACAAAACATCCCAACCACTTCTTTCTAAATAGTTTTTAACAGGTATTACAACATGTAGCCGAGCGTAGTCAATATGGAATATTACGGTTTCATATCTGGCCGCATATTCTGGGTGTTTTTCGTCCAATGCTCGCTTCAAACGATTCAGTTGCGTTCGGTACAGGTTCCATGTGATGGTCTGGCCAGATTTCAGGAGCTCATAATAGCATAAACTTAACGCCAAGGATATTTGGCTCTGGTGTCGATTCGGCTGATTGAGTGTCACATACGAACTCTTACGCTTCGGCTTATCGTAATTGATCCATTTTTCATCGCACGTAATGACTAGATGCAAAAATGATTTCTTTTATAGCGTTCAAGCAGCATTTCAGACATACAAAATCGTGTTTCTATGTCCCTTAACTTCAATTCGAATTGTACCCAATTTCTCTGCTTTTGGATGAATTCTGCTGCTCGCAAACCTTTTGAAATTGCTGCTTAAGTAGCTCCCAATGATTTTGCAAGCTCTTGTTGACTTTTACAACAATCTTCATAAAGTAATACCTCCAATTCTTGGTCTTCAAACTTTTATGGCTGGCCTGGGCGATCTTTGTCTTCCGTGTCAAAATCATCACTTCTGAACCGAACAAACCATCTCTTGCACTTTTAAACCGATAGAACACATTCACTATAAGCTATGGTGAGCAATCGGTGTAAAGAACTTTGTTGTTTACACTAGAGTTTCCAAAACACCGAAGAATTTCAAAACCGCGGTTTCGGTTTTAAAAAATTCGGTTTTGTGATAATTTATTAACTATTAAATCAGTTGATAATATAGGAAATGCTATACAAATTTAAAGTTCAAACTGGACGAGTGTTCAAGAGATCAAAGGAAAATTAGTACTTTTTCTTTTAATAGTACCTTTTTAATATATTAAATTAGTTATTTTGTATACACTAAAGTTGGCTAATATGCTTTAAAGTAAAGAAATAATCAAGAAGAGGGTGCTCAATTGTATTATGATACCACAAATGAAGAACTAAAATAAATTAAGGAGTATTTTTTCGTTCTTCAAATAGTACTTTTTGAATATTCTATAATAATGAACCTAGAATCAGGAAATTACTCTGAAATTTCAAACTTGACAGTGGTTTAAGTGTGGACAATTGTTATTTTTTCTTCTAATAGTACTTTTTATTATATTAAATTATGTTACTTATTGTAATACATAATATTTGGCTGATATGCTTCTGAGTAAAGAAAGAATCAAGGATAGAAGGCTTAATGATATTGATGTAACAGAAACTATTATTGAAATTTCTATAATAATGAACCTATAAGCAAGAAATTAAACATACATGATTCTGACTGAGTTAGAATATAAAAATGGGACTTGCTGGAATTTTTTCCAACTAATAGTACTTTTTGAATATTTTATAACGATGGATCTAGAAACGCGAATTCAAAAGGGATAATTAATGTTACTATTTCTTTATTGCAAAGGTACTTCTTGAATATTTTATAATAATAAACCTTAAAATTGAAAATTAGACACAAATGATTTTGAATGAGTTAGGTGATTATAGTGGTACCTTTCTTTTGTATTTTCTATAATAATGGACACAGAAATATGAAATTATACATTCATGATGCTGAGTAGGAATACAAAATGTCAGTGTTTATGGTACTGTTTTTATTCTATTACTTAATACGTTTAGAATGAGCAAGAATCCACATTACAATGAATCAATAAACAGGAAAATAGAGACATGTTCTCCTGAATTAGTATTAATTCACTCTATAGTACTATTTCTTTCTTCCAATTGGGGTGGCGAAGCGCACCGGGTCAGCTAGTACTCCATACTTTTATCGAATATTTGAAAATAACTAAGACTTTGTTACAAAAATTTTGCAATATTTAACCTGCGAAAGGTAGCCTGCTACATAATCTGAAGCAATTATTGTAATACAATTTAAAAAATTTAAACAAATCTTAAGATATTTTTACCGATCTGTTTTTAGTGATATTGGGTGCATAATTGGATGAAAAATTGTGTTTCTCATTTCTAAATTCTGAATTTTTCTACTGAAAATAGATTAAAAGTAAAAACCGAAGAATAATTTTCGGTTTTAGTCCTTGAAAAACCGCGGTTTCGGTTTCGGTTAAAACCGAATTGGAAACTCTAGTTTACACTATAATGTTCAATAGCTAAGTGTAAATAAACGACAGATATGTAGCCTTCAAAATTACATATTAGTTATTAAAAACAAAAACGCATTAAAAAGATTCGTCATCTATTGGAAATCCCTCATTTTCGAGTCTTACATATTTGATTTTTGTATGCTAAAAATCGATTTTTGGTATAAAATATGAGTGATCACTGATTGAGCTTATTTTCCCTAAAATTTTATCCCCTAAATCTTATGATTTTCAAAAATGCATTCTTAGTGAATCTACATAGGAGAGGAGAACGTAAAGTCAAAATTTTATGTTTCTACTTTTTGGCGTTTTGGCTGGGCGGTATTAAATCCTTTAATCACTCAGTAACGTTTAGTTTTATATAACATTTTTCCATATTATCTTGCCCATACGTTCTTTAGTACTTAGAAAAATTGAATTAGAGTTAAGTTTTAGGAAAACTTTAAACAAATATCTTCAAATTTTGAAGATATTTTCTATACGTGGAAAAATATTAAAGAAAATACCAAGTTGCGAAAATTCAAAATGTTACTATACCCTTCATCTTATATACCAAATTATACTTTAAAATAAAATTAAAAAAAAAATTTTTTTCAATTTTTTTTTTTTCAAAATTATTTTTTAAAAGTTTTTTCCAATTTTTAAAAAAATTTTTTTTTTAATTTATTAGTGAAAAAAATAGGCCAAAAATAGAGATTGTCTCGGATTTTCGCTCATATCTCCGTTATTTATGGACGGATTTTGCTGATTTTAAATAGGAAACTTTTCGAAAGCATGTCTGACAGAATTATTAAGGATTTGGATCCCGAAGATATCTGGGGTCTTCGGAAAATTGATTTCAACAGACAGACACACAGACGGACGGACATGGCTAAATCGACTCCGCTATCTATAAGGATTCAGAATATATATACTTATAGGGTCGGAAAATTATATTGTGAAAATTAAAAACGGACTGACAAATTTATATATACCCTTCTCACGAAGGTGAAGGGTATAAAAATGGTTTAGGTTTATTTTTTTTATATTTTCGGTCTGTGCTACAAAATAAATTGCAAAAATTTAAAAAAACTTTATATATTCAATTACACCCTAACACAGTATTTTTTCATTGTAGCACAGTGTAATTTATAAATTTTATTATTTTCATTTGTAATGTCTTGTATTTTCCTATTATAAATGTATAAAAATACAGAACTGGATATCTTAATTAAAAATATATTAATGCTTTGACTGTTTCTAACCAAATTATTTTGTATTTCTTTTAAATTTTGAATATACTTTTTAGTCATAAGAGCAATTTACAACGTTCAAGCAATGGTCCTCTATTAGCAGAGGCAACAATTTGGTCAATAATTATGCAATTAACAGCTGGTTTACGTGCAATTCATCAAGCTGGCTTAGCCTGCAGGTAAGTTTGTTTTAAAAATTCATATTTCCAAAACGATGTAAATAATATCTTGTTTTATATTAACTCAACAGAGTTTTAGATCCAACAAAAATTATTGTGACTGGTAAACGAGTACGTTTTAGTTTTTGTGGCACAAGTGATATCGCACAGTTTGATCCAAATGCTACAAATCCTTTAGCTGTTGTCAGCATGCACCAGCAGGTAATGTTTTTTTTTTTTATATATACATTTAAATGATTTTGTTATTAATTAATTGTTTGCTTTTATTAGGAGGATTTAACTGCTTTGGGTCGTTTAGTATTAGCATTGGCTTGCAGATGTTTACAGTCGGTACAGCGTGATAATGTACAATCAAGCATTGAAATGGTCTCACGTCATTACTCCTCCGATTTGAGAAATTTTATTGTGTAAGTTTTATTGAATGTAGGTACATACGAGTATTTAATCTAATAGATGTTGCTTTATAATGTGATATGTAAATTTTTAAACTTTCTTTAATATTTGTTTGGATTCGCAATTACTAAATTTTTTTTATGAAAATTGAGTTCTTAATACCAAAAGATAGTATAAGTCCCCATCCATACTGTGTAACATTTGCTGCAAAACATTTGAGTTTGTCGATGAAAGGGGAAAGAGGAATGGTAAAGGGTTCTCTGTTTCATGTACATGAAGTTTTTGTTGAGTATGTCATCCACATTTATTCGTTCATATTCGTTCTGTACAAAAATGTCAAAAAACTGAAAAGCAAAAACTTCACTGTGTGGACAAGAATGCAGTTTCAAAAGAGAATTTAAAAATGTTTTGCAGCAAATGTTTCACAGTGTGGACCAGGACTAAGTAAACATTCAACGTTTATATTAAAAAGTATTTTTTTGTTTTTTCTAATTGTTATTAGTACGAAAAATTTCCGGAGTATGTTATGAAACTGATAAAATTTCTGTAATCAAATGAATAATTGTATAATTTTAAACAATCGAGTGATTTCAAAAACTATCGATTTTCAAGAACGAATAATGAACAGGGGGAGCATTCTTTACTCAAAAGTAAAACAAGTAAATCATGTGGATTCTATTTACAGAACACTAAAATGTATGTGTTCGTTTAAAAATAAAAAAAAACGTTACTCGGATTCAGTTGTCTTTGTTAATCGGCCCTGTTATGTAAATCGTGTAATTTGAAGAAAGAGCGATTTTCAAAAACGAATCCCCTCTGTTTTGAAAACAGAAGCCGAGTAACGTTTTCGTTTTTAAACAAGTTCTCATATTTTGGTGTTCTGTAAATCGAATCCACATGAACATTGAATCCGGTTTCTTTACGCGAAAGTAAAACGACTAAAACATGTGGATTCGATTTACAGATCCCCAAAATATATGAAAACGTTATTCGCATTCGGTTTAAATTCATTACATCATCAATTTGCTAACTATATTTTATTTTAATTTTTCTTTTTATCCATTTGCAGTTACTTATTTACAACGACACAAAGACGTTCGGTGACTGATTTGATGCCAATGATTGGTGCACGCTTTTATACACAATTGGATGCCTTGCAAGCACAATGTGATATGCAAGAAGATGAACTTGCTAAGGAAATGGAAAATGGACGTCTTTATAGAATACTGGTGAAATTAAATTGTATTAACGAGAGGCCAGAGTAAGTAGTATTAGTAGTAGTAGATATTAACCCCCTAATGCAGAAACACCAATGGAAAACAATTTCCTTTTCAATTATTTCAAAACTAAGTGATTTAAAAAATTAAAAAATGTTCTGTTCGTGTTTCTGAATCAAAATATATTACAAAAATCTTTTAAATTTTGTGTTTCTAAAAATAAAATAAATTAAATCATAAATTTTCTTTCTACATTTTAGCTTTAATTTGGATTGTACTTGGTCTGAAATTGGTGATAGATACATGTTAAAATTATTCCGTGATTATTTATTTCATTCCGTCACTGAGGATGGTCGACCATGGTTGGATCACGCACATATTGTACAATGTTTAAATAAATTAGATGCTGGCTCATTAGAAAGAGTAAGTAAACCGAAACCTTAACATTCTCTTCTGTTTTATAAATTGAGTAATTTCAATTAATGTTCTACATTGATCGATTTTCTACATTGAAACATGTTTGTTTATTCCAAAGTGAAATGGGTAAATCGTGTGGATTTAATTTACAAAATAGCAGAATATGTGAAAAAGGAAAACATTACTTGAATAATTTTTACAGAACAGGGAGATTATTTTGTAATTGCCTTACCAGTTCTGCAAATCGAGTGATTTTCAATAACGAAAAATTTATATTGAAACAGTTTTGTTAACTCGAAAGTAAAACGAGTAAATCATGTGATTTTGATTTAAAGAATACCAAAATATGTGAAATTTGGTATAAAAACAATACTTTTCCTATTAAAAGATTTATTAATAATTAAGTCAGTCTTAATTCCTTAGAAATTCAAACATATTGAATTCATTCTTTACAGAATTAATATATTTTGAAACAGATTTTCTTTAACTGAAATTCATTACAAAATAGCTTAAAACTATTTATTGAATTATTCAGTTATAGTTTTTTTGTTTCCAAGACAGTTTCTTGTCAAGAATTATACCCAAATATTTTGCGCTATCCGAGAGTGTCAGTTTAATGATGTTTAATCGAGGTAGCGGAAAGGTACGAATCTTGTATTTCATTGAGAATAATACAAGTTCAGTTTTGCTCGAATTCACACTCAGTCTACTGTTAATGCTCCAGGGACTTTGTATTTTGAGTTCCATCTCCATTCGTTGTGATATCGTTCCCAGAATAATCCCTGAAACTGCCACCGCTACGCCAACCGCACAGGAGACTGTTATATAATTAAGAAATCCAGCTTCTTGAGCAGACAGTGCCTCTTTTGACATGTCTAGAGACGGTAGTCGTTGAAATTTTATTTCAATAACAATAGATTGGTCCAATTCTAAATCATATTTTTATTTAGAATTGGACACTTCTATATCCAGAAAGCCCACTAGTGTGTAATAAATAACAAAAACCTGCATGTCTAAAGATTATCTATACGAAAGCGTAACTGACTATTGCATTCAACTTCGCACATCCCAAACCGCTAAAGCTGAAAACTTGAAATTCAAGTAGTAAGTTTCTTTTACATCATATATATCTACTAAGAATGGAGATTTGAAAATTCATTCTTAGGGTGATAAAACGATAAGACCTGTTAAATATCCAAAACAAATAAACCTAGAAATAGAAATTTAAATGTCACCGCATTTATGCAAAAAAAGTGTCGACAGGTGTCTGGTGCTTGCTTTCGATATTCTAGGTGGCCAGAATATGTAAAAATAGTACCCGTAGAATCCTCTGTTAACCACAGTGTTGCCAATTCTTTGTGAACAAAAATGGCTAAATACTTAGAAAAAAGTCTAAAAAAGGGCTAAAATTTTTAAATTAAATAACAAATACATTTTACACAAAAAACAACTTAGGGCGATTATTAGAACTTGTCTTTATGTTCGTAATACTAAAATGTAACTTTAAAGCTACCTTCTTCTATCACTTAAAGTTACCCTTTACTATTCCGAACATAAAGGCAAGTTGTAATAATGGCCCTTAGAATGTTATTAGGTTATGCCGAATAGACAAACAAAAATGTATGAATATAACAAACGTTCAAATGGAAGGGAAGAATATTTATTCTTATTCTTGGCCACACTCATATCATATGCCGATGTTTTCAAAATCTCGTATTTATCACCTGGCCTGCCCTGCTCCAAGGCAAATTTTTGAATATGAAAGCCAAATTTTAAATTAATCCTTTGAGATAACTTCCAAATCGATGGAGAATATTTTGATAAGTGAATATATGGCTAATATGCCTCTCAAGTAATGCAGAAAAAAACATTCCTAAAATTATACACGTCGTCGGACAGAATTGATGGTCAAAACATAAATTTTGCCATTAGTTAGTAAACATATCAAAACAATGGTAGCCAAAATAGTTGTTAAAAATATTGGAAATTACGGGTGTGGCATGCTGGTAATCATAAATATTTAATTTAATTTTAGAAAAAAATTAATTTTTTTATATTTGATCAGATATAAATGATCATAGCTAAACTATTATCGATATTTTTTTCTAAATTGATTGGATTGTAGTCTTTAAAAATGGTGTACATAGCCTGTGTAAGGTGTTATAAAATATTTTTTAAAGTACTATATTTACGTCAAAATTTAATTTTAGAGGAAAGTAACTTTCAAGGATCAAAAAATACATCGCCCATATAAAGTTGAAAGTGTTCTCTTTAATCCTACACATAATTTTATAAACGCCCGGACCCGCCCGTACATATTTTTTAATAATAACAATTTTTCTTCTAATAACGCTAATAATGGCTAAATGAAAATAGAAAAGGCTAAAAAAATGGCTAAAGGCTAAATTATTTTTTTGACAAGATTGAAAAGGGCTAAATTTAGCCAGAAAAAGGCTAAATTGGCAACACTGGTTAACCATTAGTTCTCCTATATAAATAAACATAGAGTATACATCTTTTTGATACTATTTTGAAATTCGTACTTTCAAGGGGGAAAATGGTATAATTTTTTAGTACTTTTTAGAATTTTTATTTTCTAATTGTCCTTTTTACTGATAATGAATATAAAAATTCCCGAAAATTATTTCTACACGGGAAAAAAGGCCCAAAAAGCGGGGCTTAACCCATTAATGCCTGACCCCCTAATCCGATGTCCGATTTTTATGAAATTTTATACAGACTGTACTTAAGGCATTTATATTGCCGTGAATATTTTTATTTTTTTTTATCTGCCATGCCTGAGCCTGCAGGGTATGGGTATTTTTCTACCCATTTCGGTATATATGGGTTCTAAAATGTATGTTTTTTTTAATTAGCTACTTAAAAAAAGGAGCCCTTAAAGCATTTTTTCGATGTTTTGATGATTACGTTGTAGATTTATCAATAACTAACTACAGACGCGGATCCAGAGGGGGAAAATAGGAATTACCCCTCCGCCCAAAACCGAAAACTGTTCATATAAAAAAGGAAAAAATGAAAAATGTAGAACAAATTTCCAATTCAAATACCACCCCCTCCCCTCCAAATGGTTGAACTGGATCCGCGCCCATCAGATAAGGTTGATACTTTTAGAAAATATTATTTATAATGTCTGATGAAATTAAATTAACTAATGAAAAGACAGGTAAGTCAGAAATTGAGTGTATTTATAAAATCTAAAGTTGTATCTTGACCGTTCACAATAATGGAAATATTGGTCTCCATAATATAGAACCATATTTTGGTTAATGTAGAGAAAGTCTTGGAAACATTATATAGAAAATGTATTAGTATAGTTTTCAGAAATAAATAACAAATTGAGGAGGAATGGAAAAATAATGATAAGAAATATAACATAAACGTGCACAAACAAACGACAAAAAGTTTTAACACTCCCCAGCAGTTCGACATGGACTCAATACACCCGTAAAATACAGTGAATTATATGCAGGGTCATTCGTCCCGAATATACTCGTTGTAATGCAGAGTGGAGACAGTCGTTTTTTAAACATTTTATAATCTAGCGATGGGGACATTTGAAACTTGTTTTTTTGTTTGTATTGTACTTCAGAAAGTAGTTATTTAACCTGTCATAATAAATCGAATGCAGAGTAAATTGTCTATTTGTAACGGACAAACTGTAGTTACTGTCTCCAAAGAATCAATTAACTTCCTCCTCGGACAAGCCTATGTTAAAATAACTAGTCACCTAACTATTTCTGTGGCTAGTGGTAACCAGAAAGTAGATGAGAATGCTTGTTCCGCACTATCACCTCAAACTGTGGGGTCTAAAAACCACTACACACACATAACTATCATTATTTTAACATAAGATAATTGTGGTATTCACCTCACTATAAAAGAACTGGTTTGACATCATTATTTCATGGTTGAAAAAATTTTAGTTAGGTTTATTATTATTATTATACCCTTAGATGTTTTTTATTACGATTTTCTAAAAAAAGTAAATTTCTCTTGAAAAATGAAATTTATATTTCATATGTCGAAGTGGGTATTTTTATACCCAATCCACAAAATCGTACTTGTAGCTTAGGAATGTGGGAGTAATCACTTGGTTAATTTTTTTGCTGATAGAAGACTTCCAAGACTACTACACACAAGGAGGGCATTGGGGAATTCCACTCCCCCCGTTTTTTAGAACCACTTATTTCCGAATTTTGTGATTTTGTAAAATTGCTCAACTTTGGCCCACTAGTTCCCCTCCAAGGCATGACCTAATACTAATAATCAGTAGTTCGATTCTTACTTTATCTATATCCAAAAGAAGATTTTTATTATAGCTCTCCTAAAATTTTCTAGAATTATTCTAAAATTGCTCTATTTTTGGGTATTTTTCTACCCATTCGGCGTTAATGGGTTAATATCTATTATTCAAATTAAAAAATATAAAACACCCTTTCAACCACACAAAATTGAACTCACAAGATGCTATTCGGAACACAAATACAAAGAGTAAAAAGGTAGATGTTCTCTACACAAATTTTTTTTTTAAACTTTTTTTATTTTAATTTTTTTCAATAAAATTGTTTGTGCCTCCACCGACATTTAAACCCAGGTTGTTCGGCTACAGTTCAGTAATCTAAACCCTTACCTCCGAATTCATAAACAATTTTTAATTTATCAAAATGTTTACTTTCATCTTTAAAACGCTAGTTTTATTTTCAAATATAGTTTTTCACCCAATTCACCATTAGTAGGATTCAAATGGTGTTTAAAATAGCAATGTAACAGTACGGACAAAACCCTTAACCTTCTTGTATGATATACAAGGTGGCGCAAAAGTAAACTTCCGATGTTTTTTGGCTGTAATTAAAAAAAAATATATATAAAACTTTGATTCTTCTTGTGGATTATTTTTATTTGGTCTTTTAATTTTTTTTACATCAAGTCGAGAATATGATGTCATGTAAATGGCCGCCGCCACAGTTGATTGTCATTTGAGCCCTTTTTATGGAAATTTCCATCACTTTGGCCAAAACTTCCGGCGATAGGTCCTCAAATTCTTGACGGATATTGTCTTTATGAGCTGCAAGAGTCTGAGGCTTGTTGACATAAACCCGCGACTTCAAAAACTCCCACAAAAAGAAGTCTGGAGCGGTCAAATCAGGCAATCTTGCTGCCCAGTGCAAATCGCCAAAACGGGAGATTAGGCGCCCGGGAAATGCATTCTTCAGCATATCGGTTGTGGCACGTGCAGTGTGTGCCGTTGCACCGTCCTGTTTTAACCACATGTTTTCCAATCCCAATTCATCAAGTTGCGGTAAAAAGAACTCGTTGATCATTGCTCTGTAGCGCTCACCATTCACAGTAACCGTTTGGCCCGCGACGTCTTCTTAGAAAAAAGGTCCGATGACTCCTCCAGCAAAAACAGCACACCATACAGTGACTTTGAGCGTGTGTAATGGCTCTTCGTGGGTTACACGCGGATTTTCAGTGCCCCAGAAGCGTAAATTTTGCTTATTTACGTACCCGCTAAGATGGAAATGGGCCTCATCCCTCATGATTATTTTTGATGAAAAATCATCTTCCTCTTGGTAGTGATTAAGGATGGCTTGAGCGTATGTTAGACGCGATTGGCGGTCAGCAGCTAACAGCTGATGCACCGTCTGGACTTTGTACGGAAACATCTTCAAATCTTGTACCAAAATTCGCTGTAAAGACCGTCGACTGATACCCATTTGCGTGGCACGTCGTCTGGTCGATGTCGACGGCGCTTCCATGACATCCTCGGCTACAGCAGCAATATTCTCTGCAGAACGGCTACTCCGGGGTCTGCCACGCCTGGCAGCATCTCGTGTTGTGCCAGTCTCTTCGAGGCGAGCGGCTAAACGTCACAGTGTTTCACCAGTAGGCGTTGGACGGCCAGGAAATCTGCGACGAAATTAGCGTTGTGCCAAAGTCACCGACCGATTATTGGTGAAATAAATAGTCAGCAATATTCCGCGTTCTGGAGCAGTGTAGCGTAACATTGTTTATTAACGTGTATTTCGCATGTGTTTACTACACAAATGTCAAAACAGAACTGACATTAGGGGCCAATCGCAAAATTTATAGCATTTTCTGATAGGAGGATTACTTTTGCGCCACCTTGTATTTGGTTACTGAGTATTTTAGAATTAATTGAAGATGTGAAGCAAGCTTGAATCAAATTCATATAGAGGTTTTCTGGCAAATACAACAAGAAATTTGGAGATTACAATGTTTGCTTTAACCAAATGGACATTGCTACGTTAGAGATAGTTTGATTAGTTCTAAAACAAATCTAAACAAATATAATTCTTAAAGAAAAAGTTAAAAAATATTTTACTTTGGCTAAATTCAGACTTTTTGGAATTGAAAACAAAGAAAACTTTCCAAAAAACCCCTTAATTGAAATAATTAGCTAAAATACGAGTAGTTTGCAAAAAGTTCAAAAGCAAAAAGTATGAAATTATAATAAAAGCAAATCAAAAGCTATTATCTCCAATGGACATTGCTGTCTTTAGGATTTGTTTAAAATCAGAGTTGGTATTGGTATATTGATTAAACACAAGAATTCATCAAATGTAACGAGATGTCACTAACGATTCTAAGATTGACGACTTTGCTTCTATATCCCTCAAATATTTAGGCTATTTTTAATAGTTTTAAATAATTTTTCTACTTTCAGGTTCAACTAATGTCACGCGATGAGCAATCGGTTCTTATTGTTACTTATGTTGAGCTCAAGAATTGCCTGGAAAAAGCATTTTCCGAATTGATGGCCAATGCTGCCACATAATAATAGGTAAACTTTATAATTATTATTATTATTTTTATAATATTGTATACATACTTTAGATTTAAACAAAAGTAATTAATTTATTTAAACAAACAAAAATAAAACAAACCTTTTCTAAATGGACCTTTATTTTATTATGGTTTCAAAAACATTTTTTTACAAATTGTTGTTTGAACTAACTTTATTTTAGTTTTACAAATTATTTACAGTAATTGTTGAAACAAAAGACTGTGCTTAATTTTTAAATATAACACAAAATTGATTTTCTCTGTTTATTTTTCTTCCCTAGACTATCATTTTTATCACTTCTCTCTCTCCTACTTTTCTACACATCAAGAACAACTACAACAATTACCCTTCCCCAACGAAAATGTTACCATTCTGAAACAAAACTCTAAATTATTTAGAAAACAAAGAGGATAACAAACAAACAAAATAATTAATTAAGGTAAAAAAGTTTTATCAAAAAAAAAAAAAAAAAAAAAAAAAATAAAAAAAAATTCCCCTAAAATGAATTGTAAATCAAGCATGACAAGTTAGTTCATTTCAAAGAAAAGGCAAGATTTGAAGGAAAAAAAACACACACACGAAACGAAATTAATTAAAACAATTACATATAAATAAAACAAAAATTATGAAAGAAAAAAAAACACAAAAAAATAGTAATCTCTTTAAAAAAAATATATATAAAAAACTGAAAAAATTCTTTTACGATAAAAAAAAATAAAAATATTGTTATAAAAATCGAAAAATCTATATTTGTACAAAAAAAAAAAAGAAAATAAAAAATAAATTAATTAAAAACAGAGGAAAAAACAAAGCGAAAATTCTTAAATGAAACAGCGAATTCAAGAAAATTGTAAAAGAACTTTCCATAAAAAATATTATTGAACAAAAAGGAACCAGGCAACAGTTTTAGAAAACAACCAGTTAAAAACATAAATTAAAACATTGTTAGCACTAAACTTTGGTAACTATTTTTATAACAAATTAAACAAAAAAAAAAAAACCAACAAAAAAAAAAAGGAAACAAAATTAATTAAAGAAAGACAACTGATTTTAAAAGAAAACAAAAGGAAAAACTAGCCCACTATTTTGAAAACAAAAGAAACATAACCTACTTACATACATATTTTTACAAAACATAAATTCTTATTTACAAATTAAGGCTTAAAGAAATTTATTTATCAGATCAAGTTAATGTCATCATCTAAATCATTAATAAGTAACGTATGTAACGAAAATCCTGAAAGAAAAACTACATTTATATTTATAATTTAGTTTATATTTGTTTATGCAAAAAAAAAAAAAACCATTTAAAAAAGGCTCGTGTCTAAGCAAAAAGCGTTTTCTAACTTTTTTTTTTTTTTACTCGTTAAAAAAAAACTATATACATATTTTGTTTAATCTTGTACATTCATAAATTAACCAACAAAAAAAGAAACTAAAAAAACAATGTTTATCCTATAATTGTTGTTGCAAATTGCTAATTTACTATCTATATTTTACATTTGTTTAAGGTTTTTTGTCATATATATTTCGTTTAATGATCTTTAAATAAATTTCTTTAGTTTTATTGAAACCAATTAAAGGAAAACGGAAAATAAAACCAAACAAATAGCACCACCTAAGTGAAACACACACTCAAAATTGTATATTGTCATATTGTTTTTTTTTTGGAAAATCAAAATTGTGTAATAAATAAATTAATAAATAATAAAACAAACCAACAAACCAACAAACAAAGAAATCAGTTGTGCTACTGTTGCTTAAAATTTACATTTTTAAAACTACATTTTCATGAAATATTTTTTATTTTTTGTTTAAAAAAAAGTGCATGTTTTTCCTCTCACTCCTGTTACTATTTGTTCTTCCTCTGTAATTTTTTTGTATTTGTTTTTTTTTTCTAAATCATTACTTTGTCCTAATTGTATTTGTAACTATCTTAAATCCTTTTGTGCTCCCCCTCCCTACCCCTACCCCTTCTTTATTCTTATTATTATAGGTTTATTTCTCATCATATTCTTTTTTTTTTTTAGAAATTTTAAATTATTATTAATTAATTATAATTATTGTACTTGAAAGTAAGACTTATATTTAATTATAAAAACAAAAGAGAAAATTTAAAAAAATAAAAAAAGAAGAAAATATTACAAAAGCAAAAAAATAAAAAAAAATAAATAAAAATTGTGAAGAAAATCTGCAAAAAAAATAATAAAATGTTTGAAAAAAGAAAATTAAATGAGTTTTTATTTCTTTATGAACGTAGCAGAGGAGTATCAATGTAAAATTATGAATGAATGGATCCTAAAGGAGGACGTGGACTTTAAGAAAATGAGGTAAAATGTGTGACCACCCTGTTAGAATACAACAAAGGAGTCAAAATCTACCATCTTTGGATAGGGAAATATTTTACTAAGTCAGAGCCATTGACTTGTTAAATAAAATAATATGAAAATTTATTAAATTTTTTTAGTATTGTTACGAATGTGCAATGACGATTTGAATTTAACGGTCTGTAACTACTGCCTGTCATGTTTATGAACACTTCCATTAGTGGAGACTAGCATTGTTTGTAAGTATGGCAACACCAAATGTTTGCGCTGCTGGCAATGACATCGAAAAGCTCTAGAAATCGAATGTACTAGTTGTCCGTTAAGAACATTTTAGATGATTCCCGATAGATGGCGCGTGTATAAATAGTGGCAGAGCTGGCAGTCGTGAGTTGAGTTTATGATTGGCGCTGTTAGAGTTAACATCAACTGTCGTGTACGTGTGTGTTTGTACATTATAAAGTTTGTGTGCATTTCTGCGAATTGATATACGTGTATAAAGACATTGAGTGGCTATTTAATTCTAAATAAATAAAGAGTTGTTACAATTTTAAACTACTAAAACTGCTTTTATTTGCAATCAAAAGTATCCGGTTTATTTTAAGGAAATAAACCCACGTTTTTTAAAGGTAAAAACGTAACAGTATAAAAAAGTGCAATATTTTTGAAGGACGGAGTTTTTTAAAGTGGCATATTTTTGATATTTTTATAAGACCAAAAATTCACTTATCTAAACAAAAAAATAAAAAAATTTTCGGAAAAATGTGGATCAAATTGTTCCGAATATTTGCAATCCTATCAAAATTTTGATATAAATAATAAATATGTAATACAGTGCACTCGCGGTAACGTGAACACCGCCTAACGTGAACAAGCTTTTGTTTACATTGACTACTCTGTAACGTGAACAAACTCAGAAAGCTCTATAACGTGAACAATTTATTTCACTGCATTTGTTTTCTAAGCATGTAGACAACACTAAAATACATTTTTAAAGTTTAGGGAATCTCGTTATATTAAAACTCTGTTTGTATCCTCTAAATTAATATTTTTTGTATGGCAACGAATGAGTAATTTTATTTGCTATGCAATTTTATTTCAATGTATATTTTCTCGTGATCTGGTTTTGTTTTGTAATGCATTTTAATCAATAATTTTTGTTTTATATTTTAATAATGAAAATAATAATAATAAAAGAATTTCACCTTCAAGCGTGTAAAACACAGGTTTATATTATAAAATTTTATATTTTTTCCATGAAATTCGACAATCGCTAACGTGAACAATTTCACTAACATGAACTCCTTTGGTTTTAATTAGTTCACGTTACCGCGAGTGCACTGTATGTAATAAAATCTTTATTTATTAACAAAACTCAATGAAATTTTCAACGTTTTTTAAATTTTTCATTCTGAATAACAAAGTGTAAACAAAATTGTCAAAAGGTCAAAGAGAATCCCGCAATTTCTAAAAATTAGAACGAAAATCCCAAAAATTATATTTTTTTTAAATTTTGCCCATAGGAACCACATTTTCTTCGAGGCTGGGAAAATACTTTGGAAATAAATAGGGATTACGTCAAGGTTTCCAAAACTGCTTTCCATTTTCTGATCCCATCTTTGGAATTTTAAACAATGTGGCCCAAAGTGGAAATTTTTATAAAAAAAAAATAGGTCAAATTCCAAAAGGCGTAGGGACGACAAATTCGAAAACTATGACAAGTTTTTTATACCAAAATGTTCTCCGTAATGATATCTTACAAAAAAACATAAAATTGTTATATGTCCTTAAAAAAAGTTTTTTTTTAAATAAAAAAAGAGTTAAGTCACCTTTTCGCCCAAAAACAGCACAAATCTACTATTTTTTGGATTTTTAAATTGAAAATCATTTATTTTTAAATCCGTAATTGATATTGCTCTGAAATCTTTTGTATATTATTAGTAATTTAGTTGTCTAACTAACGAAAAAAAATTTGAGTTCATTCGGTTCAGAAGTAGGCCCTAAATTAAAAAAAAAACAAGTAAGAGCTATATTCGGCTGTGCCGAATCTTATATACACTTCACCAAATTATACTTTAAATTAAAAATTTTTTCAAAATTTAAAAAAAAAAAATTTTCTAATTGTTTTTCAAAATTTAACATTTTTTTTTTTTTGAAAATTTTTGTTTTAATTTTTAAAATTTTTTTTTTTAATTTTTTTTAAATTTATTAGTGAAAAAAAGTTAATGAAAAAAAATTTTTTGGGTAAAAAAAAATATTTTTCCCGATTTTGACCCATTGTAGGTCCAAATTAATATAGCCTTATACACATCGTTGCAATGGTCTTTGAAATTTCTATCATTAGATATCCATATTGTCTATATTAATGACTTAGTAATCCAGATATAGATCAAAAATAGACCAAAAATCGAGGTTGTCCCGGTTTTTTCCTTATATCTCAGCCATTTGTGGGCCAATTTTCTCGATTTTAAATAGCGACCGAGCCGGAAGAATTCCCGACATATTGATGTATAAATTATATTTGTAAGTTATTTGGGGGCTACGGAAAGTTGATTTCAACATACAGATGGACAGACGGACATGACTATATCGACTTCGCTATCTATAACGATCCAGAATATATATACTTTGTGGGGTCGCAAATGAAAAATATGGAAATTACAAACGGAATGACAAACTTATATATACCCTTGCCACTCATGGTGAAGGGTATAAAAAACGGATCAAGGTATGGGAAAATTTTAAAATTTCAATTTTGAAATGCCTATAACTCGAAAGTTATAAGAGATAAATAGCACACGCAAGCAAGTTTTTTCAAGAACTAGCCGAGCACTTTCCAAAAATATACAAATCCTTGAAATCGGATAGGAAACAAAAAAAATGGCACGTGTTTAAAAATTTTACATGTCGAAGGTACTTTGAGCCCCTATAGCGCCGCCCCTGGAGGATTTTTTAGGGTCCATTTTAATAACTTAAACTAAAATACTCCTTGGCTATGCCCATGTCAAATTTTATCACGATTTTATTTCAAAAAATTTTGATTCTGCCCCACTGTGCATCACTACCTCGTGACTCCGCACTATTTTTTCCGGAAAAAACCATCACTCAAATAAAGGCTAAGCTAATACTCTGCACCGTCAATTTCAATGGTAAACAAGTGGTTTACTGAATTTCGTTGTGGACGCCCAGGTGAGGTCTCTACAATCGAAGATTGAAAGTGCGAGAAATTGTGGAAGTCATAGGCATCTCACATGGCTTTGCTTTCCTCAAGATGTCTGCTCACAATCAGGCGCACAAATGGGTACACACATGTGCAGTTTCCATGGCAATAATCCATGAATTAAGCTACGAAATGCTCCCTCTTCCACCCTATACTCCGGATTTAGCCCCGAGTGACTATTTCTTGTTTCCAAAATTGAAATAATGTCTGCGGAAAGAGATTTGACTCCAACGATGAAATCATATTATTTTTTGGAAGGGATAAACAAAATTGTAGAAACGTTGGACAAAGTGCATGTTCCTTACATGTTATTATAATCCATGCTATCTTTATGCCGACCACTGCCCTAGATGTAAACCTATTGAGTTATAAATTTAATTGCACTGAATATATCTGACATATCAAAGATTGGTGTTGAATTAAAATTGTATTATGACCAAATTTTTTAACCAAATGGTGCGAGAAGCATAGAGCAATTAGCTTATAAATATCCTGCCATTTCCTAAAAATTAAGAGACTTTATAAAAACCTTTTGTAAATAAATAAGTTTTATAAATGAAAATATTTGTATGTGTATCCTTTCTAGAGAAAACAGGACAAATTATATCGAAATGCTCCCTCTTCACCCAATTCTCCGGATTTAGCCCCGAGTGACTATTTATTGTTTCCAAACCTAAGTAATATCTTATTTTTTGGAAGGGATAACAAAATTGTAGAAACGTTAGACAAAGTGCATGCATAGAGCTCAAAAGAGACTATGTTGAAAAATAAAAAAATTTGTATCTCACCCTTGTACTTTATGGGGTCGCAAATGAAAAATGTAGAAATTAAAAACGGGATGATAAATTTATATTTATATATATTTGCCACTCATGGTGAAGAGTATAAAAACGAAAATTTTAAAATTTAAACTTAAATATTTTTTACCATCCCACTTGTTTTATAACAATGTTTAATTCATTGAAATCAGACCATATTAGTACACGTTACAAGCTGTAAAATGTTTTTTCTAACCAGAAGTGATCGACTGTGACACCCTTTATCTCACCTTATATTCCAACAGGGTAATCACTCTTCTACGATTCGTTCATACATCATTTTACAATCGGATTAGTAGTTTAGAAGATTCAGTTTTCTTACCATTTTTTCCATCGACCACACTGTGCGACGTCAAAAAAAAGTTAATGGAACATTTAATTATGAAAAGCACTCGGTTTCTAAAATTCCTACGAATATTGCTTTTCTGCTCTCTTTTCTTTCATATTGATTTTATATTAATCGTATAAAATTTATGATCGATATAATTAGCATTAGCTTTTGCCAGCACTCTCTTTCTCTCAAATTGAGTGTGTTTGATTTAAGCACACATCGTCAGAGAGAGCTTTTGGATATGCATTAAAATCGTTCATTCATAATAATGCACAAAATTGAATTTAGTTAAAGGAAATTTTAAGCAATTACAACATACAAGATTAGCGTACGCTTTGTAAATTTATTCATACATTAAAAACAAATAATATATGTATTCAAACATTTAATTGTTTACAAAGTAAAACATGAGTAATTACAAAAAAATCCCCGATAAGTAAGTTTTGTGTTCTTGTATTGAAAAATTGTTAACAATTTAATTACCTGCAGAAAATCAATAAATATTTTAATGGAACAGACCCAGGAGCAAGTTGATGAATTGGTTGAAATCTTATTCGACAATGTTGGCAAAGCATTGGAACGTGAACATAATTTATCTGAGTTAAATGAAATTTCCGAGAATTTGGAAAGAAATGCTAGAGAATTTCAGACTGCGGCGCATATGATTAAACGTAAAAAAAAGATAAAGCGTATTAAAACAGTATTGGCTTTGACCGGTGTTGGTGTGATTTCAATAATAATTACATTGCGTGAGTATTATATGAATGCTTCACTTGACAAATCGATTAACTTCATTTTCGGAATTTAATTTTATATTCTCATTTTTCCCATATTATTATATATCAAAAAGATGGTGGGCATAATTTGTAAAACTTCGAAATATTCAACGCAGGCCCACATAAGTATATACATTGTGGGTCCTCCTAAGATTCATAGACGATGTAGCTATGTCCGTCCGACTGTCTGTTAAAAACACGATAGGACCCAAAAGGAGCTGAAATTTTCCACAAATACTTTCTGTTGATAAGGTTTGTTTGGTATTGAAAATGGGTAATATCGGCCCATGATTTCCCATACAAATGTCCCTCGGAATATTATTTGAGCAGTTCTAAGTACTAAGTAAGTAAGAAATTATACATTTGTCCCGTGTCCCCATACAATGTCCCCCTAAGAAAAAGGTTTCAACATTCATAATTGTCTTATAATAATTAAAATCGTGATGAAATTGGACATAAACAAATTTATATGAACCTAAATCTTTCTACCAACTTTTGTGAAGTCCCATATAACCCCTATATCAGAAAAATATTGAAATGTCACATAATGATGGGTATACAATATTCGGCCGAATATAACACTCTTAATTTTTGTCATTACTTTTAGTCGATTTGGTAAGTGAAGCATCTGTATGTCTTAACAAATGTATTAATTTAATCATAATATGTACTTTCTTACAGTTTTAATTTTATAAGCATTTACTGAAACAATAATTTGGATAATCAAATGCACTTGAATTGGAGTTTATTTAAATGATTTGTTTGTTTAAATTTATTTGAAAGAAAGAAATTATTTTTATCTATGGGTTTTATTGATGTGTGGCCATTCATAGCCACCAGGGAGCTAATATGATCGGTTATTTACCTGTAATCATGAATGTCAATGAAGTTCATAAAAATTATGAAATAAGAAACTAAAATCACAATCAATGAATTGATCAGATTATAACAGAAAAAGTTCCTGACATGTTATTATAATCCATGATATCTTTATGCCGACCACTGCCCTAGATATAAACCTATTGAGTTATAAAGTTAATTGCACTGAATATATCTCACATATCAAAGATTGGTGTTGAATTAAAAATCGTATTATGACCAAATTTTTTAACCAAATGGTGCGAGAAGCATAGAGCAATTAGCTTATAAATATCCTGCCATTTCCTAAAAATTAAGAGACTTTATAAAAAACCTTTTGTAAATAAATAAGTTTTATAAATGAAAATATATGTATGTGTATCCTTTCTAGAGGAAACAGGTAACAACTGTGGACAAATTGAGTTAAAACTAATGCCATTTGAGAGCGATTTTGCTAAATTTTAAAATTTATTATACCTGTGCGCAATTTTTAACGAAAAGGGACAACGAGTCATGTCAAAAGCGTGTTCATTTGACGTCGCGCCTTTATGTAGCTTTATTTATCCCAATATCTTTGACAACTGAAAGCTTAGATTACAGTTACTTTGTTTCCAAAAGAAAATTTTCATGTTTTTCTCAAAACAATTACCATTTTATACTGATTAGTAGAGTTTCCAAAAAACCGAAGAATTTTAAAACCGCGGTTTCGGTTTTAAAAAATTGAAAACCGATCGGTTTCGGTTCGGTTTTGTGATAATTTATTAACTTTTAAATCAGTTGATAATATGGGAACTTCAAAACAAATTTAAAGTTCAAATTTGACGAGTGTTTACGAGGATAAAGAAAAATTGGTACTTTTTGTTTTTTAATATACTAAATTAGTTAATGTTGGCTAATATGCTTCTCAGTAAAGAAATAATCAAGAATAGGGTGCTCAATTGTATTATGATACAAAAAATGGAAAACTAAACCAAACTTAGGAGTACTTTTTCGTTCTTCAAAATGAATTTTCTATAATATTGAACCTAGTATCAGGAAATTACTTTAAAATTTCAAACTTGACAGTGGTTTAAGTGTGGAAAATGTTTACTTTTTCTTCTAATGGTACTTTTTATTATAATAAATTATTTTACTTATTGTATATACATAATAGTTGGTTGATATGCTTCTGAGTAAAGAAAGAATCAGGGATAGAATATAAAAAAGGGAATTGTAGGTACTTTTACGAACTAGTAGTACTTTTTGAATTCAAAACGGATAATTAATGTTACTATTTCTTTATTGTAAAGGTACTTTTTGAATATTTTATAATAATAAACCTTAAAATTAGGCACAAATGATTCTGAATGAGTTAGAAATTCATGAAAGGTGATTGTAGTCTTACCTTTCTTTTGTATTTTCTATAATAATGGACACAGAAATATGAAATTAAACATTCATGATGCTGAGTAGGAATACTGTTTTTATTCTAATAATACGTCTAGAATAAGCTACAATCCACATTAGAATGAATCAATAAACATGAAACTAGAGACATGTTTTCCTGAATTAGTATTAATTTACAAAGAGAGACTTAATAGTACTATATCTTTATTCCAATTGAGGTGGCGAAGCGCAGCAGTCAGCTAGTACTCCATACTTTAATCGGATATTTGAAAATAACTAAGACTTTGTTACAAAAATTTTGCCTGCGAAAGGTAGCCTGCTACATCGTCTGAAGCAATTATTGTAATACAATTTAAAAAAGTTTAAACAAATCTTAAGATATTTTTACCGATCTGTGGTTAGGATATTGGATGAATAATTGGATGAAAAAGTTTGTTTCTCATTTCTAAATTTTGAATTTTTCTAGACAAAATACATTAAAAGTGAAAACCGAAGAATAATTGTCGGTTTCGGTTTTAGGCCTTGAAAAACCGCGGTTTCGGTTTCGGTTAAAACCAAATTGGAAACTCGACTGATTAGTCTGTGGGTCAGTTTTAATTTTAATAAAAATATTAAAATCTTAAAATATAATCGATTTTAAAACAAGTTTTACAGCGAAAATCTTATTTTTTATTTTAGCACTCACTATGTAAAATCTTAAACTTCATGCCAAATTAAAATATATCTACATAAATTAAAACAAGTAAGCGTGCTATAATCGGTTGTGCTAAATCTTATACATCAGTAATCAAAGTATAAATTAAGATAAATATTGAAAATAATTATTGGTGAACAGATTGTTTAGGAATAAAAAATTATGAAAAATTGGTAAAAAAAAACGTAGTTTTTTTTTTTACTTATATCTCTGCCATCTGTGGGCCGATTTTACCTAATATATTAATGTATCAATCATCTATGTAAGTTATTTAGGCGGAATGACAAACTTCAGTGCTGTTATAATACAAGCGAGTGCTTTGAGTTGACATATTACATGTATTTTGTTTTTGTTACAATAAGATATGTAAAATTTCCAATCAAAGTATGTACTCGCTTGTATTATAACAACAATACATTATTGGTCAATTCACATGGTTCCCTATCATGTCATAATGTCCTAATATTTCACCACTCGTCGGCTCAGATTAACCGATTCTTAGACGTCCGCCGCTGGACTCTGCTGGTTGGTTACCAGAACACAATAAACATAGCATAAAGAGTAGTATTATTTAAAGGCAATATGATACGATAGTAGACCTTGTGAATTGACCATATATATACCCTTACCTTAATATTCATGGTGAAAGGTATAAACAAATTACCAACACTTTTACATTTTACTATATTTTTAAGCGAAATATAGTTTTATTTAGAATGTGTAAGCATTTCAAAAATGTCTTTAAATGGTATGAATATCAAATGATGGTTTTAAATGAATTGCTGTTAAAGTTAAGAAATTTAGAAAAACAGTTTATATTCGATACATAATTCAGATAATACATACCAGGGGGTCGTCGATTCTGGTTCTCTGAAATGGTGAAATGAATAAAAACTTTTCATATTATCATTTCACAATTACACAAATTGCGATTCCCGTTCTTTTAATGAGAAAGTGTTTCATTCCATTGTAGCCGTGAAACTTTTGTATCTACATATGTTAATAAAATGTAAAAGTCAAATGCAGATGTCGAAGCTTAGCAGTTTTAAACCGGCGCTAAGCCGCAAAAGAGTTTTTTTTAACTGCTGTTTCATTTCACTTGTTCTTTTGATATGAAAACATTTTATCATTTTTTCACTAAACGAGAATCAGAAACTCTATGAAAATATGAAAAAACTTTTTATTTCACCGTTTCACAGAACGAGAATTGGCCCCTAGAGCAGAATTAATTAATTTTATTTAAGCTTAATTCCTAAACTTTACATTCAGAATTAAAATATTTTAGCAATTTATTTCATAAAATCATTTCCAACAAAACAAATTCATTCGCTTTTATTTTCATAATGGAAATAGTTCATGGCAAAATTCATGCAACCTTTGAAGCATAAGCAAATTAAATATTTTATCTTAACAATTCCATTAAAGCATTCCTCATAAATTAATTCCTTAGTACTGCATCGTTTTGACTTCATTCCTTTAAAAATTCTTTCTTTATAGAATTAATTCTTTGCTGAATAATACAAGATTTATTTAATTCAAATCCATTATGAAAAAGCGATCGATCACTTCATTTTAGTGAAATAACGACATTCTTATAGTTAAAACTTCAAAACATCATAAATATGTTGTTTTGAAAATAATTTTAACATTATTTAAAATCAATTTCAATTGCATTAACGATTTGAATTTAACGGTCTGTTACGACTGCTGGCAACATTAATCATGTTTATAAACATTTCCATCAGTAGAAACTTCTACTTATCAACAATGTTGATGACACGCAGTTAGTAACATTGTTTCTAAGTAAGGCAACATTAACTGTTAAAGCTGTTAAAAGCTCTAGTAATAGAACATTCTAGTTTTGACCGTTAGATAGATAATTCATGAAACTTCTGGAAGATGGCACTGTATGTAAATAGTGGCAGCGGTTGCAGTCAGTTTAGTTCATCATAGGCGCTGTTAGAATAAATATCAACTGTATTAACAATGTGTTCTTGTATATTGTAGATTGTGTGAATTGGGTATGTGTGTTCCTGTGAATTGTATTTGTATAAAAACACAGAGTGGCTACTTAAATTGTTGTGTAAATTTTAAACTACCAAACTGCTTTTATTTGCAATCAAAAGAATACGGTTTTTTAAAAGGAAATAAACCACCGTCTTAATATTTATGATTTTTTGAAGTTGTAACATTATGAATATCGATATTTCAATTGCTAATAAAAATGTACTAAACGTATTTCCGAACTCTATGCACTACAATAATACAAAATTGCTATATCAGAATAGATATAAATGAGAGAAAAACTGAATTATTCAATCCAATATATTAAGCTATTTAGTAATGAATTTAAATAATTCAATGTGGAATTTATTCTAAAATAATTCTAAAAGGAATGAATTCAATACGTTGTAAGTTTTTAGTAATTAAGAATATTAAACAAGTAAGAGAGCTATATTCGGCTGTGCCGAATCTTATATACCCTGCACCAAATTATAGTTTAAAATAAAATTTAAAAAAAGAATTTTTTTTTTTTAATTTTTCAAAAAAAAAATTTTTTTTCGAAATAGTTTTTTAAGTGTTTTCCAATTTTTTTGAAAAAATTTATGACAAATTTTTTTTTGTGAAAAAAAAATTCGGATTAAAAAATATTTTTCCCGATTTTGACCAATTGTAGGTCCAACTTACTATAGCCTCATATACATCGTTACAATGGACTTTGATATCTATCATTAGATATCCATATTGTCTATATTTATGAATTAGTAATCGAGATATAGATCAAAAATAGGCCAAAAATAGAGGTTGTCTCGGACTTTTGCTCATATCTCCGTTATTTATGGACGGATTTTACTGATTTTAAATAGGAAACTTCTCGAAAGCGTGTCTGACAGAATTATTAAAGATTTGGATCCCGAAGATATCTGAGGTCTTTAGAAAATTGATTTCAACAGACAGAAAGACTGACATGAATCGACTCCGCTATCTATAAGGATCCAGAATATATATAGTATAGAATATATATACATTATTGTAGAAATTATAAACGGAATGACAAACTTATATATTCCCTTCTCACGAAGGTGAAGGGTATAATAATTCGTAATAAGTTCTTTAATGGAATGGTTAAGAGTAAAATTAATTTTTTTTGAAAAGAATTAATTCTTTCGAAAATTTGTTTGTACCACAGAGTAATTTCTATAAACAATTTTAAAGTTTTGAAAATTATGACCATAGAGAAAATATACAAAGAGCGGAAACTCTGCTGTCAAAGACATAACTCAGTTGTCAAAAACCTAAAAAAAACTATGTGAAAACAAAAACAACACTCGTATCATAGAGAAACATAAAGCGGAAACTAGAAAAAAACTCAAACAAACAAATTACTCAAAAAAGTTACACATACGAGTGTTGCTTTTGTTTTCACATAGTTTTTTTTACTAATACATTCTCACCACTTAGGTTTTTGACAACTGAGTTAGGTCTTTGACAGGAGAGTTTCCGATCTATGTGTATTTATCTATGACTCGTATGTTCAACTTTTTTAAGTAATTTTTTATTTTAGTTTTTTTCTAGTTTCCGCTCTATGTACATTTTCTCTATGATTCTGACTATGACTAAAAATAGTTTATACAGTTTAACTCATACAAATTAGTTCGACTCACTATGCTTACGATAGAGAGGAACGGTCGGTATTGGCAACGGGTTTAGTTTAACTTGTTCCATTGAGTAATATTAAGTAATATTTATTTCAATTGGAAATGGTGTCCATCAGTTTGACTGGTTTTATCGCGTGGATTTAGTAAATATATTAAAGTGCATTGTATTTTTTGTATTTTAATCGATGCTGTACAATTCTACACAATTGTTTACTTGTGAGTTTTGAGTGGGTTTAAAAAAGTTGGTTTTCACATTCAATTTAGTGTTGACAATGTATTGATTAGTGGTAAACGGTTATTTATTTATTTTGAATATACGGTATTCAAAAATGTTGTTTTAACCCTTTCGGTACGGCTTTCGAATAACAATGCTGTATCGTAAATTTTGTATTTAATATATTAGGGTTTTTAATTTCCCGACCTTTTTTGATTTCCGGGAACCCGGCTATTACTGAAATATATAATGATACTGTAAATTATGAATATTATAGCCAAATTTCGTATTAAAACTTAGTGTTATAATCATTATATATCAGAGCTTCTTATTTATTTAGTTCAATTTGAGCTTAATTCACTAAAATCTTAATCCGTAACTAAACAAGTAAGAGAGCCACCAAATTATACTTTAAAATAAAAATTTTAAATATTTTTAGGTAAACAAAATTAATTTTTTTTTTCAAAATTTAAAAAATTTTTTTTCAAAACTCAATTTTTTTTCGAAATTGTTTTGATTTAATTTTTTTCAAATTTTTTTCAAAATTTTTTTTAAACTTTTTTCAAATTTTTTTTAAATTTTTTTCAATTTTTTTTTTTAATTATTTTCAAATATTTTTTTTTAATTTTTACATTTATTAGAGAAAAAAATTGTAAAAAAAAATTCGGGTTAAAAAATATTTTTCCCGATTTTGACCCATTATAGGTCCAAATTATTACATCGTTGCAATGGACTTTGAAATATCTATCATTGATATCCATATTGTCTATATTAATGACTTAGTAATCCAGATATAGATCAAAAATAGGCCAAAAATCGAGGTTGTCCCGGTTTTTTCCTTATATCTCAGCCATTTGTGGGCCGATTTTCTCGATTTTAAATAGCGACCGAGCCGGAAGAATTCCCGATATATTGATGTATCAATTATGTTTGTAAGTTATTCGAGGGCTACGGAAAGTTGATTTTAACATACAGACGCACAGACGGACATGGCTATATCGACTTCGCTATCTATAACGATCCAGAATATATATACATTGCGGGGTCGCAAATGAAAAATGAAGAAATTACAAACGGAATGACAAACTTATATATACCCTTGCCACTCATGGTGAAGGGTAAAAATTGTCAGGCTTTCATTCCATAAATCTAATCTAATTCTTTAGAACAGCGAAAGGCAAACTCATACCACTACAGTTTTTAAATATTGTAGTTGTATGAGTTGAGTAAAAAGTTGAGAAAAAAACAAAAACAATAACTGAAATAAACAAGCATAAAAACGAAAAGCGTAAAACAACCTGCTTCTATCAATGCTCATGCGAGACTAACTGGTTTTGATTGTTTTTATACAATGTGTGTGCTTGCGTACATGTGAAAACAAAAACAAGAGAGCTCATTTGAGAGCTCAATGCCTTTCGCTGCTTTAGAAACTTTTGTTTAAATTGAGTAAATTTTGAAGTTAATTAATAACAAATATGCATAAGCACGACTAGAAAGTAAGCAGTTATATAACAGATAATTAATAAGTCGTTATAAAAGAACTTCTATGTAATGCAGACGGTATGTAGTAGTAGAAAGCTAATGAGTAATTGCAAGTATTACCAAGTGCTTGCTGGGAAATTAAACAAACCATTACTTAAAAAAATTTTCAGATTTAGAAGTTTGGAAAAAACTTGCGATAGATCCATACAGATTCGCATCGGTCCATCTCGACATTGAAGATTATTCACCTTTATTTCTAGATAATGCAGTTTTCCGTATGTCTTTTTCAAATTTTCATTATTGCCGAGATATAAGCGAAAAACTTTTCACGTTATGTTTGTGAAAAAATAGAATTCTAATTTGTTTTCTTTGTAGTTTCGTCAGTTTTTTATTCCCGACTTAAAATCCCGGGAATCGGGTAGTGAAAAATTGGCAAAATTCCCGGGATAAAGCTTAAAACTAAAGTAAACCAAACATTTCTATTCAAAACTTTAAAAAATCTGAAAAAAAAAATTATAATACCTATTTACAATGATATATTACAAAATACCGTTAAATACAAAAATAATCGCTGAAAAATTGTAACAGTGATTTTTAAACCCCAACAAAATAAAACAAATACTTTAAGAAGCATTTAAAACTTGGTAGTACATATGTATACCATCTGTACCGAAAGGTTTAAACAAGTAAAAGTTTAAAGTTTCCAAAAGCAACTGAAAGAATTAACGAATAGCATCTTATTATATGTAATTGGTATCAATTTTTCCCAGCACTAATTTATTTCTCTCAAATTGAGTTTTTGTGGTTTACACAAACATCATGAATCATGAGAGCTTTCAGATATATTTTTAATTCTTTTTTTTTTCATAAACAAAATACATATTAAATGGGATTTAGTTGAACGGAACATTAAACAATTGAAACATACAAGAAACAAACGCAAACGCTCTGTAAACAATTCTAATTATATTATTTAAATTCTATAGAATTTTTGTTTAATTCCACATAAAACATGAGTGATACAACTGGAATCTATGAAAATGTTTATTATAAAAAAGTTAAACCCAACGAACAGTAAGTTTGATTTTTTGTATTTAACATTGAAAGCTAATTTATAAAAAAAAACTGTACATAATTCCCGACAGAAAACCACAAAAGGATTTAATCAAACAGACCCAGGAGCATGTTGATGAACTGGTTGTAATACTGCATGATAATGTTGATAAGGCATTGGAGCGTGAAAATAAACTGTCAGATTTAAATGAAATATCGGAGAATCTGGAAAAGAGAGCTAGTGAATTTAAAACTCAGGCGGTTGTGGTCAAACGCAAAGAGTGGAGGAAACATATGAAAACAAAATTAGTTTTTGCCGGACTTGGTGCGATTTTATTACTAATTATAATACGTGAGTATGACATATAAATATCTAAAAAATTTCTTATAAAATTAACATTTAATTGTAATATGTGTACATACTTTCTTACAGTTTTATTAGTACAAACATTTACTATGAAATAAAAAGATGGATAATTAAATGCAATGGAATGGAATGGAATTTATAAGTTGTTTTTTTTAACTTAATAGGATGAAGAAAAAAGGTTATGCTATATGAGTTCTAGGGACTGATTCACAAACGTTTGTATGCAAATCACTCAGTTTTCAAATGATTTTTTAATGTTTTTGATATACTATATTTGTATGTATCAATTTTGTATTGTATAGTTCTTCATTCCTCTATAATAAATATTTTAAATACCTAGTTAGTAACTAAATAACATATTTTTAGGTAAACTAAACTAATAAATAAAGTAAACTTTACACCACTAATGTATTCGTTATTTCAACATAAATGAAATATAAATATTTCATTTGTTCCAGTTTTTTAAAACATTTGTAATTGAAAAGAATATAAATTTGAATAATAAACAACTTAAGCCGATTACAGTTACTAAGTTAAACTTCGTTTAACAAAACCTGGGGTTAAACTAAAAACTGTTGTGAACTGACTGACTCTAAGTCATAGAGCCATAGAGAATTATACATAGAGACGAGACAAATTATATGTCTGATACAACAACAAACACATTGACAACAAACACATACATTGACTAACATATATTTTGTTGTTGCAAGAGATAGGTTTTTGACAATAGACTTAGGTTTTTGACAATTCCGTCTCGTCTCTATCTTACCCTATGGTCAGAGCTAAGAATTAATTAATTCAATTTACACTTCAAAAGTTTAAGCAAATCATTTCATAAAACCATTACCAACATAAAACAAGTAAGAAAGTATAAGGACTGAGATTGTAAAATTCTTAACATACGTTGTTCATTAAAACTTTTAACCCAAGTATTATTTGATTTTTTTTCTTTTGATCAAGTTACCTTTGTAAAGCATTTCATTTATTATGTTTACTATCAACATAATCGGATTAAAATGAGTGACCAGAAAAAAGTGCGTACTAAAATTATTAAATATTTTCAACAAAACCCAACTTGGTCCTACAAAAAGTTGGCCAAACAAGGGGTGCTATCAATCTTTTTCCAATGTTATTAAACAGTAACGGGAGAACTTGTCCGTTGATATAAAACCTGGTTCAGGTAGAAGGAATGTTTC
Source organism: Calliphora vomitoria (assembly GCA_942486065.2). NCBI lineage: Eukaryota > Metazoa > Arthropoda > Insecta > Diptera > Calliphoridae > Calliphora > Calliphora vomitoria. Next base: position 26,906,529 of record OW818031.2, on the reverse strand, counting down.
TAAACCAAACAAATAGAACGCATTTTCAAAAGAGCTACCAACAACTCCGGTAGAAAAGCAGACCGGTTAGCTCAGTACTCGGACTATTTGGTACGAAAAGTTAAAGCCAATGCTGGTTTAAAAACATACAAGGCTCAAGAAGTTCTTAACAGGAACTCTGCTAAAAATTTAGAGGCCAAAAAGAGAGCACGAAAATTGAAGTCAAATTTTATACAAAAAATATAACTGCTGCATAATGGATGACGAAATGTACGTATGGAAAATTTTTCACAGTTTCTGGGTAAATTTTTTTATGTTGCAGATGCTCGAGGGAATGTTGAAGAAAAGTTTAGGACCCAAAAGCACTTAAAATTTCCCATAAAGGTTCTTGGTATGGCCAGCAATATGCAGTTGCTCCAAAAAAGCCAAACATTTGTTACAAAGAGCTCTATAAATACCGAAATTTACATCAAGGAATGTTTACAAAAAAGGATGTTTTCATTCATAAGACTTCTAAATGAGTCCACTTCTTTTGGCCTGATTTGGCGTCCTGTCACTATGGTAAGAAAGGTCTTGAGTGGTACAAGACCAATAATGTGGTATTTGTACCAAGAGAGGCAATTCCTCCAAAATGCCTGGAGCTGAGTCCAGTGGAGAGATATTGGGCTCTTGTTAAAAGAGAATTGAAGAGCACAAAAAAGGTGTCCAAAAGTGTGGTAGATTTTAAACGGAGATGGACAACCTGTTCGAACAAAGTGACATAAAGCACTATAAAAACCATAATGGAAGGGCTTTCGAAAAAGGTTCAAAATTTCATCACAAGTGATTAGAACTATAAAAATATTTTTTTTTTTTTTTGTAAATTGTAACAATAATTTCAATCAAATAAAAAAAATTCAAAACTGTAAGTTTAGTGGTTTAATTTTTATTAACATATATGTATGTTAAAAATTGTTCGATCTCAGTCCTTATATACCTGCACAAAAAAATTAACAAAAACATTTTTCTTTAAAAATTTCTAAAATTTATTTTCATGAATGATTTTCGGAAGAGGTGCTTATATGGAAACTATGACTAATTATGAACCGATCGCCATGAAATTAGGTCGTGTGATTTATGTCTATACCAAAATTTTTAACAGATTTATTTATATGTATTTCAAAAATGCCGCAAGCCCTTAGGGCCAAAATTAACAGGACTACAACTAAATTAATATAATTTTCATTAATAAAAGTATTAATACAAAAATTTTTATAAATTATAAAATTATTGAAATAGAAGAGAGGAAAAAAATAATATGAAGGAATGCCCTAGTATTTGCACAAACTTAAATATTATTAAACAAATGGATTGATAGCCCATGGTAATTTATGCTCCTTAAAGTGATTTTCGAAAGCCGGTCTTAAATTAAGTAACATATCGCACCCGATCAACAATACTGTAGTAACTCAAAAACTTTTAAGTGTTCAGGAGATGCAAAAAACTGTAGAATTTGAAAATCCCAATACATCATAGTAACCAAATTCCATTTGAAAATATATTAATATTGTTTTTCTTTAAAATTTTTGCAATTATTGCAAAATAAATCTATTTTTTGAGTTAATGCCATTTTTCTGAAACTTCTCGATATTTTTTTTTTTTATTCAACTCGATTTCCATCGATTTCGAAATATTCTAGAGGAATAAATGTAATTTACTGAGAAAAATTACCAAAACTTTGACATTTGACAATCAATTAAAGTGGAATATAACCGATTTTATTTGGTTTTATAAGCCTTTCAAATTATAAGCATTTCAAAAGAAAGTGTATTTAAATGGCTGCCAAATTTGAAAATTTAAAAAATTTTTTTAAAATTAAAAATACTGTTAATGAAAGATATTTTAGACACACTTCACTTCCCGTGAAAAAGTGGCTGCTATCATAAAAAAAATTAAAAAACAATAAATCTCCAGGTGCAGATGGGATAAATGACAAATGTTTAAAAAAATTACCCAATAAAGGTCTAAACTATCTTACAACACTCTTTAATGCTTGCCTTAATCTATGTTATTTTCCTAAACTATTCCAATTCTTAAGCCAAACAAGTCTCCTGACTCACCTCTATCATATAGACCTACAAGCTTACTCTTATCGTTAAGTAAAATTTTGGAAAGAATTTTAAAGGAAAAGATTATTGTCTACATCGATGCAAATAATATTCTACCCACCTTTACTAAAAATTAGAAAAATGGTTAAAAGTAATTTGAATATTGGTAAATCTACCGGTATGGTTCTACTCGATATAAAAGCTGCTTTTGATTCAGTCTGGCGGCACAATGGCTTAATTTTCAAATTTATTAAATTATCTTTCCAATGGAAATTATTAAAATTTTACAAAATTTCCTTGATAACAGATTCTTCAATGTTTTCTTGGGTAAAACTTGGTCACATAGGATTAATGTTAATGCCGGCTGTCCTCAAGGATCATGTCTGTCACCAATCCTTTACAACATTTTTACAGCTGATGTTCCTGAACTTCCAAATTGCGCAATGTCAATATTTGCTGACGATACATCGATTCTCTGCTCTGACATTCATTCAGTGGATATAATTCATAATTTACAGTTTCCTCTCAATATATTGAATAATTATTTCAAAAAATGGAAAATTATGATAAATCCGGAAAAAACTAAAGCTATTTATTTTACGAGAAAACGCAAAGCAATTTTTATTCCCCAAAGTTCGTTGCGTTTTTTGAACTTCGACATACCTTGGGAAGGCAATGTCAAATATTTAGGTGTTATACTTGATACCAAAGTTAACTATAATAACCATATACCTTATATAGTTAATAAAATCAACAAATTAGTAAGAGTATTGTACCCTCTAATAAATAGAAAATCTCAACTAAATATTGACAACAAGAAACTAATTATTAAATCCATATTTCATTCCGTTATGTTCTACTGTGCACCAGTCTGGTTTTCGTCCGCTAAATGTCATATAAATAAGCTTCAAGTAGCACAAAATAAACTCCTCAAGATGGTATTCAATCTACCATGACATTATTCCACTCGTCGTCTACATGATCTTGCTGGCTTTGAACTTGTCCAAGATAGACTAGTCAGATTGACCACGAATTTTAACAGCAGATGCTCTATTTCTCAATACCCACACATTAATGAACTTAATTCAACGTAATTTTACCAGTAGTATAGTTTTTTTTATCTTAATCTGTTTTAAATAGGTTTTTGCAAATTTTTCTCCTTCACTTTAAATTCATAGTTTATTATTAAGTAGAAAAGGAGCATTAGCCCTCAACTCTTTACCTTCTAAGACAAATGTATATAAATTTAATATTATCGAAATAAATAAATAAAAAAAAAGATATTTTAGAATAATTTCGTTCGACATACAGGAACTACCAATTATAATTGGAAAAGTTTTTAGTTTTAACTTTTTTCTTCGAGTAAAATTTAATATAAAATTTGTTCTACTTGGAAATGGTGTCAATCAGTTTGAATCGTTTTATCGCGTGGATTTAATATATAGTACATTGTATTTTTCAATATATGCTGCTCAATTCTACACAATTATTTGCTTATGAGTTTGAGTGGTTTTAAAAACATTCAATTTAGTGTTAACGAGATATTGATTACCTAGTTAGAGACGGTTATTTGTTTTCTACAAATAGATATCTATGGTATAAAGTACCCGACAGTTTCAATTTCAATATCTATGGGTAAAAATTACTAAAAATTTTTACCACATAAGCAACTAAGCACTAGATAGATATATATAGATAGATATAGATATATATTTGTTGAAATTACTGTCATTATTTGAAAATTGAATTAAGAATTCTTTCGAACCTTTGCTTACAATTCAGCCGTTTGTTAAAATATAAGGTAAAAAACTTCCAAAATTAGGATTGTTTTCCAAATAAATATCGAAATCGATTTCGAAATATTCAAGAGGAATGTGGTATTAAAAAATATAACTACTGTACAGTTTAAGTTTATTATTTTTCAACAAGTGTTAACTAAAATTAAAAAAAAAAAAAAACTATAAAACAATGAAACTAAAAAACTCGTAAATTATGGATGAAAAACTCGAGCGTCAATATCATTTAGGCCATATTCTAAACTGGTTACCAGTGGATTTGATGGTGATACAAATGGCTCTCAACTCTGCTGTGAGACTAAATGCTGATTGTTCGTGGTCTGGTAAGGACCTTGGACACTCTAGGATACTGAAATACTATTGGCACATACATGGTAATGTCGATTACTGCATCACAAAACCTTTTTTCGATAGGCATTTCCATATTATGATCCCGAATAGGGATTTATGGCAACGCGGACTCTTCGCCCCTACTGATGTCATACGGATATACACTGATGGCTCTAACAGGGGTAATAGGGTTGGTGGAGGTTTCTATATTGAAAACTTTGGGATAAAATCCTACAGTACAGAAGTTAGGTGGCCTAAACTTCTGTACTGTTCTTCAGACGGAAATTACTGCCATTAAACGTGCATCCAACTGGATGAGGTATTATCGAATATCTGGTGATATATGTATATTTACTGACAGCAAGGCTGCCGTAAACGGAATAGCGGGTGTCTTTACGACATATAGGTTAACCGAGGAATGCCGGATATCCCTAAATGAGATAGCGAGACATTCTAGGATAACGTTTATATGGGTCCCTGGACACGATGGAAATCAGGGTAATTGTATAACAGATGATTTGGCCAAAAGGGGTGCGATGATAAGTGAGGAGGCGATCGACCCCTTTTCTGGTATTTCCCTTGTTAAATGCAAGATGGCTGTTCAGCAGAAACTATATGAGAAACTATAACTAAGGCTAATTGTCTCCTTTATTACAGGACACTGTTTAATCGGGACACATGCTAGAAGAATGGGGTTACGGTACAATGATTACTGCAGAAGTTGCCATAATGAAGAAGAGAAAGAGACTGTGTATCACCTTTTCTGCCAATGTCCGGCTCTGACAAACCTGAGGGAACGCATCCTCGGATTTCCATTTCTATCATATTTGGACGAGCTATCAAGGATGAATCTGAGACGAATCTATTCCTTCATCCCAGAATCTGGCTGTTTTAATTTGGAGTCAACGGAAGTACTATAAATACTCTGATGTATACCCCTTGGGTATCACAATGGGATCAGATCTAAATGGACCCAAGTGAGCTGCTTGAGGAGCGGCTGCCCATGGAACCCAACCTAACCTATCATATCAAATACCAATTTTTAATCATATTAGTTTTTAAGTCTTTTAAGAGCTAGTTTCTGGGATAAAGATAATCTACATTATTCGTTTAAACCTAAATTAAACTAAAAATTGTGTTTCTCACTTATTGTTTATTTTGTATATAATCTAGGTTTAACTGAGTATCATTGGCGAGTTAAACCTAAGTATAAAATGCCAAAGCACAAACAACTGCAAAATAAAATAAACAATTCAACACAGCAGCTCTTTGTTTTGATTTGCTTTATTAACATCAATATAATTTTTAATATACATTTTATATACTTTAATGTCACTTTTTCGTTTACAAAGTTGAAATTTACAAAAAAAGATATGTACGCGGTTGCTTTTTCTTATAAAATTTAAAGTATTGCCATATTTATATAAAAATATTGAGGAATGCACATGTGATTTGACTGAAAAGTATGGCAATGCTAACAAAATTGACAGACGGTAATCCAGTAGTGAGAAACACAATCATTGGTTAAATCCCGGCTAAATATATTTCAGGTTTAATATAACAGAGTGTTAAGCTGAGTTTAACTGACAAGTAAGAAACTAGCTCTAAATCTTCCTTACAGCAATAATCCATGTTTTTATGTTTTCCTGCACAAATTTTGAAAAGATATCCACTTAAACTAGAAAATAAAACAAAGTAATCAACGACCCAAAAACAACATTCATAGATTAAACTTAATTTAATTTATAATCTTCAAGTCACAAACGTGGATTGATATAACCTGGCGCAAACCTATAAGTACTCGAATATAAATAAACTGGCGGAGTACCATTCATAACTCGGACAATAAAGCCAAGTGCTCAGTGGTTCAAGCATACTGTATGAAGGTCTAGGTTGACTGATGGCTTTACTTAATATCAACTTAAGATAGCTTAAAAAAGTACATTTTAACAAAAATATTTCGAATATTTAATCTGCTACGAATGTGGGTTAATAAGTCCGCGACCTTTTGAATTTCCCGGCTCTTAACTGTCAACAGGCATCTGTCAGTTGACTCCCGTCAAAATTTGAACAAGCTGCGTCATTTAATTTATGTTTGACAGCCATTGATAGCAGACTACCTCGATTGAGGAGAAATTGGAAAAAATGTAATTTCATCAGCTCATTAAGCATTATTTTTTACGGAAAAAACCATCACTCAAATAAAGGCTAAGCTTGGTAAATGCTATGGTTTACTGAATTTCGTTGAAGAATTCACAATATGGTTTTGGCCGATCGGTGATTGCAAGTGCGAGAGATTATGGAAGCCATAGTTATCTGACATGGCTCAGTGGTTTCAATTATGAATGATTACTTGGGAATGAGAAAGCATTCCACATGATGTCAGCCGTGTTTATGCACAAGAGGATAAACAATTTTGCAGTTTCCATGACAAAAATGCATGAATTACGATACGAAATGCTCCCTCTTCCAACCTATTCTCCGGATTTAGAACCGAGTGACTATTTCTTGTTTCCAAACCTTAAGAAATTTCTCGGCGAAAAGAGATTCGACTCCAGCGATGAAATCATCTCACAAAAAATACCTATTTTCATTACCTCGACATACAGTGCCTAACACCATTGACTACTCTGTAACGTGAACAAACTTAGAAAGCTCTATAACGTGAACAATTTTTTTTTCACTGCATTTGTTTTCTGAACTCCCTTGGTTTTAATTAGTTCACGTTACCGCGAGTGCACTGTATCTTACTTTTTGGAAGGAGATTTATTTTCTTTCTTATGTTGAAAAATTAAATAATTTTTTATCCAAAAACCTGTGTTGCATTCACATAGGCACTGACTTTTGACCCACCCTCGTATTATGAAATTATTGAGTGGCATCATATCAGTTGTTTCCAGTACTAAAATTGAGTTTATGTGGTTTACAGCAATACCATGAATCATGAGATATTTAACATATATTTTTAATTATTCTTTTTTATAAATAATGCATAATAAATAATACACTCTGTCGCAAAGCTTCAAAAGAATTACATTTACATTTCCAACACTAAATTGGATTTGCTCCTTTAATCCTTCAAAAAAAGAATTAATTACAAATTAATTCAAATGATTAATTCCTAAATACTTCAAACGTATTGAATTGCATCTTTATATAATTAATTTCTTATTGAATCATTAAATTTTTCATCCATAAAATCTACTACAAATTAGCATTAGAAAGATTTAATAAAAATTGAATGAAGAACAAATATTTTTATTGAATTTGGATTAAATTTCGTTTAACAAAAAAAATAAATAAATTGTGAGGAAGTTAGTAATAAATTCAACAATTAATTATTTAATAATTTAATTCAGACAAAAAACTAATTTTATGGAATTAATCTTTAATTGAATTAACAATTTTAAAAGAAAATTAATTGTAAAACATGACTGATACAAGTGCAATAAACGATGTTTACAATAAAACTGTAAAACCCAATGTGCAGTAAGTTTAATTAAAAAAAAAAAAGTTTAATATTTAACTTTAAAAAACAATTCAATTTTCTTTAGAGAACCTTCCAAGGATTTACTGAAACAGACCCAGCAGCAAGTTAATGAATTGGTGGAAATCTTACAAGACACTGCTGAGCAGGCAATGCAACGTGAACCTAAACTCTCACATTTAACTGAAATTTCTGTGAATCTGGAAAATAATGCGGATGAATTTAAAAGACATACGATTAGCGTTAAACGCAAAGAGTGGTGGAAGCATATGAAAACAAAATTAGTTTTTGGTGGAATTGTTGCATTGTTTTTACTAATTATAATATGCGGCATATTGCTATAAATTACTAAAAAGAAGCTAAGTATTAATTTAATTTTAATATCTTCTTACAGTTTTATTGTATTAGCAAACGTTTCATAATAAATCAAACATTTGCTGATAAAATGGTACTATTTTAAGTTGTTAGTAACTATACAACATATGGATATATATTTTATAATAAAGCATACTAATAAATCAATATAGCAAATAATGTAAACATTTTCACCACTAAAGTGTTCGATTATAAATAAATAAACTAATTATACAACATTTTTCCCACTTATTTAATCTTTTGTAATTGAAAGAAAGGCTCTCAACTCTGCTGAGACTATATGCTGGTTGTTCGTGGTCTGGTAAGGACCTTGGACACTCTAGGATACTGAATTACTATGGGCACATTCATGGTAATGTCGATTACTGCATCGCAAAACCTTTTTTCGATAGGCATTTCCATATTATGATCCCGAATAGGAATTTATGGCAACGCGGACTCTTCCCCCTACTGATGTCATACGGATATACACTGATGGCTCTAAAAGGGGTAATAGGGTTGGTGGAGGTTTCTATATTAAAAACTTTGGGATAAAATCCTACTTTAGGCTACCTAATTTCTGTACTGTTCTTCAGGCGGAAATTACTGCCATTAAACGTGCATCCAACTGGCTGAGGTATTATCGAATATCTGGTGATATATGTATATTTACTGACAGCAAGGCTGCCGTAAACGGAATAGCGGGTGTCTTTACGACATCTAGGTTAACCGAGGAATGCCGGATATCCCTAAATGAGATAGCGAGACATTCTAGGATAACGCTTATATGGGTCCCTGGACACGATGGAAATCAGGGTAATTGTATAGCAGACGCTTTGGCCAAAAGGGGTGCGATGATGAATGATGAGGCGATCGACCCCTTTTCTGGTATCTCCCTTGTTAAATGCAAGATGGCTGTTCAGCAGATACTATATGAAACTGCACAAAACAGGTGGACTAATGAACCTTCCTGTGCTATAGCGAGGTCGACCTGGCCCGCATATGATGCCAGCAGGACGAATCTACTTGTGGATTACCGTCGTGAGCAAATAAGGCTAATTGTCTCCTTTATTACAGGACACTGTTTAATTGGGGCACACGCTAGAAGAATGGGCCTACGGTACAATGATTACTGTAGAAGCTGCCATAATGAAGAAGAGGAGGAGACTGTGAATCACCTTTTCTGCCATTGCCCGGCTCTGACAAACCTGAGGGAACGCATCCTAGGATCTCCATTCCTATCATGCTTGGATGAGCTATCAACGATGAATCTTAGACGAATCTACTCCTTCATCCGGGAATCTGGCTGGTTTAATCTGGAGGCAACGGAAGTATTGTAAATACCATGCTGTCTACCCCTTGGGTATCACAAAGGGATCAGATTTGAATGGACCCAAGTGAGCTGCTTGAGGAGCGGCTGCCCATGGAACCTAACCTAACCTTTATGGTGCTTTTAAGCAAAACAAAATTAAAATTCCACAATTAGAAACAAATTTTTGTTTGGAAATTCAATTCTGTAACGTGCGTCACTATATTGAATTATCGGTGTTTTCCAAGTTAAAAAAAATTAAGCTGTTGAAAAACTGAAGACGTCTCTGCACACGTGCTCGAAATTATCGCAAAAAAATACAATCAGATGAAAGTTTAAAACAAAAAGAACGGTTAAAAAATGCGAAAAGGATGAAAGTTTATAGACAAAATGTTAAAGAAAAACTTTAAAATAATACATCGTTATCAAAAAAAACTAAAGGCTGACACCCGAAAGCGTGTGGAAATTTACAGAAAGAAAATAAAGCAACAAGAGCAACCAATAATATCGTTAGACGGTGCATATAAGTGCAAAAATACCTTATACATGGCCTTAAAAAAAGTTGAATTAGCTTTACCAAAAGACATTAACAAAAAAAAAGAAAATTTTTGAAATGCTTACAGAAATATACTTGAAAGAGGAAGATAAGACTCTAACAAACTTTACGGTTGACGAAGATATTAAATTGATTCATGAGTTTTACAATAATGATGACATCTCAACGGAAACTGCCGGCAGAAAATCCACACTTATATCAAAATCAAATAACCTTCCAATATCCAAAAGGTTCATGGTTATTACAGTTAAAGAAGCTTATGAATTGTTTAAAACAACTTTTCCAGAAAAAATAATTTCACGTACTAAATTTCATAACAACCGACCAAGACACGTAGAATTATCGAGTAAACTTCCACATAACATGTGTGTTTACCAGTATCATGCAAATTTGTCATTTTTATTAGAAGCTTTGTTTCTCATTTTTCCTAACTTCCCATCTAACTTTGGCAACTTTTTAAAAGCAGTGTGTTGTGATGAAGCCAATGAAATTGTATGACTAATGAATGCAACAAGTGCATTAAAGATGTAACAGATGGTCTTATCTCTTTAAAAGATGTTAATCAGCTGGAACATCTAACTGAATGGAAGCATTGGAGATTAGTCGATAAGCGCATTCTCCTTAGTAATACGAGGGGACCAATAACTGATTTGATTAATGAATTGGAATCTCAGTTACCTTCCTTCAAACTGCACTGTTATGTAAAAAGAACTCAACAAAAATACTTTCAAGAACTAAAAAAGAATATACAAAAAGATGAAGCTATTGAAGCTTCAAATCGATTTTGCGGAAAACTATAGGCTCGTCCCTCAAAATGAAATTCAGTCTGCTCACTTTAGTTACTCCCAAGTAACCATTTTCACTTGCGTTGCCTGGTTGCACAGTGGAACAAGATCCTTTGCTATCACGAGCGATCAACTGGCACACACAATAAATATGATGTTTATTGCTTCCTGAAGTTAATTGTTAAGGAACTTAAACAAAAACATCCTATTTCTAAGTTGTCCATATTTTCTGATGGTTGCGCAAGTCAATTTAAAAACAAATTTATTTTGAGTGATTCACTTTGAATGGAATTTTTTCGCAACTTCCCACGGAAAAGGTGCAGTAGACGGAATAGGAGCTGTTGTGAAGAGAAAAATTTGGCAGATTGTTAAAGCTCAAAATGTTATTCTCAATAACGCACACGACTTTTTTAAATTAGCAAAAATGAATATAAATGGAATTTATATTTCATATGTTTCCAGTAGTTACATAAATAATACAACTGGGTTTCTTTCCGAGCTATAGGCTAACGTAAAGAGCATTCCTGGAATTAAAATCAATTACCATTTTTCATCATTTGATGAAAATATGATCGAAATGGCTCTAAAGGCGGGTTCAAAAAAACAAAAAATTAATTTGTAAAAAAATTTATAATATTGTATTAATCAACAAATTAATTTTTAAACATACATATTTTCTTATGAAACGTTAATAAAAAAAAAATGTTATTTTGTTCAAATGAATATAATTGTGTCTATTTTCAAGGTACTGGATAAAATGTAACGTGCGTCACAAAATGTTCTCGGCTTTTTATAAAAATGACAAAATTTTTTTCATGCAAATAAGTTATATTAGAAATCCCTTTCATTCATCTTTCTTTTAGGAATAAAATTTTGTGAGCCTTATTATACAAAATTCGCTAAAATTACGAAAAAAAAAATACTTCAACTTTCAAAGTTACTTCCATTTTTTGTAACGTGCGTCACAAAACTTTGCGATCAATTATTTCGCAACAATTGGCAATTAAAAGGTAATATCTTATGCCATTTAGAATTGCACTTAAATCTCATTATAGCGTATAGTATACGTTGGAGGTATCTTATTTGAAAAACCAAAATTTTTTCATATTTTAATATGAAAATGTGTACGAATGAAACGTTCGTCACGCAGGATTTGCCCATATGGATATATATTTTATAATAAAGCATACTAATAAATCAATATAGCAAATAATGTAAACATTTTCGCCACTAAAGTGTTCGATTATAAATAAATAAACTAATTATACAACATTTTTCCCACTTATTTAATCGTTTGTAATTGAAAGATATAATTTTTGGTTGAATTTTTGTTTCAAGATGATGCGAAATAAGTTGAAATGACCAGCAAAATCTTAAGTCAAGCATCTTAAATATTGCACTTATTTCACCAATAGTTTCATTTTTTATAATAAAATCCATTATCCAATGATAAAATTGATCGTAGCATTACGTACCGAATACTTTCATATTTAGGAAAAACAAAAACGACAGTGGTCCTACAATTTCGTACAATTTCGTTGAGACTTAATAGCTAACCCAAAAAACATATACCCTAAGTAAAATCCGGACTTTGATTTAAGTATAATTGTATAAATAAAGAAAATATAATAGTTTTGTAATTTCGTCTTCCATTTTTTTATTTAAAAATTTATGAATGAAATTATAACATATCATCATATAATCTAAGACAATGATAAGAAATCATTAACCTAGATTACTTACAATCAATCAAATTTCTCACTCATAAACTCTCAGGTAAATAATTTTAAAAAATTACAGCTAAATTTGAAATTTTTCTAAAATAAACTATCTATCAAACACACACACTATCATTACTATGGCGATGAGCTAAAATAGTTTCCACTAAAATGTTTTTCGAATTCGTAATAATTTCCTGAAAAGTTTTAATATCATGCTCCTTTTCTGCAGTAATATAATCAAGTTTTTCCTTAAGCATGGACATCTTCTCTGTGGCTAATTCAAGACTAACGAAAGAAATAATTTAATCAAGAGGATTTTGATAAAAGAATTTACTTTAAACAAATTATTTTATATCTACCGATTATGTAAATCGTTAAGATCTCCCTCAGGCGTTAAATCGTTCATAGGTTTATTGGATGTAACTGTTACATCAGTTTTCTCGAATGTAAAGGAACTTATTGAGGAGTTGCTACCCATAGAGTTTAAATTTGCCGTGTATTCTGCTATACGCTGTGAACGTTTCTTTTTTTCGCTTTGTATTTCCAATTCACGTTCCAAATCGCGCACTTTTGCTTCCAAACGAGATATACGTACTTTTTGTTTTGACACTTGTTCCATTAAATTATCATTTTTATTACGTTCCTGATTAACCCGCTCATTAAGTGTTTTGTTGTGATCTAATAAGGAGTTCTTTTCGGCTTCCAAAGTATCCAAAATGGTAATAAATTCTTCCTATTTTAACCAAATTTTAAATATAATACCTTAATTTGAAACATTTGTTTTTTAAATTGCTCTTTTACCTTTTTAAATTCCCTGCAAGAGAATAAAAAGTCTCCACAAATGGCCTTTAGATCTTGTTCTAACTTTTTAACCAGTAAATTCAATTCTTCTATAGACTCATCTTTTCTTATTATACAATTTTCTAATTCCCTTATCTTTTCATCTAAATAGTCCTTGTTAATTGCCATTTCTTTCATCTCTTTAAGTAACTTATCCTTTTCCTTAGACATTTCGTCTAATCGTTTTTCATAGTAGGATTTCTGTTGATTTATTCTCTCATTCATAGTGGCCACATTAATATTATTAAATTCCGTTTGTTCCTTTAGCGTACTAGAATTCATTTTGAAATGTAAGATTTCATCATTTAAAGTTTTGTTGCGCACTTTTAAAGCTAAAATTTTAGAACGTTGTTCCTCGATTTCCGATTTTAATTTGACAATTTCCTTTTCCAGCGTTTCAACTTTGGCTCGATGCTGTATTTCAGTTTTTCTAACACTAGGACGTTCAATAGAGCCAAAACTAACACTACAACATAGAGGAGAAGTAACAAATTCTAAGTTTCTTCCATTATCTATTTCATTTTGTCCCTTATTTTCCAATCTATCTTGCAATTCTTTGACCTTTTGCTGCAAATTTAAAATATGTTGGGCACGTCCTCTCCAATTAGAGGAACTGCCTTGCCCCGCCAGTAAATTTAAATTGAAATTCTCTCCTATTTCTTGCTGCAAACACTTGTGTGCCAATTTTAATTGAGAATTCAGTTCGACATTTTTGTTGCGAGTTTCGAATAATTTTTGCTTTAATGCACTGAGTTTTGATTGCATTTCCTCAATGGAAGCTGAGGTCTAAGTTGAAACAAGTTTTTTCTTAAATTTTTCTAAATTTGTTTAAATAATTTCTCTAGCATTACCTGTTTTTCGCAATATTCCTTATTTTGTTGAGATTTTTCTTGCAGATCTTTTTCCAATTTTTGCACTTGTTGATCTTTCCGGGCCAAACGATTTTTTGTTACCTCTAATTCTGCTCTTAATTGACGATTTTTCTTACTCAGCTCCAATAGCTTGGCACTGGCAATTGATGAATTACTTCTTAGTTCATCAATGGGCACAGAATTTAGTACCTCATTCAATGAATTCACAGATTTTCTTAGTTCCAATATTTCATTATTTTTATCATTAATTAATTTTGTCAGAGATTCATTTTGTTCCTCAATTTCATTTAATTTCTTTTTTAGTTTTTTGCTTTCAGATTTTTTCTTTTCACTTTTGGTCACTTCACTGGTTGATGGAGATTTCTGGGCTAAATCTTTGAACTCCTTGGCTTTATCACTAAATGTTTCAGTAGAAACTGCACGATCATGAGTATGTATAATATCCATTTCTGATTATCTTATTATTTTTGGTAGGAAATATAGTTAATAAAATATACGTTGCTTTTTTATACAGTTAATAAAATATACGTTGCTTTTTTCTGATATTTTATTTCGAAATTAGTAGTCAGTACGAGCTTTGTTTCATAAGCAGACGTGTCTATTTAGCATAAGAAATGTGATTATACTTACTGAACACATTCTTTTTTCGAAATTTACAAAATGGATGGATCTTCTTCATACAATTTCTAAATTTAAATTTTGTAGTATTATAATCCTTTGAAATTATTTAAAAGCTATAGAGCTTTACTCGGCTGTACCTAATTTCATGAAAGACTAAAAACAATTTTTGTTTAAAACCAAAAATAGATCGCGGTTTTTTACTTATATCTCAGACATTTGTGTGCTAATTTATTAATTTATATTAAAAATGATACTTAATTCATATAAATCTGTATAAAAATTGCTTAGTTTTTAGTTTCTACTACTTCAGTCATCTTTATTATACTTCTGCGGCTAATTGACGGCGTTAAAATTATGCTCTTCATCAACATTGGACTCTCAATCAAAACAAACAGCTGTCAAACTAATGCAGCAGTTGACGTGTTCAACTGTCAAACATTAAAGAATTTCCAATAAAAAAATTTATCAGCCACAACACCATGGACGGTTTTATGATGGTAAATATTTGTGAAATTATTCCAAAAAACCTCTATAAATTACTAATAATATTGTTTCAATTATGTGACAAACTGTAGGACATCATTAAGGGTATGTGTATAATGGACAACGATGGTAATCGCATATTGGCCAAATACTATGACAAAAACATCTTGGCCACCGTCAAAGAGCAAAAAGCCTTCGAAAAGAATCTCTTCAATAAGACCCATCGTTCCAATACCGAAATAATCATGTTGGATGGTCTCACATGTGTCTACAAATCGAATGTGGATCTTTTTTTCTATGTAATGGGTAATGCCTATGAGAATGAGTTGATTCTGTTGTCAGTGCTGAACTGTCTGTATGATTCCATCAGCTTGATATTGAAGAAAAATGTTGAGAAACGTTTGGTTTTAGATAATTTAGAGATTATTATGTTGGCATTCGATGAGATCTGTGATGGCGGGTAAGTTTGTGTTATATTTATTGAAATTTGGGTAGTTATTTGTAGCAATGTTAGTGTAGTATAAATTAAAATGTTCATCTCAGTTCGGATTTATTTTAGTTTTCTTTATTGTTAATAGTATTTTGAAACTAAAGTGATATCTCTAAAGTCATAGGCCTAGGCTTAAATGTGTTTATCTAAGAAGCTCATATATTCTATACAATTTCCGGCCAAAGGCGGTATGTGTAGCCGATTTCTGAAATAATCAATTCTTAAAGGAACACGCCGGCTCTGAAACGTTTACAAATAAATAATCAGTTCTATTGTTACTGCTTAATTAGTTAAATATTTTAGTACATATTTAGTATTTTAATGATTTGTGCAGATCAATGTGTTCTAAAATATTGAAAAATGTAATTTCTTAAATTAATTATACAAATATCAATAATGGTGACAAAAATGAAAATGACTCTTGTAAGATTAAAGATTACTGCAAATTATTATTGATGCATATCGATTTCAACATCAAAAGATGATAGCTAGTCTAAAAACGATTTTTTCGTGATCGATTATATACTCCGATTTTTATGCTGAAATCGATTTTTGATAACGATTAATCGAAATAGAAATCAAATTCCGGAATTTTTAGTATTGTCTACGTTTTAGCTTTCATTAAATTTTACAATATAGTAACCTTCAGCTGACAGCGAAAAATATTCACGGAGGATCTCATTTTTTAAAGCGAAATTTTTTCAAACTTAAGAAATTTGTAAAAAAAAAGTGCTACGAAATTTTTTCCATAAAATTGTCAAATCTTTGCCGTTACAGTTTATAAAATGAGCACCTCAGTTATAATACTCTTCCAAAATATGAGTTTAATCCGCAATTATAGCGTATGTGGTTCATGTCTTATAGTTCCCAATAATGCAGGTCGATTATTAAAAAATCGATTATTGGATTCGATTAATTGACTAAAAATCGAAATGAAAATGGTTGATCGAAAAGTCGAAAATCGATTTTTAGCTTTTCATCCCATTCACTAATGATAACTTTAAACTATAAGAAATTTGTATACGACTTTTATCGTTTAAATCGTAAGTCGGCATGAACACGGAATAATAAGATGTTATGCACTTTCTGCATCTGTCATAATCTGAATTTAATGAAAATTCATAAAAAAACTTAAAATATTAATTTAATGTCCCATTCAATATATTTGTATACCCTTCACCATGATATAGCCTTGTTGGATAGAAATCGATATATTTTTCAAAACTTTTATTTCACTTGAAATGTTTGAATATATGGGCATTAAAGGTAGCAATTTTATTTATATTTTCTTTTAAAATTTCTTAGTAACACTTTTCATGATTACACACATCAATTTCTTCCTTGCAAATTTCAATCACAAAGTATACAGATTGACAATTTTGACGTTTCAAAAAAACCAAAATCAGCTCTTATGGAAAGAGAAAGATATAATAATATTTGGTACTTCTGTACACTTTGTGCTTTCAATATTAATATTTGACAAATAACAACAATTCAAAAGCAAAACATGAAAAATACCCTAAAATCTCAAGCCATTCGACATCGTGTAACTTTTCCTACCCCGTTTGATTATTTAAACTTCTAGCCATCAAACAAAGAAGTTGCTGCGATTTATTGCATAAAAAGTTGCCAAATAAATAGGCTCTATATTTGTTAGGTTAAGTTATAATTTGTAACTGTATTTTGAACCAGTTCTCGTAGCCGAAATAAGCTTAAATTTTCCAATTATGCATACACCTGACGATAATGCAATATTATTTTCAAAATACAAAATCAAATTCGAATTTATCGAAAAATGTTTAAAACTGTTAAAATTATATGTAGATCATGCATGAATAAACCTGATGAAAGTTCAATATTTTGTTCGAAAATTTAAAATAAAGTTTGTAAATTCGAAATTATTAAATTACTAGTCATGATGTAATAAGTAAGGTGAGAGCGTTTCGACAACAAAAACAATTTTTCTTGTTGACAAGAGCATAGGTTTTGTCAAAATTGAATTTGTCAAATAAAAAATAAACAAATTTTATTTTGACTTATTAACTAAAAAACTGTCGTTAAATTTAAATTATATTTGAAAAAGAACAACGGTTTAATAATGCTTTATTAAAATTTCATTATATGAAATCTTTTTATTCACATTTTCATTCATGTTTTTTGAATTAAACATTTTTTTCTTTGAATATAAAATGTATTATTTTTTCAAAATAAATTCAGTTTGACAAAACCTAAGCACTTTCAAAATAGATAAATAAAAATCAGATGTGTTGTTGATTTCACCTTACTTAGTGCATCCTGTTACTAGTATTCTTAGAAACATTTGCGGCCAATTTCTTACATTTTCCAATTTCGAATATAAAATTTTGAAAAAAAAAAATCTAAATTTTTAATTTGAAATATTTAAGAATCTCGAAAAAGAAGAAAATAAATTAAAAATAAAAAATATTTGTAAAACTATTTTTTATTTGAATGCCCTAAAAAGTAGAAAGACTACATTATACAATTTATTTGATAATAAATGCTTATTATGAATTTATTATTACATAAACGATTATAAATATCAAAATGCATGTCACTTGACATTTCATGTCAAGTGAACCAACTTTTAAAATCGATGTCTTCCGATTGGGATGAAATTTGCACCATAGTTAGTTCTATTTTATAGTAATTCAGACACAATTATTCAACACGATCTAAGATTTCTTTTGAGCAAAAAAAAAAAAAAAATTAAAAAAGGTGATTTTGGAAAAAAGTCAAAAATTTTATGTTTTGAGTTACAAAAGATTTATTTTGATAGATATCCCACTCGCATCCCACTAAGCGATTAAATATGTCTTCAAGGAAAATATCTAAGCTTTCTTTTGAGAAAAAAATAAAAAGGGCTCATTTTGAAAAAAAAAGTCAAAAAAGTTTATGATTTTGGAAAAAAAATTAAAAAATTTTTTTTTTCTGAAAGATTGAAGAAATAGCTATCTAAACTATTTGGGACACATTTTGCTAAGAACAACAGGTAATAAGTTACATGGATGAGAAAAACACCTGCTTGGCCAAAATGTCAAATTTTTACCCCCTCTAACTCAGAAAGTTCTCGACCGATCTTCCCAATCGGAAGACATCGATTTCAAAAGTTGGTTCACTTGACATGAAATGCCCCATATACATATAATTGTTCAGAGTTTTTTCGCTACAATTAGCAATCATGTATAGAATAAACCAAATTATTCAACAATATCTTAATTATATAACTTTCCTTACCTTTATTTATTTAATTATTATTTTCAGCATAATTTTGGATGCCGATCCGTCGTCTGTTGTCAAAAGAGTTGACTTGCGTAATGACGACATTCCCATTGCCGAACAGACTGTGGCCCAGGTAACTAACACTTTAAATGGACTCTTTTGGTAGTCATAAATTATGAATTAAGAAATATTTCTTAAAAAAATACTGTACTGTGTTTCCGATTTCAAATTATGAAATGTGTGTTACTTAATTTTATTTAATTAAAATGATTTTAGTTTATTTAATTTAAACAAAATGAAAAAAAGAAAACTCAATTGTTTAATTTATATTTAAGAAACTAATAACATATCTTAAAAGGCTTGTTTTGTATGTTGTAGATATCTTAATATATTTCTTGTATAAAATAAATCCATTTTATTTGCACTTATTTATAGTTTTATTCACAAAATATTGCATATTTTTATATAAACAATTTTATTTTCATATTACAATTTAAGGCTTGTAGAACAAACAGTATTAAACGCTTTTTTCCCAATTGTATTCTTTTTCCAGGTCCTACAGTCGGCCCGTGAACAGTTAAAATGGTCTATACTTAAGTGAAAAATTGTTATATTTAAACAAAAAAACAAACAAGTATTTCTTTTAAGTTTTAAATTCAATCAATCCATTTTTTATAGAGAAAAGCAAACAGAAAGTCGTATTTTTGTGTTTCTAGCAAAAAGACAACCAGCACATACATTCGATTTTTTTATATAAATATAGAGAAAGAAAATAAAAAAAAAATATTCATGTAATGAAGTTATATTAAATAAAGTAAATGAGTATGTAAAAAATTACTATTTTAATAAATTATGTATATTGTACTAACAAAAAATGTTTGGTTTAGCTTAAAATCTATTGTTGAAGATGGAATTTTAAAACCATAAGTAGCATAAAGGGATATAGATACCAACATCTATTATAAATAAATATCTTCTCTTTATAATAGCACTCAACATTTGTATGAAATTTAATTTAGATAACGTTTATGTTATTTTTTAAAATTTTGCTTCAAATATAACTAAATATCAATTAGAAATATAAACCGTTCATGCTACTAATATAAATTGTAGTGGATCTAGCAACGTTTTTTATTCTTCATTTCAATTTAAACAAACGTATAACTTTGACCTAGAAAATTATGATCCTCACGTTCATATTGATACAATCCAAAATTATATCTATTTGTACAAAAACTTGTTGTCCACACGGAACAAATATTATTTGGAAAGTTGATTTCAATAGACAGACGGACATGACTATATCGACTCCGCTAAAGATCCAGAATATATATACATAATGGGGTCGCAAATGCAAAATGTGGAAATTACAAACGGAATGACAAACATATATAACCTTACCAATCGTGGTAAATGGTATAATAAATTACCTTATTATTAAATCAATCACCCCTAATGCTCTCACTAATACTTTAATAAAGTCAAAGTTATTTTTAAACTAATTGATAGACATTTGATAATGTTTGGTCACATGCATATTTACAGTACTTTTAAATCATTATTTGGATTATTATATTAGAAATCCTCCTGTTGTTAAACTGTTAATATTTTTATAATGGCAACAAAACTTATAAATTTATTGCAACAAATATTAAACAAACTTTGTTCACGTTTTCTTTGTTGGAAAAATTTAACAATGTTGGCTACCGTTACCGAATACTTCTGTTAACTTTTTTAACCATGGTTTGGGCTGGTATCGTGAACTATTCCAGAGTAAGTCATGTTGGCAACAAGAACGTAAGTCATCGGCGTCTTCGACATCGTTATTATTTTAGGCCATACCTCATCCCTACATCGTATCATGATCATTCACTTAACCGTGTTGTATAGAACACTTGATATTGATGATAGATTCAAGATCGGAAAATAGAGTTAAAGCTCATTGTCCCAAATTCAGTACATTATTGGATGGCGATTCCCTTTGGGAATTTGGTGTAAAACAGTGTTATCGAAGAAACTATCCGAACTTTGACATTACACAGTTAGAGGCTTTACCAGGACATGTCAGACTGGACTTACCTATATAGGAAGAGAGCATACAGGGGTATGTGCAGTATAAATTTCTTAGTTATCAGCTTTTAAAAACATTCTTACAGTCGAAAACAAGCGTAATTTTGGCTCAACTGATGTATAAAAAGTCTTAATGTCTTCCCTTCTAGGATATCCTGCAATCCTTAATGCTCAACAACTTCAAGAGATGGGTCGTTAATTAATTTTGGGTGATTTTCATACAACAAAATTTGAAACTAGTTTTCCTTTCGTTTTTCTGAATCAGGCTCTTAATAAACAGTATTGTCATCTGTAATTTACAGATACTAAATACCTTTAAGTGCATAACTTTCTATTCATTTAAAATATTGATCATTTCGTTTATATTTATACTATAAATTAGTGGTCGGCTATTTACATGCAAGTCTTTCGGCCGCCAGTCTTTCGTAGAGTTTAGAGACAAACACATTTAAGCGATGGGCCGGCCACAACATTGCTGACTTATGCGACCGAGTAAATGGTTACTTCGGAGTCACATACAATTTGTTCACTACACGTAACCTGCAGCCTTCACCAGCGAAGTCTTAAACAACACTCTTCACCTGGACGTAAGAGGAGGTCGTAGTCGATGGAGTCCAAATTCTAACTGTAAACCACACTAAACGGTTGACGGTTACCTTTGAAACTCTATTTACCTCTTCAGCTAATGCTACTGCAATCACGCACTAATTGTGAATTTAAAGACAAGGGAATGGATAAAGAAACCTTGTCAGCTACTTAAAAGACGATTGACCGATCAATGGTCAATTATGTTGCTAAAGTGTGGTCATCTTCATTGAGATAAAGCCCTTCGTGTAAACAAGGAGATCATTCAAAGGTATGTGCTGGATCCATTGGTTTCTAATTGGTATACGGCAGCTATAAAACGACATTTATAAGTCGCCATCAGTACAGCGGTTACATGATACCGCATGAATGTTGTACTTGGAGGTCGCCCACCGCCTATAGCAGACTCAGAGAAAAACCATACTCTGTACCATCACCAAATTATTTCCAACATGATCATCAAAACCCCGTCCACAGACAACCCTAACTCCAGTGGATTTATGGAATTATCCAGTTGAAGAATTATAACTCCTCTATGCAGGAACCTCAAATTAAATGTTGTATAATTGTTTATACTGTTACTTTAACAAATAAGTTCCGGTAGCCCAGGTCAGTGGACCTACCCAGATCATTATATTTTTTATTAAAACTCAATGCAGTGTTCTGCATAAAGAGTAAATGGGTAGTAAATAATATATCACACACTTTCTTTCTCTATTATAATCATCTAAACAGCTATTTATTGTGAATTTTGATTCTTGTTTAATCATTTTTATGAACTTCAAAACAGACACTCGTGCTGTTTGCATGTAAATAGCCGACCACTAATTTATAATTGTGAATTGGACAAATATTATTGAAATCAAATCAAGAATCATACACGAAGGTATTACAAACCATAGAGAAAATATACATAGAGTGGAAACTCTGCTCCTTTTCTACTAATACATTCTCACCACTTAGGTTTCTGACAACTGAGTTAGGTCTTTGACAGGAGAGTTTCCGCTCTATGTCTATTCTCTATGTTACAAACATTTTACAATATAATACAATTTTTGTGTAGACGCTGAAACATAGAGAAAATATACATAAAACGGAAACTCTCCTGTCATATACCTAACTCAGTTGTCAAAAACCTAAGTGGTGAGAATGTATTAGTAAACAAATCTATGTGAAAACAAAAACAACACTAGTATGTGTAACTTTTTTGAGTAATTTTTTTTTGTTTGAGTTTTTTTCTAGTTTCCGCTCTATGCGTATTTTCTCTATGAAATCGGTTTTTGGACAGAAATATGAATGATCATAGAACGGCCTCATTTTTCGAATAAACTCTTATATACAAAGTTATTAAGGATTTTTGAATTTCTTCATATAAAAAATCGATTTTTGTCAGAAATATGAGTAATCATAGATCACGATCCTTTTTTCGATAAAAGGCTTATTTACAAAGTTATTACCGATTTTAGATTTTTAAATATGAGTGATCACAGATCAACCTCATTTTTTCGATTAAACGCTTATTTACAAAGTTATTAACGATTTTAGATTTTTAAGTTTTTTCATATGAAAAATCAATTTTTGGTACGAAGTATGAGTGATCACAGAATAATCCCCTTTTCTCGATTAAACGCTTATTTACAAAGTTATTAAGGATTTTAGATTTTTGAGTTTTTTATATGAAAAGTCGGTTTTTGGTCAGAAATATGAGTGATCACAGATCGACCTCGTTTTTTCGATTAAACGCTTATTTACAAATTTAATAAGGATTTTAAATTTTTAAAGCTTTAAAGCTTTTCAAATCAAACATCGATTTTAGGACAGAAATATGATTGATTTTTTCATATGAAAAATTAACTTTAGGTCAGAAATATGAGTGATCACAGATCGATCTCCTATTCTCGATTAAACGCTTGTTTATAAATTTAAAAGGGATTTTAGATTTTTGAGATTTTTCATATGAAAAATCGATTTTAGGTCAGAAATATGATTGATTTTTTCATATGAAAAATCAGTTTTTGGTCAAAAATATGAGTGATCGAAGATCGACCTCATTTTGTCGATCAAACGCTTATTTACAAAGTTATGAAGGATTTTAGATTTTTGAGTTTTTTTATATAAAAAATAGATTTTTGGTTAGAAATATGAGTGATCACAGATCTAGCTCCTTTTCTCGATCAAACGCTTATTTACAAAGTTATTAAGGATTTTAGGTTTTTGAATTTCTTCACATGAAAAATCGATTTTTGGTAAAAAAATATGAGTTTACAAAGATATTAAAGATTTAAAATTTTTGTGTTTTCTCATATGAAATATTTATTGCCACAACAAAAAGTGATTTGTAGAATTTTGTATGCAAACAGCATCAAATATTGCCGACTAAGTTCTTTCGACATCGATAAACTGGCAGTAACTCTTCATCATTTCCCTATCAGTAAATTATAATGTTGCTTCAAAAAAGCTTAAAGGAATCTTTAAAGTATTAGAAAATTAATTAATGATATTAAAATTGTTTCATTGTATTTTCGGTTTATAAGAGATTTGCTACTTGGTATAAGAGATTTGCTTGCAAGTCTCATGATGGAGGCTCTTAAGATAACGGCTTTAAACAATTATTATTTTCAAGATATTAAAATTAACATATCCATCGGTATTTCAGAAGATAATATTAAAACTTTAACTTTTTAAATATTAGTATAATTTAAAAATACATTTAGGCGCATAGTTTCCAATAATGAATGCATATAAATCCGCCCCTTATTTTTGATATTTGAGTTTTTGACAAATATTAATACTCAGTATTGACGTCTGTAAATATCTTTAAAATTCATATGTATAATATATTTGGTTCATATTTTAAATTTGTTTTAATTTTGGGAGGATTTTAATTTGAGCTTTATTTTAACACAATAAGTTGAATTCGTAAATAACATTGTTTTTATAAGGGTTAATTATTTCAAGTACATTTTTTTTAATTATAGGTACTATACTATAAAACAAATACAAATATTTTACTTATAAATTATAAATAAATTTAACAACTGTTGTATAAAAATTTACGTTTTAAGTTTTTAGTAATTGTATATTTATTACAAAGCGGTGAGAAGTGGCGCTAATATTTGTCAATTATTAAGTTATTAATTACATCAGTAAATTTTAATTAAATATAATGCAAACATTCCTGATACCTAGGTTGAGTTCAAAATTAGTCAGCTGTAGTCGACTTTGAATATTTAAGACTTCTAGACAGGCGTGTGATTCACACTACTCTGCATTTAAGCCCTCTATTTCTTAGATAAACATACAATAGAAACTTTCCTTAACGAACTCGTAAGTTTCACAAATGTTTCATGATTCTCTGTGTTTCTAAAGGCACTAAGAGATTAGAATGTCATTAAACAATTATGGGACTTAGTAGTAATAAATCAATTTGATTGTTTGTCCGACGTCTATAGGAAAGTATAAACATTAAAGATAAGTACAATATGAAAAACAACAAAGTTCATCATGTTTTAAGCCAAAAACTAATGCTAATGGATGATTCAGTCATTTCAAGAAAAGGCCTTTTCAGACAGAGTAGAAATTTTTTGTTCTTTGGTAATAGTGTTTCAATAAGGAGTGGTAATTTCAAGACTAAATATTAAAAAAAATAAAAAAATAGCCAAGAATCCCAAATCGTTCTAAAATTGTATTCAAGTAGAAAAGTATTATTACTTTTTTGACCTTTAATTATTTAAATATCTATGTGTACACAGATAACACAGATATGAAACAGCTGGTTCCAGTAATATGGCAATAGAAAACAAAGAAAAAAAAATGTCAACATGGTTGTGGTTTGTAAAGAGGGACAAGTATATATCACATTCGATGCCTATCGAACATTATATTTTTCTCTTGCTCTGCAAACCACAGCCATTGAAAAGTGGTTGTTGAACGTCAAAATAACCATACGGATCGATATTACTTTTCATATCCCGGGAATGGAAAAAGTCCGGGAAATTAGGAATGCTACTTGTGTTGTAAAAGTCGTATAATGTTCTGAAGAGTACAATGAAATCAAGTACGAAATAAAACTATAGTTCTTTGCAATTAAGAAAATTTGAAAGAATATTAAACGTTTTGTGGAATCAAATTTATTCCTCATCATGTTCTTGCAACGATTTCAAATAACACCTCTTTTCGACTAAGTAATTTATTTATTATTACTATTTTTCATATTTATTTGCTTTCAATTTTATTGGCGGCCATCAATTTTGATAAGACTCATTTAAAAGGGGGTGTGATGAAATTATCGTCTAAAAACTTAAAATATTGCAATTTTCACAATAAATAAAATACAAATTTGTCAAGTCACTGATGAATCTAATTTTTTATTTTGGCGAATAGGGGACAAAGTTCGAGGAAATACACCTGCGCCGACTAATTATTATGACAGTTGGCCTGATTATTACATAGTAGTATGAAACATTTGAAGAATCAGCTTGTTTCATATCCAGTTTAGATCAAGAAGCTCATAATTTAATGGAAACATTGCATACTTATCAAAGTTTGTCTTTACTGAGATAGTGTACTGGAATATTAATTTGAAACTGATTTTTAAATAGTTGTATCGATAACAACATCGATTTTAACAACAAAAAGAAAGTAAAAATGAGAGAAAGTGAAACAATAGGAATAGCAAGCTGGAGAGCAAAAGTAACGTAAAGAAGACATGATTATTGCATGGTGAGTTCTCACTTGGAAGCTATGGTTTGTGTGTGTTTTGTTCTGTTTAAGTCTTTGCTTTTGTTTTCTCGCTTAGAAGACAGCTGTTCTGGATTACTGGCTCGCACTAGTGATTGCACCTATCATTTAGGGTTACAACTGTGACTAGTTTTCTTTACCCGTAAGACTACCTCAAGGCGGTCTTCGATTTTGGGCCCCAGTGCTGTATTAATCAAGTGCAAAAAGTCATCAAATTAGCATCGAAAATTATTTCGCAAATTTAATTATTAAAAAACTACATTTAGAATAAAATGATCGCCATCATAATTTTACGGTAAGTAGATAACATTTTATATTTAAGTTTTGAAACGTATTTGAAGTGAAAAAAAAAAATAAAAAGTTTAATTGAAAACCGAAATAGCGAAGGCCTCCTCAAGGCGGTCTTGCCGGTTTGCGTGTACAAAAATGCCCTCCTCTCTTACATTGTAGTTTTCACCTTTTGTTCATAAAACTCTATTGTTTGCTTATACAAGGTGGCGCAAAAGTAATCCTCCTATCACAAAATGCTATATATTTTGCGATTGGACCCTAATGTCAGTTCTGTTTTGACATTTGTGTAGTAAACACATGCGAAATACACGTTAATAAACAATGTTACGCTACACTGCTCCAGAACGCGGAATATTGCTGACTATTGTTTTGACCAATAATCGGTCGGTGACTTTGGCACAACGTGAATTTCGTCGCAGATTTCCTGGCCGTCTAACGCCTACTGGTGAAACACTGCGACGTTTAGCCGCTCGCCTCGAAGAGACTGGCACAACACGAAATGCTGCCAGGCGTGGCAGACCCCGGAGTAGCCGTTCTGCAGAGAATATTGCTGCTGTAGCCGAGGATGTCATGGAAGCGCCGTCGACATCGACCAGACGACGTGCCATGCAAATGGGTATCAGTCGACGATCCTTACAGCGAATTTTGGTACAAGATTTGAAGATGTTTCCGTACAAAGTCCAGACGGTGCATCAGCTGTTAGCTGCTGACCTCCAATCGCGTCTAACATACGCTCAAGCCATCCTTAATCATCACCAAGAGGAAGATGATTTTTCATCAAAAATAATCATGAGTGATGAGGCCCATTTCCATCTTAGCGGGTATGTAAATAAGCAAAATTTACGCTTCTGGGGCACTGAAAATCCGCGTGTAACCCACGAAGAGCCATTACACCCGCTCAAAGTCACTGTATGGTGTGCTGTTTTCGCTGGAGGAGTCATCGGACCTTTTTTCTTCGAAGACGTCGCGGACCACTGTGAATCTGAATGGTGAGCGCTACAGAACAATGATCAACGAGTTCTTTTTTTCGCAACTTGATGAATTGGGATTGGAAAACATGTGGTTCCAACAGGACGGTGTAACGGCACACACTGCACGTGTCACAACCGATATGCTGAAGGATGCATTTCCCGGGCGTCTAATCTTCCGTTTTGGCGATTTGCACTGGCCAACAAGATCGCCTGATTTGACCGCTCCAGACTTCTTTTTGTGGGGCTTTTTGAAGTCGCGGGTTTATGTCAACAAGCCTCAGACTCTTGCAGCTCTTAAAGACAATATCCGTCAAGAATGTGAGGACCTATCGCCGGAAGTTTTGGCCAAAATGCCATAAAAAGGGCTCAAATGACAATCAACTGTGGCGGCGGCAATTTACATGACATCATTTTTTCGACTTGATGTAAAAAAAATTAAAAGACCAAATAAAAATAATCCACAAGAAGAATCAAAGTTTTTCATTTTTTTTTAATTACAGCCAAAAAACATCGGAAGTTAACTTTTGCGCCACCTTGTAGTTCTATTACTTTTCCTTTTATTTTACTATTGCGTTAAAGATGGATATTACTAAACGTCCTTATACGAAAAATATCTATTCGGAGCAAATGTCTGATGAACAATTTCTCGAGATCATCGATTCTGTAGAGTTCTGTAGACATGACAGTGTTGCTGATTCCACTTATGTTCCAAAGACGAAACACCATTTTCGAAAATACATGCCCAATAAGCCACATAAAAGAAGGATCAAATTTTTCGTGCTTTGTGATTCAAACGGTTTTGCCTACCGGTTTTAAATCTACAATGGGTCCGAAGATAATATCATTACCTGCTACCTAAAATGTTTGGAGATTCCTAATTTCATGCATCGCATGCTGTATTTTGATAACGAAGCAGCTGTTAGTCTATTTACAAGCCAGAGGAATTAATGGTTTGGGCACAATGAGAGGTACTAATTTTGTTTTGTCATATTTGCTTTTGTGTAAACTGAGAAATGAACCAAGAGAAGATATGATTTTGCGTAGAAAACATGACCTCAATACATGTATTATAGAAGGATAACAAATATGTCTTCTCGATTCAGAAGAACCAATCCTGGCGAAGAACAATCAAAGGTTCCTCGGTATGATAGAAAGCAGAAGAAATTCATCGAAATCAACTTCCCTCAAATTATTCAAGAATACAATGATGGCATGGGTGGAGTAGATATCATGGATGGTCTCCAGGGTCGATACCATATTTGAGCTAAGACTCGCAATATTATAATTAGGTTGTTCTACTATTTTGTTTGGCATGGTCTTTACAAATGCATTCTTTTTATAAAAACGTCTTCAGGCCGATGAGACCAATGTGTTCGATTAAAAACTGCTTTTACAGCTTCCAGATTTGCGGGAGAAAATACCTGCTGGACTTGTTTCCTTCAAAAATATATCGTCTGTAGGATGACCATCTGTTCAAAATCTCGGTGAGCCTTTATCACTACAGCCTTACATATCAGGTGTTGGGAAAAGAGCTGCTCATCAAGTAGCTGATGTTCAGTTCGATGCTGACGATCTTTTTCTTGCTTGGGTGGAGAGAAAGCCAAAAAAAAGGTGCAACATTTCAAAAAATGTGACACCCAAATCGTTTGTTCCAAATGAGGCCTGTCTTTATGAGCTCAATTTGATAAAAATTGTTTCTGGAACTACCACCATCGAAAATAATGCGTATTTTAACTTTGCTTGTTCCCTTCTCTCAATAAAATTTGTTTATATATAAAATTTACCTTTGGTGTCATATTACACGTAAACTGGCAAGACCGCCTACAGGCGGCTTTCACAATTTTTTACCTGGCGTTCGATCAGAATGATTTTTTCTCCTGAAAATTAAAACTAATGGTTCTATTGACTACATCTACTTGAAAAAAAAATGATTGGCTTCATTGGATAACTTTTACGGTCTTGCCAGTTAGAGGGTTAATATGGGCCTATCCTAGGCAATCAAGAAATACAGCTCAATCTATGATCACTCATATTACTGACTAAAAATCGTCAACAATTTTGTAAATAAGATAAAGATTGAGTTGTGATTGATTAAAATGAATTCAGGGGGCAAATTCTCGTAATCGAAATAAAGCTTATTAGCGTTCGAGTAAAAACTCGTTCGTTATCGAGTTCAATCATTATAATTTTCTATACATTTTATTCGATATCGTATAAGAGACTCCGAAAAATAAAAAAAACTCGAACGTTCGAATAAGTATTCGATCGTGTTCGACTGCGGTAATTAGCCCCCAGGTTTATAAAATGGTCAGGAATATAAGATTTCTAAACAAGTATCTAAAAATGTGTAATACCAATGAAAAAGTAATAAAAGATTATAAACATTCATCTGGGAATGGTGTAATTTAAACATTAAGAACACTGCAGTAGTGTGAAACGTTCAGCTTTCCAATTGATATTTAACTAATAAATAAGTATTGAGAATTGTAATAAAAACAATTCTTTTGAATTGCTGCCTAAATATTTGCACATTCTACTTATTCCCAAGATAAAAATCATTCTATTTTAAGATTCTTCGTTTTTTCTATTAAACACAACATTTTCATCATTCTTTGTTGTACTACCGCGTCTCCGAAAAATTAATTGATGCAGAAAGACATGCCGGGTACATTGATGTTATCGCTATCATTAAAGTAGTAAGTGATTTTAATTGTGATCTTATCAATTAATATTTTATATGTTTGTACCACATGTTCTCTTTCTTCAGCTTTCTCTTTCTCTCCTCCTCGTCATTTAGAGCTGTTAATTGATAAATAGCAAATGGAAAGGAATAGCAAAAAAGCCCTCTAAACTGGGTACATTTAAATTACATTAAGACATTTCGAAATTGATAAAATGTTGTGTTTGTTTAAAAATTTATTTTTTTTTAATTTTTTCAATCAAGAATTTTGTTTAAGATACCACAAATATTGTACCTAAATATACTGTATTAGTCAAATAAAGAAATAATTTATGATATCATTAAAACAATCCATCATTTAGTTTGTTTATTTGTTTTTTTATGATAATTATTTAATTGACATATTGTAGTACTTTATTCTAAATCGTATTGATAATTAAATTGGGTTTTTTTATGTGTGTATGCTAAATATGGTTGGATTTTGAAATAAATTTGAGTTTTTAAAAAATATTTCCAAAAATAAAGAAATTTATTTAGAAGTTAAGTCTTATAATGAAAGTTTCTCTAAAATATATATTTTTATTAATTCTAAAATTCAAAATGTACGCACACATTTTCGTGTCACTGTATTTACATTCATTAGTTTAAAAACACGCGAAAAACTGTGATTAAAACTCAAAACATTATTTTTGTATATTATTTTATCATGTCACGTTTATTAAATTAAATCATAATTAAATTTAAAAGAAACATTGTAGGTATTTTGTCATATTGCTTTCGTTTTATAATTAATCATGGCGGCTGTCTTCGAAATATGTGACAGTGACAATGTGTCTTCCATTTAATTTTAATTGAACTAAATAATGTGTAGAATTTTGTATGTCACATTCTACAGATTAAATATTCTATAACAAAAAAAAAAACATTTTAAAATTTGTAAACAATTGATGAAATAAATATGTAGGCGCTTGATTTAGCTACGTGACATTGAAATTTTTAAAAACAAATAAGTATGTAGTTTGAAATCGAATTGTTATTTTGAAGTGTTTAAAAGGGGTTTGTTACAAAAAAAAAAAACACAAGATCACAAGTACATAATTATCAGAGATAAAGGTACTTTTTAAAACAAAAAATTTAAGTGCCTACCTAGTTTTTATCTCTTTTTGGCCTTGACTTTTTGAGTTTTGTATTAAAATTTAAAACACCATTTTGTTATAATCGAAACTTTTATTATTTTTATAATTTCCGTTTTATTGAGTTATTACAAAATTTAAAGCAATTTTGATCACCGTGAGTATTTTATCTCGATCTCATTTTTGTGACTTATATCGTCAATATATTTTTAAATAACCATTTAATTAAAGTGATCTGCATTCACTTATATTTCTGAACAGAAATAAATGTTTTATATTAAAATAAATAAACACTAATAATCTTAAACGTTAATAACAAAACAGGCTTTTAATTGAGAAAATTGGCTCGATCTGTGATCACTCATATTTTTGAACATAAATCTATCATTAATAAGAAAAACTTAAAAAATCATAAATCTTCAATAACTTTGTAAAAATGTGTTTAAATGAGAAAAGTAGCTCCATCAGTGATCACCCATATTTCTCACCAAAACTCGAGCTTTTTTATAAAAAAAAAAAAACTTAAAACATGTTAAATCGTGAATAACTTTGTGAATAAACGTTTAATTGAAAAATATGCTCGAGCTGCCTAAAAATTGATGTTAGTACTAAAAAAAAATCTTAAATCGTCAAAAACTTTGATAATCACAGATGTCCCTAATATTTCTGACTAAAAATTTATATTTTTATAGAAGAACTCAAAAAATATTATTGGGTTTATTACTTAAACATGCGGGATTTACAATAGATGGAGTATCTTTTGAAGGCTACATATCATTTATTCTCACTTAGTTATTGAACATTATAGTGTTAACAACAAAGTTTGTTTTTGCTTCGAAAATGTCGAATATTGTACCAACAAAGAGTCATTTGAGGGAAGTTCTATTCTACAAGGTGGCGCAAAAGAAAACTTCCGATGTTTTTTGGCTGTAATTAAAAAAAAAATTAAAAACTTTGATTCTTGTTGTGGATTATTTTTATTTGGTCTTTTAATTTTTTTTACATCAAGTCGAGAATATGATGTCATGTAAATGACCGCCGCCACAGTTGATTGTCATTTGAGCCCTTTTTATGTCACTTTCCATCACTTTGGCCAAAACTTCCGGCGATAGGTCCTCACATTCTTGACGGATATTGTCTTTAAGAGCTGCAAGAGTCTGAAGCTTGTTGACATAAACCCGCCACTTCAAAAAGCCCCACAAAAAGAAGTCTGGAGCAGTCAAATCAGGCGATCTAGCTGGCCAGTGCAGATCGCCAAAACGGGAGATTAGGCGCCCGGGAAATGCATCCTTCAGCATATCGGTTGTGGCACGTGCAGTGTGTGCCGTTGCACCGTCCTGTTGGAACCACATGTTTTCCAATCCCAAAAAGAACTCGTTGGTCATTGCTCTGTAGCGCTCACCATTCAAAGTAACCGTTTGGCCCGCGACGTCTTCGAAGAAAAAAGGTCCGATGACTCCTCCAGCGAAAACAGCACACCATACAGTGACTTTGAGCGGGTGTAATGGCTCTTCGTGGGTTACACGCGGATTTTCAGTGCCCCAGAAGCGTAAATTTTGCTTATTTACGTACCCGCTAAGATGGAAATAGGCCTCATCACTCATGATTATTTTTGATGAAAAATCATCTTCCTCTTGGTGGTGATTAAACGCGATTGGCGATCAGCAGCTAACAGCTGATGCACCGTCTGGACTTTGTACGGAAACATCTTCAACAACTCTCTCATTGTTTCGAATGTCAAACTCCATATATAAAAAATTAATGAATTCGCTCGTATTTGCCTGAATTCGCCACCGACACCACCTAGTATATAAATTCGCCTTGAGAAAGAGGTTGTTGTCAAACTCAACTAGAGCTTGAAAAATCATTGGGATCTAGTCCAGCAACAATTTCAAAACGTTTGCGAGCAGCGAGTTTGATCCAAAAGCAGGGAAATTGGAAGTGGTTGGGAAGTTTTGCCTCATTATAGTCCAGACCTTTCCCCGTCCGACTACTATTTGCTTCGAATCGATTCAGAACGCTCTCTCTGGGATTCGCTTCATTTTGGAACATAGTACCCGATATTCGCTTGATTTGTTCTTGGCCTCAAAAGATGAGCACTCCTTTTATCTTGGAATCCATATGTTGTCATATGTTAAGTCATACAATGAATCAACAATAACTTTGTAATTATTCTATTTGTGACCAAAAATCTTAAATCGTTAAATTCGATATTTTTATACCCTTCACCTTCGTGAGAAGGGTATATATAAATTTGTCATTCCGTTTGTAATTTCCACAATATAATTTTCCGACCCTATAAAGTATATATATTCTGGATCCTTATAGATAGCGGAGTCGATTTAGCCATGTCCGTCTGTCTGTCTGTCTGTCTGTCTGTCTGTCTGTCTGTCTGTCTGTCTGTCTGTCTGTCTGTCTGTCTGTCTGTCTGTCTGTCTGTCTGTCTGTCTGTCTGTCTGTCTGTCTGTCTGTCTGTCTGTCTGTCTGTCTGTCTGTCTGTCTGTCTGTCTGTCTGTCTGTCTGTCTGTCTGTCTGTCTGTCCGTCTGTCTGTCTGTCTGTCTGTTGAAATCAATTTTCTGAAGACCCCAGATATCTTCAGGATCCAAATCTTCAATAATTCTGTCAGACATGCTTTCGAGAAGTTTGCTATTTAAAATCAGCAAAATCGGTCCACAAATGGCTGAGATATAAGGAAAAAACCAGGACAACCTCGATTTTTTACCTATTTTTTGACCTATATCTGGATTACTAAGTCATTAATATAGACAATATGGATATCAAATGATAGATATTTCAAAGACCTTTGCAACGACGTATATAAGACCATAGTAAGTTGGACCTACAATGGGTCAAAATCGGGAAAAATTTTGAACCAGATTTTTTTTTTCACCAAAAGTTTTTTTCGCTAAATATTAAAAAAAAAATAAATTTAAATTTAAAAAAAAAAAAATTTAAATTTAAAAAAAATTTTACATAAAAACTTTAAAAAAAAATTCGAAAAATATTTTTTTTTCCAAAAAATGAAAAAAAACTGGAAAAAAAATTTGTTTACCTAAAATTACCTAAAAATTTTTATTTTGAAGTATAGTTTGGTGAAGGGTATATAAGATTCGGCCCAGCCGAATATATCTCTCTTACTTGTTATTTAACATAAGGAAAGATCTTAAATTAATTAGAATGTATTAGAAAAGTAGCTATATCTGTGATCAATAATATTTCTGACCAAAAAATCGATCATTGGAAAACTTTGTAAAAACAAGGGGCTTGATCTGTGATCACTCTCACTTCTGACTCCAACATTGTTATATCGTCAATAACTTTGTAAATAAGCGATTAACATTAAAATGGAGCTCGATCTTTGAACACTCATATACACTTGCCACAGCAAGAACTTTTTGGCAAATTTTGTCTGCTTTTGGGTCCTAAACTTTTCTTCAACATTCCCTCGAAGTACGCACTTTTTTCTGGTCACTCATTTTAATCAGATTAACAATAAATTAATATAATTGACATTAATCATAATAACTGACATGTTTTACAAAGGTAAATTGATAAAAAAAAAAATCATATAATACTTGGGTTAAAAGTTTTAATGAAAAACGTGTGTTAAGAATTTTACGATCTCACTCCTGATGATAAATATTTGAATAGAAATATAGTTTTATCTTTGTGTAAATGAACGTTAAATTGAAAACATATTTGCCCAATTCACAATCGATGTCGTA
Organism: Calliphora vomitoria; assembly: GCA_942486065.2. Lineage (NCBI taxonomy): Eukaryota > Metazoa > Arthropoda > Insecta > Diptera > Calliphoridae > Calliphora > Calliphora vomitoria. Next base: position 26,871,383 of record OW818031.2, on the reverse strand, counting down.
TGTCGTATGTCATAAACATTTTTCAAACTAAATTTTTCGAAACAAAAGAAACATTAATAAAAAAAATTACGACATACAACGATACAACGCTACGACACCGATTGCGAAATGGACAATTAAATTGTCAAAAAGTAACTTTGGAAATAAGTGTTTAACTCGATCGATCTGTACTGAGTATATTTTTTACCAATAACTTTGTAAGTGATTAAACGAAAAAAGGATAACAATCTGTGATCACTGATTGATTGATCTTCATATAAAATATAACATTAATTAAAACAATTTACATTCAAAAATCATCAATAACTTATTCACTGTATATTGTATCTAAACATTTTTGCTTTAAACAATGTTGCGATACATTTTAATGTTTTCCTTCAAGTCTTTTAATAATAATCATGCATGTTTTATTATTTATCTCTCGTGTGAACTACATATAGATATTTAATAACTATACATATGTATATTATGTTATATTGATTAAATAATTATTACAAGGAAATCTAAACTAATATTTGTTATTCACATTCCTTAATTGAAAAAAAAAACAAAAAAATAATAATAATAACAATAAAAAAATATAAACAAATATGTACAATTTCTCTGAAATGTTACCCTATTATTTAGTGAGAATAATATTTGTAGCTGTTATCACTCATTTTCATATGCATTGAGTTGATAATCTAAAGCAGATATTGATTAAGTGGCCAGAGACCCTACAACTTTTAGACTGAAATGTTTTTTTTTAAAGTAAAATTTCCAAGAATTTAGTCAGATTTTAATAGAAATATGTACTCGTCTTATAATTTTAATTGAAACATTCTCCGTAAACATTTTTTCTAAAAAAAAAAAAAATTATATATTTGGGTAAATTATAATCGGAAATAACACTTTAAAATTGTTGATGATGATAATAAACCATTAAAATTCCTTAAAGATATTCAAAACAAGTGATTTAAATTTCTTGTTAAACGAATCGAATAAAATAAACATAAATTATTGAGAATATCAGCCATGCCAAAGACATTAATAAATTTGAAGTGATGTTTTTATTTGTCACATTTGAAAACAATAAAACACAAGCGAGAAACACTTTATTCATAGAGAAATATACATAGAGCGGAAACTCTCCTGTCAAAGACCTAACTCAGTTGTCAAAAACCTAAGTGCTGAGAATGTATTAGTAAAATAACTATGTGAAAACAAAAACAACACTCGTATGTGTGATTATTTTGAGTAAAATTTTTGTTTGAGTTTTTTTCTAGTTTCCGCTCTTGCTGTTTCTCTATGACTTTAATATTTAAAAAATATTTTCTAGAATTTGCTAAATACACCCCCCCATACATGAATTATAATTTGTTTATGAGTTTCGAATAAAACAATTTTGTAGAACTTCAACTAATTCCTAGAAGATTAATTAGACAAGTGTGAATATTTTTTAATTTACACACTTGACTTTTGTTTTTCACAATTAAATGGAACACGAATCAGTTTTATTGCAATATATTGCAGGTATTTTATGTCACAAATTACTTGTTTGTTTCTGTATTGACTTTTTATTATTTTGTTTCTTTTGAAAATCTTCCATGGCCATAAAGAGACATACCTCTTTTATTATTTTGTTTGTTTAAATAAAATTTGAAGAAAAAAAAAAGAATTCTGTTGCCAGGTCTTTAGCAAATAAATATGATGTGTTTTGTATAATTTTTAATCATGTTGTATATAATCATTGTTGTTGATTTGTTGACTGCCATTAAAAGCCATTAACTTAATAATTTTATGATATTGTGTTTGCCACTGTTAGATTTCCGAGGAATAAATAACACTATCAAGTTGGTAATTTATTCAGAAACATTCGAACCCCCATGATTTACACTTAAAGGTTCTCAATTTGCAAGATACGAGTATTCGCCAAAATAGGGAGGGTATTCTTTTTCATTGTACACAAAATACAATATACAGTGAGGCCTCGTTTATCCGTGATTCGATTAACCGGCAACATCAATTATCCGGGAAAGAAAAAGAAAATCTTTTTGGATCGATTTAAATTTTTTTGCATCGATTAACCGTAATTACCTCTATTATCCGGGATTATAATTTTTTTTTCGATTATTTTTGAACAATCTAACACAATGTGAATAAAACGAAAAAGGAGAATTCCCTCGATCGATTTGTAAGGCCAACATTTTTTGATATTATGCCATCGATTTTTCGATAGCTTTTGTCGTAAGGAATGTTAGACATTATAAAAAACAAAAAGATTCTGTTATTGGCTTTGGAAAGCGAAAAACTTTAAAAACTGCTGAAGAACCAAAAGAAGATTTTGCAGTTTATGAATGTTTCCGGAAGGAACGATTTAAAGGAACTCCAATTTCTGGATTAATAGTGAAGGAAAGTCTAAAATATTCCACTCAAAATTTAAGAAAAAATACGACATGGTATTCATAAACTTAATGCTGCGGGAGAAAAATATTCAGCTGATTAGCAGCCACAATTTTTAAGGAAAAATTAAATGAATTCAAATCAATGAAAAAACTCACCAATGACAAAAGGTCTCAAAGGAGAGACTAACCTCATTAGTTTGCGTTAATGCTGTTGGTACACACAAGTGCAAAGCATTATTGGCATTATTGTAAAGAGCTTTAAAAAATGTCCATGAGAATCGTTTAACAATAACTTAGTACCAGAAGTGACTGAATACTTTTAGAAAATCGGTCTAAAAGATTATAGTAAAATCATTCTGCCATTGGACAACATCCATAGGTGCAGGATTTCAATGCTGAAAACATTATTGTGAAATTTGTTCCACCAAATTAGACGAATTTAATCCAATTGATGGATCTGTGTGCAATATGGAGCTTTAAATGTCATTATCGACAAACTGTCATCATTAAAAAACTACTAAAACTTGGTACTCAATTAACCGGGAAAATTGATTATCAGGAATGCTCCCGGTCCCGACCATTACGGATAATCGAGGTCTCACTGTATATCAATACTTATAGAAATTCTGAACTGCTTTTCTAATAATGGCTTGTAATTGGTGAATAACATACTTTTCAATGATTACCGCATACTGTCTGCATTACTTTGAAGAAGTGTAAGAATGACTTCTTTCATGCAATTGCTAATTTGGTAGTTCCGTTGCCGTATCCTAAGCTGCGGTGGTAAGTATTTGCCTGCAATGTTATATACAAGTATGTATTAATATAATGAGTTAAAATGTATAAAGTATCAGATTATTAGCTTTTCAACTCATTAGTTTAATTTGGAAGGGTGTGCACTATGTGCACTTCCACTCGCAGACCAGAAGGTCCATTGTGATTCCCTTCAAGAGTCAGATAAAAAGAAAAAGTAACCTATTCCTAAAAAAAGGGACATAAAGAAATGATAAGAAAGGTGAAGAAAAGTAGTCTTAGAGATCGCAAAAGGAGAAACAAAAAGAAAATTCTAAATCTGCATAAAGAGGGAAAAGTTGTTACAGATTTGAACTCACCGTAGAATATCGTGTAAATAGCCAACGTATTCCCTGATAAAACCTAGTATGTTACCAAATTTACAGCCAGTAACACTCCCAAGTTCATCTAGAAATCTGTTATCTAGCCCTTAAAATCTATGACTCTGTAATGTCGGGCAATTGCAGAAACTACATCGCTAAACACCCTAAAAAAATCCTGTGTGCTATTATCCCATTTACCTATAAAGGCCCCAATTAAACAGTGACCGGTTATCACTCCATCTAGAATTCTGAGACTACACCTGTCCAACTCAATAAGTGTTTTGGTTGCCTTTGCATCAGGTTTTTACCAAAAGGCCTTGGACACTAGACAATCCATCCTAAATACTATTCCAGGATTGGTTGGTGGAGTCACGGAATCTTTCAAATATTAGCCTGTAGTAGTGACAAATATGAGGTCTTACTCCCCAGTCCCTAATACCATGGTCCAGATCTGAGCCATGGCTGGCCAGTACATTTCCCTGTATGTTACAGTGCCCCGTTACCCAACACAATCTGATTGAGTAGTGTATCAATAACACTTCAAGAGCTCTCCAGCACTCTTCCACTAAGCTAAAACGTATAAAATTCATTACTTGGAAATTAATGTTTTTGATGGCTTTCTGATCTCTTATATACTTTGTACAGCAACATAGTTGGAGTTAGTTAGGTAATCATAGGAACATAGGGGTACTGTAATTGGTACACAGAGAAAACTGTTTCGTGATAGCAACCGAATTTGTTGCCAATCGAATGATTCTACCTTAATGATTGAATTATACAGTTGTGGCTACAAAATTTTAAAAGGGGTAACAAAAGTTTGGTTGCTTTCTGTTGATAGAACCGAAAAATTCTATGTTTTCATCCGAATCATCCGATTGGCAACAAATTCGGTTGCTATCATGAATCTGTTATCTCTGTGTATTAGATTTTCAGAGCTTTTAGTAAACATGATGAAGGAATTGTACTATGTAAGTATATTATTTTCTACGGCTTTAGAGATATCTGTAACGACTACCTGCAGCATTCATCATATTTGGGGCACGTCCATCAGTAGCATGTGGTTGTTGGCATTGTTTGTATGTATGGCAACATTAAATGTTTGGGCTGCTGGCAATGACATCGAAGGCTCTGGAATGTACTATTATGTCCGTTAAGAGCATTGAGCACAGAACTGGCAGTCGTGAGTTGAGTTGATCATTGGCTGTATTTTTTCAAATTGCTAGCTTTTATTTTGAAACATTTGCACAATATAAATTTATTCAATGTATTGGCCATTGTTATGAGCCAAAAGAACTGCTCATCTTTTGAGGACAAGAATGAATCAAGCCAATATCGGATACTCTGTTCCAAAGTGAAGCGTATACCAGATAGAGCATTCTGCTTCGATCGAAACAAATAGTAGTCGCACGGGGCAAGGTCTGGACTATAAGGCGTGTGAGGCAAAACTTCCCAACCACTGCTTTCTAAATAGTTTTTAACAGGTATTGAAATATGTGGCCTAGCGTTGTCATGATAAAATATTACGTTTTTACGTCTGGACGTTTTTCGGACAATGCTCGCTTCAAACGAATCAATTGTGTTCGGTACAGGTTGCCTAGGAATCTTTTGGTCCCACCAAATAATGGCATTACCTTAGCGGCATGGATATTTGGATTTGGTATCAATTCGGCAAGTTGGCAGGGCTTCAGGTATGATCTCTTACAATCTGGTTAGATTTCAGCAGCTCATAATAGATGGGAATCTTTTGGTCCCACCAAATGCAGTGCATTACCTTAGCGCCATGGATATTTAGGTTTGTTATTAATTTGGCAGGTTGGCAAGGCTTCACGTACGATCTCTTACATTTCGAGTTATCGTAATGGATCCATTTTTCATCGCAAGTAATGATTCGGTGCAAACATGATTTTCTTTTATAGCGTTCAAGCAGCATTTCAGATATGCAAAATCGTCTTTCAAGATTTCTAGGCTTCAATTCGTATGGTAGACAATTTCCTTGCTTTTGTATAAAACCTGCTACCTGAAATTGCAGCTTGAGTAGCTTCCAATGATGTTGCAAGCTTTTGTTTAGTTTTACAGCAATCTTCATTTAGTAATGCCTTCAACTCTTGGTCTTTAAACTTTCTTGGCTGACATGGGCGATCTTTGTCTTTCGTGTCAAAATCACCACTTCTGAGTCGCACAAACCATCTCCCGCACGTTGAAACCAATGGAACACATTCACCATAAGCTTTAGTGAGCAATCGGTGTGCTTCACCGCCACTTTTCTTCAAATTAAAGAAGTAAAGCAAAACTTCCCGCATTTGATGATTCGTTGGTACAAAATTCGACATTTTCGAAGCAAGAAAAAACTTGTTGATTAATAACTAAGTGAGAATAAATTACCGATATGTACCTTTCAAAATGACTTATATGTTATTAAAAATAAAAACCGCGTTCACAAGATACGCCATCTATTGTAAATCCTGCAATTTTAATATCGAACGAAATAAAAATATGCGAAAATTTTCGAATCGTTAGAGCGTTTTGTTTTTATTTTAATATCTTTTACTAAACCAAATATTTTTCCATTACAATCCATCATATTTAAATAAAAACAATCTTTGGATGATTTTATAATAAATAAAATTTAATATCGTACGTGACATACCGCATGCGACAGATTTTTCTCTTATAGTAATACAATATATATTCTGTAAATAAGTATATGTATACAAAAACTAAAAAAACAAATAAAAAATATACATTCGGTTTTAAAAAACATGGTGATAATAGCAAAAAAGTAATCAGAGTCAAATTCATTTCATACTACATACTAATTGGGCGCTTAGTTTTCGCCGCCACCTTTGCCTAATACATACTAATTAAATTAAAAAATAAAGATAGTCAGTTTAAACTATTATTTTTGCTCTTAAAAAGTTGTAATAAGCTCTATATAAAGAGTGAGCCAAAAAAAAAAAAGACGTATACTTGTTAAATAAAACTAAAAACCATAGAGAATTATACATAGAGACGAGTCACTCCGATTTGTCAAACAAAAATACAACAATCATATGTTTGATACAACAACAAAATACATTGACTAGCATGTAATTTGTTGTGGCAAGAGTTAGGTTTTTAACAATTGCTCGTCTCGTCTCTAAACGTTCAATATAAAAATTCTCAAAAATACTTAAATTTATTAAAATATTGTACAAATTAATTTAAAAAAAAATTAAAATATTGGCATATTACTCGGTATTTATAAATATATCCACATTTTCCGGAAATCCACCCATTAAAGATTTTGTAGTTGCTTCCGTTACCTTTTTGGACCAGGTGGTCCACTTACGCTTAAAATCGGACATTTCCTGGGATACCTTTCCTGTGTTCTTTAAAGCCCCAATACCTTTCCACAGTCTGAAGTTGCCAGGATTTGCCTCCCTTGGTACAAAATAGACATTCTTGTTTGACTACCACTCAAGGCCTTTTTTCCATAGCGGCATGATGCTAAATCGGGCCAGAAGTATGAAGGTACTCTGTGGAAGTTTTTTAGAAAGGTAAAATCCGTTTTTGTATTTGTCGTGCCTGAATACCGTCCATCACACAACAGGTGTAGTTTTCTGAATATTTTTAAAAGCTAACGTGATTAAAAAAATAATAACTTGTTTTTTCTGACTCACTCTTTACCTTTACATAGTAATATATGTATTAGTGTTTTATCTATTCAAAGCATCTTGAACTAAGTTTGAAGGGTTTTGGATTTTTCAGTAGTGGTTGACACGAATTGGTCCTTCATAGGCTCAATGTAGTATTGAGTCTTTGAAGGACCAAATATGTATTTCTATTTCACTTGCAGGAAACAATGGATTTTAATAGTTATAATAACTCTCAGTTTTATTAATTGAAATTACCACATTTATGTTCTATTTATAAAATTAGATTTAAGTTTAAACAGAAATAAGCTCTTAAGTATAAACACGATTATGCTCTTGTAAATGTGAATAACCCAAGTGAAGTACTTATAAATTTAAAAGAAAAACAAATACTATAGTATATAAAACTTTAAATGAAAATTCCCCTGAATATTGAAATTTACCCACTGTATCTAGGTTGCTAAAAGCTTGAAAAAGAAACAGATAAATATAAATCTATATAAAAATCACTCTGAATGTCAAAAACCCAATGTTACTGAAACTCTCTTCAATACAGACGAGTATGTAGTTCAATAATCTCTTATTAAATCATTTTACTTAGTATCCTATATAACAATCATATTCTGATAAATAAATTTGCTTTAATTTTTTTTTTTCTTTTGCAAATTGACATCATATATTTTATTATTACTACCCCAATTTTTGTTTTCTACTAAAAAAAACGTGATGGAATATTTTTTTCTCTCCACAACATCCATAAAAAATAATAAAGCTGAATAAAAAAAAAAAAAAAAAAACAAATTGAAAATGTTGATTTTTTTGCAAAGACAAATAATTTAGAGTTGAGCATATCGGTCATAAATGAGGAAAAAATATTTTATTCTGCTATCATTATTTATACATTGTCTGGAAATCCATCGTAAAACAAATAATTAATATAATTGAATTTTTGTTATTTTTTTATGATGATTTATATACATTTTTATGCGAAAGTTGCAGTGTTTTCAAAGAGTGGATTGTTGTAAAAATAACTAAAGCTACGTACACACGGTTGTCAGATTTTACAATGTTGTCAGACCTGGCAATATGCTCGCAATGTACTGCCAATGAAATATTATTAGCAAAAGATAAATTGTCAGTTTAGACGATTGTAAGAAAACCTTACAATTTCATTGTCAGACAATTGTCAAACAATAAATTTATCTACCAACAAAAATTGTCAGTTCACACGGTTACTTCACTTTTGTTTATTTTAAATACATATGCACAGTGTTGCCAATAGAAATAATTTATCTGACAATGATGCCATTGTCCGATGCATAAACTTCGCACATATGACAATTAAAAGTTTCTGACAATGATCTTACAATGATCTGGCAATGGCAACGTAAGGTGTTTACACGATTGTCAAATGTCTGACAATAGTATTGTCTTACAATGTACTGGCAAATACTTTTTCTAACAACGTTGTTAGACAAAAATTTTAAATTCACACGGTTGTTAGACATTTTCTGAACATTTTTCTAACAATATTTTACAATCTGACAGCTTAACATACGTACAGGAAATGACCACACGATTGTCCCGGTGTCGTAAAAAACTGATACCGTAAGGTCAGTCGTTGTCCTTTTTCCCCTAGAGTATACCAAGATAACGGTAACGCTAATTTGGATTATTTCGGTATTTGAGTGGTAACAGTATTTGATGTTATTTCGGTAAATGTATTTTAATGATAACGGAAATCACATCCAGAATTAAATTCTTTATATTGAGAGTATGACTAAAAAAAGCGGGATTTATGAAAGCGGTTTTTGTTTTTAATAACTAATTTATTCTCACTTAGTTATTGAACATTTTAGTGTAAACAAAGTTTTCTTTTGCTTAGAAAATTACGAATTTTGTGCCAACAAAGCGTCATATGCGGGAAGTTTTGCTTTACCGATTGCTCACCGAAGCTTATGGTAAATGTGTTCAATCGGTTTAACCGTGCGATAGATGGTTTGTGCGGTTCAGAAGTTGTAACTTTGACACGGAAGCCAAAGATCGCCCAAGTAAGCCAAAAAGTTTGAAGACCAAGAATTGGAGGCATTACTCCATGAAGATTATTGTACAGCTCAACAAGAGCTTGCAAAATCATTGGGAGCTACTCAAGTAGCTATTTCAAAACGTTTGCAAGCAGCAGAATTCATCCCAAAGCAGGGAAATTGGGCATGATACGAATTGAAGCCGACAGAACTTGAAAGACGATTTTGCATGTTTGAACGCTATAAAAGAAAATCATGTTTGCACCGAATCATTACATCCGATAGAAAATGGATGCATTACAATAACCCTAGGGGTAAGAGATCGTATATGAAGCTCGCCCAACCAGACAAATCGACACCAAAGCCAAATAATCATGGCGCTAAGGTAATTCTCTGTATTTGGTGGGAGCAAAAGGGTCATATCTATTATGAGCTGCTGAAATCTAACCAGATCATCACAGGGACCGAAAGCAACTGATTCGTTTGAAGCTAGCATTGGCCGAAAAACGTCCAGAATATGCGGCCTGACATGAAACCGTAATAATCCATAATGAGAACGTTCGGTTACATGTTGCAATACCTGTTGAAAAGTATTTAGAATCAAGTAATTGGGCTTTATGGTTCAGATCGTGGCCCGTCCGAGCAGTTCTTTGGCTCGGAATCCATATGTAGCCAGAAATATAGGAAAAGGTCATAGCTAATAACTGCCAATACTTTGAATAAATTTCATTGGCGCAAAAGTAATCCTCCTATCAGAAAATGCTATAAATTTTGCGATTGGCCCCTAATGCCAGTTCTGTTTTGACATTTGTGTAGTAAACACATGCGAAATACACGTTAATAAACAATGTTACGCTACACTGCTCCAGAACGCGGAATATTACTGACTATTTATTTGACCAATAATTGGTCGGTGATTTTGGCACAACGTGAATTTCATCGGAGATTTCCTGGCCATCCAACGCCTACTGGTGAAACACTGCGACGTTTAGCCGCTCGCCTCGAAGAGACTGGCACAACACGAGATGCTGCCAGGCGTGGCAGACCCCGGAGTAGCCGTTCTGCAGAGAATATTGGTGCTGTAGCCAAGGATGTCATGGAAGCGCCGTCGACATCGACCAGACGACGTGTCACGCAAATAGGTATCAGTCGACGGTCTTTACAGCGAATTTTGGTACAAGATTTGAAGATGTTTCCGTGCAAAGTCCAGACGGTGCATCAGCTGTTAGCTGCTGACCGCCAATCGCGTCTAACATACGCTCAAGCCATCCTTAATCACCACCAAGAGGAAGATGATTTTTCATCAAAAATAATCATGAGTGATGAGGCCCATTTCCATCTTAGCGGGTACGTAAATAAGCAAAATTTACGCTTCTGGGGCACTGAAAATCCGCGTGTAACCCACGAAGAGCCATTACACCCGCTCAAAGTCACTGTATGGTGTGCTGTTTTCCCTGGAGGAGTCATCGGACCTTTTTTCTTCGAAGATGTCGCGGGCCAAACGGTTACTGTGAATGGTGAGCGCTACAGAGCAATGATCAACGTGTTCTTCTTGCAGCAACTTGATGAATTGGGATTGGAAAACATGTGGTTCCAACAGGACGGTGCAACGGAACACACTGCACGTGCCACAACCCATATGCTGAAGGATGCATTTCCCGGGCGCCTAATCTCCCGTTTTGGCGATTTGCACTGGCCAGCAAGATCGCCTGATTTGATCGCTCCAGACTTCTTTTTGTGGGGCTTTTTGAAGTCGCGGGTTTATGTCAACAAGCCTCAGACTCTAGCAGCTCTTAAAGACAATATCCGTCAAGAATGTGAGGACCTATCGCCGGAAGTTTTGGCCAAAGTGATGGAAAATGCCATAAAAAGGGCTCAAATGACAATCAACTGTGGCGGCGGCCATTTACATGACATCATATTCTCGACTTGATGTAAAAAAATTAAAAGACCAAATAAAAATAATCCACAAGAAGAATCAAAGTTTTTAATTTTTTTTTTTAAATTACAGCCAAAAAACATCGGAAGTTTACTTTTGCGACACCTTGTACAAATGTTTCAAAATAAAAGATAAACATTTAAAAAATCCAGCATTTTTAAGTCATACAAACTTTTCTAAAGTGATTTTTTCTCAAATCAAGAACTTATACCTTAAGAACCTGCTAAAATAAAAGTACATATAAATTAAAAAAATGAAATTGTCAACAAAACCCCGGTGGTGACAAAAACAACTTAAACAGCCACAGTAATGGGAAGTTAACGACATTTTTATTGAATTGGGAGGGATTCCTCCAATAAAAAAGGCAAACAAACAAACAAACAATCGAAAAAGTTCACTTCTGATAAAAAAAAATAAAAAAACCATAATAAACTAGAGATCATCAACAAGTTGTAAAAAATAATCAATCAAAATAAAAGAGAAAATAAAAGAGAAAATTAATCATAATCGAATATGATTAAAAACAAAAAACCATTATAATCATATAAATAATAAAAGAAAGAAAAAAATAAATAAATATTCATGTTGCCATATCGACTTCTGAGTTAGTTACTAAATACTAATCACTCACCACTTACTTAGATATCTATCTGCAATAGTCAGTGGGTTACAAAATATATTCCATTCCGAAGATGTTTTCGTAAAAGCTTAAACATTTCATAATGAGACATACAAACGTCCATGAACCAAAAATGAAGTAATAAAACATTAAAAAAAAGAGTAAATGCATTATTGTTTTGATTTCAATTGATAAATTATATATTTATTTGTTATATTGTTATCTTTAGTGTTCTTGTAGTATGTATTTAATAACAATTATTAGACAACAAAACATATATTAAATAAAAGTTAATAATATATTTATTTATATGATGATAGGCTGAATACTTATTTTATATAGGACATGTTGCGTGCAACCATATTAGGGAGGTTTAGATTTGTTTGGGTAAATAAACTTCTACTCTCTATATATCTATTCAGTTATGAACTCAAGTATAATTTCAAGTCCCACCAACGTCTTGAAATTATTCTAGATCTGAAAAATTTTTAAATTATGGTGTTTGGTAACACCTCACGAAAATATATGAGTTTCGCATTGATGAAAAAAACTATCGACACTAACTCTAAACCTCCTTAATAGACATAGACATAAGTACTTGTACTAAAATTCACATGTCTAATTAATTAGTACCACTTCAAAATGGAGTTGGGCACGTTATTTTAATCATCAAAGTAAATGTTCGAGCAATAATGCTGAAAGGACTCAAGCACTAAGACTTTCGAGTCCAGTTTTGGGGCACACGTTATCAATTTATGATTGCAAATTCTAATAAACAACAAATAATAGTTAAAGTAAAGTCTGACAAACTCGATCATTTTACACCCTAAATCAGGTAATAATATAGTAGTTACAATTAAGTAAAGAGTAAATCAGTAATGTGATACAGTTGTGCTATTTGTGACACCATCAACTTGTTGCAGCGTTATGTATCGGTTCCTAATGGAGAACATTTTTCAGGCACATTTTTTACGGAAGCTTCGGGAATTTATTTTTAAAGTTACAATATTATTTCTGCACAGATAAAACGTTTTCGTTTTATATATGTAAAACATTATTTTAGCTTAGTGAAATTGGCAACTTTCAGTGCAAGGGTCGGCACTCTCACGCACCAGGGGCCGAACACAATCGAAAACTTGTTAAAATTAAGGAAAGGGAAACAAATTAGAGATTGTGCATCAAAAAGACAATTAGACAATTCGTCGTTCAAGGTGGCTGATGAATGTTGCTACATTAAGAAACACAAATAACTTTTTTAAATTCATATACATAAGGACTGAGATCGAAAAATTTTTAACATACATATATGTTAATAAAAATGAAACCACTAAACTTATAGTTTTGAAATTTTTTTAAAATATTTTTATAGTTCTAATCACTAATGATGAAATTTTGAACCTTTTTCGATAACCTTTCCATTATGGTTTTTACATTGCTTTATGTCACTTTGTTCGAACAGGTTGTCCATCTCCGTTTAAAATCTACCACACTTTTGGACACCTTTTTCGTGCTCTTCAATTCTCTTTTAACAAGAGCCCAATATCTATCCACTGGACTCACCTCCAGGCAGTTTGCCTCTTCCAGTACAAATATCCTCTTGGTACAAATACCACATTATTGGTCTTGTACCAATCAAGACCTTTCTTACCATAGTGACAGGGCGCCAAATCAGACGAAAAATAAGTGGACACATTAAGTAGTCTTATGAATGGAAACATCCTTTTTTGTAAACATTCCTTGATGTAAATTTCGGTATTTATAGAGCCCTTTGTAACAAATTTTTGGCTTTTTTGCCGCAACTGTATATTGCTTGCCATACCAACAACTTTTTGGGAAATTTTGTCTGCTTTTTCATCCTAACCTTTCTTCAACATTTCCTCGAGCATCTGCAACATAAAAAAATTTACCCAGAAGCTGCGAAAAATTTTCCATACGTAAATTTCGTCATCCATTATGCAGCAGGTATATTTTTTGTATACAGTTTAACTTCAATCTCCGTGCTCTGTCTTTGGCCTCTAAATTTTTATACCCTTCACCTTCGTGAGAAGGGTATATATAAATTTGTCATTCCGTTTGTAATTTCCACAATATAATTTTCCGACCCTATAAAGTATATATATTCTGGATCCTTATAGATAGCGGAGTCGATTAAGCCATGTCCGTCTGTCTGTCTGTCTGTCTGTCTGTCTGTCTGTCTGTCTGTCTGTCTGTCTGTCTGTCTGTCTGTCTGTCTGTCTGTCTGTCTGTCTGTCTGTCTGTCTGTCTGTCTGTCCGTCTGTCTGTCTGTCTGTTGAAATCAATTTTCTGAAGACCCCAGATATCTTCGGGATCCAAATCTTCAATAATTCTGTCAGACATGCTTTCGAGAAGTTTGCTATTTAAAATCAGCAAAATCGGTCCACAAATGGCTGAGATATAAGGAAAAAACCAGGACAACCTCGATTTTTTACCTATTTTTTTACCTATATCTGGATTACTAAGTCATTAATATAGACAATATGGATATCAAATGATAGATATTTCAAAGACCTTTGCAACGACGTATATAAGACCATAGTAAGTTGGACCTACAATGGGTCAAAATCGGAAAAAATTTTGAACCAGATTTTTTTTTTTCACCAAAAGTTTTTTTCGCTAAATATTAAAAAAAAAAAAAATTTAAAAAAAAAAAATTTTAAATTTAAAAAAAATTTTACATAAAAACTTTAAAAAAAAAATTCGAAAAATATTTTTTTTCCAAAAAATGAAAAAAAAACAACTGGAAAAAAAATTTGTTTACCTAAAATTACCTAAAAATTTTTATTTTGAAGTATAGTTTGGTGAAGGGTATATAAGATTCGGCCCAGCCGAATATATCTCTCTTACTTGTTAGCATAGTTCTTGTCAGGAACTTTTTGAGCCTTGTATGTTTTTAAACCTGCATTGGCTTTAACTTTTCATACCAAATAGTCCGAGTACTGACCTAACCGGACTACCAAATGTGTTGGGAACTCTTTTGAAAATGCTTTCTATTTTTTGGCTTTAAAAACATCATTTGGACCATTCCTTCTACCTGAACCAGGTTTTATATCAACGGACAAGTTCTCCCGGTACTGTTTAATAATATTGGAAACAACTTGATAGCAGAACTTTAATTGTTTGGCCAACTTTTTGTAGGACCAAGTTGGGTTTTGTTGAAAATATTTAATAATTTTAGTACGCACTTTTTTCTGGTCACTCATTTTCCAAGTCACCAGTTTTGTCGATTATTTTGGTGTCTTTTTGGCTACATTGTCAACGTTTTTATATTTGTACCAAAAGTGTAGACTATCGTTAGTAGTAGACTTCCAATGACACGCACATGTTAAATGTATGTGGTAAATAACATAATAAGTCAATAGAGCTGGTGACTGTGTCAATTGTAAGTCAGTGCAGTTTCACTATTGACATTTCCTGCAGGGTCATTATAAAAGCAATGTTGATTACGTTTTTGAACGGGTTTTAAAATTGCCTCAATTGTAGTTGTAATGTATTGCTTTAATTCATCCAAATTTGTCGGTATTGTTTGTAAACATCCTGATTGCAATCACGTACAGTAAGGTCAGGAGACTTTGGGGGCCAACGGAAATTGGAGTTTCTAGACATCAGCTTGTTGGAGAATTTTCGCTGCAATTCTGTCATAACAGGGCTGCCTATGTGACAAGTTGCACCATCCACTCAAAGTTGAATGGGATTCTCTTTCGGCGTTGTGCTATAAAGAAACACTTTTTCAACATCTTTAAGTAATGGTGTTCATAGATCGTAACAGTACGGCCGTTTTCTTCGATAAAGTAAAGCCCGAAAATGCAGCTTGATGAAACTGCACACCACACAGTTACTCGAATTGGATGTAACTCCGCCTCATGGAGTATCTGTGGGTTATAGGCACCGATAAGCTCCTTGTCGAAACTGTAGACTCAATAGTTTACAGAGTCAGAACTGAGTAATCTCCTTGATACGGCAGTCTCTTGAATGTCCCAGGCTTGGCAAAATTGTTAGTGAGCCTAATTATAATTCATCTGTTTATCTAAACTCGCATTGAACTAAAATTACAAACTCCAATGTTTGATAACGGCGCACAATCCAAATTCGTGTTTCATCATCACAATCGCCCGTTTTCTTTAAATTGAATGACCATTCTTTCAAATAAATACTTAAAATTAAACCGATTGATTACACAGAAAAAATATTGTTACGTTTTTACCTTTTAAAAACGAAGGGTTTATTTCCTTTAAATAAACCGGATACTTTTGATTGCAAATAAAAGCAGTTTTAGTAGTTTAAAATTGTAACAACTCTTTATTTATTTACAATGTACAACAACAACAGAATTAAATAGTCACTCAATGTCTTTATACACGTTTATCAAATCGCAGAAATGCTCACACACACTTTACAACGTACAACCTCAAATGATGTTAACTCTAACAGCGCCAATTATAAACTCAACTCACTAAAGCAACCGCAGTCACTACTTATACGCACTGCCATCTTCATCCGAGTAGTCGAGATTGTTCTTAACGGTCAACTAGTATGTTCGATTTCTAGAGCTTTCGATGTCAATGTTAGCAGCTTAAACATGCAGTGTTGCCATACTTACAAACAATGATAATAACCGCATGCTATCAACATTGTTGATAAGTAGAAGCTTCGCTATTAAACATTCATAACAATATATTGGTAGCAGCATTCATCAGCCACCCTGTACTAATGTGGTATGTTCTCTTTGTTTCTGATAGGTCACTTAACTAACATAAGAGACTGATTCAATTTTTGATGTTAAAATGCAGATGTTAAAGTTCAGATTTCTTATTTACATGTACATATCATCTAAGATATTTTTAGGCAATAAACTTTCTAATGGAAAGTTTATTGTATTACTTGTTCCTTAGTAATACTAACAGATATACTTAGTTCTTAGTTATGATTTCAGAACATAGAGTTATCATACCACTGAATAATATTAAGCAGCTAGATCATGACTAGGTACTAATAAAATGAGTACTAGATCTAACCTGAGGCTTTGATTTATCTAAAAAGGTCACACAGTCTTGGTTTCATCGTCTCAGATATTAACATGTGTCTTATAACATGAAAAGCTGGATATTCGTCCAAAATAAAGACGACTTTGTCCTAATTTCCTATTTGCCGGCAGTTTATGACCCTTCAATGACTTATTAACATTGCTACCATCAAAATTATTGTTCGGTTTCTACCAATCCTCCAATGACCCTTCAACATTGCCACCAGCATTGAAATTATCTTTCGGTTTATAAACACGAATTGTATACTAGACAAGTATTGATTATACGTCATATATTATCAGCCCTCTTATGTTCGCATTCACAATAGTGCTATCAATCCTACACATATCCATTTTACGCCATCAGCTTTCTGACAAAAGTGTCTGAAGATTCCATTTATAATAATCCCAATCGGTATTGCAATAGAAACCGTATTTTAAATACTTAAAGCGGATACGGCTTTGGCTAATTCGTGGCTAATTTCTGTCGTATTGTGTTTCACATCAATCTTTAATCCCCCAATAACACGGCTTAAAAGATACTACATTTAGCTTTAAGAAGGTAGGCGAACTTCAGCACCCCCCATTTCCTCAGAAAACACACCAGAGCCTCTACCACAGTTCATCTTAGAATCATCAGTATTTAAGCAGTTACCATTTATAATTTTCATCTGGAAGGAATTATAACTTTGAAAAATCTTCCAAATGCTGTAAGAGAATAAGATTGGTTCAAGAATGAGGCCAGCAAGCTTAAGTATCTTGTATAACTGAATCCAGATACAACTGCTAGTGGAAATAGCCATTAAATGTAAGTCCAATGGAATCAGGTGCGATATAGTGTTCATGGCATTTTAAGGACTAGTTCGCAAATATTCTGTAATCCTGTTTGGTATACCAGCATGTGGTTGTGACCCAATTTTTGGGCGCTTACGAATGAAATACGATTCTTAAATATTTAGTGTAGGGTATTTTTTTTTTTAACATCTCACAATCACGCTCTATACACGTGTGTATGTATACCAGTATCATTTATTCCAAGATAAATGTATGTTAAATATGCGGCCATCAACTACCCTAAATCAAAAATTGTGTCATATGTTCTTAGGGCTTAAATAACAAATGTGGTAAGAGTAGTAAGTACATTCATATATTATATATATAAATAGTAACCGTTATTATTGATCAACCACATGTTTCTTTCCTAGATATTTTGCACAGTCATTCATGCTCAACTATTTACTACAGATAAATTGAAATAAAAATGCGTAATTTTCAACAAATGCACTCACTCACTTAATTCTAAATTTTTGAGTTTAGTCATTCAAGTAGATTGTTTTCTCTAGAATCAAGTGGCTTAATCTAACGATATAAAAGTTAATCGTTTTTTAAAGTTGAATAACATTTGGATATTTACATTTTTTGTAAACATTAAATGGCCTTCTTTGTCGAATGTACTTTGGTGTGTGGTGAATAATTTAAAGGGGGCTTTAATATAGACAGTTGTCGTTAAAAATTTCATGACATTTCGTTACTTAGAAAATAAGCAAGAAAGTTACTCTACTTAGAGTAAAAACTTTTTATCTTCATTCACATTTGTTGGTTTTCAGTATCAAGTCAAAAATCTCTAACCAATTACATGAAGTACTGACTGGGAGTCTATATTATGGATATCTATGGAATGATCCTCACAGGATTTTTAACATATGTTTACAAGAAACTTATTTAAGCTGAATTTTACCTCTATAGAATTTTTGAGCGTTTAAGTGACTTTCCGGAGTAGTACTTACTAAGTAGTACTTACTTATAGATCGATCCTCACAGAATTTTGTTCAATGATTCATTTTTCAATTAAGTAATTTTCGGATGTATTCCCTACATGAGAGCTAAGATCTATTATGAACTGATCATCAAAAAATTCATTAGTGAAATTTTTATTTAAATTGAATTTATTAACGAACAATTTTCATCCAGATACATACTGTTACGAATGTGCAGTGAAGATTTGAATTTAACAGTCTGTAGCTACTGCCTGCAGCATTCATCATGTTTGAAGGCACGTCCATCAGTAGCATGCGGTTATTGGCATTGTTTGTAAGTATGGCAACACTAAATGTTTGGGCTGCTGGCAATGACATCGAAGGCTCTGGAATTCGAACATACGAGTTTTGTCCGTTAAGAGCATTGTAGAAGATTCCCGAGAGATGGCGTGTGTATAAATAGTGGCAGAGACTGCAGTCGTCAGTGGAGTTGATCATTGTCGCTGTTAGAGTTAACATCAACTGTATTGTACGTGTATACTTGTACATTATAGAGTGTGTGTGTGTGTATTTCTGCGAATTGATAGACGTGTATAGAGACACTGAGTGAATATTTGAACTGTTGTTGGTGTACATTTAAATAAATAAAGAGTTGTTACAAATTTTAAACTACTAAAACTGTTTTTTTATTTGCAATCAAAAGTATCCGGTTTATTTAAAGGAAATAAACCCCGTTTTTAAAAGGTAAAAACGTAACAATTCGTTAACAGCTGGTATAAAAAAAACCTTTGAGAGTGGTTTTGGTAAAATCACATTAAGAGTCTTATCAATTTCAAAACTGTTCTTCCTTGGACCAAAAGAGAAAAATTTTCTCTTTATGTTATATTAAAAACATAGAAAGACCAATGATCGGTTAAAATACCTGGATGTCGGACTATTCATTACTATTCATTCTAAAAGTTATTGTGCATGAACACCGCCCGAGATAGCAGAGTGATTTAACAGCAAGATAATATGGTTTATGGAAATGACAGGGTGAACTTTTCATAATAGGTACTTCTTTCTTCATCTAAATATATATGATGATGCATATATGCAGGACGATCTATCTAAAGTTTTCAAAAACTAGACTGTATAACCATATTATATACCTCAAGTCAACATGTTGGATGTAGTACTCATTTGAATAATATCTCAATGGTTTTCCAAAGAGGCCTGGTCGATATTGACAGTCAGTGGCGGCCATTCAGTTTCGACAGTCTCTGTTGAATCTGCTGTTTATTATTCAGTGACTAATACCAAATCACCTTGGCAAGTTTCACGATTGAGCAGCATGTCCAAATGATAAGTGTTCGTTAGTGCAAATCTGCTACAGATCAATGATAACCAATATCTTTTGGAGACGACATGTAGTTCTAGCAGAATGGCGCTAATTGCCACACAGCGAAAGCTATAATGAAAATTCGTGGAGGTGACGTGAAATAGCTATCATTATCGTGTGATTAAGCCGATTGACCGATGCTCTCAAATTCAACATAACCCTGAACATCGCTTAAATTCTGCGGGATCTATGCCGTCAAGTCATTGAAAATTCTTCAAAGAACCTTTCGAACCCTTCATCGGAAATCTTTTTCGAATACGTTAATACCTCACACACATAGGAAAACGTTTTATTAAGGATTTAGTACCTCAATCTCGTTGAGTGGTATCGTAGTCATATCGATCTCCCACATAAACAATCCTCGTCATTTTTAATCACTAGTTGGCATCTATTGATGTCAATAAAGTCTGTGATAACTGGGGAAAGTCTCATTGGTCGGTTGTGGAATGACTGTGAATACATTGCTTTCTTTGGGGTGAGATGAGAACGAGGAGGAGAACATTAAACGCTTATTGTGCGACTATCCAGCGTTGGAGAGAAAACTGTCTGAATTGAAGCATGTAAATGATATTGTGTAACGACAGGTTTTTCCACCTTACGCTGGGGTAGAGCTCGCGGCTCCCAGGGTTCGTTACAAAAATTTATTTTAAGCCAGGGGATTAAAAAGACAGTTTCTTTTTCTTATAACGTTATAAATCGTACTTTATTTTATACACTAACACAACACTTTATTATGACGTTAGCCACCGACAGACGTAGTACACTGTTACGAAGAGGGGGGGCACGGCGATGACGGGGAAAGGCTTCCCGTAGTACTCTTTCACGGAGGTACGGCGATGACGGAGAAAGGCTTCCCGTAGTACTCTTTCACGGAGGTACGGCGATGACGGGGACAGGCTTCCCGTAGTACTCTTTCACGGAGGTACGGCGATGACGGGGAAAGGCTTCCCGTAGTACTCTTTCACGGAGGTACGGCGATGACGGGGAAAGGCTTCCCGTAGTACTCTCTCACGGAGGTACGGCGATGACGGGGAAAGGCTTCCCGTAGTACTCTCTCACGGAGGTACGGCGATGACGGGGAAAGGCTTCCCGTAGTACTCTCTCACGGAGGTACGGCGTATATACTCTCTACGTCTTAGGCCGCAGGGATTCTCTCCGTTGACCGCGGCACCACCACGGGCGTCAACAAGAGGGAGTACCGGAGTGGGAAGATGATTGAGTAAGCTGGGCACGGGTATAACCACAGAATCCCACCAATACTCAATTACCACAGTTTTTTTTTTTTTAGTCGGAGAAGGAGGTATAACCCCTTCTCCTCTGGGACGGCTTGCCTCTGGGACGGCTTGCGTCTCTTAAGAGCCTCTTCAATGGCACGTGTCACCGCATTCGGTAGTTCTAGATGGTTCTGGTCACTTCCTTTAACAAAGTCTGTTGCACCAAAGATTCCATCTGCCGGAATTGGGGAACTATTTCCAACCGGTGTTGATGGCATGGTAACGGATGACTTGGATATTGGCGCATCAATTGATAGACCCGGCGATGAAGGCCATGTTGAAATCGGCGCTGTTGGAGTTGGTGACGTTGGTGCTTTACTCGGTGTCCGAGAACTTGACGGTGACGATGATGACGACGTTGTTGAAGACGGTGATGAAGATGATGATTTTGAAGAAGTTGACGATGATGAAGATGAGGATGACGATTTTGAAGAAGTTGACGATAATGAAGATGAGGATGACGATTTTCAAGATGCTGAAAGGGGAGTGGTCAGTTTTTCGAAACAGCTTACCCTTGGTGGTATAACTTCTGTATTTTTCAATACAAACTTGGGTGGTGACTCTATTTTTTTTCTTTTTATTTCAGAAGTAAGACTAGATTTAAATAAAATAGATAAAAAAGAAAAAAAACTATTAATTGGTTTAATCAGTGGGTACTACATTAAGTAAATAACATATAAGTTCAAATTGCATAAGGTTTTAATTCGCTAACGTGTGTCCTACGGGTTTCTCTATCTTTACAATTCTCTAGTTCTACTATTACGGGGGATACAAATCCTTTAATGAGGTATGGACCTCCAAATTTTGGGGCCAACTTGGCTGCGAAATTTTCACAAGCTTTAGACAAGGGATGTTGTCGCACCAACACGAGATCCCCGACCTTGGGTCTCCAAGACCGACGTCGTAGGTTATAATGACGCTGTTGATCTAGGGACGCGGACATGAGGTTTCGCCTCACAAATTCGAAGATTTCTTTCATCCCCTCGGCCCGTACATCGGGGTGTGGGTTATGAGCGCCGGTTCCTACCGTAACTTCGTCGTAGAGTGCTTTTGGTAACCGGGGTTCTCGTCCTTGGGTAAGGTATGCTGGAGAATAACCCGTGGCCTCCGATGTGCTGGTGTTCATTGCCAACATTATTTCGGGTAGGAAATCATCCCATTTGTTGTGTCGATTGTCAGCAAATTGTGCGAGCATTGTTTTTATGGTTCGATTTGCACGTTCCGTGGGGTTTTCCTGAGGGGTGTAAGGGGCAGTACATTGCTGTGTCACACCATATTCAGCCAAACATTTCCGGAAAATGTGTGATGTGAACTGCGTACCGTTGTCGGTAATAATTACCTTCGGCACCCCATATCTGGCAACGATACGTTCTCTAAATGCCTTCACGAGACTTTCAGATGTAGCCTTACGAAGCGGTACAAGCTCACACCATTTGGAAAACCTGTCTATGAACACAAGAAGCATCGTACAGCCATGCTTTGAACGGGGTAAAGGGCCTACAAAATCAGCGCATATTGTCGCCCACGGTTCCTCGGGAATTCGGGTCAGCATTTCGCCGGCAGGGCGTTGTTGGCTAACCTTATGACGTTGACACGATTCACACTTACGGACATATCGGCTAATGTCTCTAAACATTCCAGGCCAGTAATAACGAGCAGCAATCCTATTGCTTGTTTTGCGTATACCAAGGTGACCTGCCGCCGGTATGTCATGGTTTTCTTGTAGTACACGGCTTCTTAGAGGACTCGCAACACAAAGTTTCCATGGGTTAGAGTCATCATCGTTGAGACTACGTGGAAAATGACGATACAGTTGACCATTAATAATACTATAATCAGAGTATTTTTTTTTGATTCCGCCACTTCTTTCTTGCGTTTTTCGAGCCAAGGGCACATATTCGAGATGTGGTCAGTGTTTATAACATTCAGGGTATCACACGGTTGACGAGATAGGGCATCGGCAACGACATTTTGTTTCCCCTTACGATACTGCACGGTAAAATTAAATTGTTGTAATTCGAGTGCCCACCGAGCTAGGCGTCCAGTAGGACTCTCGATTGAATTCAGCCACTTTAAAGACAGGTGATCTGTTATAATGATGAATTTATAACCTTCTAGGTAGGATCTCATTTTCCTTACACCCCATATTATGGCAAGACACTCCTTTTCAGTGGCAGAATAATTCTTTTCTGCTTTATTCAGGTGGCGGCTAGCATATGCGATGACTCTTTCAGCTCCGTCCAGCTCTTGTGTAAGGACAGCTCCGATTCCATAATCGCTGGCATCTGTCTGGAGGGTGAATGTTTGATTAAAGTCCGGACATGCTAGTACCGGTGCAGTTGTTAATTTCTCCTTCAGTAGATCGAACGCTGTCTGATGGGATTCTCCCCACTTCCAGTGTTTTCCCTTTTTTAATAATTGTGTGAGAGGGTGGGAGATCTTGGCGAAGTCTGGCACGAATCTTCGGTACCAGGAAGCAACTCCCAGGAAACGTCGGATTTCTTTTATATTTCGCGGAGGTTTCATTTCTTTTATGGCAGCTACCTTGTCCGGATCAGTATGGATACCATTTCCGCTGACGACGTGGCCGAGATACCTTGTTTCACGTTTGAAAAAATCGCACTTTTCGGGATTAATTTTTAAATTTGCAGCAATTAACCGGCGAAATACTTCCTTAAGATTTCCTAAATGTTCTTCAAGTGTTCTTCCGATAACTATGATGTCATCTAGATATGCAAAGGCGTAAGGTTCCATGTCTGGTCCAATAACGCTGTCTAGAGCTCTTTGGAATGTGGCGGGAGCGGAGTGCAAGCCAAATGGCATTACACACCATTGATATAAACCACGGCCTGTTACGCCAAATGCCGTAAACTTCTTACTATTGGCTTCCAAAGGAATTTGCCAATAACCATCTTTTAGATCTAGACTACTAACGTAGTTTGCATTTCTAAGTCTGTTCAAAATTGTATCTATTCTAGGTAATGGATAAGCATCGGGTACTGACCTTAAATTTAGTTGACGGAAGTCCATGCATACTCTCCAGTTACCATTCTTCTTCTTAGCAAGGGTTATAGGGAAACTATAGGGGCTGGTGGAAGGTTCTATACATCCTTTGGCAATCAACATATTTACTTCCGCATCTATGATAGCTTGCATAGCAGGATTTCTTTGGGCATATCTGATTTTTATCGGGCGATCATCTTTCATAATTATTTTGTGTGTTGCTATATTTGAGAGCCCAGAAAGTGTACTGAATTTCGGCAGCTCGGTTTCCAGAAAAGATTTAATAACTTGCTGCTCTTCAGGACTATGTTCTGGAATAGTACGATATCCTCCATTTTCGGAATGGGTAATGAGTTCAAGCGGCTGTTCTCCGCTGCCAGAGGGTTCCGTTGAGGTACTTCTAAACTCACAATTCAAGCTCAATCCAGCACAATTTATCGTTGTATTAAAGGTTCGTAGAAACTCTAGGCCTAATATCATTTCTTCAAAAAAGTCTGGCATTATATAAAAAATGCACATTTTTGTTGTATTCCCGAAGGTGACACTAACTTGTACGCCTTCCGAAATTTGCTTTCGTGTTCCGTCTGCCAATATTACTTCCAGCTCTTCGTTTACCTTCTTGAGGTCACCTTCAAATTGGCTTATAAAATCGGCTCTTATAAAGTTTCTGGTTGCACCAGTATCTATTGTAGAGGTTATCAATTTGTTTTGTATTAAGATTGTCGCTGTTATACGATACTCTTCGCATCGTAGTGCTGTTTGATTTACTGAGGTGGGGTGGTTTGGAGGGACGTTGCGCCTCAGTTCCGTCGCCCTCCGAAAGGGTTTTCCGAATTCCTACCATTGTTGGGACATCTTCCAATGTCGTGACCATTAGCTCCGCAAGCTTGGCATCTAGGACGTTGTTGTCTGCTGGAAGCAGCTGCATTTAACCGGCTAGAAGGGTAGTCGTTGCTTTGCTGAGGCATGTAGCTAATGCTCTCTAAATCTTCGGCTAGCGTTGTGAGTTCCGTTAGGGATGAAAAATCTTTCCTTTTAATATACCATTGGTAATCTGGATGGCAATTTCTAAATACCCTCTCCAATTTCTGGGCTTCCGACAGCTTAGAGTGCCTCATAAGATTTTGTAGAGACAGAAGATAGTCCTTAAATTTTTCGTTTCGTCGTTGTGTGCGATTTTTAATCTCATCTTCTAATTTCTCGTAATATCTTGGGGGGAGAAAGAATTGGCTAAAATCGAGTTTAAAATCATTCCAACTAACCCAAGATTTGTTATTATTACGAAACCAGATAAGGGCACGATCTCGTAAGAATTCAGGCATTAATTTCGGCAATATGTTCAAGGACACACAGTACATACACGAGAGTTCTTCGGCACGTTCAATGAATTCTAATGGATCACGAGTTCCATCGAAATGTATGCCCCACTTCCTTATCTTTTCTATTTCTTCCACTCTGCACTCTGATTTCGCGCTTCCGACTACTGTCTGACTTACACCACTTGTCTCTTCCTTCACCGGTGACTTAAAGAATGTATGCTGTTCCGGCGGTTTTAATAACTTTGCAGCAGGAGAAACTGCAAGTGATTCATGTTTCGTTTGAATTTCTATCAGGCGATTCATTTCATCTTCGCTGTGTTGTTCTCCACTAATGAATTTAGCCCAGCGTTTTCGAAGCTCCTCTACAGTACCGGCTGGATCAAGTTGAAATTCACTTAAGTAAGCTGCTAATTCATCCCGTTTAAGGGAGTAGGCCCATGAGGTTTTTAACATCACTACGCACTTTTATTCTTTTTTTTTATAAAAACAGTCCTTTATGTTAAAAAAAATGTTTTTTTTTTTTTTTTTTTTTTTTTCCCCGGGTTATCTAATGCTTATACACAGTTCTTTTCACAGTTTATTTTTTTCAAAAATGTTTTATTATTAATGTTTTTTTCTTTTTTTAGACACTTTTATTTAATGTCCCTGCTCGGGCGCCATTGTAACGACAGGTTTTTCCACCTTACGCTGGGGTAGAGCTCGCGGCTCCCAGGGTTCGTTACAAAAATTTATTTTAAGCCAGGGGATTAAAAAGACAGTTTCTTTTTCTTATAACGTTATAAATCGTACTTTATTTTATACACTAACACAACACTTTATTATGACGTTAGCCACCGACAGACGTAGTACACTGTTACGAAGAGGGGGGGCACGGCGATGACGGGGAAAGGCTTCCCGTAGTACTCTTTCACGGAGGTACGGCGATGACGGAGAAAGGCTTCCCGTAGTACTCTTTCACGGAGGTACGGCGATGACGGGGACAGGCTTCCCGTAGTACTCTTTCACGGAGGTACGGCGATGACGGGGAAAGGCTTCCCGTAGTACTCTTTCACGGAGGTACGGCGATGACGGGGAAAGGCTTCCCGTAGTACTCTCTCACGGAGGTACGGCGATGACGGGGAAAGGCTTCCCGTAGTACTCTCTCACGGAGGTACGGCGATGACGGGGAAAGGCTTCCCGTAGTACTCTCTCACGGAGGTACGGCGTATATACTCTCTACGTCTTAGGCCGCAGGGATTCTCTCCGTTGACCGCGGCACCACCACGGGCGTCAACAAGAGGGAGTACCGGAGTGGGAAGATGATTGAGTAAGCTGGGCACGGGTATAACCACAGAATCCCACCAATACTCAATTACCACAGTTTTATTAGGTGGCAGAGGTATAACCCCTTCTCCGACTAATAAAACCTTTAGTAAATCTCACCAGAAAAAAAAGGCAAACTACGAGAGTGGGTATAACCGCTATTCTCGGAGTTTGAGATATTATTTAATTGTAAGAGGTATAACCCCTAAACAGCTAAATAAGATCTTACCTCTTCGCCGGCTGCTGGCTGACTGCCTGATTATTCACAAATGTTCTCCTTTTATAGGGCAGATCAACCATGCATACATACACAGTAGTTAATACCCAGCGGTGTAACTGTACCATGGTTGCAAACTAAGTGTACTGATATTTGTTTTGTTTTCCCTACTTACTACTAGGTGGCGTTACTTAAACTAAATACAAATAACGTTTAGACAAATTTAAATAGTAACCAATACAAACTAATGTTTATACAAATTTGAATACAAATTTGAATAAAAAAAAATAAAAAAAATATAATTCATTTATTTCTTAAATTACTGTGAGGCAAAAACAAGTGCCCACGACTTTTGCTCGTCACAATTGTTTATCAGATATAGGACAAATGCATATGGATCTGACAATCATCCTGACTTTACTTAACTAAATGTGCGAGAGGGAATACAGGCATAGTAAAGATGTATAACAGAACTTGGATATTAACCAAAAGTATATTCATGTTTATGATATAAAGTACGCAGTCGATTGGATTAAAATGAATTCAAAGCAATTTTTACATCGATTTGTAACATGAATTAACTAGTATAATGTAAGATATCTTATTGGATTCAATAATGAATCAATTTGTATTAATACACCGATGTTATGCAGTAGGTAGCCTGCCACAAGAAGGTTAAATTTGACCCGATTCCAAAGATCTCGTATTAATTGAGTATTTTAAGATAAGTATAAAACACGATAAGTAATAAGGGTACTCATTTAAACGCTTAAGTTTCTCATTTGTGCAAATGTACAAATTTGCGCGACGTGTTTCATGAACCCATCCTAAATTTTGTGCAATTTTATACAGAAAATGTCTATTTGATAAAAATGTCAAACAAAAAAAAATTCAAAAAATGCTTTAAAAACAGTTTTAAAAATTGTATAAATTTAAATTCTAAAAATTTCTAATGAAAGTGAAATCTTTGGAACAAACAATGTTAAACATAGTTTGGAAGATTTTCATATATCCCAGCTGTTGGTTAATATTTCCATACACAATACCATTTAATCCAATCATTCTGTTCCAAAGTCACACAATTTTCACATGTACAAAATATTTGTATTTTATTTGATTTTTATTTCTTATAAATAAAATAAACAAAAGCAGCTGATTCATCAAATGCACAATAAATTCAAGTTTGCGAGTCTAAATTGTCGCGCAAATTTATCGGTGTTGTGCAAACGAAGTTCCATACAATTTTTGACAGTTCATTTGCGAGAGTGTAAAAATGCACAGATTGCACAGTTTGCGAGGCATTTAAGCGTTTACATGAGGACCCTTAATATTTATGACAGCATTGCTACTACATATTAGGAAAGCAATGTGGATGTTTCATGATGAAAAGTCACCGTTATGAAAACATTGTACTCTTTGCATTACAAATTATATTCTCCACATTCTTTTAAACCAGCCGACTAAAACTTATATGTATTTGTTTTCGAACTTGAAAATATGAACCAAGAGAAACAGATTTTACAATAATAAGAATGTCTCATCGGAAACGGAAGTGTATTTTGAAGAGTTTAACGAATCATACTTTTTCAATGGTATTGACAATTGGTGATAATACAGAATAATAGCACATATTGTTAACTTAGTGTGCAAACTTGTTAAGTCCACTTTTTATGAAAATTGAGATTTTAAAACAAAACGCTGGAATTAGTAAAAATACAGTGTTTGCGTAAACAAAGTTTACAATTATTTCGTTTTTCACGTTGTTATGCAGTGGTATGCAAAAGCGCTAAGTCCATTTTTGCAAAATTATTATCTCAGTCGAATATAATTACGTTATTAAATATACATATATCGAACCATGAATATTTCGATTTTAATTTTTTAATGCATAATCTGTTAAAACTTCATAGGTTAGAATCGTTAGAATTTTATGGCAAAAGCAAAAATGCTCTCCTTTAAAGTTTGTTGTTATGCATATTTTTAAGGTTATGGATCCATATTTAATTTAATTTCACCCAAAAAAAGGTAAATCATAAAATGTTTAAAGAAATATTTGATCATTTTTAAATTTATTATCTCGATTACAGTTATTAAATTCTTTGTTCCATTTTGAGAGCAAGTTTAGTGTTAATAGAGACTTTAAAGCAAATAACAGAGTTAAAGCGATAAAAAAAGAAACAAATAAAAAATGTGCTAAGTCCACTAAAAAAACAAAATAATTAATATAAAATATACTAAGTCCCATAAAGGATTTATAAGTCGCCAACGAACTTCCTCTAAACAGTTTATTATATAAAACATAGTTTATTATTAAAACCAAGAATTTTAGAACCTTTTTATGTCTCCTGTAAAATATGTGAAAATGGACTTAACACGTTTGTACATTAAGCTAACGATATTAATAATGAATACACAAATCTTATTGTTAGACTACAGACTCTCTTCAATCCTCGACATAATGCAAACCATAACGCAACCACCCCTCTTTCGAAAAGGGCGAGGAGGGGGTGTTTGAGCTAACTGACATTCAACACGAGACCCTTTTAAATTAATAAAATAAAAATTAAGAAAAATTAGTTTACTTTTTAACTCTTATTTCTGATGACGTTAATGAGATTGTTAACAAGTGTAAATTTGTACATACAAAATTTTTAAAATGCATTTTCTATTACATTACATACTCATACTTGTAAAAATACTTAAAAATGATTTGTATATTAAATCCTACCAATTGTAAAAATTCCTATGAAAAACAAAAACAATAAAAAATACTCGTATATTTATTTATTTATCATCAATACAAAATTATTTTGTATTTGTTGGAGAGAGACAAACAATTTGTAGCCGTATAACAGTTTTTCAATTGTATTTATTTTATTATATTTGCTGTATTTTATAAGTATGTATTTATTATAACAGTTTGAAAGTGTGAAATGCATGTGTTCATTGAACGAGTCTTGTTATTGGTAAGATAAGAATTTCTTGTCTCGTACTTTCAAGTTTATTATACATACATATAGTTTTAAGTCCAATTTAAACGTACAAATAATTTCACTTGATCCCACATACGTTGGTGGGGCTTTAGCATTTCTACAAATATACATATGTTCGAGTATTTGTACGAGTATATGTTCATGTGTCTGTCTATACGTAATATATATTCATAATTATTATTTAATTAATCAGAGAGCTTACAATGATAAAAATAATTATTTTGTTTGGCTGTGACGAATCTTATGATGATGGGTATACCATTGATCGATTACTGTCTGGTGTAACAATGATAAACAGTTATCTGGACAGTTAGCTATTTTGAAAATTTAGCAGGGTAAGTGCTACTAAGTCCGGCATGTACCAGTATTCGGCAATTTTTTTATATTTAAACTTAAATAAGGACTGAGATTGTAAAATTCTTAACACACGTTTTTCATTAAAACTTTTAACCCAAGTATTATTTGATTTTTTTTTTTTTTTTTTTTGATCAAGTTACCTTTGAAAAGCATGTCAGTTATTATGTTTAATGTCAATTATGTTCATTTGTTGTTAATCTGATTAAAATGAGTGACCAGAAAAAAGTGCGTACTAAAATTATTAAATATTTTCAACAAAACCCAGCTTGGTCCTACAAAAAGTTGGCCAAACAATCAAAGGTCTGCTATCAAACTGTTTCCAATGTTATTAAACACTAACGGGAGAACTTGTCCGTTTATATAAAACCTGGTTCAGGTAGAAGGAATGGTCCACATGAAAAGCCAAAAAATAGAAAGCATTTTCAAAACAGCTCCCAACACCTCCGGTAGGAAAGCTGCCCGTTTAGGTCAGTACTCGGACTATTTGGTACGAAAAGTTAAAGCCAATACAGGTTTAAAAGCCTACAAGGCTCAAAAAGTTCCTGAAAGGAACTCTGCTAAAAATTTAAAGGCCAAAGACAGAGCTCGGAAATTGAAGTCAAATTTTATACAAAAAATATACCTGCTGCATAATGGATGACGAAATGTACGTATGGACAATTTTTCGTGTAAATTTTTTATGTTGCAAATGATCGAGGGAATGTTGAAGAAAAGTTTAGGACCCAATAGCAGACAAAATTTCCCAAAAAGTTCTTGGTATGGCAAGCAATATGCAGTTGCGGCAAAAAAGCCAAACATTTGTTACAAAGGGCTCTATAAATACCGAAATTTACATCAAGGAATGTTTACAAAAAAGAATGTTTTCATTCATAAGTCTTCTTAATGTGTCCACTTATTTTGTGGCCTGATTTCGAATCTGTCACTATGGTAAGTAAGGTCTTGAGTGGTACAAGAACAATAATGTGGTATTTGTACCAAGAGAGGCAATTTCTCCAAACTGCCTGGAGCTAAGTCCAGTGGAGAGATATTGGGCTCTTGTTAAAAGAGAATTGAAGAGCACAAAAAAGGTGTCCAAAAGTGTGGTAGATTTTAAACGGAGATGGACAACCTGTTCGAACAAAGTGACATAAAGCACTATAAAAACCATAATGGAAGGGTTTTCGAAAAAGGTTCAAAATTTCATCATTAGTGATTAGAACTATAAAAATATTTTTTTTTGTAAATTGGAACAATAATTTAAATCAAATAAAAAAAGATTCAAAACTCTAAGTTTAGTGGTTTCATTTTTTTTAGCATATATGTATGTTAAAAATTTTTCAATCACAGTCCTTAAATAGGAATAAAGGCAAATCAATTTAGCTTTATAAATACTTTCCCTTATTAAGGGGGTGTCTTTTACCAAGTGCAGTAGTGTTTGTTTTTTAGTAAAAAATAGTGACGAAAGCAACTTGTTATATTTATATGCTTATAGAAATTAAAAAATTTTAATTTTTAATAAATAACAGTTTGAATTCCTTCCTGATTTCTTATTTTATTTACTAAAATATAATATGCCGATAATTAAATAATTAGGAAATCAGTAAATTTCTTATTTTAAATGAAGAAATATTAAAACCAAACTTTATTTAAAACAATACACATTATTGAATTGTAATAACTAGTCATCAGTCCAATAGCAAAATCACACACTCAAGTCTTAAACTGCCGACTACTAGTTCATTTACCCTATATCTCCTAAAGAATCTTCTTCTTTCAATGGTAGTCAAAGTATTAACCGATCTTGAGGCTGTCTGTTTGATTGTATATAATGGATTCTTGTCTCATCTCTTACTGCAAGTGGGAAGAAAATATAAATCTATTTTGAAACTTCTCCATATAAATGTTCTCTCTATCGGTCAATTATTTAATAACAGGATTTTTCCACGCAGAAGGTTTTCTCACACTCAAGCGCTCATGTATTTAGTAAAAGATACGTTTTATCGATATCTGTATGATGTCAACAATCTCACATTGTTAAACTTTTCTTTAACAACAAACCTGCTTCATTTTTTCACGAAACTGTATCGCTTATTTGTATAATTTCGGTAATGATATTTTAGCGGTAACGGTATTTTTGGGATAACGATAATTTCGGTTTGTCAACGGGTTGATGCAGACTGTTTCTGGCATCCATGTTGTTTTGATGACGTCTGCCGAATCGTTTGTTTTTTAATCATTTACTGATGCCAATCATCCTGGAAAGCTACACGATTGAGCAGCACTTGTAAATTATCAAAACGAGTGTTCGATAATGTAAAGAGGACTCCAATTTTGACCGAAAAATCATCACAGATCAATGATAACCAATTTTGTTGGAGTTTTATTGATGATTTTTCGACCAGAGGACAAAAACACATCCCAGTTAATTGAAATAAAAAAATCGAAGGATAGACAAACAATTTGAGTTTGCGTTAATGCATCTGGAACAAAGAGTTTAAATATTTTCCTCTTGGAAAGGCGAAGAAACGCCGCTCGTTTCGTAACAAAGTGTTGTTTTAAATTAACTTCAACATATCGTTCGTTATACCGGGATTTGTCTGTACTATTTAAGGGTATGTTTATCTCTTTCGTAGTTGACGTTAATTGACTAGCAAGATTGTGTGATAGACTTTTCTTGAGGAGTTTTGTGCAGTCACTGGTGGATGCCAAGAAACAGTAGATTAGGTTAGGTAATCAGGCAGCCGCCCAAAACTTTAGTCTCGTACACAGGCATCACAAAGGGTACTTTAACGTTCCCTTTGTGATGCCTGTGGAGAAAAATAGAAACAAAAGAGAAAGAGAGGTAAAAGAAGAGGGGAAAGCTATAGATTGAGTAGCACTGAAGTTTGCA
Source organism: Calliphora vomitoria (assembly GCA_942486065.2). NCBI lineage: Eukaryota > Metazoa > Arthropoda > Insecta > Diptera > Calliphoridae > Calliphora > Calliphora vomitoria. Next base: position 26,838,157 of record OW818031.2, on the reverse strand, counting down.
AGAGAAAAGAGAAAGATATAGGTAGAATTTGGAGGATTAAGAGACAAATTTCAGAGTTCAAGGAATTCAGCTAACGCAGACCATCACGGAAAAATTGCTGGGTCACTGTGAGGTGCAATATGCATGTTCGGTCTTATCAAACACCTGCTTTCACTAATAAAGGCCCGGAGAGATTACTAAAGGATCACTCACCTAAAATCCTGGCACGTAATTGGCCGTCCATCGACCTTCTTGAAAAACCCTTTAGTAACACTATTTGACAGCCAAAAAGGGCTCCTAGTGCAAAACCTCTTTTTTATATAATTTTGGCAGTTAGACCCAAGGACGAAGCCTATTGAAACTGGCAGAAGTCGGTCAATTATTTCACCTACCCCCCATACAAATGAGCTTCCGAAATAGGACTTTAACGGTCATAAATGTTTAATTTATATATGTACTTAGGTATCTACAAATTTCGCTCTAAATAAGTTTTATATATACGAAAGTCGTGTCACCTAATTTTATAATGATCGCTGCATAATTAGTCATGGCTCCCATATAAATCCCACTACATAGAATCACTTTAACGAGTATAAATAAGGTTCACTTCCAAAAATCACTCACGAAAATAAATTAATGAAATTTTAAAAGAAAAATGTTTTTGCTCATTTACTCAGTGTTTCTTTTTCTGTATGCAAGACATTTCAATCCTTGGTAGTATACACCATAAAATATTGTTGGTGTGTTACAAACGATCTGAAAACAATTGCAGTTGGTTATAAAAAGAAATCTAAACGACTTATGTCAATTTGTTTTTAATAAATGAATGATTGTTTTGATCACTTTTTAATTCACTAGATATCTAATTATAATTGTATAGAAAATGTGATTGGGACTGTCAGTAAGTTTTTTAAACATTAAATTAATTATAATTTGTCATGCGTAGTTTCTGCAAAAGGGAATTCCCCTATGAAAATATGTTTGAAATAACGTATTTCAATTCTATGTATTAAAACTTGTATATTTATTGTAAATCATAGATTTTAAATTGTGAAATATTAAAAATATTCAATAATTAATAGGAAAACTAAATAAAGACATGATTATAAAGAACCTATACAATTTACTGAACTGTTTACCTTCTCACTATATCAAACAAAAGAATACCATTCTCCTCCAGGATGCTGTAGCGTATAAAATTATTAAAATGCATTTGGAGACAGAAATTACTCTATACAAATTATTTGTTTCCTTTCATTGTGGAAATTCGAAACTAATTCCACAAAAATTTACTGATTTATTAACTTTTTCCTCTATTTAAAACACTCTCACTCGTTGGAGCAACTCGTAGACTTCCCCAAAATTTTATATTAGTGCAGATAAGTATTTATATGTACATACATATGTATTTTGAATTTTATATCTGCTGTTTGTTTATTTACAGTACGAACATGCAATAGATAATAGTGTTTGCTAATTAAACCTGTCACGTTTTCAAAATTTTGTTTGCAATAATATGTCTCTTTAAAAACTTTTAAATGTGGATTTTGGCATTAAACACTTCCGAGGCCCGTGTGAAAAAGTAAACAATTGTGTACTTAAGATTTAAAAGAGAATAGTTCTTCAATACTTTCAAATAGAGCATAATGAAGAGGAATATTTGATACGTTAGTTGCGTACATGATATTCAAAACATGAGGTATTTAAATAACATTAGTTTTAAAATTAGTTGCACATTTTTTAATTCTGATTAATTTTTGAAGAGAACCTATATGAAGAACTAGATGACACTAACTGATAGGCTCATATCAGCATGTTAGTTCAGTGCTATTAACATACTAATGATATTTAATCAAAACAAGGAAAATATCTAAAGAAATGCAAACATCCCAATTCGGAAGTATCCACAATGTTTAGCTTTTACTTGTTTGGTGAATGAAATATTATGTTTCTGTAAGTTTTTCTACTAATACATTGCCTCATGATGCTTCACAACCGAATTGCGTATTTCTTATTCTATTGGAACTTGTAAACTTTAATTTTAAAATAAATAACAAGGCTCACTTAAAATCATTTGTCCGCTACTCGAGATATTCAAGGTATGATGGCACCAAATACTTAGTGCATTCACAATATGAAGGTTAGTTTAAACTATATCAGCATTCCTTCCTACCATTCCGAGTACCTTAACCAAACCATTTCGATGCATGAATGAAGGAATTTATTGTCCCTATATTTTTCTCAGAAAACGAAAGAATAAGTAATCTAACATGCCGAATCTTCAGTCAGTCTTCTCTTCCTATCCTTTATCATGATAACTTTTTCATAAATCATTGTATGGGAGATTGAATTTCCTAGCGAGCACACAAATATTTTTCCGTGTCATCGATCAACGACACTCATACACAGGCAACATTTGCCTTGCCATTGCACACCCAGCAGTTAACAAAATGACTTATCACTTGGCTGACTCCAATTTATATATTTTGGTCATTTGACACGTATGTGCTCTTTGTAGTGGAGAGAGAAGACAGTTGGTTACTTTATACATCCCAGGTAATCTAGCGTGAAGACAATTGTCCCTTAAGTGTCTCTTAGTAATCTGGAGTGTAGTCACTTCAAACCTGTTGTGTGATAATTCGTTCAAACTGGTTTATTTCCTAGCGGGCACACAAACATTTTTCCGTGTTTTCGATCTTCGACACTCATACACAGGCAACATGGCCCTTGCCTTTGCACACCCAGCAGTTAAGCATGTAGTCAATGTATCCCTTATAGACAGTAATCGTCACAAATGTCTTATCACTTGGCTAACTCCAATTTATATATTTTGGTCATTTGACACGTATGTGCTCTTTGTAGTGCAGAGAGAAGACAATTGGTTACTTTATACATCCCAGGTAATCTAGCATGAAGACAATTGTCACTTAAGTGTCTCTCAGTAATCTGGAGTGTAGTCGCTTTAAACGTGTTGTGTGATAATTCGTTCAAACTGGTTTTATACAAATTGTGTTGATATAATTCTCATACAGTTAATTTTTATTTTTGCTTAAGTATACTGATATCCCATGTAACATAGCATGAAGTGAATAGTCAATTTAGTGTCTCTTAGTGACCTATAGTGTCAGTCACTTTAAACGTTTATTTAGTACTGCACTTTAGAAAGTAGTTATTTTACCGACCAGAAGCAATAGATGGATAGTTGTTGAAGAAAGGTTTGTTTACAAGCAATCGTTTATTGGACTGCCTGTGATATATCTTTTAGCTGAATATTTGAAGTCAATTAGCTTCCGCTTGCACCAGTACATGTTGAAATTACTAATAAGGTGGCTAGTAAGGTAACTGACGCTATTTAACCAGTATGTGAATCCAATGCGTTGATTACTTTGGACCATTGTAGTCAATAAGGGTCAATTGATCCCCTGCTTAGGACAAGCACGTGTTAAAATAACTAGTCACGTAGCTATTGAAGTAACTAGTTCCCACCCTAAATGAAGGGCAAAATCAATAGTTCGGAACTATCTCCTAGAACTGCTGGGCAGTTGATCTCAAGGCACCGTCTGCTTACAATCCCAAACGTGAAGAAAGCCGAGAACATCTTGGAATGTTCAAATCATTCGAGGGGAAACGTTTAAGCTACAGTATGTATATGTTGATATATTCTCACTGTTTATCCTATAAAATCTTTGGTAGTTTACATCCCTTTTCACTCCTTAAATCTCACCCTAAAGAACACTGTATTAGTTTGGCCTGCATATTAAAGCTACACAGCTCAATATTGAGCTACCAGTGAATACCTAAAAATGATTCTCTCTTAGCTAGAATTGTCGCGATTGATACTTTAAAGTCCCTGCCGAAGAGTGATTTGGCTGTACAGTATTCATGAGTTATCCGGGACAACATATTACGGTTATATGGCCAATGATCCTCGGGTTTCTTCCGTCTGTAGTATCGTGTCTCATTACAATGTTGAGAGATCAACTCTTATTTAATGGCCCATTCATATTCATAGACAAGCTTGTTGGAGATTGGGATGAGTATTTCTCTTTGGGTGAATATAGTATTGTAAGGACACACAAACAAGGAATACAAATCTCTTAATGGACATGATTTTCGATTAAGAAACATTTTTTAAAGTTCTAAAAATTCGGATATTATCGATTTATAATCCACACAAGATCCGTTACTGTATGTCTTAATGTTCTTTAAACAAATTCAAATGAGTAAGTGCAATTCTCATTTGTATATTCGATTGATATATTCGACGGTCTGTAACGACTGCCTGCAGCATTCATCATGTTTGAAGGCACGTCCATCAGTAGAATGCGTTTATTGGCAGTGTTTGTAAGTATGGCAACAGTAAATGTTTGGGCTGCTGGCAATGACATCGAAGGCTCTGGAATTCGAATATACTAGTATGTCCGTTAAGAGCATTGTGGAAGATTCCCGATAGATGGCGCGTGTATAAATAGTGGCAGAGTTGGCAGTCGTGAGTTGAGTTGATCATTGGCGGTGTTAGAGTTAACTTCAAGTTAAATCAACTGTCTTGTACGTGTATACTTGTACGTTATAAAGTGTGTGTGTGTATTTCTGCGAATTAATATACGTGTATAAAGACACTGAGTGACTATTTAATTCTGTTGTTGTACATTCTAAATAAATAAAGAGTTGTTACAATTTTAAACTACTAAAACTGCTTTTATTTGCAATCAAAAGTATCCGGTTTATTTAAAGAAAATAAACCCACGTTTTTAAAAGGTAAAAACGTAACAATATATTTCCATCGCTACCTTCGGAAATCACGCAACCGTTAGTCATTTATATTTCGATCCAAGCTTGTTGTAGAGACAAAATAATACAATAGTACACTTAATGTGGATCTTTTCAAATGTGATCTTGTGAATATTGTAGATTTTTAATCAATGCAAGTCCTGATCCCTATTCAAGCTTGTTGGAGATACAAAATATAAATACTGCATCTTAATTTGGATCTTTTTCAATGGGACCTTGTAAATATTATCGATTTTTAATCCACACAAGACCTGATATTGTATGATAGTACACAAATGAGTAACGGATCTGATCAATAAATCAAAGCTCTTAATGTTCTTAAATAAGGAAATTCAAGTGCCTTTAGTTCTTATGATTAGGTGCCATCCCTACTACATTTCTGATTCTTAATTGTGAACAAATTTCTTCTAAGAACTTTTTGTGCGATGCTCCAGTTATCTGACCATGTAATTGTATCCTTTGTAAATTGGAGGAGCTAAGCTTTAAATTTATTATTAAGAGTTTTCTTTTATTGCTATTTCTGAACATGAGCTTCAAAATACGATGAACTGTGCAAAAATGTTCACTAACTCTCGCTGATCAAAATTCTCTTAACTGTATCTGATATATTGATCTGTATCCGTATGTTAACGAATATTGTACAAATTACAAGTACAATGTTAAAATTTGTTTTGGGAAAAGGATTTTGTTGATTTTTATAAATATTTATAATTCGAAATTAAAAACAATCCACAATACATATACTTTGTTGAAAAAAATAAATACACATAGATCGGAAACTCTGCTGTCAAAAACCTAACTCAGTTGTCAAAAACCTATGTGGTATTAGTAAAAAAACTATGTGAAAACAAAAACAACACTCGTATGTGTAACATTTTTGAGTAATTTTTTTGTTTGAGTTTTTTTCTAGTTTCCGCTCTATGTGTTGAGTCTTAAATGAATATTTCTCTGCGTCACATATGCAATTACAAACTAATATTGGGTGTATAACTTAAAAATGCGGGATTTTTTCAAATTGTTAGCTTATATTTTGAAACGCTATTAATTTATTCAAAGTATTGGCCATTGTTAGCTATGATCTTTTTCCATCTCTCTGGCAATATATGGATTCCTCGCTAAGAGAAATGCTCATATTTTGAGGCCAAGAACTAATCAAGCCAATTTTGAATACTCTGTTCTAAAGTCATGTCTGGCCGCATATTCTGGGCGTTTTTCTTCCAATGCTGGTTTCATACAGATCAGTTGTGTTCCCTGTGATGGTCTGGCCAGATTTCAGCAGCTCTTAATAGATTGAACCCTTTTTCTCCCACCAAATATAGAGAATTACCTTCACAGAAAAAATTATGTCCAAAATCCGTGTAACAACTTTAGTTGTTAATTATCAATTTCTATATTGAAACATGCTTAATTAATACAATTAAGTACGATGTTAATATAACAATTATCCAAAAAAATTTCAATAAAACGAATTGAATATCAGTTTTGTCAAATTTATGTTAAAATTTCAATATTTTTCATAAGAATTTTGATTGTTAAATTTTTTTTAAAATTTAAAAATTTTTTTTATTAATAAAGCCAAAATATTTGTAAATTTTACAAATTTTAGTTTATTTTTTTAATTATTTTTTTCAAAAAAAACATTTGTTAAAATATAAAAATGAACATGTTACAATTTTTTCCTTTGTTAAAATATAATTTTTATCAAATAAAAATTTTATTAATAACACAATCAACATTGTTAATATAACAATATTCAACCTTTTTTTTCAATTAAAAATGTTGACAAATCGTTTTGTTAAAAATTGCAATGAATTTCTAACGGAATGTAAGACATGTATGAAAAATGAAAAAAATAAAAACAATGTCACTAATTTGCGTTTTTTATACAAACATGATAATTGAAAAAAAGGAAAAAACATTTGATCCATATATGTGCCTAATTTTCAAAATCATATTGTGTTTTACTTTTAAGCGATTATTTTAAATATGAAATTTAGCAACATTTTTTATTTGTTTTTTTTTGCAGTTTTTTTATCATTTAAATTCGTTACAAAAACACATATTAATGAACTTAGCAACAACATGTTGGACAAATATAATATTTGCTCTATATGCAGTGTCCATAAATTGTAAAAAATACACACATACTTAGAAGAACTAATTTTTAACTGACATTATAACAGAACAAAACAAAACACGAATAGAAAAAAAGAACAAAACGAAACAAGATTTGAAAAACAAACAAAAAAGAAGGAACACATCTTCAGTTTTGTTTGATCTATGCGACAGTAAAGAAGTCAAGTGTTTTGTAAAAGTGATTATTTATTATAAAAAGTGATTATTTACATTAAATTGGTGTTAAAACAATAATTTAAATAAAATATATTAAAAAACATGGTAAATTATATTAATTGTTTTCTGTGTGATAAATTGTTTATTTGCCCAAATAAGTTTTTTAAGCATTTAAACTTTTGCCGTTCCGTGGTTGACCAAGAAATCTATCAATGCAGATTTTCAAAATGTTTTCAAAAATTTACTTTAAAATCATCTTTCAAAAAACATGTTTTTAAACATTTTCAAAATAGTGTAGCTTCATGCTCCAAGTCAAATGCTAATGATATTGCAGATGTAAGTGAGATTGGAAATCAAACTGAAAATCTTCCAAGTGGACCACTCTTAGAAAATATTGATTCTAATAGTGTTGCAGACTGTACTGTTTCTTATAGTGAGCAATATAATGTTTTGTGTAACTTTGCTAGTAAATTTATAATAAAATTACACGCGTTCAACAATATATCTAGATCTGATATAAATAAAATTAAAGATAGTATCGAAAATAACATAATTTCACCAATTGTGGAATTCCTTGAAAAAATAACACCGCCAAATACTATTGAGGGATTAGGTGTAGGTGGGTGAGCAAGCTATTTTTGAAAATAAACTTAAAAGGTGGAAAAATGATGCGAAACCTATAGCAGATACCAGTTTTAAATCATTACGTTCAATAGAAAACTTACCTATTAACACCAAAATTCCATCCCTTACATCAATTTTAAAAGACACTGAGACTGGAAAGCAAATTTTAAAATTTTATGAAGAAAAGAAAGTGCTTCACGAACAACACCGAGTTTTATTAATAAACACATTGGCAAAGTATTTAGATTTGAAAGGATACAACTGTACAATTACTGATTGCTCAAATATTGAATTCCAAATTTGTTCAATATTTCCAACGGAAGAATTGGTATGTTAATTGTTTCTTTTCTTACAAATTTTAAAACTTCTAATATATTTATTTTTTTTAGCATTACTATACTACAGGCAAGCGGGGAAAGTTGTACAATAAAATACACAACATTAAACGATATAACAAAATCTTGAAAGACTTTGGAAAAGAAAATTCAATAGATGAAAATGAAGAACACGGTAAATTAAAACAAAAATTAAAATAACATTGAAAAGTAATATTTTCTATCTTTACAGAACCGGAATCCGATTGGGAACAATGTTTAAACCTCTTAAAAAGTGGAAACTTATCGCCCGAGGAATTTGACCTGTACTGGAGAAAATGTGCTTACTACAGATTTAAACAAATGAAAAAGAAGAAAAGTACATTAGAAATATTGAACGAGTGGCCGGAATATAAAAAATCATCAGGATTTCAATTAGTAAGTATTTTTATTGATTAGTATTTGTAGATTTAAATATTTATATTTCACTTATTTATTTATAGATATCAATAGACTTTGTACTAAAGTTTCCAAAGGCTAAAGAATTGAAAACCAAATGGGCAGATTACGGGGAAAAGTTGTTTAGTTTGTTGCGGAATAAAGTCGTTAACTCGACTGCTTCAGCTATACTCAAAAAGTTAGAAGGCTGTAACGAAGGTAAATGTATAATTTATATAATATTAATTATTTTATTTTTATTCAGTTCCGTTTCCTTTTAATTTTAGACACTAAAATATTTGGAACGTTTTGGTTTCTTCATCATATATTTGCACCACCATTAAGTGTAATAACGGAGCCTAATGGGGCCAAACAACGAAAAAAATTCTCCATTATCGATTCTCAAGAATCATTTGCTATAATGGGCAAAAGTTCTGAAGAGCTGGAAACAAAATTGAATTTGCTGAAGCTCCAGTCAATAAGTATACAGCCATTACTATTAGTGTTAGGTGATTTAGAAGATATCAAAAATATTTCGATATATTTTGATGGAATAAGGTATCCTATGATGACTTCCTTAACTGCTGTAGATATTTTATATAAAATAATGTTTGTTTTTAATCTAGAGTTTCCAAAACAATCAGAAATATTTTACACTTTTATTCAAATATTCTTTTTTGAAATGCCCACAGCCAAAAAAAATTTGAAGATTGCTAGTTTTAAAAGTCAAATACTTAACTAATTAATTTTTCTTAAAATGTTATTGTCTTTTTACATCAAATTTATGTATAAAATATATTTTTGCACTTAACTTTTTACTTTAACTAATTTTTAAAATCAACTTTTGTAATTAAATTCATTAGTTATAAACCTCTATTGCATTTAACTGTATAATTTAATTTATATAAAATCATTTTTTATTAATGAAATATATATTTTTTTAATAATAAAAAGTACCAACATTTTATGACAAAAACTGCGTTTTTTTTTTTATTAAAAATAGAACAAAAAACAACAAAATTGATTGTTAAAATAACAATTTTTTTTGTTAATAAATTTCGTTGAAAATATCAGCTAAAACTAAAAAAAAAAATTGTTGAATTTTTTTGTAATAGTAACAAAATTATTTGTTACCATAACAACCAATTTAATTAAATAATTATCATTATTGTGACAATATATTTAATTCAAATGTTTGTGAAATTTAACAAAATATTTTATTACTGTAACAACCAATTTTATTAAAAATATTTTTAAGATTTAACAATTGGTTTTTTCAAAAAAACAATAATTTTAATTAAAAATATATTTCAATTCGATAATCGCATTTATTAAAAATATATTTTGTTTTTAACAATTTCTTTAGTTAATAAAGCAAAAATATTAATTGAAAAAAAATAAATTCATTTTTTATAAAAATACAAAATTTGGTGTTTATATTCACAAAAAACTGTTGTTAACTGAAAAACAAACAATTTTTTAATTGTATATGCAAAAAATTAATTGTATTTACAATCCATTTTTTTCTGTGTTAGCGCCATGGATATTTGGCTTAGGTGTCGATTCGGCTTGTTGGCCGGGCTTCACATACGATCTCTTACGCTTCGGGTTATCGTAAAGGACCCATTTTTCATCGCAAGTAATGATTCGGTGGAAAAATTATTTTTTTAAAGAGTTCAAGCAGCATTCAGACATACATACATCATGGTTTCTCAGCTTCTATTCGCATAACTAGTACCCAATTTTCCTGTTTTTGGATTAATCCTGCTGCTCGCAAACATGTTTAAATTGCTGCTTGAGTAGCTCTTGTTGAGTTTGACATCAATCTTCATGGAGTAATGCCTCCGATTCTTGGTCTTCAAACTACTTTGGCTGGCCTATGCGATCTTTGTCTTCCGTATCAAAATCACCACTTCTGGAACACATTCATCATACGCTTCGGTGAGAACTCGGTGTGTTTCAGCGGCACTTTTTTTTTAAACTTAAAATGTAAAATAAAACTTCCCGCAAATAACTCTTTTTTGGCACAAAATTCGACATTTTCGAAGCAAAAAAAGTGTTTGTTGTTTACACTATAATGTTCAATAACTAAGTGAGGAAAAATTACAGATATGTACCCTTCAAAATAAAATATAAATAATTAAAGACAAATACCGCGTTCAATCTGTTATGAATCCCTCATTTTTAAGTTATACACCCAATAATATATACCCAGTTTTTGGTGGTGGGGTCCTTGCAATAGTAAAGCAAATAAATTCCCACAAACCACAGAATTTCATATCTCCCAACCCTGATATAATGTGATAAAACGATAAAGCCCACAAAAATAATGAAACAAATTCACACCAACAAATTATATTCTACTAAGTTCTCTCCTCTCACAGTGCGAAAAACCGAGTCAAGTTAACAAAAATTGCCTGCCTGCACGACTGTGTTCTTAATCTTATCAGAAATTGTTGTTAAAATGAAATTGTTTTTGCCACAATCGTTATGACTATTCTGTTATATTAATATAATTGATCGGGTCGACTGAAAGTCTTTTATATTTTTTATTTCCCCAACCACATTCATTTATAAGTAAACGTTGAAACGATAAAGCGTTTCAGTTGCGGATCATATCAAATAGTAACAAGACGGTACGGTAAAAACGTAGATAAAATACAAGAAGTGATAAATAATTTTGTTCTTTAAAGAAAAAAAAGAAAAACAGAACATTGGAAAAAAATAATAAATGTATTTAAAAAGAAAATAATAAACATAAAGACAGACACAAATTAATCATCAGCTAAAGCAAATAATTATAAACATTAAAAAAAGCTTTTTATTGGAAAAAAAAAAGTAAAAAAATATATGAATAAAGAAATGCTTGCATGCATTGAAAACTTGCTGTGTGTAAAGGATTAAAAAGAGTACAACTTCCGTTTGAAAAAAAGTACCATTAATTGAGTACCCAAGTTAAATAAACAATTTAAGTGTTTTTAAAGTGTATTTTACAAACAAAATAATAATAATAATAATACGGAAAATCCTCTAATATTTTCAAGACAATTAAACAATTAATCATAATTAAAAAGAAGAGAAGAAAAAAACTTTGAATTATAAAACAATTTTGATTTAAACAAAAACATTTTAACTTTGTGGATCGTTTGAAATTAACTTGCTTAAAAATACTGTCCAAAATGAAATTAAAGTGAGTAAATTTTTTTTTTTAATATTTATGGTAAATTAATTTGAAGTGTTGATGGTTAAATTTTTAAACTATAACAGTTGCTAGTGTCAAATTTGCTTTACAGTTTGTTTGAAAAACTAACAATAACAGTTACAAGTAAACATTTGGTCAGTTCACAAGGTCTCTTATCAGTCATATTGTCATAATGTCCTAATATATCATGACTCGGCAGCTCGGCTTAACTGACTCTTAGACATTCGGCGTTGGTCTCTGCTGGTTCGTTTCGATAACACAATAAACATAGCATAGAAAAAACAATAAAAACCATTGTGCAATATTAGGACATTATGACAATATGACATGATAAGAGAGCTTGTGAATTGACCAATTATTGAGACAAATATGCAACACTTTTTGATGGAATTTGTTAAAATAAGACCCTATAATATTGCTTCTAAATAAATAATAATACAATTTCTTAATAAGGAAAATAAATACCTTTCAACATGTCTCATTTCAAATAACAGATTTCCTGTTATTTGAAATGTTTGTAAATAACTTACAAAGTTTTGCACAAGGCCGTTAATACTTGGATTACTTACTTATACTACCTCTATGCTTATCTGTAATTTGTTTTGTATTGTATATATGTATTTTGTTTGATATATGGCCCACATTTAATACCAGAATTTAATGAAACAAAGAAAATCGTAATATTGTACACGATCTGTGTTACCAAGTTATAAGCATTCATCTATTTTCAATTATTTTCATTGTTGGCACAAGTTCTTCGTAATTAATTTATGACTTACATGATTATTTTAGCATAGATTTGTTAAAAATTTATTAAGGTGTGTACTCGTACGCGTATGTCTGTCTACTTATTTATAATTTTGTTTTATCTAAGTAATACATATTTTTGGCATACTATTGATGTAATAAAACGAAACAAAATTTACAAAATAAAATTTTAAGTTATTTATAACAACTACTTATTTCTAGTATTTTCAATTGTTGTTTAATAATAGGAAAAATAAAGAACATTGTAAAAATAACCATAAAGATTTGTAATGTATATTTTGAAGATAATTTTTAACTGTGATATACATACCCCCCAGCTAAATACTTTAGACTTAGCAACGTCTGAGAATTATTTATATGTACCCTTACTATATGAATCAGATTGATAGTATTTGAAACTTTGAAAGAGCAATTTATATTGTTCGGAAATTTCCCATATTAAAAGATCTTTACATCGTCCATTCTATCTTGCCTAATATAGGACACATACACCTAGACAATCTTAATAAAACTATTGATCTCTATTCATTACGCACATGTTGGAAATTCCAATAATTTTTGGCCTCTTAATTTTTAGCAGCGTTCCTGTTAGGAACTTTTTGAGCCTTGTATGTTTTTAAACCCGCATTACCTTTAACTTTTCGTACCAAATAGTCCGAGCACTGAGCTAACCGGGCTGCTTTCCTACCGCATATGTTGGGAGCTATTTTGAAAATGCTTTCTATTTTTTTGGCTTTATAAACATCATGTGGACCATTCCTTCTATCTGAACTAGGTTTTCTATCAACGGACAAGTTCTCCCGGTACAGTATAATAACATTGAAAACAGTTTGACGGTAGACCTTTGAATGCTTGGCCAACTTTTTGTAGGACCAAGTTGGGTTTTGTTGAAAATATTTAATAATTGTAGTACACACTTTTTTCTGGTCACTCATTTTAATCAGATTTAAAATTAACAATTTGGACAATACCAGCTAATAATTGTTGCTAAGAAGTATATACATCTTAATAAATCAAATATAACTAGAATCAATTAATTCCAGAAGAGAATTGTGCTAGAATTAATTTTGAACAGAAAATTTAATCAATTCTGGAAAATAGTCTACGAGAGAACTCGTTCCACTCTCAGAGAGAGAGAACTTCAAAAGATGAGCATTGAACACAACTACTTATTCTGCTGGGAAGGATAAAATTTAGCCTTAAATAAAATCTGTAAGCCATAATTGATGTGAATAAAAATTATTCTAGTTGGTTGCCAAATAAGTTATTTGATCCAAATATCCAACGATTTCTCATGCATAGGCAGGGAAATTATCCATCAATTTAAAATTCAAAGACCTCAAAAAACAGCTAGTTTCAGCTAAACTGGATGGTGGCTTTAATAACATTTCAAAAAAATCGCATAAAAACACGTATCTTGCTCTAATGGGACAGTGGCTATCCGTCTTGTGTCTTGTGGCTAGAATGGAAAGACCCATACATATCAACTGCAGTTAAGTAGCATATGCACCCAGCAGTTTAGCATGTAGTCAATGTATCCCCTATAGACAGTAATCGTCGCAAATGTCATATCACTTGGCTGACTGCAATTTATATATTTTGGTCATTTGACACGTATGTGCTCTTTGTAGTGCAGGTAATCTAGCGTGAAGACAATTGTCACTTAAGTGTCTCTCAGTAATCTGGAGATTACTGTTCAAACTGGTTTTATAGAAATTGTGTTGATATAATTCTCATACAGTTAATTTTTATTTTTGCTTAAGTATACTGATATCCCATGTAACATAGCATGAAGTCAATAGTCACTTTAGTGTATCTTAGTAACCTATAGTGAAGTCACTTTAAAAGTTTATTTTGCACTGCGCTTTAGAAATTAGTTATTTAACCCACCAGAAGCAATCCATTGTAGAGTTGTCGGAGAAAGATTTGTTTACAAGCTATCGTTTATTGGACTGCCTATGATATGTCTTTTAGCTGACTATATGAGGTCAATTAGCACTCGTACATGTTAAAATAACAAGTTATGTAGCTGATCAAGTTACCACTTAGGTAGCTAGTAAGGTAACTGACGTTTTTTAACGAGTATGTGAATCAAATGCGTTGATTACTTTGGACCAGCTATTAGACAGTCTTATTGTAGTCAATAAGGGTCAGTTGACCCCCTGCTTAGGACAAGCACGTGTTAAAATAACTAGTCACGTAGCTATTGAAGTAACTAGTTCCCACCCTAAATGATGGGTAAAATCACTAGTTCGGGACTGTCTCCTAAAACTGCCCAGCAGTGATGTCAAACATGTATAACCAATCATTGCAGCGATAGTCTACACGATAGTGTGCTGGACTATCAATCTGGGGGTTGCGGGTTCGATTCTCGCCAGAGACTCTGGGTGTATCTGCAGACAAGCAAAACGCTTCGCATTTCTTTAAGCCGGCCGGAGCTTACATCGGTTCAGAATGATCCATGTGTTGCTCCTTTTAACATTACTCCATTAAAACTCCCAGGAATCAAATGGTAGTGTATCACTCCAAATTGAGAGTTCAGACAGCCGCTTCCTGGGCGAATAACTTTTGTTTGATTTGAAAGACCCATACTGTATTGAGATTTATAGCGGTGCCAGTGTCGGTTTCTTGTGAGTGTTGTCCTTTACGACGTTGCTCTATGAGTGAGAGTAACACAAATAACCAGTGGGATTGGTTGCGTTAAATATTGGGTTTGATGTTTGTATGTGGCTCGTAGTACCTTTGCCACGGCAGTCAGGAGCTCCTGGAACTTCGGTTACAGCCTGACTGTTGGTTGTGTTCCGTTGGGAAGTATCATGGTTTAAACTTAAATCGAGAGAAGAGCGTAATCACGGTGTGAAGTTGCATTGCAATCGGATCCCATGATCTGGTGTTGGTCACTTTGACTTTTATTTGTTGTTTAAAATCATAAATAGATGCACTATTCGTCTGTCAGGATTTTTGATCCCGTGACCTGGTGTTGGTCACTTTGATTTTAATTTGATGTTTTACATCATAAATAGATGAATTATTCGTTTGTCAGCTCTTTTTAAATCATGAACGTTTTTTAGAAGAAGAGATCTTGCCAATTTTAAATGTATGCGAATGTCAATGCACAATTTAATTTCACGATAAATCGCATATTTATCTTTCCAAATCAGTTATCGCAAATTAATGATGTTTTCTGACAGAACAAACCTTTGCGTTTGGAGATGTAAGTGCATATACATCTGAATATAGTCGTTTTTATTTATTTGTGCATTTAGGAACCTTATTCATAGTGAATTGGTATATCTTCGGAATAACCAATATATTTACTGATTCCGAAGATATACAAATGTATATGGATATCATATTATTATTGTTATTAGTAGAGAGGCTACATGTACCGCCTTCCATAGTATATTTTGTGCAACCCTTAACGTCATTACAACAGACCCAGGTTTCTTATAAAGAAATCAAAAACTTTCACCCGCGCCATTAAACCCCTACAGAGACTCTTCGTTCTGCACTCACTCTCGCAAAATTTTATGGTATCTAAGACATCTTGTTATATGTACATATATTGAACATGCATACTCATGTTGAAGTTTAATTGTCAGTGAGGACCAACGATATAACGATTATATTTAACTCGTGAGTTTCAAAACACACGATATTTTATAACGTTCTATGTATGCATACCTATACATACATATGTATTGAAGCTAACATGCTTTCAAATTACTAATAAAAAATTAAACCATATATTAAAATGTTAAATAATTTATTAAAGGTGTCATAAAATATTCCAAAACACAATAAATATTATTAGTATTTTTGCAAAAATTCCAACTAAAACCGGACAGCCTATAAATGTCCTACTAATTGAAAAGTTTCTGACATGATAAAAACTTATAAAAAGTCACTCATTCATGATAGAAGTTATGTTCTAATGTACATATACTTTGTCATATAAATAATAAATATAAAATTAATAACTAATTACTAACAACAATGACTAAGTCTTTATAAAATGCTTAGCAGTAGACGTCTAAACCTAAAGATAACAAATGATATATTATGTTCATCACACTACAATAATATTATTTTAAAATTTAAATTATAATTTTCAAAATGACTCATAAGTGACATGCATTTGCAGTTAACTCCAAAGTGTAGGTCAGGTAAAAGTTACAAAATTTTCTGCAAAATTTTAGCAAATATTTTGATAAGAATTTTCAGTTTGCAATTTTATTAGCAGGCTCGGGTCTCATGACTTGTATGTTTATTTGTATTGTTCTTTTTTTATAATTTTGAATAGAAACAATTTTTAATTTTCTTTGATTAGTTTATCAAGACTTAACACGATAATAACAACAACATTAGTTGGAAATAATTTTACCGATGCCACTGCTTTGATAAGAAATCAAGTTGATTATATTCCAACTGAGGCGCCCGTTGAGACGGGCGTACGTGCGTTGATTTATAATTTAAGTAAATTAATGTTTTAAAATGTGAATAAGAAATTCCTAATTACATAAATAAGAAAGAAATTCATTCATCAATTCATCAAATCTAAAATACTCATTGATATTGTTTTTATATATGATTTACTTATCTGAACAATAAGTTATTTATGTTGTTATTAAGATATTGAACATTCCTAGATAATTTCCATTGACCAATCAACCCAATAACCAAGTGTACCAGGCAAACAGTTATGACTCCCAGTTGGACTTTATATTTTAAGATAAAACTTGTTCGTAGGTTTGAAAAAAGTTTAACAAAAATTTAAGATTTATCAAATTTAAGTACTACTCGTTAATTTTCTTTGTTGTGTTAAACAAAAATTTCCATTCTAGTCAGTTGTTAAAACCGGAAATTTATAACACTTTAAAAAATTATCTATTCAGATTTTGATTGTTAAGAAATCAGTAAAAATAATGCACGAAAAACGTAACATTTTAAATTGGTTTGAAAACGTGAATAAAATATATTTATTTTATAAATAATAACAATCACACTTGACCACCACCATCAACAAACAAGATAGCAATTTTTTTCAAATGATTTTAAACTATAATGCAAAGCATATACGAAATATGTTATTATCATTAAACTTTGAGTGGTGGCTTATAAACTATACTCACAGTAGTGGTCACAAAATTAGGTGTAAATTAAGGGAAAAATATTGAAATTTACCTAAACAACATATTAATGAGAATTCAGATTATAATTTTTTGACAAAACTTGTTATCAACAACAAACTTTGATCGTTAATTAATCTTTGTAAATAGAGTACCTACATATCGAATATTTAAAAAAATATTTATAAGAATTTTATTAAATCTAATTTTTTTGTACAAATATTTTTAAAATAACATATTTTAAACAACATGTAAATAAAGACTTACCTTATTTTTTTAATATGTTTTTATTCCAAATCGTATTTAATTTATTAAATAATAAATATGTTTATAGTTCATGACTTTTTAAAAAACACTATTGATTAGCACTTATTTATTATTTATAAATAAGTTAAACTTATTTATTTACTAAGTAACCAACATAAATTGTTATTCATACAAAATGTACTTAGGTATTTTCCTTTCAAATATTTTCGCCGCTTAATTGGCAACATTTCTGTATTATTTACATTTTTCACTATACCCCCTTCCATACATTCTCGCTTAATTGGCAACACTTCTGGATTATTTACATTTTTCACTATACCCCCTCCCATACCAACAAACATCGAACATAGAAAATAAGTAAACAAACGATTAACTAATCGGCAATTACATGACAGAACACTTGACCGACATTTGTAACAACAACAAGAAACCACGAATGCGCGGACATAAGCAACTGCAACAAACACGAAAGGAACACCATTTAAACTTTTGTGACATGTGTAATAAGAATTTTGACTTTACAGCGACTTTTAATGCATTAATTCATTAATTTTCTTTAAACTAAACCTCGAATAATATTTTATTAGCATTTATTTACATTATTATACAATTTTTATTTAATTTGAAGCACTTTTAATAAGGATTTTTTATGAATTTATGAAGGTACTAGGAACTGCATACTACAAAAAATACTTGTTGACTAATTAGAGTAAATATCAAACTATGTACAGTGACTCTCATTAATATTCGGTTTTTATATATCAGTTTCTTAAATCCGAAAATTCTCATTGAATATAATGGCATCTTGTTAATGTTTATTTTTTTTACTTAAAGGTATATATTTAGAGCTCACTTTTCACTAATTGGTTTTAGTTAATATTGAGTGAATCTATTTTAAAAAAATAAGAAACTAAAATACTACAGAAATGCATGCTTCATTAATTAGTTTACCATAAAATTCACCACTGTAAATCTGCATAAATTATTTGTAAAGTTCATTAATTAACATCAAATAAATTGTGTTAGCTGAATAAACATTGTCATTCTCAAGTTATTTTTTATAAAATCCGCTATGAGCGGAAAATTAGTGATTTTCGTTACCAAAAAAATATAAAAATATTGCTGAAATATTGAATATGAAACCAAATACATTATCCGAAGATATAAAAACCAGGTTCGAATTGATTTTAAAAAACAAACTGGGCAGCCAAAAAATCTAATCGAGATAGAAGAGCTCCGTTTTGTTAGAAAATTCAAGGATAAGGCTCACTTAAGTGCCCCCAAAATTGTTACTAAAGTTAAGGGGGAATTTGGAAAGAAAGTTTCAGAAGCAACAATAAGTCACGCCATTAAAAAATTGCCCGAAAAAACCTTTCGTGAATTTAATATCTTTTTTTGGGCAATACGGCCGTTGAATAATGGGTTAAAATTTACTAAGGAGCATATAAAAAAGGATGTAAATAAGTGGGACGTCTTAATAAATCTTAATATTAATTAATTTTGTTGACTTTTAATAACTCGAATAAAAAAAAAAACGAATACTAATGAGAGCCACTGTAGGTTAAAGTGCACAATATAATTATTTGTAAAAAGTAAAAGGAGGAGTGTACCTACGGTATTCTTTGTAATAGAAAAGTATAAGACATTTAATAAAAATGTTATATACAAAAAATGGTGTAAAAAAGGTATCCAAATCCTGTTTAATTTCTGAAAACTAATTTTGGCACTATTCGTCTGATTTTGTCATGTTTTAGACATCAATTTGGCACTAAATATGAATGTTAATATCCCATAAAAGGTGCCAACTCAGCAATCACAGGTGCCAAATCAGCACCATAAATTAGATGCAAACAATTGATTACTTAACGGTGCGTAGTGGTTCACTGATTGGTTCTTAAAGTGTTGTTAATATGAAGCGATAAACATTAATTGTTTACAATACCAGCATTTAAAGAAAACAATAATTATTTTTTAGTATTTCTTGCAAATGGCTTACTTAAAACACTTATTTTAATTTAAAGAAGTGAAAAAACAGGCCACATTTTGTTTATACATATGTGTCTACTTATTTATTATTTTAACTTTTCAACATCAAAATAATACAGTTAATTTAATTATTTTCCTTTGAAAAATATGTAGCTATGTTTCTTTATTTTAATTGCTTTCACCAAAATACTTTTATTTATATTTTGCACATACAAACACCTACGCAGAAACACACATTAAAGAAAAAATGTAAAGAAACAATTAAATAATGATGATGATGATCAATTAACAATTTACAAAAATATTGACAACAACAAACAATAAATACATACATATGTATATGTGAGTACGAGTAAGAAATATAAGAACAAAATTGTGGTCATTAAACTTTTAACTTGTTGTAAACCTTTAATATCTTACACGAAATGAAAGCACATAGCTATTTGTTTAACTTTTAATAAATTTATAAGTTTAAACATATATTATGTATTATATATATTTTATTTTTTAAATTAATGCTAAAAACATTTTATACCTATAGTTTTGATAAATACACAGTCATACATACACACTTTATAAGCAGCTATATGCAGAAATACCGTTATTTAATGTAAACAAAACAAAGACAAGGTTGTTGAATTTACTACTTTCATGATTACAGTTGCTTAAAATAGTAGTAACTGCATTGAAAAGAGTTTAATAAATAAACTCGGCTTTTTACAATGAATTAAATACATACTATTTAGAAATATTTCATCAAATTTTTCAAAATTTCTAACGCGCAAAATTTTAAAATAAAGTATTATTTGATATGTAATACGTTTTCTCGCATATACATATGTTGAAAAAACACCTTTTCTTAGATAATATAAAACATACAAAATATCGGCGAAAAAGTACCTTAAACATATAATTTTTACCAAAGATAATATTTTTTTATGATATTACAAAGTTATTTGAACAGAATATAATTAGAAAAAAGTCTATGTGATAGATAATATATTGAGATATAACTTCTTTGAAACTGCCTACCGACAGCAATATCTATCTGTCTATTAACAACATTTATTAGTTACTAATAATTACCAATTCAGCAAGTAAGGAATTTCATAATAATTAAAAAAAAAACATCAAATCAAATTTTTGCAATTTTGTTATTTTACAAGGTTATTTTTAGCTAAAATATTTTTATGGTTTGTTTCTTTTTTACTATTAAATTATATTTTAATTGTTGTTCGAATGAACATAAAATAAATATTTATTTATTTGAATAAATTAAATTCTGCTGTGTTAAATTTAAAGAAAAATTTTCACAGTTATGATTAGAATCTGTGAAATTGTGAGATTTCGAAGACTTAAAATATCTTTGGAATTTCATAATAGGCACGAGTTATAAAGGTCTAATCATAAATGGCTTAAGTAGTTTAATAAAAAGAGTAAATAGTATAAGTAAACATATGAACATTTAAAGGGGTACGCCCATAATTAGTGTAAAATTATAAAAAATTAAAAAAAAATAAATATTTTCCTTTATTTTGAAGAAATATTTATTTGATTAAATCCACCTTGTACAAGTTTGCTTTTAGCAGGGTATCGATACCACTTTGTATAAATAAATTCGACTTGTAATCTAGCCATACATAATGCAGTGTTCGGCATAAAGAGAACGTGGAAAATAATATAATTATAATGCGTTTTTTACTGTTGTAATCTGATAATCAATATGTACCGACCAATTATTTTTAAATTTTATAGATTTCTCCCTTTCAATTTAAGAAACTTTCAAGTATTTTAAATTATTTTTATTACAATTTAAAATAATTTTATGTTTATTTAAATATGTTTTTTGAAATGTTATTATTAAAATCTATATATTTTACTTAATATTTTAGAATGCTACGGTGTTTGAGGCACTCTAAAACTCATACAGACGATCTGAAGGCCTCGTCCAAAGAAGTAGAACGTAAATGCAGTGATATTCATAAAAATTTTCGTGAAGCGGTCAAAATTTTACTACTTGGCACCGCTGAATCTGGCAAAACTACAATAATTAAACAAATGCGTATTTTACACATCAATGGCTTTTCAGATGAGTAAGTATATAAAATTAGTTTTTAAAAGTAAAGTAAATTAAATTTACTTTAATTTTTTCTTAAAATAGGTACTAATTTGTTTTGTAAATTTTTTAAATTTTTAGTGAACGCCGTGATAAAATTCCCGAAATCTATCAGAATATCCATGAATCTATATACCAACTAGTCCAATATATGACAATATTGGGTCTGGAGTATCAAAGCTGTGCCAGCAAACACAGTGCGTCCTATATTTTAACAATGGGAGAAACGGCGCCCGAATATATGAATGAGGTAAGAGTTGTATTCTATAGTAATAGTAAATATTACAAAAAGCAAATAATGATTTGTATAAAATATAACAAGTAGTATGGAAATTTTTTGTTTAAACAATACTACTATTAATTTTATTGTTTCTTTTCTACAATATTTGAAGTATCTATCTGCGTATTTTCAATTGGTTCATGTGTTAAGCAAATGTTAGTTGTAGTATTTTTTTGTTTTCAATGAGTATCTATCTCTTTGCTCTCTATTGTTTTTATTTATTAATATTTATTTTATTTAATTTTTCCGCTTAGAATTGTTTTATACTTAGTTTGTTTGCAAAACGTATTAAAATTATAAATAATGGGTTGAGTTTCCTTACATGTGTTTACTAACACTGTGCCAAAACTGCATAAACATGTAGGGTTTGTGTATACACTAAATTAGTAAAGACAATACCGTTATAAGTATAAACGTGAGAAAGTACTCTCTCTCTCTTGTATAAATTGCTAGATTAAATCAAAATGGTGGCTTAAACTAGTTAGTGCTGCCCATTTAATACACTTACTTTAAAACGCCAATTAGTTATTTTGACAGCTGGTATTTTTGCTGGTAAAACAAATTAAAAATAATATTTAAATAATAAATATAAATAGAAATTAAAATAAATATTTATTATTATATGTATACAAAGCCAAAATATCAAAACATTCCATAAACTAAGCATAAATTTATCAAAAATAATTTTATAAAAATTTAAAGGCTTTATTAACTAAATACCTATAAATGATATTAACGCTTTTTAAAACAAAAATCAACCACCTTTAAATTGCTTTTATAGTATGTATCTTTGACAGAAGCCCAATGATACAAATAACACTGTTTTTTTTGTTTTTTTTTTTTTTTTTTTCTTATCCACAAGTGTTTCATTATTAAGTTTTGCTTATTAAACACAAAATACACAAAAAATTAACACACACAAACAGAAATAATATCAACAAAACCAAGAAGTTTAAATACAAATAGCAGAAAAACTTGTGTTTAAACAAAAATAAAAAGTAAACATTGGTATTTAAAGTATTAAAATAAAACCACAGAAAATTGACACTTGCCTGCCTCATTTGCGTCATTTATAATAATCAATTTTCGAAAATCTTAATTTTCAACACATTAAATTCGTTTATAAAGATCTAATAAACAAATAAGCTAAAAGTACTCAAATATTAAATTAAAATTCCTATAAGGCAACCGGCCCACAAATCCAGACCCCTTTATAATATACCTTTTCATTTAAAGGGATAATTATGAGTATACAAAATTAGTTTATCATTTGTGCAGCTGTCATAAATAAGCTTTTACGATTAGCAAGATGTCCAAGACAACTTGATAAATATATACCTACATTATTTTTAATTAGATAATGAAAATAATACACATAAAGATAAAAATAAATAACTGATGTTTTTTGAACGCTTTAACATCATCAGTTAATTTGTTTGACATTCATTCGGCTGATGAAACAGCTTAAAATGATTAAATCAGTGGAACTAGAGTGTCTCTATTTCAGTGACCTCTCTATTTGTTTCAAGTGGTCTATGAGGTTTAATGAACTATATACATATATATTGTTGTTTATCATGTTATGTTCTAAATATCTACTTGGATGTTAGTATTTTTTAAGTGCAATTTTTAATCGTTGTTTATTTAGTGATTAGTTAATCGCTAGACATATTTTAGGGTAAAGTATAATAATCAGGGCAAGGATTTCTATGCACTAAAAAACTAAAAATATGCGCTTATAATATGCACTATAAAGAGAGAAAATATGCACTAAAAATGACAAAAATATGCAATAAAAACAAGTTTTATATGAAATATATTTATTAATAAAAGACAGATATAAATTTCAGGTCACATTTTCAATATATATGTACATGTAAAGAAGTATAAAAGGTTTTAAATATATTTTTTCAAAGTAAAAATAAGAAAATTCATGTATGTATGTAAATTATACAATATTTATTTAAAAAAAAAATCAGTCAGTTATTTATTTTCATGCTACAAAATTACTTAATTTGGAATTCCATTTGTATAAACATATACATTTTTTTCTAAATTTCCAAAAAGAAAACTTTGTCTGATCGGACGAAAAAAGCTTTAATACATTGAAAATGTACGCTCAACGTCAACAGAAGTTAAAGGGCATATTTAAATGAAGCCAGTTCAATTGGAGAATATTCATCTTCAATTTGATTTTCTTCATTAAAATTGCTATCTAATATGTCAAAAAATTTTTGTATTATATGAAATCCAGTATTTTTCTGTAATTTATTCTTTAGTTTTGTTTTAATTTGGTAAGAAATTTCTCCGTTTACATTATTAATTTTATTGGCAGCATCATCAATTAATTAATTTTACTTGTGCATTCAGCGAATTGAATCCCTGTAGTTTAGTAATAGTTTCAGAAATGAAGATGCATTTTGAGCACAGAAATGCTAATTGGCTTTAATATTATGTGTCACAAAGAGAACAATGTCGAAAAGTCGATATAAAAAATGTTCGAAAATCGAAAAGTAGACAATTTCAAAAAGACTTTTTCTTTCAACAATAGAATTCTAGTGTCAATATATTTACTATTTTTACAACACTAAATAGAGTTGCCCAATATATGTATATACAGTGTACAATGATATAAAAATATGTCCAAAAGAAAATTAAATATGCAATAAAATGGAAAAATATGCTAAATATATGCATTTAAAAGTAAAATATGCAAAATATGCATTTATAACAAAATATGCAAAAATATGCAACAACAAATCGATGCCATTTTGTTGCAAATTCTTCGATTCGTAAAGATAAATTGTCAAAAGTGATTTTGAGTTACTGACTACAAACATGCATTTGCATAGAAATCCTTGCCCTGATAATAATCAATTGTGTGCTTTCTATATTATGGTCTTAAAAACTCTTTAACGTTTTCATTTAGATTACGGAAAGTGTCTATGGTAAGACGTTCTTTGTAGAGATACAGGATGGGTGTGTTTGTTTGGCTTGATTTCGAGAGGCTGTATAAAGGGTCTTCCTCCAGTATGAGCGGATATCTAAGTCGAACACTCATGTATGTAGACTGTTTAAAATTCAGGATATGGATATTTAGCTTAGATCCAAGAGACCTTAAGAATTGTGTATTCATCGATGGATCACAGATGGAGCAGGTAGCAAGTCTTGTAGACTCTTCGACGAATGCAGCGTCTTTGATTCCGGTGGCCTTTAAAACCTCGGAATTGGAGGGGGATAGGTGACTATCTCCGTTAACAGCCAGGCAGCACTATAGTCACAAGGTAAAATCCAAATTAGTGGACGACTGTATGTGGGCCCAGGTTGTGTCACGGACAAGTGAAGAGCTGGGAACTGTAGATCATATTACCTTTCATTATTATTTGTCAGCTGCCAAAGATTCCTAGTATATTTTATGATTTCTTAAGAGAATTAGGTGGTTTAATAACAGATAACATGGTTATCTTAGCGCTTTTACTCTAACGATCACCTACTCAGAATATTGGTAGTTATTGTTAATAATTTCAGAACGCTTCTCGTAAAAACGTAAAATTTAATTTACGTTTCGACATTGCCAGATCATAAAAAGGATACGTGATCATCAATAAGAGTATTTTTATATTAAAACACAACATTTTTAAGTCCCCTTTGGAAAACTTATTATAGTAAAGAATTTCTTAATCCAGAAAACATAGAAATTCCCACCACAATCAAATTGATTTCAATCAATACAATTTTTTTTATAACATCTCTCATAAATTTCCTTATTTATAACATGTAATGGGGCAAACCGCATAAACAAAATTTATAAAAAAAAACCTATTGAAAATATAATTTTTAATAAATCTTAACCACCTACAAGATAAAAAAAATCCACTAAAAATTATACCAATTACAAGCCAACATTAATAATAAATAGAATCACAATTGACTCATTTTGATATACAACTTAAATAAATCGTCAACGATATTGGCGTTATGGTATATGACAAGTGATAAGATTATAATGCGACACTGTCGTACGTTCATAGTAGAAATATTCGTTGTTGTTTTATTTACTATTTTTTATTTTTTTTTTTTGGGAAAATACGTTTATTATACTTCATTGTAGTTGCTGTTCAAGAGTATTATACTATATATATACATATATATTTAATTTAGAATGTTTAAAACAATATTAATTATAAAATACAATTTTTTTATATTTGCAGGAATATTGTGATCATGTCATGACATTGTGGAATGATGTGGGTATACGCACATGTTTTGAACGCTCGAATGAATTTCCTTTATCCGATAGTACTAAATAGTAAGTATCTGTTCTTGGCCTACACACATAGTACAGACACGTTTCAGGGTTGCATTTGAGAGGTAAAACCTCTACTCTACTAAATGCAACCTTGTCAATTGTTTTGAACTCTCTTCCTCTTTAAAACCCTCGAAATATTAATTCATGTATATTTTTGTTTTTAACTTTCCTTGTTGCAGTTTTTTGGATAACTTTGATCGCATCTCAGACTTTCACTATATACCTTCCACCGAGGACATTTTACACAGTCGCAAAATAACCACTGGTATCCACAATATATCCTTTCGTGTGGAAATTCCTAAGAACATGGGTGGCGGTGAGCAAATCTTTCACATGTACGATGTTGGCGGTCAGCGTGATCAGCGCAACAAATGGATACAAGTATTCGAGGGTATACAGGCTGTACTATTTCTAATCTCCTGCAGTGATTTCGATCAAACGCTAAGAGAAGATCCTACACAAAATCGTTTGCAAGAGGCTTTAAATCTGTTTCGAGGAGTTTGGCAAAATCGCTTCTTGGCCTCAGCCGGCCTCATTGTGTTCCTCAACAAACAGGACATAATGGAGCGTAAAATAAGAGCGGGCAAACATATTGTCGATTATTTTCCCGAATTTCAAGAATTCCGCAATAGTCCCCAGGCGGAGAGTTATTTCGATGAGTGTGATTGGACGAAAAAGTTTATTAAACAAAAACTTATTGACATTACACAAGAGCCCGTGAAACGGCCGTCGCGTAATCACATGCATAACTCGAAACGTGAGTGTTATTATCATTTTACCGTGGCCACCGATACCAGTTGCATACGAAAGGTGTTCAATGATGTCCATCAAATGATATTACACGAGAATATGGCCTCTATGGATCTGTTTTGATAATAGCCGAATGTATATACATAGAATAGAAATTATGTAATTTTAATACAATACAAACTAACATGGACTGTGATTTTTTTCAATTAAGTTGTAGTTTTAAGACAAAAAAAAAGAAACTTAATGTAAGAAAAAAATATTTAATAAGTCTTCATTTCATTAGCAAATACATTGTATGTATATAAATATTACATTTAAGTATGCATTGAGTAAGTAGCAGGCTTGGATCTCGGAACTAGGGATTTCTCCTCTATCTAAAATATTAGTATCTCTAGTGCAAATCCTAATTTCAAAGTTTAGAATATTTTGATGTGAGACCACGCCTGCTACCTGTAAAATTAGTTTATATATCAATAAGTATTTAATAATTATTGTAAATATTTAAGAATAGTTACATAATTAGTTTACTTTTTGTACATAAATTTGAATATATATTTGATAACTAACAATCACATTTGTAATAAATAAAAAAATGCACATGAAATATTTAAATTTACACAAATATTTATTTTATGCTTTTTTAATTAATAGAGATTTTAATTACTGAGTAGATAATATCAAACATAGGGATGGAACAAATTGTTATAGGCAAACCTCGATACATTTACATTATAAAAACTTAAGAAATTTTGGAAATGTAATAATAGGGAAAAT
This sequence comes from Calliphora vomitoria, assembly GCA_942486065.2. NCBI lineage: Eukaryota > Metazoa > Arthropoda > Insecta > Diptera > Calliphoridae > Calliphora > Calliphora vomitoria. The sequence goes on along the minus strand of OW818031.2, from coordinate 26,810,138 downwards.
AACAAGATTTGTGAAGCTTGATCTTTAATCACTCATATCGCACTCGTTCACCAACATCAATATTAGAAAGATATTGATGTTGGTGAACGTATTCCGATTACTCTTTCATCTCGAAAACCATCGATCGATATGTGATCACTCATAATTCTCACCAAAAATTGATATTTTCTATGAAAAACTCAAAATATCTTAAATCGTTAATAACTTTGTAAATAAGCGTTTAATTAAGAAAAGGAGCTCGATCTATGATCACTCATATTTCTCACCAAAAATAGATATTTTCTATAAAAACCTCAAAATATCTTAATTCGTTAATAACTTTGTAAATAAGCGTTTAATTAAGAAAAGAAGCTCGATCTGTGATCACTCATATTTCTCACCAAAATTCGATATTTTTTATGAAGAAACTCAAAATGTCTTAAATCTTTAATTACTTTGTAAATATGCGTTTAATTAAGAAAAGGAGCTCGATCTGTGATCACTCATATTTCTCACTAAAAATCGATATTTTCTATGAAAAACTCAAAATATCTTAAATCGTTAATAACTTTGTAAATAAGCGTTTAATTAAGAAAAGGAGCTCGATCTGTGATCACTCATATTTCTCACCAAAAATCGATATTTTCTATGAAAAACTCAAAATATCTTAATTCGTTAATAGCTTTGTAAATAAGCGTTCAATTAAGAAAAGGATTTCGATCTGTGATCACTCAAATATCGATATTTTCTATGAAAAACTCAAAATATCTTAAATCGTTAATAACTTTGTAAATAAGCGTTTAATTAAGAAAAGGAGCTCGATCTGTGATCACTCATATTTCTCACCAAAAATAGATATTTTCTATGAAAAACTCAAAATATCTTAAATCGTTAATAACTTTGTAAATAAGCGTTTAATTAAGAAAAGGAGCTCGATCTGTGATCACTCATATTTCTCACCAAAAATAGATATTTTCTATGAAAAACTCAAAATATCTTAAATCGTTAATAACTTTGTAAATAAGCGTTTAATTAAGAAAAGGAGCTCGATCTGTGATCACTGATATTTCTCACCAAAAATCGATATTTTAATAAAGAAAAGGAGCTCCATCTGTGATCACTGATATTTCTCACCAAAAATCTATATTTTCTATGAAAAACTCAAAATATCTTAAATCGTTAATAACTTTGTAAATAAGCGTTTTATAAAAAAAAGGAGCTCGATCTGTGATCACTAATATTTCTCACCAAAAATCGATATTTTAATAAAGAAAAGGAGCTCCATCTGTGATCACTGATATTTCTCACCAAAAATCGATATTTTCTATGAAAAACTCAAAATATCTTAAATCGTTAATAACTTTGTAAATAAGCTTTTAATTAAGAAAAGGAGCTCGATCTGTGATCACTCATATTTCTCACCAAAAATCGATATTTTATATGAAAAACTTAAAATATCTTAAATCGTTAATAACTTTGTAAATAAGCGTTTTATAAAAAAAAGGAGCTCGATCTGTGATCACTCATATTTCTCACCAAAAATCGATATTTTCTATGAAAAACTTAAAATATTTCAAATCGTTAATAACTTTGTAAATAAGCGTTTAATTAAGAAAAGGAGATCGATCTGTGATCACTGATATGTCTCACAAAAATTCTATATTTTCTATGAAAAACTCAAAATATCTTAAATCGTTAATAACTTTGTAAATAAGCGTTTAATTAAGAAAAGGAGCTCGATCTGTGATCACTCATATTTCTCACCAAAAATAGATATTTTCTATGAAAAACTCAAAATATCTTAAATCGTTAATAACTTTGTAAATAAGCGTTTAACTAAGAAAGGGAGCTCGATCTGTGATCACTCATATTTCTCACCAAAAATCGATATTTTCTATGAAAAACTTAAAATATTTCAAATCGTTAATAACTTTGTAAATAAGCGTTTAATTAAGAAAAGGAGATCGATCTGTGATCACTGATATATCTCACCAAAATTCTATATTTTCTATGAAAAACTCAAAATATCTTAAATCGTTAATAACTTTGTAAATAAGCGTTTTATAAAAAAAAGGAGCTCGATCTGTGATCACTCATATTTCTCACCAAAAATCTATATTTTCTATGAAAAACTCAAAATATCTTAAATCGTTAATAACTTTGAAAATAAGCGTTTAATTAAGAAAAGAAGCTCGATCTGTGATCACTCATATTTCTCGCCAAAAATCGATATTTTTATGAAAAACTAAAAATATCTTAAATCGTTAATAACTTTGTAAATAAGCGTTTAATTAAGAAAAGAAGCTCGATCTGTGATCACTCATATTTCTCACCAAAAATCGATATTTTCTATGAAAAACACAAGATATCTCAATTCGTTAATAACTTTGTAAATAAACGTTTATCTAAGAAAAGGAGCTCGATCTGTGATCACTCATATTTCTCACCAAAAATCGATATTTTCTATGAAAAACTTAAAATATCTTAAATCTTTAATAATTTTGTAAATATGCGTTTAATTAAAAAAAGGAGCTCGATCTGTGATCACTCATATTTCTCACTAAAAATCGATATTTTCTATGAAAAACTCAAAATATCTTAAATCGTTAATAACTTTGTAAATAAGCGTTTAATTAAGAAAAGGAGCTCGATCTGTGATCACTGATATTTCTCACCAAAAATCGATATTTTCTATGAAAAATTCAAAATATCTTAAATCGTTAATAACTTTGTAAATAAGCGTTTAATTAAGAAAAGGAGAACGATCTATGATCACTCATATTTCTCACCAAAAATCTATATATTCTATGAAAAAATCGATATTTTCTATGAAAAATTCAAAATATCTTAAATCGTTAATAACTTTGTAAATAAGCGTTTAATTAAGAAAAGGAGAACGATCTATGATCACTCATATTTCTCACCAAAAATCTATATATTTTATGAAAAACTCAAAATATCTTAAATCGTTAATAACTTTTTAAATAAACGTTTAATAAAGAAAAGGACCTCGATCTGTGATCACTCATATTTCTTACCAAAAATCGATATTTTCTATGAAAAACTTAAAATATCTTAATTCGTTAATAACTTTGTAAATAAGCGTTTAATTAAGAAAAGGAGCTCGATGTGTGATCACTCATATTTCTCACCAAAAATCAATATTTTCTATGAGAAATTCAAAATATCTTAAATCGTTAATAACTTTGTAAATAAGCGTTTAATTAAGAAAAGGAGAACGATCTATGATCACTCATATTTCTCACCAAAAATCGATATTTTCTATGAAAAACTTAAAATATCTTAAATCGTTAATAACTTTGTAAATAAGCGTTTAATTAAGAAAAAGAGCTCGATCTGTGATCACTCATATTTCTCACTAAAAATCGATATTTTCTATATAAAACTCAAAATATCTTAAATCGTTAATAACTTTGTAAATAAACGTTTAATTAAGAAAAGGAGCTCGATCTGTGATCACTCATATTTCTCACTAAAAATCGATATTTTCTATGAAAAACTCAAAATATCTTAAATCGTTAATAACTTTGTAAATAAGCGTTTAATTACGAAAAGGAGCTCGATCTGTGATCACTCATATTTCTCACCAAAAATCGATATTTTCTATGAAAAACTCAAAATATCTTAAATCGTTAATAACTTTGTAAATAAACGTTTAATTAAGAAAAGGAGCTCGATCTGTGATCACTCATATTTCTCACCAAAAATCGATATTTTCTATGAAAAACTCAAAATATCTTAAATCGTTAATAACTTTGTAAATAAACGTTTAATTAAGAAAAGGAGCTCGATCTGTGATCACTCATATTTCTCACCAAAAATCGATATTTTCTATGAAAAACTCAAAATATCTTAAATCGTTAATAACTTTGTAAATAAGCGTTTAATTAAGAAAAGGAGCTCGATCTGTGATCAATCATATTTCTCACCAAAAATCGATATTTTCTATGAAAAACTTAAAATATCTTAAATCGTTAATAACTTTGTAAATAAGTGTTTAATTAAGAAAAGGAGCTCGATCTGTGATCACTCATATTTCTCACCAAAAATCGATATTTTCTATGAAAAACTTAAAATATGTTAAATCGTTAATAACTTTGTAAATAAGTGTTTAATTAAGAAAAGGAGCTCGATGTGTGATCACTCATATTTCTCACCAAAAATCGATATTTTCTATCGTTAATAACTTTGTAAATAAGCGTTTAATTAAGAAAAGGAGCTCGATCTGTGATCACTCATATTTCTCACCAAAAATCAATATTTTCTATGAAAAACTCAAAATATCTTAAATCGTTAATAACTTTGTAAATAAGCGTTTAATTAAGAAAAGGAGCTCGATCTGTGATCACTCAAATATCGATATTTTCTATGAAAAACTCAAAATATCTTAAATCGTTAATAACTTTGTAAATAAACGTTTAATTAAGAAAAGGAGCTCGATCTGTGATCACTCATATTTCTCACTAAAAATCGATATTTTCTATGAAAAACTTAAAATATCTTAAATCGTTAATAACTTTGTAAATAAGCGTTTAATTAAGAAAAGGAGCTCGATCTGTGATCACTGATATTTCTCACCAAAAATCGATATTTTCTATGAAAAATTCAAAATATCTTAAATCGTTAATAACTTTGTAAATAAGCGTTTAATTAAGAAAAAGAGCTCGATCTGTGATCACTCATATTTCTCACTAAAAATCGATATTTTCTATATAAAACTCAAAATATCTTGAATCGTTAATAACTTTGAAAATAAGCGTTTAATTAAGAAAAGGAGCTCGATCTGTGATCACTCATATTTCTCACCAAAAATCGATATTTTCTATGAAAAACTCAAAATATCTTAAATCGTTAATAACTTTGTAAATAAACGTTTAATAAAGAAAAGGACCTCGATCTGTGATCACTCATATTTCTCACCAAAAATCGATATTTTCTATGAAAAACTCAAAATATCTTAAATCGTTAATAACTTTGTAAATAAGCGTTTAATTAAGAAAAGGAGCTCGATCTGTGATCACTCATATTTCTCACCAAAAATCGATATTTTTTATGAAAAACTCAAAATATCTTAAATCGTTAATAACTTTGTAAATAAGCGTTTAATTAAGAAAAGGAGCTCGATCTGTGATCACTCATATTTCTCACCAAAAATCGATATTTTCTATGAAAACCTCAAAATATCTTAAATCGTTAATAACTTTGTAAATAAGCGTTTAATTAAGAAAAGGAGCTCGATCTGTGATCACTCATATTTCTCACCAAAAATCAATATTTTCTATGAAAAACTCAAAATATCTTAAATCGTTAATAACTTTGTAAATAAGCGTTTAATTAAGAAAAGGAGCTCGATCTGTGATCACTCAAATATCGATATTTTCTATGAAAAACTCAAAATATCTTAAATCGTTAATAACTTTGTAAATAAACGTTTAATTAAGAAAAGGAGCTCGATCTGTGATCACTCATATTTCTCACTAAAAATCGATATTTTCTATGAAAAACTCAAAATATCTCAAATCGTTAATAACTTTGTAAATAAGCGTTTAATTAAGAAAAGGAGCTCGATCTGTGATCACTCATATTTCTCACCAAAAATCTTTATATTTTATGAAAAACTCAAAATATCTTAAATCGTTAATAACTTTTTAAATAAACGTTTAATTAAGAAAAGGACCTCGATCTGTGATCACTCATATTTCTTACCAAAAATCGATATTTTCTATGAAAAACTCAAAATATCTTAAATCGTTAATAACTTTGTAAATAAGCGTTTAATTAAGAAAAGGAGCTCGATCTGTGATCACTGATATTTCTCACCAAAAATCGATATTTTCTATGAAAAATTCAAAATATCTTAAATCGTTAATAACTTTGTAAATAAGCGTTTAATTAAGAAAAGGAGAACGATCTATGATCACTCATATTTCTCACCAAAAATCGATATTTTCTATGAAAAACTTAAAATATCTTAAATCGTTAATAACTTTGTAAATAAACGTTTAATAAAGAAAAGGACCTCGATCTGTGATCACTCATATTTCTCACCAAAAATCGATATTTTCTATGAAAAACTCAAAATATCTTAAATCGTTAATAACTTTGTAAATAAGCGTTTAATTAAGAAAAGGAGCTCGATCTGTGATCACTCATATTTCTCACCAAAAATCGATATTTTCTATGAAAAACTTAAAATATCTTAAATCGTTAATATCTTTGTAAATAAGCGTTTAATTTAGAAAAGGAGCTCGATGTGTGATCACTGATATTTCTCACCAAAAATCGATATTTTCTATGAAAAATTCAAAATATCTTAAATCGTTAATAACTTTGTAAATAACCGTTTAATTAAGAAAAGGAGAACGATCTGTGATCACTCATATTTCTCACCAAAAATCGATATTTTCTATGAAAACCTCAAAATATCTTAAATCGTTAATAACTTTGCAACTAAGCGTTTAATTAAGAAAAGCAGCTCGATCTGTGATCACTCATATTTCTCACAAAAAATCGATATTTTCTTTGAAAAACTCAAAATATCTTGAATCGCTAATAACTTTGTAAATAAGCGTTTAATTAAGAAAAGGAGCTCGATCTGTGATCACTCATATTTCTCACCAAAAATCGATATTTTCTTTGAAAAACTCAAAATATCTTGAATCGCTAATAACTTTGTAAATAAGCGTTTAATTAAGAAAAGGAGCTCGATCTGTGATCACTCATATTTCTCACCAAATATCGATATTTTCTATGAAAAACTCAAAATATCTTAGTTCGTTAATACCTTTGTAAATAAGCGTTTAATTAAGAAAAGAAGCTCGATCTGTGATCACTCATATTTCTCACCAAAAATCTATATATTCTATGAAAAACTCAAAATATCTTAAATCGATAATAACTTTGTAAATAAGCGTTTAATTAAGAAAAGGAGCTCGATCTGTGATCACTCATATTTCTTACCAAAAATCTATATTTTCTATGAAAACCTCAAAATATCTTAAATCGATAATAACTTTGTAAATAAGCGTTTAATTATGCAAAGGAGCTCGATCTGTGATCACTCATATTTCTCACCAAAAATCTATATATTCTATGAAAAACTCAAAATATCTTAAATCGATAATAACTTTGTAAATAAGCGTTTAATTAAGAAAAGGAGCTCGATCTGTGATCACTCATATTTCTTACCAAAAATCTATATTTTCTATGAAAACCTCAAAATATCTTAAATCGTTAATAACTTTGCAACTAAGCGTTTAATTAGGAAAAGCAGCTCGATCTGTGATCACTCATATTTCTCACAAAAAATCGATATTTTCTATGAAAAACTCAAAATATCTTAAATCTTTAATAACTTTGTAAATAAGCGATCTGTGATCACTCATATTTCTCACCAAAAATCGATATTTTCTATGAAAAACTCAAAATATCTTAAATCGTTAATAACTTTGTAAATAAACGTTTAATTAAGAAAAGGAGCTCGATCTGTGATCACTGATATTTCTCACCAAAAATCGATATTTTCTATGAAAAATTCAAAATATCTTAAATCGTTAATAACTTTGTAAATAAGCGTTTAATTAAGAAAAGGAGAACGATCTATGATCACTCATATTTCTCACCAAAAATCGATATTTTCTATGAAAAACTTAAAATATCTTAAATCGTTAATAACTTTGTAAATAAGCGTTTAATTAAGAAAAAGAGCTCGATCTGTGATCACTCATATTTCTCACTAAAAATCGATATTTTCTATATAAAACTCAAAATATCTTGAATCGTTAATAACTTTGAAAATAAACGTTTAATTAAGAAAAGGAGCTCGATCTGTGATCACTCATATTTCTCACTAAAAATCGAAATTTTCTATGAAAAACTCAAAATATCTTAAATCGTTAATAACTTTGTAAATAAGCGTTTAATTAAGAAAAGGAGCTCGATCTGTGATCACTCATATTTCTCACCAAAAATGGATATTTTCTATGAAAAACTCACAATATCTTAAATCGTTAATAACTATGTAAATAAGCGTTAAGAAAAGGAGCTCGATCTGTGATCACTCATACTTCTCACCAAAAATCCATATTTTCTATGAAAAACTCAAAATATCTTAATAAATAAATCGTTAATAACTTTGTAAATAAGCGTTTAATTAAGAAAAGGAGCTCGATCTGTGATCACTCATATTTCTCACCAAAAATCGATATTTTTTATGAAAAACTCAAAATATCTTGAATCGTTAATAACTTTGTAAATAAGCGTTTAATTAAGAAAAGGAGCTCGATCTGTGATCACTGATATTTCTCACCAAAAATAGATATTTTCTATGAAAAACTTAAAATATCTTAAATCGTTAATAACTTTGTAAATAAGTGTTTAATTAAGAAAAGGAGCTCGATCTGTGATCACTCATATTTCTCACCAAAAATCCATATTTTCTATGAAAAACTCAAAATATCTTAATAAATAAATCGTTAATAACTTTGTAAATAAGCGTTCAATTAAGAAAAGGAACTCGATCTGTGATCACTCATATTTCTCACCAAAAATCGATATTTTCTATGAAAAACTTAAAATATGTTAAAATATGTTATTTACAAAGTTATTAACACTTTGTAAATAAGCGTTTAATTAAGAAAAGGAGCTCGATCAGTGATCACTTATATTTCTCACCAAAAATAGATATTTTCTATGAAAAACTCAAAATATCTTAAATCGTTAATAACTTTGTAAATAAGCGTTTAATTAAGAAAAGGATCTCGATCTGTGATCACTCAAATATCGATATATTCTATGAAAAAACTCAAAATATCTTAGTTCGGTAATAACTTTGAAAATAAGCGTTTAATTAAGAAAAGGAGCTCGATCTGTGATCACATATTTCTCACTAAAAATCGATATTTTCTATGAAAAAACTCAAAATGTCTTAAATCTTTAATAACTTTGTAAATGAGCGTTTAATCAAGAAAAGGAGCTCGATCTGTGATCACTCATATTTCTCACCAAAAATAGATATTTTGTACGAAAAACTCAAAATGTCTTAAATCGTTAATAACTTTGTAAATAAGCGTTTAATTAAGAAAAGGAGCTCGATCTGTGATCACTCATATTTCTCACCAAAAATCTATATTTTCTATGAAAAACTCAAAATATCTTAAATCGTTAATAACTTTGTAAATAAGCGTTTAATTAAGAAAAGGAGCTCGATCTGTGATCACTCATATTTCTCACCAAAAATAGATATTTTCTTTGAAAAACTCAAAATATCTTGAATCGTTAATAACTTTGTAAATAAGCGTTTAATTAAGAAAAGGAGCTCGATCTGTGATCACTCATATTTCTAATATTGTACAACGAATAAAATTTGTCGATGTTCTTTCATTTCTCCTCGCACAATAATTCTAAAAATAACGGATTGCTACAAGTTTCTTCTTCCTAAAGATATGCAACATTTTATTTGAATTTTATTAAAATTGTTTACCATTGTTCACAATAACGTATGTTCCTGTGAATGTATGTATACTAATCATTCACACAAAATTTTCTGCGCCATTTAAAAAGTTTTTATATTTAACGGAAATTGTGGTGAATGAAGTTATATTTATTATTATTTATTATCAAACCAATTTTAATAATATTTTATTAAACCAGGCATCGGTAACAGTTATTACGATTTTATTATATTTATTATTTTTTTTTCTAGCAGAAATTAAAAAGTTATTTTTTTATTTTAACACAAATTATACATATCAGCTGGGGTTTCAGTAGTAGTTAGATTAAATAAAAAATACAATAGAAAAAAATATATATTATCGGTCTAATTCATAATAAATAAAACAAACTTTTTTTGTCAAGTGGGTCGGTCCTACAAAAAATATTTGTTTCCTGCAAAGATTCGGTCCATTCTTCTAAATATTTCACTGAAGTTTCATAAAATGTTTGTATGTATATCTTTTTCAAATTTATTTCGTAGGTCAGGCTCCGATTCTTCCATTTGCGTATTTTACTCCGTCTATTTAATGGGATAATATAGGTTATTTAATTGAAATTTTATTTGATCTTTTGTTGTCAAGTCAAAATTGTCTGAGTAAAAAATCACTAACAATTTTGTCATAACGAAGCAATAACTAATAAATGGAGACTATTATATATACACCTAATAATTTTGTTTTTACTTCGATGTTATTATTTCTTTGGAGGTTCGATTCTAACTAAAGGCTGGGTTAACCGACCGTTGATGTAATGTAACCGTAATGTTGACTTAACGTAAGACTTTATTAGTGCGATTATAGAACATTAAAAACGTGTCATGTTTTTGACATAACCAAACAAAATATAGCCGAAACTATATTTGTTGTATATACTTTCATTGTCCTGTGCCAATAAAATCAATTTTGTTCGTCGTTCATAAAGATAAATTTAATACGTTTTGTTTAATTTAAAATTTTTCTTTAATTTGATTGAAATTTTCAAAATTTAAACAGCTGTTTGAAGGTGTTATCAACACAATTGTTTTAAATACTGTTCAAGCGACTTTATAATTTTTTTCTGCGATTTTAAAAAAAATTATTAAACTTTGTTTGGTAATAGTACTTACATATAAACCGTATTTATTTACACATAATGTATATATTATGTAAATATTATTTATTACCTTGTCATACGGACTTTATTTTTTAAAGGTCCAATAACTTAAAAATTAATTAATATTGTATTGTATTTTATACTAAGGGCCATTATTATAACTTGCCTTTTTGTTCATAATAGTAAAAAGTAGACTTTAAGGGTACCTTTTTATATTGCTTAAAGTTAACTTTTACTATTTCGAACATAAAGGCAAGTTGTAATAAAGGACCTAACGCTGCAGCCACACGATCAAGTTTTTCTTGATAGTCTTTTACATATATTGTTTGTCAAAATTATAAAAAATTGAGAGCTGTGACGTAGGCTGCACGCAACTTGAAAACAATTTTAGTACAAATTGTTCGCAAAAATGTAATCAGCTGTTTTCTTGATTGTAAATTGAAACACTAAATTGAATGCAAGTTCGTTTCAATTCTTAAAAGTGTGAGTGTATTAGTAACAAATTGTGAGTGTATTAAAACTTGAAAGGCAAAACTTGATCGTGTAACCCCCAAGTAAGTATAGTTAATTTGTGTATACAAAATATTAATTTAATATTATGAAACTTAAATACTTTCGCCGATTATTATTAGTATACATTTTATAAATGCTTGTATGAATTAATATGTATAATAAGTACATTACATTACAAAGTTTTGTTTTTTATTTATGTATTTATACTTATTATTGAAATATTTAAAACATTTTTAGAACATTGAAAATATTTTTAAGCGTTTTGTGCAAAATAAGTATTTTTTATACAAGACTTAATATTAAAAAGTTGACAACACTGTTAGTAAATGTCACGTAGAAACGTAAAGAAATTCTGTTTTTAACAGGTTCAGACGTTACAGAAATTAAAACAAAAAATGAATGTTAACGTGTTTAATGGAATTTTGGTCGTAAAGTGCAAGTTCGTTCCACATACTCATGTTTATGGACTACTTACAACATATCAATGAACGCAACACGAATAATGCACTTATATATCCCAATATAAAATTTAAAAAATCAGGTTTACACTTAAAAATAATTCGTCACAATTCCTGCACACAGTATCAAAATAAAACTGTCAATTTTCAAAGACAATAAAAAATAAATGCTATAACCGAACTTGTTTTAATCTATTTAGTTATTCAATATTTTTGTGTTGCGACACTGGTGTCCCTGTGGTCGTCAAAGGGTTAATAGTGATGAGTCAGTGACAAAAAGTGATCTCCTCCAAAAAAATGTAAAAAGGTTGCTTATTTATTATGGTTTCTATTGTTACCTAACTTTTAAATAAATGCCAGTTTAATTAAATTACGTTTTTTTTAATTTGACTCTTTCACCAGATAAAGAAATATTTTTAAACAGAAATTAAAAAACTTGATATTTCAATTAAATAAAAATACGAGTACCTATCAATAATAAATATATAATAATAAAATAGTATGCATGTGGCGAATAATTATGACGATATCTGGTTTTAAATTGAGAGAAATGGTTCCCCACATTTTAGTAGATCATAAAGAAAGAAAGAAACTGCAATTAGATCTAGATTTTAATTAAGGTTGAGAAATACTAAAATATTTGTTTGTAATTTGTATTATTTAATAAACAACAATTAATTTATTGCACATTAATTGAGAATCATCAGATGCAATGATAGCGAAGAAAAAGAATAAAATAAATTTTTTAAATCTAATGATAACCAACAAATTTCATGTCACTATTGTGGAAAAAGCAAAATATTGCTTTACCTACATGATTTGACAAAAATAGAAGGTAGGGGAATTGTAATGGAATTGATCTGGATAATGTATATCTAAATTAGAAAATACTATACGTTCCGGACCTAAGGTGAAATTTTTTATCAGTAGCAAAATTAACTGATAATGGTTTGGAAGTAAAGTTTAATAAAAAAGAAACAATTGCAAGAAACATTAAAACGGGCGAAAATGTATAATAATGATTGCAAAACGAAATAAAGGTTTAAATTAATTATGTTGCAGAAGTAGTTGAAAATTGTAAAACAGCTCAGAAATAATCTAGCATACAAGAATCTGAACAATTCGATCTGATAATGGTACAAAATATACAAGCAATGAATATAAAAACTTTTTAAAGGAAAAAGGTATAAAACATCAATTTAGGTTCATTGGTAAAGAAATTACAAAAAGTACCATTCGAATAAGGAAAAAGTACCAAAAAGTCTCCCCCTAGAATTCTCACTCAATTAGGTCTATATATGCTTAATTTCATGTTTCTAGTCCATTTCTATAGAAAATTTAAAAAAGTACCATTAGAATAAAGAAAAGTACCATGAAGTGTCCGCTTGAATTTTCACTCACTTAGGACCATATATGCTTAATTTCGTATTTCTATGTCCATTATTACAAAAAAAAATCAAAAAGTACCATTAGAATACAGAAAAAGTACCAAAAAGCCCCCACTTGTGGTTTCCCACTCATTCGGGTCCATATAACCTTTATTTCACGTTTATAGGTTTATTGGTGAATAAATTACAAAAAGTACCATTCGAATAAAGAAAAAGTACCAAAAAGTCTCCCCTCACTCACTTATTTCCATATATGCTTAACTTCATGTTCCTAGGTCCATTATTATAGAAAATTCAAAAAGTACCATTAGAATAAAGAAAAAGTACCAAATAAAGAAAAACTGCTATAAAGTCTCCCCCTAAAATTCTCACTCACTTATTACCATATATGCTTAATTTCCTATTTCTAGGTCCATTATTAAAGAAAATTCAAAAAGTACCATTAGAAGAACAAAAAAGTACCCATAGATCAGTTCTCACATTTTGGTACCTAAATATTATCCCCTACTCCTAGCTCTTACTTCACTCAGATACATATCGGCTAACTTTAATGTCGATAAGTGAAATAATTTAAAATATTAAAAAAGTACCATTAGGAAAATAGTACCAAATCCCCTTTTCCTTTTTGAACACCCCTCAAGTTTGAAATTCAAAAATATTCCATTTTGCCAAAATTGTTTATGCTTAAAGACATATTCTCAAACGATTTAAATCTGTGTTAATGTGCTCAAGAAAAATAAGTTTTTTTTTTGTTTACCCGGATTTGGGCATATATACAGCTTGGCTGTGAGTTCCAATAGCACTCTGTTAGTTAATTTTTGCATGAATCCAGTAACCAATGTTAAAAATTTATCAAAATTGGCTTAAAATGTTAAATAAAAAATATATATTTCCGTTTTTACCCCTTTTTTGGTACCTTTTTTTATCCCCATTGCGGTGTCAAAATTTTATTGAAATAAATTTCTGTATCGTGGTGGGAGCTTAAAATAAAACATTATATGTCTATATCAATTTGTAGAAAAACATAGTTTATGAAAAAAGTACCAAAAATAAACACTATTTTTATCCCTTAAAGGTTCGAATTTCCAAAAAGTACCAAACTTATATTTTTTATTTTTTGATAAGTAAAGAATACGATTTAAAATTTGTTTCTATGTTTATTAGTTTTAAAGATACATAGGGTGCCAAAAAAAGTACCAAAATAGAGTTTTTACCCGTTTTCTCCCCTAAAAGGTTCGAATAATTGGGAATCTGCGATCACTCATATTCTAATCAAAAATGAATTTTTTATAGGAAAAACTGATATTATACTCATATAAATCGTAATAACACTGTTATTTAAGAAAGGTGCTCCATCTATGATCACTCATATTCTGACCAAACTTTGTCTAGATTTGCCAATTTTTCAAGTTTTTTTTTTGTACTTATTATAACAAACAATTAAATAATTAATTTTACGTACAGTAATAATAAATAAAACCTTGATAATCCGGATTATCAAATTATCCGTACTACCAAATAAAAATTGTTTGTAAACATATTGTTCTTGTATAAAAATGCTTTTAATTTTATGTATCATTTAAATAATAATTAATTTAACCTTTAAAAAGATCACATTATTTATAATGTATGTACATTTTATAAAAATAGTAATTAACATATTTCAATTAAAGCTCTTATTATTTATTTTGATGGTAATTCATTCAATTTTGTTTGTCGAGAACGTTTAAATTTTTTCCAACGTTTGTATGAAATCCGGATTAAAAAGATCAATTCGGATTATAGAGTACACAATGTAATAATGAAAACTGATGTCCAGATTATCGAATAATCCGTATTAACGACGCACATTGGGTTCAAATGGTATAAAAGTGTAATTGAAATTAAGAAATAAAGTTTTTATAATAAATTTTGGTGGTATAGAGTATTTGTTAAAATTCTTTTTTTATCAAATTTGTTTAAAAAAGGTCCAAAATTGGGATAATTTCCGCATTTAATGGGCCCCAAGTATTAAGTTAGTAAAAGTTGGAATTAGTTTTATGGATTTTAGAATAGAATTCCCGGTCCTTTTTTATACCCTTCACCTTCGTTTGTAATTTTCCCAATATAATTTTTCGACCCTATAAAGTATATACAGTCACACAGATAATAGTACGTACCCCTTAAAAATTCTTTAATTTTCCAAAAATTGGTGATATTTAAAAAAAGTAAATGAATCAATAATTTTTAAATGAACACAAATATTTATTTCATTATTTAAATTTAAAATTAAAAACTTCAATTTAATAAAAAAAACACAAAAGCCTATTTAATATCACAAATAATTATACGTACTCTAAAAAAGATTAATGTACAAAAAGAATTTCAGGTATATATTATTTCATTAGTATTTTGTTGGACCTCCTTTTGCCTCAATTACTGCTTTCAATCGATTACTCATTGAAAATACCAGTTTTTTTGTTGTCTCAGACGTTATTTTATTCCACTCATATTCCAAGCCATCTTTAAGTTGTTGTTTGTTTCTGTAAGTTTTTTTTTCGAATGCGCCGTTCCAATTCATCCCATAAATGCTCTATGGGATTCAGGTCTGGTGATTGGGGAGGCGAATGGAGTTGTTTCGGGACATTATAGAGAAGCCATTCTTTGACAATATGCGAAGTGTGCTTTGGGTCGTTGTCCTGCTGGAAATACCAGGTGCCACTAAGACCCAAAACACTTGCGGAATCTTTCAAACTGCTTTTCAAAATATCTAAATAAAGAAATCGGTCCATATTTGTTTCCACAAATCGCAGTTTTCCAACTCCATTCGCCGACATGCAGCCCCAAACCATGACCGAACCACCACCGTGCTTAACTGTTGGAATGAGGTTCTTCGGTTGCAGCTCTTCATTAGGTTTGCGCCAAATTTTTTGTTTGCCATCACAACCGAATAAATTGTACTTGCTTTCATCACTAAAAATCACATTCGCCCAGAAATCTGTTGTTTTGTACACATACTTAAGTGCGAAGTCGAGCCGCTTTTTTCTGTTTATTTCGCTTATTAATGGTTTTTTTCTTGGTACGCGGCTATGGAATCCGTTTTTTCGCAAAACACTTCGCACTGTTTCTGAATGAACATTAATATTGTGGTCATTTTCCAAAGTATTTCGAATTTCCACGGCTGTTGTTTTAGGATTTTTACTAACAGCACTTTTTATAAATCGCTCAACTCGTGGGGTAATTTTGGGTGGACGTCCAGTTTTTGGCTTGCTTGCTAGGGATTGAGATTCAGAAAAGTTTTTTATTACGGTCTGCACCGTAGACTTGGCACGTCCAACAATTTGAGCAATTGAACTTAAGGAATTCCCATCTTTCCTCAATTTTAAAATATGTTCACGCATTTCGATACAAATGTCCTTTGTTTTCTTACCCATTTTAACAAAAAAGTAATTTTTTTTTCTAAAATTACTGCAGTCTTTAAGAATTGCTTACAAACTAAGCTTTTAACACTTTCCGTATAATATTTTTTTTTTTATTAAATCTACTTATTTTTAAAAAGTACCGTTTCTATTTGGCATCGTACGTATAATTATCTGTGCTGCCATATTAAGTTTTATGTGTAAAAGTACAATAAGCGGAAAGTTAACCGGACTTTTTGTAGTTAGTTTTTGACAGTGTTTCGATGCCTTTCAAAAGCAAGCAAAAATATCGATCAGAAATCCAGGGTTATTCTTAAACCGAAATTTTAGAGGGAGTACGTACTTTTATCTGTGCCACTGTATATTCTGGATCCTTATAGATAGCGGAGTCGATTAAGCCATGTCCGTCTGTTGAAATCAATTTTCTGAAGACCCCAGTTATCTTCGGGATCCAAATCTTCAATAATTCTGTCAGGCATGCTTTCGAGAAGTTTGCTATTTAAAATCAGCAAAATCCGTCCAGAAATAACGGAGATATGAGTAAAAATCCGAGACAACCTCTGAAAATTTCATAAAAAAAATACAATTTATTGCATGCTTTGACAAAAAAGCAACAAAGCGTATGTGTGGATGTGTGTTGGTTATTGTTATGCGTATTTTGTTTTTGTTTTTATACCCTTCACCATGAGAGTTGTTTATAATGAGTTTTCATATGAGCAACTCTTTCATACGTAAACACCACACACACCCAACAAAAACATTCTACAACAATGGTGCGCAGTCCATAGCACAATTTTGCAAAATCAAATCACACGTATTCTTATGCTCTTACAATTTAGTAGCCGTTGTCCACTCAACGAGACAAGTAAAAAAGCGCATGAGCATGGGTGTATGACTTTTTCTTTATTTTTCAGTTTTTGTATTTGTTTGTTTGTAGGTGCACTGAACAAAATAAAGAATTGAATGTGTTGGTGAGATAATTTACTTTTGCGCACCTCTGTTCTACAATGTGGAATGAGATAAAATGAATAAGAATTATAAATCAAATATACACGCATGCATAATTTCGTTTATTTTCATAAAGAAATAAACACAGATGGCGACATGGCTCTCTTAAAAAAATTCTCTTAGGCTCTGTGACGTCAACATTGACTAAAACTGATTGTATTATATGAAAATTATATGTGATTTATAATGGAAAAGACAATAATTATATTTAAAAGTTATTTATGTTTAATAAAATAAAATATATTTTAGGTTTTATGTTATTAGACATATTTTACTTTATTAATTTTCAATATTTTTGCTATATTTTAGTTCAAGTCATTATTTTTTAATATTTTCTTTTTCTTGATGTCGTACTATCTCTGAGTTCTTCATTAAGTTTTCTTATTTTGAAGTACATTCTTGAACGAAAAAAATGAGTTTTTACTTTTTCATCACATTCGATGTGGTGAGCCTGTTCCAATAGAGATTTTATAAAATTTGACCTAATAACTAGGTCTTGTGCATTTTCTGTATTAAAAATATTCTCTAGTGCTTCCATGTGCCTCATGGTTTTTGGTGTAGGCTTTGATAGTCCGCCCTCAGTTAAGTGGTCAACCCACGAATATGTGGGCTGTTTTACATTTTGGGGCACTGCAATTTCGAATACTGTAATTGGTAAAAAAAATACCGATTTAAATATTTTTTTTCGAATTGTAAGTGTTTTCAAAATATTCGGTTTTGAAATACGCCATACATATTTTGGACGTTTTAACGTTAATTTTTTTATTGCTGCAACAAAAACTTATCCATTGCTTTAACAAGATAGGATCTGAAGGAAACTTAAAAATACTTATTGCACACGATTTTGATTTTTTATTATTATTATTATTCCAATTTTTGACAGCACACCACATTTTTATTTTTAATTAATTTTTATTATTTATTTTTCACTATTTGTTTTGAAATTTCATATAAAATGTAAGTATTTTACATTCAAAACATAAGAAAACAATCAATGTTGACGTCACGAATAAAGAGTAAAAGAGTACACTAACATAACGGTATCGTCGATGTCGCAATCTTGTTTATTTCATTCATGGTTTATTTTAATTTTTGTTGTTATTTTTTCAACATACAATTGTGCAAAATAATTGTTGTGTTTATTTGGTTAGTTACCAGTGAGCACTCAACGTGTGAATATGAATATCGGATGTTTTGCAATTGCATCTGATATAATATTATGGTTTTTTTAGCGATAAGTTCGTGAGTGATTTCGGTCACTTAAGCTCACGTAATCACAATCACAAATGCTTTACTTACGCACACTCACGAACTTATTCTCACGTACTAAAATTTTCGTAACCAAAAAAGGTTTTGATAAATTTATATCAAATTTATAAAGTATTAATTTAAACTATTGGATCTAAATAAACTATTGGATGACTTAAAAATGCGGGATTTACAATAGGTGCCGTATCTTTTGAACCCAATTAGAGAGCACTTTTTTAGCAAATGCAGCCGGGAAAACTCCAATGAAGATATTTTCAATAGGTTATTTTAATTTTATACATGTGTTTCTTCTTCCTCCTGCAGATTCCAAAAATATCCCCTAAAAGCGAATCAAGTTTTTGCCACTATACTACCAGCCAGTGTTCGATCGAGTCTAGCTGAAAAAAAACCTCTCTCTCTCTTTTCTGTCCATTAAATTTTCCTGCATGACAATGCAAAAATATTATTTATTTATGGCATTCAAGACTTTCAAAAGGATTAAAAACAACATGTTAAAGGTAAAAAAATCATTGCCGAATTTCGGTTTTTCGAGTTTATTTAATAAACCGAAAACCGTTTTTGAAATTATGTTGTGCAACCTCCTCCATTTTCGAATTAACGGTATATCTCGAAAAACGAGCTAACCTAAAAAACCATTGAATTTCAGCGTACCCGACCGAATTAGTTTAAACCGGTAGCCTTCTTGACAGAAAAAAAGTGTAATTTCGAGCACAGGAGGAAGTAAGAAACAGCGCATCTGGTTTTCTATGTAATAAAATAATACACTCACTCCCTGCCACATGAATAGGACCCCCTAACAATATTTTTTCAAAGGGTTATAGCATAGGGTACAACCAAAGTATACAAGTACATGCAAGTGATCAGCTGTTAATTTTTTTCTCCTTTGTAAATTCTTGTGAGATTGTCAAAATTTTTTACTTTTTTTGTTTTTCTTTCTGTTTGTTTACTTTTTTTGTATGTGAAAATATTAATAACAAAAAATTAATTTTGAAAACTTTTAATAATAAAAGTAAAAATAACAATTGGAAAACCGTATTTTTGTTCATTGTGCAAAAAAAAAATGTCCCAGTGGTAGTGGTGACTTATTCTATGTGCGAAAATACCCGATTAAATGGGCAATGTGATTGAAATTTGTGGGAAATATTTTCAACTTTTGACAATCTCACAATGTTTTACACAAACAAAATTAATGTTGTTTTTTTATTGTTGATTTGTTGTAGAGTTGCATGTACTTGTATAAATATACTTTGGGTACAACTAGAGGCGCAACTGAGAGTAAGCTGAGAGTAAGCTGAGAGTAACAATAATTACTCTCTTCACACGTACTTGTGATATGTGAATTCAACATACTTGCGAGAGAATTTAACACATCAGAATTCTTGAAATTTTAACTTCGATTTCCCGACTAAATATAGACCGAACCGCTTTTTTACACTTCTACACAACTTTTGTAAATTTTTTTTAATACTTGCAGGACACTTTTATTTCCGAAATACTTTTATTTTGCTCAAATGAACAAATTTATTTTTTTATTTATTTTTGACACTTTAATTTATCTGTGGTAGAATTTTATTTATAGAACAGAGTTTCAATTTTTGGTATTGAAAATAGAAGAAAATTTAAATAAATTAAAATTTAAAAATTTTTATAGAACTCTGTGTGTCTGGTGAAAATTAAAAAGGCACCAATACAACCTCAAAACTATGTACAATACATTCTCACGACTTAGGTTTTTGACAACAGACTTAGAGGTTTTCTCCCTCTCAGTAGCGCTTCTATGGATATATTATTCTATGGGTTATAGCTTCTATAAAAAACATGTTACGAACTTAATTTTTATTTCTATTTAAAGGTAATTTAGATGTTATTGAACGCTACAAAATTTGGTTCAATATATACACTGGTTTGTTTTTTTTAATGTGTAAACCAAGTAAGAAAATGCCTCCAAAATTTGCGTCACATGAGTAGGACCCTACTATAAAAAAACAGTATATGTATGTATAGTTGGCAATAAATTTTTTTAATTTTATTTACATTTTATGAAAATTTGTTTTAGCCTTTTTTAATAATGCGTAGAGCCTCCATTTTTACAGATTGTTTCGTAAATTCGATTGGGAATAGAATACAATGATTTTTATGTAATCGAACGAAATGGTCGACGAAGCCATTTTTCTGCCTTCAATAAGTTCATATTTGGTAGTATACTGCTTTCCAGAAGCATACACTTTACGAGGTAGCCACCCCCAAATATTTTCAATGATGTTAATTAAGGTCCGGTGAGTAAGGGGGCCAATCGAGCACATTCACATTTTGATCGCGTAGCCATGACATTTCCACCCG
Organism: Calliphora vomitoria; assembly: GCA_942486065.2. Lineage (NCBI taxonomy): Eukaryota > Metazoa > Arthropoda > Insecta > Diptera > Calliphoridae > Calliphora > Calliphora vomitoria. The sequence goes on along the minus strand of OW818031.2, from coordinate 26,789,180 downwards.
GGCAGTATGAATTGGTGCATTGTGATGCTGGAATGTCCACTGTAAGCTTCCAAAAATTTTCTGAAAGTGAGGAAACGCTTCTTGTAGCACTCCAATATAGCAATTAGCGTTCATGGTGCTGGACAAAAATTTCAGTTCGCAGATACCATAATAGGATATGGCTCCCCAAAACTAAAGTTAATGCGGGGAGTCCTAATAAAGTGACGCAAAAAATATAGACAATTTTGGCCAATCACAAAACACAGGGAATGTAAAATAATACTAGGTGCCCGCCCCTATATTATAATAAAACAACGATTTTCGCGGATTATTTATATAATAAGATAAAAAAAGTATGTTTTGCAAACCCTGGATAATTTATTAAATTTAAAAAAAAAGCTTGCTGCTTGCTTGGTGGTTTGTTGTAATAAAAATAATAGTGGTGAGAAACTGGAAGGGAGCTTGGGAAGGAACCACCACTCACCCTTTCTAATTCAACAACCACCGTTAAAAACTGTAAAAAAAGCACATGACAAATTTGCAATGACCTTGAAAAATTTGACATAACGGTATTTGTGGTGAATTTCTAAAAATTCACCACGATTTTTTTATATTCACCACGAATTTTATTCACCACGATTTTTATTCACCACACTTTGTTTTAACCACAAAAAAAAACTAAAAAAAATTATTTATTTTGGCGGCCGGGTTGAGGGGGGCGATTTTTTTTTACCCCCCTCGGTCGGTCTGACCCATCCGTGACACTGACGGTCGGTCGGTCGTCGTCCCAGTCTTGGTCTTCGTGTCTTGTGCTGCGCCGTCTCTCAGTCAGTCGTCGTCTTCTCTGCTGCCGCACGCAGCTGGCTGCTTTTTCTAGGAAACCGGGTTCGTGGTATTTTAAAAAAAAAAGAATTTGGGAATTTTTCAGCAAATTTCGTTCGTTTTTGTCATCACTAAAAAAGTGCTGCCAAATTTAACTTGCAAAACCAGACTTGTTTATTTTCGTACTTTTTTTAGTATTAAAAATAAGTAGTAGTGTTTTAGTACATTTTTCATACAATCAAAAACAACCCTGTCTGCCATATTTTATTTATTTGCAAATTTTTATTTTGCAAATTAATTATTTTAAATTCATTCTACCACAACATACAGCGTCGTCATTCTTCATAAAATTATATTTATTGTTAATTAAATTAATTTTTTTTTATATATATTATTACTGCGAATTTTTTCTTGTGAAAAAAACGCATTTTTTTATTTACTGGCTGGCAGCACTAACTAATACTATAATACTTTTTTTGCTACTATTTTACACAAAATTACCCCTTTTTTACGTACCTTTAGCAACTAGGCAACTCTTAAAATTTAATAAAAGCCGATGAGATTGAAGGAGAAAAAATTCAGTCGTTAAATAGCCGTGTAGAAGCGTAAACGACAGCGGGAGAAAGTCGGCGTCAAGAAGAACAAAAGAAAAATTGTACACACAAGTTTTAAATTGGAAAAAATTCAAGTGAAAACGCGTTTTTTAATATATTTTAATAAAAAATATTATTACAAAGTAAATATTGGTATAAATTTAATAAATTAAGTGTTAATACAGCCAAACTTTAACAAATAAAAGTGCAAATTTATTAAATCAACACCCAAAAAATGAGTTAAAAAAATTATACAAAAAAAAGACAAAAAAATAACTTCGTTTAGAAAAATAATAGGGGAAATTATTAGTGATGAAAAAAATATAATAACGAGAAAAAAAAAACATAAATAAGAGAGAGTGGTTTAAGAGAGAAAGAAAGAAAACACCAATTGGAAAATAAGAAGAAGAAAAATTTTGCAAAAAAAAATATTTTATCGATTCTACAGGATTGCCACAGTTTAGAGAAGTGGCACACGCACAATGTAAAAAAAGGATAAATAAGGGAGTTTTTGATTGTTTAGAAATAACTGTGTTTATATAGCAAATATTAGTGTAATAAATAGTATTTGAAGCATGTAGGATTTAAATAAAAATTAATGAATATCTTTGGACCAATAAACAGAGATTTCTTTTTAATGATTCAAATAGTTTTTGCTTTCAAATAAGGCTTTTTGTTAAATTTCATATACAATCATGTGTATTTTTTTTCCCAAATGAAAGATTTGTAAATATCTTTAATTAATTATAAAGTTAACGATTTAATGGATGATGCCTTTTATCAGATTGTTATTTATTGTTGCATAGAAAAAATGTCGTGACTAATTAAATGTTTGAATTAAAACGAAGTTATTTTGTTATTTATTGCTTAATTGATATGAATTAGTTTTTCAAAAATCTAGTAAATTAAACCAAAGTTTAGCTGACTAAAAATTAAAATGTGTAGAAATCAAATAATAATATGATAGTTCTTCACTTTTTAATGTATTTTATGTTTTCTAATTAAAAGCTGATATTATGTAAAATTTAATTAGGCATTAATTTGTATTTATCCATTCATTTTATAGATACAAAAAATAGAATTGTCAAAACAAAGGAAACATTTAAACTTCTGCAAGAAAGATAACTAAACAGTAAATAATATTTAAGGTAACATTGAAAACAGTCATGTTTTACCGTTATTTCAATATATATTTTATTTTGATAATTTGTTTGTTTAGAGCCAGGATTTCCAAAAATTTGAAAACAAAAATAAACTATTTTAATTCTGTGCTTAAGCAAAAAAACTATCTGTGCTTAATATTCAATTAAAAAATCAGCATTTTCAAAACTTATGCAAAAATTTAGTGAGACAGGTACTGTAAAAACTCGTCATTCCTGAGAAATACCTCTGTCTTAAAACAACTTCTCGATAAGATAAATTAATAGCAAGATAATTTAAAAAAAAAAATTTCGGTACGGTATCAATAATATCCAATTGAAAATTTGTTCTAAAACTGTAAAACACCTCTTATTTCTAAAAAATAAAAACGTACTACTCTTATACAATATGCCAAAGAACATTTAAACTGATTCAATGTAATAAAAACTAAATATATCCAACAAAATACCATAGAGACATATACATAGAGCGGCAACTCTACTGTTAAAGACCTAACTCAGTTATTATTTCAATCACTTTATATAAATTTGGTTTGTAGTTTTAACAATTATAATGGTTCTTATTGATAGCAGCTCGATTTAGAGATGTTTGGTAGGATAAGATTTTTCCAAACCCCCAGATAACGTACATACTACAGTTTCCAAAAAACCTAAGAATTTCAAAAACCCGGTTTCGGTTTTAAAAAATTTAAAACCAATCGGTTTCGGTTCGGTTTTGTGATAATTTATTGACTATTAAATCAGTTGATAGGAACTGTTAAACAAATTTATAGTTCAAATTTTACGAGTGTTTACGAGGATAAAGGAAAGTTGGTACTTTTTCTTTTAATGGTACCTTTTTAATATATTAAATTAGTTAAAGTTGGCTAATATGCTTCTCAGTAAAGAAATAATCAAGAATAGGGTGCTCAATTGTATTACGATACCAAAAATGGTGAACTAAACCAAACTAAGGAGTACTTTTTCGTTCTTCAAAATGAATTTTCGATAATATTGAAGCTAGAATCAGGAAATTACTTTAAAATTTCAAACTTGACAGTGGTTTAAGTTTGGAAAATTTTTACTTTTTCTTCTAATGGTACTTTTTATTATAATAAATTATTTTACTTATTGTATATACATAATAGTTGGTTGATATGAATCTGAGTAAAGAAAGAATCAAGGATGGAGGGCATAATCATATTGAGGTAACATAAACTATTATTGAAATTTCTATAATAATGAACCTATAAGCAGGAAATTAAACACACATGATTCTGACTGAGTTAGAATATATAAAAGGGAATTCCAGGTACTTTTCCGAACTATCGTTAGGATATATGTAAGTGAAATCTAACGACTATATCGACTTTGTACCCATTAATTGTATACACAAACATTTTACTTTTCCAAGCTTAAAACCCTGCAGGGTATGCCAATAGTAAATTTGTAGTGATTGTGAGCAACATTGTGAGTAGTACTACTGACCAGATGTACCCCAGCCAATGTAATCTTCTATTTAAATTTAACATTAGCTTTTCATTGAAAATTCTCCAGTAGACTGTAGCACTACTGACTAGGTAGTAATTTTCTATACGTATTGACTGCATAGCATAATAAAATACCACCAGAAATACACTAGAACTGTTGTCTCTACGTAACTAGTGTAATTGTCGATAGAGAAAGAGTGTCGACATAGAGACATATGGCTGATTACAAAAAAATAACAAAAATCTCTCTGTAATACTTTCTAAAAAAATTAAATTTTAACAATATTTTAAACAAAATTTTCATACAAAATTTGAATTTAAAAAGTTCTTTAAATTTAAAAATTGTTTATGAATAAAGCTGAATTCCCCCATATGTTTCTGAAACATTTTTTGTTTGGAACAATTTTTTTTTTTATATGTAGTTTGAAGTCTCTCTCAAAAATAGAACGTCAATTTTAACTTATTGTATTTCAGTCTAGCATTTTCAATATTTATTAAGTATTTTTATTAACTCAGTATTCATAAAAATTACGATTGCGACTAAACCCTAATGAAGGAAAGGAATTTGAAATCGATAAAGAAAATTCATTCAGAATAGTAGATTTTGTTGTTTAAAACATTTATTGCAAATATTTTGCAAAACAAGGTTGTAAACGCCTAATTAAAAATTTAGAATTTAATTTTCAACAAATTATAGTTTCCATCCAATAATTTGAAAAAACTTCAAACTGAAAAATTATTTAAATGAAAAATTTTCAAACAGCATACGCAAGATCGAAACAAAATAAGTATTAAATCATTTAAAACGTTATTTTACTTAATCTGTGGATAGGTATAATATGTTATGTTATTTTTCCTTTACAAGTTTTTGTCTTTTTTTTTAGCGGAATATGTAGTATAATAGATAAAAAAAAATACAATTATTAGTATTAAATAGCATTCAGAATAAAACATGTAGCATGTCGATTTTACTATCGTTTTTATTGGAAATTATATCATAAAAAGAAAGATATCATAATTGTCTGGAAAAACGATATTATAAGGAACGGTACAATTTAGTCCGCAAATACTATCGTTTGTGACACGCAAACGATATCATATATGATAGTTTATATTATAATCTATCATAAACTTTATAACATCTAGATTATATAACATTTAGATGCGATGTTGTTTTATTATCGTTTGGTTTATTGGGAATGGACAAATAATATATTAAACAATTTTTAATTTATGAAAAATAAATTCTCAAATAGAACTTTTCCTATTTAAAAACATTTAAATATCCGCTAAATCTGGCAGCTTGGTATAGGAAAATAAACTTTTAAAGATAATTTCTCTAAAATCTCTCTCTTTCTAAAGGAGAATTACCTTAACAAAAGAGCAAACAAAACTTAATAACAATTCAATTCACAATCAAGGATTTTTTGATTGACAAAAACTGTTATTACTTAATCAGAAAAAAATAGGATGAACATAAATTCCATCGTTTCATTTATTTGTAGAAAATATAAATTTTATTAGTGCAACAAAATCTAGGTTAACAAAAATGAAATGACAGTAAAAGAAAATAAAATAAACAAAAAATATAAACAGCAGCAGTGGCAGTGGCAGTGGCAGCAACAAATGCAAACAAGCAAAAGTGACAGACGACACTAAAGTGAATTACCGTTAATTTAGTAAAACCGGATATAATTTTTAACGTAAAAAGAAATTCATAAAAGTATTGTTGTTGCTATTGACTATAGCTGCTGATTTTTTTTTTATATTGTGGATGATGTGATGCTTTTTTAGAAATACATATGTATGTAATTTAAATAGTAAACAAAAAGAAAAATATAAAGAAAATCTTAATTAAAGAAGAATTTAAACAAACATTAGTTATTACATGTGATATAGGTACATAATTTAAATCTTAAATATTTCTTTTCCATCACCTGTTTTATTATTCCTTCCTTAAACTATATTATTGATTTTTTAGTGTAAACTTGAACTGTTTAAATAAAATGGGTATTAACTTTTGAAAAAAGTTTACTTTTTTTTTTTTAAGTAAACTAAAAATCCGATTTTCTAAAAATGTCATTAAAACTTTTTTAACTTTGCGTGTTTTGAATTTCATTAATAATATATTAATATAGTACCTACTACAAACATTGAAATCAAAAGAAAGAATGTAAAAAATATAGTAGTAGATAGGTACATGTTAGTATGTAGTAATAATATCTATCTACCAGTACGTATGTGTAGTAAGTAGGTAGTAACCAGTAGTTAGTATGTAGTTTGATGTATGCAAACAGAAAACAACACAAAAATAATCAAAAACTTCCCTGTGTTGTTTTTTTTATAGTCATAAATTTTCTAAGTATATTTCTTTTATCTATTTCATTTCATTCTTTTATTTACACTCTCTCTCTCTTCTTCTCTGCCATGTACATTTTTATTACTGTCTATTTTTGTTGTTGTTAGACTCTCCTCTTAATAAGCCGCCCGGTAAAATATTTTTATTCATCTAAATAAATATTTTATGGTTTGTGTTGTTTCTTTTTTTTTTGCGCGAGCTTTACAAAAGAAATAGCACGAGACTTTTGTAACAGGCACTGTGTTCGTGTGTTTGTAAGTAGATGATGAGCCATCAAAAGATACATCTTTATCGGGGATGGACAATTCGGTATTGTTGATTTTTTTGATTTAAATGCTATGTATATAAGGCAATGATTCTGAAATGGGGTCCGCGGCCCTTATGCAGTCCCAGTAAACATTTCCGGGTGCGGCGAAGAAATGAGGAAAATATTAAGCTAAAACATTCTAATTTATTTTCCAATTTTAATTTGACAGCACATGATACTACTCTAGATCCCTAGGTATCTGGCAAAATAACTTACATTGAAATCCTTTTATTATGTTTGTTAATGAAATACCTAATACAGTGCAAGCTCATTATTCGCGAATTAAAAACCAGATCCTCCTCATTACTTTCCACATGAAATTCTTCATATTCATATTTTAAAAAACTTCCTTTCAAATTAAAAATAAATTCACACAGCGTCACAACGATTTAATTTTAATAATATCGTTTTTATTTATGGATATCTAATTGATTCAATTTGTTTTTTTTTTTTTCTTTAGCAAAATTAAGTATTTTTTCTATTTTATATATCTAGTTTTTCTTCTCTATGATTCTGCCTCATGCGGAGTTATTTAACTTTAATATGCGTCATTATGTTTTACGATGATAATTAAAAATTCACTTGCGGCTTTTAAAACAAACGTTAAATGTTTAAAAAAAAAATGTTAATTTATCTAATAAATAATTAAGAAAATAAAAATTATTAGGTATATGACATAAAAATGCGGAATTTTTAAAATTTTTAGTTTTTTATTTTGAAATATAAATTTATTCAAATTGTTGGCCATTGTTGGCTATGACATTTTCACATCTTTCTGGCAACATATGGATTCCGAGCCAAAAGAACTGACCATCTTTTGAGGCCAAGAACTAATCAAGCAAATACGAATACTCTGTTCCAAAGTGAAGCGTATTCCAGAGAGAGCATTCTGCATCGATCAAAACAAATAGTCGTCGGACGGGGCACGGTCTGGACTATAAAGCGGGTGAAGCAAAACTTCTCAACTACTTCAATTCTAAATACTCTTTAACAGGTATTGCAACATGTGATTGAATATTACGGTTTCATGTCTGCTCTGCAGAATATGCGATTTTTTGGCCAATGCTCACTTCAAACGAATCAGTTGCGTTCCGTAAAGGTTCCCTGTGAAGATCTGGTCAGAAGTAAGCAGCTCATAATAGATAATAGAAGCCTTTTGCTTTCACCAAATGGATATATTCAATTTGTTTTTTGTCAATATACGTTTTTATTTTCTAAATTTAAAAATAATAAAATGGATAGGGGACCGTGAAATAAACTCTGTTATAAGATTATTATGACAGGTATTGGTGCTGATTTGCAAACTGCGATTATCAAGCCAGCCACACTTATACTGAATTTAGTACTTTTCCTTATCCCAAAGAATAAATTTAGTTTACTTTTTATACAAATCTAAAGGAACGTTTACTTTAGTGTCGAAACACACCCACCGAAACTCTTTAACATTGGAGATTATGCATCAAAAACAAAATCACTGGTTGACATTGTTTAAATATTTGACAAAATAGACTGGTTACTTATCAAAATATGATTCTATAGGTAAAATGAAAAATCTAATTATCGAATCTCTCGATTTTTTATTACCCGACTTTTCGACTCGGATATGTGATTTCCAGTAGTGCGATTTACTATGTGTTTTAAACCACAATTGTTTCGTTTAAAACTGTTAACCACAAAATTAACCATTTTGCTATTTCATAATGCATTAAACACATTGAAGACAGCAGGATACCGACTGCAATCTGTCAAAAATAAAATACACACGTTTATATAAACACGATTCTGCAGCTACACGGCCTCTCGACTACTTTTGCCGCTGCAGCCGAATTATGTTAATTTCTAATAATATATAATTGTTTAAATCTTAATTACTTTGGAATTTAGTACGGTTATATCATATTAAAGTAAAAACAAAAAAAAAAAAAATAATAAAAAAATAAAGTGACACCACTGAATTATAAATCAGCTGTTTGCTTTGTAGCTGTCGTCCTTAAAATAATTCAGTAGCTGCCAAATGACTACAACTGCAGCCAGCAGCATTTGTGTTCGTGTAGTCGTGTAGCATGCTGTCTTCAATATGTTTAATGCATAACACTTTAAACGACATGTGCTGGCGTTATTTTTAGCAAATCATATTTACCATAGTGAATAATAAGTTAGTGAATCACAAAGTGGTTAGTTCAAACATCAGAATGATTGGTTAATGTTAACACCTGCTAAAGATCTATTGAAAGAGAAAATTGCATTTTTTTTACAACGAAAACTAAAAATAAAAAAGTTTACTTGATACTTTATAGAGTTTCCTATATACAGGCATTCAAGGTCAGTGATATATTGTAAATAAAAGATTATTCATATCATTTTCAATGTAATCCGACGTTTCGTTGATTATTATTTCCAACTTCTTCAGGGATTGAATTTTATTTAAATCTGGCAACTTTTTTGACTTTTTTTCAGTTAATAGTCTTTTCGACTGTTTTGGGTTAACGTAATCGATTGTTAGAATGTTTTTCCGACCAAAAAGTTGATTACGATTCAGCAAGTATATTGTTCGAACAATATACTTATATTTATAATTTTGCTTCATATTGTTACGTTTTTACCTTTTAAAAACGGGGTTTATTTCTTTTAAATAAACCGGATACTTTTGATTGCAAATAAAAAGCAGTTTTAGTAGTTTTAAATTGTAACAACTGTTTATTTATTTAAAATGTACAACAACAACAGTTCAAATATTCAATCAGTGTCTTTATACACGTTTATCAATTCGCAGAAATGCACACACACTCTATAACGTACAACCTTAAATGTACAAGACAGTTGATGTTAACTCTTACAGCGACAATGATCAACTCAACTCCCGACTGCCAGCTCTGCCACTGTTTATACACGCGCCATCTATCGAGAATCTTCTGCAATGCTCTCAACGGACATACTAGTACATTCGAATTCCAGAGCCTTCGATGTCATTGCCAGCAGTCCAAACATTTAGTGTTGCCATACTTACAAACAATGCTAACAACCGCATGCTACTGATGGACGTGCCCTCAAATATGATGAATGCTGCAGGCAGTCGTTACAGACCGTTAAACTCAAATCGTCATTGCACATTCGTAACAATATATTCAGATCATATAGTAGTTTTAAAAAGGATCTAGCATATTTGCCTTCATTCTCTCGCGAATATAATTTGTCAGTAGTAACGCAAAAAGAACTATATTCTCACGTTCATCCATTTCTAATATTTCACATGGCTTATTTGTTTTACACATTTTGGCTATATCTCTACAGATTTCTGTGTCTGAATTTAACATGAACTATTCTAAAGTTTGACATAATAACTCGGTTTAGTTCTTGACGTTTTCTACCATTGGATTGAGAACATTTTAAAATTACTTATTTAAAATACTTCATGGCATTTTTAGGTTCATTGCGATCAAATAAGCTTGTCATTTTTTACACAGTGAAACAAAAAAGAATGAAGTTGAAATAACTGGGAAGTGATAGTATTTTTCTGATAGGTGTTACACATTTTGGCTTTTACACATTTTTGCTGTATCTCTACAGATTTCCTTGTCTGAATTTAACATGAACTATTCTAAAATTTGACATCATAACTCGGTTTACAATTGGATTGAGAACATTTTAAAATTACTTATTCAAAATACTTCGTGGAATTTTTAAATACCTGGGAAGTGATTTTTCTGATAGGTGTTATAGAGTATAATAAGAATCTGTTTTTGAAATTTGCCAAACACACCTCCTTGAGTTACGGGTAAAAAACCGGGTTTTCGTACCGTTATCACATATAAGCTATTAACTTAATTGTACAATATTTAAACTGATTTTGATGAAATTTAAGTAACCTTGAGAAATCACCAAACATCTTTTAAAATTTTTGTTCTCAAAAAAAAAAAAAAAAAAATTAAAAATGATGAACAAATTAAAAAATATATTATATGTTTGCTGGCTCTTAAGATTAACTTGAAATCAAAGACTGTGAAAAATAGTTTCTTTTTTTTCTAAAATTTTTATGAGAAGTTTGAAAATACAGTCAGTTTCTTCATCATATGCTTTACATTCAGGAGTTCTGGATTCAAAGTATGGATTAGTATTCTTTCCTCAATTGATATACGACCGCAGTCAGCCTGAGCTGCTTTATATTTAGTAGTAGTAATCAATTATTATAATATATTTTTTATCACATTCATATCTTCAATTGTTTCCACAAAGATTATGTTGTTTTGGACTTATTAAAATTTTAAAAGTTTTCTAAGTTGCGAGAGTATTTCGTTATTTTCCTATGTCAAAAAGTACTCAATTTTCCATTCCTGGCATCACTACAATTATAGAGAATAAAATAACGAAATAACTAGTTAAACAATTTACCCCCTCCTTCTCTCATTTCTATACATTTACATTGCTCTCTTTGTCAATTTTGTTTTGCTAAATAAATCCTGGTGATATATTTAGACTTAAGCATGTTTTTTTCTATTTATTTATTTCCTAAAGAAATAATATTATTTATTTAGTAACACCGCACGTTTTTGTTGTAATTAAGTCATTTTAAACTAAACAGTTAAGTGATTACGGCATTCTTGGTACATAGCAAACATGTCACTAAAGAAATATTAAAATAGAAAAAAAACAAGTGCGAGTGCGAGTGCGACTACTATATTCGAATGTGACTAATTTTATATATTCTTCACTTATTTTTGAATGAAAATTTGGCAAATATCTCCAGAATTTGAAAACAGCAGAGTCGTATTATATGTTAAATTAAAGCTTTTTTTCTTCAAAAAGATTGTAGTATTTGATATGTACAGTATCCGTCATAACAATGGAATGGATTTTTTCATAATATAATTTTTTTGATAAAAAAGGGTTTTTTGGGATGTATTTTGTATGTATTTTATTAACTTATATTGTTAATGTTCATATTGTGTTCATTTAGGAAAGGATAATTTTATGAACAACTAATTTTAAATGATAAAACATATAATAACACAAAACGCGACGGACAAAACAAAAGCACCCCCTTATAAGATGTTCAAAAATTTGACTATGCTTCTGCATATTTGCAATGTCAGGTAACGGGATGAATTTAAAAAGTTCAGAAGATAAAAATAAAGGAAAGCGTAGTCTGTATAAATTCAGTTTTATATAGTTTCTTGTGAAAAAAACAATGGATGGCAAGGAACAAGTACTCCAGTGAATTTAAAATTAAAGTTATTGAAGACTGAAAGATGGGCGGGCTCATCACGGCATGAATTGAGTAAAAAATATTCAATTAACAGATCAGTTATTTGCAGGCTGATTCCAAAGTTTTTGCAGACTGGTAGTATATCATCGGGGCATTCTGGATGACGTCCGCGTAAAACCACGCGATATGATGATTCCTTAATCAAAGGAGCAAAGAAGCAGGATTATTCATCCGAAGACCAGCAAAAAAATCGTTTATATCAGCTACGAACAAGAAATCTAGACTGGAGTTTGCGAAATCCACATCGACTGGAGTGCCCAAAAATGGAAGACAGTACTGTTCTCTGACGAATCCAATTACAAATTAAAAAGTTCCGATGGAATAAGGCGTGCATGCATACGAAAAGGAGAAATACTGAATACTAAGTATTGCAAAGGAACAATTAAACATGGAGGGGGCAATGTTATGGTCTGGGGTTGATTTTCTGGTCAAGGAATTGGGGCAATTCATAAAGTTAATGGGATTATGGATCGGTTCAGTTGTCGTGATATATTGGAAGATGTAATGTTGACTTATGCCAGTGAAGAAATGCCACTTATAGGGAGGTTCCAACAGGATAACGATACTGAGAGTGTCAAAAAATGGAAGACAGTACTGTTCTCTGACGAATCCAAATTATAAAGTTCCGATGGAATAAGGCGTGTACGCATACGAAAAGGAGAAAGACTGAATCCTAAGTATTGCAAAGGAGCCATTAAACATGGAAGGGGCAATGTAATGGTCTGGGGTTGCTTTTCTGGTCAAGGAATTGGGCCAATTCATAAAGTTAATGGGATTATGGATCGGTACCGTGATATATTGAAAGATGTAATGTTGCCTTATGCCAGTGAAGAGTTGCCACTTATAGGGAGATTCCAACAGGATAACGATCCTAAGCACACTTCCAAAGTTTGTAAGACTTGGCTACAGAGGAATAAGATTCAAGTTCTTCATTGGCCTGCTCAATGTCCCGATCTCAATACTATTGAGAACTTGTGGGAAATTGTTAATAGGATCGGCAACTTTCACGATTTATTTCAAGGCGATATTATAGCCTGGGAAGGAATATCGCAAGACATTATAAAAAACTTAATATCTTCTATGCCTAAGAGACGTGCTTGTGTCATCCAAAACAAAGGATTTGCAACAAAATATAAATTAAACATTTTTTATATTATATTCATGAAGGGGTGCTTTAGTTTTGGATAATTCATACAATTTGTGCATCAATTTAGGGTATAAAATCGAGATAATCGTTGATATTTGCTTATTTCTCAAGCATTTATGGACCGATTTTGCTGATTTCTCATGAGTATATCTTGGTAGCACATGTGTTGTCTCTGGGGGCTTAGGAAATCATATTTCAACCAACACGGGCAGACGGATATCAAATATTTTACAAATTACTAATGAAATGTCAAAATTATACAAACGATAACTACTCGCGGTAAAAATTTTAATAACTAAGGGTGTGTATTTAATTCATTTTGTTTTAATTTATACTTTTATCTTCATAGTTTTTTTAATTTGTGTAATAGGCTTTTTTCTAAACAACTTTTAATCACAAGCTAGATAGAATACAATCAAAATGTTTCATTCATTTGTTTGATGCAAAAGAATATATTATCTTAATACATAAATACTTGAATAGACAATACAATTTATTATTTTCTTTTGGCAAAAAACAAGATAACTATGAATAGGTAGAATTATTTTTTAATTTTTGATATTTTTTCCATTTTAGTTTTAGTTACCTTGTAATAAAGCCCACACGCACCATGTGCTTTCCTAGGTTTTACTATTATGTTTATTATACACATATCTTTTAGATAAACATTTAAGTCTTTTTTTATTTAATACTTATTTGTCGTAAGTATTTCCTACCCCATAAATTGTGTTAACAAATAGATAAAACCATTATATTGTATATTATTTTTGCACATTTCTTACTCTCTTTCTCTCTTTTCAATTCTTTCTTTGGCTCTCTGTTTTTTTTTTTTTTGTAGTTTTTATTTTAACAACAATCGTAGTAGTTGATTTATTTATTTTGTTTGTTTTTAGGTGGTGCTTTTGTTGTTTTCTGTCAGGGGTGTGGGGAGTTTTTAAGTAATTTTTCATACTTTTTTTGTAATATGTTTGTATGTTTTCCTATTGTATTGTATTGTTTCGTCTAGTTTGTTGGTCAAACTGGCGGCATAGTGGTAGTAAAGTCACATTTTTTCAATTTCTCGCAATTACATACAAACATTCCATATTTGTGAATACATATATACCGGTATATTGTCTATTTGTAGATATTAGGGTAGTTTTATTTGAATGTATGTTCTAAAATGTTATTTTAATGAAAGCCACCAAATTTGTAGTGATGAATGGTTTGGTTCAACCAACTCGGTTCCATCTAAAACTTATTCCATTGTTGAAACCCTGCTCTCAATTCGAAGACTGTGCTAGCTCATAACGGAACGACTACAAATGTGTCTTCCTTCTATTTAGAGTAGCAGTAATGACTCATTAGAGTCATTAAAGAAGTTCCAATTAGCAATTATACTGTGATAAGGTGCTTTAGACTGGTAAAGAATCTCCATTTTGATAACTGTGATGTTGGCAACATCCGGACTAGAGTTTAGAAAGTTGGCTATCCAAGCGTTCAAAGAAGGCATCCAGTGCCAATAATGTGGTGCATCAACAAAAAGCTCCTCTCTTTGAAACACTACGAGGAGCAGTGCAGCAGAAGTTCATTTAGACTGGTGAATATAGATTTTAGACAATCTCACCATGCCCCATTTTGATAGCTGTGACGTAGGCGTTCTCCTCATCCGAGTTCAGGAGGACAACTCCGTCATCAGCACCACATACCAACGTTCAGAGGTGACAGTTCAAAGTTACTTTAATATCATTTGGATCTAAGCATTCCAAGCCTTCTAAATATTGCATGCGTTCTACATTGTAGTTGCAGTCTTTATTGTCGCTTCGGTAGAATAAAAGACGATGGTACCAAATTCAGAGTAGACCATCTCTTGCGTCTTTTTCAGCGTTTCCAAAGAGTGATTGTTCAAGACATCAATCGCATTCTTTAAAGATCTCTCAGTATCAGCAACTTTTACAATATTGCAATCATGTATTCCAAGTTGTGTTTTACTGCTATCTCTGTGACAGAATGTGCATCTTTTGTGGCATTTGTATCGTTGCATTCCAAGCCTTTAAATGATTGCATGGGTTCTACATTGTAGTTGGAGGAGGTTTTTGTTGTCCATAGTTTTCTTCCCTTCCGTCTTTCTCATCATCTCTAAACAGTCCTTGATCACTTTTACAATTTTGCAGTCATGTATTCGAAGTTGTATGAAGAATCTCCAAGATCTCCATCTCTAAGAGTTTGATGCCTCAGATGATTTTTTGTCTATGCATCCAGGTATGTGGGGTATCTTACTGATTCCAACTCAAGCCCGGGTCTGATTGAGAACATTCCTGAACACCCCAACCAACTTTCCAGTTCGATTGGCATTTGGATCCGTTGTCTTTGTCTTTAGCAACCTCACTAAAGGATTTCGGTGTCGGTTTGAGACGTTTGGCCCCCTTTCCCTGCCTATTTAGTCGTTTAGGCACCGCATCTACATGTATCAGTTGAATAAGGTGCATTTTGCAGTCCAGATATATGGCCTTTAGCACCTTCAATGAAGAATTTGGTCATTGATTTCCGTGCCGGTTTTGGTACGTTTGATCTCCGGTTGCAATCTATTTACTATTGCATTCCCATCGGAACGCTCCCGTTTAGGTATTGCTTTTGCATTAGCGGAAAAAGATAAATTTTTTAGTCCAGTATTAAGAATCGAATTGCCCACAAACCTCATGGTTTAATCACATCTGGATGGGTTTTAGTCTAGAAGTTGACTATCGGAACGTGATTTGTCATGGTATTTGAATTTACTTTTATGTTAGTTGGAAGCTGTAAGACATTTTTCAATTGAAATCACCCTAATGTTCATCTGTATATGGATGATATAAATTTATTAGCTAATATTGAATATGTATAAAAAAGCTTGTTTTGTAATGTTTCTAAGAATCTGTAGGTAGATATTGATGAAAATACTTACAAAAACTAATATTTGCACAAGGCTTTTAAAAGGTTTGATGAGAAATATTCTTAATTAACTTATGAATAATTTATAAATGAAGAAAATAATAATTAAAATTTGTTTAAATAAAATTAATTGAAATTTTTTACTGGACAAACATTGAGATTTAAATATCTTGAAGCACACCTTTAGACATAGTCAAAATAAAATTTGGGAATGAAAATATCATACGAAACAGCTTTGTTATATGTTTATGTCATTAAGATGGAAACCATAAATAATAGATAAATACATAGATCGGAAACTCTCCTGACAAAGACCTAACTCAGTTGTCAAAAACCTAAGTGGTGAGAATGTATTAGTATACAAAACTATGTGAAGACAAAAACAAGGCACGTATGTGTGATTAGTTTCCGCTCTACGTCTATTTCTTTCTCTATGCTATAAATTTTGTGTAAATTTGCACTTTTATATGAAAAAAAAAAAAAAAAAACTCAGCTCATACAAAAATTCCATAACAATACTAATAATCTCTTTCTTTTTTATTTTATTCCCTACAGAGTGTTTCAACTAACAACAAGCCAAAAAAAGATAAAATAATTTGAAACTTGTCGCTTCTACACTAAAAACAAAATAAAGAAATTTCTTTAGAAATCCAATAGTTTTCGACACAAAATTATTCAATTAAACACAAAAATTAAGGTTATTTAACTAATTTTAAGTTTGTTTTTTAATTTATAAAATAATTTATAAAAAAAAAGTTTAAGAAAAAACAAAATATTGAAAAAAAATAAAAACGAAAGGAAAACATAATAATTCAGCATCATGATCAATATGGACATTAGTGTTACACCAAATTATTCATATATTTTCGATTTTGAAAATGATTTTATACATCAACGCACACGCAAATGGATGGTGGAAAATTGGACATGGGTCTTTTACTATTGCGGCATTTACATGTTGGTGATATTTGGTGGTCAACATTTTATGCAAAGTCGTCCACGGTAAGTTTGTTTATATTAAAATTAAATCAATTTTCAAACATAATTATTTTAAATATGTATGTATTTCCGTTATTTTAATTCAAATTATTTATATCTAGCAATTTTAATGTTTTAAATACTCACTTTTCAATCATTAATTTCAAGATTTCCCTCTTATTATTTGTTATTTGTTTCCGCTGACTAGTCAATTTAAAACAAAAGTTTAGACTATTTAAATATTCTATAAAATTATTGATTATTGCGCGCGCTTGTTCCCATCGTCTATGAATAAATAAAATCATTAGCATCATGTCATAAATGACTTTTTATTACAATTTCTATTAAACTTAACAAATACATGTTATTATTGTTTAAGGCAAATTTTTTTTATTAATAATTATAGAAACTTAATAGAAAATCGGTAGAAACTATAAAATGTTAATAATCATTTTAAAAGCTATAATTTGTGTAAACAAAAAAATATTTAGTAGTGGTGGCAAAATCGACACAAATTTTTACAAATATGAACAAATTGTTGTAATCAAAAATAATAATTACATATTTATTTGTTGCATTGCGCCAGTGTCACGCATTCAATAGTTTGTTTAATTAACTTTTTATAAAGAAGGCAGTTTGAACAAATTAAATGAATAAACAATTTGCTTTAGTACAAAAAATTATATAAATTAGTTATAATTGGTTTATTGGCATACAATGATTTTAATGTTATATATGCTAAATATTTCAATAATATGACATTTGTTTGTTGTAACAAACAAATTGGGAATAAATGTTGTTGTAGTGTTTCAAATACATAACCAATTACGATGTTTTTGTGATTTTGAGAAGACATTTATGATGTTAAAAATTCAAGTTATGTCTGTGTAGTCTATGTCAAGTGTTCGGTATAGTTTTAAGACC
The DNA here is from genome assembly GCA_942486065.2 of Calliphora vomitoria. NCBI lineage: Eukaryota > Metazoa > Arthropoda > Insecta > Diptera > Calliphoridae > Calliphora > Calliphora vomitoria. The sequence continues at coordinate 26,771,269 of OW818031.2, read as the reverse complement.
TGTATTTTATATGGCCATTGGTTAGTTTTTGATGTAGTCTTGCATCTAGTATTTGAACTATGCTTAAGTCTAGTCTTTCGTCTAGTCTGTGATCTAATCTTAAGTATAGTCTTTGGTCTAATCTTAAGTCTAGTGTTTGACTAGTCTAGTGTTTGACTAGTCTAGTATTTGGTCTAATCTTTGTTCTGGTCTTTAGTCCTACTTTTGGTCTGGTCTTTGATATAATCTTAAGACTTGTCTTTGTCTAGTCTAAAGTCTAGTCTAAAGTCTAGTCTAAAATCTAGTCTAAAGTCAAGTCTAAAGTCTAGTCTAAAGCCTAGTGTAAAGTCTAGTCTAAAGTCTAGTCTAAAGTCTAGTCTAGTGTAAAGTCTAGTCTAAAGTCTAGTCTAAAGTCTAGTCTAAAGTCTACTCTAAAGTCTAGTCTAAAGTCTAGTCTTAAGTCTAGTCTTAAATCTAGTCTTATGTCTAGTCTAAAGTCTAGTGTAAAGTCTAGTCTAAAGTCTAGTCTAAAGTTTAGTCTAAAGTCTACTCTAAAGTCTAGTCTAAAGTCTAGTCTAAAGTTTAGTCTAAAGTCTACTCTAAAGTCTAGTCTAAAGTCTAGTCTTATGTTTAGTGTTAAGTCTAGTTTAGTCTTAAGTCTAGTCTAGTCTTAAGTCTAGTCTTAAGTCTAGTCTTAAGTCTAGTCTAGTCTTAAGTCTAGTCTTAAGTCTAGTCTTAAGTCTAGTCTTAAGTCTAGTCTAGTCTTAAGTCTAGTCTTAAGTCTAGTCTAGTCTTAAGTCTAGTCTTAAGTCTAGTCTAGTCTTAAGTCTAGTCTTAAGTCTAGTCTTAAGTCTAGTCTAGTCTTAAGTCTAGTCTTAAGTCTAGTCTTAAGTCTAGTCTAGTCTTAAGTCTAGTCTAGTCTTAAGTATAGTCTAGTCTTAAGTCTAGTCTAGTCTTAAGTCTAGTCTAGTCTTAAGTCAAGTCTAGTCTTAAGTCTAGTCTAGTCTTAAGTATAGTCTAGTCTTAAGTCTAGTCTAGTCTTAAGTCTAGTCTAGTCTTAAGTCGAGTCTAGTCTTAAGTCTAGTCTTAAGTCTAGTCTTAAGTCTAGTCTTAAGTATAGTCTTAAGTCTAGTCTTAAGTCTAGTCTTATGTTTAGTGTTAAGTCTAGTTTAGTCTTAAGTCTAGTCTAGTCTTAAGTCTAGTCTTAAGTCTAGTCTTAAGTCTAGTCTTAAGTCTAGTCTTAAGTCTAGTCTTATGTCTAGTCTAGTCTTAAGTCTAGTCTTATGTCTAGTCTAGTCTTAAGTCTAGCCTAGTCTAGTCTTAAGTCTAGCCTAGTCTAGTCTTAAGTCTAGCCTAGTCTAGTCTTAAGTCTAGTCTAGTCTTAAGTCTAGTCTAGTCTTAAGTCGAGTCTAGTCTTAAGTCTAGTCTTAAGTCTAGTCTAGTCTTAAGTCTAGTCTAGTCTTAAGTCTAGTCTAGTCTTAAGTCGAGTCTAGTCTTAAGTCTAGTCTTAAGTCTAGTCTAGTCTTAAGTCTAGTCTAGTCTTAAGTCTAGTCTAGTCTTAAGTCTAGTCTAGTCTTAAGTCTAGTCTAGTCTTAAGTCTAGTCTAGTCTTAAGTCTAATCTAGTCTTAAGTCTAGTCTAGTCTTAAGTATAGTCTAGTCTTAAGTCTAGTCTAGTCTTAAGCCAATCTAGTCTTAAGTCTAGTCTAGTCTTAAGCCAATCTAGTCTTAAGTCTAGTCTAGTCTTAAGTCTAGTCTAGTCTTAAGTCTAGTCTAGTGTTAAGTCTAGTCTAGTCTTAAGTCTAGTCTAGTCTTAAGTCTAGTCTTAAGTCTAGTCTTAAGTCTAGTCTTAAGTCTAGTCTTAAGTCTAGTCTTAAGTCTAGTCTTAAGTCTAGTCTTAAGTCTAGTCTTAAGTCTAGTCTTAAGTCTAGTCTTAAGTCTAGTCTTAAGTCTAGTCTTAAGTCTAGTCTTAAGTCTAGTCTTAAGTCTAGTCTTAAGTCTAGTCTTAAGTCTAGTCTAGTCTTAAGTCTAGTCTAGTCTTAAGTCTACTCTAGTCTTAAGTCTAGTCTAGTCTTAAGTCTAGTCTAGTCTTAAGTTTAGTCTAGTCTAGTCTTAAGTCTAGTCTACTCTTAAGTCTAGTCTTAAGTCTAGTCTAGTCTTAAGTCTAGTCTAGTCTTAAGTCTAGTCTAGTCTTAAGTCTAGTCTAGTCTTAAGTCTAGTCTAGTCTTAAGTCTAGTCTAGTCTTAAGTCTAGTCTAGTCTACTCTTAAGTCTAGTCTTAAGTCTAGTCTTAAGTCTACTCTAGTCTTAAGTCTACTCTAGTCTTAAGTCTAGTCTAGTCTTAAGTCTAGTCTTAAGTCTAGTCTTAGGTCTAACTTTAGTCTAGTCTTAAGTCTGGACTTTAGTTTAGTCTTTGGTGTAGTCTTGGGTCTAGTCTTGATTTAGACTTTGGTGTGGCCTTTGGTCTGTAGTCTGGTCTTTGGTCATTTGTGGTCTATTATTTAGTCTAGTCTTTGGCATGGTCTTTGATCTAGTCTTTGTTATGGCCAATTCTTTGGTTAACTCTACAGTGTAGACATTTTTAGTAATGTGTCAAGTGCTTTGAAATTATATTTTCAAAAAATATAGTTAATTCATTTGGCTAATGATTCATCCAACTTTTTCATAACTGAAACTGGAAAATTCTATTATACTGTTAACCTAAAATCATGATTGTAATTTTGTTTAAAAATTGTTTTGTGTAATAAGCTAAGTACTAGTTTAGCTGTAATAGTTTTGTGTAATAATAAGCTTCTAGTTTAAATAACAAAACGCCAAGATAATTTTAGTAATTTAACGTAAATTACAAATATGTTCGTTAAGGAAAGTATATCTACGTACTAAATGTTAATGACATTATTATTTTTTGTTAAAAACATGTGTGAGTAAGTTGAATGTCGGTAAATATTTATATAAAATATTATTATTGATTTAAGTTTAAAGTTTGTAAGAATTTTTAAGCCTAGATTTTACGATTTCATATTTCTACAAAATAAATGCAAATATTGTGGAGATTGAATAACGTCAAAGCGTAGTTATATGTTATTGTTAGTTTAAGGCAAATAAATAAATATAGCTAGTTAAAAAAGAAAAAAATACTAAAAAAAAATCGTTATTACATTCTATTCTAATACAGTTATCGGAAAAGTTTATGGGCGATAAAATATTAACAAACACATGGAGTTTTTTTTTTTTGCATTCATGGCGATGATATCATTATTACAAATATAAAATGTAATTAATACTTTCTGATGGGATTTTGCAACCAGCAAAAACCAATAGTAAAACAAAAAAATCAATAAAAAGTTAATATGTGAAGTATTTATAAACATCTGGTCTTGTTTACAATCCCTGAGGGGTTATTTTAGCATCTCCAATTTTTGTTTTCACTTTAACCCTGCCTTTAAAAACCTCTTGGTCTTGCATAGTATCTAAAACTAATTGAAGCAACATTTTGAACTATTCTAACCTTTCGGTAACTTTTAAGTACTTTGCGTTACAAATGAAACAATAAAAATTTACGAACCTAGTTTAAGCCAAAAAAATTCAAATCAATTTATTTGAATTCTTTTGTTTTTCAACAACAAAATCAAGTGCAATAGTTTTTTTTTTCTCCTCTACACAATATTTTTTTATTGTTTTTATATGGAAAAAAAAGTACTATGAGTGTGTTTATTTCTAAACAAAATTTTGTGTGTCTCTTTCTCATGACAAAGATGAGGAAGACGAGAAAAAAAAACAGGAAAGATACTAAAAGCAGAGAAACGAATAATAATAAAATACTATAAGCTTAAACCATTGATATGGTAAAAATAAAATAAGATAAAGATAAAAGAAAGTGCCACTTTTACAAGTCACAGTTCAAGGTCCATTCACAAAATTTTGTTCATTATATATTATTTTATTTCCAAACTTGTTTTTTTTTTAATGCATAGTCATTGTCATCAGCACGTGTGGTAATATTATGGTTTAAGAAAAGGGTTGAGTGTAAAACAATTTATTTTAATGTTTAAAATTAATTAAATTTCAATAAAGAAAACTATTAAATTTGTTCAAATTTTAGTAGGTTTAGTTATGCTAAAGCTGTTATTGAAACCAGAAAGTCTGGTACCTTTAATCTACACGATTGCTATTTGCATTTTATTGGGATTTGTCTCAGGCTTTTTTTAATGAAACATATTTTAGAGCTACTTCGTGCAGAATGATCACTGCTAACATGTTGCTAACTTGCGGTCTTAGTAGATGACGTATACGGGTACGGTCCAACTTTGGCCATATCGATCTTACTATGGATTTGTTTAAGCCTCTAATCTGTGTCTCTTCGAATAAAGCGTTATCAAAGTAGAATGCCGAACATACTATCTTCGGCATCGCCTGGAAGGCTCCACCCTTTCTTTGCTAGATTATAAGCCAGTTCAGAAATTTCCGGCATTGTAGGTGATGTATTTCAAACACTGTGATGTATTGTAAAGAGCTTATTCCCGCTCTACAGTTGGTACGGACGCCGCTCATAGAATATCTTATACAGTTTGCTGCCCCTTCAATTGCCGCCAGTTGGGCTTGATGAATACTTCATTCATTTTCCAATGACGAGGAGAGTTCCTTCACAGATCCCGTATTATACGAGATTATAACACCGAAAGTTTCTCAAGAAGGAGGGTTTTATTTCGTCTTGAAAAAACATCATTCATTAATTTTGGGGGACGAAAAGAGTTCCTCTACAAGTCTTGTATTTTTCGAGATTATAAATCCGAAATTTTCTCAAGGATTCTCAAGTATTTTGGTGTTCAAATGAGAGTGTGTCACATCGGAGTTTGAAGACCTTTCATCTCTTGTCAGTACTTTAATCCTAAAGTACCATATAATCTGTCCGCTGCAATATTGGCATGCCTAGTTTTTGTAGGAAAATAGAGTCCGCCTGACTCTTTGAGCTTAAAGCCGACTTAGCGTAGAACATTTGATATAGATATCAAGGGGAGGTACATAAGTCCAGCATGGCCTGAGGACTTAACCAAAGACCAGACCAAAGACTAGACTAAAGACTAGATTAATGACCATACAAAGACTAGACTGAAGACCAGGCAAAATCCATACCAAAGTCTAGACTAAAGACTAGAACAAAGTCCAGACTAAAGACTAGACCAAAGACTACATCAAAGACTAGACTAATGACCTGATCCGAGATCAGAGCAAAGACCAGACCAAAGACCATACCGAAGACTAAACCAAAGACAAGACCAGTCCAATGACCAGACAAAAAGACTAGACCAAAAACCAAATCAATGACCAGACCAAAGAGTAAACCTCGAATTTCGTTTAAATACATTTCGTTAAAAAACATTTTGAAACACTAGAGATTTTAAAAATATCTGTTAGAGTTTCCTTAAATGGAACATAATTTAAATAATAACTATAATAGTGGTCGGCTCAAGTTAAGGGGCAAAAGCTCAAGTAAAGGAAGGGAGGATATTGAAAGTATTTTATCTAGAGATTCGTTTAAAATATTCCTACAATTCCTAAGTATTCCTTTTTTACTCATGACTAAAGAACGAATTTTCCCTGTAATGTGTTGTGCGATACACTAGCTAATCTAGCTCAAATGGATGAGTTATTGTGGAAGGAGAGTGTGTATACGATTTGAGTTGTAACAAGTAAGAAAGCTATATTCGGCTGTGCCGAATCTTATATACCCTTCACCAAATTATACTTTAAAATAAAATTAAAAAAAAAAAATTTTTTTTCAAAATTGTTTTTTAAATTTTTTTCCAATTTTTTAATTTATTAGTGGGAAAAATTGATGACAAAAGAATGTTTTTTGTGAAAAAAAAATTCGGGTTAAACATTTTTTTTCCCATTTTGACCCATTGTATGTCCAACTTTGTATAGTCTTATATACATCGTTGCAATGGACTTTGAAATATCTATCATTAGATATCCATATTGACCATATTGTCTATATTTATGAAAAATAGAGGTTGCCTCGGATTTTTGCTCATATCTCCGTTATTTATGGACGGATTTTGCTGATTTTAAATAGGAAACTTTTCGAAAGCATGTCTGACAGAATTATTGAGGATTTGGATCCCGAAGATACCTTGAGTCTTCAGAAAATTGATTTCAACAGACAGACAGACAGACGGACATGGCTAAATCAACTCCGCTATCTATAAGGATTCAGAATATATATACTTTACAGGGTCGGAAAATTATATTGTGGAAATTACAAGGGTATATTAACGATAGTACAGTGGAACAATATCATTATAGCAAAATCTTTATGACGACCACTGTTTTAGAACAGAGAACCGAACATTGTAAACACCACGAATGTCAACGAAGGTCATAAAATTAATTAAATAAGAAACAAAAATCACAATCTAGACTCTTATAATCTGTTAATTCAATCTATTGTTTAGTTACTCAAACTAGAATATTAAAATATTTACATATGTTCATCTATTTTCATAAACTAAATTTAAAAAAAAAAACTTAAATTAAATGTAGGTTGAAATGTATTTTAACCATTTTTGCACACACAGCAAAACAATTTCCTTGGTATGAATTTCAAACTCATCTCATAAACGTTGGCCATTTATGGCAGCCATTATAATTTTTATGTCATCAATGTTGTTGAGTTAAAAAAAAAACTACAATAATGAAAAAAAAACGAAACATAACAAACCTTTAAAGAAACGTGTGCCAAAACACAATTAAATTGCGTCTTATTAATTTTTGTAACGTTTGTTGCTTCTTCTTTTTTTTTTTTTTTTTATTCGTTTGAATTTTGAATTGTGTTAATATTTTAACTGTCAATTTTGGCGTTCAAAAACAATAAATGAACCTTGAACTCAAACACTATTTTGTAACAAAATTTCGTTTATTTTTTGCAAATTTATTTATTTGTTTTTTTTTTTACTGTAAAATTATATACTCGTACATGTGTATTAACATTTGCTTTTTGTATAATAACTAATATAAATATAATAGTTAATCGTATGATTTTGTTTTATTTATTTTCTTATACATAATTTAAATATTATTATGTAATTTTTTTATTACATTACAAACGAACTTAAAAAGAAAGACCTTTATACATGAATTTTGAAATAAATTTATGAATATTTATAAGTTTAGTTCGATAACATGTTTTTTAATATTTATAAAAAAAGAGTTATGGCAAATATTAGTTAGTAAACAAATTATGTTTAGAAATATTTGGAAAATTAAAATGAATTCATTAACACTTTTATTTAACTACATAATAATCTATTCAATAAATAGTAGACTATGCTAATTTTTAACAAAAACCATATGTTGATATAATGCTATCAATTTGTTTTAATGACTATAGAGATGTTGAGTCGAATTAATTTAGAAATATTTGAATTAATTAATAAATAAAATAAGGCATTAAACTTATAATAAACAAATAAATTTAAGCGCGAAAGAACTAAAGCTGCTGCCAATTACTGACAGTCATATTTTGAATAAGTATTTTGCAATGCTCTCAATCCATAAAAAAATAATATTTTAAAAATAAAAAAATCCAAAACAGCAGAAGAAAAGTAGAGGGATAGAGGAAGAAAGTATGGAAAGAAGAACCAGTTTTGTGGTAAAATAAATAAATAAATAAAGTCTTAAGAAACGTAATAGTGTTAATAAAATGGAAGATAAAATTGATATCAATGATCATGCAATCGCATGCCCATGTGGAGACACTGTCAAAACTAGCTGTTATTTCGAATAAAGAATTTAACATGCCCAGAGCAATGTCTGCCATTTCGGATGAACTCTCAAAGAATCGTCTTTCCATAAACGAGCGTTAACGATTTTCTAGAACTGATCATCGGCAGAGCAGATGAACTATCATCTTCTCTGCTTTGTCTTCATGACAGCTTCGATGGTAGTCCAAATCATCATCACATGCCTTTGGGGAGACATCGACAAAACTAGCTTTCACTTCGAAAAATGAATTAACCTTCCCAGATCGGTATCTGCCATTTCGAAAAATCTCATGAATGAAAAGAATTTAGTATAAGGCATCGGTGAAATCGATGAGTTATTATCTGCTATTCTTCTCGTCATAGATGAACAGCTTCTGTAGAAGTCCTTTGACTTTAGTTAAAGTCTTCTGGTATGATTACCGATTATTCAGTGTTGATCTTAGAAGATGACGTGAACTTATCCGGTATAACCATTGTCATGTAGACCATGCTAAGAACAATTCGATTTATGTAACTATCTAGTATGTGCCTCTTCGATGAGAGCGTTAGCGATGCGTAGTTTGCAGTCTGCTAGTGGGATACTGCACATATTATACATGTCCTCTTCTGTTAGCCAGATTATCAGCAGTACATTTAACGGTTCCATAACCACTTACCCAAAAGAGTGAGAATATCTTGCCATTTAGTTTATGGATGTCCGGCATTTCTGTACTAACGGTAAGGTACTAAAGCTGTGGATGTCCCTATTCGAAACCTCATCCAGTTCGCTGCCCTTTTAAAGCCGATAGTTTAGCTTGAAGTATACTTAATTAATTCTCCTGTGATGAGTCGAAAATTATCTGAATTTGAAAATCTAAAGTTTCTAAAGGAATGATTGAGAGAATCCTGCGGATCTCTGCACTAATGATTACGGGTGCGCAACGGATCACTGCATCTCGTGCTCTGTTCGTTATGATGCACTGGCTATTGGCTGATCTCATGGCCAAACAATTGGCGGTCAGGCTAAGCACTGTAGGAGCATGGAGGTCTGGTACCGGCCATGCGTCCATTCTGGGAAGTGTACCTTATCTTCCTGTTAATATTGACTACCCTTTATCAACAGACGCTCCTCTGTATCGTTGGTGGACGAGTTATCCTCTTCTAGGGACATGTTTGTCATCCATACAGATGGCTCAAAGTCTGCGGCTGGGGTGGGTGGTGGCTTCTATATTCCTCACTTTCTGAAGGGGGTGTGTTTCAGGCTACAGGATCAATGTAGTGTAATGCAAGCTGAAATTTCAGCGATGAAAAGGGCGGTACACTGGATGAAGTACTATAGCCTATTTGGTGTGAATATCCGAATCTGTACTGACAGTAAGCCTGCTATTAAATTCCTATCTGGTGTCTACTTGACTTCCAGATTGGTACATGAATGCCGGGTATCTCTTAACGAGATGGCGAGACATTCTAACCTGGAGTTATTCTGGTTGCCGTGTCACTCTGGCGTACCTGGCAATGTTATTGCGGATGAACTGGTCAAAAGAGGCTCACGACTACAAGTTGATGAGATAGATCCCATGGTCGGTTTACCGCTATCCTGCTGTAAATCACTCATACAGCGTAACTTATTTGAGTTCGCTCAGCTCAGATGGACTAATCTAACGAATTGCTCGATATCGAGGCTCACATGGTCCGTTTTTGACCAACACAGGTCAATGTCCCTAACGGGGCTATCACGGGCTGGGCTGAGAGCTTTAATATCAGTGCTAACTGGGCACTGCTTGATTGGTGTGCATGCCAGGAAACTTAACACTCCATATAATGACTTCTGCAGAAGTTGCCATGATGAAGACGAGGAGGAAACGGTTGAACATCTCCTCTGTCTTTGCCCAGCTCTATCTGATGCTCGGTCTGCTACAATAGGCAGTCAGTCCTCTTTTGCATGGCCTTGCGGATCTATCCACTGTGGATGTTATGGAAGATAGATTCGTTGATTCGTGCGTCAGGTTGGTTCGACACAGAACCCATTTCCGACATGTAAAGGACCTCTTGAGGACCTGATCATGATCTTTAGGGTATCACAAAGGGACCAATTTATGGACCCAAGTGAGCTGGTTAACACTGGCTGCCTTTATAACCTAACCTAAAGGTAATCTATGAGACTTGGTACATTGGACATTGTTCCTATGATATCGTCGTGGCCCCACATTCTGTACAGTTTCGTCCAAGGATGTCTAGTTTGTTGAGCATTCGTCAGCAAGTTTAATTTCCACCGAAGCCTTCAAGTACTGGAACTCAATTTAACTCGAAAATATGCTTTCTAAGTTAGGCCATGGAATACATTTCGATTGAGAAGACATTTTGATTTGGAATTGAAAGGGAACCTTGATTGATGCAATGCTGTACATGTAGCTATCAATGTTCGAGGTCTCGAGATTTAATTCTCCTGGTCGCTAGTAATACGGTGCAGTTATCGGGCTATCAAGGAGAAACCAAGAAAATTCTGCTTTTGAATTGTTATGTAGACCGAAATCGTGTCGCTCGAAGTACTAAGTTTATGTAAAAACGGGGTGCTTTCGACTTTAATGTTTGAGCGCAGCGAACTACCACATTAACCAACTAACTTTGTAGCCCAGTCATCTCTTGTCGATATTCTAATTCTAAAAATTCCATCATAGTTCGGTGTAGGTACCACATAATCCGTCCGTTTGCCAACTTTTCTTAGGATAATGCCCTCTCTAATAAGTTCATGCTTCTATCTGCCTAACTCTTTGAGTCTTAAATTTGACCAATTTTTAATGCAGACATCGAGGGAAGGTACATAACCAGCATCGTCTCTAGTATGGCCCGAAAAGTTGAATCCATGGACACATTAATAGCTACACAGACTAGTTTATGTAGATATCTGGTTTGCAATCCAGATGTGTGTTTTAAAGACTTTGGAAAACAAAAACTATTTTAATGCATAAGTGTCATTATTTTTCTCTCTGTATAATCTAGCAAATTTAATCTTTACCTTCAAAGAAACCTTCAATATTTCCCTTTAATTTATTTTCTCTTCTTAAAAATGTATTTATTACATAAACTTCGTGGAAAATATATATAAAAAAAATATACAGTTTAATTTAACCATTGGCTACCAAATGGTGCATCATTACATCAGATTAATGATGCACACGAATTTTGTGGGAATGATTCAATAATCAGGGCAACCAAAAATATATTCTTATACAAGTAAAAATAAGATATAAAGAGGAAAGTAAACATAATTATAATTAAAAATATGCAAAAATACACACATGAAGCTATAAAATGTTGCATTCGCAATGTTGCTACGCACTAAATACTGAACTCCCCTATCGTTTGCAAAATGTGGTATAATTTATTTGCGTTCCAACAAAAAGATACACAGAATTGTATTCAAAATGGTTTAACAATAGCGGAGATCAGTATTAAGTAGGAATACACTTGCACAAAATGCACACAAAAAGCTATAAAATTTTGCATTTGCAATGTTGTCAGACAATTTGCACTTTATACTAAACTCCTCTATTGTTTATGTATAGAATTACCTCATTCTCTCTCTTCTTCAATATGGCTAAATTAAAATAATGAAGAGAGGAACAAAATAATTATATGTTAAGATGTTGCCATACTTTAGTTGTTTTTTGCTTTTCAAAGTTACTGCATTTATAAAAACAAAATATAAAATGTTGCATATAGTTTTGGTTACCCTGGTAAACGTAATAAATGAGTGAACATGTTTATAAACATGTTGAACAACAATAAACAAGTGTCCCACTCACACATTACAAAAAAGAAGAATGAAGAAAAAAACCGTAAGAATGAATGAAATAAATTGAAAATTACTGACCAGTGTTAATAAACAAATAGTATAAATAATAAACTCTCACAAAACCCAAAAAAAAAAAACAACAATTTAAACAAAAAAATTATGTATGAGTAGCTATTTATCGTTTACTCACGCTTACGTTTGGAATTTCATCAAAGTCAATATTGATATGACATACTTAATTTCAATTTTCTTTAAACGTCCATCGTCTATAGCCAAAATTTAATTGTATTTGTGGTCAGGCAGACAACAAGACCGACTTAATGACAGACAAACATACATGTTTATAAATTAATAAGAGCTTTGTATTGTCAAAACACTCTTTACTCAAATTTATGGCCCCCCCCCCCAAATATGAACACGAATTTAGTAGGAGAAGAGGAAGCAGACAAAATATTGTACAAAATATAAAAAGTGAAATGAAAAGAAAGTATTAATAGAAATAAAACTGTATTGAGAAAAAAAAAATGCAAAGAAACAAACCTGTATTAAAGAACTGATGGACTTTGTATTGTAAAGTAGTGAGGCTTCATGGGCGTTTATTTTAAACGCAGTGTTAAAAATTTGCTAATATTTCTGCCTATATCTCGAACACAATGTAAATTGGCTTAAAAACTCAATTTTTTTTTTTGGACAAATTCTGTTTTATTGCTACCAATGTAGAGTAGAAATATGAAAATTAATAATGAAATATAATGTTGGGCAAATGTACACCTTTAGCACGTCAGCAGAAGTCCGCTCTCTTCACAAAATTCTAAACCGCATTTTGCAAAGACGCTTCGCTTATCTCGTCAATGCACCGCCGTATTTCAGCTTCTGCAGAAGTTCGATGCTTGTCCAAGGCTTCTGGAATGAGTACCGAATTTGCATTGTTCTGTGATCACAGTAACTAAGGCTTTGTAGTTGCTGTTGTAACAGTTCCACTATTGTTGAAAGTTCTTTCCTGAGGAAAACACTTTCGGTTTATACAAAAGTCAATAAAGATGCGGATATCTCTATTCGCTGTCATATAACATTCGCTTCGAATAATACTACATTCATACTCCGGTGACGAGGAAAGTTTCTCCACAAGTCCCGTATTATATGAGTTTGAGAAGGTTCAAGAAGGAGAGATTTTGGAGTACAGTAGTCTATGAGACATGGTAATTATTCATTGTCCCTATGATACTGGCGTGACCCCATAGTCTTCAGTAATCCAAGCATTTTTTTTTTTTTTAAGTAGAAATATGGAATTTTTTTTTTATAAAATCCCTTCAATGCAGCGCCGTATTTCGTCTTTCAGAGCATCATTGTTTGTGGTTTGTTCACCTCAACCCGACCTTTCTGATCATCCCCGATAAAATACTCCAACGGCGTTTAATCAGAAGAACGAAGTGGCCAATTGACTTCACGCAGTGGGGCTGAATCAAAATATATAAAAACAGCTCAGGAGCGGCGATATGCAACCTCAGATATGCAACATTTTTAAACGCCTGAGATTTTTTGTGGTTTTCTGCCTATAAATATGTAGGAATTTAAATAAAAATTTAAATTTCATCACACCTCGAACATAATATATGACCGATTTCAGTAAAATATTGTTTTAGTTAAAAAATAATTAAGAAATCATATGAAAAAGGTATCAAACCAATATCTTTTACGAGTCCAAAAATAATTTTGAATTTAAAAATTGAGAAAATTTTGAAATTTTGTTTTTTTGTCCGATAACTGCTTTTATTTTTTGCTTCATAGAAACAAAGTATCTTAGGGAACTTATAATGCTTATATATTTGTTTCAAATTGTATCTGAACAAGGATAGATTTTAAATAGAAAATGATTAAAATATGCTAATAGGGGTTTCCCTAGGCCCTAGCAAATTTAATTAATTTTTTATCGAAATTTTCAATTTAGGCCGTGTTCTAAAATTCCAAAGCTGAGATTTCAAAATGGGCAACAGTTTTATATACCATAATGTATTTCAAATCGTTCAGATTATTCTTTTACCAGCTCCGCAACAAATGTGGACTTTAGGGGGAAATACCAAAAACTGCGAAAATTGCCATATTTTGTTTGATTTTTGGGTATTGCAGGATTTGTTTTTCCTAAATCATATATTTGTTACCACCTTTAGATTTGTTTTCAAAAGGTGTGATGACGTAAAAAATTTCATTGGGATATTATATATATTTATGTATTCTCGAATTCCACAATTTTTGAAATAGCCTATTTGTTCTTAAAATTCAAAGCACGTAATCAGAAACTAAATATAGTAAATTTTCAAAATTAAAATTCAGTGTTCAGGAGTATAGCGTTCCATGGTTAAAATTTCTCAGGTTTGTACTAAATAAATATCAAAGGATGACAGCTCAATTCTTGACATTTTATTATTCTACAGTCAATTTACTTCCTAACCTCAAATTCACGCACCTTTTATGTATGCTACTGTTGAATATAGCTTTCTGACTTGTTTTTTAAACCTGAACTCCATATAAAAACTAACCAGAGTTAAAAGGTTTAATTTAAAGTAAAAACCCGCCAAATTGACTCACCAATGGTAACTGTCAGACTACGCACGTAATTTTAGTATGTATTGTTGTTTACAAAAGTACAGTAACAATTTAATAAAGAGTGTTGTTAATTCTCTGAAAAAATGTTTAGAGGTAATTATGAACATACTTACGTGTCTATAAAATAAAAAGTAAGCAAAAGAAGAGAAAATAAAAGATGGTGTTTAATTTAAGATGATCATGATAAATGTCTTAGTAACTTACTGACTTGACTGAGTATCTGCACTTGACTTATTGACAACATTATGTCAGCAAAATAATTTAATTGTTGTTGATGTTTACAGTTTTTTTTTTACTTTCAGTAATAATAAAAAGCCATTATTTTCATAATAAAAGATTTCACTTTTTTCTTTTTTGTAACGGGGCTACCTATTTATTTTTGTGTTTTATTATTATTATATATTTTGTTGTAAAATTTTTCACATTTATATGTTATAGGGATTTAAGGTTTTCAACCATTTTGTCTGCATTTTATATCTGTTTCTTCTTCAAAGTATTAATTTCGATGTGCAAAAATTAATATAGCAAACAAAGTGTTTCGTCTGGAACAGAGATTACTGAAATAGAAAGAGAGAAAGAAAAAAAGTTTTGTTTTTTAGTTTATACTGATGTAAGACACCAAAATAACAAATGATAGCAAAAATACAATTTCAAACTATACATTGTTTAAAACAAATTTTGCGCTCATTTTTTTTTTTTTTTTTTTTGTTTCGTTCAACTCTTAAGCAAGTGAAAAAGAAGAATTAATAATGTCGACACTGTATTTAAAATGTTTCAATACCATAAATAAAAAAAATTTACGCTTAACAATGTCATTTAAAATTTGTAGGTTGCAAAACAAAAAGTTGGTTATTGTTATTATTTTTGTTTTTAATTAAGTAAAATTTAATTTATTTTTAATAGTTTTTATGACAAATGGTTGGGTTTAATGCATCAGTGAATTGTTAATAATAGAACTGTAAATCAGTAAATTACGATACACCAAGTTTTCTATAGAGAAAACTGTTATACATCAACTTTCCATAGAATAAAAATGTTGTACACAAATGTTTCTATAGAAAAACTGTTATACACTCAGTTATCTATACAAAAACTGTTATACACCTAGTTTTCTATAAAAACTGTTATACACTAAGTTTTCTATAGAAAAAACTGTTATACACGTTATATACCAAATTTTTTTTTATAAAAAAACGTATATACTCATTTTTCTACAGAAATTAACATTCATCCAAAATACTGTTATACACCAAGTTTTCTATAAAAAACTGTTATACACGTTATATACCAAGTTTTTTTATAAAAAAAACTTATATACACATTTTTCTACAGAAATTAACATCCATTTTTTTCTATAGAAAAAACTGTTTTACATCAAGTTTTCCATAAAAAAAAACTGTTATACACTACATTTTTTTATAGAAAAAACTGTTATACATCAACTTTCCATAGAATAAAAATGTTGTACACAAATGTTTCTATAGAAAAAACTCAGTTTTCTATAAAAAAAAAACTGTTATACACTCAGTTTTCTATAGAAAAAAATGTTAAACACTCAGTTTTCTATAAAAAAAATTTTATACACCAAGTTTTCTATAGAAAAAACTGTTATACATCAACTTTCCATAGAATAAAAATGTTGTACACATATGTTTCTATAGAAAAAACTGTTATACACTCAGTTTTCTATATAAAAAAAATATACACATTTTTCTACAGAAATTAACATCCATTTTTTTCTATAGAAAAAACTGTTATACATCAAGTTTTCTATAAAAAAAACTGTTATACACTTAATTTTCTATAGAAAAAACTGTTATAGATCAACTTTTCTATAAAAAAAACTGTTTTTCACTAAGTTTTCTATAGAAAAAACTGTGTTACACCAAGTTTTTTTTATAAACAAAACTGTTATACACACATTTGTCTATAGAAATAAACTGTTATACAACAAGTTTCCTATATAAACTGTTAAATACTAAGTTTTCAATAAAATAATTTTGTACAAAATTTTTGCAATAACAAAAATAAGCGAAAACCCACGACTAAATAAATTTCTTCCTAATCGTTCCATAAATGACCGACTAGTATTTGTGACTTTATCAATGATCATATACCTATCCTAGACATTTAGCTATAATTTAAAGTAAAATACAACACTGCATGTGTTCAAATTCTAGAAATATTACTAAAGTTGCTGCTAATATTCACTCCTTAACTGTGTGTTTATAAAATGTTTACTAGGTTACATGCCACTCAAACGCCGAAGTCTTTTTTTCTATTTTAAGTCGGTTTAAGAATTTGCCAACTAATTTCCTAAAGGAAACACGATTCCTAAAACTGATTTCAATCATTATAATGAAATTATGTCAGCAAAAATTAAAAAAAAGGAGAGGAAGAAACATTAATTTATGAAATATGCATGTATGTGTTTATGTTTGTATGTATATTTTTTTTTTTGTTTTGTTTTCGTTTTATTTTCTCTATCAAGTTTGCTCAGTAATTAAGCGCTGCCAGACATATGATTGACTAATGATTATGAATGCACAAATAATTAGTTCAGACATTCTGGTTACTCTGACTATGGGTCATCAACCGTTTTTTTTATTATATAATCATTATTACAAACTAATTTTCTATTTCAATAGTTAAAAGTAACCTATTTCATAATTATGCAATTTTTTTTTTTTTTTTTTGTTTGCTTTTGCAAAAACCAGCAGGAGGAGAATGGAGAGGAAAATGAAAACTGTACAAAAGAGAAAAATTAAAACCTGTCTTTTTACATAAACTTTATTTTAAAATATAAAACACATGCTTTTTTGTTTCTTTTATATTTTTTATAAAAAAAGAAACAAACTTTTTTTTTAGTATTTTTATTATAAAATATGGACCGGATTTTTAAATATCTCGTGCATGTTTTTTTTTTTTTTTTTTTTTTGTTTTGGTTTTCATTTATAGCAAGTTTGTATAATTTTTTCATAGCTACAGTAAAATAACGATTAATTGAAAGTAAATATTTATTTAAATAATAAATTTTGTTTTATATATTTTTATCAGAAAAGCAAGTTGGGCAAAAATTCTTGTTCAACTTGACTATTGTTAAATTTCGTTACCAAAATAATCGACAATACCGTTACCTCTAAAACACATTTACGGTTATTCTTTAAATAATTTTAAATTATGAAAAACAAATTGTTATTTTCCATTATTGCGTGCATTGAAATCTTGATTTATTCAAATTTAAATAAAAACAAGTAAGAGCACTATATACTATCACCAATGTGTACATTAAGATTGAAAACAATTTTTGTTGGTGTTCGGGTTCCGATTCTAACCCATTGTTGGTCCGAATTTCAATGACGTTATATACGTCGTTGTGAAGGTATTTCAAACGTCTATTATTACATATCCATATGTTAATGACTTAGTAATTCAAATATATATAAAAAAATATGTTAAAAGTTGAGGTAGTAGTGATTTTTTTTTTTTGCTCTTATCTCAGCCATAGGTTGCTATTGCGGGACTATTGCGGATATATTGATGTAGAAATCAAGCATGTAAGTTGTTTGGGGATTCGGAAAGTTGATTTCAACAGACAGACGGGCATGGCTATATCGAATCCACTATTTATATCGAACTCTAGTATATATACTTTATGGGGTCTCAAATGAAAAATGTAAAAATTACAAACGGAATAGCAAACATATATATAACATTACCACTCTTGGTGGAGGGTATAAAAATGTAGTAGGATTCCTGTGAAAGAAAATTTTCCCGGAATTTTTTTTTTAGAAATTTCCGGGCAATTTTCGGAAATTTCTTTATAGGTTTTCTTTTTAAAATTACAATGATCTGTTTTGTTTTATTGCTTATCAAATGAAAAAGTCTGGAAAATGACCAGTCTGGGATCAAATGAAATGACAATTTACTAGGTAGTAAATCGGCTGTCAAATGATGAAATGCCAAAAAATTTAACAGTCATCCTTTGACATTTATTTAATACAAACTTGTAAAACTTTAACCATGAAACGCTTTGGACGCATATAACTAGAGTTGGAAATTTGCCCGATATTATATTACATTATTAATTCCCAGATTTCTGCTTTACATTGGCATAAATAAAACTGAATTTGCAAATGAAAAAGAAAGACAATTTACTTCATAATCTCAAATTTGACCAACTTCTTTTTAAAATAGCCGTTCTTATTAAAATATCGTTAACGAAACAATTAAATATCGTCAAAATAGTGTTACCCAAAATTGATCTTATTGTTACCTTTAGCCGTTTTTAATTGGTGGCCAACCTTGCTAAAAAGTCTTAATCCAAGAAAATTATTAATATCAAAAATAACCGTTACCGTTACCTTTTATCAGTGTTCTTTAAGTTTATTTCAATTAAACCTTCTATCGATATTTCACTGTATGTATTTTTGGCCGTACACTTAAAAAATAATAATAAACTGGATTTAAGCAACATGAACCTGAACTTTATTTGAGTAATTTTGAGATTTGTTGTTTATATTTATGGCGATTAGTTTAATAATTACGTTTAACTTGCTAGCCTTGCCAGATTTCAATAGGGAAATAATAATAGTACCGTTCAAATGAATTAAAAAAAGGTAACAAAAGTTAAGGTTGGCTACCGTTACCGCTAAGCTACCGTACGCCAAAAATATCCTTTCAGCACGACTTCCGTTACCGAAATAACTTCAATTATCGTTACCACTATTCTACAATTAATTTTAAATTTTGAAAATGCAATTTTTGATTTCAATAATTGAGTTTATTAAAATCTTCGGAATTTAAAATGTACATTTTATATATAAATTAAAGGCAGACCGATATTACCATTATCATTAAAATACCGTTACCGAAACAATGCAACTACCGTTACCGCTAAAATACCGTTATTGATTTAATCCAAATTAGCGTTACGGAACAGAAGCTCTAAAGCTTTATATATGTTTTTATCAGGGTTGGCTACCCTTATCGCTATGTCACATTTACCTCTTGCATACTCTTCCAGCTCGACTACCGTTAACTCTAAAATACCGTTACGGAAATAATTTATCTTTAGGGAAATAATCAGTAAATTCTATAAATAATTTTAAATTATTAAAATTTGTTTAACATCTGATAATGTATATAATTTATTTCTCCAAGTGTTTAGTATATATAAATGACCTATTGCAGAAAATATGTATGTTATTGTTTCTTTCATACATCATCATTATCATCTTCATCAAACAACTTTTGTTATATTATTTATCCACCATCATGCTATACATTAAATTAAAGCAAAAAAAAAAAAAAGTAATGAATCTATACATTCTCTGAATTTTTTTTTTTAAAGATTAAGTTCAATGATAACAACGAGTATCGCAGATTGAAGCATACTACTGTTATTTAATATCGCTGCTAATGATTTAAGATTGTAATTAAGTTTATTTTTTGCATTAACTTCATAATTATATATATAGAAATTTATTATGAAATACTTGAAAAAGAAATATTAGCTTTGATCCAGTATGACAAGTACTGGTTTAGATCAGTTAAATTATTGCGTATTAAATATCTTAAATTTGAAGAAATTGTTGATGAAAATGAATTTAAATTTTTTTTAAAGAATTTTAATACGAAAGCACTTTAAAATATTAAGCTGATTCTTATGCAAATTTGTTTTTAATTCAGTGACGTTTTTAATTAGGGAATTTCTATATAAAATTATTTGTAGTTTCTTTTCCACAATATTTTAAACCACAACTGCAGTCAAATGTACAAAAATTGGAAGTTTTAGAGGTCTTAACCACAGAATTGTATTAATTATATTTAAATTAATTATATTTAAAAACTCAAACGATTTAATACATAACCACGACTTTTGATTATAAACACAAAAAATATTTCATTAAAAAAAGTTCAAAAATCAATTAGTTTAATTTAATCATTATTTCTAATAATGCTGCGTTTCGCGAAAGTTTTGCGTAAGCCGTATTTAACAAGGTAATAAGTAGGGGGCGGACTTTCATGCATTTATTATTGAAAAATATGCGCCTAAAATATGCTTCAAAAAAATCAAAATATGACCTAAAAATTAATAAAATATGCATTTATATTATTGTGTAGATACATAAAATAATTAACTGAGGATCGCTTAATGCCCAAATTTGACTCTCTAAATTATACTATCTATATCTGTTTAAGTTTAAACTTAAAATTATAATTGTTCTTAGAGAAAAAGATGGATATATTAAATATAATATCGTAAGATTAATACAGGTCTAGCATCATAGTCCTTAGAGCCTCCTTCATTCGATTTAAATTTTAAAATCATTAAAATATTGATCGTGCTGTAAAGTAGCAACCAATCATCATTTTCATCTCGTAATAAATGGCTGTGAAGAGCGGATAATAAACTCTCCTAAAGAATTGTTGATACTTATTAAAAAAACTCTACATTTGTTTGAAGTAAAATGTGTTTCTCAATGTTGACAAAATTTAGTCATCAAATTTTGGCATTTGTGTAACAAATTCGCAAGAAAAACTTTTTATTGGTCCAATATATTGTCCATTGACGTCTGAATTTATTACTTTTTATTAAAAATTGGGATAATATGCATATAAATATGAATTTTGAAGTAAAATATAACAAAATATGCATTATCAATAAAATATGCAAAAATATGCACTAACAAATCGATGCCATTTTACAGCAAAATGTGTGATTCGGATAGGTAATTAGTCTACATTGTATTTGGACGTTCGAGAAAAAACATGCATTTGCATATAAATCCGCCCCCTAGTAATAAGTAAATTCAAGTGAATTCATTAATTTTTATGTATGGAGTTTGACATTCGCTTGATAATCAGAAATATCACTGTAAACCTAATAATTTTGTATAATTTTTTCTATTAAACATTTTTATACCCTTCACCATGAGTGGCAAGGTTATATATAAGTTTGTCATTTCGTTTATAATTTCTACATTTTTCATTTGCGACCCCAAGTATATATATTCTGGTTCGTTATAGATAGCAAAGTCGATATAGCCATGTCCGTTTTTATGTTGAAATCAACTTTCCATAGCCCCCAAATAACTTACAAACATGATTGATACATCAATATATAGGGAATTCTTCCGGCTTGTACGCTATTTTAAATCGAGAAATCCGCCCACAAATGGCTGAGATATAGGAAAAAAACCGGGACAACCTCGATTTTTCGCCTATTTTTGATTAATATCTGGATTACAAAGTCATTAATGTAGACAATATGGATATCTAATGATATATATTTCAAGGTCCATTGCAACGATGTGTATAAGGCTATGGTAATTCGGACCTACAATGGGTCAAAATCGGGAAAAACTTTTTTAATACGATTTTTTTTCTACAAAAAAAAAAATTTTGACATAAATTTGTTTCACTAATAAATTACAAAAAAAATTTTAAAAACAATTTTGAACAAAACAAAAAAAAATTTTAAATGTTGAAAAACAACTTAAAAAAAAATTATTTTGTTATAATAATTTGGTGAAGGGTATATAAGATTCAGCATAGCCAAATATAGCTCTGTTACTTGTTGTAGAACAGTTTCTTCAGGAGACATTTGTAACACTTAACACTTTTTCTGTAGTCAAATTTGTGTATAACAGTTTTTTCCATAAAAAAAAATTGTGTATAATAATTTTTTCTGTTGAAAATGTTTTGTATAACATTTTTTTCTATACAAAATTTTGAGTATGAGCGTTTTTTTCTATAGAAAACATGGTGTATAAGAGTCTTTCTATAGAAATCTTGGTGTATAAAAGATTTTTGTATAGAAAAATGTTTGTATAACTGTTGTTTCTATAGAAACATTTGTGTATAACAGTTGTTTCTATAGAAACATTTGTGTATAACAGTTGTTTCTATAAAAACATTTATGTATAACAGTTGTTTCTATAGAAACATTTGTGTATAACAGTTGTTTCTATAGAAACATTTGTGTATAACAGTTTTTTCTATAGAAAAATTTGTGTATAACAGTTGGTTCTATAAAAACATTTGTGTGTAACAGTTTTTTCTATAGAAAAAATTGTGTATAACAGTTGTTTCTATAGAAACATTTGTGTATAACAGTTGTTTCTATAGAAACATTTGTGTATAACAGTTGTTTCTATAGAAACATTTGTGTATAACAGTTTTTTCTATGGAAACATTTGTGGATAACAGTTTTTTCTATAGAAAAATGTATGTATAACAGTTTTTTCTATAGACACATTTGTGTATAACAGTTTTTTCTATAGAAAAATGTATGTATAACAGTTTTTTCTATGGAAACATTTGTGTATAACAGTTTTTTCTATAGAAAAATGTATGTATAACAGTTGTTTCTATAGAAACATTTGTGTATAACAGTTTTTTGTATAGAAAAATTTATGTATAACAGTTGTTTCTAGAAAATAGAAACAGTTTTTTCTATAGAAAAATATACATATGGGCAATTCCACGAGAATGACAACCACGACTGAAAAATCAAAAACCCTTGAAACTTTTTTTCAATATGATTTGAATAGGAGAAAACACTAAAATGTTAGTATGTGAAAGTATTTAGAGCTTATTACAACATTTTAAGGGCAAAATTAATAGTTTATCCTGACTATATTTAATTTTTTAATTTTGGAAGTTTTAGGCTAAGATTTCGAGGAAAACTAAGCTCCCAATTAGCATGTAGAATGAAATATAGTACCCTCTGAATGGAACATAAAGACCAAAATATTTTTTAGATACTCTTATTTTTGCAAAATCTATACCACTCTATAGGCCTACAAATGTCATGTACGATGACATGGAATTGCCCATATAACAGTTTCTTCTATAAAAAAATTGATTTCAGCTCATATTTTAGAAGACTTTTTACAAATACTGCTTTTATCTACAAATTTTATAACTTTTAATGACTCATGAATTCAAATACTTTCAATTTTATTTAATATCTGTATTTTCTATACCAAGAATCAATGATGGGATTTATGGCACAATTGTGCCATTTTTGACACTATTACGTTTTGAGTGGCACAATGGCACAGTCGATACCATTTTGCCACTTTTAATACTTTTCAAAATAAATCTAAAAAAAATTGTTTTGAGCATTAATATCAGAAATGGATATTAAAAATTATCAAGTTTTCTTTTCTTATTTTAAAAATAACGAAGCTTTGACCGATACCATGGATGGTATATTCAGCACTTTTTCCAACATAAATAGCAACATCCGCAATTTGCAAACAAGTTTAATTTCAAATATCGCAGTTTATTTCGTGAAAAGTAGTTTAGGCACTATTGAACCCATTCTGGCACGATTTATACATCAATTTCCATCATTCAGTTTAGTTATTTTTTACAATCAGTGTCAAAAAATTAAAATGTTCTATAAAAATAAACTTTGTAAATGTATCATTTGCCATTGTTGATATGTATTCCTTAATCTGGGCAGATCGCTTCACCCAAACTCTACAGCCCGAAAAGTAGTGGACTCATGAATTCAAAGGGACGACCTGTACCCATTCAAAAATTGTCGCTTCATATGAGACTCGAACATTAAAAGGCCAAAAGCCTTAATAATGCCGCGACCCATATTGCCTTGAAGCAAACCAGTCGAGCGATTAGCAAGACCGAATATGGTTTTCCTTACTTATTGTATTTAGGCACGAGTTCTACCAACAACAACTTGAACTACTTGAACACAAAATTATTTAAACACATTAAGAATTATAAGCATATAATTTTGTTTGTTTGCTATTCAGCGAAATGTTGTGTAATCAGGGATGGGGAATACAGTACCATTGCAATTTGTTTTGTAATTTAGTGGTTCAGTGGTAGTACGAACGGTCTTATAATTTATTTTTCTTTTTATAGAAAATTAAAATATTAATTTAATCAGGATCCTTGTTTATTAAACCCTTTATTGTTTCCGTAGCTTTTTCAGCAACATGGTTGATTCGTTCAGCAACATAGTTGATTCGTACTTTCTAGCTATTCAATATTCAAAATCATCAACTCTATATTGTCAGAGTTGTATATTTCGGCGCAATAAGTTAATATTATTTACAATGATTCTTACATCTGCTTACATTTATTTTGGAAAAAGAACAAATTTTTTTATTTAATTAAGGGAGTGATAAACTAAAATATTATCAACATTTAAGGCAATAACAACATTAACTGTTTCTTTAATGTAATTATTAAAGAAGGTACAATTTCAAAATCCCAATTTTCCGTCCCTGAGCCAGATGGTAGATCAAGCTTTGTGTGCAATGATGTTTGGAAAATCAAAATGAAAACAAAACAGCAAAATGGCTTTTAAAAGCTTTATTTTGTTCAGTTAAACAACACAATGACGTAAATAAAAACTTTTGCAAAAATGTGTGATGAGGAGTGATGCCAATTATTTAAAAGCGCGCGAACGAGTATGTATCTATGTGTTAGGGGTATAACGAACTAACCTCTTATTGTAGTTGTGCAAATCTCAAACTTTTTTCTTTTGAAGCAAACTCTATTTAATTCGTAAAATTGCGAAAAATGTAAAATAACCATTTATATTTTTCTTTTATTCTTTATTTTGTTGCTGCAACAATTTCAAAATTTCAAGATTTTCAAAATATCGATATGTATTTTTTTTTTTTTTTTTTTCAAAAATATGCAACATACAGATGCAAAAAAAAAATAGCACCGCCCCCAAAAAAACTCCCTCCATGTGCGCTTGGCGATATGTTTTGCGCTTAAAAGAGGGACCTTTATTGGACTGCACGCTTTTGATTTATTTCTCTGAGACATGTGCGAACTGTTTGTACTGTCGCAGTTATATTAAGATTCTTTTTTAGCTCGGTTGCAGCTTTGAAATAATTCTTTTTGCTCTCGCGGTTCAATCTTTTAACGTGATGCGGGATCAGGACTCGTTATCATCCACGTCTTTCAGCCTTTTCCGTCCGCACTGCAGTGTTTTCCACG
This sequence comes from Calliphora vomitoria, assembly GCA_942486065.2. Taxonomy (NCBI): domain Eukaryota; kingdom Metazoa; phylum Arthropoda; class Insecta; order Diptera; family Calliphoridae; genus Calliphora; species Calliphora vomitoria. Next base: position 26,746,159 of record OW818031.2, on the reverse strand, counting down.
ACCCATTTTTTTAAATTATTTGCTTTTCGTAAAACTTTATGATCGAAATATTAAAAATAAAAGTCAAATCTTTTAAATATGTGCTTTCCATTGTGCACTGTGTAAGTAGTGCTTTTTTACATTTCAGCATTTTTTTTAGTCATTTTTAATTTAAATTGCAAACAAAAATTACAATAACAATTCCTATAGAAGTAGGTACTACATTTTGAATATAGGGGACATACTAAGCAATGTATTAAATATCAACATTTGAAAAATACCAACACTAATTATTTGTTTTTTGAAAAAAAAAAATTAAAAAAAGTGTCATAGTGGTGCTATTATTTTTTTCCCAACTGTACATACAAACATAGTTTTATTTTATTTTTTCACAGTAAACAAATATTTTAACATCCTCTTTGCATGTCATTTCATTTAGATAATTTTTTTCTTTAAAAACGGGGAGATTCCTTTGCAATTTATTGTGTAATTCAACATTATACACTATTAGATTGTAATCACTGCCTTTTTAGGCAAATATTTCATTTATTTTTAGTAATTTAATTAAATATAAGACATTTTTAATTTACGTTTTCTTCATCATATAATAAGCAATTTAATTTAGTTTGCTTACGTACATCTTTTACTGCATTATCTAACATGTTTAAATAAAACTTTAATTACTTTAATTAAGCTCACTTACTGTATGTTCAACAACATTTAATTTGCATAAATTTACAATGTTCTAAATTAATCTAAACTTTTTTTTCGTTTGTTTGTTTATGATTTTCTCTCTTGTTTACATTTCTCGCATTGTTTATGTTACTCATATTTAAAATAACTGTTCTTTAAGTGATACTAGTGATGCCAACTATGTATTTTATTTTGTTTTATTATACCCTTCACCTTCGTGAGAAGGGTATATATAAATTTGTCATTCCGTTTGTAATTTCCATAATATAATTGTCCGACCCTATAAAGTATATATATTCTGGATCCTTATAGATAGCAGAGTCGATTAAGCCATGTCCGTCTGTCTGTCTGTCTGTCTGTCCGTCTGTCTGTTGAAATCAATTTTCTGAAGACCCCAGATATCTTCGGGATCCAATTCTTCAATAATTCTGTCAGACATGCTTTCGAGAAGTTTGCTATTTAAAATCAGCAAAATCGGTCCACAAATGGCTGAGATATAAGGAAAAAACCAGGACAACCTCGATTTTTTACCTATTTTTTGACCTATATCTGGATTACTAAGTCATTAATATAGACAATATGGATATCAAATGATAGATTTTTCAAAGACCTTTGCAACGACGTATATAAGACCATAGTAAGTTGGACCTACAATGGGTCAAAATCGGGAAAAAATTTTAACCAGATTTTTTTTTCACCAAAAGTTTTTTTCGTAAATATTAAAAAAAAAAATTTTAAAACTCAAAAAAAAAAAAATTTTAAAACTTAAAAAAAAAAATTAAATTAAAAAAAAATTTTACATAAAAAATTAAAAAAAAAAATTCGAAAAAATTTTTTTTCCAAAAAATTAAAAAAAAAATAAACTGGAAAACAAATAAATTTTGTTTACCTAAACATATTTAAAATTTTTATTTTGAAGTATTGTTTGGTGAAGGGTATATAAGATTCGGCCCAGCCGAATATATCTCTCTTACTTGTTTTTCATTTTAATTGTCTTCCAAAATTATTTAAATACTGGAACAAAACAAATGTGGGAAAATGTAAAACCTAACAAGTAAGAGAGATATATTCGGCTGGGCCGAATCTTATATACCCTTCACCAAACCATACTTCAAAATAAAAATTTTAAATATTTTTAGGTAAACAAAATTAATTTTTTTTCCAACTTAAACTTAAAAAACTTTTTTTTAAATTTAAAAAAAAAACTTTTGGTGAAAAAAAATTCGGGTTAAAATTTTTTTAACCGATTTTGACCCATTGTAGGTCCAACTTACAATGGTCTTATATACGTCTTTGCAAAGGTCTTTGAAATATCTATCATTAGATATCCATATTGTCTATATTAATGACTTAGTAATCCAGATATAGGTAAAAAATCGAGGTTGTCCTGGTTTTTTCCTTATATCTCAGCCATTTGTGGACCGATTTTGCTGATTTTAAATAGCAAACTTTTCGAAAGCATGTCTGACAGAATTATTCAAGATTTGGATCCCGAAGATATCTGGGGTCTTCAGAAAATTGATTTCAACAGACAGACAGACAGACGGATAGACAGACAGACGGACATGGCTAAATCGACTCCGCTATCTATAAGGATCCAGAATCGGAAAATTATATTGTGGAAATTACAAATGGAATGACAAATTTATATATACCCTTCTCACGAAGGTGAAGGGTATAAAAATATTTTTTCCAATACTTTAAAAAATACATTTGACAATCAATTTGATTTTATATTATAGACAAACCCTTATTATCAAAGTAATGTAAAACCCTTTAAAAGTGCTAAAAATTTATTTTTGGAGCTTGCATCTTCTGTTTTTGCATTAATTAATTAGATTTAATTATTTACTGCGAAGCAATGAAACAATTATTACTGGTTTTGGCCAGTTTACATTATCACACAAATGGTCTAAATGTAATTTGTAATAAAACCGTTTGACATTAAGTGAAAATACGTACCCGGGAAGTAATTTCATTAGTATTTTGACCTGTATTTACAACATTAAATAACATAATTATGTTCTGAATATAGAAAACAAACTAAATTAAAATAGTTTCATTTACTATTATGGTATTTACAAAACAATGGAAACTTAGGTTTCATTTTGTTTGTGTTTTTGGGGTCATTGTCGTGTTGGAATCTCCAAACTAGGGGCATATTCATCAGTGTATCGATACATAACCGACCTGTATCCGATTCCAGTCATAGTATATTTTATGATATGAATTGGACTCATACCTTGTCCTGAAAATATCCCCACACCATAATACTACCACGGCCAAACTTAACTTTCTTATATGTGTACTTGGGGTCTTGTCTCTTTCCCTATGACCGTCTTACAAATGCTCTCCCATCACTGTCTCTTTAATTGTATTTGGATTCATCCGAAAAGAGAACAGTATAACATTTCTGACTCGACATTACGGTTTTTTAGAAATAAGAGGTTTTTCGGGAGGTTATCAATAATCAATTTAAGAATGTTGATAAACTCCAGGGAAGTAATTTTTGGCTATTTCTTAAATTCTCTTGTCTTTGAGTAGTTTTAAGAGGCCTTCCCACGAAATGTTCAGTTTTTACAGTAACTATCTCATTCATTTTTGTTTATAATTCTTGAAATCGCTGAATTAGTTTTTGCTTCAACTCAGACCTAAAATAGTTTATTATTTTGGTTTTAAATTTTCCCAAATTTTGACTACTAACTATTTAAAAAATTTATTTTGCGAAGAAAAATATTAGAAAGTAAAATTAAAAAAAAAAAATTCAAAATAATCACAAGTTTATGTTATTTTAATTTTTTTTACTAATATGTTCTCACATCTTAGGTCTTAGACAAGTGAGTTAGGTTTTTACAGAAGACTTTCCGCTGTATGTATATTTCTCTATGTAAAAGTCTCCATTGTTTTGGCAATGCTAAAGGTAAGATCACACAAGACAAATATTAACTCAAAAAAGCGTAACCACTTTTTGTAAGATCAAACAGCATCAAATAAAATAAAACTGAATATTTGTTTTGAATCATCCAAAATAAGATACGTTTTGGAAATAAATAAAAGAATTCAAATATATTTTATTTAGTGATTACGTCTTTTTATTAGACCTCTGAAATTTACTATATTTTATTAGAAAACCAAGAAAATTTGAATTTATCATAAAAATTGGAAATATAAACTGAAATTACGGAATAGAGTTTGCAAATTAGTTTCCATTGTATCTCACTGTATATACTTTTATGAGTCTACGAGCAATAATTGTTGTGTTGCAAACGGAATGACAAAATCAATATACCCCCTATCTTTTTGATGGTGAGTATAAAAACATCTAAAGATCCGATCTGTCAATCAAATACCCATCCCTAAAACACAATAAGTAATACATTTGCCCTTTTCGTAAATTCAATTTTTAAAATTCATAATATTACGAAACATCTAAATCATTATTATAAAATAAGAACGAAATAAGTATTGAGAGGGTGTTATACGATAATTAACTGACATGCTATAAATCTGTCATGCCATGACGTTAGCATGAACGAAAATCTTAGTGATTGCGGTGAGAATTTTAAAATAAAAATTAATTAAACTGATTAAATTAATATTAAACGCATATAAAAATCGCTTTGTATTATAGATACTTAAAATATTTCCAATTCTGGAAGTAACGTAAAAAATGCATTAATGTTAATAAATTGTAATAAGAAAAAAATGCAGCAGAGAGATCAGAGGGCAAAACTAAATGTCTGGAAAGTTATCTTGCACAATTTTGTTTAGAGCAATAACAGTGAATAAAAGTGATTACAATTAATAATAATAATACATACATAGTATCTTTCTGTGACACCTTAAACTAAAAGCAATTTTTATATTTGTATAAAATTATGGAAATTTTTTTACAAATTACAATTATTGATTGTTGATTCTATTTATTTAATCTATGTATATAATTTCTCAATAATACCAACAATTACAATATTAAAACAATTTGTTTTGCTAACATTAAAAAAATTGCGTAAAAAAAAAGAGAAAAGTGTATGCAAAATATATTAAGTTAATCAAAATTCAAATTAATATGTACATGTCTATTGGAGAGTTCATTAAGTGAGCACACAAAATTTGGTTTTATAACAGTATGTATTTTGAATTAATTTATACTTTTCCTCAAACTAAATTGCATTGACAATGGAATTTTTCGTATGCCTTTGTGGCATTAAGGTTCAAATTAGTTTCATACATAATTCAATGTGATTGAATATGAATATATGTTTAATTGCTTCAGTTAAGTAATTGCGTGCTTTTTGCACATCATGCCACAACTATTTGCATTATTGCGCGCAAGCCATGTTATACCACGATTTTTTTGTGACAAAATTATTCAGAAGACTAAGGTAAGAGCTAAAATTAAAATTAAATTATGAGAATTAAATATGATCCCTAATTCACAGGGTCGGTATAATTCATTAATTATTTGTTATGTATAATTTAAAGAAAATAGTAAATAAAAAAGCAACTGTTAATCTTATAAAACAGTTACAAAAATGTATACTACTTTAAAAGCTCTTCAAAAATATGCGTCAAATTAATTAATTTAAAATCAATATTAATTAATCGTAAAAGTTGATCATAAAAAATCAAATAACTTGAAATAATTTTTGTTTTATTATAACTTTATCAAAAATACCACAAATCAAACCACGAAAACTAGCCACAAACAATTTGTATCAATGACTAATTATAATTAGCAAGTAAATAATACTGATAAGAATTTATTTATTTAGTTTGAGGAGGCATTATAAGTTTATGATAAAGGTGGTTACACGAAAAGGTAAACTTTATTCATTATATGACTTTTTTGCACATTTAAAATTTTCGTCCCCTTAAAAAACCTGAAAATGGTAACAAGTTTCTTACTTATCAATAGATACATCTAACTGCCTTCAGTCACCTCATTAAATATTAAGGATGTTTGATATAAAACCACTTTCATATCGGAAAAAGAAGCTTTTGTAAAAAAAGTACGTTTTGTTTAAAACAAAATTAAAAAAGTACGTTTTTTATGCGTTTTTTTAACGATAATATTTTGAATGTTTTTAAACCTATATACACAAATTACACATTGAAATTAAATATTTTATTTTTGTCGTGTTATACTAGTGTTGTTGAAAAAAAAATAAAAAAGTACGTTTTGTTAAGCACATTTTTTTTAGAACCTATTTACTTAGTAAAAAATTAAAAACGGTTTGCTAACTTGGTTGTTTCTAGAATATTTTAAACCAAATATTATAAAAATACCAAAAAACCAATTTTTAAAAAAATGCGAAAAAGTACCTTTTGTTCTGCGGCTTCTCGTATAAAAATAAATCAAAAGTTAATATAGAAATCTTAATAGAATAACGATTTAAATTATGAATTCTTTGAAAGCGAAAACTTTCAGAGGAATTTTTTTCTCAAAGAAAAGCAAAAAACCGCAAATATATGACAACATCTTAACAAATAACTGTATTTCTTTTCATATTTTCTTTCACTCTCTCTCTATTATTTTAATTTCGCCATATTGAAAGAGAGTGTGTTGCAAAAAGCTAAACTATTTTCAGTGTTGCCAACAACGACATTTTCTGTTTCCAATTTTGCGCCAACAAAAACTTAACTACGCTCATGTATTCGTTCAATTTGCAGCATTAAAGTGTAGTAAAATAATTGAGATGAATAATCTTTTAACATTGAATATGAACTTCTTAGACCAAAATGTTGTATATGCAGCAAAACAATCGAGACTTGATATCTTCTAACATGCATAATTTTGATATCTCGCTTTACAACACATCAATCACATATAATCGATTTTTAACTCAATTTTCATAAAAATATTGAGTATGTCAAACCAGTAATGAAGGAACTAAGGCCTGAGATTTTCATTAAAATTTTTAACCAAAGTATTATTTGATTTTTTTTGTTGATCAATTATGTTCATTTGCTGTTAATCTGATTAAACGAGAAAAAGTGGGAACTAAAATTATTATATATTTTCTACAAAACCCAATTTGGTCCTACAAAAAGTTGGCCAAACAATCAAAGGTCTAACGTCAAACTGATTCCAATGTTATTAAACAGTATCGGGAGTACTTGTCCGTTGATAGAAAACCTGGTTCATGTAGAAGGAATGCTCCACATGATGTCTCTAAAGCCAATAAATAGAAAGCATTTTCAAAAGAGCTTCCAACACATCCAGTAGGATAGCAGTCCTTTTATCTCAGTACTCGGACTATTTGGTACGAAAAGTTAAAGCCAATGCAGGTTTAAAAACATACAAGGCTCAAAAAGTTCCTGACAGGAACTCTGCTAAAAATTTAGAGGTCAAAGACTCGGAAATTGAAGTGACATTTTATAAAAAAATACCTGCTGCATAATAGATGACAAAACGTACGTATGGAAAATTTTTCGCAGCTTCCTGTTCAATATTTTTATGTTGCTGATGCTCGAGGGTATGTTGTAGAAAAGTTTAGAGAACATTTATGGTATTGAGTGGTACAAGAACAATAATGTGTAATTTGTACGAAGAAAGGCAAATCCTCCAAACTGCTTAGAGCTAAGGCCAGTGAAGAGATATTGGGCTCTTGTTAAAAGAGAATTGAAGAGCACAAAAAAGGTGTCCAAAAGTGCGGTAAATTTTAAACGGAGATGGACTACCGGTTCGAAAAAAGTGACAGAAAGCTCAATAAAAACCTTAATGGAAGGGTTTCTGGATAAGGTTCATAAATTCATTTTTCGAAAAATAATATCTTTTGTAAATTGTAATAATAATATCAATCAAATAAAAAAATCTAAACTGTAAGTTTAGTGGTTTCATTTTTATTAACATATACAGTATGTTATGTTTTTTTCGATCTCAGTCCTTAGTAGTATGTATATGTATTAATTTATTTAAAACATTATGAGCACTATATAATAAAAGCTAGTTTAATATGATTAAGTATGTGTTAAACTAGTAACATATGGTCAACAAGGGCTGGTGTTTTATATACTATATCATCTACCCTTTAAATATTTTTTATTCTAATAATTACCATTTGTATATGTAATATTATTCACCACATGACCGCCAAATGAAATAAAATTTATAAATTAGGTGTATATTTCAATGTTTTTATCACCATTTTTTTTATTATACTGACTCATAATATTAGTTTGAAAATGTTTTTTTTTTTTTTTTTTTTATTTGCCACACTTAATTAATACTTTTTCATAAAAGTCTCGTGTTTTATTTTCTTTTTATGTATGTTCTTTTACATTTTGCGCACATTAATATGTATTGGTTTTCTGGCTGTAAATGTTCTAAACTTTCAAAAGTAAAAAAAAAACTAAATGGTTTATTTTCGGCAAAAATAATAAAATAGTAATAATTATTCTAAACACGTTTTGGGGAATTTCTTAAAGATTTATTTACATATTTATTAATACAATTAATAGGTATGCATTATGTTTTAATTATACACATTAGGGAAGTTCATAAGCTCTAGATGTATTTTATAATTTTGTGTAGAAAATTAAAGTCAAATGTATTTTTTTACTATTTGTTTAATACCATTTCTACATTAGAAAAACAACTTAATCCATATGATTTGATGCATGACTGTTTTGTGTCTCAGCTTAATATAGTATTGTGTCTTCGCTAAATTGTCTCTTGATTTGCATCTCTCTTTCAATATCACGATTCGCCATTGACGAAATAAGAAAGAGTAAAAAAGAAAAAGGCTGCATTGTATACTTTTTAGAGGAGGTTTTTGTGCAAATACGATAAGAAATTTGGACATTGCTGAGTTTGCTTTAACCAAATAGACATAAAGAGTGAGCCAGAAAAATCGTATACTCGTATTAAGTTAAATAAAACTTAAACCATTTAATATAAAAATTCTCAAAAATACGAAAATGTATTCAAATATTGTACAAATTCATTAAACATTAAAATATTGCCATATTACTCGGTATTTATAAATTTATCCACTTTTTCCGGAAATCTCCCCATTATAGTTGCTTCCTTTACCTTTTTGGACGAGGTGGTCTACTTACGCTTAAAATCGGACATGACCTGGAAGACCTTACCTGTGATCTTTAATTATTTTTTTTTTACAAGAGCCCAATACAGGCCGATGTTCTGGACAGTTAGGTGGATTTGCCTCCCGTGGTACAAAATTGAGGTTATTGTTTGAATACCACTCAAGGGTCTTTTTCGATAGTGGAATGATGCCAAATCGGGACAGAAATATGAAGGCTTCTTTTTCCACAACTGCAAATGGCTTGGCATACAAGAAACTTCTTGAAAATGAAATGAATTACATATTTAGAAATGATATCTGACATATTTTTAAAAGCTAACGTGATTAAAAAAATAATTATTTGTTGGACCAAGGATAAGTTTTGTCTGGAATAATGTGTATAAGTTATATTAATATTGTTCCTCCTTTATGTTAATTTAAACAACCTCTCAACTTTAAACTACTTGTAATAAAATAGTGATTATTCCATTAAAACGGATCACAGAATTAAAATGTATGGTAAATTATTTATAACAAATAAAATTTTAAGCAAACATATTATCCCAATATAAATAAAAAAGAGAATCTATCGTGTAGATTTAAAAACAAATACATAGTTCAATTTTGTTTAAAAAGAGTTTTTGTTTCATGTGCAAAACCAGTAATCTAGTGTCAAAACATCACAATACATTTCATTTAAAAATAACATAACAAACAGTCCAAACAATTATACAGCACTGAATTAGTTTATTTCAGTACTATTTAATTTATGATAATTTGTCTAATTGTTTTTATGTATTTTTCCAGATTTATATTTAAGATTTGTAAAATTGTCTAAACACTAATAAAATTATAATTCAAATAAGGAAATTACAAATAATTGTTGTTTATTAAGTAATACAATAAATTTACTTCCTAACATCAAGCAATTGGCAATAAAATAAGAAAAAAAAAAACTGTAGTAAATAATATAAATATGTACTAACTAGAAATGTAATAAAAATCTTGTAAATACATTAAATATTTGCATAGAATTTGTCTTGAAAATATTCCTGTCTGTCATTATTGACAATTCACAGAAAAACACAACTTAAATGTAATAAATATTTGTTTTGAAAGTGTTTTTTTTTTTCTCATTTTCAATTTAAAAAAATCAATCACACTTCCATAATTGAAAAAAAAAAAAAATCTTAAAACCTCTACAAATATTTAACATTCAATATCTTATTGATTTGCTAAATAATGGAGATTTTTTTTGTTCTTAAATTAATACGAGTATTTAAATAGACATTAAATCTAATATTTATTTAAACTATTTTGTTTGTACATGTTATTAAGATTTAATTGTTAAAGATTTTTTAAAATAAAAAAAAATTATTAATTTTTTATTATTATTTTTTTTAATTTACAGATTTCAATTACGTGGTCCCTTAATTATATGGAATACCATGCTGGCCATGTTTAGTATTATGGGGGCTTTCCGTACAGCTCCAGAACTTATACATGTGTTACGTCATTATGGAATTTTCCATTCCGTTTGTGTTCCTAGGTAAGTTGTTTTATATATCTATATAGATAATGCATTGTGCATCACTGGTGCAGTGAGCTGCCATATTTAGTAGCAGAAAATTAGAAGTGTGGCATTTTCATAAAAAACAGCAATTGACAAAAAACAGTGATGCCAAACATGCTTTGTCGCATGCTGCACTTTTATTATGCAGTTATGCAATATTAGTGCCTTTATGAACATACCTTTAATATTAATTACATTTACTATTAAGCCGTTTTCTAATCTTGAGTGCTATCCCAAAAAAAACTCTTATTTCTAAAAAAACCGCACTGCTCGTATACAATTTGCGAAAGAATATTTTAATTGGTCGAAACAAAAAGGGAATACTGTTATCTTTCAGATAAATCCAAATACAATTTAACCCTCCGTTAGTCGCAACTGATCTGGTTGATACAAGCAAAACAAAATGTATGATATCCCATAGAATACCACGAAGAATGGCAAAATACTTCAAAGGATACGATTTAATCTTTAATTGGTTCAAGGCAGTAATAAAAAACAAGGGAAATCCAACAAAATACTCAGTCACTAAAAGAGCCAGAACAAACCTAAGTTTCCATTGTTTTGTCAATACCATATTAATGAATACTTTTGAATTTGATAATCAGTATACATAAGTAAATAAAAGTGGGTCGATTTTTTCACGAAAAATCTTATAGCAGAAACGCATTCTAAGGAAAATTCTAAGAAATTTTTCACAAGAAACCATACGTCTAAAATCAAATCCTATCTTGCGCATTTCGTATTTCTTCCAATGATATTTCAGTATTATTTTTTTTATAGTTTTTTTTTATTGGATAAAAGACGAAATGCGCAGGATAGGATTTGATTTTAGACCTATGGTTGCTTGAGGAAACTTTCTTAGAATTTTCCGTAGATTGCGTTTCTACTATACGATTTTTTACTTTTTGATCGTCCATACAAATCGACCCAGCCAGCCTAATGTATATATTAAAGAAATACTAAAACAAAAAAAATTTATTAAGATTTTTTTATTTTTTTGTATTTTGTATTTTGACCTCTTAATTGAAAAATTTTCCATTTTATTATCAAGCTCTGTATATTTTAACTATTCTAACTTAAGATTTAGTGTACGTTTAAAAATAACCTGGAAAATTACATTAAGCTCTTACATCAAATCAACAACTTTCAATTATTTAAGCTCTCCATACAAAAAGTCTGTCTGCGGTTTTGTTTAAATTTCATTAAATATAAATAAGTAGTAATTTAATATAGATAGCACAACGACTTTGTAATATTTGTATTAAAATAATAACCACTCAAACTCAGCATCATCAATTGACGCACTTAATCTCCTTGACCACTCTGTTTATTTGTTTTACTTTTGATTTTGTTAACCAAAAAAATTCCTCTAAATTTTTTTTTCAGTTTTTATTACGACAGCGCAACTAAATACATAGTCCCTTTACTTTTACATTTTGCAACAGTTAAATGCGTTAATGATGAATGGAAGTTTTCCATTTAAATTTAAGAATCTAGTTAATTTGTAATTAATTTTAAACATGTTAACGTCTAGATAAATAAACCAGTATTATACGTTCTGACGATACAACAAAATTTTATAACTTTGTTGTAGTTGTTGTACCGGTGCCGGTAGTATTATTAGTAATATGTAGTAGGGAAAATAATGATGGGTTTAAAAGTATCCACCTGAACAATGCGAGTTAAATAAGTGAGATTTTAAAACACAAACTACTAATCCAAGAATATATAAAAATTTCCCAGATCACTAAACAACTACAAAAAATTTACAGATTTTTAAAATTTTTAGATGATAATTTAACTAAATTGCATAGACATACAGTGGCTGACAATACAATGGAAATTTTTCAAAAGATGTAATAAATTAATACGTAGCTCAAAAACCAAAACAAATCTTTTATTAATTAAATTCTCCAAAAAGAGAACTGTATTCTATTTCTGTAGCGACCAGTTTAAATGTTCTTTAGAAAAATTTTATATAGACTCATTTGCTCTTGTCTTGGAGTAGTTTTACCTGGTCTTCTTCCCAAATTTTGAGTTTCTACAGTACCTGTCTCACTAAATTTTTTTAACCACTAAATAAAATGTATTTGAATTCTTTCATTTATTTCAAAAACTTATTTTACGAGTACTTAGAATGATTCGAAACAAATATTTAGATTTATTTTACTTGATGCTGTTTGATCTAACAAAACTCTTGTAAGAGTGAACAACGTCGAACAAAAAAAAAGAGGTTTCGTTCTTAGAGTAAATATTTGCCATGTGTGACCCTACCATAAAAAGTATAAACACATTACATAAATGTAAGTGTACCCTACTCGATAATGTCTTGGAATATTAATCTTGCGTGTTCGATTCCCGCCAGACACTCTGGATGTATCAGCAGATAAGCAAAACGGATAGCAGTTTACATTAAAAAAATATATATTCTTGAAATTGCTTAAAAATGCTAAAATTTTCTATTTTTCCTAGTAAATTTGAATTTATCTTAGAAATATCTATATATATATTGAGTAAGTCATCATTTAAGACTGAAATTATAGAATATAGTTTTCAAAAAAGTGTCCATCATATTGACAGCCACTGTATGTTTTGACTATTTTAATTTAAAGTTTAGCTGACCTTAAAACATAGTTAATAAATAACCAGGAAAATAACATTACAAGTTCTTACAGCTAATGAACAACTTTCAATACCTTTCAATTATTTAAAATCTGCATGCGGTTTTGTTTAGTAGTAATTTCGTATAGACTTTACAACGACTTTATAATATTTGTCTTAAAATAATAATCACTGAAAATCAGCACCATCAATTGACGCACTTAATCTTCTTGACTTTGATCATTCAGTTTAATTGTTTTACTTTTAATTGTGTTTAACAAAAAATTCCGCAAAATTTTGTTCAGGTTTTATTACGACAGCGCAACTAAATAGTCCTTTTACTTTTACATTTTGAAACAGTTAATGCGTTAATAATAATGGAAGTTTTTCATTTTAACTTTAGAATTTAGTTAATTTTTATTTTATTGTAAACATGTTAACGTCCAGATAAATTAACCAGTTTTATGCGTTCTGACGACACAACAAAATTGTATAAATATTGGTTGTTCGTGTTGTGCCGGGTGCCGCAGCATGCCGGTAGTAATATTATCAATTGGTATGGGAAATAATTATGGGTTCACTTGGTAATTTGGCACGACGAATCAATTATAAACCCTAATAATGTTTTCTGAATCTATGAAACCCTTTTCCGAATGAAAATTATAGAACATTTAAATAATATCTTTTAAATACATATCCCTAAATTGTATACATTATTATTTTAATAATAGACCATAAAATATTCTTTAAAAATATCGTATTATTTTGAATGTCTATAAAGATTTTTACGTATATTGTATTTTCTATCCAAATGGAAATATTCTTTGATGTAACTGTCATTTCACTCAAGTGAATTTTTAACTTAAAAAAATAAAAGCATTTTTTTCTGTATTGCTCATTATAGAGACAGTATTATTCATCTTTAACTCTTTTTAAGTTTTGGATTTAAACCAGTCTTGTGACCACTCATGCAACCCTGATTAAATTCTTAAACGATAATTAAACTAAAATACCTAGATAAATGGATATCCATTTTTCCAGAATACACATAGAGCGGAAACTTTCCTGTCAAAGGCCTAACTCTCTTGTCAAAAACCTAAGTGGTGAGAATGTATTACTAAAAAACTATATGAAAACAAAAACAACGCTCGTATGTGTAATTTTATTGTTTGAGTTTTTTTCTAGTTTCCGCTCTATGTATATTTTCTCTATGACCAGAGCTTCGAATTAATTTATTCAACTTGAGCTTAATTCACAAAAATCTTAGGTCGGTATTGAAGAATTTCAGCCATTCATTCCATAAATCCATTCACACAATCTAATTCTTTAGCTTCATTCAATGGCTTTTATTTAAATAGAATTCTTTCATCGTTGAATTAATTCATAACATAATTCATTCAACTGTTGAATGATTAAATTCTTGTTAATTCAAATCTAATACAATTGAATTAAAATATTTTTTTTTATTTTTATATTTTTGTAATACTTTGATTTGAATTGTAGAAAAATTTAATCATTCAATACAATTTTAAAGCTATTTTGTAATGGATTTGAATTCAAGAAAATTTTAATGATTCAATTAGAAATTAATTCATAAAGAATGAATTCAATACATTTGAATTACAAAGGAATTAAGTCTCTGAATTAATTCATAATGAATTCATTAACCGATTGGTTAAGAGATACAAATTAGTTTGATTTCGGAAATGGAATTAAGAATTAAATTAGTATTAGTCATATTCATAATACATTTTTTACAAAAAAATTAGGATTGAAACCAATAGTTTACAGTTCAATAAATGTGAAAAATGTTAAACCTTTTATTTCTATAGACTTTTTCAAGTGTACCTTTAATGAATTCCCCACACTGTTGCAAATTTATGTGAGAATGTGTTAAGCATATTTTATTCATTCATTTTTAACTGATTGTTTATTTAATAAGAATATTGAACTTGACTTTCAGACAAAGTTTTTAAATTATAAGTGTTATTAAGATTTTAATGTTTTAACGGAATTTTTCTTTTAAAAGCTTTTTTATTAAGTATAATAACAATATGATTAAATTTCTATTAAATTTTTTTCTTTATTGCAGTTACATAGAACAAGATCGTGTCTGTGGTTTCTGGACATGGTTATTTGTGTTATCGAAATTGCCCGAGCTTGGCGATACCATATTTATAGTGTTGCGCAAACAGCCATTGATCTTCCTGCACTGGTACCATCACATCACCGTACTCATCTATTCATGGTTCTCATACACCGAATATACCTCATCGGCCCGCTGGTTCATTGTCATGAATTACTGTGTACATTCTGTAATGTATTCGTACTATGCCCTTAAAGCGGCCCGCTTCAATCCACCACGTTTTATTGCCATGATTATAACATCACTGCAGTTGACCCAAATGATTATTGGCTGTGCCATTAATGTGTGGGCCAATGGTTTCCTGAAGACCCATGGACCCCAGTCGTGTAATATATCGCAGACAAACATTAATTTGTCCATTGCCATGTACTTCAGTTATTTTGTATTGTTTGCAAGATTCTTCTATAAGACCTACTTGTCACCGGAGGGCAGTAAGAGCAGACGTATGGCTGCATCTTTGGCTGCACAAAATTCCGCCAAACTATCGACCTCACCTAAAACGACGATGACAACCACATCCTTGTCAGCAACAACGAATGATAATGCAACTGGACATTTGCTTAAATCGAAAGTGCAGTAAATGTATATAAAGACACTTTAATCAGGGGAAATTAAAATAAAATGTTTTAAGGTATCTTTAATCTCTAATTAAATTAATTTAAAAAACAAACACACACACACACACAAAAAACACTATATTTATTTCTGGTCTTAAACAAAAAAAAAAAAAAAAAAATTATAAAACCAAACACAAAAATGAAAGAAATCTACAATTATTATTATTACGAGTAATATACATAAATATATTTTGTTGTTCTTTAAAACCAAACACTTATAGGGGGGTTGGAATTGAAAATATTTTACTTAAAAATATATATACTTTAAAAAAAAAAAGAAACACCGAAAATAATATTTAATTTACAAATATTTAAAATGTATGTCAATTTTGATACAAAAACTCCCATTACCTCTGGATATTTTTGAGAGAGTGATAAAAGTAATATTAAAAATATAAGAGATTGTTAATAGAGTTTGGCGTTTTGTATAAAAATGAAAAATAATGTTTCAAAATTAATAAGAAATGGTGTTTTCGTAAATGTGAGAGTAGTAGTGCATTGCACTGCGAAATAATAAAAGTTTAGCGGGCGAAAAAGCATCACTTTGGCATCACTGTTGTACGTCAATTATTTTGATGGACAGTGATGCCAAACATTTCTGTCGTCACCGCTTTAATTTATTTACAGTTGCATCAGTGATGTATCCTCAAGTTTTAATAAAATGAACTCCAGCTACAATGTTGAGTACATATAGAAAAATGGCCACTTTGGAACCAGAATTAAAGATTTATGAAAAAAGTTTTGAAAAAGTTGAAAATATAAACAGTCAGATTAACTGTTTAATTTTATGCACTGTTCTAGTCACGTCAATTTTATTGATTTATAATTAATAAATCTATCTGTAAAATAAGATACATTTGATTCTTTAAAAATATATATGTTTTTTTTTTACTAAATTTTTAATTCTGAACTTTATGACACTGACAAAATTTATGAAAATTCATTGTCCTAAACATAGAGTAAATGCATAGAAGGAGAGGAGAGAGAAATGAAAATTAAAATAATTAAATAAAGTTGCTCTCCTTTCACACATATGGGTAATACAACAACAGACTTACGTTTTTGGCTCTCAGTTATATCTATCTAGTTGTCTTCAATGGTCCAAAAGTTCTGAATGCGTGGGTAACTCTTACATATTCTGAACTTTATGACAATGACAGAATTATAATAAAGTTATATTATATTAAAGTTTTTATGAAATACTTATGAAAAACTTTTTTTCTTATAATTTTGTTAATATCATAAAGTTTAGAGTACGGGCGTAAGTATAATTTCTAATGTTCTTAATCAATTTATGTCAAAAATCTTAAAATAGTAAAACAGTGTAAAAGGGAGAATTTTTTCAGGAAACATTTAGACACTTTTTCCATTCCTGGGTCTTTACCCGGGAAGTTTTTAATACTAAGTTAAGCCAAAAACCAGTAAAATTTGTCAAGTAAATTTCCGACGAAAAATTCCAGGGAATCTATACAAAAAAATATTCCCCGAAATTTCCAAAATCATTTCCCCGATTAAGAACCCTACCAAGGCCTAAATTGGGAAAACAAAATTATATTAAATTTAATTTAATTGACTTATCTTTGTCAACAAATTTAGAACAGTGAAGTGAAATGTCCTCTTATCCTCAGTCATGGAACTAGTGCCTTTAAAAAAAAAACTGACAAATTTCCCACATGGATTGGCAACATTTTCCCAGGCAACCCACTTAGTTTTCGGTACATAACCTAAATGCAGTTACATTTCCAAGAGTGGCCATAACTTATATAAAACCAATTGAGTAAAAAAAATGTTTCATTATTGTATTTTTACTAATATATTTTCTATATTTGTATATTAAATAGTATTTTTTACTAATGTATACAAATCATTATGGACAAAAAGAAGCCACAAACAAGGAGTATACAAATCTATGCTTAAACTAACAGAAATATTTGTAATTTTGCAACAGGACTGTAATGGAAAAAGCTCTTTAAAAAGTTACAAAATTTCTGTATAAAATTAACAATTATTAAGGAATATTTTTTATTGAGAACAGAAACACAAATATAAAATTAAATACTACATATATGTATGTATTTAATAAAAACATATTTTTCAATTTAAATATTTAATAAAAACGATTTAAAAAAAAAAAAAATTAAAACATCACATGCCAGGGTGACATAAAAACAAAGTAAACTTGTTAAAAACTTGTATTTCAAAAAGAAGAAAACAAAACCTTAAACAGTAATAATATATAAACATAAAATTTAAATAAAAAATGTTCAACAATTTTTTCCAAATATCTAGCTTAATGCTATGTTTAGTTTTGAAGCTTAGAAAGAGAGCACAAAATTAGTTTAAATGTCAAAATGACAGCAGTCATAATATTTTTAGCACAAAACTGTCTAGATGTTTAACACTGCATACAATTTTAATAAAAATAAACATTCTAAATACTTTCTAAAATATTAAAAAATTCGAAAATTAGTACTTGAAATATTGCTCTAATTGAAATATTAAATGAAATAAAGCTAGTTCCAAAACAAAATTTAAATTTCAAATTCCCTTTTTCCATTTGACTCAGAGTTTAATAAATCTTTTTTCCAAAACTAAACAAAGCATTAAGCCTGAAACTATATTTTAACAAAACACGTATTTTTCATAGAAAAAATAAATAAATATTTATATATTTAGTTGAAAATAAAACAAACAAACAAAATTTGTAAAACAAAAACCTTAATACGAGTATTTAATTTTTGTAATAGTTTTCAAACAAAACAAAGAAAATAGAAAAAACTCAGTATTTTGAAAAACAAAACAAATATAAATAAAAAAGCAAATTTAAAAATTTACATTTTAAAAAATTACAAACAAAACAAAACAAAATATTGTTCCACTGTATAAAAACAAAAAACAAAAAAAACTAAATAATTAGGTAAAAATACATTCTAATTAGAAATGTATCAAGGTTTAAAAAGTTATTTAACAAAAACAAAATAAAAACATTTTAAGTAATTAGGTTTTTTTGTAAAAAAAAAATAAAAAAAACAAACAACAAAGAATTGAAACAATTATAATTGCTTTTACCTTGTATTAATTAATTAAAATTAGAATTGAAATTTCGATTTCTAAACCACAATAATTATACATATATTCAAATAGTCAATGTTTATATTTGTTCAAATACACTTTTGTTCGTTGTTTTTATAAGCATGTATGTATGTATGTTTTAAAATCAATTTTAAATAATCCACAAAATCGAAAATATTTATATAATTTCGAAACTACACACACATTCTTTCGGTTAGAATAACATAAACACCACAGCATTTCTACATATTAAAACTACGTGAGTAATTTCCTGTCGAACTGGCTGGCCAACTTTTAAGCTCCAAATTTTACCAAAAATATCGCTGGTTTTGACCTGACTCAATGACTGAAATATTTTGTAAAATATTTTCTATTTAAAATTCCATTATTTCGTATCGTATCTTCCTTCTCTATTCGCACTTATATTTCTTTCTTTTTTGACTAAAATATACAATAATAATATACGTATGTATTAGTTTTTAGGGCTGAGGTTTTAATCTAAATTTGAAAACATACATTTAAAATTATTACACATAATTATTAATATTATTATTTAATTTTAATTTATATAAATGTAGTTTTTAAGTATATCATCTGTAAATTTCTTTTTTATTTTATTTAAATTGTTGAATGAAAAGCGCAAATATTTTTTTTTATTATTATTTTTCCGGAATAAAGAAATAAATGAACAAATTTTTTGAAACACAACTAAATGAAGTTTTATTTATTAACTAGCTTAAGTACAAATGAATTTACTGAATGGATTATGGCTGGTTTTGCCTGGAAAGTATGAATTCAAGTAGAATCTATATAACTACGTTTTGATAAGAACACACTACTCATTGAAATTGGCGAAAACTAGATCAATTCTAGTGAAAATAGTCATTCTTATCGTGGTTGGCGAAAACCTTATATGTCTACGACAATTTCGTACTAGATTAAAGAAACAGTTTGCATTTTATCTTTAATCTGGTACGAAACAGTCGTAGGCGTAAGACGTTTACGCCTACCACGATAAGGGTGAGTACTAGATCCAACCTATCACACTCAGGTATCCAAAAGATCACATAGTCGGTACCATAGATGACAACTAGATAGGTAACTGAGAGCCAAAAACCTAATTCAGGAGAATTGTATCACCCGTATGTGTGACAAGAGAGTAATTTTTTCCATTGCTATTACTTTCCCCTACCGTTCTATACGTTTATTCTATGGTCGGTACCCGAGAGATCGTTCAGCATATGTTTGTATATTCAGAAATCGATATCTCAGCAAATAAAGAGGCGGAAAAATTGAGGAGATGAATTTTTTTTTATTTCTTTCACGATCCTAGCATCTGCGACTGTAACTGTTAAAGGTAAGTCTGAGTCTGTTTGGATGACCGTGAACAGAGAAATATACAAATTTATAAATTAATTTCACTGTTTATAACAATTTTTTTCAGTTGGCTGGACATAGAAGCATTAAGTTATTGCAGTTATGGAATAAGTAGTGGCAAAAAACCAAATTATACCAAAACGATTAATAACAACAGTCAAATGTTCCTGTCAGAGATTTGCAGAGAACCAGGCCTTATATTAATTTTTGTATATAGGAAGACCCTAACTCGTGATTTTTTTGTAAACTCAGATTTTCGTTTATTTCGATAGATGATCCGCTCATATATCATATTTGGCCAAAAAATCTCGACTTAAAAAAAACACGAGTTAGAGCCTTTCTATATTAAGGTAACGATATGTACTAATACCCGTAATTTCAACAAACAGATATCTACGGTGTAAAATACCAAGCAGATAAATTTACCTAAAAGGTAACTTGACATTAATTTCAAATCAATATGGGTAGAAATTACCAAATATTTTTACTCCATAGGTAACTAAACACTGATAGATATCTATTTGTTGAAATTACGGGCATAAGTAAGTTAAATAATACAAGTCTTGTATTATAGGTTAATATCTCTACGGCTCACTGAAACAAAAAAATAAATTTCCGACAGCTGTTTAAGGCACATATTAGTCCCCATCCATACTGTGAAACATTTGCTGCAAAACATTTGAGTTTGTTGATGAAAGGGGAAAGAGGAATGGAAAAGGGTACTCTGTTTCATGTACATGAAGTTTTTGTTGAGTATGTTATCCATATTTATTCGTTCATATTCGTTCTGTACATAAATGTCAAAAACTGAAAAGCAAAAACTTTACTGTGTGGACACGAATGCAGTTTCAAAAGAGAATTTAAAAATGTTTTGCAGCAAATGTTTCATAGTGTGGACCGGGACTTAGCATATATTTCATCATTCAAAATAATTAAATTTTGTTAAAACTTATTCGGTAGCAAACTATTACAAAATATTTAAAATATTAGCATTAGGGATTATAACATATCAGGAAATAGTCCATTCGAAATTAAAGGGTTGATTTAAATTGTAATCTAAGTAATTATCAGTACTTGTCGGTAATTTTAATTGACACAAATAATGAATATGTCTTATATGGGAACTAGGTCAAATAATAAACCATTATCGGATATCGTTTGTATGAAAGCAGGGGGGTTACTCCCTAATTCGATTCGAAAGGAAATCTTTTCGAATTACAATGTACACAATTTCGAACATTTCCGTTTTCGGTAACCCCCCAGGAATATATAAATTTTTTTTTTTTTTTTTGGATTTTAGGTTAACAGAGGAATCCGTCTAATCAAAGCAGGAAAGAACAGCTGACTTGGGTCCACACATTAAGATGTCGTAATAATTTTTGAAATTTAAAAAGATTGTTGTGTTAATGAAAAATAGAAAAAATACAATTAAGTATAATTTTTATGCAGTTGAAGAAAAATATGTAAGGATTTTATAAAAAAATAAATGAATACAATTAATACCGGAATTTCTTGTTTCCCCTTTTTATCCCTTTAAAGTCCAAGTAGTGAAAGAGGGTATAGCCTATTAATGCTTCTAAATAACAGTCTATCTATGTTGGAAATTTCAATAAAATCGGTTTGTCCGTTTAGTATTTATTGTTTAAGAACTAAAGGTACCAATTTTACCGGTTTTCCCCTTGCTTATCCCTTTCTGGTCCAAGTATTGAAAAAATGTATAGCCTATATAGCCTTCCAAGTAAGGATCTATCTACGTTCCAAATTTCAATAAAATCGATTCAGCCGTTTAGGCGTGATGCTCAAACAAACCAACAAACAAACTAGCAAAGACATTTATATATTTATATGGATTTCGATATTATTTCTATCCCTGCAAATAATATTGGACTAGTTGATCCATTTTAGATGAAACGGAGAATAAATTTACTAATTGTTAAACAAGAGTTTGCAGTTAAACGACATATTTTCGTGTTAACACGATTGCAAAACTAATCAACTGAGGTGGTCCATGGATTAGTTTTAAGACAACTCCGCTGGGTTTTTTGGTCCAGCCTTAGGACATCGTAACATTAAATATACCATGTTTTTTCAATACAATTTGGGTTGCCTATGGACTAGTCCTAGTCCCCAATGGGCTATATTTTATATGCTTGTATGGACTTGTCGTATTTGCAGGGATATAAGGTAAAGGGTTTAGAGCTAATGCTCCTTTTTTACATAATAATGTATACATAATTATATACAGAATGTTTTATGATTTGAAGTGAAGGGAGAAAATTGCAAAAACCTATTTAAAGCATATTAAGAAGAATAAAACTATAGTACTAGTGTGGATATTGAGAAGTTGAGCATTTACTGTTGAAATTCGTGGTCAATCTGACTAGTCTATCTTGGACGAGTTCGTAGCCAGCAGGATCATGTATACCACAAATGGAATAATGCCATGGTAGATTATAAAAAAAATAAAAAAACCCGATGTGACATTTTCTAATTTAATTATAAACTAAGAATTTTGTTGAAAAGATTTACTATTTACGACCATTAGGTTGTACGTTTATATATACTAGGACCGCCCGGTGGCCCAAATTCGAACACTTTTAATACCCTTTCTACCACTTTTATTGAAATAGTTTTGAAACAATTTTTGCATTGTGCATATTTAGAGAAAATAACCTTTTAAACCATATATGTTTCATCAATATTGGTGGACAATAACATACTTAAAAGTGTACCACAAAAAAACGTATGGCCTATTTATTAATAAGATTTAAACATTTATTATTAGTAACTTTTATACCCACCACCAAAAAAAATAAAAGTATTTGTCGCAGACCCACATAAGATTCTAAGATGATCTAGCTATTCCCGTCCGTCTGTAATTTTCCACAAATACTGATAAAGTTTTTTTTTGGTATTTAAAATGTGCAATATGTCCCTCCGGAATACTGTTTGAGAAGTGATACATTTGGTCATTATGCAGCAATTCTTGTAAAATGTTACACAAATTAGTTCTAAGTACTCTAAAATAATACTGTAAAGTATAGCAAAAATCGAGCAACATTTTTTCCTAGTCCCCATACAAGGTCCCCCTCAGGAAATGACTTGAACATTAACAATGTCTTATAATAAAAAATATCCTTTTAAACAACTTTTGTGAGGATCGGTCCATAATTGAACCTACATTAAAATACAATATAAATATACGATCCCAAATGTTTTGATATAACTTAAAAGAACTTGAATTTTTAATTACGATCGATTTTAAATTTTACACCTACGATCGATCTGAATAGCCAAACGAATTTTTTTTTATACCGCGGATTTCATCTGCCACACATAAAAAAATATTGAAATTTTGTAAATTTAAACCAAAATTTTCTTCAGCAGTAAAAAATTTTACAAAAACCGTTTCGAAATCGGAATTTTCTTTCAGCCAAAATATGAAAAAAAATTCTCCGGGAGTTTGTTTCCTCTTTCTAATTTTTAACATTGAATTTGAATAGGAAAATTGGGAAAAGGGAAAAAACTTCCGGGGAATTTTTTTCAACACTACAAGTTCTTGATTGTGTATGATTTTCATTAATTTAATACTTTTTTTTCTCGAAAATGTTTTTTATTATCACCCCTGGGGTGTTACCCCCTAATTGAATTCGAGAGGAAATGTTTTCGAATTACAGTGTATTTATTTAGCATACATTTTCGAACATTTTACTTTTCGTATTGAGTTACGCAGTAACCCGAATCGAATAAAATATTTTGCTTTTCTGTAATCCACATATTTACTCATTTTACTTTGGAGCAAACAAACCTGTTTCACTGTACAACATTTTACAATTTGAGGCACATCAATTTGTCCACCATTCGTTTTTGAAAATCGCTCATTTTTAAAATCAGTTGATTTACGGAACAAGGGGTATTTGGTCGTACTATATACATATATCGAACTACATGTATATTTCAATATTTTCTTTGCGAATAGAATTATGTACTCTGATTTATGACTCTTTCTAGAAGATAAATTATTAAATAATAAATTAATCTCTGAACCCTATATTTTGCTTTTATTATTTTTAAAAGCTCTTCATTGTTCTTAATTTAAAAGACATTAAATTAATTTTGTAATTAAATAATATATATTTGCTTTAATCCATTAAATTGATGTTTAATACACAGACGACATATTTTTTAATCATGTTCTTTGTAGTACATGAATTAAATATGTATTTAATATTAAATGAAGTTGTTTAGTATAAACAACTCACAGGAAGTTAATTTTGTTTTTAAATGAAAACAATAAAAATGGGTGCAATTTAAATAACATTCCATACAATAATTAAATAAAAAGCGGTATACAAATTTTTTAAATAAAAAACCAAATATATTTTTATGTTTTTTTTTTTAATATAATATTAAATAATATTCATAACCTTATGTTTTCCTTGAAATAATTAAGAAAAATTGAGTAACTATATAAAAATTAAAACATGATTTAATTAAATAATAAAAATTGAAATGTTTAAATAGTTTTGGTTTAAGTATTTTTTTTTTTTCGTTTTTGTTTTTTTTTATCTTTTGAAAACATCCATCTATGGTTAAATATAGTAAGAGTGTTTCTATTTGTTTTGACATTTATTACATTTAATTGATACATTTTCATTGTAATTATTTCTTTTTTACTTTTAATATTTGTTTAATTAGTTTGGTTTTAAATATAGTTGAGAAAGAATTGCAGGGTGTAAAGTGTGTGGTTGTTTTGTTGGTTGGTTGGTTGGTTTGTGTAGCTTTTCTGTGTTACTATTTTGAAAAATTAGAAAATCAAACGAAGTGTTGTAATTAGAAATTAGCCAAGAAAGAAAGTTTTATTCCTAACAATGAAGGTTTGCAAAATCACTCTCCTTCTTGGTTTCTTTTGTTTTGTTTTTTATAAGATTAATAATATTTAATTTTAATTAGCGCTGTGTTGTTGTTGTTGTTATTATTATTATTATTGATGTTAGATGATCGTACCTCCCGATAATTTATTTGAGCTTATTTTTGCTGCTAGCTGTTGGTGTTGTTGTGTTGTGGCTCAAGTGAGAAGAGCTATTGGGTTGAGCCGTTGTTAGTGGTTTTTCAGTTTTTAACTTATTATTTGCTGTTTGCTTACCAACGGCTGTTGATGTATCTCCTCCACTAGTACCGCCACTTGTTGAAGCAGCGGTTGTAGTTTTTCCTCACTTACCAGGAGGCGCCATCGGTTGACCGCGGTCTTTGCCTCGCAATTTTAAACCAATGACACGTTCAATTTTACCCAACACCATGTTGTTGGGAATGCCACGGCCAGCCTCATAATCTGTAACCACTTGTGTCTTTTCACAAATTTTCTACCAAAATACGAGTGTTATAAAGTTATATATTAGCATAATATTAAATTAGCACATATAATTAATAAATTAGCTTACAGTAGCGAGATCCTTTTGACTTAAACCTTTAGCTTGACGTCCTTGCATAATAATTTTTCCCACTTCTAGAGGAACTTTTTCATGACGCAACTCTTCAGTCTCACGATCCAATTTGGCAGTGTTCTTAGTTGTTATATGTTGTTTATTAGTGCCAGCACCATCTGAAATAAATAATCATTATCATAATGTTAAAAGACAAGTCGATTTTTTGAGACCCCTTTTATGCTCACATTATACATTCAATTTGGACAAAAAATATACCATTTCAAAGGTATTATTTATTCACATGTGCACAATATATATTTTATTGAAATCGGTTCAGTTTTTTAGGAGTTATGACACATATGCCATAAACATGTACATGTAACTTTCAAGCTAAAAAGTTAACAATGCAATGTGTGTTTGTAGAATTTGTTGTTGTCAATAAATAAGAGAAACAATTAAACAGCATTGATTTTGCTGTTAAGTGAGAGTTGCTATAGAAAACAAATAAGACAAAGAAGAGAACAGAATTTAATAATTTGAAGTAGGGTTCTATAGTTGAAACAAAAAGTCGACTTTTCGAACTTTCGACTTTTTTCGATTTTTAAAAAGTCGACTTTTCGAACTTTCGGCTTTTGGTAATTTATGAAAAGTCGACTTTTCGAACTTTCGACTTTTTAGTTAAATCGACTTTTTTCGACTTTTCGACTTTTTTCGACTATTTTCGACTTTCCGACTATTTTCGACTTTTTTCCACTTTTTACCATTTTTTGTAAAAAATACATGGTTTCTGCATTTATTGATGCGCCTTGTGTTAATTTTAGCAATAAAAATTAAATGTATTAAGGCGATAATATATAATATGTAGAAAGAGCATTTTTTTATGAACATTTACTTATTATTTATTTTTGCATACACTAGAAAAAATGTAAGTGTACCAAATTGCAATAACATAAAATTATTATGTTATTCTGTGCATATTTTGTTTTAGTATAATGTTGCAATTAATAATTTTTTTAACAATCTTAAAAGTCGTCTTTTTTCGACTTTTATCGACTATTCGACTTTTTTCGACTTTTATCGACTATTCGACTTTTATCGACTTTTGTGATAACTAATCGAATGTTCGACTTTTTTGTGGCCAAAAGGTCGACTTAGACTTTTCGACTTTTTTCAGCAAAAAGTCGATTGTTCGAACAATCGAACAATCGACTTATAGAACCCTAATTTGAAGTCACTTAAAAAAATGTTTGAAGGTGTTTGTGAATTTTACCGTTGCTTTTTTATTTTCTGTAGATGCAGTTGTAAGTAAATAGTTATTTTCAAACTTTATACGAATCAATTTCTTATCACTGCATGAAGTTTGACCAAAATTGGGAGGAGGCGGAACTGGACTTGAGTCACCTCCCATACAAAGAAATTAGTTATTTCTAAATAGTTTGAGAACTATGATTGCAAGATTCTTCAAACTTTGTCTGAATAGCTCTCTTATCATTTTACATAGTTTGGATGAAAATGGTCGGGATTGCATTAGTGGTCATGGCAGCTCCCATACAAAGTAAATAGTTAATTTCGAATATAATTGTAAAAGTATTTAAACTTTGAATGAATCAATTTATTATCACTACGGAGTTTAGCTAAAAACGGATTTATTCCTTATAAATGTACGAAGTATAGCTAAAAAATAAATGGCTACCGCCATTACAAATAAAATTATAATTTCGAGAGTATTTATGCTTATATTTTTACGATGTTTGGCTGAAATTGCGCTGTATTGGCTTAGTAGGAATGACCCCTCCCATATAAAGGAAATAGTTATAATTGAAGAAATATAGTATTTAAAGTTAAGCTTGACATGAGTATATAAAATATACAGTGTTTGAAAAAATAATAGAAACGAAAGCTTTTTTTTCCAAATTTTGTATTCCTCTTTTCATTTATATTTTAATACATTATATGAATAACAATGTAAAGAGTCAATATTTTTACTGGAAAAAAATAATAGAAACGCGTAAAAGGATTCAGTATTTAAAGGCACATCTTTATAATACGACGGTGGATCCATCATGATATGGAGGTGTTTCTCTTCTTCTGGTGTCGGTCCAATATTTTGGATAAAGAACAAACTATGCTCCCCGGACTACGTAAATATATTGAAAAGCAGAATGCTTCAATTTGCTGAGGACGAGATGCCCTTGAGATGGGAGTTTCAGCAGGACAATGATCCGAAGCACTCCTCAAAATTGGCAAAGGATTGGTTTTTGCTGTCAACAAAGTTCCTATTTTGGAATGGCCTTCGCAGTCACCGGACATTAACCCAATAGAACACCTTTGCGGAGTGCTCAAGAGGAAGCTGGAGGGCATCAGTCCGAAAAATAAGGACGAATTGTGGGGGAAAAAACCAGGAAGAGTGGTTTTCCATTGACAAGGACGTTTTCAAAATAATTGGTTGATTCCATGAGTCGCAGATGCAATAAAGTTATGAAAAACAAAGGTAGAGCAACAAAATATTAAAATAAAATAATTTTTTAACAAAAAATATAAAGATGTGCCTTTAAATACTGAATCCTTTTACGCGTTTCTATTATTTTATCCAGTAAAAATATTGACTCTTTACATTGTTAGTCATATAATGTATTAAAATATAAATGAAAAGGGGAATGATTATGTTTTTTCTTATGTTGTATGTCTGATAAGCAAAACTGCATATACATTTTTTTAACAAAACTAAACTTGACTAATATACTTACAAAATTTGAAAAAAAGCTTTAGTTTCTATTATTTTTTCCAAAACTGTATAAAAATGAGTAGTATAAGAACAGAGGAGTGGTATCTCCCATACCAAGTTAGTTAGTTATTTTCGAATATCAAGTGAACAGTAATTGAGAAATTCTCAATATTTTGCATGTGTTATTTTCATACCATTGTACGTAGTTGGGTTGTATCAGAAATCCATTCTTATTGTTTATATTTTACTACAATAGGGGTAGCACAGCGAACCGGGTTTGCTAGTAATGAATATTAACTTACTCTTAAAATTCCTATGTTTGGACAAAAATATGGTCTACAGACGTTTGAGTAAAGAATTTCAAAATATTATTAACCAGGGACATTTAAAGTAACCTTTTTAGGAATTATAAACTTTAAAAATAATTGTCCAATAATAATAATTGATTAGTTTATACCAGAGTCCGAAAATAACTCGTCCATATATTGTAATTTATATTTTATTATCTAAATATATAAAAATGAAATGGTCCATGTATGTAATGGCATCACGTGAGAACGGCCGGTTGCGATTTGACTGATTTTTTTTATTCGATTGAGATGTTTGTAAAGAAAAAAAATTCAAAAATTAAAATTTTTAATATATTGCCTCCTTTTCACTTCTCAATTTTCTTACTAATATAAATAGCTACCGAGCGAAGCGGTCAACTAGTAAAAAATAATTCACTCAAAATAAAATTTATAAAAAGATTTTTGTTTACATGGTTTAGTACGGACTGAGATCGAAAAATGTTTAACATACATACATGTTAATAAAAATGAAACCACTAAACTTTCAGTTTTGAATCTTTAATTATTTGATTGAAATTATTGTTACAAAAAAAAAATAAAATATTTTTATAGTTCTAAACACTAATGATTAAATTTTGAACCTTTTTCCAAAACCCTTTCCATTATGGTTTTTATAGCGCTTTATGTCATTTTGTTTGAACAGGTTGCCCATCTCCGTTTAAAATCTACCAAACTGGACTTAGCTCCAGGCAGTTTGGAGGAATTGACTCTCTTGGTACAAATACCACATTATTGTTCTTGTACCTCTCAAGACCTTTCCTACCACAGTGACAGATGCCAAATCAGGTAAAAAATAAGTGGTCACATTAAGAAATCTTATGAATGGAAACATCCTTTCTGGTAAACATTCCTTGATGTAAATTTCGGTATTTATAGAGCCCTTTGTAACAA
Organism: Calliphora vomitoria; assembly: GCA_942486065.2. Lineage (NCBI taxonomy): Eukaryota > Metazoa > Arthropoda > Insecta > Diptera > Calliphoridae > Calliphora > Calliphora vomitoria. The sequence continues at coordinate 26,716,679 of OW818031.2, read as the reverse complement.
ATGTTTGGCTTTTTTTGACGCAATTGCATATTGCTTCCCATACCAAGAACTTTTTGGGAAATTTTGTCTGCTTTTGGTTCCTAAACTTTTCTACAACATTCCCTCGAGCATCAGCAACATAAAAATAATCACCCGGAAGCTGCGAAAAATTTTCCATACGTACATTGCGACATCCATTATGCAGCAGGTATATTTTTTGTATACAATTTGACTTCAATTTCCGTGCTCTGTCTTTGGCCTCTAAATTTATAGCAGAGTTCCTGTTAGGAACTTTTTGAGCCTTGTATGCTTTTAAACCTGCATTGGCTTTAACTTTTCGTACCAAATAGTCCGAGTACTGACCTAACCGGGTTGTTTTCCTATCGGATGTTTTGGGAACTCTTTTGAAAATGCTTTCTATTTTTTTTTTGGCTTTAGAAACATCATTTGGACCATTCTATCTACCTGAACCAGGTTTTATATCAACGGCCAAGTTCTCCCGGTACTGTTTAATAACATTGGAAACAGTTTGATAGCAGACCTTTTATTGTTTGGCTAACTTTTTGTAGGACCAAGTTGGGTTTTGTTGAAAATATTTAATAATTATAGTACGCACTTTTTTCTCGTCACTCATTTTAATCAGATTAACATAATTGATATTAAACATAATAACTGACATGCTTTACAAAGGTAACTTGATAAAAAAATCAAATAATACTTGGGTTAAAAGTTTTAATGAAAAACGTGTGTTAAGAATTTTACGATCTCAGTCCTTATGACTTTTATTGCTTTTGTTTTTTTTTAATAAAAAACAATTTCAATTGTGGTTGTAAAATTTGTGATTTTCGGAAAATTTTAATTTTTTTTAAAAAATTTATGATTTTTTTGTTAAATTGGAGTTGTTTGGAAAATATGCGGTGAATTGGTGAATTTTCAATTTAAGATTTTTTTGTTTTTAGCTTTGTTAATTTAATATTTAGGAGTTCATTTGCATCAAATTATTTTTCATCTTGATTATTTGTGTCTTTTTTTCATTTCTGTTTCTCTTCTATTTAAAGTCCAAATGCCCTAAACACTGGTACATTTCTTCACTTTAGAAAATCGCCTAGCCTTGATAGTTGGATGCTACAACAGTTAAGAGCTTTCTATACATTTAAGGTCAAATCAAATTCCAAAAAGTTCAAATATATCCATTTATGTTAAACAATTTTTAAAATGCACTTTTTCTGATTTTGTTATAGTTCGGTGCATGATTGCATTTCATAAGATAATGAGAACTGGAATTGAATTGAATTGAATTGAATTGTATAGTCTTCCTTTATTTACATCTTTACTTACTAAATATTTACAAATGAGATCTTATCTTTATATAGATATTACAACAAATAATGAATTGACTAATAGTATTTACTATATTTTTTTTTTTACATTATGATCTTTTCTAAGGTAAAATGGGAAAAACCTTTATATGATTTTAAATGAATTCAAATATGAAGAAAATTCTATAGGTTTAAAGTGGTGCTATTAGTTTTAATAGCACCGTATAAACATATCATTTTCGATTTGGTGATTTGCATTTAACTTTATATATTTTCTACACATTCTCTTATCATGGGATAAGAAGAACTTTCAATTTTTTCATAAAAGTTGTTTTTAATTCTTTTTATAAAATCAATAATTCGTTCGTAACCGGTTTCTTCATGGATAAGGTATGTTGGGTATCTCCAGTGTTTGTTATATATCATTTTGAGACATTTGTTTTGAATAACTTGTAATCGATTCAAGTGACATTTAGCTGCAGTACTCCATACAGGACACGCATATGTTAATATGGGTCTTATAACACTTTTAAATAGAAGATTCTTATTTTTCATGTTCAGACATGAACGTTTATTTAGCAATGGCCATAGGGCTCTAAAAGCTTTAATTGCTTTTTTGCAGATTTCGTCGATATGCCGTTTGAATATAAGTTTTTTGTCCAACGTAACCCCCAAATATTTTACATCGTTTTGTATATTTAAAACATTATTTCCTATTAACAAGGGACGCCGGGCCAATCTTTTAGGGGATTTGTTGAATGGGAAAATTATAGCTTGAGTCTTAATAGGATTTATTTTGATCTTCCATTTGTGAAAATATTTGTTGCAACTTACAAGTCCTTTTTCCATTTTCTTTAAGAGAGCACCGGTACTCTTGCTTGAAGTAATTAAAGCGGTATCATCTGCGTAATATGCAGTTTCCATATACTTCGGAACTTTAAAGTCGGATGTATATATTGAATACAGGAGTGGTGACAAAACAGATCCTTGTGGAAGCCCAGTGGAAATATGTTTGTCAGATGAGGTCGCATTTTTAATTGCAACTTTGTAAATTCTATCGTCCATAAAATCAGCAATAAGTTTACTAAGATATTTCGGGATATTAGCAAGTAAAAGTTTATATAAAAGACCGCTATGCCAAACAGTATCAAACGCCTTTTCTATATCTAGCAGGATAAGGCCCGTTGATTTTTTGCTGTTCTTATTAGCAATTATTTTATTTTTTATCCTTTTTATTTGGTGAGTAGTGCTATGATCTTTTTTGAACCCGAATTGTTCTTTAGCAACAATGCAATTTGAATTTACAAATTCACTTAGGCGATGATGTAGAATTTTTTCCAATATTTTACCTAGATTGCTTAGCAAGCTAATAGGTCTGTAGCTGTTAGGGTTGTATTTTGGTTTATTTGGTTTGTTTATAGCTATAACTTTAGCATTTTTAAAATTTTTTGGAAAATAATTAAGTTTAATGCAACTGTTGAAGAGAATGACTAACAATTTCAAGGCTTTGATTGGCAGGTTCTTTAAAAGTATATTTGTGATATTGTCAAACCCAGGTGATTTGGAGGCTTTTAAAGATGACACAATACTTGTTATTTCTCCAAGGTTTGTAAAAATGGCGGAGTCAGTAGATGAGTTCTCCTTCTTAAAGTCATTGACTTTTGCGTTAATGAATTTATCCATTGAATGTTTGTAGCTTGAGGTAAGATTATTTGATTGGACAAATGTATTTGCTAAAATTTCAGCTATCTTCTTATCATCTGTAATTTTGGTATTTCCATAGTTGATATATGGAATTTGGTGTTTACCTTTTTCTCGCAGACTTCTACTAATTCTCCAAAAGGTTGTATCTCCTGGTTTTAAATTAGATAGTAATTGACACCATTTATTATTGCGTTCTGCTTTGATGTTTTTGTCTATCATTTTAGTAAGGTTTGCATATTGATTGTAAAATTGTTTCTCAACTGCATTTGAAGTTCTTTGACTTTTTCTTTTGTAGCTTCTTCTTAGTTTTATATATTTACAGATTTTCTCAGGCAATTCAAAGTAGTTTCGTTGAGTAACTTTGGGAGTTGATGCACTTCTTGCTTCTAAAATAATGTTGGTTAATTTGTTAATTTCTTTATCAAATGTTTGTTTTGAAGTGTATTCATCTATATTGAATACTATATGATTGTCAACAAAATTCTTAAAAATGTTCCAGTTCGTTAATCTATGATCATAGTAACTGATATCAGCAATTGATGCCTTCGATCGTTTTATGGTGCAAATAATGGGACGATGATCTGAAGGAATTTCGTAACCCAATGTTCTTACTTCAATATTTAGTGCGGAATTACTAATTACCACATCGACCGTAGACGGTTGTCTATTACGTTGATGTGGGTATAAAGTAGGACTATTTGGGTAGTATACGAAAAAGTTACAAGTATTTTGTATGTTGTTGAGTGTGACACCTGCTGTGTTACTTGTAGCACAATTCCAGGCAGAATGTTTAGCATTTAGGTCTCCTAAAACTATATATTCATTGGCGGAAGGTGTAAGTTTATGAATATCATTAGAGAAATTGTTGCTATAACGGGGCGAGTATGCAGAAGTTATTACAATCGGTCTATTATTTATTGTTATTTCTATAGATATATTTTCAATAGATCTAGTGTTAAATGTGAAGCAGTTTTTGTGTTTTATAGATTTATGAACAAGTAAAGCGACGCCTCCTCCTCTTTCATCTGACCTGTCGTTTCTGTAGAAAAAGTAATTTTTTAAGAAGGGTTTGATGTCTTCCTTTAAAAATGTTTCGTTTAATGAAGCAATTTTTATATTTTCTCTTTCGAGCAATATTTCCAATTGTTTTAATTTTGAAAAGTATGAAATTCCATTAACATTCAAATGAAGAATTTTAAATTCGTTTGAATTAGTGCAAGCCATGAGCATACTTTACCATAGACATAACAACTTTAATTTGTTGCACTTTTGATGTACATCTTTGTAAATCTTCCATAGCAGTTGTAAAGATATCAAAAAGTTCATCGACGCTAAACAGATCTGCATTATTTTTCAGCTGGTTTGCGTATGAAACTCTAGCATTCATTGAATTATTATTGTTGCGGCTTGTTGTATTGCCTAAGTTGGGAAATTCTACATCGTTGAATTGGACTGTATTTAGATTTGGCTGTACTCTGTTATTATTATTAGATTTTGTTGTTACTCTTGCCCTCGTCTCTAGATAAAGAGAACGTAGTGGACAATTAATGTCGTTTGCTGCATGATCTGTTCTCTCTTTTCCATGTTTTTTACAATTAAAACAAGTAAAAACAGCTGGTCGCTTTTCATTTGTATTAAATGGACAAACATTTGTATGATGGTTTTCTGCGCATATCATGCAAGCCGCACCTCTATGGCAATGCTCTCCACCATGTCCATACATTAGACAGTTCCAACATTGTGTTGGTCTATCATTTTTCTTCGATCTGTATTTTTTCCATGTAATAATTACGTTAGCTATAGTTCTCACATTTTTTAAAGAACTTGGATTAAAATTTTTTCGAATAAATTGTACTTTATACACTGCATTATTATCCGAGCTAAATTTGGTAATAATTTCACTTACAGCAGATGGTGACAAGTTGTAGCTCTCCAATTCGGTTTTGATATCGTCTGTTTTGATACGAGGTAAGCCATGCAAGAAGGTGGTGTATAACCTATTATCTTTCGAATTATACGAATGGAACTCAATTTGATTTTCTTTTAGTGTTTGCATACAGCTATTATATACAGCCTGGTTTGGAGTGAATACTTTGGTACCAATGGAAGTACGCTTAAAAAAGCATTCCTTACCTAATAAATTTTGGATTTCGGAAAAAGATGCATTGACTTCCACTACAATAGGTGGTGGCTTACTTTCCTTCATTTATATTTGTTGCTGGAGCTACATCCATATCATTTTGACCCCCTAGGATACTAAACCTATTTCCCGACGAAGAAGGAATGATTGGATAAACAAGCCTTGGTTGATTAGTTGACTTTATCTTAGCATTGCGCTTTTTATTCCTAGATTTTGTGGCCCCTGGGGCCATTTTAGGTCTGTAATTTGTTTTTGTTTAAAAAAAAGTTGTCTATCACGTGTGAGTTCAATAAGAACGTGTGTAGGCAATTACAAAAACAATAGTGTAATCTTTATTTTTAATATGTATAAAAAAAATTGCTATGCGTTTATGTTGTTGAGACTACCGTTCGTTATGAATATCAGATGTGAACTGATGAGAACTGGAAGTCCATTACCGTTGTTTAATAAATTTACTTTTAGTAGATCGACTAGAAGTCCCATGATTTTGGTGCATAGAATTAATAATTCTTTGTATGGGAAATAATTTCTAATTCGAATTGCTCGTTGTTGGAACTACTTACCAATTGAGTTGCGTATTTTCTCACATTCCAATAATGTCTTCCGAATTAAACTTTTGAATTTTTTCGCAAACTATGGAGCTGTTTAAAGTATATTTATCGTACAATCTTAATTTTTAGTTTAAGTTATTTTTCCCACATGGAGTACTATTTTCAGTGCTGCTATTGAATTTGACCTTTTGTTTTTTTTTTTTTTCAATAATTATTTTTGCTTTTTTAAATACTTCTTTTTAATTTTTACATTATACATGTAAGAAAATTCAGATTAATAATTTATTTGTGTTATTTATTGTAACACTTTTTTAATTTAATCTTTTCTAAGCTTAGGTGTTATTTCAAAGTAATATGTAAGTTTGGCTTTGTATTACTTGAATAAATAAAATAAAAATATGCAATTTGAGGCAATTTTTTTTAAACTTCTTGAAAACGGTTTGTAAATTGTTCTATCATTTCTCGAATAAATTCTGTTAATTTATTTGATATTTGTCACCTGGGCTTGATATAGCTGGAAAAGAATATACCTTTGGAAGAAAAATTACACTTAAACTCGATCGATATTCATCACAACTTTTCAAAACGATCGTTTTGAAATTGATTGATTTTCATCACATACCTGATTATATAGTTAACATTTTGAAATAACTAAAAAGCAGAGTACCAAATATTCATTCATTTGTCACTCATGTTCATGAAAAGACAATTTTAATTTTTGTTGTGTTATGTTCTCTTCATGAATGAAGGACAGCAAATTTTTTTGCTTTATTCATTCATGTATGATAGGATTTTTTTGGTTTTTTTATTTTCACTCAAAAATGGGAAAATAATGGGAACTTTTTTTCATACACATGGGCATTTTGGAGAAGTAAAATTTTTGTAAATTGTTCACAAATGAAGAGCATCAAATTTTATTTTGCACAAACGTTCAAAAATTAATGAAAAAAATTTGTTTATTTACGCTGCATACATGAAGATAATAAGAATGCGTGTAATTTTGTTTTGCATTGTTGAACAGAGGTTTAGAAAATATTTTTTTGGAAATAATTCGGTATCTCGCAAACTAGTATATACATTGTTACGAAATTTCATATGGTTTTGAGTTGATTTTCAGTTGTTCAGCTTCCTAGGGGTAATGGGGGCCAGTGTGTGGCCCCTCAAAGTAGGTCACCTCGTGTCTGAAATTTAAAAAAAAAATCGCCCAAAAAAAACCCATTTTTGATCCAAATGAACTGAAATTAAAAATATAGATAGACCTTGAGAAGATCTACAAAAAATACGCTTACACATGTTACAGGTTATCTCTTTTAATTGAATAGATATTTGGGTTTATTTATTTATTTATTTATTTTGCCAGATCTTTTTTTGGTTTTTTAGACATGGCGGGCCTACGGAGGGTCGAATTTTTTTGTAACTCAGCTATATTGGCGATAAAATTCTAAATAAAATAAAAACAATTTGCTAATAGTTATCTCGTCCCTATAAAAAATTACACGCATCCAAAGTTGGAACATGTAAAAAGGGCAATATTTTACTTTTATTTATTTTTTTCATTGAATTGAAACAACTAATAAAATAAGTGCGAACATATATGATAAAAAACCAACAATATTAATGTGTATGCACATTAATGAGCGCGATGAGAAAGTCTCTAAATATTGAGCATTGGAGATTTTTCATGATAAATTGTCATAAAAAAATTTGCAAATTTCATTCATGACAATTTATCATGAATAAATTTAAGTGTTCATACATGAATTTTTCTGAACCCTGCTAAAAAGTTTTTAAAAGCACGAGTGACAAAACGTAACTTAATTAAAAAAAGAGTCTTAAGAAAACACGACATTTTTGTTGCAATTATTTCCACATAAATTACACAAAAAACTAAATTTTTAATTGGTAAAGGCTGCCAAGTTATCATTAAAAATTAAAGTCGACCCGTTATTTTCAGTCTCTGGTTCAAGATCTCAATATTCCATTTCTGTTAACACTAAAAAAATACTAATTAAGTCGATTTTTGATTAAAATTATTATTGCATTATTACAAATTACAATATTACAATATTACATATTTAAGGCTTTATTCATAGGGTAATATAGAGACGAGATGTAATTGTCAAAAACCTAACTAAATTTAAATTTAAACATTGATTGTGAATAAGGCCATAGAGACTTATACATAGAGACGAGACTCTCCGGTTTGTCAAACAAAAATATCATAAATAATGTCTGATACAACAAAATACATTGACTAACATGTATATTGTTGTTGCGAGAGTTAGGTTTTTGACAATCACGGCTCGACTCTATGTTAGCCTATGGCATAGATGACAACTAAATAGGTAACTGAGAGCCAAAAACCTAAGTCTTGTCAAAAGCCTAATTCATGAGAATGTATTACATGTATTTTGTTATTGTACATATGTGTGAAAAGAGAGTAATTTTTTCCATCCGTTCTATGGGTTTATTCAATGCATTATGGTTTTAGCCAAAACCGTACTTTGTTTGCTGTAACCCGGTTTTCAATAAATTTATTTGTCATTATTTATGAGATATGTATATCTAAATAATTATAACATTTATTGCAATACAGTTTTCAGATGCAGTTGCAGAGGCTATTTATCAGCTCTTAATAAAATTATTGGTTTGTTTTTCATGAAATCTAAATTTGTTATAGAAAGTTTTTAAATATAAACTATTTGGACTATATTTAAGTTTCAGTGAGCTAATTTTATCTATGACTTGTTTACTCATGAACACAAAAATATGACGTTATAATAAAAACAAAAAATCATTGAAACTATTTTAAATCATCACACAGAAAAACATGTGAAACTTTAGAAATATAAGGCAGATTTCTAACTAGAATGACTTTCTCTAAATGTCATTTAGTTTAAATTGATAAACAACTAAATTAAACTAAAAATAGGTCAATATTATTATGTTTGTGTGTATATTTATGGAACAACATCAAATACATCATCAAACACATACACTTATAAAACTAACGCACCCTCCCCCCCTCACTTTACCACTTGCACCAGGAGCTTTTAAACAAATAATACCGGAACACAAAAATACAAGAGTTAATTAAACCTTACAAAATATTTATCATATTGCAAACATGTGTTTTACCTGCAGTTTACTACAAACTAGCAAAAGTATGATGAAATTGCATTGCAATACAAATCGATAAAGAACAAAAAAATAAAAACAATAACATTTAATAGGGTTATATAGAGAACTTCGGGCATACATAACCTAAAACACTAAACCGATATATCCAATCTTCTTATACACGTATCAAAATAAAATAACACTTACATTTTTGTTGGGTATCAACTTGTACACCTTGGCGTCTGGCGGCATTAATAGCTGCTTCAGTTTTAAGAGCACCGGCCTTTGGAGCTTTCTTGCGCAGTACGGTTACTGTATCCCAATCTGACATGTCTGCAGTTGTAGTGTGTATATATAATTTTCTTAATTGTGGTAATGTAATAAAGTAGATGACTAAATTTCTGAGATAACGAAATAAAAAAATAAACTTATTTTAAATTTATGCAATACTATGGAAATTTATTAACTATTTTCTAAAACTGTTTTTGTTTTAATGAAATTCGTCTTACAATTTTCTTAACAAATATATATCGTTTTGTATTCCAGAAAAATCCAAAATATACAATGACAATGTGTTATTGCAGAGTTGTATTTTATTGAAAATAACATATATAGAGCCCTCTGGTGAGTAGTAGTAGTACTCGAATATTGTATAGTATAAGTGTTGCCGATTTCTGTATAATTATAAAAATTAAAATATCTTTGGAAATAAAATCGTTGTGTAATATGATCTCTATAACTTAACCCTAGTCGAACGGAACCTTAAAAGAAGGTAAAGGTACAATTGTAACTACATATACTTATAGTATATTTATTCGTGGTTAATAACAGATAATAATCTAAAACGATGTCATTATTTAGTTGCAATAATCATGAATTTTATAAATTTTCCAAAGACCAAAAATAACAGATCATTTTCATTTTAATGGTAAATTCACAGCCTAACCATTTAATATAGTTTTTTTTGTGTTATATCACTGAGAGAGTAATTTATAAGAGAACATTTTAGATTAGTGGTTGAAAGAAAAAGAATATTCGGCTGTGCCGTATCTTGTATACCTTCTTTCTGTTGTTAGAAAGCCACCCTTTGCCAGTCTTATAAGAATTACATATACTGTTTCAAGAATCCAACTAATACATAATGACGATAATGGTCGCATTGGTTAAGCTTATTGCTTGATGTTATGTTAGACCTTAAGTTTGATATATTTTGCTAAAATATTTAATAATGTTAATAATATTTTTTTATTAAATTTAATTTTAAAACACATTTATGTTCCAAAAAAAATAATAATTTTTATTATTAAACAAAATATAAAATTCTATAGAAATGAAAAGAAGATACCTTATTCAAATAGTTATATTAACATGACTTTTAAGTAAAATGTATTGAACTAATTGCCTATTGGCATTTTAAATCAAGTACGGGTGATAATTTTAAGCAATACTGTAAAATGCCGAAAATATACAACCCTGTCAATGCATATTTATCTAATTTTTGTTATGTGTTGCCAGTTTCAGAGATATATCCCCAAATTGTGGATTTCGTTTTGGTAAATGAGAATAACATTTTCGGATTGGCAAGCTAGCTATTTGTTGGAGATGAATCAACATTGTTGGTGAATTTTTGGGGAATATATCTTTGTAGAAGAAGAACAATTATAAGTACCTTCAAAAAAAGTTCGTCATATCAAATAACATTTATAAATACCTATAGCACACTGTCAAATTTGTTGAGGATCATATATAACATGTTGCAGAGGATTTTAGGGGATACAAAAACATTAGCAAGGGATGACGACTGACAAAATACTGACAACACTGCTTTTATTGCACATTCTCTCATTCGCACTCTTAATCACCTTAATTCATTTGTTTTAGAATTTTGCGAGAAATTAAATTATTTTAAATTTTCTTTTAACAAATAAAATTTCTTATTTATTTTCTTGGAATTAAATTTAATAATGGCTGATTGTGAAAAAAGTAAATTGGCAGAAACGAATGAAGCGTCACAGTCTGACGAAAGTGGCAGTGAAAATGCAAATGAAACCCCACAACAATCAGATTTGGTGGCTAATTGTGAAAAGGCCTCTACTCGACCAAATGTAATACCGGGTGAACAACTGGCGTCTATTGAGGACGTAGTAAATAGTGATCCTGAATGTTATGAGTTGGATTTAAATCATCATCGTATTGATAAACTGGAAAACTTGGAGCCGCTTACTCAGCTGGAGCGGCTTTATTTGCGATGGAATCTAATAAAGAAAATTGAGAATCTTCATACCTTGACTACACTTGTTGAGCTGGAACTGTATGACAATCAAATAACGAAACTAGAAAATTTGGATGCTTTAGTTAATTTGGAAATACTCGATGTGAGCTTTAATCGTTTGACTAAAATTGAAAATCTGGAAAATTTAAAAAAGGTGGAAAAATTATATTTGGTTGGCAACAAAATTACTCATATTGAAAATATTAGCATGTTAACTAACCTCACTATGCTGGAGTTGGGCGATAACAAAATCAAAACTATCGAAAATCTGGATTCCCTGGTTAATTTGCGTCAATTGTTTTTGGGCAAAAATAAAATCTCAAAAATTCAAAACCTCGATAAACTGGTCAATTTAGAAATACTCAGTTTGCAGGCAAATCGCATTGTGAAAATTGAAAATTTGGATAAATTAACTAACTTAAGCGAACTATATTTATCGGAAAATGGCATAGAAATTATAGAGAATTTGAACAATAACAAAAAATTGGACACTTTGGATTTGGCTAAAAATCGTTTAAAAACTATTGACAATATAGAAGAACTTGGTCAGTTGGAAGAATTATGGTTGAATGATAATGCCATTGATAATTGGAAGAACATTGAGGGCATTAAGAATAACAAGTCCTTAAAAACGATTTATTTGGAATATAATCCCCTTGCTAAGGATGCCATGTATCGTCGTAAATTGAAAGATATTGCACCATGGTTGGAAAAAATTGATGCTACTCTGTGCCGATAAGTTTAAAGTAAAACAATAAGTTGTTTATAAAATTTTTAAATTTAGTTTGTTTCATATATTTTTTTAATATTTCACCACCTTATTTATCTATACATAATTTGTAATAGTGCTTAAAGCACCTAGATTGTAAACATTTATTTTGTCTAAAATTATATTTAGATTTTTAATTGAAAAAAGTAATAAAATTGGTATTAAAAAATTTATGTTTGTGTTGTTTGATTCGAAATTATAATTTAAATGGAAACAAGTTAATTTGGTTTACAAGTTTGGACTCCAAAAAAAAATGTTTTGTTTTGAACTAAAAGAGTTTTATTTTTGGAAATTTGAGTTTTCTTCGGTTGTTTAAATTATATCTCGATTTAATTTATAGGATATGCACGATTATATCCATTATTGGTCCGACTTTGATTTTCAATATTAAAACACTATGCAACAAATTTGGGCTCTCGGTTTCAAGGATAATTTTGAAGATTTATAGCTCTATGTGCAAAGGTTCGATGGAACTTAATTCAATTTTCAAAATAATATTAAATATATCCTCTTAACAATTCCATTAAACAACTTAATTCATTGTATAAGTACATTCCTTGTAAAATTTATTTTTATACAATTAATTCCTTATCCTTTAAAAAATAGCTTAATAAAAATTGTGTAATGATTCACATTTTCTTCAATTCAAATCTATTACAAATATGCTTAAGCCATTTTGTATCAATTCATTTTGTAAATGATGAAAAACAAATTGAATTAAGAAAAAATATTTTAATTCAATTTGTATCAGATTTTAATTATTAAATATAATTCATTCAAACGATGAATGAATTATATTTAAAAGCCTTTAAATGAAGTTAATGAATTCGATTTTGGTTGAAAATATAAAATTTGTTTAATAATATAAAATATTCAATACAATTTACTTAAAATGTCTCTATGATCCGAATTGTTGTATAAATAAATTTGTACATTAAAAATATCTTAAAAAAATCTTAAGAAATAAAATGTAAACTGCATATTAATTACATGTTATACTTTTAACGAATAATTGAAAACCTCTTTTTTATCGAGAAATAAGATAAGATAAATTTAAGCTGTTCAAACACTACACAATTCAAAGTAGAAAATAAGAAAATACAAAAGAAATCCTAGTATGTATTTATATGTATTAGGGTGAGTCAAATTGTAGGGGTCCGAAAAATGTACAAAGGCGCATCGCGTTTCTTGTTCTATGGGTCATTCCAAGAAACTGTGCCGAAGAAACCATAGCTCTAATCAATTTGAATTAACGGTCGGTCTGTAACGACTGCTTGCAACATTCATGTTTATAAACATTTCCAGTGCTCGAACCTTCTACTTATCAACAATGTTGATAACACGCTGTTATTAACATTATTTGTAAGCATAGAACATTCTAGTTTTGTCCCTTAGATAGATAATTCATGAAATCAATAGGAGGTAGCACTGTGTATATAAATATAACTGCACATAGTTAGTTTATCATAGGCTCTGTTAAAATTAACATCAACTGCATTACCAGTGTATTGTTGTATTTTATATAGCGTGTAATATAAGTGTGCGTATTAAAACAAAGTGACTATTTAAATTGTTGTGTAAATTTGAATAAATAAAGAGTTGTTACAATTTAAAACTACTGCTTTTGTTGCAACTAACGATTAATATAAAAACTTAAAAGTTTATTTCCACTTTAAATAGTGTAGTGGCAAAAAAGAAACAACATATTTTTGTATATAGTTTTTTAAATTTATATTTGAAATTTCTTATACGAGTTAGTTAATATAATTTTATGAGTAAATAAAATTAGGAAAACTACTTCATAATATTACTTTGACGATTTTGTAAATCTTTACATGTTTTTTTTTTTTTTAAATAACTTTTTGTACAAAAAATATATATGTGTATTGATATACATATGTACATTTATGTACTATGTAGTATATATCATAAATTTACATTTGAAAACTTAAAATGCTAAGTATAATTTAGTTATCAGAAAATTTTAGTTAAAAACGTGTATATGTATTATAATTTAATGCCCTATTCAAAATGAAAACCCTGGTTAACTAACTTTCTTTTAGGGAAATTTACACACAAATTGTTTTCATTTTGAATACGGTTGTTAAGTGTTTAACAGAAATGACCCCGAGATTACCATTCTGTACGAAATGGATTTCTGCGGCATGTCTGTTTAAATTTTTGACTGACGGTCTCATAAAAGGAAATCATAGATGCATTATATTTTGATTGTTTTAAAACCGAATATGAATAATTAAAAAATAATGGCCGATCGTCAAAAATGACGTACGGCAAAATTTTGGTCTTACTTTAATCGAAAATAACTGAACAGATTAATTAATATAGAGAAATAATTAAAATGTTTTTGTTTTTTATTCCTTTACAAACAAAAATATATTTAAATAAAGATATAAGTTATGGATACGCTGATTCTATTAATTTATCACTTTAATTGACTTAAAATATAAAAACTATTTTTTTTTTAATATTTTTTAAACCGCGGTATATGTTGGGCCATTCCACCAAAGAAAATCACGACTACGGTTTTTACACGCTGAAGTACTTCTTTTTGTTCATACAAAACGCTATTGATGTTCTAAGAAAGAAATCATGAATCATAATATGGTAACGGCTGATGACTAACTTAACTGTATGCCAATAATGGAAGTAGCCGTGGTTATGTGCTTATATCTCAGCCATTTGTTGGCCGATTTTCCCGAGTTGCTAAAAATAGCAACCGAACCATAAATCACACAGACGGACATGGCTTTATCTACTCCGGTAATACTTTATGGGGTCACAATTGCAAATGTTGAAATTTCCAACGGAATAACAAATTCATATACATATACACTACCATATCGAAATTTTACAGTACTGGAAACGTGGATATGCAGTAAAAAGTAGTTGAAAATTAACAGCTTTTCAATGAAATTCTAATATAAAATTCATTGGTTCTTTACAATACTATGAAGCACTACAGGTTTAGTAGTTGTGGTGATTTTTCTACATCTTTTTCCTCACTTTTTTTTGGAATTTAATTTAGTATGGCATTTATAAAGATTGTAATGTACTGCTGCTAAAGAGATCATCAAAATTACATTTATTTTCTGCTACTCCAACAAGGTATTCTTTAACTTTTGTAAAATAGCATAACTATTAAAAATAACTCACTCTTCATATCCCACTGTTCTGTAAACCGAAACCGATAAACTTTTTCGTTTTTAAAATGAATTCACATATTTTGGTGTTCTGTAAAACTATTGGTTGCTATTGGTTTCCATTTTAAAAACAATATACATAGGTAATTTGTATGGAAAACAAAACAAATTTTTATTATTTAGCAAAATTTTCACATTTTATGCTGTGATATCTTTTTGTGAGACTGTTAGATACAGTTTTTTGTATTATTAATTACAAGTCGTAAGTCAATATTAATATGTGTAGTACTTAGAATGTTTTATGTTCTTTTGTGTGTATGTTGAATGTTATATTATTAAATAGTAGTATTGAGTAAATAAATCATGTTGATAGGCTAAATATTTATTGAATTAAAAATGTATTTTGTTTATAAAAGAAAACAAAATGTGGTGGGTATTTTTATGGGATATGCTGGTGTAGTGTATTTTGTGTGTTTAAACAAAAATTTAAAAAATAAAAACCATAAATATAATTCAAAATAAAATTTTACTTTATTTTTAAGTAATATTTATTGCAAATAAGAAACTTATAAAATAAAAAGTCTTAAAAATATATATATATATATTTTTTTTTTTTTTCAAAATCACTTGCAGAATTTTGTTTTGTTTGTTTTAAAAGGATGTTTAAAAAAATTAAGAGAAAATAATTGAAAAACTAAAACAATTTTTTAAAATTAATCTCAAACTAATAATGAAAAATAATAATAAGATAAAAAGCAACTTCAACTAAGAGTTTCTTTTATATAAAAAAAAAATATAAGAAAACATAATTATCATGTGGCTATATAAATATGGAACAAATACCAAACAAATAAAAGCTAAAAAGGCATGTTATTATTTATTTCATAACTATTTTCAATGGTGTCAGGAAGAAAATAAAAAAAGTGATGTATGTAAATTGAAATTGTTTTCAGAGGTTGTAAGAAATTAAAAAAATATATTATAGATATTCTATTTAAGAACTAGCATTACTTCCCCCTTCTGTTTTAACAGCTGCAGCATAACTATTTGAAGAAGATGACGACTTAGCTTCTTCTTTAGAGGAAGAAGTACCACCAGTAGAGCCTGGAGAGGGATTTGTTGTTCCCGTAGCACCACCAGCTGATGGGGCTGCCGCACCTAAAGATGGTGAAGAATTAACTGGAGTATAGTTAAAATTCAAACCAAAAAAGAAAAAGTTACAAATTAAAAAATGCAAACCAAAAGAATGAAAAAAATAAAAAACAAGAGTATTATATTCAGCTGTGAGGAATCTTATGTACCAACCACCAATATAATACGGGTACCGATTTTTGTGCATTATGTAAAGTTATCAATATTTTTACAAAAAATTAACAGATCTGATCAATTATTGAAATAAACAAAATTTAAAAAAAATGTCTGCTATTTTCACAACTGTACGTATATATTTCTTGATTCTATGACCAATATTTCGATATGTTACTAACGAATGACAAAATCATCTTTTTGGTGGTGGGTATAAAAACGTAAAAATATGTTTATTATTAATTTATAAAATTTACCTCGAACATCAATGGCATAACAGTCATCCAGACGCAAGTCATGTTTTTTAATCAATTGACATTCAGCTCCTTCTACTGAGGGTATTGAATATACATATAAATAACCATCTTGTGAAGCAATAAGAAGTCTATTAAAAATAAATGGAAATATTTAGTAAAACTTTTCTTAACATACATAATAAGTTATTACATGATATCACTCATAACATTGTTCAAGCCACCGTTAATATAAATTGAAAATAATGTAAAAAAAAAACTTACCTCAATTGCTTTTGTATTTTCGTTATGGCACACATACGCCTTACACCAGCTTCCGGCAGAGTCACTGAAGCAAATGCTCGACCTTGACTGAAAACATCTGTAACCTGAGTTGGCAAATAGCTGGATACCGTTTTGCTAAGAAATCTAAAAAACGAGTAACTTTTTTGAAATGTGAGATGTGAAGATAAAGTGTATGGATAATGGATGTGGATACAGTGTGAGCACAGGATTAAATTATAAAAAAAACAATTTGTGTACGGGTGTTCGGTTGATACGTGAGATTTTTTTATAGGTTTTTCGGATTATTCGTTTAAAATATGGTTGAGAGGTAAAGTACAACATATACAAAACAACAAAACAAATAAATACAGTAAAGTGATTGGTGAATGTTGAAGTAGTAATGTGAACATAGAAAGATGTGGGTACATGTATGAAAAAAGTAGAAGAGAAAATTATAAAATAAAAACAAATTAAAATAAAGCATGATAATATTAAAAATGAATGTTTAAAATGTACAAAAATAAAAGAACATAAATAATTTACAATAACCAATAGAAAAGAAAATAAAGAAATTAAAAAACAACTTGTTGAAAACAAAACAAAAAATGAAAAAACACAAAGTCCCCCATATACAATATGTTCTAAATGCTGTACAAAAAATAACAACACAAGTTTACAACTTACCCCATCCAATCGTCCGAACTTTGCTTGGTATCATTGGTTTCCGTAGCAGTACGATCCAAACGGAATATGTGCACAGTTTCAGTATTCGAGCTAGAGACCAAATATTCAGCACAAGTGCTAAACGACAAAGATGCAATGGAGACACAACGTTTTAATCCACGCCTCAATTCAAACAGTTTAGTGCCATCCAACGAGGAAAATACCCGTATAACAGTTCCACGTTCACTAGCAGTGGCAATTTCAGTGCCCGATGGACTAAATGCCAATGCGGCCAGAGGGCTGTCATGAGCTGGTATCATAGTTTTAGCATGTAAATTAATGGCATCGAATATTTGAACTTCACCCGATGTAACACTGCCCGGATAGGCTAAATAACAGTGATCCGAGGAGGAACTCAAAGCACATAGACCGGCAGAATTACATGGAGTATCACGTATGGTGTGTACAACCTTCATATCTTGTATGTTATGTATGTAAAGACTCTCCTCCAAACAAACAATTAAACGTTCACGATTTAATTTAACGGCCAGTATTGAATTCGAATACGAATAATTACATATTTCACTTTGTTTCTTAAAATGACAGACCTAAAAACGAATACAAAAATATTTATATCAAACACTTGCTTGCAAGAACTTAACTAGTTTTTTTACCTTGAGTTTTCTGGGAGCTCTTTGGGCCACAATTGCCACCAATGAACTTTCAAATAGACGTTCAATTAAAAATATTTCCTCTGTGGGGCATGTATAGATTTTATCTAGGGTA
Organism: Calliphora vomitoria; assembly: GCA_942486065.2. Taxonomy (NCBI): domain Eukaryota; kingdom Metazoa; phylum Arthropoda; class Insecta; order Diptera; family Calliphoridae; genus Calliphora; species Calliphora vomitoria. The sequence continues at coordinate 26,698,392 of OW818031.2, read as the reverse complement.
TTATCTACAGAGCCTAAACTATATAAACTGTAGCCAGATTTAGTTCCAACGGCCAGCGATCTGTATTTGATATGAATACAATTTGTTATAATTAAAAGTATTTTTTCATTTGTATAAAAAAAAAATAATAATAAGTTATACTTACGTAACATTTTGATTGAAATTAACAAAAACTTCACCAGCATCCATGTCTGGTCGAAACAAAAGGCTCATCATTTGGACGACTTCAACAAAGATACTCTAACAATTTGTGGTCCTATTTTTATGTTTTCTATAATGTTGTTTATCTTGAAAAATAGAAATAGGTTATCAAAGAGATTTAAAATTATTCAATTGATTTGAAGTCAATTTTTTTCCAATATGCTTAAATAAAAGTTAAGTTTTCGTTGAAAGATTTAAGTTTCCTAGGTAGTACTTAGTTCAAAAAACACGATTTTTTTGTTGATCGATCCTATTGTCACCAAATTAGCGACACGTTTGAAGAACCTTTTTTAATACAAAATTCGGTAAATTTATAATTTTGCTTTGGAAACATTTACACAGATAGTAAATTAAAATAAACCTATTTTGATTTAAAATTGTTAAAAAGTTGGTCAACACAAACTTTTACTTTAAAAGGCTTGTATTGAAAAAGCATAAACAAATTAATAATGTAGTAGGTATAATATAATTTTGTAAATTTAAACAAATGATGTAAACATTATAATACATTTCTGAACTAAAACTATATTTATGTTTATTACTTGTCATGTTTTATTGAGGTTTGTATTTATACTTTGTATTATTATTAAAATTAAACATAGGTTTCGTGATATACGATAACTTGTATAGGTACTACCTACAAGGATACAAGTGCACAAACTATTTTCTTCACTTTTTTGTGAGACAACACCCCCTCCCTTTAATGTAATTTCTTTGATTAAAACACACATTTATATTTCAAATTCTAAATAATATACCTATATGCAAAACAAGTCTTCGAACTCATTAAAAAATTATATTTTCATAGAAAAATAATACTAATTGTTAAATTATAAGACCAAAATAAACAACAAAAAAATATAATAACAACTGATAAATTCCTCAAATATTGTGTGCATACATATAGAGAGACGTTGTCCATTGTCTATTTACTTACCCCACCAATGAACAAAACAAGCGTAGATTTCACAATTTCAAAATTATCCTTAGTTATACTAAACTCTCTTTATTTGGTTTTAACAATTTTTGAGATTAAAAATTAATGAATTATTCCTTAAGTTTGACTTGTTTTTATAAAGGCGCAGTTAATATTTATTTTTATGTTTTTCGCGTATTTTTTTTAACTAGCAGCAATCGCAACAACAAACAACCTACAAACAAAAGCAACAAGACGTAAAAAATCAGAACTAAGTGCAAACAAAAGAGAATAGAAAAAATAGAGTTGTCAACGTTTTTATATGGTACCTATAGAAAATGAAAAAAAATTATTTGTTAATTTTAATTTATATAGAAAGCTATTTAACAAACGACTTGTTTATCTTTAAAAGGTTTTGAAACAATTCATTGCTTAAAATATAATTTTCTGCTATAAATACCTTTACAATATTTTGGTTTTACAAAAGAACCTTGGCAACTCTATATTAAAAAGTGAAGAAGAATCAAAAAAAGTCGGAAGACAAAATTAATGAAGAAAAAGGTTGTCTTTTGTTCGTTGTTGTTGTTTGCTTATAAACTGTGTTTTGTCTTCGTTTTGCTTTTAATTTCATAACTTTGATTGTTTACACAGTGTTTTTTAATACTTAACACTTTATTTATTTAAATAAATACGTTTACGAATTTTATTATTATCGTTAAAATAATTTTAGAAAAAACTGTTTAAAGCAAAATTAAATAAACCAATAACAAACAACAACTCTTGTTATTGTGGTGTTGACATTTTTCCTTAACGGTAGGGTTTGCATAATCTCTTAAAAATTTAGTTTTATGTTGGGATTTTGTTAATCTGGGGATGTCTTCATCGTTCATAACACGTTTTGGGGAGAGTTATAATTCATAATAAAAAATCTTAATAAATATGTTTTTGTATAAACTATTTTAAATTTGTGCGTTCCTGCACAAAATTACATACCTGGTACCGGCGATGATGAGATCAAATTAGTGAAAATTGGAAGAAACGGTTAAAATAGCAAAAGAAATAGAAAATAACTCTATGCGTATTTAAATTTTAAATGTATCGGCTGCAGTGTTTACTTTATTATGACGATGGTTGAAAACAACTTCATGCAGTCACTTCACACGAACACATGTAATCCTTACCTGCATGACAAAATGACTTTCCTAGGTAATCAGACTTCAAGCGCTAATGGGAATTTACATGGCTGCTTGAAAGGACTGCTTGACAAGCAGGTATTTTTTCGCGCTGTCGTTACAGTCGTAGATATTGTCAAAAACAAATAAAAAATACAACTCTGTACGAACAGGGGAGCAAAACATAATGTCAGAAAACTACAACGACACACTGTTGCCATGAGATTTGCCAGATTTACGGGTACTTTGTAGATTTTTGATTGTAAAAATGGCAAAGTGCGATTTGACGATTTTTATCCTCAAAATTATGAATTTATGAGAAGTTTATGTTTACATCAAGGTTTTCGTAAAATCATTTAATAAACAAATAGAAAGCATAATACAGTAAATTTATATTTGATAAAAATGTCAAATAAAAATAAATTCGACAAAAGCTTTGAAAAAAATGTTTAAAATTGAACAAAAAATTGTAATTAGTTTGAAAGATTTTGCTTATGTTCTAGCAGTTGGTTATTATTTCCACACACAATGCCATTCAATCTAATCGTTCTATTCCAAAGTCACACAATTTTCACACGTACCAAATATTTATAGTTTAATTGATTTTTATTTCTTATAAATAAAAGTAACAAAAGCAGTTGATTCATCAAATGCATAATAAATGGAAGTTTGCGAGACTAAATTGTGCAAACGAATTTCCATACAATTTTTTATTTATTTTCAACCACCTAGCTATTGGCCATAACCGGTTAACAATTTCTACTTAAGAATAGTTTACATTAAAAAATATAAATATCAAATAAATAAATAAAATAATTATGATATAAATTAAATAATTATTATAAATAACATTTTATTAAATTTTTTGTCTGCTGTAAAATTTTAAGGTGATGATAGACCCTTTTGCATTTTAGCTAACGATATGTAAAAAATAAGTGAATTCGACACTGCTATCGACTTGTTAAATTCACCTTGATGCGGCGATCACTACACAAACGTAAAAGCGAATTTATAGATATAGTACAGGTGGTGTCGGTGCCGAATTCAGGTATATAAATTCGCCTGGCGTAAATGAAGGCAGATTTTGACAACTTAAACAACATAAACAAAAACAATTAGCAAGTGGTTTTTGTAAATGTTGTACTTGTTGTAGAATCGACACCACCTGGATTATAAATTCGCCTTGGAAGTAAAGGTACCAGAAAAATACTCCTATAAAATACAACATTGTAGTACAAAGCAAAACGAACGAAACTTCAATTCTAGCAAGGCGAATTCATACAAGGTGGTGGCAGTTCTACAAAAACAACAATTGGTCTTAACAAATGTCAAAAAACCAAAATTAAAAATTAAACAAATATGTATTAAAACTTAATATGTTGTAGATAATTGAATAGTGAGGGCTTTACTTATTTATTTAAAAAATAAATATTTTGTTAATAAGCTTAGAATATGTAGATATTTAAATATAAACAAAAGCTTTGACAACTGTTAGAACCAAAAAGCGAAAAAAAAAGTTATCAGCTGATTGACTGACTCCACCTTGTATAAATTCGCCTTGAATTCTAGTTACCTGCAGCAATTGTCAAATTTTGTTTATAGTTTTCTATTTTTGTAGGTCTTGCATTTTACAATTTTCCTTCGAGATAAAATGTTTTAAAAATTAATAAGTGCTTAAATATATATTACCAATAATAAAATAAACAAATAAAATTCAAATTACAATAATGAAAGAAAACAAAATCCTGAAATTGATACACGTAGCCTGGCGTGAACGATGGTCCGACTCACAGTGGGGTATAAACATCAAAAACGTAAGTTTATTATTAAAACTTGAATTTATTTTGTATGTATACAAAATTTATTGAAATTAATCTTAATATTTATAAAGACACATATATTTTTGTTAAAAACAAATTGAATGTTGTTTACGAGTTACAATAATTTCGTAGGATGAAAGTCGGATGGAGAAAAATTAAAATCCCCGTTCAAATGTTTGATCTTCAGTTTTGGCCAGAGCCAATATTAATTGTCTTTGTTTCATGGTCAATTGACGCGGTATACGTACTTTTATGGTAACTATGTGATCGCCCACATTATCTCTACCCTTAATACCGCGGCCTTTAACGGTTATCTTTGTGTGTGATTCGGTGCCGGGTTCAATTTTAACATCAAATGTATCATAGATGCCACGCACCTTAATGCAGCCACCCAAAATAGCTTCTGTAAGATTCAAGTACCTTTCCGTTACTACATTATTACCCACTCGTTTATAATAATCGGACTCTTTGACTTGTAAACGATAGTTAATACGTTGCTTGGTATTGGGATTCTCGACTGAAATAACATCTCCTGTCTTTACACCGGCTGGTACGTGAACTGTTACTCTAGTCGACTCTTGGACAAAGCCACGACTATCACACAGTTCGCACTGATTGCGATTAATGTAACGCTTTCCTTGACACTGATCGCAAACAGTCAAAGATGTGTATGTGGCTGTCTTTTTAGATAATTGTCCACTTCCATTACATTTGCGACATAGTTCTGAATTTGTACGGCCCACCAGACGTTGCGACTTGCCATTGCAGGAGGGACATTTTTTCAAATATGCAAATTCTATATTCCTTTTTACACCATGTACGGACTCGATAAACGTTATATCGAGTTTTTGCTCAATGTTGTTGTTTATTTGAGGAGTAGCTTGAAATAATAAAAAAACAATATTTTTATTGAAATCACAATTTCATTTCATGAAATTATTGATATGATTTAAAAATTAAAATTTGTGTTAATATTCCCTAAATTTGCGTAAATTTAAAATGTTTTACTCTGAAACAGTAAAATTCATGTTGGAATTACCTTCATTTTTTGCTGCATTCATTAGTGTATTCGTATCAGTGAATCCCATAAATTCTTTTAATTTATTCGTTGTCGTATTCAGTATTTTATTGCCAGACTTTGAAACTTTATTAAAAAATGACTCCTCATCTTTGATCTCACCCAATTCGTCATATTCTAAACGAGTCGATTCGTCTGTTAAAACATTGTAGGCATTCGATATTTCCTGAAAACGTTTCGATACTTGTTGCGGAGCATTTTCTAAATTCAACAAGTCCGGATGATAACGTTTTGCTAAAGCATAATACGCTGCCTTGATTTGTTGCAACGAGGCGGTGTTAGGAACACCCAAAACCTTGTAATAGTAATCTTTAGGCAATTGTTTGTTCTCCTCAGGTTCGGCAACCAATTGAGACTTTTGTTGTTCTTCCATGCGTTGCATTTCCATTTGACGATTTGGATAATAGATAGGTTTGTTAACCTTGAATTGATAAGCAACTGTGGCACATTGTATTTTATTAAACTGAGGTAAATTTTGCAATAAAAATGTACGCGACAAGGGGTTGAACATTAATTTCATGACAATATCTATGTGGATGGTAGTAGAGATCTTGATATTTTAAAACTTTAAAAAATATAGATAAAAAATATTATAAGTGATTTTTTAATATTGGAAAAAAGAACAGAAATATTTTTTCTTTTAAGTGTCAAATAATTGATTAGTTTTTCTATGTATTTTAGGTTTTACCAAGAGGTGTCAGTGGAGATGTATATAACTTATCAGATTGTATATTACAACAGGCCTTAATTGGTTCCACAGCGAATCCGGTAAGTACTCTAAAACATTAATTATAATGCAATCTGAACAAAGTTCAATAAATAGAAATAAAATCAATAAAAAAAAGGTGGATCAAATTAGGATGAAAATAATCTAAACTATTTTTTGGTTTTCAGTTGGTTCTCAATTATCTTAAACATTCGCTTTGTGCTCACTTAGTATCATATTCAGCGGTGTTGAGGCGTATATCAAAGTATGAATATTTTCCAAGGATCTATTGTATAACATCACTTTTGGATTTTTTAAATTCCATTTTAGATGGTGTTACATGCCGGTAAATATAAAGAAATTATTAAGAATTTTATTAGAAAAATAATCATAAACATAATACTCTTTAATTAACAGTACAAAAACCGAGGAATCCATATTGCCTGGAGCAATTGTTTCACTGGTCAATTGGTTAATGCAAATATTTGCTATGGTGGCCACTAACTACGAAATGAACCGAGAGATCTCAGGCGACCAATCGTATATGCTTGATCAATGTTGTTTGGTGATTGAAAAACTGGTGAAAAATCAATTTCTTTTGGCCATACTATATGTGGGTCGTCAAGAAGACCTCGAGTATTACAGTAAAATTCGTGAAAACTATGCCACTATTAAGACCTCTCTAACAAATTCCAATTTTACCCCTTCCCATCCGGGGATTGAAAAATATTTACAACACTTGGCGTACATAGATGTGCACCATTTGGAAATGAAAACACTAGATGTTAAACAATTACCCGAACCCATTACATACTGTGTACAGCCCCTGTTGGCAGTGGAGGTATTATTGAATCCTTGCAATGACACCTCCTATTATGTGGCCGAAATGCAAATGTTGCAAAGACTTAAGAAATTCTCGAATACTCGCCTGTTCTATGAAATCATAAGGGCGGGGTTTGTATCGCTTAGCAATGTGGTGGAGACCAGTCATGATACCACATGGGGTGCTTTTACATTTTTCAAAGTACCACAAATTATTAAACAATTGCATGGTTTAAATAGAGGTGATTTTAAAATATAAATTAAAAAAAAAATAAAACTTATAACATATTTATGTCATTTATAGCACCCGGTGACCAAAATCCCCCAGATTATATACCCGAAGTGGTGGAAGCTTTAGAAATGCTTTTGGAAGACAATCTCTTATTAGATTTAATGGATTCCAAATGTTCTTGCAATATTATTGAGTATTTATTAAACGATTGGACTAAACAGCATTTGGTTAACGATGCCCATGTCAAACATTTTGCCGCTCAAAGAGAAGAAGTTTCAATGTTGCTGCAAAAGCGCGAGACCGGCAATCATATGCAACCTTCCATTATAAATTTCATTATAAGAGCTGAAGTACCTTTATCGGGTATATTGAAGACATTAAGTGCAGATTACAATAAAGTACAAGAAGCTTTATTGGGTGTTTTATGCCAAGTCTTAGTGGGTACGTTACAAGAAAAATAAAAATATTATCTTTCCTCATTCATAATATGTGTTAAATTTTATTTTTCTATTAGGCAACAGTTTCGATTTAATACTATCTGTAGCCACCGTGGAAGGACGTTTGAAAACTTTTGTCTCCCGTTTAATACAATGCAATGAAAACTCCAAACAAATACCTGGAGAAGTGGGTAAAACTTCCATAATACGTTCTACTTTATTTGATGTCTCCTTCTTGATGTTAACCTCTATTGTACAAACCTATGGTTCAGATGTAAGTACATTAATAAATAAATAAAATTAATTAAAAATATATTTTCTTATATGTACATAAATGCTTTTGTATTTAAATATTTAGGCCTTATTATCAGAAAATGGTGATAGTTTCTTTGAGAAATGGGTACGCATTTGTATGGTGGAGCGCAATAAACCCAAAAATTATCACAATATGATTGCTTTGTGTGATGAGAATATTGTTGATGAGCTTTTGCTTAGTTTTAGCAAACCAGAAGCTCAATTAAAAAATTCGTAAGTTTTTCCAAAATATATTCTCAGCTAATTTAAATGTAGTGTAATATTTCAACTTAGATGAGAATTCAAACATTCCCAGGTTGTTTACAAAATTAAATTTACATATTTGTTTTTTTTTATTCCAGCAACATAACATGGCAGGATATTTGTCTTAATTTACCTGGTGTAATTTATCATGTGTTATTGGCGTGGGAAAAGGAAACTTTATCATCGGCAGATGTCAAAAATATTTTGGATAACATAAAAAGACGCATGTTTTCATTTTCTGTGTGTGCCGCATCATTTTTGAGTGCCTATATGCATTCAGCTAAAAAGGTAAGAATCATAAAATTAATTATATATACATATGTAGTAGCGTTAATAACAGGAAAAACCTTAGTTAGGCGGAAAAACCTAATCCATGCATCTTTGCGTACTTGATGTTTTTAGCTAGTAACTAATTTTGCAAATTTCTCTAATGGATATTTATTGCTTATTAACAAGGATGCGATTTTCGTGGAAATCCATGTTTGTAGTCAGTAACCCAGTCAGAAAAACATTTCTTTTATTAAATTGTTGTATTCGACCTTTTTAATTAGAGTTACAAATAAACTGTAATAAAAATTCTTACATTTATTTCATATTTTTCCATCAGGATGAATTTTTGAAACCCCTTAACATGATACAACAATTTCTATCGACACCCGGCAACGAGGAATTGTCTTCCCAAGAAAACTTCAAGGAACGTTTAGGTTTATCGCTGCAAATCATACGTAAAATGCAATATGATGTCCATCCAACGGGCAATCTTAAATCACGCAGTGTAACACTAACACAAAATCTAGTATCACGTAATCCACTGATAGATCAATTTAAAGATGTATGGAATACAGTGGTGGAACATGGTTGGGTGCCCGTTAGAGCGGCACAAGTAATCGAATCGTTATTGCATGCAGGCGGAGCTGCATGGTTGGCGACACGCCTGGTAGAGGAAATGCTTAAGTGTAAATATAAAAAGGTTGGTAAAAAAACAAAAAAAAAAAAAACTTTGGTAATTGTTAATAATATGTACTTATATCATTGTGTTCACTTTAAAGGATATGATGAAAACCATGGATATCATATTTGCCATTTTACATTTGGATATTGAAAGAACCACAGAGGCTTTACTAACAAATGTAGTACCCTCTATTATACACAATCGTCAAGGGTAAGTTTTTTTTTTTTACTTTTTTTGTTATATAAATAGTTTAGCTAACATCTTATATTTTTGCTTTTATACTTATTACAGTGATGACATTAATGAACCTCAATCGTATGTTTTGGCACGTTTATGTGTCTACTGTATTATATCTGCTTTAGAGGCTCGTTCACAAAATTCCTCCACCCACAAGAAACGTACACGTTCTAACGATGGCGATGAACACGATTTAAATAATGCTGCTAAAATGCGTAAAATAACAGCCGATGGCTCGGATAACTCCTGCTCAAATGATTTCCTCTCCGAAAATAGTCTACTCTTAAGCTCGTCCGTGTCTTTGCACTCCAACAGTCTGCGCGAAACACCGGCTCAGCTTAAGGAATCATTGCAATCGGCTATGCAATATATTTTCAAAGTATTCCAACAATTTGTTACTACGGATGAATTATCTCCAAAAATCTATTTTGTTTATCAATTTATAACGCTGCTGGTGGAGTGTGGCAAAGAGCGTGTACGGCCAGTTTTAAAATTATTGCCCTCGAATTTAATTAACAACTTAATTAAAGTTTTGTTGACCGATGACATTAATGTGGGCTTAATTGCAAGGTAACTATGACTGTTTTTGTTTTGGTTACAATCTGGTGTTAAAATGTATGTTTCTTTGTTTTATTTTAGACTTTATGATTTGCGTGTTAATACAGGACGTCAAACAGCAGTATCGGATTTATGTCTATGGCGTAATATTAAATTGAAACAACAAAGCATACAATTATAAATTAAAATAAGCTTTTTAAAACGCATTCACTCAAATATATACATACTATATTATATTGCTTTAATATTTTACTGCTAAAATGTGTATATCAACATTTTATAATTACATAATTGAAAATAAAAGTGATTTTTTTTTAAATACATAATATGTACATAATTGGAAATTTTTTTAAATATGTTTCACCATGAGTGGTAAGGGTATTTTTCATTGCGACCACATATATTATGGATGGTTATAGAAAGCGGAGGCGATATAGACTTCTCCGTCAGTCTGTTGAAATCAACTTTCCGAAGACCCCAAATAACTTGCAGACATGATTGATACATCAATATATCCGCTATAGTCCCAGTTGGGTTGCTACTTAAATTCGGGAAAACGACTACCTCGATTTTTGATCAATACTTGTATTATTAGCAACATAGACAATATCGATATCTAATGATAAACATTTCGAAAACCTTTCCAACGATGTATATAACGTCATAGAAATAATAGGCATGAATATTTTATGGTCATTTTGGATAGAGTAGCATAATAACAAAAAATTATAACTAGAGGGTCGTAATCGTCTAAAATATGTTAAAAAAAAAATTCCAAATATGACCTAAAAATTTAAAAATAATTTTTGAATAGAAACGTAAAATAATTAGCTATAAATCACACATTATAAATCAAAATTGCAATGAAAACAAATATACAGCCTTTTGTATTTAAACCCGGCTTATAAAAGTACAAAAAGTTGTCAAAAGTTACCAATTGTTATCGATATCGACGAAACATATACCATTTTTCTACTCAATATTGACGACGATGTCGACGACGCCAAATAGAATAAGGGTGATTATTAAAAATTGGAATAATATGCATATAAATATGCAGTTTGAAGTAAAATACATATAACAAAATATGCATTATAAATTCTGAATTATCGATGCACATTAAAAAGTGAAAATATAATATATTGTTGGTTTCGCTGTTACGACTCGATATGTGTTCTTCTATTTTAAGATTTTCGTTTTTATACCCTTAACCTTCGTGAGAAGGGTATATATAAATTTGTCATTCCGTTTGTAATTTCCACAATATCATTTTCCGACCCTATAAAGTATATATATTCTGGATCCTTTTTTTAGCCATGACCGTCTGTCTGTTGAAGGCCCCAGATATCTTCGGGATCCAAAACTTCAATAATTCTGTCAGACATGCTTTCGAGAAGCAAAATCCGTCCATAAATAACGGAGATATGAGCAAAAATCCGAGACAACCTCTATTTTTGTTGCCTATTTTTGATCTATATCTCGATTACTAAGTCATAAATATAGACAATATGGATATCTAATGATAGATATTTCAAAGTTCATTGCAACGATGTATATAAGGCAATGGGTCAAAATCGGGAAAAATATTTTTTAAACCGAATTTTTTTCACAAAAAACTCCTTTTTCACTTATAAATTAAAAAAAATTAATTTTTAAATTAAAAAAAAATTTTTTTAAAAAAAATTGGAAAAAACTTAAAAAAAATTTCAAAATTTTTTTTTTTAAAAACTAAGAATTTTTTAAATTTTATTTTAAAGTATAATATGGTGAGGGGTATATAAGATTCGGCACAGCCGAATATAGCTCTCTTACTTGTTTAATCTTATATACCGGAATGGAAATTTTGATTTTTGTTCGGTATTAGAAAATACTTTTTTCAACATCAGATTACTTAAAATTTTATTTTCATATTACCGTTGCTTTATGTTGTAAATAGTCCACAAATTGTCTGTTATCACAAATTTGTCTAGGAAATCCTATTAATCAAAAAATTATTTTAAAAAATGCTGTTTTGTACAAGATTTTCTATAGAAAATGCTGCTATGAACAAGATTTTTTATAGAAAATACTGTTGTTCATACGATTTTCTATATATAAGATTTTCTATATATTATAAGACACACAAGATGTTCTATAAAAAATATTTTTATACAAAAGATTTTCCATAGAAAATATCATGAAGTTTTGTCCAATTCTATAGAAAATCTTGTGTATCTCAATATGAAATTCTAATGATAGCTATGTTGTATTTTTAATGTTATGAAATTATAATATTATTGCCATTTTCGGATACAACGTATCCAGGGAGATAAATGGAAAAAATGATGGAGTTATTTTATCTGGTACATATATTCACTATTATACTAGCTGCAAAACAGTGTTCATAAATTGAATTTAAAATTAAAATCAAACATTTTAGCCAACTATATTACATTTTCTCTTAAAATTCCTAAGAATTAATATTTTTTTCAATACTTACTTTATTCAATCATAAAAAATGTATTAATTTTTATAGATTTTTTTATTTTTGCGAAATATCTACTGAGTTATAAATATGTATGTATTTTTTTAGTTTTTATTTTCTTTTTTTTAATTTAACATTACATTAATGAGTTATTATATTTTTTTTTGCAAAATTATTTTTCTGTCGCAATCAATTACAAAATTATTCAAATTAAAAACAAATGATAATTAAGTTAAAATAAATTGTGTTTTTTTTTCTTTTCATACAAAATTATTAAAGACATCATTCTTGTTTGTTGTTTAAAGAGGAAAATTAAAACTTTATATAAAAAAAATTTTAAATAAAGAAAATGTTAAAGAGTGTGAAAGAAAAATTACTTTAGGTAGTTAGAAAGAGAGAGAGAGAGAGAAAGAAGATAGACAGCCAGTGGCAAAGAAAATTGAAGCTTTACTTTTTTTTTTTTTTTGAATTTTTATTCTTGTTGTATTAAGTTGCAGTATTAATTATTCTGAAAAGTTAAATTAATATATATGCGACCACCAATACCCAATAAAATGGCCAAAAGGTAGACGCCATTTCTTAAAGTAAAAACCTTTGATTTTCTATATCACTTGAGGCAGCATTCGAAATATGTTTCACCAACAAAATTGCCACGCATGGCCTTTGACACATTATGCTCAAATAGACGGCGATTTGTTTGCAAAACATCAGCTGCTTCTTTATTCAAGGGATCCTCAGGATTTGGCTCCTAATATTTCCAACAAAAAAAAAAATATAAATATTAAATTATGATGTTCTGTTTTACCTTAAAAAGTAATTGCGATGAACATACCAAAAACAAATATTGCAAACCATAGACAATAGAACTAATGGTCAATACCGGATTCCAGTCTTCACGTAAAATATTTAAACACACATTGCCCTCGAGATCGATGTTGGGATGATAGACTTGAGTTTCACATTTAACTTTTGGTGGTTCATGGGGATAATTGGGACCAACGCGGAAATTGAATACGAAACGGCCGCCTTTGTAGAAACCTTCATCGGGGCAGATGATCAATTTGAAATTGAGCAAATCATCTGGATCGGGAAATTCCGTAGCACACGTTTTTGGCAGGGTGAGTTCGTTGATGTCTGAACGAAAAATGTTAATGATGAATAATTATATATTTAACAACGAAAAAGGCTAGGTTATTGAAAATAATAAATAAAATAAAAAATTTGAGAAATTGATTAAAAAGGAAATAACTCAATTATTTCGCAATATTTGGGCCCAAAATATTTCCAACATTAACCCCCATATGCATAAACAATATTTCAATTTATAAAAGGTTTATAAAACTAAATTTATATACAAAATTTATTTTATAAACCTTTGATAAATTTAAAAATTGTTTATGCATATGGGGGTAAGTCTTTAGTAAGGAGTTGTTAAACGAAAAAATCGTATCTTTTTTTTATGGGAGCGATTTAAATTTGAATTAAATTAGCAAAGACAAAGTCCTGAGGAAATGTTGGCTTTATTGGACGTCTGAGATTTCTAACGTTCCGAAACGAAATGTAATTAATATACAAATATAATTCAACAGTCATATTAAGACCCACCAACTTAATGAACATTTGAATAACAAAAATGTAATGCTCATTACTTTATTTTTCGTAAAGAATAATAATTTAGACATCGAAATTATAATAAAATTTCCTTTTATCAAAGGCCACTAATAAATAATGGGTTTTGAACCATTATAAACTCATAGTCTACATGGGGCGATCAGGATCGGTTATTTATCAGTAAAAAAACGAATGTAAACGAAATACATACAAATTATCAAATAAGTAACAAAAATTACAATCAATAGCTTGTCAGATTACAACAAATATAGAAAGTTCTTAGCATTTTATTATAATCAATGCTCCATATTCTCTTTATGGCGATCACTGTTATTGCTTTAATGGCCGGCCTTTTCTATGAAATGGTCGACAATTTACTTCAAACTGCTTAGTATGTTATTCAGGCCAGTGGATCAAAAGCACGATGAAATATTGTACCATAACTGAAAATAAACTCCAAACAATTATGCACGGAAAAAGTAACACATTTTCGCCAATTAATTGCCTATAAGTTTTTGTTTTTTTTTATCTTAAACAATGAATCTAATGTCCAATCAGAAAATGAAATGATTAACCTATACACAAGACTCATATCGTATCGTATATATTATATCTAATTTGTAGCAACGCCTAAACGAATATAAAACAATTAATACATAAAACAATTTCAAATACTTATTCCCTGCTTACCTTTTTGTATACGCAATTGAGCAGCAGATGCTTTCTTTTGTTGACCTCCACTCTTGCCCGTTTGGTCACCTTCTTTTTTCTGCTGTTTCAACGAGAATAATTTAATCATGATTTGATTTTTTCACTTGCTTGCGTTATTTTTGCTATTTGTGTTTAAAATTTTCCTGGTCTTGAAGTGAAAATTCGGTTTCCCGTTATAGGATTTTCCCAATTTGTTGTATTTGCAATGGGGTGTTCACTACTCTTCGTGGTATGTCTTGCTTGTCTATGCGTAGATGAGGTCTCAGGCTTCTAATGCTTCTTTTTTATTTTGCGTGGATTTTTTTTTTTTTTGCAAAATTTCTTTCCGTTGATATTTTTTTTGGTAAGATTATTTAGATGATTAATGCAGCTGGTGAAGTATTTGTTTTTATATTAACTATGGTGAAATAATGTATATTTTGAGTAGTTTTAGAATTTAAAAGCGACTTTCCTTTTTTTGCTTTCGATTTATTTTTTGCCAAAATATAAAGAAAATACATTTACACAGCAAAAAATTCCAGTGCTGTTTGTCGTTTTTCTGACGTTTGCAGTGTTGTCAGTATTTTTTCAACAAACATCCCAGGTTAACGTTTTTGTATGCCCAAAACTCCTCAACAATATGTTAGACTAGAATTAAAAACCTCCCATCTTCAAACGGATATATTATTCAGTAATAACGGTTTTACACACAAACCAGAGATAGTTTAGCTTATTTATCATATTATTCAAAAAGTAGGAAACATTTTAATTTTTATATAACTTATAATTATGATGATTTCTCCATCAAAGTTTTTCATCCCCAGTATTTATCAAAAAAAGTTCTCTATATGGGATTAATTCCCAAAACTGGCAACACTGGACGGATGGCAAATTTGATGATGCACAGTTGTATATCGAGGCATTTTTATTAGTGGCAGGGTTATGACATATTGCGATTTAATAGCAAATGAAATTGTAATAACAAAATTAATATAAAAAGATATCCTGACTCGACAAATTTAGCAAATCTCGTAATTTATTTGTGTTAAAATAAAACATCTGCCATAATTTTAAGGTGGCGTTAATTTTAAACTCGCCAACAAATTTTAAACAGAATTTAAAATTTTGTTTTGAAATGTTTAGTACTTTTTTATTAAATTCATTGAAAAATATTTGCAATTATTTTTTATGGAACTGAAAAAACAAAAAAAGTTCATTTTTAAAAATAAAATTGACTTTAACTAATATTTTCTTATTAGGCTGTATGATTAAACAAGGCAATAATTTAATGTAGGCTTAATTCGCTAAAATCTTAATACAGAATTTAACATTTCATTCCATAAAACCATTCCCAAACCAACAAATTTTTTAGTTTCACTCAAAAGTTTTTATTTGAATAGAATTCATAGATGTTTGAATTAATTCACAATAAAATTCATTTAACCTTGGAATAATTAAATTTTTAAATCTAATACAAATTGAATGCAAATATTTTTCCCCATTGGAATGATAAATTCAATTTGTTTAAATGTATGTATTTTCATAATCGGTTATAAATTTCTACTCAAAAAACTATGTATATTGCTTTTAAAAAAACGTAACCGTAATATGAAAACCAAACTGATATACAAAATTTTTATATCCCAACCCTGGGGTTTATGGCTATACTTTGTAATTTATCACGTCTTAGAACCACCATATGATTTGTACTTTGAAATTCAATGTTCGAAAATAAAAAAACAACATGCACATGGTAAAAAAAAACAAACAATAACAAATTTTACGCGAGTTCGGATGTTACTCTAGTTTTAATTAATTTTAAGTTAAAATAAAATGTCCCAAGAGCCAGAAATTGCTAAAGATGCTGTACTCAAAAGAAGTGAAGCCATACCGGAGGGAACACCACAAGTCAGAGGCTATGATTTCAATGAGGGCATTAACTATAGTAAATTGTTTGAGTCATATTGCAATACCGGATTCCAAGCTACTAACTTGGGTTTGGCCATAAAGGAAATAAATCGTATGGTAAGTTAAACTCAGAAACGCAGATTAAAATCTTAATTAACAAATTATATATAATAAAGTTGGATTGTAGATCAAAACCATTAACCGAGGAAGAGTTGGATGAACATGAAACAGACGAGTTTATTAAGAGAAAACATAAATGTACTTTATTTTTGGGCTTCACTTCTAACTTGGTGTCCTCTGGCATGAGAGAAACTTTAAGATATTTAGTAGAACATAAAATGGTTGATTGCGTGGTAACTACAGCCGGCGGTGTTGAAGAAGATTTCATTAAATGTTTAGCTCCCACCTTTATGGGTAAGTGCTATTAAATTAATTTCATTTACAAATCAATAATTTAATTTATTTCAAAGGTTCCTTTGAACTGCCTGGTCGTGATTTAAGAGACCGTGGCATTAATCGTATTGGCAATCTGTTAGTGCCTAACGATAACTATTGTAAATTTGAAGATTGGATTATGCCTTTGCTGGATGAAATGCTGGAAGAACAAAAATCAAAAGGCACAGTTTGGTCACCTTCACGTATCATACATCGTTTAGGCGAACGTATAAATGATACATCGTCTATTTACTATTGGGCTGCCAAGAATAAAATTCCCGTGTTTTGTCCTGCTTTGACAGATGGTAGTCTTGGTGATATGATGTATTTCCACTCCTTCCGTCATCCCGGCCTGGTGGTGGACATACTCTCCGATTTAAGGCGTCTTAATACTATGGCGGTAAAGGCCAAAAATTCCGGTATGATTATTATTGGCGGTGGTGTTATTAAACATCATATTTGTAATGCTAATTTGATGCGTAATGGTGCTGATTTTTCGGTTTTCATTAATACTGCTTCGGAATTCGATGGCAGCGATAGTGGTGCTAGACCTGATGAAGCCATCTCTTGGGGTAAAATACGCAAAGATGCCACGCCTGTTAAAGTTTATGCTGAGGCCAGTTTGGTGTTTCCTATAATTGTTGGGGAAACGTTTGCTAAAAGATTAAATGCTCATAAGTGTAGTTAGAAAATTGTATACTCAATCTACTTGTCAGACTTTATGAAAATGTTATCATTTTAGTAGAGAATATTTTTCTATTAATAAAATAAAGCATTTTTTTTAATTTGAATATCCAATTTATTCAATTGTTTTATTTTGGTTTAATATTTTTTATGTGGAATTAATTACAGTTTGTTTAAAGAGCAGTGTTCGGCACAAACAAAACATGCCACATTGTGAAATGTATTGTAATGTTGCACAAATCGAATTTTCTGATTCAGATTTTTAGGTACAATCTCCGATTTGTTTCCGTTCTGATAATTTTAACGAGTTTCGTGTTGTATTCATCTAAATTATCGGTCCCTGGTGGCAATGAGTGTCAAACACTGCTAAAAACACAATTGATTTGGTTCAAAAGTTGTCAATTTGTTGCATATGGGAGGATACAACATTTTTCGACAAGGTATCGGACCTTACCCATTCCAAATTTGTTAAAACTTAGTCATACACAATTTAAAGTTGCTCAAAAATTGTAAATTCGCTTTGGTTTGCCTTTTATCGAGGTTCAAAGTTGAAGTTTTATATAAGAATGGTATAATTTTTAACAGAAAATTAAAAGCAATATTTCTGTTTTTATTTAATTTTTAAGATAGATTTTTAAAATTAATATTTTCATGTTTTTTCTGATTTAGAAAAAGTGATTACATAAATGATAATGAATGATACAGATAATATTGAAACAAGGTAATTTATTGTAAATATATTATACTAGATTAAAAAAGAGGGAATGTGCGAATAATCGAAACATCCTGATTAATCAAATTTCAGATTAATGAATTATTCGATTAACCCCCATTAACACGAAGCCGGTTATGCGTTAACTAATAGTTATACTGTCGGTTAAAATTATTTTGGTATGAAAACTGTCAGAATAACTATCAGTTAACACATAACCAGACTTCGTGTTACTGGGGGTAAGCAAACATGTTGGTTATTCATATACAGAATTAATTGAATAATTTAGATTTTGATTGTTCAAATCAAAGTATAATTTTGATTAGTTACACACTGCAAAAGTAAAATAATCACACATACGAGAGTTGTTTTTGTTTTTACATAATATTGTTTACTAATGCATTCTCACCACTTAGGTTTTTGACAACTGAGTTAGGTCTTTCACAGGAGATCTATTCCGATCTATGTGTATTTGTGTATGGTTTCAGTTTTCTTACGAACATACAAACTGACATTTTAGGGATATTATAATTGAGAACATGCTTTCCATGGCGAATTTATTTACTGGTAGTTTAAATTCTACAACAAATACAACTCTAGAAAAAACAACAAGGATTTTGTTTTTGTAAAAATATTTCCTAGTTGTCGTACTACATTTTATTTATATTTGTTTATATATATGTTTTAATAATATCATTTATTCACTTTTCCATTGTTTTAATTTGTTTCTTAAAAGAAACAAAAACGTTATATTTAAATTAACAAACAAATGTAAACAAACTTTGACCGATAGAAGTGAGAAAACATATCGAGCAAAAAATAATCAGCTGGCTTTCTAAGGTCACCTGTAGAGCATAGAGCATCGTCTTGATGCTTTCTAATAATTGTACTACCTTGCTAGTTCTGCGATGAATAATTATTAATGGTTTTTTTTTTCATAGAGAAATAGACATAGAGCGGAAACTAGAAAAAAACTCAAACAAAAAAATTTATTAAAAAAGTTACACATACATGTGTTGTTTACAAATTGTTTTTTGTACTTATACATTCTTATCTCTTAGGTTTTTGACAACTGAGTTAGGTCTTTTATAGGAGAGTTTCCGATCTATGTTTTTTTTTTCTTCTAAACAAAAATACTCGTAAAATCAAAATTCAAATTATTTGATTTATCATTGTTTTGGTTAATCAGAAATGTTGATTAATCGATTAAACTCTCATCCCTATTCTTAAATTTATTAAAAAATAAGGTATGTAGTTTGCAACTAACCATTACCTTATGACATCCTTAGAATTCTGTTTCCAGTTTTTGCATATTTTTCCCAACAGTATAAACAAATTTTTATGAAAACAAAATAAGGTATGATATTGTAAAATTCTTAACACACGTTTTTCATTAAAACTTTTAACCCAAGTATTATTTGATTATTTTTTTGATCAAGTTACCTTTGTTAAGCATGTCAGTTATTATGTTTAATGTCAATCATGTTTATTTGCTGTTAATATGATTAAAATGAGTGACCAGAAAAAAGTGCGTACTTAAATTATTAAATATTTTTAACAAAACCCAACTTGATCCTACAAAAAGTTGGCCAAACAATCAAAGGTCAGCTATCAAACTTTTTCCAACATTATTAAACTTTACCGGGAGAACTTGTCGGTTGATATAAAACCTGGGGCCGAATTACCGCATTCGATATCGAGTGAAATCGATCGTAATTTTCTTATTTGAGATTACGGCATTCGATATCGAGCATGAAATTTAGTACATTTTGATACAATTACGATATCGAAATCATTTTTCGATACGATAGTTCATTCGATCACGAATGCGGTAATTCGGCCCCTGGTTCAGGTAGAAGGAATGGACCATGATGTTTCTAAAGCCAAACAAATTTAAAGCATTTTCAAAAGAGCTCCCAACACCTCCGGTAGGAAAGCAGCCCGGTTAGGTCAGTACTCGGACTATTTGGTACGAAAAGTTAAAGCTTCTGAAGTATATAAGGCTCAAAAAGTTCCTGACAGGAACTCTGCTAAAAATTTAGAGGCCAAAGACAGAGCACGGAAATTGAAGTCAAATTTTATACAAAAAATATACCTGCTGCATAATGGATGATGAAATGTACGTATGTAAAATTTTTCGTAGCTTCTGGGTAAATTTTTTTATGTTGCAGATGCTTGAGGGAATATTGAAGAAAAGTTTAGGACCCAAAGCAGACAAAATTTCCCAAAAAGTTGTTGGTATGGCAAGCAATATGCAGTTGCGGCAAAAAAGCCAAACATTTTTTACAAAATAAATACCGAAATTTACATCAAGGAATGTTTACAAAACAGGATGTTTCCATTCATAAGACTTCTTAATGTGTCCACTTATTTTTGGACTGATTTGGCATCTGTCACTATGGTAAGAAAGGTTTTGATTGGTACAATACCAATAATGTGGTATTTGTAGCAAGAGAGGCAATTCCTCCAAACTGCCTGGAGCTGAGTCCAGTGGAGAGATATTGGGCTCTTGAAAAGAGAATTGAAGAGCACAAAAAAGGTGTCCAAAAGTGTGGTAGATTTTAAACGGAGATGGACAGCCTGTTCGAACAAAGTAACATAAAGCACTATAAAAACCATAATGGAAGGGTTTTCGAAAAAGGTTCAAAATTTCATTATTAGTGATAAGAACTATAAAAATATTTTTTTTTTCTAAATTGTAATAATAATTTCAATCAAATAAAAAAAGATTCAAAACTGTAAGTTTAGTGGTTTCATTTTTATTAACATAGATGTATGTATGTTAAAAATTTTTCGACCTCAGTCCTTATTTGTATGAAAACAAATAATATTTCGAGATATATTTCAAGAACCCTAATCATACTTAAAATCTTGGTAAAATGGAATATATATTTTTTTGAGATATCCTTTGTTCAAGGACGATTTTCATAGCTCTATACAATGTTTTAATGAGAAAAGGATTTCTAAAAAAATTTTAATTCTAGGATTCATTTGCTTTAATATGATATCAAAAATTATAAAGTCTAACAGTTTTAAAGTTATTAACAGTTTTACTTTAGGTATTTTGCACGCATTTATTAACTTTGAACCTATATAAAAACCAAACTAAAGCGAATTTTCAAAGTCTGGACAATTTTAAATTTTATATGGCCATGGATTATCGAATTCTGAAATATTTCGTTTCGTCCCATAGTGCAATTAAATAAATATAATTTATTAAATACCAGAGCTAATTTTTTTAATTCCCCAATTTGTATTTATTTGATTTAATTACCGTGGATTTTTAAAGGATAATAAACGAAATAGAATCAAACACAAGTAAGTAGAAAATTAGATTTCTCTGTACTTTTGACAGTAATCTCAGTTCAAATATGGTTGTCCCTTCAGTCGCTTCGAAACATCTCTGGTTTGGTTAATGTCATTGATAAAATATGAATTTACATATATATTCACCACTTACATATGTATATGACAATTTTATGTTGCTAAAAAATATGCCAGTTTTGTATAGATACTAAAGTATACATAAATATTATTTTACTAAATAATTTTTATATAAAATTATAAACGAAATAATTATAGATACGAGTATACTTTAATATAAAATAATCCTGATTCCTATAATTGTACAAAAACTGTTATAAAATGGTCGAATGAATGAATTTTACTGAAAAATATTTTTGGTAGAACTTGTTTGCTGAGGGTGGATTCTACAGCTTGGAATCTGTTTAACTTTGAGTTTGGAATCTGTTTAACTTTGCGTTTGCAGTGCATTGAGCATGAATGAAAGAATCCTTAGACAAAATGGATTCATTGCGAGTTTGTTTTTAAAACATATCGTACAACTCAGATGTGCATTTTATGTGAGAATATATGTATATGAAATAGATTTAAGTAGTATGGCTGTTTGCCGGTATATTTTACACATATGTATTTATGTACATAGAAATGAGTAGGACATAAGTAGTACATGTACATAAGTATATTAAATACACATGTATGTCTTTTTAACTGACTATTTAAGGTCAATTAGCACCCGTGCATGTTAAAATAACTAGTTATGTAGCTGATGAATTAACCACTTAAGTAGCTAGTAAGGTAACTGACGCTATGTAACCAGTATGTGAATCTAATACGTTGACTACTTTGGACCAGCTATTAGAAAGTCTCATGGTAATCAAAAAGGGTAAATTGAATCCTTGCTTAGGAGATGCACTTGTTAAAATAACTAGTCACGTAGCTAGTTATGTAACTAGTTGTCACTCTAAATGATGGGTAAAATCACTAGTTCGGGACTGTCTCCTAGAACTGCTGGGCGGTTTATTTTTATGAACCTTAATGGATAATTTAAAATTTGGACAAGGTTGTAAGCAATTAAAACATTGTTTGAATGTGTTACTACAATTCCACTCAAAATATGTATCCTTACAGCAGATATTAATATTAAAATGGTTATTATGTATGAAAAGGTAACATAACTGTTCTGAATCAAGGTTACTCAGGTTACCGGCTGCACCTTTTGTAAATTTTTATACCCTTCACCATGAGTGGCAAGGGTATATATAAGTTTGTCATTCCGTATGTAATTTCTACATTTTTCATTTGCGACCCCACAAAGTATATATATTCTGGATCGTTATAGATAGCGAAGTCGATATAGCCATGTCCGTCTGTATGTTGGAATCAACTTTTCGTAGCCCCCAAATAACTTACAAACATAATTTATACATCAATATGTTCCGGCTCGGTCGCTATTTAAAATAGAGAAAATCGGCCCACAAAATCGGGAAAAATATTTTTTAACCCGAATTTTTTTTTACCAAAAAAATTTTTTTTCATTAACGTTTTTTCACTAATAAATTAAAAAAAAAAAATTTAAAAAATTAAAATAAAAATTTGGAAAAAAATTAAAACAATTTCGAAAAATTGAAAACAATTTTGAAAAAAAAATTTTTTTTTTTTTAAATTTTGAAAAAAAAAAATTTAATTTTGTTTACCTAAAAGTATTTAAAATTTTTATTTTAAAGTATAATTTGGTGAAGGGTATATAAGATTCGGCACAGCCGAATATAGCTCTCTTACTTGTTTTTAACTAAAACAGTGTTATTTAAACTATTTTATCACTGTTTATTAAATTTTTATAAATTTTTTTCCACAACATCTGCAAAAAGCTGTTTTCCCTTAGCGGTGGTTAATTGAACACATAGTAAATTGATCGATTTGAAAAGTTATGAATTTCGATCGATTTCAAAAACAAATGTGTGATAATTATCAGATGAAAATCGATAGATTTGAAATTCGCCAGGCGAAGAATATCATTTAATTTAAAAGATGGCTTAATTTTGTATTCAACAATTCCCGGGAATGAATATATTTTTATTATTAATTATCGGCAATGGAAAAAGTCCGAAATAGGAAAACTAATTTTAGTTTAAACAATGGACTAACCGAAAAGAATAGATTTTGAAATCGTTTTCCATCACATAGTTGTATATTCTGTAAGGATGATCTGAAGATATTCCAAAATAAAACTACGAATAGAGTGTTTAGTGGAATTTAGTTACTTAATAACTAAATTTCAAGTTTGCTTCAAAATTAAATTTAATCCTTCTACTATGTATATGTAGGTATGACTATCATGTCTTATTTAAAAAAAAAAAGAAATAATAAAGTTTATTTTTCACTTTCTTCAAATTATCTCAGCCCTCAGATAGAAAGAAAAAAAATAATAAAAAAATTATCAGCATGTTGCTGATGATATAATATAAAACTATATCGTCACATTTGAGTCTTGTACAGCAAGAAAACAAGGAAATATGTATTTATGTTGTCCATTTGTGGAAAACTATGATATTGAATTGTTGCTACTTCATGGTCTTTATACATATGTATGTATATTTACTTCTTGGTTTCGGTAGTGTATAGTCAGTCGTCTGTCCATGGCAACGATTTGCAGCAGAGTTTCAGTTTTATTTTTCATCTTGTAATCGTAGTAGTTTTTGTGGTTTTCAGTTGTCAAACTGTCTTGAGCAACACAATGATGATGATGATGACGATGACAAATAAGACAAAAATTAAATAGAAATGGTTTAAAAATGCACTCACACTTACTCACAGACCTCATTCGATATCCAGTATTAAGGATGTGGAATTGTCGACGTCGTCACCAAGTCTTGTTGTATTAACAACTTATGTTTTTTTTTTTTTTTTTTAGAAAAAAATATATTTTATTATTTCTTTAGGCGTTAAGGCAGCGGTGCATATTTCAATATTTCTAAAAGTGTTTTTAGAATTTTGAAATAATTTTTTTTTTTTATACAATTTGCAAAAAATATGCTTTTTATTTTAAATTGTAAGAATGTTTTTACTAAATTTTAAAATTTTGAGTCTGTCATTACCCCTTATGAAAAACTGAAATCAGTAGTAGTTGAAATAAGAAAAAAAAAAACAAGTAAGAGTGTTATATTCGACTGTGCAGAATCTTGTATATCCACCATCTATGGGGCCTTGAATCAGTTATGGTCCGAACTGTACAGTATTTGATATTTTAAAATAAAAATTGTAAATATTTTTAGGTAAACAAAAATTATTTTTATTTTAATTTTTTGTTTTTTAAATTTTTTAGAGAGACAAATTTTATGATAAAAAAAAAATTGATTGGTAAAAAAAAATTCGGGTTAAAAAATATTTTTCCAGATTTTCACCCATTGTAGGTGCGATTTACTATGACGTTATATAGTCGTTGCAAATGTCTTTGAAATATATGTATATCCAAATTGTCTATATTAATGACTTTGTAATCCATATATAGATCTAAAATAGGTCAAAACGAGGTTGTCCTCGTTTTTTCTTTATATCTCAGCCATTTGTGGGCCGTTTTTCTCGATTTTAAATAGCAACCAAATCGGGTTTCTGCATATATATTGAAGTATGAATCATGAAAGTTATTTGGATGTTACAGAAAGTTGATTTCAACATACAGAAGGACATGTCTATATCGGTTCCGCTTTCTATAACGATCAAGAATATATATACTTTGTGGGGTCGCAACTGAAAAATGTTGAAATTACAAACGCAATGACAGACTTATATATATGAATGCACTAATACAATCATCAGTTAACTTTAAAATTGGGTATATGAATATAATATAAATATTTTTCCAAAAAACCGGGAAAGATTTCGATCCGCTATTAACAAAAATCCTGGGGCCGAATTACCGCATTCGATATCGAGTAAAATCGATCGTAATTTTCTTATTTGAGATTACGGCATTCGATATCGAGCATGAAATTTAGTACATTTTGTTATAATTACGATATCGAAATTATTTTTCGATACGACAGTTCATTCGATCACGAATGCGGTAATTCGGCCCCAGACTAAAGTAGGTAATAAAACTAAATTTTTATACCCTTCACCTTCGTGAGAAGGGTATATATAAATTTGTCATTCCGTTTGTAATTTCCACAATATAATTTTCCGACCCTATAAAGTATATATATTCTGGATCCTTATAGATAGCGGAGTCGATTAAGCCATGTCCGTCTGTCTGTCTGTTGAAATCAATTTTCTGAAGACCCCAGATATCGTCGGGATCCAAATCTTCAGTAATTCTGTCAGACATGCTTTAAAATCAGCAAAATCGGTCCACAAATGGCTGAGATATAAGGAAAAAACCAGGGCAACCTCGATTTTTTACCTATTTTTTGACCTATATCTGGATTACTAAGGCATTAATATAGACAATATGGATATCTAATGATAGATATTTCAAAAACCTTTGCAACGACGTATATAAGACCAAAGTAAGTTGGACCTACAATGGGTCAAAACCGGGAAAAAATTTTAACCATATTTTTTTTTCACCAAAAGTTTTTTTTTCGCTAAAAATTAAAAAAAAATAAAAATTTTAAATTTAAAAAAAAAAATTTTTTAAATTTTAAAAAAATAAAAAAAAATTTTACATAAAAAATTTAAAAAAATAAAAAAAAATTTTACATAAAAAATTTAAAAAAAAAATCTAAAAAATTTTTTTTCCAAAAAATGAAAAAAACAACTGGAAAAAAAATAAGTTGTTTACCTATGAATATTTAAAATTTTTATTTTGAAGTATAGTTTGGTGAAGGGTATATAAGATTCGGCCCAGCCGAATATATCTCTCTTACTTGTTAATTTTCAAATGCGAATATCTCGTAAACTATAAGAGATAATATATAGCAATGTTTCTTTCTAATATATTCTACATACATATATAAAAACCTTTAAATCGGATCGAGATCAAAATTATTACAAATATTAATAGAAATTATTATTATTCCAATCTTTAAATCCCCTATACCAACCATGCCTAACATAGCATAACTAAAAGTTAATAGACGATGTGTTGAAAACATCTTCAAACTGTTAGAGAATAAAAAAAATGCAACAAAAAATAACTAAATTGAAAATAAAAAGGATGAGCTAGGATTTCAATGCATTTTGGCCACATTTCATGTTTAACAAGTGACTACACCAACGGAAAAAAACACTGTATATGAGTTGCGGTTGAAAACTAACTCCATAGAATGAATGAATGACACACAAACTTACACAATCCACAATTCAGTGGGTAAAAATAAATAAATAAATGTATATGTATGTGTATCGTATCTGATTTTTACAGTATCTAAAACTTTACGACATACTAGTTATTTCTTTTATTTATTTATATTTAGTTTTTTCTTTCTTCACTTACTTTTCAGTTTTCCTCAATATTTTGTTAGCCAATATAAAAACTGAAAAAAGTTTTTCATTTTTGTTTTTTTTTTTTGTTCATTCCCATCATAGTTTTCCTGAAAGGAAACTTCTGTCTGTTTTCCGATTTTCTTTATGAACATTTTTGTGCGTGAGACTTGTTCTTTCTTGTTTTTGGAATGTAACTTTTTCAGTTTTTTGACTAATCTCAGTTTTGCTTTCAAATGGAGCACACTTTTCTACAACTGTAAGGATAAAAACAAACATCTGAGATTTTTTATGAGAAATTTATGGAATTTATGTTTGTGGGGGGAGTTTTGTAGTGTCTGAATACTAAAACATTTTGTTACTCATATTAAATCACGGATGCAGTTCTGTGTCGGTTGCCTTCCCTGCAGGGGGTATTATAATATCCAAAAGATAACAAGGTCGTTTGGGTTAGTTCAATGAACTGTCAACTTGTCTAAAAGGTGTAAGTTTTGTTAAAGTGATAAGCCCCTTTAATACTTAGTAGCTTAATTAAATCCGGTCTTTATTATTGAATCCCTATTTTGAATATATTATTAAGATAAACAACTAAGAGTGCTATATTCGGCTATCCCGAATCTTATATACCCTTCACCATTGTTGTGGATGCATTAATTGCCCACTTTTAGCGTATAGTTTCCTAAGTACATCAAGAAAACTTTTAAAAATTTTAAATTTAATTGCTGACGAACAGATTATATTGTAGAAGTTACAAACGAAACGACAATCTTATATATACCCTTCTCACGATGCTGAAGGGTATAAAAACAACAACGCCAAACGAAGCGAAACACCAACAAAAAAATACGCAAAGCAATGAAACCTACACACATCCAAACATATGTTTTGTTGCTTTTTTGTCCAAGCATGCAATAAATTGTCTTTTTTTGATGAAATTTTCAGAGGTTGTCACGGATTTTTGCTCATATCTCCGTTATTTATGGACGGATTTTGCTAAATTTAAATAGGAAACTTCCCGAAATGTCTGACAGAATTATTGAAGATTTGGATCCCGAAGATATCTGGGGTCTTCAGAAAATTGATTTCAATAGAGAGACAGACGGACATGGCTTAATCGATTCCGCTATCTATAAGGATCCAGAATATATATACTTTATAGGGTCGGAAAATTATATTGTGGAAATTACAAATGGAATGACAAACTTATAAAAAGTAGGTTAATTTTAACAGCGCATGAAATACCCCCAAGTTTTGTTTTCATTTTGTTTAGGACAGCTCTTAATATTATTTTGTTGCTATTGTTGTTTTTGTAATAAACGCATCATTAAAACTAAAATCATAACAGTTCATACCATCAAAATGTATATGTTTTTTTTTTATTTCTTTGGTATAAAATTCATAAAGTCAGAGAGATATTAAACATTGTTGTTGGACAATGATAACGCTACAATGCAATGTTCATATTATTTTCTTTATTTTTCTTAAGGGTTTCATTTATTAACCGTGGTAATGGCAGAGGAGTGGACATAAAATTAATTTCGCAACAAATATTTATGCAACAAGTTCTCTAAAAATACACTAGACTAGATTAAAGGGGCCCGAAAGTATATTTTGTACAGCCCTTTAGTTCATCATAATAAATAAAGTTCATTATCAGGTAACACGGATAAACCTCATTCTACATCATTATCCAGAGCGTACTAATGGTATCTAAGACCACAATGTCCTGTTAGCAATATCGTATGTATAAAAAGGTGGTTTTAAGCCCGATATAACTTTAAATTGTAAAAAATAACACAAAAAAGTAAATTTTAATAAAAAATTTTTTTTTGAAAGATTAATACATTAACATTTGATAATTATTTCGGGCTTATGACCACCGCGGCTGTCCTTGACGCAGCGCATTCTAGAGATCCAATTTTGGGCCAATTTTTCGAGCATTGCTGACCGTGTGTCACGAATAACACGAACAATGTTGGCCTCCAATTGTCTCTGGTTTATCAGCATAAACCAGTGTCTTCACATGGACCCACAGGAAATAATCGAGAGGTGTCAAATCGCACGATCTAGGAGTCCAATTGACAGGTTCATTTCTCGAAAACAAGTTATTGCCAAATTTTGATTTCAATAAATCGATGGTTGCGATCACCATCCTGTTGAAACCACATCTCGCCCGGATCAATGTCATCCATATTTTCAAACAAAAAATCATACGGTAACGTTTTCCATGGTAATGCGAGCTGCGGCTTCATTTTTTGAAGATATCAGTTCCGATGATGCCACCAGCGTTTAAAACGGTGCATTTTTCTGTACGTAATGGAGTCTAGTGTGGATTGATCTCACTCCATATGCGATAATATTGTTTATTAAGAAACTCGTTAAGAAAAAAATTAGCCTCATCGCTGAACACAATTTTGCGTAAAACAGTCGTAAGTTGCGCGAATCGATGATTGATTTTCAAAGTAAATTTGGTTAATTTGGTAGCGTCAATCTATTCATGATAAATACTGATCGTAAATATCAAAAATTAACGCAGTATGACTGATCTTTTGACAGTTAACTCTATCGTAAGTTCTATCGGGCTTAAAAAGCACCTTTTATTATAAAGCGATAATACTTAGTTTCTGAGATTTCCCCTTGACAACATGACAAAGCGCTCCGTAAGTCAGATCCTAAATATGGCTTCCAGAGGCGAACATACTCCACCCGGAAACTTCAAAGAGATGTCAAACAAAGGCTGTGGTTTCACAAAGATACCTATTGGCTAAACAATCGGCCCGTTCATTCACAGAGTGATCTTAGTGGCCAGATATCCAGCATAATGTCAATTTATTGTGCTGTCTAGTTCGATCGGAGATGTATACAGTCCATGACAACATCCAAGAGATTGGAGATTGGCCATTCAGAGTTGTTTGGTTGTATAAGTTTAGAATCTAATTAATACATGAACGATCCATATATAACAAATCACATATATGCGAACTGAGGGACCTATTTCAATACTACCATATCAAGTTCTGAGAGATGATGCCATGCCATAGCATTCAAAGATTTCTCCCCTGTTTTGTACATCGAATCCAAGTAACGTTTTCGTTTTTGAAATTAACTCACATATTTAGTGTGTCCTGTAAATCGAATTCACATGAACAGAATCATAGAGAAATACACATAGAGGGGAAACTATAAAAAAACTCAAACAAAAAAATTACTCAAAATAATCACCTATACTAGTGTTGTTTTTGTTTTTACATAGTTTTTTTATTAATACATTCTCACCACATATATAGGTTTTTGACACCTGAGATAGGTCTTTGATAGGAGAGCTTCCGATCTATGTGTATTTATCTTTGATCAGAACATCAATTTGTCAATTATTCGTTTTTGAAATAAGTGGATTCAATGAACATGGGCGTTTCAGTTGTATATAATGGTTTATAATTTTCTGGGATGGAAGAAATAGGATTTAGAATCACACCTGACAGTCTTTGTTATCAGTATTTTGACTTATAGATATGTGTTATAAGTTATTCGCTTATCATGAAATATTATACGCTGTAAAATCGAGGTACCTTAATGGTATACCAGAGCTTTAATGCTTTAATGCAGTGATGGATATGCAAATAAAGGACGATAAACCTTATTCAGTGAAGCCCTAGCACTGACCTGTTCCAACTTTTACCACCACTTTAAGGCGGCGTAGGTCAATTAATATTATAATAATATTAAATTACCAGTTTAGATTATTCTAAGATTAAGACCCTGTGTCCTACTAAAGAGCCGTTGCCAGATATAAAGTGCCTTGATGGCCTTTCTGATAGTACTGGACATTTGATGACTTCAGTTAAGTGTCATGTACTTAACCGCTTCAGAGAACTCAATGATCGAGCCGTTCAAGATCGGCTCAGTAGGTCTCAGAGATCTGTGTCTTGGCATAAGGATAGTCTAGCTCAGGTTGATGGTTCAACCTGTTTCCTTGCAAAATTTTAATATTGATATTCGATATTGTTTCATCGTCAAACTCAGTCACATATCGAACCAGTTCATCAGCGTAACGTAACCAACTATTCTAAACATTGTAAATAGAGTTTTTTCCAATAAGCAATTTTTGGTGGAATTCAAGTTACAAACAATTGTAATTACAGCCTTGTCCAGCCTCATGTTGAATTAAATTGTATATCAATAACGTCTTATATTAAGTTTTTTAAACCCTTTTTCAAGTTTTAAACACAATTACATTTGCATTCAAGTCAAATTTCAACAAAATATTCAAGCACTTGAATTTTTAACTCTTTAATGATTATTGCGTTAAATTTAAAGTTCTAGCAAAGATTGTTGTTTCCATTTTTTGTTAGTTACTTTTATGTATTATGGAATTTTAACCATATGTTTTTGGCTTCATTTCAAGCAAATTCCTTTTGACTGTTACCAAACATTTAGAGTAGTAAAAAGTATTTTTATTGTTTGGTTGTGGCATGCCCTTTAACTCTACATACTCATATTTTTTTAAACTTGACTTTTTCAAATATTCTGAACAGCAAATACAAAGTAGATTTCGTAATAGTTACTATTATTGTTATAACACTAAAATATAAGACATTTAAGAAAACACTCTATAATTTTGTTTATATTTACAATATTTATAAAATTGTTTTCATTACAGTTTGCAAGAAACTTCCAATATGTAAACCAACTTAAATATGTAATTAAATTTTATTTTTACAATAAATTTTAAAAAACATAATTTTGCTCTTTTTGATATCATTAAATATTTTGGACTAATACAAATTAAAATTTACCTGTTTTATAAAAGTAGGGTAAATACGAATATTTTTCTAAACCAAATACATAAGTAAAAACAGAAAAAATGTTAGTAAAATAAAACAATAAACTGAATACATATTTTTTCAAGCCACAAAATGTATGCGTTTTCTTAGTGTCTAAACAATTTAGTATTGTCTCTTACTTCCATTTGCTGTTTTCCTTGATCTGTATATAGGGGGTTTCCATAGAAGAAGTTTTAAAACACTTAAGCACAACATTTATATATTTTGCAATAATAGTTAACATAAACATAAATGCTTAATACCAACTGATTTAAATATTGATTTGTTTTACTAATTCAAGAACTACATAGCAAGAAGAAAGCTAAGCATACAAAATAAAAAGTATAAAGAAAACTGATTTAAAACAAATTTGTATCGTACAGTTTTCCGTTTGTTACTTCTTTATTACTACCAAAAGCAAAAAACACTCATGCTGAATATTTAGATATTCGGGTTAAATCCGGAGAATAGGGCGGAAGAGCGAGCATTTCGTAGCCAATATCATGGATTTTTGCCATGAAAACTGCACATGTGTGCACCAGATTGAGAGCAAGGTTAGGTTAGGTTCCATGGGCATCCGCTCCTCAAGCCGCTCACTTGGGTCCATTCAAATCTGATCTCATTGTGATAACCAAGGGGTAGTCATCAGGGTATCCAGATTCCCGGATGAAGGAATAAATTCGTCTCAGATTCATGCTTGATAGCTCGTCCAAACATGATAGGAATGGAAATCCGAGGATGCGTTCCCTCAGGTTTGTCGGAGCCGGACATTGGCAGAAAAGGCGATACACAGTCTCTTCCTCTTCTTCATTATGGCAGCTTCTACAGTAATCAATGTACCGTAGGCCCATTCTTCTAGCATGTGTCCCGATTAAACAGTGTTCTTTAATAAAGGAGACAATTAGCCTTATTTGCTCACGACGGTATTCTATAAGTAGAGTCGTCCTGCTGGCATCATATACGGGCCAAGTCGACCTCGTTGTAGCACAGGAAGGTTCATTAGTCCACCTGTTTTGTGCAGTCTCATATAGTTTCTGCTGAACAGCCATCTTGCATTTAACAAGGGAAATATTAGAAAAGGGGTCGATCGCCTCCTCACCCATTATCGCACCCCTTTTGTCCAAATCATCTGCTATACAATTACCCTGATTTCCATCGTGTCCAGGGACCCATATAAGCGTTATCCAAGAATGTCTCGCTATCTCATTTAGGGATATCCGGCATTTCTCCGTTAACCTAGACGTCGTATAGACACCCGCTATTCCGTTAACGGCAGCCTTGCTGTCAGTTAATATACATACATCACCAGATATTCGATAATACCTCAGCCAGTTGGATGCACGTTTAATGACAGTAATTTCCGCCTGAAGAACAGTACAGAAGTTAGGTAGCCTAAAGTAGGATTTTATCCCAAAGTTTTCAATATAGAAACCTCCACCGACCCTATTACCCCTGTTAGAGCCATCAGTGTATATCTGTATGACATCAGCAGGGAGGAAGAGTCCGCGTTGCCATAAATTCCTATTCGGGATCATAATGCAGTAATCGACATTACCATGTATGTGCCCATAGTAATTCAGTATCCTAGAGTGTCCAAGGTCCTTACCAGACCAGAGTGGAGAGCCATTTGTATCACCATCAAATCCACTGGTAACCAGTTTAGAATAGTAAAAAGTGCCTTAGAGGAAGTAGACCTTATAGCGCCTGTAATCAGTATCGCGATAGTCTTTTGAACTCGTTCAATGGCCTTCCGGTGAGTAGCATTGAGAGCAAACGCGGAAAGCTTTCTCATACCCAAGTGATCATTCAAAATTGAAACCACTGAGCCATGTGAGATGCCTATGGCTTCCACAATCTCTCGCACTTTCAATCTCCGATCGGACAACACCATTTATTTCAATTGTATCGGATGAAGAGACCTCAACTGGGTGTCCAAAACGTTCGGCATCTTCCGTACTTGCCACAACAGCCACAACGAAACCACTTTTTTACCACTGAAATTGATGATGCAGATTTCCCATAGTATTTATCAAGCTTAGTCTTTATTTAGGTGATGTTTCTTTTTGCAAAAAATAATGCTTAATGAGCTGACGAAATTCACTTATATTCCAATTTTTCTTCATGTCACTGGTAGTCTGGTAAACAAAATGACGCAGCTTGTTCAAATTTTGACAGGAGTCAACTGACAGATGCCTGATGACAGGAGCAGTGTTGTCGTTTCAGTTAAGAGCCGGGAAATTCAAAAAGCCCCGGTCCAAAGTGGGTTCTGATTAAAGATATATAAACAACCTTCTCTTTATAAGGAACCGGTTTTACAACAAGAAGAACCACTATAGCAGGAATAACAATATTTGTTTGTTGACGTCATGGAAATCTACTGCTAACTTACATCTCAGTTTAAAATACTCTGTATTTAATGGGTTCTTTGGTTTTAGAATTTAGTGTTTCGATGAGATTCCTTTAGCACATGGTTTTTGTTGTAATTTATGTTTTAAATACTTGTCTTGGACTAATAGTTGCTCGCTTTGGATGTGAGAATGGATGTGTAAACGGCATATTAGAAAAACTATTGTGTGTGAATGTTTATCATCACATGACAAAACAGAATTTAATGTTTATATGGCGGTTTCTAGTTTCAGTTGCCAACATTGGAAAATTCTTTTCTTTCATTCGTTCTTAGTGTTAAGTTTTTTTTTTGTTTTTTTTTCTTTTTATTGTATTGTGTGTGTGTCCTTGTTGTACAATATTTACCACATATCCTTAAATGGGTTTGGGTTGTTTTTTTCCAAACCTGCATTCTTATTCCCATCATTGTATCCTGCTTTTAAAGTTGATTTTTATTTTAATACGTAGTGACTGGTAACTGGTACGTAAGTATGTATATGTACGTATTGGGATGGATGTTTTACTTACATGTGTGTGAGTGTAAAAGTGTGTGTGTGTATATGTGTTAATATTTACTTTTTGGTCAACATCTGGCGCTAGAGTTTTCTAAAGTGGTTATAAACGTAAAACTTTTTTAATGTACTTTTAATTTGCTCCTAATAGCTTGAATGTAAAACTTTCCTCTATTCGAATTATTTCAATTTGGAGTTGATTTCTTCTACTTACTTACTTTGCTTGCTTCTTTTCTGTGAGTGCTTAATGTTTCTTAGGGAAACTATTTGCAGGGAACATGAAGGAACTTAAAAGTATGTAAAAGGATATGTTCACGTGTGTATGTATATGTTCCTTTCTATCAAATGCAAACTGTCGTTTATTTTTATATATAAAGTTTTATTTTTAAAACAATATGACAGATTTCATTTTTAACTAAGGAGGAAAAGTATTCACTTTACCTTTTATAAAAAAAACAACTTTAAAACAGATGTTGGCGGTGTTAGTAATGGATTAAAAAAACTGGAACACTTTAATTAGACCTACTGAACTGTACACTAAAATTACAACAAGAACAGATAGCATCTGCGATTCAAATGAAATTAACCAAATAATTAAAAGTTCTTGCCTAATCAAATGGGACTATGAATTAAAGCCCACAAAAAATAGCTTCTTATAAAAATATGAATTTCTCTTTGATATAGCAATAGGAATGATAAAACCCAAAGCGGACATAAGTCGGATTTTACAAGTGTTTAAGAAATCATAGACTTGTGGGATGCCTATGGGTTCCACAATCTCTCACACTTTCAATCTCCGATCGGCCAAAACCATATCGTAATTTCTTCAATTGTTTCGGGTGTAGAGACCTCTAGAACGTTCGGAAAATCAGTAAGCCACTTATTTTACCATTGAGTGACGGTTTTTTTGTTCGCAAAAAATAATGTTCAAAGAGCAGACGAAATTCACTTTTTCACAATTTCTCCTCAAATCACGAGGTAGTCTGCTATCAATGGCTGTCAAACACAATCCAAATGACGTAACTTGTACAAATTTTGACAAAAGTCAACTGACAAATGCTTGTTAGCAGTAGCAGTGTTGCCCTTTCAGTTAAGAGCTGGGGAATTCAAAAAGTCACGGACTTATTGACCCATCATAACGCCTAAAGTGTCTACTTTAAACATTTGTAGAAATATAGATGGAGGTTTAGTCAACGTATTTTTGAACCGGGAAGGGTCTCGAGTCAAAGTCTATGATTTGACAAGCACTTACAATACCTAATAACTGTGGTAAATTTCATTAAAATCGGAGATGAGAAATCCGAAAATTGCTATTTTCTATGCGCTTTGGAATGGATGCTCCCAATATGTTCATTAAAATTTTATGATAAATTAGGATTAACTAACTAAAGGATTAACTTTAGATTGATTTGAGAATACATTTTACAAAACAATGCGTTTGTTCTCAATTTGTGAATTATGTACGTATCTATATTCCTTAATTATTTTCAAATGCGAATTGCAAATAAAATATATGGAACACAAGCTCTAACACACATTTTAATTATGAATAATTAAAACTATCTTCCAATTATTTATTCATAATCAATAGGTGTTATACATATCTGTCATTCAATGCAGATTAGTATGGCTCTGTTTTTATGGTGACAAAATAGTTTTAATGAAATGATTCTAAGCATAATTTCTATACCATATGTTAAATATTCAAATAATAAATCAGCAGTTTTAAAAAAGTTCATAAGACAGGTACTGTAAAAACTAAACTCGTGGGAAGAAGACCTCGTAAAACTACTTCCAGACTAATTTCATTGTAAGAGAGATATTAAATAATTTGTAAGAGAGATTAATAATCTAAAATTGGAAGTTAGTTCTTGAACTGTTAGCCGCAAGTTAAATGAGGCTGATCTAGGTTGCTATCGCCCTGCTATACAGAAATGGAATACTGTTCTCTTTTCGAATCAAACCAAATACAATCTAAGAGGCAATGGTGGGAGAACATTTGTAATGCGGCCGAAGGAAAAGAGACTAGACCCCAAGTTCGCAAATAAGGCTTTCAAGTCTGGCGGTGGCAATATTATGGTGTGGGGCTGTTTTCAGGATAAGGTATGGCTATAATTTATATCATAAAATATACTATCTCTGGAATCGGATACGGATCCATTTTAAACGATGTTTTGTATCCAAATACTGAGGGAAATTTGCCCCTAGTTTGTAGATTCCAGCAGGATAATTATACCAAACACACCTCTTGGGTTGAAAACCTATGGGAAATTGTAGATCACAAAACACGGACTTAAAGATACACCACGAAGGAAGCTTTATCAGTATCTGTTATAACTTATAAGGCAATGGCAAAATTTTTCAAAAAATTATCTTTAATTGGTTTAATGTATTAAAAAAACAAAGAATATCTATCAAAATATTGAGTCACTAAAAGGGGCCACAACATTCTTATAAAAATTAAACATAAGTTTCTATTGTTTTCTTAATACCATAATAATGTATACTTTTTAGTTTATTTTCTTTTTTCAGAATTTAGTTAATTATACTACAATTTTTAATTTATATAAGTAAATACAAGCTTATATTAATGGAATACTAAAAAAAGAAAATTTATCTGATTTTGGCCTATTTATTTCATACTTGGAAAAGTTTCCATTGTAGTAGCACATGAGAATAAAAGAAATTACAAATATACAAATTAAATATATTTTCTTAACAATTTCATTAAACCATTCAACACGAATTAATTCGTTGTCTTAATTCCTTACTATTCAAAATGAATTGAATTCATTTCTTTAATAATTCATTCATTCTTTATCTCATATACCCACCAGCAATGTATGTGTAAAAATTGTTATACCATTCACCATGTGTAGCAAGGGTATATAAGTATAAGTTTGCGACCACACAAAGTATATAAAGTATATTTTGAAGCTTTTATTCTTTGACATTTGACAAGTAGAAGCCATTACTAAAAATGGAACCATACACGCTTCAACAACGCATTGAAACTATTAAAATTCACTACAAAAATGGTGATAATCTTGCAGCCACAGTTCGCAAAACTAAAGCATTTTTGGGTCGTCGTGAAGCACCTTGTCGGACCGCAATACAGAATTGGTGGAAAAATTCGAGCTGTTGAGACATGTTAGTGAAGTGAAGAATAAAACCCGTGAACGTCGCTCAAGAACAACTGAGAATATTCCTGCTGTAGCCCAAAGTGTTGAAGAAAATTCAGGTTTTTCCATTCCTCGGAATTGGGCATTCCATAAACGTAATTACACCGTATTTTGCATAAAGAGTTGGGTCTTAAGGCTTATAAAGATCAGTTAACACAAGAACTCAAGCCGGCCGATCATCAACAACGTCGTGTCTGCTGATTGTATCCTTGTTATTATCTCTCGAAGAGGTGATCACAATTGGCCACCGAAATCTTGTGATTTAACACCTTGCGACTTCTTCCTTTGGGGCCACGTGAAAGATAAGGTCCACACCAACAGCCAAGTGTCGATTCAAGACCTCAAAGATAAAATCCCTGAGGCTATCGAGGGCATAGGACAGCCACTTTGCGATTTGATTATGGAAAATTTCATGAAAAGGATATGGTCCTGTAAACGTGGTCGTGGTGGCCATTTGGCTAATGTTGTTTTTCATTATTAACGGCATACCTTCCTCTTTATTATGAAATGAACATCCGATCATTTATCTAAAAAAATGTAATTTTTCTTTGAATACCAAAATAACACCTCTTGTTGGAAACCCCTGTATACTATGGATCGTTAGAAATAGCGGAGTCGATATAGTCATGTCAATCTGTTCATCTGTATGTTGAAATCAACTTTCCGTAGCCTCCAAATAACTTACATACATGATTCATAGATTAGTATATCGGGAATTCTTCCGGTTCGGTTACTATTTAAAATCGACAGGATCGGCCTACAAATGGCTGAGATATAAGGAAAAAAACCAGGACAACCTCAACCTCTATGTCATTAATATAGACAATATGGATATCCAATAATAGATATTTCAAAGACCTTTGCAACGGCGTATATAAGGCCAAAGTAAGTCAAACCTACAATTCGTCAACATCGGGAAAAATATGTTTTTATATTTTTTAAATAAAAAAAAAATCTGAAAAAAAAATGTTTTTCGCTAATAAATTTAAAACGAAAATTTAAAAAAAAATTTTAAAATTTTGAAAAAAAAAAATTAATTTTGTTTACCTAAAAATAATTAAAATTTATAGCTCTGTTACTTGTTTTTTCTGATATAGGGATTATATGGAGGGTAGGGTTAATTATGGAACGATCCTCTCAAAAGTTGGTAAAAAGATTAAGGTTCATATAAAATCTGTTTATGTCCAATTTCATCTCGATACTAATTATTATAAGACAATTATGAATGTTAAAGTTATTTTCTGAGGAGGACCTAGGAACATATATTCCCGATTTTAGCCATATATTCCCGATTTTAGCCATTACAGTATAGTTTCAGAGTACTTAGAACTAATTTGTGCAATATTTTATAAGGACATATTTTTGTCTGACCCAAATAGTATTTCGGAGTACCTTATCAACAGCGAATATTTGTGGTAAAATTCAACTAGCTTTCGCAAGCTTTCGTTTGGGCCCTATAGTGTTTTCAACAGAAAGACAGATGAACGGACATAGCTTGATCGTTCTAGAATCTTATGAGGATCCAGACTATATATACTTATTTGGGTTTGCGACAAATATTTTGATTTATTACAAACGGAATGACAAAATCAATATAACACCCATCTTTTTTGATGAATTTTGGGAATTAAGCTAAAATTAAATTAATTAATTCGAAGATCTGGTTATATATTTGTTCTCTACATCTTGTGTAGAGTAAAACAGCTAAATGATGTCTAAATAGACTGAAACTAGATGTGAACGTCAAGAATCTTTTCTTTATTTTTTAGTCCATCCTAATGTACGTAATACTTATGTATGAAAACGAAATGTTTTTATTGAATTTCTAAAAACAACAATCAACCGTCAAGTCAATACCCTTTTAAGGATTTATGAATATCTTTGTGAAAATACAATAAAAAATTGGTGTTGGTATGAGACAAAGCGTTAATTGTCAGATACTCGAATACATGTGAACATAACTTTATCATTTAAATCAGCACATAACTGAAAACAATACGAGGCACAATTGTTAAGTTACTGTATTTAAGGTAGTAA
Organism: Calliphora vomitoria; assembly: GCA_942486065.2. Lineage (NCBI taxonomy): Eukaryota > Metazoa > Arthropoda > Insecta > Diptera > Calliphoridae > Calliphora > Calliphora vomitoria. Next base: position 26,658,536 of record OW818031.2, on the reverse strand, counting down.
TTTCGTAAACAAGTTTTAAACCAATTAAATTTAACTGTTAAAGAACATACATAAGTTCGATGTTGTCAAAATGCAAATCGAGGCTTTAGTTATGTGTTGGGTACTCATAGCCACCAGGAGCCAAACGCGATCTAATATTCAGATGTACACAAGATGAATGAAAGCTAAACTTATTAAAATTAAATAAAATTATCAAGAGGGAAACATATTAGAGTTTTACTAATTGGCATTATATAATTTGTACCGACCAACGATTTTGAGTATATACATTTTATATTGATACAAATTGAAGATGATACTTAGTTTTACAGAATTCGTCAACAATATTAAATCGTGTCCATACTTGACAATTATTTATCATAACAATTAATGACGTTTGATTTCAAGACAAAGTTGTCTGAGCTGAAGCTTTAAAAATTTCGCCATAATGATTCTCCTTGAGAACCCTTTTGAAGATTAACATGACAAAAACTTATCAACAAAGACAACTAAGAAAGTTTAGTCAGTCGGTTATTGATATTGTTAATACGTTTGCCATATTCGAATACTTGACATTTTTCACCACACTATCTACACCTACAGTATGCATGTGGATTTCTTTGCACTCCTATTTTTCCAGCTATGAATGTTATTTCATTCCTATTTTTTCCGGTATTTTTTATGTTTCCCTGAGTCTTTTTTTTTATATTTTATTTCTGTTTTGTTTGTTGCCTTTTGCAAAAGCTTTGAAATGTTTAACGCAGCATATCCATCAATAAACTATGAATGCTCTTGTCAGGATTCAATCGTATGGAATTTATTATTATTTTCAGTTTTTCCTTACGTTCCTGTCGTTTTTGTCGGTTGCCTTCTCAACACTTGGTTTAGAAAAGTTGGGGGTTAGAGGGTGGTTGTCGGCTGTGAAAACCCAACTTAAGTCATAGAATGAAACATATAGAATTCGTATTGTTGTATTGAAAGTATTCCATACGGTCGTCGTCAATATGTATTGTATGTATATAGTATGTACAGTAAAGAGAGCTCACAAGTGGCTTTACAAAAAAAAAGCATAAATTCTTTTATGATTTTCATTTCTATTTTTTTTTTTTTTTGTTCAATTTACTTCTTTTTACTTTTCATTATTTGCTGTACTACATGCCAAGCCATAACCTATCCCATCTTTCGTTTGAAAACAGTCCATATTAATAAAATTCCAATGTTATTGATTAGATGATGATGAAGACGAAGGAAAGAAAAGATAAACGGTGCTAGAAATATTATTATTACTATTATCAGTCACATTCTTTAGAATGTTGGTGCTGTAGTGAGGTCCAAAAATACATTTTTGACGATGTGCCAACTAAAATCTTTGTTGCAGAGTTAATTTTTAGAAAGCATGTTAAGAGTATAAAAAATTTGCTTTGAAAATGGGATCGATGTTTCAAATCGTTCATATACATTTGAAAAAATCTGATTTCATGTTTGACTGATGTGATAATTTGAAATAAAATCAAAATCTCCTAAACGTATATCAGCTTTGCCATATTAGTCTATATTATATTGTTACGAATGTGCAATAACGATTTGAATTTAACGGTCTGTAACGACTGCCTGAAACATTCATCATGTTTATAAACAGTTCCATTAGTAGAAGCTTCTACTCATCAACAATGTTCATGGCATGCGGTTGCTAGCATTGTTTATAAGTGTGGCAACACTAAACGTTTAAGCTGCTAACATTAACATCGAAAGCTCTGGAATTCGAATGTTCTAGTTGTCCGTTAAGATCATTGTAGAAGATTCACGCGCGTGTATAAATAGTGACAGAGGTAGCAGTAGTGAGTTGAGCTGTTAGAGTTAACATCAACTGTCGTGTACATTTGAGTTTGTACATTATAAAGTGTGTGTGCATTTCTGCGAATAGATAAACGTGTATAAAGACACTGAGTGAAAGGTAAAAACGTAACAATATTGTTGAACGGAATAACGCCACATAGGAGCTGACTTATCGAATTTTGAAATACTGATTTCATATTTCAATTTTTTTTTTTTAATTTTGTTTTAGAATCACAATCAGCGACCCCATAAAATCTCTAGACCTAGAACGGAGACCAGAACTAACTATTTTTTACCTTAAGTCTCATCAGAAGCTTTGAATTATTTACACCACTTATTAAGACTTGAAAATTCCGAATCCCGTAACGAACAAACATTTCTATACCCTTCACCATGAGCGGTAAGGGTAAATATAAGTTTGTCATTTAGTTTGTAATATCAAAATTTATCTTAGATCGTTATAGATAGCGGAGTCGATATAGCCATGTACGTCTGTCTGTTGAAATCAACTTTCCGAAGCCTCCAAATAACTTACATACATAATTGACACATCAATGTATCCGCTATAGTCCCGGTTCCGTTGCTATTTAAATTCTGGAAAATCGGCCTACAAATAGCTAAAATATAATCATTTCAACAAAAATACTTTTTAATCTTTGTCATAAAGTATACTTTTGAGAAGGCTATGTAAGCAAATTTTAAGCACCTTAATAATTTCTTTAAGAACATTAAATTTAAATTTGAATTGAGTTGTTTTACTAATAAAGTAAATTTTACTGTTCTGTTTTTATCACACAGAGAAAATAGTTTTGCTTGTGATAACCAAATTTATTGCTAATTTAATTATTTAGTCTAAATTACCGAATTTTTCTGTTGTAGCTGAAAATTTATAGTTGTGGTGAGACAAATTCGATTATTTCTATCATAATTCTTCAATGTCAACTGAACTTATAAGGATATTCTCGAAATTTCATGGGAATTTTTAAAAGAATGTTCCCGAGTATTAACTCTCATCCCCATAAATGGGACGCTCCTATTGTACTTATGTTTTTTCGTTTTACTTTCGTATTCCATTTATTATCTTGTTGGCCAAATGTCATTATTTACTAAAAATCTAGGAGAGTATTCAGTGTCCTATGGATGATTAAAGTGCTATATGGACAATAACATATTTTAAAGCACAAAAAGCTATTTTAAAGATTAGAATACTTAAATATTTTTAAATAGCAAATTTTACTGCTAAAATGTTTTGATATTCAAGTCGTACATACATCAAGGCATACATAAAGATAACAAGTAAGAGAGCTATATTCGGCTGTGCCGAATCTTATATACCCTGCACCAAATTATACTTTCAAATAAAATTTAAAACAAACAATTTTTTCGAAATTATTTTTTAAAAGTTTTTTCCAATTTTTTAAAAATTAATTTTTTTTAATTTCAAAATTTATTTTTTTTTAATTTATTAGTGAAACAAATTTATGACAAAAAAAAGTTTTTTGTAAAAAAAAAAATTCGGGTTAAAATATATTAGGTCCAACTTACTATAGCCTTATATACATCGTTGCAATGGACTTTGAAATATCTGTCATTAGATATCCATATTGTCTATATTTATGACTTAGTAATCGAGATATAGATCAAAAATTGAGGTTGTCTCGGATTTTTGTTCATATCTCCGTTATTTATGGACGGATTTTGCTGATTTTAAATAGGAAACTTCTCCAAAGCATATCTGACAGAATTATTGAAGATTTGGATCCCGAAGATATCTGGGGTCTTCAGAAAATTGATTTCAACAGACAGACAGAGGGACATGGCTAAATCGACTCCGCTATCTATAAGGCTACAGAATATATATACTTTATAGGGTCCGAAAATGATATTGTGGAAATTACAAACGGAATGACAAACTTTTATATATCCTTCTCACGAAGGTAAAGGGTATAAAAATCTGGAAAGGTTTTTGTATATTTCTAAAATTGGAAATTAGTTCTCGAGCTGTTAGCCGCAAGGCAAATGAGGCTAATTTTGGTTACTATCTCCCCACGAAAAAACTTCTTATTTCCAAAAAAATCCGTACTGTTCATAGTTATACAAAGAACATGCCAAAGAACATTTAAACTGGTCGAGATCTCAATTTCATAGAAATTTCTTAAGATTTTTTGAATGTTGATCTCTTTATTGAATATTTGGAAAAGTTTCCATTGTATTGTCACTCAATGTATGTACGAGCATACAATATTTAAACAAATTAAATATTATTGCATTCGTTGTACAATAAATTTAGTTCCCTTTGGATCATTTAAAATATATTTAATGTTTCTTTTTCTACTCGTAATTCCAAACATACAAACATACAGACATACATATGTAAACTTTTATTATTGAAATTATGAATTAAGTATAAATAACTGCTGACAATTAAAAAAAATTATAAAATTTTTTTATTTGCTTCGTTTTAAATAAATTTTAAATCTCTTTTAATATAAAGCCTTGTGTTTCAACTAAAAAAATGTCTGAAATGTTACTCCAAAGAACAAATTGAAATGCAAAAAATAATAATAGACAAAATGCCCGTATACCGTCGCATTGTATGTAGAAAATATGTCCCTAAGGATTATTAAATTTAGTTTAAAACTCTCCTAACAGTACTTTTTAACATCCTTTTATTAACTTTTTATATTTCCTTTTTTGTTTTCGTTATTCCTGTGATGGTTACACCAGAGTTGGCAAAATAAACTGTTGGAATTTGTGTCTGGTATGTGTGTGTTTGTTCCAACTATATAATTTTCGTATTTTTATGTTTTTTTATTTTTTAAACTGAAGCTAATTAAGAAGTTTTTACAATTAATTTCTATAACTGACAAAAGTTGAGACTAGAAAAATGAACATTTGTGCAATTTACGAGTAGATTTGTCTGTTGTTTTTTTTTCTGACTGTTTTAAATTTGTTCAAGTTTACTTTTCTTTGTATTTGAGAGATTGTTTGGGAGTTGCTTTGTGATATGTGGTAACGGAATTTATTTAGGTACATATATAGGATTAGACGGCATGTATTTGCATTTTTGCTGTTTACAACTTAAACGATTTTTTTATTAATGAAAACTAGGGTTTCTATGATCTCCGTATCCACGATTCGTCTACATGTCTTTGATGGTCGACATCTTCTGCGGCTCCCCTGGGGGTTTCAGTCAACTGATGTACGAGTAATATCAGCCTGATGTTTTCTGAGTGTGTGGCCTATACATAGTTATGGGCTCTTGATTTTTAATAGTCCAAAGAGTTTCGTTGGAGATCGTATTTGGCCATAAACGCTGATGATCCATCCCAAGCTTTTGAGAAAAGCTTGAGAGCTTGCAATTCCCTTCCCGCTGCTTTCTTTGATACTTGCATTGAATATTCTAATTTTTTTGCTCCTGGAGATATGCGTTGATCTCAAAATTGTGTCCAAGTAGCTGAAGGCGGCGCGGCCTTTATTTATGCGACATCTTATATCCTCCGCTGATCCCCCATTGGCTGTTATGACACGATCCAGATATCAAAATGAAATTATAATGCCGATTGACTTTTCCCCGATATTCACTCTTTTTTGGCAATAGAGTGATGATCCCTTCCGAAAGTTCAGGCAGCAATACTTCATCAAACCAGAAATCTTCTATGGGGATCACAACATATGATCCGCCTTTAGAAGATCCGTTTGTATGTTGTCGGGTCCAGGAGCTTTATTTGGTTTTAAACATTTTATTGTGGATGCTATTTCCGCTATATCTGGACAGATGACATCAAATTGGCCACTCTCCTTGTGGTGTTGACAGGAACAAATGCTTGCTGCGTCCCGAATTGGCACTGACAGCTATATTCTGTAATATCGTTCAAAGATCTATATTTGCTCTTCTTTTGACTTCCGTTCGCATTCACAAAAAGTTGGTTTTGGGAAATTTGGTATTCGTCTACTGGCGAACTAATCGAAAAAGTTCCCTACTGCGGTGGGTGTTTGATGCTGAATGTGCGTTAACAGCAAAAACAGAAAAAGTCCGGAAATAGAATGATTAGGAACCCTAATCACAAAAAGATATGCTTTTTTAAGGTTTTCTAAATTATCTCGAATTTGTTCCAAGCAATTTTGGTATCGATTGTAATCGAATATTCTCGATTTTTAATAAACATTTTAAATAACTTATATGAATTCTTACACCATGATGGAAATACTATTCAACCTAAACGAATTTTTCCAGCTTTTTTAATCAAACCCATGAGTTGGAAACACCGACAAAGTTTTGGGGACATCCTAATGCATGTGTATGCTAAAGGAATAAATATGTATGGTTTAAATAGAGTTAAAACCAGGGGTTTATAATTTAGCCCAATAATGGAAATAAAGAATCAAATCAATTCACAATTAGAAATCTTCTGGATTTATTGTATAATCTGAAGATTTTCGGTTATAGCATTAGATTCAGCCGAAATACGAAAGAAATTTAGCTGTCTAACAGAAGATGGATGTAAAAGATTTAAACAATTCAGAGAAGTGAACCAAGACCAAGATTTTTCTAAATATTAATGTGGAATACGAATTGATCTAGATAAACTGAAAGATACAGGCATTTTTATTGTTGTCCTCTTCCTTCAAAATCTTTAAATAAATCAAGAAAAATAAAATAACACCCTCGTACAATTGTGCTTCATACATTTTTATTTACATTTATCAACGGTTCAAAATAATTAATTCCTAAATCAATATTCAAAATCAAATTAAACTTTATCTCTTAACCATACCATTAAATAATTCATTACGAATTAATTTATATGTTTATTCCGTAGTGCCTTAATTCATTCCTTTAATTCTTTATAGAATTAATACCTTATTGAAGCACTTCAAGTTTTCTTTAATTCAAATCTATTACAAAATAGCTTTTCAAATTAAAGAGAAATACACATAGAGCGGAAACCAGAAAAAATCAAACAATAAAATTACTCAAAATAATCAGACATACGAGTGCTGTTATTGTTTTCAGCTGGTTTTTTTACTATTACATTCTCACCACATTGTGTTAGGTCTTTGACAAGAGATATTCCGCTCTATGTATATTTCTCTATGGATTAAATCTTCTTCAATTCTTATCTATTGCAAATTAGCTTTTGCATTTTTTTCAAGTCATTTTTAAAATAATAAAAAATAAAAACAAATTGAATTAAGAAAAAACTAAAATTTAACCATTCAAGGTTGAATGAATTAATTCAACAATGAATGAATTCTATTCAAATAAATTAAAGAATTTTCCTTAGGAATGGTTATATGGAATAAATTGTTAAGATTTTTCAATTCTGCATTTTGATTTTAGTGAATTTAGCTTAAATTGAATTAATTAATTCGAAACTCTGCTGTCGAAAATCTCTTCCTCAGAACTTTCTACCGTTGAAAACTGCAGTTTGTTAAAATCTCATAATTTTTCTGCTTTATTTTAGTTTGGCAAGCCAAGGAAAACTTTTGCACACGAAAGCAAAGTACATACTTACTTAGAAAATAATTATTTTCTTTAGCTGATTATTTTGTAGTTAGGTGGTGGATTGAGGTGGATTAATAAATTATTCCAAATATGTGATTTTCTTATAATGAGAATTTAATTAATACAATGAAAATCCTTCAAATTATCTTAAGCAAATAATTTTATCAGTATTAGAAAGATCTTTTACTGTTTTTAAATATTTAAAAATTTGTTTTATAGTATTAATTTTTGCCCTACAAAAGTATAACAGATTCTAGTGTTGAACGGAATATCTGTCTTGTGGCTATTTTTGATTTTCCATATGTACTTGGAAATACTGGTTATTAAAAAAACTGGTTCGGCAATTTTAAGGTTATGACGAAAATTGGCTCAATTTATAAAAAGTCTCGAGAATGAACACATTTTTTTTGTTTTTTAATATTTCCCGGGAATGGAAAAAGTACGGGAAACTGAAAGCCTATTGTAGTTTTTACAAATCGAGCAGCATTTCTCAAATAACAATAACGATTTATGATTTTAAGATATAAAAAGAGATTATTAAATGAACAATTGCAAAACTCTAAATAAATAATATAATTAATTAAACAATTTATCTTTATATTAATCTAATTGTTGCCACAACTCATTTTTCCAAATGTCATACAATTGGAATGTGCTACTTAATGCCTTGTTACACTCCTATAACAGCTTCTCCAACCTAATTAAATGTGTTAAATATCCTCCTCTGTCTTCAAAAACTGCACTATAGCTACATATGTATATAGTTTCTTATCATAAACATAAAGCCATTTTACCTGCTGATGGCCCTGTTTTAGTTTTCTTTACATACATACATATTTATAAACACGATGTACTTGTAGCTGCTGCCTGTTCCAATTTCTTCTTTTGCTCCTTTTTTTCTTCGCAACAAATGTACACATTTAAATGTACGAGTGCTCTAAAAATGTATCTTAACTTGCATATATGCATCGTATCGTATAGTTATGTGGCATAAAACTCGCCTATTAATGCAAATATTTGCTGTTGTATGTAGTTTAGTCACAGTTATGTACGTACCCATAGATAGTTTCTTTTATGAATGAAAAATGGGTCAATATTATGTGCATACGAGCATAAGAAGGGAATTTGTTTTTAGGAACGATGTGAGCACTTGTTGTATGTGAATCTTTATATGCAAAACAAGCAAAGGAAGCTAAAAGTAAAGTGGGAGTAATATTTCAGAAAGAAAGAAATTATAAACTGTTAGTTTTTTAACGTGATTTTATTTTCAGCTGCTGCATAATTGTGGAACATGAAGGGTTTTTGTCTATATTGTATTTGTTTTAATAAAACATAGTAATTAAAAACTTTGCATTTCAGTTAAACAAAAATCTTGTTTAATATGTATATAACATAGAGATATACATAAAATAAAACTGGGTTACCAAAAAATCGAAGAAATTTTGTCTAAAATTTAGTTTATGAAAAATTTTCAGGACATTTCAGGATTTTTTCTTATTTTATTGATATTATAAGCAGAAAATCTGTGGACACAGAATAATAATGATTTAAATAATTGAACTTTTGTTACTCCAATTAAAATTTTTCAGCAATAACAGACAATTTTGGTAATTTCAACTCAATTATTTGATTTGCAACAAATTCGGTTATCACAACCGAAACTATTTTCGCTGTGCGACAAAGCAGAAAAAAATGTTTATTTAAACCAGGACTTAATACAAATTGAAATTTTAAGTTTTTAAAGAAATTATTAAGAAAAAAATTAAGATTTGAGAAAGTACTGTTTCGACTCGAATTACGCATTTTTATCTTAGAAGGGTTTAAATCTTATATTAAAGTAAATATATAAGTTATTGAAATTTTGCCGATTATTTTTTAATATTTCCGAGTCCACGAAATTAGGCACCCAATATGAATTCTCATAAGGAATATTTTTACACTTATTGTTCACAGATACTTTATTATTATTATTTTTTTTTTGAATTCTCAAAATTTAATGGCAAGGTACGTACCCAAAATGCCAGGGTATCCCACTCGATTTAAGTGTGTCCCTAGTCGACCTATATCTTCATATAGGAAGCTGGAACACTTAAAACAATTCACGAACTGAGTTTTAAATGGTACTCCACCAGTATCAAAGAGTTTTAATGGTCTCCACCAGGGTAAGTCAAAATTAAAAGACACGCGGTTGGTGCAAACGACGTAGAACAGGAACCGTTATACGAAGCCTTACATCACACACGTGCCAGAGTGAGACGCAAAATTGTCGAAGGCAAAAAAACGAAAACGGGCCTGACTGCACTTAAGAAATAATTGCAATGACGCGCGAGTTGTTAATCAACCCAGACCTACTTTACGACTGATACTTTTTTATTATTAAAAGACAGCTGAATATGTATCTTTAATAGCATTTTCTGCCCAAATGCACTTACCCAGTAGTCCGCATTAGGTAAATTGGTAATTTTTTATATTAAGCTCAAATTCTACAAATCTGTTCATTACTCACCTCTCTTTCCAATAGATTTGAAGAAAATGAGTTTGAAAAGAGTTTACCTAATAGTCGGCACAGTTTTAATTGAGTATTTTTAGAACTGCCGAGTATAGGAGATAAAGCTTCCTGAATTCGGCAGCAGCTTTTTATTTGACTGGAGATCGTAAAACAGAGTAATATTTTGAGATTCAGGATTATTTTTCCTAAAATTTCAGAATTACAAATATGGAATTCTTTAATTCTTCATCCTTTAAAAATGCTCTATTCAAAATAATAGAGCATTTTTAATACCGATTTCGATATTAGGTGCCAGTAAAATACATGGAGTGCCCCGTTCAACCATACATGTCAGATTATACAGCCGCGTTTTTTGAGAATGGTTCCCTAAACATCGTTCCTTAAATAGTCTTTCTTACTATTTGGAGGACATATGAAGAAGATTTGGATACAGATACTGAGGATAATGGACTGAAAAATGTAGGATGTGATATTTTTCCTCAGTGGTTTCACCTCAAATGCATTAATTTTTGTTTTTTATTAGTATTTATTTAAATGGCTGGTATTTTAAATACAAAATTAATTGAATTCTTTTAAGATTTTATTATTTTCTTAATAAAAAATGCAATACCGACAATTGGGTCATAAAATGCCGACAATAGGAGAAAGGGTACCGACTTTAGGCTCAAACCGTGCTTTTAAAAAAGACGTAAATTGCTCAAATTAAATAAACTATAAAAATTACTAAGCATCAATAACCCATTAACATTCTAATACCATGTTCCCACTCATAAGGATACCACCTTAAAAACTGAAAAAAGTTAAACTGCCGACTGCTGGTGAATTTACCATAAATTTTCTTTAAAAAATCTTCTGGCAATAGCCAAACTACACTAAAATAGCAATCATACTTTTATTTTCCTTAATAATTTTTGTATATTTTCAATGAGTTAATCCAACTTGCATATTTAATCATTGGATATTTCCAATACATATTGACAATATTTTAAGCAAATAAATGATTACTTACACAAAAAATATTCCATATAATGTGTTAGAGACAGACATCAATTGCGGATGAATATAAAATTTTTCATTAAACGATAACAATCTAAAATCTCTATTATAATAACATAAATCACTATTATTTATATACATCTTTCAAATGCATTCACTTTATCAAAGTTTAACATATTTCTATTAACAATTTCTAATAAGATTTATTTCCCGCCAAACATTCTAAACATTTCATCTACAATTCTATCAAATAATACAACTCTATGTTTTTTTTTGTTTGTTTGTTTTCATCTAAACTCACACACTTTACGTCAACCAAAGGAAAAACAAAACGTGCGAAGCAAAACAAAACCCCCGAAAGTCTCCATTGTTTACATACAAAAAGTTGACGACAAACAAATGCCATTTGACATTTACGAATAACAGGACACAACAAATAACAAGATAGACTGACATAACCTCAAAGTATGCACAAAAATTCATTCATTAACATTTGACAGTTGGATTAAAAGAGACGACGAAAAAATTACATTTCATGATACGATTAGTGAAAAAACTGAAATGTAGTTGAAATTTTTTTTTTAGAAATTTTACTAAAACACAATAAACGAGAAAATTTTATAAATAATAATAAAATTTTTTAATAAAAAATTAAGTGCAAACGTATTGATAACGATTAAAAGTGATATAAAATGTCGACCACATCGATTGTGCAACAATTTGTGACGGGGCTGAAGTCTCGGAATCGCAATGTGCAGAATAAAGCGGCCCAGGATTTGTTCCTCTATGTTAAGACCGAGCTGAGGGAAATGTCACAAGAGGAATTGGTGCAGTTTTTCGAAGATTTCAATGATCAAATATTCAGTATGGTCATGTCGACGGATATAAATGAGAAGAAGGGTGGCGTGTTGGCCATAAGTAGGTTTGAAATATATGTATATTGTTGAATGATTCAGTGGCAGGTATACAAATATATTTTTATTTTCTTATTTTAGAATGCCTTGTAAGTGGAGATGTTATTAATACCATGAAACGTATTACAAAATATTACAATCATTTGCGTGATTTATTGCCGTGTAATGATGTGTCCGTAATGGAAATAGCTGCCCGTACCCTGGTGAAATTGGCCAATTTGCCGGGGTCCAAGGGTGCCGAATCATTTGAATTTGATATAAAAAGAGCCTTTGAGTGGCTAAGTGGTGACAGACATGAGGTATTTATTGAAGGATTAATTTCCTAAACTTTTTAAATTATTTTTTTTTTGTTGCATTTTTAGTATCGTCGCCATGCTGCCGTTTTTATACTGCGTGAATTGGCCGTGGCCATGCCCACCTATTTTTATCAACAAATTTCCACATTTTTTGATCAAATTTTCAATGCCATTTTTGATCCCAAACCGGCTATACGTGAATCAGCAGGTGAAGCCTTGAGAGCTGCTTTGATAGTCACCTCCCAACGTGAAAATACCAAACAATCCAGTGAACCTCAATGGTATAAAATTTCCTATGCTGAAGCTATAAAAAGTTTCAATGAAGACCCAGCCTTGGTACAAAAAGAACCCAAAGGCATGACCCGCGATGATCGTATTCATGGCAGCATGATTATTTTCAATGAACTGTTTCGTTGTTCCAATGCCAATTGGGAGAGACGTTATAACACATTAAAAGCTTTGTTGCCAGATGCTTTATCCTGTAAATTGGGTGATGGTGCAGGTGTGACTTATGTGGGGGGTGCTGGTGGTAGTGGTTCTAGCGGCAGTGGTCATCAATTGACCACTATAGTGCCCAGACTAAAAGCTCCATTTGTTAAGAAACTGGGTTCTACACATTTGGTGGAATTGGGAGAACAGCATCAGGTGTCAAATCATAAATTTAATACGGTAAGTTAGTTAACTTTATAGTATATTAATAAATACAAATATTAAATAATTTATTTTTTTATTAAAATTTTAGAGCAACATTTTGGAATCGTCTTATGCACGTGAAGTAATCATGGAACATTACACCATCATATGTGAAAATATTATAGAACAAAGAAATTCGAAATCTACTTATGTTCAACAGGCTCTTTTACAAATTTTACCTCGTCTAGCGGCTATAAATCGTGAAATTTTCGTACAAAAATATTTAAACATTTGCATAAATCATTTGTTAATGGTGCTGAAGAGCAAAGAAAAAGATCGCAATATAGCGTACATAACAATCGGTTATATAGCCGTCGCTGTGGAGAGTAATATTGACAAATATTTGAAAACCATTATGTCGGCCGTGAAAGCGGCTCTGCCACCCAAAGATGCCACCAGTAAACGTAAAGCCGCCATTGATCCGGCCATATTTGCCTGTATTACCCTGCTGGCTCATGCTGTTAAGACCGGCATTAATAATGATGTTAAAGATATATTGGAACAAATGTTTTCGACTGGTATATCGCCTGCTTTGACAGTTTGCCTACGGGAATTAGCTGACAATGTACCGCATTTAAAGTCTGCCATAGCTGATGGCTTGATTGGTGTTTTATCGCAAATTTTAATGAATAAACCGGTTGGTTTAACCTACGGCAATATGATGTCGGGTGCTGGGTCTATGGATTCTTCAGTGAATTTATCACAGGATGTGCCAACAATTGTTTTGGCTCTGCGTACGCTGGGTTCGTTTAATTTCGAGGAACAAAATATGTTGGATTTTGTACAAAGGTAAGAAAGAGGAATTAATTTGATTAATTAATGTATATAGAGTTTTGGGATGTATTTAGCATGAAAATTGCCGTATTCCCAAATTTGGTTACACTGGCAAAATTATTGAATATGGTGTGAAATACTCAGAAGAAAAAATGTTTTTTTCTAAAGAAAATTTTTCTTGGAAAAGCTTTTACAAAATAAGCTATTTTAACACAAAATAGCATAGACATTTTTTTAACAAGAATTGTTCTATCAAAAAGGTTCTTTCTTCAAAAAGACTTTTTGACAAAAAACGAAAACATTTCAATCCAAAAGCTTTTTTCACTACTTTTCGTAGATCCTTTAAAATAATGCATTAGTTTTGAAAAGTAACAACTACGAGAAGATACTTTTACGGGAAATTATTTAACAACTAGGACACAAATTTTAAAATTTATTAAAAACTCAAAATAATTTTAATGATCATTGAATTCAAAAAGTTACTCTATTTCAAACAAGAACTTTAATAATAAGTATAAATACTAAAATTAAAAATAAATTATTTTGAGAAATCTTATTAAAACAAATATATATATTTAAAAACACACCAAAAACATGAACCATTCTCTGTTTAAATGTAAAAAAAGTACCAAATTTAAAAAGTACTTTTTGCAAAAAGTACCAAATTCGAAAAATTACAAATACACTATTTAAAAGGTAAAAACATATAAATTTCGAATATCCCTTTTGAAAAGTTTAAAATACAAAAGTACTTTTACGGAAAATTAATTTAAGAACTATTAGGTAACTCTAAAATTTGTTAAAAAACAGATATTATTAAAATCTCAACATAAATATAATCATAAGAACTGTTAATGTGAAAAAAAATATTTTTTTGAAATCAAATTAAAACAATAATTTTTAAAAAGGAACCAAATACATGAAGCGTTCTGTAAAAAATACCAAATTGAAAAAATCCTTTAAAACGAACTTATTTAGTGCCTAAGAGTCGAAAAATACAAAAACTACATTTTTGAAAAAGTACCGAATTTTAAAAGTACTTTTTCAAAAAAGTACTAAACTTGAAAAATTAGTATTTTGTAAATACCAAAACGTAAAAAAAATAATTAATTTTTGAAAAGGAACCAAATACATGAAGCATTCCGTAAAAAAGTACCAAATTGAAAAATTAGTTTAAAAAGAATTTATTTTCTGCCTAAGAGTCGAAAAATACAAAAACTAAATTCTTGAAAAAGTACCAAATTTTAAAAGTACTTTTTGAAAAAAGTACCAAACTTGAAAAATTACTATTTTGTATTGCGAAGGTGTAAATACCAAAATGTAAAAAAATTATTAATTTTAAAAAGTACCTTATACAAAACCTATTACAAAACGTTAAATTACATCAAACGATATAAAAATTCCAAATAAAAATTTTCTTTTCTTTTTCGTACATATCTCAATCTTATAAAATACCCCGTGTTTAAGGTTATAATCCAATATTATCTTCTCCTTTCAGATGTGCCGATTACTATATCAATCACGAACAACAGGAAATCCGCTTAGAGGCCGTACAAAGTTGTACCCGCCTGCTCAAATTGGCAGTACAATCAGCCGATAGTTCGGAAAATTCAAAAACCCTCAGTGATACAGTTTCTCATGCTATCGAACGTTTATTAATTGTAGCCATCACCGATATGGATTGTAATGTAAGAGTACGTATATTACGCTCTCTCGATGAAACTTTCGATGCAGAGTTAGCACAACCAGAATCCTTGAGTGCTCTCTTTATCACTTTAAACGATGAGATATTTGAAATACGTGAATTAGCCATGGTCACCATAGGTCGTTTGTCGGCCATGAATCCAGCCTATGTTATGCCTAAGTTAAGGCGAGTCATGATACAATTACTCACCGAGTTGGAGCATTCCGGTATGAGTCGCAATAAGGAACAAAGTGCCAGAATGTTAGATCATTTGGTCATAAGCACTCCGCGTTTGATATCGTCCTACATGAATCCGATTTTAACAATATTGGTGCCGAAACTAAAAGAACCCGAGTCAAATCCCGGCGTGGTGTTGAATGTTTTAAGAGCCATTGGAGATTTGGCTGAAGTGAATGGTGGCTCAAATGAAATGGAAATGTGGGCTGATGATTTACTCTCTATATTGCTGGAAATGTTGGGAGATGCTGGTTCGCCCGATAAAAGAGGTGTAGCCTTGTGGACTTTGGGTCAATTGATTAGTGCCACCGGACGTGTGGTTACCCCATACCACAAGTATCCGGTATTGATAGATATTTTGATAAACTTTTTAAAAACCGAACAAAGACGTTCTATACGCCGTGAGACCATACGTGTTTTGGGTTTATTGGGTGCCATGGATCCCTACAAACATAAAATGAACAAGGGTTTGATAGACAGCCAAAATGATAGTGTTTTGATTTCGTTAACAGATTACAAGGTGGAAGAGAATCAAGATATTTCCACTGCCGAATTGTTGGTAAACATGGGCAATATATTAGATGAATATTATCCTGCCGTAGCTATTGCTGCTCTCATGCGTATTTTAAGAGATCCCACTTTAAGCAGCCGCCATACCAGTGTCGTCCAGGCAGTCACCTATATTTTCCAAAGTTTAGGCATTAAATGTGTACCTTATTTGTCTCAAGTCTTACCCAGTCTTTTGGAAAATGTACGCACTGCCAACAATAATTTAAGAGAATTTCTGTTCCAACAACTGGCCATTTTGGTGGAGATTGTACGCCAGCATATTATAACCTACATGAATGACATTTTCAAATTGATTAAGGAGTTTTGGACCAACAATACACCTTTGCAGTCGACTCTCATCAATTTAATAGAACAAATAGCTGTCGCTTTAGGCGGAGAATTTCGCAACTATTTGGCCCAACTTATACCCCAGATTTTACGGGTTTTGCAGCATGACAATTCCAAAGATCGCAATGTTACCAAACGTTTGCTGCAGGCTTTAAAGAAATTTGGCAACAATTTAGATGATTATTTGCACTTGATAGTGCCACCCATAGTCAAGTTATTCGATTCGCCCTATGTACCCCAGCAGGTGTCTTTGGTGGCCTTAGAGACCATTGATCAATTGGCCTGGAATTTAGATTTTACCGATTTTTCCTCACGCATCATACATCCCTTGGTACGTGTCATGGATAATGAACCAGAATTGCGCGATCAGGCCATGTCCACTTTGTGTTCGTTGGTTATTCAGTTGGGCAAAAAGTATTTGGTATTTGCTCCTTTAGTCAATCGCACCATCACAAAGCAACGCATTGTTAATGCTCAATATGAAAAGCTGCTCTCAAAGCTGCAATCGAATACCACCATGTGCCTGGATGAGGAGTTTTTGATGAGACAAACTAAATACAAAGCAAATTCTGCCGCTAATGCCATGAGTGATGCCAATACGACCATTAAGAAACTCAATGTATCCACGGCCCAGCTGTGCATGGCTTGGCAGGTTAATCGCCGAGTCTCCAAAGATGATTGGGTCGAATGGCTGAAGCGTTTATCTATTGGCTTGCTAAGAGAATCTAGATCCCATGCTCTGCGTGCCTGCCGTGTGCTGGCCGAGGATTATGATAAACTTTTGAGAGACTTATTTAATGCTGCCTTTATTTCCTGCTGGACTGAGCTGTCCACTGAGCACAAAAATGAATTGACCAAGTCTTTGATACAAGCTCTACAGGTCACCGATATGCCCGAGATTACTCAGACAATTCTGAACTTGGCGGAGTTTATGGAGCACTGTGACAAAGATCCCATATTAATTGATCCCAAACTATTGGGTACCCGAGCCATGGCTTGCCGTGCTTATGCCAAGGCCTTGCGTTACAAAGAGGAGGAGTTTGTAAGCCACAAAGATCCCCATGTCTTCGAGTCCTTGATTTTGATTAATAACAAACTGCAGCAGAAAGAGGCAGCCGAGGGTTTGCTTACCACTTATCGCAATGCTGTGGGAGGGGAAAATTCTCGTTTGAAAGATGAACTCAAGGTGCAGGGTAGATGGTATGAGAAATTACACAACTGGGATCAGGCTTTAATACACTATCAGCGCAATTTGGGGCAAGATAACAATGATATGGAATCTAGACTGGGTTCTATGCGTTGTTTGGAGTCTTTGGGCGAATGGTCACAACTCAGCCGAGTGGCCAAACAAGAATGGGATTCATTTGGCAAAGAGGTTAAATCTAAAGCAGGTCCTCTAGCCGCTGTGGCTGCTTGGGGTCTACAAGATTGGGAGGCCATGCAGGAGTATGTTAGATGCATACCCGAAGACACACAAGATGGTTCTTTCTATCGTGCCGTTTTGGCCGTGCATCATGATGAATTTGAATTGGCGCAACGTTTAATCGATGAGACCAGAGATCTCTTAGACACCGAACTTACCTCCATGGCAGGAGAATCCTATGAGAGGGCCTATGGCGCCATGGTGTGTGTACAAATGTTGGCCGAACTGGAAGAAGTCATACAATACAAACTCATACCCGAACGTAGAGAACCTTTGAAGTGCATGTGGTGGAAACGTTTGCAGGGTGGGCAACGTTTGGTGGAAGACTGGCGTAGAATTATACAGGTTCACTCTTTAGTAGTGAGACCCCACGATGATATACACACTTGGTTGAAATATGCTTCTCTATGCCGTAAATCTGGTTCCCTGCAGCAGTCACACAAGACTTTGGTCATGCTGTTGGGCTCGGATCCCAGTGAAAATGCCATGGAGCCGTTACCCTACAATTTGCCGCAGGTTACTTATGCCTACACCAAACACATGGCAGCCTCCGACAACATGCAGGGAGCCTATGACCAACTTAGTCGTTTTGTCAACACCTACAGCAACCAGCTGAACTGTATGCCCGACACCGTGTATAAACAAGAAGATCATCGTCTTTTGGCTAGATGTTACTTGCGTTTGGCTATTTGGCAAAATAAACTGCAAGGCCTAGAACCAGATGCTGTCCAAGGAGCTTTGGAATGTTTCGAAAAAGCCACCGACTATGATCCCAATTGGTACAAGGCCTGGCATTTGTATGCCTACATGAATTTCAAAGTGGTGCAAGCTCAAACTTTGGAAAATATCAAATCACCCATAGATCTACACAATGGAGTCAATTTGCTGGAAAAAGAGAAAAACACTATAGAACAATATGCTGTGCCTGCGGTTCACGGTTTCTTTAGATCCATTAGCTTGATTAAAGGCAATTCCTTGCAGGATACGTTACGTTTGTTAACTTTGTGGTTTGATTATGGCCATCACTCGGAAATTTATGATGCTCTGCTGTCGGGCATGAAATTGATAGAGATTAATACTTGGCTGCAGGTAATACCCCAGCTAATAGCACGCATAGACACCCATCGCAATCTGGTGGGTCAACTGATACACCAGCTGTTAATGGATATAGGAAAATATCATCCCCAGGCTTTGGTCTATCCCCTGACAGTGGCTTCCAAATCGGCATCGGTGGCGCGTAGAAATGCGGCCTTTAAAATTTTAGATTCCATGCGCAAACATTCTCCCATTTTGGTAGAGCAGACCATGATGATTAGTGAGGAATTGATTAGAGTGGCCATATTGTGGCACGAACAATGGCATGAGGGTTTGGAAGAGGCCTCACGTTTATACTTTGGGGATCGCAATATCAAGGGTATGTTTGAAATATTAGAGCCGCTACATGCCATGCTCGAGAGAGGACCACAAACCCTCAAAGAAACCTCCTTTTCGCAGGCGTATGGCCGGGAATTGACTGAGGCCTATGAATGGACCCAAAGATATAAATCTTCAAATTCTCTCATGGATTTAGATCATGCCTGGGATAATTATTATCATGTATTCCAAAAGATATCACGACAATTGCCTCAACTAACATCCTTGGAATTGCCCTATGTCTCGCCCAAACTGTTGGCCTGCAAAGATTTAGAGTTGGCAGTACCAGGCTCCTATAATCCGGGACAGGAATTGATTAGAATTAGTTTTATAAAGACCAACTTACAAGTCATTACCTCCAAACAAAGACCGCGCAAATTATGCATTAGGGGTTCAAACGGCAAGGATTACATGTATTTGCTAAAGGGTCATGAAGATTTAAGGCAAGATGAACGTGTCATGCAGCTGTTCTCCCTGGTAAATACGCTGCTGCTGGATGATCCCGATACGTTTAGAAGAAACTTGGCCATACAACGTTATGCCGTCATACCGTTAAGCACAAATTCGGGCCTTATAGGCTGGGTGCCACATTGTGATACTTTACACACCCTCATTAGGGATTACAGAGATAAAAAGAAGGTGCCTCTTAATCAGGAACATCGCACTATGCTGAGTATATCCCCAGACTATGATCATTTGACTTTAATGCAAAAGGTGGAAGTCTTCGAATATGCTTTAGATCAAACACCTGGTGATGATTTAGCCAAGCTACTGTGGCTTAAGTCGCCCTCCTCCGAAGTATGGTTTGAAAGACGCACCAATTATACGCGCTCTTTGGCGGTCATGTCTATGGTGGGCTATATTTTAGGTCTGGGCGATAGACATCCCTCTAATTTGATGTTGGATCGCATGAGTGGCAAAATATTGCATATCGATTTTGGTGATTGCTTTGAAGTGGCAATGACTCGAGAGAAATTCCCCGAAAAAATACCTTTCCGTTTAACACGCATGCTCATCAAGGCCATGGAGGTGACCGGTATTGAGGGCACCTACAGACGCACCTGTGAGAGTGTTATGCTGGTGCTTAGACGCAACAAAGACTCACTAATGGCTGTTTTGGAGGCCTTTGTTTATGATCCTTTACTTAACTGGCGTTTGTTAGACACTGAAGCGAAAAATCATCGCACCAAAAATGCCAACAACTCGGGCGGTGGCATGGCTGGAGGTGGCAATACGGGCAGTTTGAGTAATTCCATTGATGACAATATCTTACACAGCAATACTGCCACTAAGACTAAAGTCTACGATAATCAATTTCTACTCGCCCACATGGGCAATACCACAAATGCCGATATCACCAACAGCAAGGCCAGCAAAGTCATCAAACGAGTGAAGCGCAAACTTACCGGCAGCGATTTTCTCACCCAAACCAGTTACACCGTACAACAGCAAGTCGATCTGCTTATACAACAGGCCACCAACAATGAGAATTTGTGCCAGTGCTATATCGGCTGGTGTCCATTTTGGTAATTTCATCTTAGTTTTAATTATTTTTTATAACACACATTTTTGCTTTTAAGGCTACTTTATTTTTATTGCCCCACAACTCCTTAGCTATGTTTATGTTTGGCTTTACTCTTTTTTTATATTTTCTTCTTCCTCTTTTAATTAACAATTCTATTAATTTATATATGAAAAACGAAAAACAAAAAAAAAAAAAAAATATTGAATTTTAATTTATAAGTTTAATATACAAAATTTATCCTTAAACATATTTGTATGAATATAATTTCTATTCATATACATTTATGTATTAATTTACTTTATATACTTTATTATAAATATATAGTAGCTATTTGTTAAGATTTAAAATTCTTCATTTACACGTTTTTTTTTTCTTAGAATTTTAAGTTTATTTTACTTTTATTAAATAAACCGCTTAAAGTAAACATTTATGTTAAATAACAAAAACATTAAATAGTTCTTAAGAAACTTAATATGAGTAATAAAATAAAAATGATTAAAAATAAAACTGATTGGTTCCATCTTGTTGTGGGTCTGATGACACAGCAGCTGTTAATGGATATAGGTAAATATCATACCCAGACGTTGATCTATCACTTGATGGTGTTTAAATAACTGTCATGGTACTTTGAATAGTAACTATCTGAACAGAACAGAAAAGGTTTTATTTTATAGAAAGTACTTTTGAAAAACTTTTTCAAAATTTAGGTTTTTTCTAAGTACGTTAAAAACTGCTTTAAAAAAGAGCCTTTTTCAAATAAAATATTCCATTATGGGATTGTATTTTTCAAAATTGTTTTAACAGTGGTTTGTGCAAAACGGCTATGGAAAATGTCGAAAAAATGGTGAGTATGGGCAGAGAAGACGTAGCCAATTACTAGAATTTATATCTGAAGTATTTTTTTTGAGTTCGTCTTAATTTCCCGGGAATTTTGGTAATGTGGTAACAAATATTAGGTTATTTAAATAATAAATCTGTGGATATAATCGAAACATTCGATTGGTAACAAATCACAACGAAAGATTATAACAAAAAGCTCGAAATTTCCTGAAAAAAATTTCGCGACCGAATATTTGGTCGACCTAGACATTTTTCTATTTTGTTTTTAAAAGCTTTTATTTAACTTGCTATATTAGTTTGTTTGTATGTTAGTTAATTGTATATCAGTTTAGATCACAATTTGTTACTGAATTTTGAACCACTTCTCGTAGTCCGAATAGGCTGAAATTTGACATTCATGCAAACACATGATGACAATGAAATATTATGTTAAAAAAATCGAAATAATAGATCATGCTTAAACCTGAGGCCAGTACAATATTATGTTCGAAAATTCGAATTTATGTTCGAAAATTTTTTAAAACTGTTAAAAAAATCTCTAAATCAAAAGGACTCTTAAATAAAACAAATTCTTTTAGTTATCGAAATTTTCCATTTACGAACTTAAACATTTTGAAGAAAAATTCTAAATATTCATGAATTTTCAATATAGTATCAGAATATATGCTTCTTAAATATGTTCGAAAGTACGAATTAAAATTCGAAATATTCAAGGAGCATTAAAAAGAAGAAAAGAAAATAATAAAAATAACATAAAATAGCTTTTAATAAATGTTCTAAAGAGAAGAGCTCATTTAAAACAAACTATTTATTACATTTAGGGTATTCATAAGGTCGTATGTCATAAAATAATAACATGAAAAAATATGACTGTTGTTAGCAACCCTCATGAGTTAGTGTGCTATTTCAAATTTGAGTCAACAAACAATTATAAAGATTTTTAATAAAAATGCCAAAAACAAGTGAAACAAGTATGAGAGCTAAACAAAAAAAAAAAAACAAAATTTTTAAAAAAGTTATTTTTAGTAAACAAAATTAATGCAAAAATTTTTTTTAATAAAAAAAAAAATTTAATTTATTAATGAAAAAAATTTATGATAAAAGATTTTTTCGGGCTAAAAAATAATTTTCCCGATTCTGACCCGTTGTGGGTCCGACTTAATATGGCGTTATATACATCGTTTCTAGGGCTCGATGGAGGGTTTTTCCCTTTTGACTTAGATTTACAATTTTTTCTTTAAAGCACAACCACAATTTTTTAAAACTATTGTAAAACTTTAGTACTTTATTTTTGTAGGTAAATTTATGGCCGATAAGGTTCTATTTCGGGAGTACATTTGTATGGGGACTAGGTGAAATAATGGACCAGTTTTAATAGGCCGAAGATAATACATGTGCAAAATTTGACCGAAATATCTTCGAAATTTTGGCCTGTACTTTGCTCACAAGTTTACAGATATTGTTAAATCGACTTAGAAAGTAATCCTATTGAAATTTCTCAATTTCAATTAAGTACTATGAATCTGGTCTGCGTTTAATCAAATAATAATAACACTGTGCTACAACGAAAAATTATTCGCTAAATATATTTTAAAATTACATAAATTCATAATAATTTTTCTGCAAATTTTTAATTTTGTTTAATATTCACCCTTATTCTATTTGGCGTCAAAAAATGGTATATGTTTCGCCGATATCTATAACAATTGGTAACTTTTGACAGCGTTTTATACATTAACCCGACTTATAAAAGTATAAAATTCTGTCAATAGTAACCATTTGTTATCGATATCGACGAAACATTTACCATTTTTTGACTCAATATTGACGACGACGCCAAATAGAATAAGGGTGATTAAGAAGTTTTTTACAAAAACATAAAAATCTCAACCTTTGCTCAATTTTAAAACAAGCTTAGAAACAACAAGAGTGCTAATTCGGCTATACCATTTACCGAAGTATACTTTTAGATAAATACAATAAATGCTGTTCCTATTACTTGGAATAGAATAATCACTCCTTCTAATCTTGTTGTAGTAAATAAATATGAACCATAATATATTTATTCTTCGTTCTACATGTAAATAAATACAAATAAATATAAATGATGTTCCTTATAGGGTACAGTTCGTAATAATCAACCTTTATTTACATCTTGGTAAATATGATTTACTCTATTAAAGGCTAAGCTAATTAATATACATATGTTGTGTAATGAAAAAAAATTTTCGTAAAAATAAATGTATGAAAAAAACAAATTTTTGGTGAAATTCGTGGTTTTTTTATTATATCTCAGCCTTTTGTGAGGCAATTTTAAATAGCAACTGAACTAGTAAGTACTATACCCGATATATTGATGTATCAATTATATTTGTAAGTTATTTGGGGCTTCGGAAAGTTGATTTCAACAGACAGACGGACATGGCTACATCGATATTTTTAATTTTATTTATTTTTCTCATAAGATGGTTCTAAATACGAAATAATTGTTACGAAATTTCTCATGGTTTGATCTGAGGTGTTTTTGAATTGATTTAAAGTTGTTTAGTTTTCTAAACAACCAAAAATTCATTTATAATCTTAATGAGCTGCAATCTATATACATATATACAAATTAAATGGCCATGTATGTAATGGCATCACGTGGAAACGGCTTAAGCGATTTCGCAGATATTTTTTATTCAATTCGAAATTTTCAGGACATGGTTTGTAAAAAAAAAAAAATTTTAAAATTCGGAAATTTAAACGTTTAATATATTGCCTCCTTTTCACTTCTTATTTTTCTGAATCAGTGATTAGTGAAATCGAATAAGATTTTTATTTGAATATAACTTTTATTTTTTCTTTGAATGTATATTTATTCAGGTAATTTAACTATGTAATATAAGTTATTTTGCTCCAAAGGGACTTTTACATATACATATTACTATGAATTTCAATAAATAAATAATATACAATTTTTGGAGAAACTTGAAGAACTAACATATAAATACGCTTACATGTGTAGGTTATCTCTTATAGTTGAAGAGATATTCAGGTTTATTTATTTTTTTAATTTTGCTCTATCTATTTTTGATTTTTTAGATATGGCGGGCCTACAGAGTGTTGAAATTTTATTTTAAAATGCATATCAGCTATATTGGCAATAAAATTCAAAATAAAAAAAGAAAACTTGCTAATAGTTATATCGCCCGTTTAAAAAGTTACACGCATCCAAAGATAGAACATGTAAAAAAGGACGTGTTTTTCTTTTGTAGAAAACAATTTTCTTCGTCATTATATAAAATTTGTATATGATCCCGAAAGAGAACTTAAAGCAAAGTGTGTAAGTAAAATTTGGTTTATTTAAGAGGACATAGTACCCTCAGACCTATTCCAACTTGGCCATTTTTAAACAAAAATTTTAGTTTTGAGTAAAAAAATCTAAAAATCTTCGAAAAAGCTCCATATTTGTATAACCATATATCCCAGCAGTTCTAGGAGACCGAACTAGTGACTTTACCCATCGTTTAGGTTGGGAACTAGTTACTTCTATAGCTACGTGACTAGTTATTTTAACACGTGCATGTCCTAAGCAGGGGGTCAATTGACCCTTTTTTGACTACAATGACACTGTCGAATAGCTGGTCCAAAGTAGTCAACGCATTGGATACACATACTGGTTAAATAGCGTCAGTTACCTTACCAGCTATCTAACTGGCAACTTTATCAGTTACATAACTAGTTATTTTAACATGTACGAGTGCTAATTGACCTCAAATAGTCAGCTAAAAAGACATATCATAGGCAGTCCAATAACCGATAGCTTGTAAACAAACCTTTCTTCGACAACTCTCCAATGGATTGCTTATGGTGGTTAAAGCAACTACTTTCTAAAATGCAGTACAAAATAAACGTTTAAAGTGACTTCACTATAGGTTACTAAGAGACACTAAAGTGACTATTGATTTCATGCTATGTATGCTTAAGCAAAAAGAAAATAAACTGTATGAGAATTATATCAACAAAATTTGTATAAAACCAGTTTGAACGTATTACGCACAATATGTTTAAAGTGACTACTCTCCAGATTACTTAGAGACACTTAAGTGACAATTGTCTTCACGCTAGATTACCTGGGATGTATAAAGTAACCAATTATCTTATCTCTGCACTACAAAGAGCACATACTGGTCAAATGATCAAAATATATAAATTGGAGTCAGCCAAGTGATAAGACATTTGTGACGATTACTGTATATAAGGGATACATTGACTTAACTGCTGGGATGTTATTTAAATACATACAAAGGTTTTTTACTATCACAAGGTAAATTAAGTCATAGTGGGCACATTTATATAAAAAAACTTAGTTTTTGGAACACATTTTCCCCATTTTAGGAATTTCGGTATTTGAAAATAAAAATTGGCAAAAATTATAATACAGTGAGGCCTCGATTATCCGTGATTCGATTAACCGGCAACATCAATTATCCGGGAAAGAAAAAGATAATGTTTTTGGATCGATTTAAATTTGTTTGCATCGATTAACCGTAATTACCTCTATTATCCGGGTTTATAATTTTTTTCGATTGTTTTTGAACAATCTAACGCAATGTGAATAAAACGAAAAAGGGGAATTCCCTCGATCGATTTGTAAGGCCAACATTTTTTGATATTGTGCCATCGATTTTTCTATAGCTTTTGGCGTAAGGAGTGTTAGACATTATAAAAAACAAAGTGATTCTGTTATTGGCTTTGGAAACCGAAAATCTTTAAAAACTGCTAAAAATCAAAGGAAGGAACGATTTAAAGGAACTCCAATTTCTGGCTTAACAGTGAAGGAAAATGTAAAATATTCCACTCAAAATTTAAGAAAAAAAACTACATTGTATTCACAAACTTAATGCTGCAGGAAAAAAATATTCAGCTGATTAGCTGCCACAATTTTTGTGGAAAAATTAAATGAATTCAAATCAATGAAAAAACTCTCCAATGAGATAATGGAGAATGGAATGTGTTTACTTGAGAGAAGTTTGGCTTGTCATAATGAAAATTTCATATAATGACACAAGGGACTAACCTCATTATTTTGTGTTAATGCTGCTGGTACACACAAGTGTGAAGCATTAGTTATTGGAAAGAGCTTTAAAAAATGTCCATGAGAATGGTTTAACAATAACTGAATTTTAAGAAAATCGATCTAAAATATGATAGTAAAATCATTCTACCATTGGACAACATCCAGACGTGCAGGATTTCAATGCTGAAAACGTTATTGTGACATTTTTTCAACCAAATTGGACGACTTTGATCTAACCGATGGATTAGTGTGCAATATGGAGATTTAAATTTCATTATCGAAAAACTGTCATTATTAAAAAACTACTAAAAATTAGTACTCAATTAACCGGGAAAATTTATTATCCAGAATGCTCCCGGTCCCGAGCATTACGGATAATCGAGGTCTCACTGTAATATAAGCTTCAAATTTTGTTTTGATATCTTTTTACCGTTAAAATTTTACATTAATTAAAATTTTATACATATTTTTCTTCATGGTAAATCATTCCGAAAAATTTAAAATTTATACATTAACTAATGTACCTATGCATTTTATTATTTAAAAAAGGATTTTCTTTTCTTATTAAGAAATGACTGCGTTGTAAAACGATTTAAATAACTATCCAAAACAGGCTGATAATATTGTTCAAAAAGACCTACCATTATTTATTAAATTTTTTTATGGTTTTATATTAAACTATAGTACTATTTTAAAGTTATTAATGATTTTATTTAAAGCTCTTTAAAATTCCTTCTTAATTGTAGTTAGTATTAAAATACAATTCGCCTCTAGCCTAGACACCCACTATTCACTATACAACAAAATACAAAGCGAACTTTAATCTGGCAACTTGAGCATCCAATTCCGGGAATTTACTTTACTCCATGATAGTGTTGGTGTTCACTCAACTCAATAACGTTAAAATTAAATGAGCTTAAAAAGCGCTCTCACTTATACTCACACAAATACAGATGATGGCATTTAACATACACTTGCAGAGATTTAAATTCAAATTTGGCATGATTTGCAGACGGAAAAAATGGCGCTTAAGAATACATTATACAAAATAGACTTTACGATTTATTGGCACTATTAACTAGTTAAAAAGGTATTTTAATATTTTTCAATAAATAAATCATTGTATATCTTTTTTACACATTACTGCTGTTTACTAGTTTTTATTTGGTAGAAATTTCCAGGAACTCGGACTCAAACTTGCAATTGGTACACAGATTTCAAAGTGAAAACAACGTGCGCTTGAAGCAGCTACAAAAAAGACCAGTCACAAATTCCTGGAAAAATCTTCAGTATCATAAATTGCATATAATAATAAATTTGAGTAGTAAAGTAAAAAAAAAACAGCAACTTGTTTCCCAGAATCATGTCATTTTGTATAAATGCTGAAATGTGCTCATATGTGCGCACATTGTTTGAACATCCCTCCAAGTGGTATGAGTCGTATCAGGAAAATGGTACCAAATACATTAAAAGTCGCAAGAAACTAGAGGAGCAATTGCAACAGCAATTAAATGCCTGTGCGGGAGAGGTAAGATTGTAGATAACATATATAGTTTTTCTTAAATTTATGTCTTTTTTTTTTTAACAGATTTTCTTGTGCGGCATACCAGCTGAGACCAGAGCGGAAAAAATAGCCGAAGTGGCCTCTCTACTGGGAGAAGTATATATTTTACGTTTTAAGGTTCACTTCTCGGGAGCTTCTAGAGGTTTTGCTTATCTGCAATATATAGATCCAAATCAAATGCCTTTGGCTTTAGAAAAGTAAGTTTTTTTTTTTCGACTTTCTTTTATATTAAAAATTATCTAGAAATTATTGTTTTAGATTGCCCCAGTTTTTTCGTGAACTAAAATTACCCACGATCAAGGTGTGTGAGTCGCGCAATAGCTCTAAGCTTTTGCTACGCAAAACCCACGACATGACCCCCTTGACGGTTTTCGAAACCTTAAAGAAATTAATTAATTTTGATAAATTAGTGGGTCATGAAATATTTCCCGGCTATTTTGAATATCAAATAGTTTTCAAATGCAATGAGGAGGCGGTACATGCCCGACGTGAGCTTCTAAAATCGATTTTAAAATTTGGTCCCAAGGCGGTTATAGTTTGGGATACATCATTCAGATATAATGTAATAAAAACCCCTTTTAATGGTAATTTTAGTCAAAACAATGGAAGATTTTATAAACAATTTGAGTGCCCGACTCAACAACCTCAACAAATTATGATGAAAAATACGGCAGCATTTGAGTTTCAAACAAATTTTGAACAACAGCATATTGCGTCAGCAAATGTTTTAAATAATTTTGCAAATTTGAAATTGCATTGAAAATTAATTTAGTTTTAAATTAAAAAAAAAAAATAATTTTAAAATGTTTTCATTAGTGTTTAAAGTTATGTTGAAATTATCACTTGAAACTGTTTAATTATCCCTTGTATGTGTAGTTTTTTTGTTTTTTCTTTTTTAATTTTTCTTTAATTTGTATTCAATATTATGAAGTATTTTGCTAAATCAAAAAATCGTGCCTGAATAATAGTAATGAAATTCTTAAGATTTAAATTGAAATAAATATATGTATCTAATATTGATATAATTTTAAAATGCGTGTTCTAATTTAAACATTTTAAAACAAAACACTAGAAACACTGGTGCTATAGATTGAAACAGACCTTCACCATGAGGGTATATATAAGTTTGTCATTCCGTTTGTAATTTCTACATTTTTCATTTTCAAGTCTATCGGGAGTTCTTCCGGCTCTTATTTAAAATCGACACAATCGACCCACAAATTACTGAGATATAAGGAAAAAACCAGAACAACCTCGACCTTTATCTATATCTGGATTACTAAGTCATAAATTTAGACAATATGGATATCCAATAATAGATATTTCAAAGACCTTTGCATCGGCGTATATAAGTCCAAAGTAAGTCGGACCTACAATGGTCAAAATCGGGAAAATTATTTTTTCACCAAAAAAATTTTTTTGTTGTAAAATTTTTTTCACAAATAAATAATTTTTTTTTTTTTTAAATTAAAAAATTAAAAAGTAAATTAGAAAAAAAAAAAAATGTTGTCCTAAAATTTTTTTTATAAATAGAACTTCAAAAATTAAAATATCTGTGTATTTTTGTATTTATTAAGTTAACGTATGCGGAATGAAATTGCAACAAAACAGAAAACACTATATTTTGTTCCAACATTAAAACAAATAACATATAAAAGCTTTATAAAATAGCCCATTGTATTGATTTAATGTTTGCACTTCTTTGAGCTCCTATTTGAGTCTTATGGTCTTATTTTTCTCGATTTTTATTTTAAATAATCTACAAAAACTCTTCTATTTAAAAAAGTTCCAAAAACTCTAAAATTAATTTTAATTTAAAAAAATTGGGACATTTTTTCACATTAGAAAGTCTGGAATTTGAAGGGTGTTGGAAAACACCATAATCATCAGGGCATGACAATTGGATGATGGCACAGTTAAGAAGAACTTTCGTTTTTAAAAAATAATCTCTGATGTTTCTCTTTATGAAATGATTAATTTGGTGTACACATTTCATAATACATATATTAATTAGAATTGATGGTCAAATCAAATTCCAAGAAAGTCAAAATTTTCAATTTACATCTGATTGATAAAGATCCATATATATTTTTTTAGAAAAAAGATTATGTTCTACTTTGCACATCATAAAATAATAGGTTTATTTACTTCCAAAAAAGTCCACCACTCTGCCTTTCTCTGCCACTTGATGTAAAATTTAATAATTTGTTCCCGATTAAAATAAATAAAATATGGAAAAAATTACAAATGTTTTTCCAAGGTAGTTGAAATAACTAAAAGCCAGATTTTTAAATGGGGTTTTAAAGTATTAAAGCAAAACATAACGTAATTCAAAATAAGTCCTAAAATACTAATAGCTCATGTACTTTTTCTTTGGCCAGTGTCAAATTTGTGTTGCAATTTCATTCCGCATACGTCAATATTATAGGAAAACATGTGTGTTACACCACTTCTGCATTTATGATATTTTGGTACAATTAAAAATAATAAACAAGTTACACCATTTTAAGACAAGTTTATTAAGGAATCAAGCTAAATACATAGTACAATTGCTATTCATCTTCTGTCTTATCATAACACACCTCATCCCTAGCACTGTTGGATCAATTCAGTTTTTTTTTTTTAATAAAAAGCGCGATGTTATGTTATGGTCCCTGACTGCCTTCTTTTAACACTGACTTCTTTAAAGAAGACATCTTCATTGTTAGAATACTTGTAAAAACTTGAAAATTATGGAATCTTTGCCACTGAACTTACAACCACTCCATCTTGGTGTTACTAACCGAAATTTTTCAGTTGGTTATATTTTTTCCAGCGATTTAGAAGAGAAAAAGTCACTTGCACTCATTCGTATTATCTTCAATGGAAGCCTTTTTCGAGACGTTTTTAATACTTCGTACCAATTTTCTGGAATGTATATTTATTTGAAGTTTTTTTTTTTTTTTTTTTTTTTCTATTACACCATCTTTGTTACATGGTAAATATCAAAAATGTGTGGTATATTTCTTCAATAGTAAAGTGCGGCTGAGATACAACATGCTGACATAACAACGACATCTTTACATTTCTATTCTGTCCCAAACATTGGTCAAAATACATAATGCAAAAGTGGTATATTCAACTTACACCACTTTTGCTCTAGTACTTTGTTATATTATGTTCTGTGCAAAAACTTTTTTTTTCAGCTCCATCTGCTTTTAAGTGGCTTACTCCACTTTTGTATTGATAGTTAGTAATGTAATGAATGTATGTAACACCAGAACAGCAACCAACAAAAATTGTGGGTTACACCTCTTTTGCGCTGATGGCCTCATAAAATAGTATTAACAATGTTTATTTAATTTGTATATTTAAATATTTAAATTTAATATCCTTAATTTTAAAATACCAAGTATATTTTGGTAATTGCGAAAATTTATTTTGTTTTTGTAATACAATCAGAAGATGCTTGTATTTTTACCTAGATTGGTGTTATATAAATTCTAGTTAACAAAATATTGTCTAAATTAAATATTTGTAATTACTTTTGTGTTCCTAAACTTTAAAAGGGCGTTATTGCCTATTTTTTTTTAGTGAATTAATAAATAAAAAATTAATTAATTAATATAATTCGATTTTTTTAACTTTTTGTTAGGTTTGATGCATGTAATTTTAATACCGGTATAAATACCGATATATTAGTTTCATACCGTTACCGATACCGAAATAATAATAAAATTAATACCGATACCGTTACCGATATCGATACCGTTATTCGTTTCGGTTGCCAACCTTGTTTGTAACACATAAAAATATTTGTTGCAGATTATAGAAACGAGAGCATTTTGTTCAAAATTTGTAAGTACTATATTAGTCAAGCTTAGTTTTGTAAAAAAAAATGTATATGCTGTTTTGTTTATCAGACATACAGCATAAAAGGATTCAATTTTCTACAGAAGTCGTTGTATGGAGTGTTCAGTCTCCTAGCATGCGCACCAATGACAGATATACATATACCCTTCAAAATGACATATAAGTCATTTAAAACAAAACCACGTTCAAAAGATACGCCGTCTATTGTAAATAACGCATTTTTAAGTCTCGCACCCAATATTATCTGGGTCCTCATAATATTATATGATGATCTAGCTATGTCCGACCGTCTGTCTGTTGAAAACACGATATGGGCCAAACGAAAGCAGCTAGCTGGTTCCTGATATCAGATTGAAAGAAAATAGGTTTCGAAAATTTTAAATAAAATTCGAAGTAGATTAAATTTCAAAAAAAAACAACAAAAAAAAAAATGGAAAAACTCGTTTCGTTGCATTTGCATGATTCCCGTTCCATGGTTATCATTCGTCGATTTGACTCAGTTGCAGTTGAATTTTTTTTAGAAAGTGACACATTACTAAAACTCGGACTTTAAAAACTAGTAAAAGGGTCGCATTAATGTATATACAAATTAATGTTTTTGTATAGATGGGGGATGTGTTATATAAATATTCCTTTACTTTTTGGAGTACGTTTCTAAATACATATGTATGTTTAACTTCTAAAAGATGCCATAATAATATCAACAACAATCAAAAACCTCTGAAAAAAAAACAAGAACAGCATAAAAGAAAACTCTCAAGAATAATACTTCATAGAAAATACATATTATGTAAATTTTCACACCGTGTCCGTGTGGAATTTGAAAACTAAAATATTAAAGTTTTTTTCTCTCAATATTGACTACTTAAATCTATTAGACCTCTCAACCGGAATTTTAGGTTTCAAACAAAATATTATATGAGTATATGGTCAGCACTTATAGCCACTGGGAGCCGAACGAGATAAACTATTCAGATGTACACAACACGAATGTGATCCAAACATTTTAAAATTGTAAAAAGTTAAGGAAATGTAGATTGAGCATCAGAATATTTCGGTTTAAAAATACAACTAACAGTAATTAAATGAGAGCAAATGATTCTTAGCTGAATAAGTATTTTAGCCAATAGTAAGAACGAACATTATGTGACCTTTAATTTGAACCAGCTCATATTTACTGTTCGTGTTATGTTCTCATTATATTTAAATCAAATATTAATTTTTATTTTAATTAATTCTCTAACCAGAAAGTACTTAGACTAAAAACTTCCCCATTAAAATTTTTTTACACTTCTGGGTTAGTCTCTAACTCGATTTATAAGTATCTATCTATACATACATTTTCATTATAAAGTTTAGCCTTACGAAACGGTAGCTTAGTAGGCTACGCAAATTTAGTATTTGCACAATTTGCGTTTATGGAAACAGTGTATTTTTTATTTTCCAAAATTCTTACAACATCCATACTACATTGAATTATAGTGGGGAAAACTTTGCTATTTTTTGCTGTTGTTTGAGAATAATCCACAATTTTACTTTGAAGCTGACAAGTGGAACAGGAGTTTCAACAAGAAGATGTATATCATAACATGCACCATTATAATGCATGTATTACAACCAGAAATACTAGTACTATAGTACTAACATAGATACGTGCATATTTTTTTTGACAAATTGTAAATGAATTTGAATTTTATAAGCGATAAATAGAAATTTGGAAAAAGAAACTCAACAGCAAGACGAATATAAAGACGGTTATATAACACTATGCAGAGGTTCTCATGTAGCAATTATAGTTTGGTCGATCACTTCGTTTAGTACTTTTCTTAATTAGCAAATGTAGTAAAATAGCGATAATCTTAAAGTTACAACTACAAAAAGTCATATGTTTATTGATTTGAAATTGGTTTTAAAATAGTGTTCTTTATTTAAAAGATATGTGTTTTACCTTTCAAACAGAAGAGACTTTGAAAATTCGTTGAAAAATCGATGTTTTGATCGTGAAGCAGACCTTTTAATCGAATTACTGGAATCACTTCAGAAATGTAATCAAGAGCAGACATCGTTTTTCTGAGAAAGTGTGGTTCAGAATATCCCAATATTTTATCATTCATACTAAAATCAACTCGTTCAAATTTCGTTTTTTTTTTCTTTTTAATTTTAACATTCCAATTTTTAATTAAGTTTAAAAGGTTTAGGTCGACAACTTAAATAATTTTTAGACATTTTTAATTCATTATGCATATATTTTATTTTCTTTACTCATCTCTGCTGTTTGTGACATCTATAGGGAGAAACTAGAAAGATGAAGTCAAACAAAGTGTGTATATATATTAGTAAGTTTGTATGTAGATGAATGCATAAAGCTTTTACCGTTATTTAATAAAGTAAACACTTTGTCTCTATCGTAGTACCGGTATCAAGTGAGCAAAGGTGGGTCGAGTTAAAATTTTAAGACAAAAGTGCGACAATTTCTTGAATGTTGCATTCTATTAGCCTCTGTGAGCGATAAAATGAGCAAGAAATTATTTTATATTCAGCCTTATCGTGTAAGGCGTTAGCGTTTTACGCCATCGTAATATATTAAAGATAAAGTGCAACAAGTTTCTTTAATCTGAACTAGAACTGAACTAGAACTGAACTAGAACTAGAACTGAACTAGAACTGAACTAGAACTGAACTAGAACTGAACTAGAACTGAACTAGAACTGAACTAGAACTGAACTAGAACTGAACTAGAACTGAACTAGAACTGAACTAGAACTGAACTAGAACTGAACTAGAACTGAACTAGAACTGAACTAGAACTGAACTAGAACTGAACTAGAACTGAACTAGAACTGAACTAGAACTGAACTAGAACTGAACTAGAACTGAACTAGAACTGAACTAGAACTGAACTAGAACTGAACTAGAACTGAACTAGAACTGAACTAGAACTGAACTAGAACTGAACTAGAACTGAACTAGAACTGAACTAGAACTGAACTAGAACTGAACTAGAACTGAACTAGAACTGAACTAGAACTGAACTAGAACTGAACTAGAACTGAACTAGAACTGAACTAGAACTGAACTAGAACTGAACTAGAACTAGAACTAGAACTGAACTAGAACTGAACTAGAACTGAACTAGAACTGAACTAGAACTGAACTAGAACTAGAACTGAACTAGAACTGAAATAGAACTGAACTAGAACTGAACTAGAACTGAACTAGAACTGAACTAGAACTGAACTAGAACTGAACTAGAACTAGAACTGAACTAGAACTGAACTAGAACTGAACTAGAACTGAACTAGAACTGAACTAGAACTGAACTAGAACTGAACTAGAACTGAACTAGAACTGAACTAGAACTGAACTAGAACTGAACTAGAACTGAACTAGAACTGAACTAGAACTGAACTAGAACTGAACTAGAACTAGAACTGAACTAGAACTGAACTAGAACTGAACTAGAACTGAACTAGAACTGAACTAGAACTGAACTAGAACTGAACTAGAACTAGAACTGAACTAGAACTGAACTAGAACTGAACTAGAACTGAACTAGAACTGAACTAGAACTGAACTAGAACTGAACTAGAACTGAACTAGAACTGAACTAGAACTGAACTAGAACTGAACTAGAACTGAACTAGAACTGAACTAGAACTGAACTAGAACTGAACTAGAACTGAACTAGAACTGAACTAGAACTGAACTAGAACTGAACTAGAACTGAACTAGAACTGAACTAGAACTGAACTAGAACTGAACTAGAACTGAACTAGAACTGAACTAGAACTGAACTAGAACTGAACTAGAACTGAACTAGAACTGAACTAGAACTGAACTAGAACTGAACTAGAACTGAACTAGAACTGAACTAGAACTGAACTAAAACTGAACTAAAACTGAACTAGAACTGAACTAGAACTGAACTAGAACTGAACTAGAACTGAACTAGAACTGAACTAGAACTGAACTAGAACTGAACTAGAACTGAACTAGAACTGAACTAGAACTGAACTAGAACTGAACTAGAACTGAACTAGAACTGAACTAGAACTGAACTAGAACTGAACTAGAACTGAACTAGAACTGAACTAGAACTGAACTAGAACTGAACTAGCACTGAACTAGAACTGAACTAGAACTGAACTAGAACTGAACTAGCACTGAACTAGAACTGAACTAGAACTGAACTAGAACTGAACTGGAACTTATTGGTCAATTGAACTGGTTGTCTCTCGTTGTCATTAGAATTTTCTAGAATCCTTGAATTTTTAGAATTAATATTTAAATATCTGTTGTTAATAATTTCAAATTTAACCTCGTATATCATAGTAACATTTTGTTTACATAACCTTTCGCAAGAAGTTAAATGTGTCATAGATGTTATTTTAATTTATTACGTTTCTGCGTTTTTTTGCAAATGTGTAAAAATTGTACATGTTATTATGAACGCAGTAGAGTGTTAGAAAGGAGGAGAGAAGGCACATAAGAAATCCTTATGCCGCACTATGAGTGTCAGAGAAAAGTGAAACATACTCAACTCAACATTTGTTTTAATTAATACAAGATGATTATGAAAAGGATTCAGTTGAAATTATATTCACTAATACACACATTTCAAAGTAATTATGCGGCATTAAATTATTGACAAACAAAAATCTTAATTGAATTAAAATTTTACAATGAATTAAGCATAATGTAGAAGATGACATATATTTTGAATTAATAAATACTTATACAAATAATGTTATATAAGTGATTTTAAATTGAATATGTATGTATTTAAAATTGAAAGTTAAATTAAAGAGATGTAATAGTTACATACACAGAAAATAAAAATTCTTAATTGGAATGAAACTTTTTTCATTCAGTATAAGAACAAAAAAAAAAAAAAAACAAGATTATACTATTTATGAAATTATTTATAAATGTTATGAATTGAAAATCAATGAAATCGAATCATACTATTTATGTTGAAACTTTTTTCTGTGTAGGATATACATATATAAGTGAATTTTAAAATTTGTATATAAAAAATTAGCAAAATACAGCTGAAATTTCTACGGGAGAAAATATTACTTTAATACTTAAATTAGGGATTAGGTTATAGAATTTTGTTTGGCAAATTTTATGTAGTTTATATAAATTTCTTATTCAGTATTTAATTTATTTATTTGACACATTTGTGAATATTACATACATAATTTCTATGTATAAAAAATGTTCAGTGAACTTTTATAATGATGAGTTTTGCCTCGTATATTTTTTATAGTTTTCAGCAATATCTTAAAGATATTTAACATTTTATTGTGTAAAATTCTTTTATATACTTTTCTGTTCTGCCTTCCTGGTTGACTGTATGTGCCTGTGTTTGTTTGTTTGATTGCTAACAAATGTGTGTATTAGGGTGTCCATTATTTTGAAATTTTTGGAGTTTCGATGCTCCCATGTTCTCCGTCATTTAACAACCAAATGTTAAACATTTGAGGAAAATCGAATAACGTTTTTTAAATACATATTACTTCTTCGACCCAAAACTTGAAATAAAATGTAAAACCACATAGAGCGGTAACTAGAAAAAAACTCAAACTAATCACACATACTGTGTTGTTTTTGTTTTCACATAGACTGGTTTACTAATACATTCTCACCACTTAGGTTTTTGACAGCTGAGTTAGGTCTTTGACAGGAGAGTTTTCGATCCATGTGTATTTATTAAAATTTGCAGCATTTGGTTTTTAGATGACGGAGAACAATGTTAGACCTTAAGATCAATGAAAAAACAAAAAGTGCAAAATAAGGGCCACCCCTACCTATTGTGTATGTATCCAAGCTATTGCATTAAAATTCATTTATATAATTGCGTTATATCCTTAGGCAAACTCTTAGCATTAATACAACATTAATATGAGTACATACAAATACTTATAACATAAGAAAGATCCTTTGCACCTTCACGCACTCACTCACTCACCTTTGCACCTAAACACTCACACACACACACACACACAGTTTTGTTTACAAAAACACATTCATCTGCTCCTAAAACTTAGCTGTAGACAGAGAAAGTTGAAAAGCCTTAAAGTAGGCAAATGTTTTTTTTTCTTATATTAACGCAAAATACTCTTATATGAGTATGAAAAAAAAATGCGAAAAAATATTCTATTATCATTCAGTTAACTTTTGAAAGTGAGCGTTAAAAGTGGTGTTAAAGTTTAAGCAAAAAGAACTAGACGCAAAAAAACAACAACATTCAAAATATTTTTTTTTATATAATAAAAATTATGCATACATACATACATACATATGTACATATTTTGAAAGAATGTAAAAGAAAAAATTAAAAGATTTATATGCTCATGTTTAAATTGTCACCTTACAAGGAAAAGCTGTAGCAAGTAGAGGGTAAAAACTGAATTTCATTATGTAATATTTAATATTTTTTATCACGGTTTAGAAGCAGCTCACACAAAAACATACAAATATTGCATGTGTTTGTAACACATATAAGATGTATGTAATTGTATATAAGAGTAGGTATGATTTGGAAAGAATTTAAAGAAATCTTTGGAATTTTAGAGGGCCGAAACAAACAAATTCTTTAAGTATTTTCAAAGAACATACTTTTAAAATGTTTGAAGAAATTCTTAATCTAAAACATGAGATCCTGATGAAAATGAGAACAGGAATAATCTGGAGGGAATTTTGTGGTTCTGTTAAGTTTTTAAACATGTACAATATAAATTTATGGCTATTGTTAGCTATGAGGTCTGGCAACATATGGATTCCGAACCAAAAGAACTGCTCATTTTTTGAGGTTAAGAAGGAACAAAGCCAATATCGGGTACTCTGTTCCAAAGTGAAACGTATTCCAGAGATAGCGTTCTGCATCGATCAAAACAAACATTAGTTGGATGGGGCACGGTCTGGACTATAAGGTGCGTGAGGCGAAACTTCCCAACCACTTCATTCTAAATACTTTTTAATAGGTATTGCAACATTTGGCCGAACGTTGTCACGGTTTCATGTCTGGACACATATTCTGCACGTTTTCAGCCAATGCTGCTTCAAATGAATCTTTTGCGTTCGTTACAGGTTCCCTGTGATGGAATGGTCAGATTTCAGCAGCTCATAATCCTTTTGCTTCCACCAAATACAGAGAATTACCTTACCGATATGGATATTTGGCTTTGGTGTCGATTCGGTTGGTTGGACAAAAATAATCTCTTATATAGCTTTCAAACACTATAGAGCTTTCTGAGTTTGTTCACGTTACAGAGTAGTCAATGTAAACAAAAGCTTGTTCACGTTATGCGGTGTTCACGTTAGACGGTGTTCACGTTACCGCGAGTGCACTGTATAAGTTATTAAAAACAAACAAAAACCTTCTTCAAAAGATACGCCATCTATCGAAAATCCGCTTACGGTTTCGGGGACACCGTTCCATAAATAGTCTTTCTGAGCTCTCGAATATGAGGCTTGAGGGCATTAATGCTTTTATAAGGAGTAGTAATTGGTTAAAAAGACCAGACATGGGAATCTCTCTAGAGTAACCTAATAACCGCTATCTTATTGATACGCAATTTTTTTGGAAATCTCCTTCTCTCTTTCTTGAACATCTTCTTCTTAACTTTTCAATCTTCGAATTCTCTGTTTTTATTTCTATCTGCCCCTCTTTCTATCTAACTTTTTACTTTCAGGTAACACAAAGGGACCATTGCTTGGACCCACATGAGCTGTTCCTGTATTCATCAATTTCGCGGCTGCCTGTAAACCCAACCTATTTATTTGTTAAATTTTCCATTTTAAAAGTATTTAAATCTTATTTGAACAAATTAAAAATTTTCGATTCCGAACATACAATTTGGAAAAGAAGTGGAACATTTTCTGACATTTTATTTACTTAATTTGATCTGTGAATTTTAACATTTAATTTGAATACAATTTGGTGACCTGTATTATACATAATTTCCAAATATGTTCGCTTGTCTACTTTTTACGTTTGCGACACATTTTTAAGGAGCTTACATGAAATTGTTAAGATTGGAAATTTAATAAATTTTATATTAGATGATCTAATCTTTTTAGGCTTGAAAAGTGCCAAAGGTTGTACATAACATCAGAGTTTTTTTCACATGTATATCACATCGCCTTAATTTGAATATCAAAGTATGAATGTGATTATAATTTAAACATATAACACTGTTATATTTTTATAGTCAACATTACACCGTGTATGCTTTATGTTTATTTTGCGAAATAGAATAAAAAGTAAATTATTTTTAGAATAATTTAAAATTGTAATGCTTTAAAAATACATAAAAACCGCTGAAATCTTTCTCATGAGACCCCAATTTCATGTGAAAACCAGGCAGCAGGATTTGTTGTGGAATATATATGTAAATGTTATATCTTCGGAAATCATGTACATAGAGAGTTATTGCAGGGTTCTGTCATTAACATACTAGGATGGTCAATAAGACCGCGAGTTTTTGAATTTCACGTATCTTAACTGAAATGGCAACACTGCTCCTGTCAACAGGTCAGTTGACTCCTGTCAAAATTTGAACAAGCTGCGTTATCTTTTACCTCGTGACTTGAGGAGAAATTGGAAAATGGTGAATTTCGTCTGCTCATTAACCATTATTTTTTTGCGGAATAAAAACATCACTCAAATAAAGGCTAAGCTTGATAAATACTATGGGAACTCTGCATCAACAATTTCAATGGTACTGAATTTCGTTGTGGCCGTATAACCACTCCCTTCCCGACTGATTATTTCTTGATGTAAAACCTGATGAAATGTCTCGGCGGAAAGAGATTTGAAGTTTTGATTTCCATTAAAAATTTAAACAATTTTATTTGTTTTTTAACAACATTTATTCATTATAAGTTTTTATTTACTTTAATTTGTGCATTTTAAAGGACTCATACAATAAATTTTTTAGTTAAGTGTTTGGTTTCACCAATTTTTTGATACTGACTTCTTATTTCAAAGATATATTACAAGAGATTAAAAAACACGATCGAGCATGTAAAAACATAATCTATCATGTCTTCATCATACTTACGCAATGTGCGTAAGTAATAAATACAAATGACAAATGTAAGTAGCTACATGTGTGTATGCATTTACATTAGAGACCCCGTGATTTTTGAAGAACGTCGTTATCAGTGAACGTGATTTATAAATCACTGTTCTTTTAAACAGTGACAGTGATTACGTTTAAAAATATCTTTAAAAAACATAGGAAAATAACAGAATTAAGCAAAGACAAACAAATTTTAATCCCCTGTC
The DNA here is from genome assembly GCA_942486065.2 of Calliphora vomitoria. Lineage (NCBI taxonomy): Eukaryota > Metazoa > Arthropoda > Insecta > Diptera > Calliphoridae > Calliphora > Calliphora vomitoria. The sequence continues at coordinate 26,617,235 of OW818031.2, read as the reverse complement.
TATACTGGACATTTGTTGTCAAGACAAAGCTGTCTAAGCAAAAGCACTAACAATTTTGTCATAACGAAGCAAAAATACTAATAAATGGAGACTATACCTGATAATTTTTTTATCTTGACAATCATTTTGACGTTTATCATGATACAAATTTATCAGGTATAGACAAGGGGTAAGAGAACTGATATGGGCTTTTCCATTATGGCGTGATGTGACATTTGTACGGCAAAATGTTAAAAAAGTAATGAAAAAGTCAAATTTGTAAAAAGTTTTTTTTTATATTTGTGAAGTAATTAATTACCACTTTATTCGGAAAAAATATTGCAACAATTGACTTTAAGGAGTTGAAAATATTAGCAAAGATTACCCTATATATAAAACTTATTTATAGCGAAATTTGATTTGAATTGATTAACTTAAAATTTGTCGGTCTGGTTGGACTTTTCGCAGGGAATATCCATATGTTACTTAACATGGGGCGGATTTCATGGATTTATAAATAAAATTATGCGCCTAAAATGTTTGCAAGAGATTTGTTAAACAAAATAGTTACTAAACAGTTATTATCTTAGCCATTTATTAGCTGTTGTCATGATTACATCAGATAAGTTGATAGCACATGTGGGTGTTTTTGAAAACCTATTTCAACCAATACAAATATCTCTAAATCTCTATAAGGATTCCGATTACAATAACACTATAGGGTAGGAAATTGAAAACTTATGCTTATATGTATACTGTAATCACTTATGGTGAAGGGTATAAAAAGTCAATTGTACCAACTCAAGAATGTAGGATATAAAACTTTACTTCTCTTGAGGCTTTTTACTTTTTATTATCTTTTAATTTACAAATTATGTTTGTTTAATTTAAACTTACCTTTATATTTTATGTTGATTTTACTTGCCATTCAATTATTAGTTCTGCGGCAGAATTGGAAGACAAAGGCACAGCTACAGCTGCGGTCAACACAAAATCTCCATGAAGAAGATGCAAAAATTCACTTTAACACTTTTCCCAATAATTCTTACAATAACACACAATATAAATATTATATTTTATACAAATCACATATTTCAACAATTTCATAGTTTTAAAACATAAATTTGCATTAAATTAACAAAAATCAAAAAATTACACACGGCCGCCACTTGTTTAATAATAAACAAAACCAAGAAGAAGCAAATAAACAGAGAATTTTGGTGAGAGATTTTTTAATGAACAAACTAACAACAACAACCATGAATGTAAGAAAATAACAACAACAACAAATGGAATGCAACTTTTTTGCATTTAACTTTGCATACAATTTTCTCTACATTTTTTATATTTTTCATTAACAAAATTATGATTTTATTAAATATTTATGTTAAATTTGATGTTATTGTTCATATTTGTTAATTTTTTTACACAACAACTTATAAATATGATAAATAAACTTCCTTTATTGGCTGCTATCAATTTGATCGTACGAAAACTGAAATGAACTGAAAGCAAAACAAAAGGAAGGAAACAGAATTGACAAAAACAGAGATGTTAAATGATAATTTGATGGGGACAGTGGAGCCATCTGGTTGTGAAATTGTGGATTTAAATAATGGTTATGGAAAATGATATAAGATTTAAATAAATTAAAAACGGTTTATTTGATAGTATTTGAAGAATGGAAATAGAAATAAACTTATATTATCATTATTTTTGAATTTTTTATAGTAAATACATAATTAACGTATATATACATACATAATTATGGGTTTTTATAATTTTCTTAGTGGTCGCAAACAAGCTTGTATATTTTAGCTTATTATTCTATTTTCATTGGAATAAATTATTCTATTTCCATTCGAATAAAATTTATTATATATTAGACTTGGGTAGTTCATGTACGAACTAGTTCAATTGAACGATTCATTTTATTGAGCTAAATGAACTACTTAAAATTTTCGCTGTAGCTTGTTGACATACAATTTTTATTGTAATTCAACCTGATTCCAAATATTACACCCAATGATTTCTTTATTCCTTCATACAAAACATCAATTGAATGAAGCTGTAGGTCACGTAGGTCGTTTCAAATCAAAAAAAGAGCGATTGAACTAGATGAGCTACCTAGTTAATTTTTAAATTATGAATAGGGTTTGGGGTACGGGAATTCCCGGGATTTCCCGTAAAATTATTGTCGGAAATTCCCGAGAATTTTAATATTTTTTCCGGAAAAACGGGAAATTTAAAAATAATTAATAAAACTTTAATAGATTTAAACATAACATCTTTGTTTAATGAAGGAATTGTTCCATATTTAAAAATATTAGTAGAGGTTTTAAACCCCATTAAGGATACAGTAGAAGCATTAAGCCGAAATGAACACTCTTTAAGAGTTTTCTCGCTGGCTGAAAACTTTGCCACTAAAATAAGAATTAATTTTTAATGAAATTACTCAATTTTGTAAAATAATTTTCTTTTTTAATTATTTTTCTAGACCATTTCCAATTGTATTTCAGAAGTTTCTAATTATATTTCAGAATTTCAGAAATTTCCAATTATATTTCAGAATATCCAAAATGAATTTCAGAAATTTCCAATTATATTTCAGAATTTTCTAATTGAATTTCAGAATATTCCAATTATATTTCAGAATTTTCTAATTGAATTTCAGTAGTTTCCATTTGTATTTCAGAAAATTATAACTGCAATACAAATGGAAATTTCTGAAATACAAACTAAAATTTCTGAAAAACAATTGGAAAATTTTGAAATACAATTAGAACTTTTTAAGTATAAATTAATAAGTCTGAAATACATATGGAAATTTCTGAAATAAAATTGGAAAATTCTGATATACAATTAGACATTTCTAAAATACAAATGGAAACTTCTGAAATATAATTGAAATATTCTGAAATATAATTATAAATTTCTGAAATTCAATTGGAAATATCTGAACTACAATTAGAAACCTTTGAAATACAATTGGAAATGGTGTAGTTGTAAAAAAAATCCTGGGATTCCCGGGAAATTAAATTTTTAATTCCCATAAATAAAATTATCCGGGAAACCCAAAACTTAAATGAGCGGTCATTGAATTGAACTATAACACACAAGTCTATTACAGATTGTCAAAAAAGGTTATAATTTTCTTCAATCGAAATTATAAATAGTTTAATAACGGAAATTTGGTGTAGTTTTTAAGAATACATATAACGTTATATGCTTTTGACATCGATATTTTAATGATGTTATCTTACGTTCAGTACTTTCTATAAATCATGTGTGTTTCATTTCCTTATTCTTAGTTCATTATTATAGAAAATTCAAAAAGTGCTCCCTTAATACCAGTAAGCCCCTTATTCTTGATTCTTTCTTTACTCAGAATCATATCAGCCAACTATAAAATAATTTAATATATTAAAAAAGTACCATTAGAAGAAAAAGTACCAATTTTATTGTTTACTCTTGAACTTACGGCAAGTTTGAAATTTCAAAGTACTTTTCTGATTGTAGGTTCAGTATTATAGAATATTCAAAAAGTACAATTTGAAGAACGATAAGGTATCATTAGTTTTCCTTTGTTGGTACTATTGTATAATACTATTAAGCCTTCTATCCTTGATTCTATCTTTACTCAGAATCATAACAGCCAACTATTATGTATATAAGTTAAATAATTTAATATATTACAAAGTATCATTAGATGAAAAAGTAAAAATTTGCCTTTTTCCTCTTAAACACCCGTCAAGTATGAAATTTACTCTATTTTGTCTGAAAAAATGTGTTTTAAAAAAGTACCAAACCGTTTACCCGGATACGATCCAGTGCATGTAAGTTAATTTTTGTTCGACTATAGAAACAAGTGTTTAAAATTGTTTTCAATATTGGCTTAATAATTTTTAATAAAATGTATTTTCCTCATTTTTACCCCTAAAGGTTTCGAATTTCCAAAAAGTACCAAATTTATATTTGGTATGTTTTGATAAGCAAATAATATTATTTTTATTGGTTTACCAATAATCAAAATATGTTTCTCGGGTTCGAAAAAGTTTCAAACATCTGTCCGCTAATTTTTTAATTATATAAAAAAACATTTTAAAATTCGTTTGTAAAATATTGTATTGAGAAACATTTTTAGAATTCAATGAATTTTTATGGGAAAAATTAAAATTTGCAATTCTTCATACAATTTTCTTAAGTTCAAATTGTTGCTTTTATAAAATTGTATTATAAAAATCATTCCCTAAATAACAAATTCAAATGTCCATTCCACACAAAACACACATTACGCCCAGGTGGCACTCCATTATTATCAACTTAGCCACTTGACATCCCTGCATTTGTTGTTACTTTTATTATTCTAATTTCCCTTTACTCCCTTTAGTTCGTGATTTTATTTCGTACGTTTAACAAGTGTTACCCGTGAAAGTACGTTAAAATTATAAAACTATCGGTTTTACGGTATTAAATAAAATAAAAGTGTTATATATATAAAAATAAATAGTTAAATTGTATGTTTATAGAGTTTTTTCAATAATAATAATAAAATTCCGTGCAGTAAATGTGTTTAAAAAAGTCAATGTAAAAAATTGCATGTCATCATATTGGCCTGTCTTGGCTGCTGCTGTTGTTGTTGTGGTTGTATGCATTAGGGCTAGTGACAAGTTGTTGCTGCAGTTTAGCAATTTGTTGTTTTTTTTTTAATTCATTGTCATTTCGTTAGTGTGTGTTGTTTTTGTCGAGACTTGATACAAGCTCATTTCCTTAAACGTAACGTAGTGTACGATGTTGTTGTAAAGTGTTTTTATTGTAAATTGTCGGTTTTCGGTTTTCGGTCGCTGTAAATGATTCAAAATATGAAATTTATTTCAATTAAAAGTAAATAAATAAAATATAGAAATTATATTCAAAGCAAATTTATTAAAAATGTATGATGAAGAAAAATATGTAGGTACATATTTAGTCTGCATAATAAGAAAGTGTTATTTTTTTTAATAATCCATAATTAAAATTAATACAATTTATAAAGAAATTACAATTGAAAAAATAGTGTGATAAATTAAAAAATTAAATTTATAAGAAAGAAAATGCATTAAAAAATTAAATTAAAAATAATAAAATTCTGATTAATATGAAATCAAAATAATTCGAAATTCAAATTTAAAATTAATACAATTTATAAAGAAATTACAATTGAAAAAATAGTGTGATAAATTAAAAAAAATAAATTCATAATAAAGAAAATACGTAAAAAATTAAATTAAAAATAATAAAATGCTGATTAATATAAAATCAAAATAATTCGAAATTCAATTTTAAAAGTATAGAAATAAAAATTTATAAAATGTAAAATCGGTAAAAACTAAAAAAATAAGAATTAAATTTATAAAAAAAAATCTCCAAATTATGCTAATACCTATTAAAAATGGCAATAATGAATTCAATTTTAAAAGTATAGAAATAAAAATTTATAAAATGAAAAATCGGTAAAAATTAAAAAAATATAAATTAAATTTATAAAAAATATAATCTCCAAATTATGCATAATACCTATTTAAAAAGGCAATAATGAATTAAACTAAATAAATAAAAATCATATAATATTAAAAATAATAACAATTTTAATATGTATCTCAACTGTATTTTTCGGTAAGTCGTTTTTTAATTAATTTTTCAATTACAATAAAATGAATATAAATATATAATATGTATAAACTCTATTTTTCAACTTAATGCCACATGCATAAAAATCCTCTTTTTAGAAAATTAAGGTTTGAAAATGTTTGTATAGGATTTCAGATAACGTTTCCAGAATTTACACGATTTTACTGATTTTTATTTCTAAATGTTTCAATCCCTAAATTAAGGTCCTAATCATATACACGATCGGAAAACAATTTTCAAAATTTTGTATGAAAATAACTTAGTTTTTTAATAATTTTTGGGTGTTTTTGAAAATCAAAATAAAATTTGTAGTGTGATTATTATAACCCTGCAGTTCATTGAACTAGTTGCGCTACGTCGAATTAGTTAGCCACTGAGAACTAGTGAATTTTCAACCCACTCGCAACGGTATTGACTGGAGAATTTAAAACGGGGATGTCATTGAAGGTGGCCGATTGGCACACTCTGCATAGCACTTCACTATTAAATTGAATAGTACGAATACTCCAGCATTTGAGAAAAATAAGAAAAATAAATTTTTCACAGAGCGTGGTTGAACACATAACCCTTCGTTTTATAGTGAAATGCGCTAATCACTAAGCCAATTAGCTCTTATTTATACTGCTATATATTTGTTGTTAAGAATTACATGTGAGTCTACGCTCAATGTTTGCTTTTTTTTCATCATCAGAGAGAACGAAAATACCAACGGCTACATTCAGCATTACATGTGGCCATTTATTTTCAAAAACTTACGACCACTATCTGACTATTGCTTATTACTGAATACTCTGGTGAAATGCAGTGCAAATTATAGCCATTTAACTGCCACTTTAGCAGCCACAACGAACTAGTTTGTTATATAAGAAGTAATATAGCTAGTGTAAGGTTTCCAATTGGTACTTTTCAAACTGCTGGGAAGGCTTACATTTTTAGTTAAAGCCACTAAATTTTGTAGCCACTTGATTAGAACCAACACGGTGTACTGACAACAAACAATAACTTAAAATTAAATGATAGCGAACGCGACACTCATTAAAAATATAATAAAATGTTATTATTATAAGCAGTAACTTTCAGCCACTTGATTACAATGAGAGCTGAGTTCTGATAACAATTTATGATTTAGGTACCTGAACGCGACATTGGTACATGAACAAAATCAAATGAAAAATTTACCAATTTTGGTTGGCATCTTTTAATTTGATTGCATTAATTTGTTGACAGATAGATTTCATTATCATTGGTTTATTTGTTGTTATAAATATGTATGTACTAAGAAGAACAAATGTAATTAAATGATTTCTGGTAAATTTTCTCATAACTTTAAATATTTTCTTTCTGTGTATATGCCCATCTCTTTTAAGTCGACTAAGCTATGCTCGTTTGTCAGTGTAAAATACGTTCACTTCCAATATACAAAAACAAAATTATTGATAATAACCCAGAATGTTTAGCATTGACCTAAGTATTATTGTTCGATAATAAAAAAATCTATTCATAATGTGGGACAACCACGAAAAGGATTATTATATTATAATTCAAGCTAGCTTTTGCTCATCTTTTATTAATAAGATTTCTTTTTTTTGAATATCTTTTATTTCAAATTGAAACTTTATCTATGCCATTCCGCTATTGAAAAGAGGTTATGAATTCAACTCTCCACATAATAAATTTTATAAATCAACAGGAAACGGAAATTAAATAAATGAATAATTTAAATCAACAACAAGAATAATGGCAAAAGCAACAACTTCTTTCTCTCCACTACTGCATGCATACTTGTATATCAAATAAATTTAATTTATATACATAACAATATTAGACACAAAAGAATAGCAGGAGAAAATAACACCTTTAAGGTGTAAACAAATTCTTGTTTTCAAATACAATATTCAATTTTATTTTATGTAGCTGATAAAACAACCAACCAACCATCCATCCATCTGACTAACACCCAAATCTCTACTCCAAAACTCAACTCCCCTCTCCAGGTTTCCCGTTTTTGTTTTGTTTTTTTTTTTTTAACTAGATTCAACAAGAATTTCCCTAAAGCATGAAAAATAACGCGTCAACATGTTCAAGTGTTCAAGTGTAAATTTAATAAGCAGCCTAAGGGACTACAAAACTCACGTTCAAATACTATTCTCTGGTACGTATAATAATACGAGTACTTCATGTTCAAAAAAGAAAAAAAACACACAGACTCACACACATGAAAAGATTTTCTATGTAGGAATGGTTTAAATCCCAGTTGGAATTTATTTATAAGATCTTAAAGGCAAAATATTATAAAGCTAAAATAGATTCAAGTCAAAATACCCCTACCCAAACATAAAGATATAATGAAAATGACTACAAACTCAGAATTGTTTAGTTAAACTTTGTTTTAAGCTTTGATGTCGATTTGCAAGTGATTTTGCAATTATATTTAAAACTGAGTTCTAAACTTGGTTTAATCAAGTTTAACTTATAACTTCTATTGTAATCGATTACAAAATCTTTTGCAGCATGATTTTCGTTAACTGTAAATAAATTTTAAATCTTTTTCTTAGTTTATGACTTTTTCAACAAAAACTATGTTTAACTACAGATTACGATATGGAAATTTGTAATTATTTAAAACAAAATATTTTGCTATTTCATATGTGAGGTAAACTTACAATAATCAAGTTTAGTTAAACTAGGTTTAGCCCAGTTTAACCTATGAAATAATCTTTTCACAATCTTAATTGGATTAATTTGTTTCTCTTTTGATAGTTTTTTAATTTAAAAGTTTAACTTCAAATTAAGTTTTGATTTCTTATAGTTTTTATATTATTTGTAAGGGTAACTTAAAATGACCTAGTACAACTAATCTCAGTTTTGCCCTGTTTAGCCAAAATTGTCTTAAATAATAAGAGTTATAAAATCATATTTATGAGAAGTTATTTCCTTGTACTATTTCAAATAAATTTAGCAAAAATTTGTTTATGGCATTTTTTATTGTATTTAATTTATTTTGCTTAAATTTGACATATTTGAGGGATTCAAACGGTCTGCTATTAGGTCATTATTATTGTCATAATGTCCTTATATATTATGATAGTTTACGCAAGTTGTTGTTGTGTTTCAACAAAGAAATTCTAGTTCAATGTTTATAGTTTTGTCATAAAATAACACTTTTTTTTGAAGAACAACAACAATTTCTTTAAACTATCATAAAATATTAGGACAATATAACTTAATAGCAGACCGTTTGAATCCTCCAATTATTTGTACGATCAACTTTAAATAATTTAATTTACCTAGCGTTTACACTTGCAACCCAGCAGTTAAGCAAGTAGTCAATGTATCCCTTATAGACAGTATTCGTCACAAATGTCTTATCACTTGGCTGACTCCAATTTATGTATTTTGGCCCATTTGACACGTATGTGCTCTTTGTAGCGCTGAGAAAAGTCAATTGGTTATTTTATACATCCCAGGTAATCTAGCGAGAAGACAATTGTCACTTAAGTGTCTCTTAGTAATCTGTTGATATAATTCTCATACAGTTCATTTTTATTTTTGCTTAATTATACTGATATCCCATGTAACATAGTATGAAATCAATAGTTACTTTAGTGTCTCTTAGTAACCTATAGTGAAGTCACTTTAAACGATTATTTTGTACTGCACTTTAGAAAGTAGTTATTTTACGATGTACTCAAATTTCATCATTCTACTTGCATGTGTAAAATAGACTAAGCCAAGTTTAACAAATTATGTTGAATTTAATAATAGCCATGAAATCATCTTTAATTTTTCTCTTGAACACTTTTTTCTTCCTTTGTTCAAGCTTTCAAATTTATTTTGCAACAACTAAAATTTTGTATGGTTTTGTGGCTTAAATTAAGTTTAAGTCTAGATTACGATTGGAATAATTTGACATCTTATATATTGTTACGCTTTTACCTTTTAAAAACGGGGTTTATTTCCTTTAAATAAACCTGATACTTTTGATTATTTATTTAAAATGAACAACAACAACAGTTCAAATAGTCACTCAGTGTCTATTTACACGTTTATCAATTCGCAGAAATGCACACAAACTTTATTACGTACAACCTTATATGCACAAGACAGTTGATGTTAACTCTAACAGCACCTATGATAAACTCTCTCACGACTGCATCCTCTGCCACTATTTATACACATGCCATCTTTCGGGAATCTTCTACAATGCTCTTAACGGACAAACTAGTATGTTCGAATTCTTGAGCTTTCGATGTCAATGTTAGCAGTTTAAACATTTAGTGTTGCCATACTTACAAACAATGATAATAACCACAAGCTATCAACATTGTTGATAAGTAGAAGCTTTTACTGATGGGCGTGTTTATAAACATGATGAATGCTGCAGGCAGTCGTTACAGGCCCCTAAATTAAAATCGCTATTGCACATTCGTAACAATATAAATAGGCCACATGTTTTTAGTGGTACACTTTTAATTATGTTATTGTCCACCAATATTGATGAAACATATATGGTTTAAATGGTTATTGTCTCTAGATATTAGGGTATTCAATCAATTAACCGTTAATCGGTTAACCGATTAATTTTGTTCGGTTAACTGTTCGAATAATTTAAAACTACCGATTTGCAAATAACAAATAAACCGATTAATTTGTGTCGATTAACCGATTAATCGAAATTTCGGAGCAAGAACTTGAAGTTGAAATATACAATGCCATTAATCATGTACGTAAGTGCTGTAAACTTTTTAATAAATCAAAAGAAACATAGCTTTATAGATGATGTAAAACATCGATGGTCGGTCGTCCTTGTTCAATATGATAGACAATTTCCTTAGAATGTACAAATGCACTAACCGTGTTCTAGCTGATTTTGGTTTGAATCCTTTTACAAATTCGGAAAGCCGTTGAACGTGGTTATAAAAGAGCTTAGTAAGGATTATGCTACTTTAATTGAATTTGAGGGAATAATAAAATGTTTTAATTGTAAGCTTATAGTCTAGACTTAATGATAGACGAAATATAGTTTTAAATACAATTTTATTTCTTAACCTTTTTGGTATAATGGAGCATTTTATATGCTTAGTATTATATAATCTCTAAATATCCAATTTTAGCTGATTTAATAAGGAGCCTGAAATCATCTTTTTCAAAACGATAATAAGTTAATTTTTTAATTTTTAACACTTTTGTCTGTCTTTATAAAAGTATGAAATATTTTCACTAGTTCTGAATTTCCTGCCGGGCAACATATGAAATAAACAAGATATATTTTACGTGCATGTTAGAAAACAACAACAACAACAAAATACATATTATACAAAACACGCATAAAAAACGAGATTTAAATATAGACATTATACTGCTGCTCGAACCCTCGGAATACATCATGACTCCTATTGTGAAACGCTAAGACTTACACAGCAGCAGCGCGCATCTTGTTGACTTCATTTTAAATGCCTTACAACACAAGAGCAGCAATAATATAACTAAACTACAGCAACAACCATGATATGTTAAACAAACAACTCCCTCTTTTTTTCATAAATGTGCACACTCCCCCCTCCACCACCAGCCTGCGATTCATTAATGCAAAAAGACGAAGTTGTTTTTACTTGTGTTCTGAAGAAACTCATATGTTTAAGAATATTAAAAGAATCAGAAAAGCCACAAATTTTTTACGAACTGTTTAAAAGATTTTAGCTAAATCTTTTAAAGGTACTTAAATGTGGTGTAAATTTGTTTAAAACATCTTCTGAAGGAATATCTCTTTCATATATTAACCTGATATTTAATTCATGTTGTAAGGAATTTTTCTAATTAAACCATCACTTTATCGAATTCAAAATAATCTGATTTCATATATTTACTGACTAATGTCCGCCCGGCTGATTGGTAGGCTGGTCGGTTGCTTAATTTTAGTACAAAAAACAGAAATATCTTAAATCGTTAATAACTTTGTAAATACTGCGATTTTAGCGAAAACTAGCTCAATCTGTGATCACTTATATTTCATACCAAAAATTGATTTTTAGTACGAACAAATTCAAATATCTTAAATCGTTAATAACTTCGTAAATACTGCGATTTTAGGGAAAACTAGCTCAATCTGTGATCACTTATATTTCATACCAAAAATCGATTTTTTATTAAAAAATCTCAAATATCTTAAACCGTTAATAACTTCCTAAATACTGCGATTTTAGGGAAAACTAGCTCAATCTGTGATCACTTATATTTCATACCAAAAATTGATTTTTAGTACGAACAAGTTCAAATATCTTAAACCGTTAATAACTTCCTAAATACTGCGATTTTAGGGAAAACTAGCTCAATCTGTGATCACTTATATTTCATACCAAAAATTGATTTTTAGTACGAACAAGTTCAAATATCTTAAATCGTTAATAACTTCGTAAATACTGCGATTTTAGGGAAAACTAGCTCAATCTGTGATCACTCATATTTCATACCAAAAATTGATTTTTAGTACGAACAAGTTCAAATATCTTAAATCGTTAATAACTTCGTAAATACTGCGATTTTAGGGAAAACTAGCTCAATCTGTGATCACTTATATTTCATACCAAAAATCGATTTTTTATTAAAAAATCTCAAATATCTTAAACCGCTAATAACTTCCTAAATACTGCGATTTTAGGGAAAACTAGCTCAATCTGTGATCACTTATATTTCATTCCAAAAATTGATTTTTAGTACGAACAAGTTCAAATATTTTAAACCGTTAATAACTTCCTAAATACTGCGATTTTAGGGAAAACTAGCTCAATCTGTGATCACTTATATTTCATACCAAAAATTGATTTTTAGTACGAACAAGTTCAAATATCTTAAATCGTTAATAACTTCGTAAATACTGCGATTTTAGGGAAAACTAGCTCAATCTGTGATCACTCATATTTCATACCAAAAATTGATTTTTAGTACGAACAAGTTCAAATATCTTAAATCGTTAATAACTTCGTAAATACTGCGATTTTAGGGAAAACTAGCTCAATCTGTGATCACTTATATTTCATACCAAAAATCGATTTTTTATTAAAAAATCTCAAATATCTTAAACCGCTAATAACTTCCTAAATACTGCGATTTTAGGGAAAACTAGCTCAATCTGTGATCACTTATATTTCATTCCAAAAATTGATTTTTAGTACGAACAAGTTCAAATATCTTAAATCGTTAATAACTTCGTAAATACTGCGATTTTAGGGAAAACAAGCTCAATCTGTGATCACTTATATTTCATACCAAAAATCGATTTTTTATTAAAAATCTCAAATATCTTAAATCGATAATAACTTCGTAAATACTGCGATTTTAGGGAAAACTAGCTCAATCTGTGATCACTTATATTTCATACCAAAAATCGATTTTTTATTAAAAAATCTCAAATATCTTAAACCGTTAATAACTTCCTAAATACTGCGATTTTAGGGAAAACTATCTCAATCTGTGATCACTTATATTTCATACCAAAAATTGATTTTTAGTACGAACAAGTTCAAATATCTTAAATCGTTAATAACTTCGTAAATACTGCGATTTTAGGGAAAACAAGCTCAATCTGTGATCACTTATATTTCATACCAAAAATTGATTTTTAGTACGAACAAGTTCAAATATCTTAAATCGTTAATAACTTCGTAAATACTGCGATTTTAGGGAAAACTAGCTCAATCTGTGATCACTCATATTTCATACCAAAAATTGATTTTTAGTACGAACAAGTTCAAATATCTTAAATCGTTAATAACTTCGTAAATACTGCGATTTTAGGGAAAACTAGCTCAATCTGTGATCACTTATATTTCATACCAAAAATCGATTTTTTATTAAAAAATCTCAAATATCTTAAACCGTTAATAACTTCCTAAATACTGCGATTTTAGGGAAAACTAGCTCAATCTGTGATCACTTATATTTCATACCACAAATTGATTTTTACCTTACAAATATCAATTATCTTAAATCGTTAATAACTTCGTAAATACTGCGATTTTAGGCAAAACTAGCTCAATCTGTGATCACTTATATTTCATACCAAAAATTGATTTTTAGTACGAACAAGTTCAAATATCGTTTAATCGTTACTAACTTCCTAAATACTGCGATTTTAGGGAAAACTAGCTCAATCTGTGATCACTCATATTTCATACCAAAAATCGATTTTTAGTACGAACAAGTTCAAATATCTTAAACCGTTAATAACTTCCTAAATACTGCGATTTTAGGGAAAACTAGCTCAATCTGTGATCACTTATATTTCATACCAAAAATTGATTTTTAGTACGAACAAGTTCAAATATCTTAAATCGTTAATAACTTCGTAAATACTGCGATTTTAGGGAAAACAAGCTCAATCTGTGATCACTTATATTTCATACCAAAAATTGATTTTTAGTACGAACAAGTTCAAATATCTTAAATCGTTAATAACTTCGTAAATACTGCGATTTTAGGGAAAACTAGCTCAATCTGTGATCACTCATATTTCATACCAAAAATTGATTTTTAGTACGAACAAGTTCAAATATCTTAAATCGTTAATAACTTCGTAAATACTGCGATTTTAGGGAAAACTAGCTCAATCTATGATCACTTATATTTCATACCAAAAATCGATTTTTTATTAAAAAATCTCAAATATCTTAAACCGTTAATAACTTCCTAAATACTGCGATTTTAGGGAAAACTAGCTCAATCTGTGATCACTTACATTTCATACCAAAAATCGATTTTTTATTAAAAATCTCAAATATCTTAAATCGATAATAACTTCGTAAATACTGCGATTTTAGGGAAAACTAGCTCAATCTGTGATCACTTATATTTCATACCAAAAATCGATTTTTTATTAAAAAATCTCAAATATCTTAAACCGTTAATAACTTCCTAAATACTGCGATTTTAGGGAAAACTAGCTCAATCTGTGATCACTTATATTTCATACCAAAAATTGATTTTTAGTACGAACAAGTTCAAATATCTTAAATCGTTAATAACTTCGTAAATACTGCGATTTTAGGGAAAACAAGCTCAATCTGTGATCACTTATATTTCATACCAAAAATTGATTTTTAGTACGAACAAGTTCAAATATCTTAAATCGTTAATAACTTCGTAAATACTGCGATTTTAGGGAAAACTAGCTCAATCTGTGATCACTTATATTTCATACCAAAAATTGATTTTTAGTACGAACAAGTTCAAATATCTTAAATCGTTAATAACTTCGTAAATACTGCGATTTTAGGGAAAACTAGCTCAATCTGTGATCACTCATATTTCATACCAAAAATTGATTTTTAGTACGAACAAGTTCAAATATCTTAAATCGTTAATAACTTCGTAAATACTGCGATTTTAGGGAAAACTAGCTCAATCTGTGATCACTTATATTTCATACCAAAAATCGATTTTTTATTAAAAAATCTCAAATATCTTAAACCGTTAATAACTTCCTAAATACTGCGATTTTAGGGAAAACTAGCTCAATCTGTGATCACTTATATTTCATACCAAAAATCGATTTTTTATTAAAAAATCTCAAATATCTTAAACCGTTAATAACTTCCTAAATACTGCGATTTTAGGGAAAACTAGCTCAATCTGTGATCACTTATATTTCATACCAAAAATTGATTTTTAGTACGAACAAGTTCAAATATCTTAAATCGTTAATAACTTCGTAAATACTGCGATTTTAGGGAAAACAAGCTCAATCTGTGATCACTTATATTTCATACCAAAAATTGATTTTTAGTACGAACAAGTTCAAATATCTTAAATCGTTAATAACTTCGTAAATACTGCGATTTTAGGGAAAACTAGCTCAATCTGTGATCACTCATATTTCATACCAAAAATCGATTTTTTATTAAAAAATCTCAAATATCTTAAACCGTTAATAACTTCCTAAATACTGCGATTTTAGGGAAAACTAGCTCAATCTGTGATCACTTATATTTCATACCAAAAATCGATTTTTTATTAAAAATCTCAAATATCTTAAATCGATAATAACTTCCTAAATACTGCGATTTTAGGGAAAACTAGCTCAATCTGTGATCACTTATATTTCATACCAAAAATTGATTTTTAGTACGAACAAGTTCAAATATCTTAAATCGTTAATAACTTCGTAAATACTGCGATTTTAGAGAAAACTAGCTCAATCTGTGATCACTCATATTTCATACCAAAATCGATTTTTAGCTTAAAAATCTCAAATATCTTAAATCGTTAATAACTTCGTAAATACTGCTATTTTAGGGAAAACTAGCTTAATCTGTGATCACTTACATTTCATACCAAAATTTGATTTTTAGTACGAACAAGTTCAAATATCTTAAATCGTTAATAACTTCGTAAATACTGCGATTTTAGGGAAAACTAGCTCAATCTGTGATCACTTATATTTCATACCAAAAATTGATTTTTAGCTTAAAAATCACAAATATCTTAAATCGTTAATAACTTCGTAAATACTGCGATTTTAGGGAAAACTAGCTCAATCTGTGATCACTCATATTTCATACCAAAATCGATTTTTTATTAAAAAATCTCAAATATCTTAAACCGTTAATAACTTCCTAAATACTGCTATTTTAGGGAAAACTAGCTTAATCTGTGATCACTTACATTTCATACCAAAATTTGATTTTTAGTACGAACAAGTTCAAATATCTTAAATCGTTAATAACTTCGTAAATACTGCGATTTTAGGGAAAACTAGCTCAATCTGTGATCACTCATATTTCATACCAAAAATCGATTTTTAGCTTAAAAATCTCAAATATCTTAAATCGTTAATAACTTCGTAAATACTGCTATTTTAGGGAAAACTAGCTTAATCTGTGATCACTTACATTTCATACCAAAATTTGATTTTTAGTACGAACAAGTTCAAATATCTTAAATCGTTAATAACTTCGTAAATACTGCGATTTTAGGGAAAACTAGCTCAATCTGTGATCACTTATATTTCATACCAAAAATTGATTTTTAGCTTAAAAATCACAAATATCTTAAATCGTTAATAACTTCGTAAATACTGCGATTTTAGGGAAAACTAGCTCAATCTGTGATCACTTATATTTCATACCAAAAATCGATTTTTACCTTACAAATATCAATTATCTTAAACCGTTAATAACTTTGTAAAAACTGCGATTTTAGGGAAAACTAGTTCAATCTGTGATCACTCATATTTCATACCAAAAATCGATTTTTATTACGAACAAGTTCAAATATCTTAAATCGTTATTAACTTCGTAAAAACTGCGATTTTAGGGAAAACTAGCTCAATCTGTGATAACTCATATTTCATACCAAAAATCGATTTTTTATTAAAAAATCTCAAATATCTTAAATCGTTAATAACTTCGTAAATACTGCGATTTTAGGGAAAACTAGCTCAATCTGTGATCACTTATATTTCATACTAAAAATTGATTTTTAGTACGAACAAGTTCAAATATCTTAAATCGTTAATAACTTCGTAAATACTGCGATTTTAGGGAAAACTAGCTCAATCTGTGATCACTTATATTTCATACCAAAAATTGATTTTTAGTACGAACAAGTTCAAATATCGTTTAATCGTTACTAACTTCCTAAATACTGCGATTTTAGGGAAAACTAGCTCAATCTGTGATCACTTATATTTTATACCAAAAATTGATTTTTAGTACGAACAAGTTCAAATATCTTAAATCGTTAATAACTTCGTAAATACTGCGATTTTAGGGAAAACTAGCTCAATCTGTGATCACTCATATTTCATACCAAAAATCGATTATTTATTAAAAAATCTCAAATATCTTAAATCGTTAATAACTTCGTAAATACTGCGATTTTAGGGAAAACTAGCTCAATCTGTGATCACTCATATTTCATACCAAAAATTGATTTTTTATTAGGAAAATATTCAAATATCTTAAATCGTTAATAACTTCGTAAATACTGCGATTTTAGGCTCAATCTGTGATCACTTATATTTCATACCAAAAATTGATTTTTAGTACGAACAAGTTCAAATATCGTTTAATCGTTACTAACTTCCTAAATACTGCGATTTTAGGGAAAACTAGCTCAATCTGTGATCACTCATATTTCATACCAAAAATTGATTTTTTATTAAAAAATCTCAAATATCTTAAATCGTTAATAACTTCGTAAATACTGCGATTTTAGGGAAAATTAGCTCAATCTGTGATCACTCATATTTCATACCAAAAATCGATTTTTTATTAGGAAAATATTCAAATATCTTAAATCGTTAATAACTTCGTAAATACTGCGATTTTAGGCTCAATCTGTGATCACTTATATTTCATACCAAAAATTGATTTTTAGTACAAACAAGTTCAAATATCTTAAATCGTCAATAACTTCGTAAATACTGCGATTTTAGGGAAAACTAGCTCAATCTGTGATCACTTATATTTCATACCAAAAATCGATTTTTTATTAAAAAATCTCAAATATCTTAAATCGTTAATAACTTCGTAAATACTGCGATTTTAGGGAAAACTAGCTCAATCTGTGATCACTCATATTTCATACCAAAAATCGATTTTTATTAGGAAAATATTCAAATATCTTAAATCGTTAATAACTTCGTAAATACTGCGATTTTAGGCAAAACTAGCTCAATCTGTGATCACTCATATTTTATACCAAAAATCGATTTTTTATTAAAAAATCTCAAATATCTTAAATCGTTAATAACTTCGTAAATACTGCGATTTTAGGGAAAACTAGCTCAATCTGTGATCACTTATATTTCATACCAAAAATTGATTTTTAGTACGAACAAGTTCAAATATCTTAAATCGTTAATAACTTCGTAAATACTGCGATTTTAGGGAAAACTAGCTCAATCTGTGATCACTTATATTTCATACCAAAAATTGATTTTTAGTACGAACAAGTTCAAATATCGTTTAATCGTTACTAACTTCCTAAATACTGCGATTTTAGGGAAAACTAGCTCAATCTGTGATCACTCATATTTCATACCAAAAATCGATTATTTATTAAAAAATCTCAAATATCTTAAATCGTTAATAACTTCGTAAATACTGCGATTTTAGGGAAAACTAGCTCAATCTGTGATCACTCATATTTCATACCAAAAATTGATTTTTAGTACGAAAAAGTTCAAATATCTTAAATCGTTAATAACTTCGTAAATACTGCGATTTTAGGCAAAACTAGCTCAATCTGTGATCACTTATATTTCATACCAAAAATTGATTTTTAGTACGAACAAGTTCAAATATCTTAAATCGTTAATAACTTCGTAAATACTGCGATTTTAGGGAAAACTAGCTCAATCTGTGATCACTCATATTTCATACCAAAAATCGATTTTTTATTAAAAAATCTCAAATATCTTAAATCGTTAATAACTTCGTAAATACTGCGATTTTAGGGAAAATTAGCTCAATCTGTGATCACTCATATTTCATACCAAAAATCGATTTTTTATTAGGAAAATATTCAAATATCTTAAATCGTTAATAACTTCGTAAATACTGCGATTTTAGGCTCAATCTGTGATCACTTATATTTCATACCAAAAATTGATTTTTAGTACAAACAAGTTCAAATATCTTAAATCGTCAATAACTTCGTAAATACTGCGATTTTAGGGAAAACTAGCTCAATCTGTGATCACTTATATTTCATACCAAAAATTGATTTTTAGTACGAACAAGTTCAAATATCTTAAATCGTTAATAACTTCGTAAATACTGCGATTTTAGGGAAAACTAGCTCAATCTGTGATCACTCATATTTCATACCAAAAATCGATTTTTTATTAAAAAATCTCAAATATCTTAAATCGTTAATAACTTCGTAAATACTGCGATTTTAGGAAAAACTAGCTTAATCTGTGATCACTTATATTTCATACCAAAATTCGATTTTTTATTAATCGTAAATACTGCGATTTTAGTGAAAACTAGCTCAATCTGTGATCACTCATATTTCATACCAAAAATCGATTTTTAATTAAAAAATCTCAAATATCTTAAATCGTTAATAACTTCGTAAATACTGCGATTTTAGGGAAAACTAGCTCAATCTGTGATCACTCATATTTCATACCAAAAATTTAACCAAAAAAAAGAAGGCCTTTATTTTAACCACGTGGCCTGCACTTCCAAATGTTTATGATTCCCTAGTTTACCAGAGCCGGAATAAAAGTGGCATAACAAGAGTGTATAACTGGAGCAGGGATAGAATCAATTCGGGTAGTAGGTTCTTATAATGCAGTTGCAAAAAGCCAGCAGAGTGGTTTACTCAGTGATCATAGTAGTTGGAGTGATATGAGAAGTATATTAGCAGAGGGTTTTAATGTCAGCCTACTTGAAAACGTTCAAGTTAATATTTTATGAAAGTGGTCTTTAACAATTAATTGTTTTTAAAGTTTTATTTAGCAAAATTTAATTGCCAATTGCTATTTAATAAAAAGAAATATGCACTTTTTTGCCAATTATTTCATTTGTGTTCAAGTGTTAATGCAACATTGCATTCAATATTTGTTTTCTAACTATTCATTCAAGTAGAGAGAGCCGGAATAAAAGTGGCATAACAAGAGTGTATAACTGGAGCAGGGATAGAATCAATTCGGGTAGTAGGTTCTTATAATGCAGTTGCAAAAAGCCAGCAGAGTGGTTTACTCAGTGATCATAGTAGTTGGAGTGATATGAGAAGTATATTAGCAGAGGGTTTTAATGTCAGCCTACTTGAAAACGTTCAAGTTAATATTTTATGAAAGTGGTCTTTAACAATTAATTGTTTTTAAAGTTTTATTTAGCAAAATTTAATTGCCAATTGCTATTTAATAAAAAGAAATATGCACTTTTTTGCCAATTATTTCATTTGTGTTCAAGTGTTAATGCAACATTGCATTCAATATTTGTTTTCTAACTATTCATTCAAGCATTTTAAAATGCACTTAAGAAAAGTCACTTATAGATTTCAAGCCATCACACAGATACACACCATAATAATCTACATATGTGTGTGTACATACTTATATATCAAATTATTTCATAAATGCATGTATAACAACATAAGTGCATAAATGCATTCATACATGTTTGTGCATAGATGCATATTTATTAATGTACATATGCATACATATTTATTAGTCTGTGCTTTTGCATACATAAATATCGATTAAGTTCAATTAAAAAGGGATTCTAATTGAAATATTTTAATGTACGAGTCATAAAGAAATATACATAGAGCGGAAACTCTCCTGTCAAAGACCTAACTTTGTTGTCAAAAACCCAAGTGGTGAGAATGTATTAGTAAATAAAACTATGTGAAAACAAACACAACACTCGTATGTGTGATTATTCTGAGTAAAATTTAGGTTTGAGTTTTTTTTTCTAGTTTCCGCTCTTATTGTTGCTCTATGGTATGAGTACATACTTGCAATACAAAGCCATAGACACAATCAGACAAATAGATTGTTAGGCTCTTTATTCAATTACAACTTCATTTTGTTTAAATTATGCCGAATATCTTAAGTTGTGTTTTAAATACCTCTCCTACACCTACAGCTTTTAAAGGCCATTTGAAGTGACCTTTTGTAGTGTTTAAATTAAAGTTTTAAAATGTTTGTTTGCATACAAACAAATTAGTATGTGTACAAGAGCTGTCATTACTTACAGTTGGTAAGAAAAGTCAAACAACACATTGGCCTGTAGCTGAAATAATGTCTGGTTAATAATGTTGACTATTATTTTGAATTATTATTTTTTTTTTTTTTTAAATGTTTATTGATATATAATTCATAGTATTCTTAAACTATAATAAACAATAGTTAACAATAATTTACATTATATACACAGGCTCTAAAACGGGCTCTCAAGTACAATTAATATAATAGTAGTTTTTTATTTACAAAATATGAATGGTTTGATAATTTCATTTGAAATATGTTAATAATTGTTGTAATGAAAAAAGTTATAAAAACATTACTTTTTATAATTTGATGATAATTAAAACTAAGGTCTAAGGTTAAAAGCAAATAAATTTCAATTTAATTAGATATCCACCAACATTTTTTGGTATTAAGTTTCTGTAGGTTACCATCTCTAATAGATATATTTGTATCGTATCTAAAATTATTATTAGTTGCTAAATTGCAATTTACCGCTTTTATATTAGCACGTCTAAAATTGTGATAAAAAATAGGCGTGCCATTTTCATTTTGAATAATATTTAATTTATCTAAATACAAAAAGGCCTCTGGTGGTACAAATCCTTTTTTTAAGGTATGAGATATAAACTCTTCATTTGTATAGTATGGAGCCATTATTAAATTATTTTCTTTACATAATGTACATCTTAATATATTATTTCTTATTAAATTTATGATAAAGTTATCAATTCTAATAACATTTGAAGTATTATATAATTTCTTATTCGATATATATTTTGTGTAATTGCTTTGAGGTGTTCTAAATAATGACATACAAGCCCTTAAACACTTTCTTTCGAATACTCGCAACTTTTCCATGTATGAGGGTGAAATATTAAACCAAATAGGACATCCGTATGTAATAATTGGTCTAATTAGTGATTGGTACATGATAATTTTAATTCTGTTATCAATGTATTTTGAATAAAATAGAGCTTTATACATGAAAAATGCATTTTTGGCTTTTAATATTGATTTGTTAACATGATTGTTAAAATATAGGAACTTATCTAAATAAACACCTAGGTATTTCACCATAGGTTTATTTGTTATATTGGTATTATTCAATGTAGATTTAATACCAAATGACTTCCAATTTTTCTTGATGTTATTATTACACTTATCTACTGGAGGTCTAAATAAAATTGTTTCACATTTCTCTGTATTAAGTTTCATATTCCAATCAATAGTATATTTTTCTACGATATTAAATGATTTTTGTAGGTTTTCATTAATTTTTTCAATGGTGTTATTGGCGTGATATATAATTATATCATCTGCAAATGAAATAATATTATCTATTTTATTTAGTAACTCCAGTAAAAATAAATTAAATAGAATAAGTGAATTAACAGTTCCCTGTTGTAATCCATTAATAATTTTAAATGTCTTTCTGCTTTTCTTATTTTGATGTGATATTATAAAAGTTTTATTACTAATCATATTATAAATAAGTACTATTTGATACAATGGAAATTTGTAGTTGATTAATTTAAATATTAAGCCCGGAATCCATATGTTATCAAATGCTTTTTCCATATCAATTAGACATGCTCCTGTACATAAATTCTTGTTCCAATTCCAATTAATATTCGATGTAAGTAAATGTATTGCATCGATGGTTGAATGCTTGTGTTTAAATCCAAATTGTTTTTCTGAAATTAAATTTTTATCTTCACAAAATTTCATTATATTGTTGTTAATGCACATTTCGAAAACTTTGCTTATGTTGGGGAGTAAACTTATGGCACGCAAATTTTTTGGATTACTAAAATCTTTGATTTTTTTCGGTAAAATAACCACTTTTGCTTTTTTCCATTGATTGGGGAAATATGCATTGTTAAGCATATTATTGAATAAGCTGCAGTAATCTAAAATCATTAACTCTGGTAAATTTTTTAATACGATATTTGGTATTTCATCTATACCTGAAGACAATTTTCCTTTTAGATTTGAAAAAATGTATATTATTTTGTCTCTCGTTATAAAATAATTTTCAGACTGTATTTCATTTAGATTATTGGACATTTTTCTATCGTTAAAATTTGTAATAGTATTTTGATTATTTTCGAACATAACTTTAGTATCTAAAAAGCGGTTAAAGGTATTATTAACCTGCATTTGTAAATTGTTTGCTGGGTTAGTTTGTTTAGAATCGTGCACAGCCTCAAAAAAAGAACCAATAGTATCAAGCATTTGGTCCTGATCCTCTACGATAAAATTGTTTAAGTTATCCCTTTCTAAACTATCTGGGTCTATTCCTAAATTGTCAAATATGAATCTAGAATTTTCTGGAATTTTGATGTTTTGGAGATTTAATGGTTTAAATTTCTTAAAATTCTTATTTATTTCACCAAACATTTGTTTGGAATCCTTTGGATCTAAATTAGTTAATTTGTCTCTAAGAATTTTATTAAGAGCTATCGTAAAATTTTCATTAATAAGTTTTCTAATCATTTTTAGTTTTACTTTTAATATATTGAGTGATTCTTCTGATAAAGTATGTTCTAATCGATTATGTCTTTTAATTATTGTAACGATTTTACTTTTTTCGCAACATAATTTTTTTCTAATTGTATTTTTCATTTTAGAAAAAATATTTTCTTTTTTATACTTAGGTGTCAATTCATTAATGGTTTCAATAATTACATTGTTCAATCTACTAATGTGTGTATCTATTTCAAGATTTGTGAGATTTCGATTGTTACATATTTGTAAATTATCATCCAATTTTTGATTAATTCTGTTCTTAAATTTTTTCCAGTTTGTCTTTTTATAATTGTATTTAATGATTTGAGCTTCTTCTAAGAAGCAAAATTTTTGTTTTTCATTGTTCATATATGCATTAATCTGTAAAGCATTATGATCGCTGTCATAATCTAAAGTTTCAAGACAGTTTAATGTATTATTTTCTGTTTGAATATGCAATCTACAGTCAGATATACATATATCTAAATATGAATTTCCTAGAGGATAAGAAGGCGAGTTTGAGGCATAAAATCGACATCTGAAATTTATTTCGTTATCATTAATCCATTCTTTGAGTTTGAGACCTTTTTGATTGTTAGTAGAGTTACCCCAATCTACATGTTTGCAGTTTAAATCTCCCGCTAATATATAAAATTTATTATTGTTTTGTAAATTTAAAGTTTCAAAAAGTTTATGAAATTCATTCTTGAAACTAGAATCATTATTTCCTGAAGGATAATATGCAGAAATAATAACGATTTCCCCATTTGCAATCATGGGAATTTTTACTATGCAAGTTTCCAAAAATTTTAGAGAATTTATTGTGTTGTTAGAATAAGTGTTATATTTTAGACAGTTTTTTATTAGTATGGCGGTTCCTCCTCCACGTGAAGCATTTTTTCTATCTTTCCTAATCATATTATAGTTTTCAAATTGTAGTCTATGTTTTGGGTTAAGTTTTGTTTCGTTTAGAAGAACGATATCAGGATTGTGTTTAATTAAAAATTCTTGAAGGTCATTTCTTCTACTTAAGCGTATTAATGAATTTACATTAATATGTATTATTTTAAGATTTTTAGATATTGTATTCATTTGACTATTTGCCATATTTACACACCTACTATGGAAAAGATTGCATCTATTCTAGAAGCTTGAATGTTTAACTGTTTTTGTAGGTTTGTCATTTGAATATTTAGGTTCACCATCATATTTTTTAATTCTAACAAGAAAGCGTTATTATTTGTATTATTTAAATTGTTAGTACTAATGTTTCCATTATTATTACTATTTAATACATCAGCAAAACTTATTTCAGGGTTAGTATATAAATTATTACAATTTGTTTTATTTTCTAGTAAGGTTTTTTGTTTTTTTCTAAGTTTTTGCTGAAGTTGTTTATATTTTTCACAGCCTTTGTAAGAAGCTGGATGACCATATTTATTACATACAACACAATATAACTTTTCTTTTTCATCATCTGCTACAATGTTTACGGGACATTTTCCTTTTTCATGATCTATGTTGCATTTAACACACTTTGTGGGAAGAAAACAGTTTGCTGCGCTATGAAAAAAGCCTTGACAATTTCGGCACTGAGGTATTTCAGGACGTCTAATTTGTTCCCATTTTATGCAACGATAGAAAAGTGCTTTTATATTTTTTAATTTATTTACGTTACTTTCAGGTGATATTTGTACTAAAAATATTGGCAAAACGTAACCTTTTTCAGTTGAGTTTTTGGTTGAGAATTGACTAACTTTAATAAAATGTAAATCATCGGTTTCATATTGGCATAGTTCATTCAAGATTTCTTCATTAGATAAGTTTGTATCTAATCCTTTTAGTAGATATGTTTTGGTTTTAATACCTTTGGGGGTAAATGTAAAAAATTTGGCTTTTGATTTTTCTAAATGAGCTCTCACTTTTAGAAAATCATCTAACGTATCTAAGAACAAGGATTTTTTATTTCTGAACTCTTTAATTTTGAATTCTTTGATTTTTAAACAATTTTTTATAAATTCGATTAGTTCTTTTGTTTCAATATCAACAATATTAATCGGTGGTACTTTTTTGTTTTTATTTTGTTCATTAGTAATCACTGTTTTATTTTTTTTATTTACACTTGGTGTTAAATTGTTTTTGTTTGCATTCTGCACTTCTTCAATAGCTGCACTAGCTGCAATAGCTGAATTTACTTTTTGGGTTTTTTCTTTGTTTTCTTTCACATGATTCTGAAATTTTTTAAATAGTTCTTGGTCACATTCTTTATCATTATCCAGCAAAGCATAATAATTATGTTTGGCTTGTTTAGATGTTGATGGTAAATCCATATTGTTGTTTTTTCTTTTTCTGTGGATTATGATATTACCATTATTGTTTAATATATCATTTTTAATATTTTCTGAGTTTTGAGCATTACGCTCACTCATCTCAGTGAGGTTTAACAGTTTTAAGTTGTTGTATTTTATTTATTATTTGATGTTTTTAACAACCGAAATAAATAAAACGAGTTTTTTGAATTTTGAAAAAAAGAAAGCACTAATGTTTTAGTATAGAACCAACAATTAATTTTGTTCTCCGCAATGCGTCTTTCGCTCATGACGGTCACGATCGGACTTCCTTATTTTGAATTGTTGTAAGTTATCAAATGGTTAACTGTAACTATATATCACAGATTATACAGATATGAATCAGCCGGTTCCAGATTTATGGCAATAGAAAATAAACAAAAGAAAATGTAAAAATGTTTGTGGTTTGGAAAAAGGAACAAACACTATTACACTATACTACTATTATTAAAATTAGTAGTAGAAATACTACCTTTTTGAAAAATAGTAGTAGAAATACAAAATTTTTTTTAAAATAGAAGCAGAAATACTACTTTTTTAAACAAGTAAAAATACTATTTTTTTTAAATGGTAGTAGAAATACTACTTTTTTTAAAAATAGTAGTAGAAATACTACCTTTTTGAAAATAGTAGTAGAAATACTACTTTTTCTGTATCAATCATATACATGTTTACTATAACCATATACATATATGATTGATACAAATATGTGAAAAAGTTGTATTTCTACTACTATTTTTAAAAATAGTTGTATTTTGTATTTCTACTATTATTTTTCAAAATAGTAGTTTTCTACTACTATTTAAAAAAAGTAGTATTTTTACTGCTATTTTTAAAAAAGTAGTATTTCTACTACTTTCTCTCTTGCTCTGTAAACCAAAACCATTGAAAAGTGGTTGCAGAACGTTTAAATAACTATACGGTTCGATATTTCTTTTTTGAGAACTGTCATTTGTTTCATATCTGTAATAATATGTGCTATATATACTAAGACCAACTATTAATCTAGATTAGATACCGAGAAATGCAACTTGAGTTCAGGAGTTGGGAAATTGTGACGAATACTGATGACAGTGTCGCGTTAAAAATTTCAGATACCTCAATATCCGTCCCTGAACTGTGCTCGCTTTTGTTTTGCTGACATTTCATTGAACATCCTGAGAGTGATAGTTTCCAAACTTTACAACCGGACAAACCACAGCATTACAAGCCAACTGAAGCTGGGAGATCATTGACGCAGCCTAACCATTTTAAGCAAATGACACCAATGGTATATCCATGCTGATCAGGAAACACCTCGCGGAGGGGTAATTTGAGTACCTGTCAACTGTTTTTAACTTATCAGGGAACAGCTTGAAGAGAAAATGGTAGTCGTCCCGATACTAGAACTTGGGAAAAACTTGACTGAGGGACAATCATACAGGCCGATATGTATTTATACCCTAAGCTTGTCTAGTAGGGTATTCAATTAATCGGCTTTCTGGTTTAATCGGTTCATTGAGCGAATAATTAATCGGGGTTTAGATATAATCGGTTAATAATCGGTTAATTTTAAAATATTCGATAAACCGAATAATTTATATTTTAATTTAAATTAAAAACAAAACCACGAATTATGTGGACTTATTTAAGCAAATTTTGTGGACTTATAATAGCATAAAAAATATGGTATTTGAGATCCTTTTTATATACACATGTGATTTTTTCAGGTTTTTAGTGAGATCTTCTGAAATAATGCTGTAAGAAAAGAAAATGTTTCCTTTTAAACGATTTTTCTTTAGTTTTAATACAACTTGACTTGGAAAAAACTCCCTCACTTATTGTAGATGTTGGAGAAAACTAAAAAGAGTGCCAATTTCTCAGTTTTTTTTAAGCATATTAAATCCTGCATTATACCATTAGAGTCCTTTTGGATTTTTAAGATTTTTAATGCTTTTAATAGTTTCGTTAAGTTCTGATAAAAGACTCGTTTCAAGAATATCTTCAGTTTCGTCTATTATCATGTCTTCCTCCGACTCATTAGGAAAAAGGTTCATCATGGAACATTCTAGTAAATGGTTATTTCCAAAGTCTTTAGTTTCAGTTTTTGAGCTTTACTTAAAAAAACTATTGCTAGAAGGGAATGTTCATGAGTTATGAAATACAATTTGTGTGTTTAAAACTATTTTTCTATATAAAGTACAAAAAAGAAAAACAAATTTCGGTTAATTGACACAAATTAATTATTCGAACAGTTAACCAACCAAAATTAATCGGTTAACCGATTAAAGGTTAATCGATTGAATACTCTAATGTCCGACTCTTCTGCTTCTCTTCTCCTTATTAAACTGATATGTCAGTTGCCAGAAGTGCGTCACCAGCAAGAATTGCGAAAAATGCCCAGTACCACCACTGCCATTTATACGTCACAGGGCAGATGCCTTATGAAATGACGGTCATTATGTCAGCCATGCCACACTCTTCTCGGACGACAGATACAGATATGATGTCAAATAAAAACGTCGAATAAAGAGAACCATATACAGTGCACTCGCGGTAACGTGAACTAATTAAAATCAAGGGAGTTCATTTTAGTGAAATTGATCACGTTAGCGATTGTCGAATTTCATGGAAAAAATATAAAATTTTATAATATAAACCAGTGTTTTCCACGCTTGAACGTGAAATTCTTTTATTATTTTTATTATTAAAATATAAAACAAAAGTTATTGATTAAAATGCATTACAAAACAAAACGAGATTACGAGAAAATATACTTTGAAATAAAATTTCATAGGAAATAAAATTACTCATTCGTTGCCATACAAAAAATGTTAATTTCAGTATTGTCTACATACTTAGAAAACAAATGCAGTGAACAAAATTTTTCACGTTAAAGAGCTTTCTGAGTTTGTTCACGTTACAGAGTAGTCAATATAAATAAAAGCTTGTTCACGTTAGGCGGTGTTCACGTTAGACGATGTTCACGTTACTGCGAGTGCACTGTATGCTCGATTTCATGTTTCTACGTACATTATTATAAAACAATTCAAAAAGTACCATTAGAAGAACAAAAAAGTACCATTAGTTCTCCTTATGTTTGATTCAAACTTCACTCTGATGCTTATTAAAAAAGTATAAATATTAAAAGCTGCTCCGCAGTAGTAAGTGCAACGTCTTAAAGGCCCACCGCCTATAGCACACACGAGAAGAACTTGCAGCTGAAAACAGAAGTAGTTCGGGGACAACTGAGGTATGTATCAATAGGCAAACGGCAGCGTTATTTTAGCGGTAACATCGTTTAGCTAAAAGGGTATTTTATGGATATCGATAGATATTAACTTCCGAATTAAAATTGACAGGGATTTAAGGGATTTTATTAACCAAATTTCTAAAGGCCAATAACGTCACATAAATGGATTTTTGCGGTAACATGTTTCTTAAATCAATTCACATACATTTTGGCGAACATATTGGAATAAGAAACAGTTTTATTATATTAGCTAAACCCATTACCCTGATTCTTAACACATTCCATAATTTTGAAACAATCTATCAGCTCATTCAGTACATCCCAAAGCTATTTTTTTTGAGTTTAAACATAATTTTAAAACTTTTCCATTCCATTCGAACTTTTTCGTAATATAGGACGAACTGACATGACACTGACAATTTAATTTTATCTTTCACTGTTCACTTACTAAATACAAGTACACAGGTGTCACATAAACAAGTACATATGTACGACTATTAAACTTGTTGTTGGCCCTTCATGTACACACACACACTCACATACACGATTTAAAGTAAATATTTGTCAAAATATTTGCTTCAATTACTCAGGCCAGTTCAATATTTATTCGAACTGCATGTTCAGCATAAATAATGAAAGTGTAAATATCGACATAAACTAAACTCTAAACAAAAGTCTAAACTATAAAAGACTTTAACATTTTCAATAACAGCAACAATTAACAATTGTCAATTAAACCCTAAACTTTTACAAAATGTTCAAATTCGTAAGTTTTAAAGAAAATTTAAAAACAATTTTATAAACTTCTTATTAAACAATTTTATTTAATTTAGATCGCTGTTTGCTTCTTCGCTTTGTTGGCTGTTGCCGCCGCTAAGCCCGGTCTTGTAGCTCCTTTGGCCTACTCTGCTCCTTTGACTTATGCCGCTGCTCCCGCTGTTGTTGGTCATGCTTCCTATGTGGCTCCTTATGCCTCCACCTACAATGCCCACCATGTTGCTCACTCTGCTGCCTTCCCCGCCGCTTATGCTGCTGCCCCAGTTGTTCATGCCGCCCCTGCTGCTTATGCCGCTGCTCCCATTGTAGGTGCTGCTTATGCTGCTCCTCTTGCCACCCCCTTCGCTGCTCCCCTTTTGTTGAAGAAGTAGATCAGAGAATTGAATTTGAATTGAAATAAAACTAAAAACCATGATACTTATTTTGAAAAATTTTGTGTGTTTTTATTTATAATTTGCCAAAATCCTTAGTTTGGAATGGGTTTCAAAGTTATGAAGGATAAATGATTTCATATGAAATATAATATTGTTATAATTTCATAATGAAACTAACTAAACTATACACAAACTGTTATTTTGCCATTGCAAAGTGTAAGATTTTAGCGTTTGATTTAACAAATATATAATGAAATGTAGAGCGAACAATACTAATGTCACAAATAAGAACCTTAAGTTTTCAAAATTAATGTTACGAAGGAACAAATTTATCCTTAACCCCATGAGATTTCAGAAAATTCTGAAAGAGTTCATTTTACATGACAGCTAGTACCAAATATTAACCATCAAAATAAAAAGTTTGATTTAAAAACAAAATAGTGAAGGCCTCCTCAAGGCGGTCTTGCCGGTTTGTGTGTACAAAATCCTCCTCCTCTCTTACATTGTTGTTTTCACCTTTTGTTCATAAAACTCTAGTGTTCTATTATTTGCATCCTTTTATTTTACTGTTGTGTTAAATATGGATATATTTAAACGTCCTTATACGAAAAATATAAATTTGGAGCAACTGTCTGATGAACAATTTCTCGAGTTCATCGAGTTCTGTAGACAGCACAGATAAAAGTATTGATAGCGATGACAGTATTGCTGATTCCACTTATGTTCCAATGACGAAACACCATCTCCGAAAATACATGTCCAATAAGCCGCATAAAAGGCTTTGAGATTCGTGCTTTGAGATTCAAATGGTTTTGCCTATCGTTTTTTAATCTACAAGGTGGCGCAAAAGTAATCCTCTTATCAGAAAATGCTATAAATTTTGCGATTGGCCCCTAATGTCAGTTCTGTTTTGACATTTGTGTAGTAAACACATGCGAAATACACGTTAATAAACAATGTTACGCTACACTGCTCCAGAACGAGGAATATTGCTCACTATTTATTTGACCAATAATCGGTCGGTGACTTTGGCACAACGTGAATTTCGTCGCAGATTTCCTGGCCGTCCAACGCCTACTGGTGAAACACTGCGACATTTAGCCGCTCGCCTCGAAGAGACTGGCACAACACGAGATGCTGTCAGGCGTGGCAGACCCCAGAGTAGCCGTTCTGCAGAGAATATTGCTGCTGTAGCCGAGGATGTCATGGAATCGCCGTCGACATCGACCAGACGACGTGCCACGCAAATGGGTATCAGTCGACGGTCTTTACAGCGAATTTTGGGTACAAAATTTGAAGATGTTTCCGTACAAAGTCCAGACGGTGCATCAGCTGTTAGCTGCTGACCGCCAATCGCGTTTAACATACGCTCAAGCCATCCTTAATCACCACCAAGAGGAAGATGATTTTTCATCAAAAATATTCATGAGTGATGAGGCCCATTTACATCTTAGTGGGTTATAAGTTAATAAGCAAAATTTACGCTTCTGGGGCACTGAAAATCCGCGTGTAATCCACGAAGAGCTGTTTTCGCTGGAGGAGTCATCCGACCTTTTTGCTTCGAAGACGTCGCGGGCCAAACGGTTACTGTGAATGGTGAGCGCTACAGAGCAATGATCAACGAGTTCCTTTTGCCGCAACTTAATGAATTGGGATTGGAAAACATGTGGCTTCAACAGGACGGTGCAACGGCACACACTGCACGTGCTGAAGGATGCATTTCCCGAGCGCCTAATCTCCCGTTTTGGCGATTTGCACTGGCCAGCAAGATCGCCTGATTTGACCGCTCCAGACTACTTTTTGTGGGGCTTTTTGAAGTCGCGGGTTTATGTCAACAAGCCTCAGACTCTTGCAGCTCTTAAAGACAATATCCGTCAAGAATGTGAGGACCTATCGCCGGATGTTTTGGCTAAAGTGATGCAAAATGCCGTATAAAGGGCTCAATTGACAATCAACTGTGGCGGTGGCCATTTACATGACATCATATTCTCGACTTGATGTAAAAAAAACTAAAAGACCAAATAAAAATGATCCACAAGAAGAATCAAAGTTTTTCATTTTTTTTTTTTAATTACAGTCAAAAAACATCGGAAGTTTACTTTTGCGCCACCTTGTACAATGGTCCGAAGATAATATCATTTTATCTGTTACACCGAACATTGGAGATTCCTAATTCCATGCATCACATCCTGTATTTTAATAACATTTACAATTCGAAGCCGCTGTTAGTCTATTTACGAGCCAGAGGAATTTATGTTTTGGGCACAATGAGAGGTACTAACAATCAAAGGTTCCTTGGTTGATAGAAAGCAGAAGAAACTCATCGAAATCAACTGCCCTCAAATTATTCGAGAATACAATGATAGCATGGATGGAGTAGATCTCATGGATGGTCTCCTGGGTCGATGCCATATTTTAGCTACCCCATATTATGATTAGGTTGTTCTACCATTTTGTGGATATAGTCTTTACAAATGCATTTATTTTATACAAACGTCTGTAGGCCGATGAGACCAATGGTTCCAATAATGTGTCCGATTAAAGAACTGATTTTATAGCTTCCAGATTAGCGTGAGGAAATAGCAGCTGGACTTGTTTACTTCAAATGACCATCTGTTCCAAATCTCGGTGAGCCTTTAATACTACAGCCTGGCATATCAGGTGTTGGGAAAAGAGCTGCTCATCAAGTTGCTGATGTTGAGTTCGATGCTGACGATCATTTTCTTGTTTGGGTGGAGAGAAAAGCCAAAAAGATGTGACACTCAAGTCGTTTGTTCCAAATGAGATCTGGCTTTATGCGGTCAATTTGATGAAAAGTGTTTCTGGAACTACCACCATCGAAAATAAGGAGAATTTTAACTTTGTTTGTTCCCTTCTCTCAATAAAATTTGTTTATATATACAATTTATCTGTGATGTGGACGGCCTTCACCAAACGGTTGGTGATCAAATTTGTTTTTTCGCGGTTGGTATAAATCTATTTTAGTCCCTTTAATTCAATACTAAATCAACAGGTTTTCCAAATTGCTGCTAAATACCAATGTTTTGCTTGTGCATTTTAGAGATCTGAACACTGCTCACCGAAAAGTTTATAAAATCATCTAATTTGAATCTTATCCGTAGAGTTATGAAGTGGTGCCTTTAGAATGCTAGAACTTTAAACACAACACGAACAGGAATTTCACTTTGCAACAAATATCTCTAGTCTCGCGATTATATGAACAATTCACAGATCTTGTGAGCTCAAAAAGAGGGTGCACTTTTAGTTTTAATTTGAAATCTTCACAAACAATATTCTAAAAGGTTTACCCCCCTATTAAGCAATTTTTTCCATACAAAATTCCCGTAGTAAACCTTTGTCAACTTCAATAATCGTTATGGAATATGCTGGTTACTTCTTCAGTATAAATGTTAATTTTTCAATCGCTGAACTATGCTGTTGTGAACTCAAATCTTTAAAAATGTCTATGAAACACAAGCATATTCCGTTTATATCATCATCGTATTCTCAATTTTATTTAATAAAATTCAATTCACTGATCTTCTTCATCAACAAAACAGGTCTAGCGAAGGGGGTGGCAAGGGGAGCAACGTAAGAAGCACCTACAAAGGGAGCGATGTTGTGGGCATTGTTGTTATGCCTTAGCAATTACAATTTGGAGGTTTTTTCCTGATTAGAAACTCAAGTTCTTGATTTTCCCGCATAATTTAATGGCTTTTAAAACAGTATGACAAAAAATCCTAAGATTTTCACTATTTTTTTTATGGAAATTGTAGTTACATTTCCTATACGTTTGTTTACATTTTCTATCAAATCAACATCTGTTAAATTTATTTTTAATTTAAGTTTAAATTCACCACATAATACATTTTAGTTTAGGGTAAATTTCTAAAACTAATCAGAAATAAACTTATTTTTGCCTAATAAAAAAAATAACACCAAAACAGATTTTCTATCACATTTGTTGTTTATTTAT
This sequence comes from Calliphora vomitoria, assembly GCA_942486065.2. Taxonomy (NCBI): domain Eukaryota; kingdom Metazoa; phylum Arthropoda; class Insecta; order Diptera; family Calliphoridae; genus Calliphora; species Calliphora vomitoria. The sequence goes on along the minus strand of OW818031.2, from coordinate 26,582,665 downwards.
TCAAATTCAGTTCTCTAATCTACTTCTTCAAGAAAAGGGGAGCAGCGAAAGGGGTGGCAAGAGGAGCAGCATAAGCAGCACCTACAACGGGAGCGGCGGCATGAACAACTGGGGCAGCAGCATAAGCGGCGGGGAAGGCAGCAGAGTGAGCAACATGGTGGGCATTGTAGGTGGAGGCATAAGGAGCTACATAGGAAGCATGACCAACAACAGCGGGAGCAGCAGCATAAGTCAAAGGAGCAGAGTAGGCCAAAGGAGCTACAAGACCAGGCTTAGCGGCGGCAACAGCCAACAAAGCGAAGAAGCAAACAGCGATCTAAAATGAGAAATATTTAACAACAATTAAAATCAAATTCTTGTTGTATGATTTTTGAAATATACAAAAACTTACGAATTTGAACATTTTGTTTGAGTTGTTTTGGTTTGGTTGTACAATGTGTAATTGTTGATGATTGCGGAGGCGTTAAACTCTTTTATACATGATTTAATGCAAGTGTTTTTATTTTAATTAAAAATGTACAAATCATTACTTATGCTTGACACGAAGTTATTTTTATTAAAGGCTGTATTAATGTTTAGTTATGTATGATGAATATCTACATTGTGTTATCTACTAAAATGTTATAGAAAACCGTTCCAATTACTTAACCTTCACCTCTGTGAAGTTCTAATTTTATATGGATTAAAATAAATTTAATTTAAAGCAAATAGTGAATATGTCGATATTATAATATTAACTTTAAGCAAAGAAATGCTAAAAGTGAATAGTCCTGATTGTATTAAATTGTACCAATTTAATACAATGTTCTGAGATAAATTTTCCTATTTCTCTAATTTAGAATTTTGTATAAAGCTACTATATCAGGAGTTTCTTGTAAAGAACTTGAAAGAGTATGAAATTCTAAAGTTGTCTATATTTGAATTCTCAGTTATTAAAATCAGACGCATTCAGGGAATCTGTTCCTGTTTAATTTGAAAAGCTGGTTTGTTAATATTGAATCCAGACAAGATCTCAGATGAATAGTGTAGAAGAAGCGTCAAGGAATTTTGTTTATTATCTTAAACAGGAAGTTGGGAAATGTCTATCGGGATAATGGTTTTAAAGTTCACTAAATATTAGCTACAGGAAAATATGTATGTCTACCCACATATCCAATTTCATCATGATATTAATTATATTAACACAAAAGTAATTCCATTTTGTCCGTCGCACAGTGGTTCAGAAACTTTTTTTTTTTTAAATAATTCGGTATCTTGGGAACTATTGGAGATATTGTTACGAAATTTCACATGGTTGGAGCTAAGGTGTTTTCGAGTTGATTTACAGTTGTTCAGCTTCCTAGGCGTAATCAAAGTTGGTCAAGGTTTGTGGAACTTCTGAAGAGTAAATATAGGCTTTCATATATGTATTTGATATTGGTGAAAATCTTAGGACTTTTATAAATTCTTAGGACGTAATTTACCTTAAATACTACAAAATTATAATATTGTGATTTTCCATGAAGAAAAATATAAAATTTGAATTAATGTAAAATTTTAATGGTTAAAAATATCGTAACAAAATTTGAAACTCATATAGATCCAAATGTCCTTAAATCAATGGCATTATAATTTTTGATATTTTTTATTTTTAAATACCGAAATTCCTAAAGCAGGAAAATGTGTTCCAAAAACTTAGTTTTGTTCAGAAAAGTGCCTTTTATGACGTTATCTACCGTGTGGTAGTAAAAAGGCTTTGTAAGTATGTAAACAACGTAAAGGGTTATACAAATATGGAACTCTTTTGAAGGTTGGTGCTTTACCTTTTTTAAATTTTTTACTCAAACTAAATTTATTTTTAAATTGTCCAAGTATGGAGAGGTCTGGAGGGTATTATGTCCGCTAAAGTTAGACAAATTTTACTTTACACGCTTTTGCATTAAGTTCTCTTTCCGAATCATATAAAAATTGTATAAAGTCCCCAAGAAATTTAATTTTTCTACAAAGGAAAAAATTTATGGACTTTTTTGGGAAAAAATATGTCCCTTTTTTCATATTCCAACTTTGGATGCGTGTAACTTTTTATAGGGACGAGATAACTGTTTGCAAGTTTGTTTTATTTTATTTAGAATTTTATCGCCAATATAGCTGAAATTTAAGGAAAAATGTTGATCCTCCATAGGCCCACCATATCTAAAAAACCAAAAAAAGATCGACCAAATTTGAAAAAACAAATAAGCAAACCTAAATATCTCTTCAACTAATGAAGATAATCTACACATGTAAGCGTATCTACACATGTAAGCGTGTAGACTTTCTCAAGGAATATTTATACTTTAAATTTCAGCTCATTCGGACCATAAATGGATTTTGGCGTTTTTTTTAAAATTTGAGATCCGAGGTGAACAACTTTGAGAGGACACGCACTTGCTTCCATTAGCGCTAGGAAGCTTAACAAATGTAAATCAACTCGAAAACAACTCACCTCTAACCATATCACTAATAGTTCCCGACATACCAAATTATTTCCAAAAGAAACTAAAACGTTTCTAAATCACTGTGCACCGCACAGTGGCTCAGGAACCTTTTTCATCGGCCAAAACTCTGTAACTTTTGAACCGATAGATGGACAGATATCTTCTTAAAATTTTCTCCAGTTCTGATTTCATTAAAATCGGTTCAGCAGTTGTTGATAAATTTAAGGTTAAGGATAAAGTTGAACTTTTAATTTTTGTATAGCATTTAGTATGAAAATGCGAATTTTTTGTTTTAAAAAATTAAAAAAGTTATCAGCTGATAAAAAAATGAATCGTATTCTTGTATGTAGCGGTGATAATCCAAATTTATGTGCATCTCTATTATCTAATAATTTTTCCGGCACTTGGTTTAATTGGCTTGTTGTGGTTTGACATATAATGCAGTTAGAGGAGCATTTGAGTCAGTCAAATCTGAGCCACAGTGCGCCGTACATATTTAAAGTGAAAAAAAGTCAAAAAAATACGAATAGCACTCTTATCAGTGTACGAAGTTTAGCTAAAAAATAGCGAGACAGCAACAATTGGTGAAATTCTCAAAACTTTGCGTGTATTATATTGTTTTATACGTAGTTGAGATAAAAGTGTATGAGTTCGGAACAATGGGGCCTTTAGTCTTTAAAATCACTAAATAAATTTATTTTAGCATGTATTAACATTTGATTTTTAATAGAAATGTCCTTCTTTGAAAAACGTATATCTCTTATTTTCAAACACTTTTAAATACTATAATTTTTACAGTATCAAAACAAAACTGAATATTAAGTATAAAGCTAGAAACTATTTTACCAAATACAGTCAAGAACGGTTCATATTTGGTCCTAGCTGCATGTCGAAATGAACTCTCTAAATTTGTACCTTCATAACATTTATTGTGGAAATTTAATGTCCTTTTTTGTGACATTAGTTTTGTTCGCTATACATATTTGTTAAATTAAATGCTAAAATCTTACACTTTGCAATGGCAAAATAACAGTTTGTGTAAATCCTATATACATAGCTTAGTTAGTTTCAAAATGAAATTGTAACAATTTAATTTTTATATGGAAATACAAGAAGAATACATGCTTCATAACTTTGAAACCCATTCCAAATTAATGATTTGGCAAATTATAAATGAAAACACACAGAATTTTTCAGTCTAAGTAAGTATTATCGTTTTTAACTTTATTTCAATTCAAATTCAATTCTCTGATCTACTTCTTCAACAAAAGGGGAGCAGCGAAGGGGGTGGCAAGAGGAGCAGCATAAGCAGCACCTACAACTGGAGCGGCGGCATAAGCAGCAGGAGCGGCATGGACAACTGGGGCAGCAGCATAAGTGGCAGGGAAGGCAGCAGAGTGAGCGATGTGGTGGGCATTGTAGGTGGAGGCATAAGGAGCCACATAGGAAGCATGACCAACAACAGCGGGAGCAGCGGCATAAGCCAAAGGAGCTACAAGACCGGGCTTAGCGGCGGCAACAGCCAACAAAGCGAAGAAGCAAACAGCGATCTAGAATTAAATAGATTAAACATTAATAAAAAGTTTGTTAAAACGATTTAAGATTTATTTCAACTTACGAATTTGAACATTTTTGGTTGAGTTTGAGTGGTTTTGGTTGGTTGTACAATTAGTAATTGTTGATGATAGTGGAGGCGTTAAAATCTTTTATAGTTATATTTTTAGTTTTTATTTTAGTCAAACGTTTCATTAATAATGCTTAACACGAAGCTATTTTAAAGGTTGTATGTATTAAATTGTTGTTGTCATTTTTAAGTGATGAATATCTAGATGCTATAAAATTTGTGGCTACTGCTCATACCGTTAAAGTTGAATGACATAAATAGTGTGAAAGTGAATGTTCTGTTAATTGAAAAATATACATATAACACTAACACATTGTACAATTTTATCATGAAATATATTTAAACATGCATAGGTATATTTTTAATATTAGATCTTAGTTGACACTTATCATTTTTATTGTCACTGTTCCACATATTTCTGTTTTTGAGACTATATAAGTTCAGGCAGTAGTTTGACGAGTACACACAGAAAACAGATTCGTGATAGCAACCGAATTTGTTGCCAATCGAATGATTCTACCTTTGTGACCGAATTTTACAGTTGGGGCTATAAAATTTTAGAAAGGGTAACAAAAGGTTGGTTGCTGCAACTGAAATTCTTCTTTATCAACTGACTTTCTGTTGATAGAACCGAAAAATTCTATGTGTTCAACCGAATTATTCGATTGGCAACAAATTCGGTTGCTATCACGAATCTGTTTTCTCTGTGTAATTATCCTTGAATTAGGATTCCCGCATAATCAACATATTTATAACTGCTCAAACAGTATACCAGCGTATTTGTGAAAAATTTCAGTCAGCTAGCTCCTTTTGTTTGGGCCTTATGTTTTCAACAAACAGTCTGACGGACGGACGTAGCTAGATCGTCTTAGAATTTCATAAGGACCCAGAAAGTCATTTTTCTTTCTGGTGGGTATAAAGTAAGCAAATTTTTCCTATTTATGAAGCTATTGTAAATAGATACTATTAAATACATATTGTTACGTTTTAACCTTTTTAAAACGATAGTTTATTTCATTTAAATAAAGCGGATACTTTTGATTGCAAATAAAAGCCGTTTAGTAGTTTAAAATTTGTAACAACTCTTTATTTATTTAAAAAGGTACAACAACAACAGTTCAAATAGTCCCTCAGTGTCTTTATACACGTTTATCAATTTGCGGAAATGCACTCGCACTTTATAATGTACAAACTCAAATGTACACGACAGTTGATGTTAACTCTAACAGCGCCAATGATTAACTCAAACACGACTGCAACCTCTGCCACTATTTATACACACACCATCTTTCGTGAATCTTATACAATGCTCTTAACGGACAAACTAGTACTTCGAATTCTAGAGCTTTCGGTGTCAATGTTAGCAGCTTAAACATTTAGTGTTTCCATACTTATAAACAATGCTAATAACCGCATGTTATCAACATTGTTGATAAGTAGAAGCTTCTACTGATGGACGTGTTTATAAACATGATGAATGCTGCAGACAGTCGTTACAGACCGTTAAATTCAAATCGCTATTGCAAATTCGTAACAATATACATTTTTAGTAAATGTCGGAGCAGAATTTATTTATCAATTAAAGTACCTCATTGTAAAGGTTTTTTTCTAGCATATTACCATTATTATTTTTTTTTTTTATCTTGATGCTTAGATGATGCTCAATTTTGCAGAAAATATTTAAAGGGTATTTTTTTAAGCCCGATAGAACTTACGAAAGGGTTAATTATAATACTGCGCTTACTTTTTGACATTTATGATCAGTATTCTCTCGCAAATCATGATAAATAGATTGACGCTTGAACAACGCTACCAAATTATCCAAATTTACTTCGATAATCAGTCATCTGTTCGCGCAACTTATAGACGACTGCATGAATTTTATGGCGCACATAAGTACTTATGAGGCTAATTTTTGGATTAACGGGATTGTAAATAAAGAAAATTGCCGCATATGGAGTCTATAACATACACTACAGATTCCAATTCACACCGAAAAATGTAACGTTTAAAAAAAAGTAGTTTAAATCAATTTTGATTAGATTTGACTTAATAGAAATGCACTCATTCAAAGGATGAACGAATTTTATTATGAATATTAATTCTGAATTTCGTAAACATTTACTTATACATCAGATTATATGTCAGTCATCAACAAAGTACTTCTAAGTAATGTAAATGTTAAGAATAATCAATACCAAATTTATTTGTTGGAATATTTAATGTTATATGTTAAAAATTATACATCGAATTCATTGGTTATATAGAGGTATTAAAAATTTCGTTAGATAGTCAAACGAAGTCAGTAAAGTGCTTTGACATAGAATCAGAAATCGGAGTTAAAGAATTTGATTAATAAAGGATTCACATATAAACAAATTCTACTAATTAAGCTTTTTAATAAATTTACAGTTTGATTTTTTAAAAAAGTATTTAATAAATTTATATATCGCACTGGTTCCTCTAAAGAGAGTCAACTCAAAATTTAAAAATTAAAAATTAAAGTTGAAGGCGGATACAACTTTTTTTTTTGCCGAAAGAGTAGAGAAAATTATGTAAGATTTTTACAGAGGGTAGATATAACCACTGTACATAGATTTCTTGCAAAAACCAGTGCGATATGTAGCCATTGCTAAATTTCTGTTCTTCATATGTGGTCTTTTCAATACTCAAGAATATATATCAATGATTTCATAGATGAAATACTTTCAGAAATATTGTTTTTTCAAGAAAACATAAATTAAGTAAATAATATTCATAAATCTTGTCGGTATGAAACAAATTTCCTCAATATAAATTATAAACACAAATTTTTCAGTCTTTCGTAATTAATTCATTTATTATTTTTTCAAATTCAATTCTCTGATCTACTTCTTCAACAAAAGAGGAGCAGCGAAGGGGGTGGCAAGAGGAGCAGCATAAGCAGCACCTACAACGGGAGCAGCGGCATAAGTCAAAGGAGCGGCGTGAACAACTGGGGCAGCAGCATAAGTGGCGGGGAAGGCAGCTGAGTGAGCAATGTGGTGGGCATTGTAGGTGGAGGCATAAGGAGCTACGTAGGAAGCATGACCAACAACAGCGGGAGCAGCAGCATAAGTCAAAGGAGCAGAGTAGGCCAAAGGAGCTACCAAACCGGGCTTAGCAGCGGCAACAGCCAACAAAGCGAAGAAGCAAACAGCGATCTAAAATAATAAGAATTTCATATTAAAATCAAATGGTTTATGGTTTTGTTGAAATATTAAAACTTACGAATTTGAACATGTTGATTTAGTTAGAGTTGTTTTGGTTTGTTGTACAATTTGTAATTGTTAATGTTACAGACAAAGTTAAAGGCTTTTATACTGTTAGTTATTATGATATGAATTTGTGACTAAGTAAATAATTTGGTTAATTTCAATAACAAATTGTAATATTAATAAAAGAAAAACAAATTTTGCTAATATAATTTAGCCCTGATCATGAATTATCGACCTTACAAATACTTAAAACACAATAAAATCATTAAATGAATATCATTACGCATTTTAAGTTGTCCGTTAAATATAACATAATATTCACAAAATAACACTTAAAATGCACATTTAAATTTAGCCCATATAAAAAACAAACCAATCTTAAGCGTCACGTTTAGCATAAATTGCTTAAATTAAGTAAATAGCAAACCTAAACACAAAGTTAAGGTATAAAAGCTTTTAACTTCATCACCAACATTAACAATTACAAATTGTACAACAATCCTAAACAACTCTAACTAAATCAATATGTTCAAATTCGTAAGCTTTAATATTTCTACAACCATAAAGGATATTTGATTTTAACAAACAAATTCTTCTTATTTTAGATCGCTGTTTGCTTCTTCGCTTTGTTGGCTGTTGCCGCCGCTAAACCCGGTCTTGTAGCTCCTTTGGCTTACTCTGCTCCTTTGACTTATGCCGCTGCTCCCGCTGTTGTTGGTCATGCTTCCTACGTAGCTCCTTATGCCTCCACCTACAATGCCCACCACATTGCTCACTCTGCTGCCTTCCCCGCTGCTTATGCTGCTGCTCCAGTTGTTCACGCTGCCCCTGCTGCTTATGCCGCTGCTCCCGTTGTACGTGCTGCTTATGCTGCTCCTCTTGCCACCCCCTTCGCTGCTCCCCTTTTGTTGAAGAAGTAGATCAGAGAATTGAATTTGAAATAAAATAAATGATTTAACTACGATAGACTGAAATATATGTGTTTCTAATTTTATAGTGAGGAAATTTTATAAAATTATTTATAAAACAGTTTTGTTTTCTGAAAAAATCTGAACTGTCAGCAAAACTTTGTAAGGCTGATTAAAAGGTAAATTCATGTTATTTCGAACCGTTTGAGATTTTTGAATACAAATATTGTTGTTCACAAAATAATGTCATTTTTTCCATTTAAGAGTGTTTTATGCCCTGAAATAGAAGTGATTTAAAAATAAAGACCTCTTTTCATTTAGTCACATATTAACAAATTTTGAAACCAATTAAAAGTTCTGACTAAAAAAATATAATACATTTTTGAAGGCATTCACTCAAAAACTAAATTTTTATAGGGAATTATTCGTCATCACTATAATGTCTATTTTCGAATTTTAAGGGAAATATTAAAAAAGAGTATTTAGTACAAAATTTCATTTAGACGCATTTTAACAAATTTATAGAAAATTTTGGGTTATAAAAAGAAAAATTTTACATTTAAAGGAAAATATGGATGATTTCGATATTATACGATTTTTCATTTAGACGAATTTGAACTATGCTATAAACGCAGAGAACAAACATGGTTGTGGTTAACCATAATCTAAGAGCAACATATTATGATAAGATTTATGATTGCAGTCACAACATATTATCATCATTATTAGTATCATAAAATATCATATTAAGATGAAATATAGTGGTAATATGATTATTATACATGATCATATTGTGTTCTGAAGTAATCATATTGTCATCCAAAGTAATCATAATTTTACCCAAAGAAATCTTATTATGAACCAAAGTAATCACATTATCATTAAAAGATATTTTTGGGAATAAAAACTTTAATTTTAATAGATTTTAGTTTAAATGTACCCAATTAAAATATTATTGATAAATTCATTGAAATTTATTGGTGTTTGGTGTAGGAAAGCTAAAGATATTATACAAAAAGAAACTATAGAGCGAATTACAGACTCTTATCTCCATATTTATAAACAGTTTATAAGTTTATCAAAGGTTTATAAAACAATATTTCCATACAAAATTTGATTAATAAACTTTGATAAACTTAAAAATTGTTTATGAATAAGGTCTTTAAACTTTACTTGTAAAAATATCATAGCTTAGACAAACACCAAGAATAGACACTAATGCAAAAGCATTATACAATTGTTGAGATGAAAATACTACTAAAAGTAAACATATTTTGTTTGCATCTTAAACATATTATGAGTACGCATACAGAAACTTAACATTTAATGGTTAATTGTAAGTTTAAATGCTTACAGAGAATATTAAAATAATTATGTTTCGATGAACCATACTCAAATTTATAATTACGATGCACATAAAAATGTATACAGTAACTAAAATATTGTTGAAATCAAATTAAAATAACAATTATATGTGTACGACAGTAATATGTAGTTACAAACAACATAGTATAGTTGCCGTAACAAAGCCACTAATTTAATCTAGATTTTTGACGGGAAATATGTGTAATCTTAAAATTCCGTCCTTTTTCCACTTAAACACATTTTAATAAAGTTATAGATAATTTTTTGTTTTATATTGAAAAAAAATGGATTTTTGTAGGAAAATTAAAATATTATTAAAAAAGTTATAGATAATCTTAGTTTTTTGCTCAAAAACTAGATGTTTTAGGGACGTTGGGAGATCACATACAACCTCTTTGCTCCAATTGGGCGCGTATTATAAAAGTTATAGCTGATTTTAGAAATCCATTCAAAATGAAGGTGATTAGAAAATAGTGGTCATTTTCTATTTAAACCTATAATAGACAAGATATAGCTAATTTTAAGATTTTACTCAAAAGTTAAATTTTTGATGAGAAATATGGGTGATCAACCATGTTAACTCAATTATAGACAATTTTAGATTTTCGGCTTAAAAATCAATGTTGTTTTTTTTAGCATTTAGACGATTTTTGAAGGGAAATATGGGTGATCACTAAATAATGTGATTTTTTTTTCTTTAGACGCATATTAACAAAGTTATGGCTGGTTTTAGTTTCTTACTCCAAAAAAATTGCTGATCCAAAAATACCCTGATTTTTCTATTTAAACGGATATTAACAAAGTTTTAGTGGAATTTAGGTTAAAATTGTTTGTCCGCTTTAGTTTACTCAACAAAGATTGTTGCTAGAAAATATTGGTGGTCATGATTGAAGTATATTTCATCATCAATAACTATGTTTCTATAAAATTGCTTCTCAATTTCTTTATCGCTGTTTTTGTTTATGCAATCCGATCGGTAACTTTCTAATTGTATACGATATAAGTTCTTTATAGCTGTTTGATTTATGCAAACCGATCTGTAACTTTCTAATTGTATACGATATCAGTTTGCTTTTAACTCGATTACAATCTACGATTAGGTCTATGCGAGCTCCTGATAGAAATGTTCGTTACTCTTTCAAATATCTGTTATTTCGTTATGACCTGCCAATACAAATTAGGAGGTTTTTTCCTGATTAGTGGCTCGCGTTCTTGTTTTCCCGACATAATTTCTTGGCATTTAAACTACTTAGTAGAAAGTTCTGAGACTTTTACTATTTTGTATGAAAAGTTGTTTATATATTTCCGAGATGTTTCCATATTCCATCAACTGAACCACATCTGTTAAATTTATTCTTTAATTTAAAATGAAATTCTCATCATACTCAATTTTAGTTTATGATCAATTTCTAATTCAATTGCCTACTAAAGAAAATAACACCAGAACAGATTTTCAGTCAATCGCATTTGTTGTTTATTTTAATTCAAATTCAGTTCTCTGATCTACTTCTTCAACAAAAGAGGAGCAGCGAAGGGGGTGGCAAGGGGAGCAGCATAAGCAGCACCTACAACGGGAGCGGCGGCATAAGCAGCAGGAGCGGCGTGAACAACTGGGGCAGCAGCATAAGCAGCGGGGAAGGCAGCTGAGTGAGCGATGTGGTGGGCATTGTAGGTGGAGGCATAAGGAGCAACATAGGAAGCATGACCAACAACAGCGGGAGCAGCAGCATAAGTCAAAGGTGCAGTGTAGGCCAAAGGAGCTACAAGACCGGGCTTAGCGGCGGCAACAGCCAACAAAGCGAAGAAGCAAACAGCGATCTAAAATTAAATAGATTAAACATTATTAAGAAGTTTATTAATATGGTATGGGATTTATTTCAACTTACGAATTTGAACATTTTTGGTTGAGTTTGAGTTGATTGGTTTGATTGACAATTTGTAATTGTTATTGAGTAGAGTGGGTTTAATGTCTTTTATACTTTAGTTTAGCTAGTATTTGGTTTTATTGTTAATTTTGATTTGCTGTGATTCATTAATTATGCCGGGCGTGAAGTTATTTTAAGTATTTTTTGTGTGTTTAGTGTTTACGGTTTTTTAAACAAGGTAATTCTGTTTTGTGTGTTTCTTAAATCCACTGTGAAGGTAAGTATTGATTATTGTTAGGGATTTTCTGAATGTTATATTTATAAATAGTAAACAGTAAATTATTGCAGCTTTTATTTTCCTAAAATGTTCAAATAACATTAGTTTTATGCAATTGGTAAATACATTAGTATTAATAATAATAATGTGAGTCAGAAAAACCCTTTTACATATTTAATTAAATTATATTTAAATAGTTTTATTTGCAAAAAATATGAATATAAATTTATTGAGCATTGTTTACAAACCCATTAAGTATTAATAGTTTGGTTTATAACTGGCTACTAATGAATTTATCCATTTCTTCTAGAAATATTTCCAGGAGAAACTTATGCTCAGAATCTACTTTTCTGTCACTTTAGTTTGTTTTCTGGAGGTTTGGGCATTAAGGTGAATATGCCTGTAAATAAGTCCAAATAATTGGGGAATTCAAACTGTCTGCTATAAGGTCATACTGTCATAATATCCTAATATATAATGATAGTTTAAACAAACTTTTGTTGTGTTTCAAACAAAAGAATTCTAAACTACTAAGACTTTTTGAACTATGTTAATTGTTTTGTCATAAAATAACACTTTTTTTGTTTAAAGCACAACAACAATTTGTTTAAACTATCATTATATATTAGGACATTATGACAATATGACCTAATAGCAGACCGTTTAAATCCCCCAAATGTCTTTTATATCATACTCGTATTAAAATTGTAAATAACTCTGTGGTGTATAATGATACCTCAATTTTTCTCTGGACACTATCATAAAAATCTTATAATGAATAGTGCGATAACAAGTCTGCTAGGTTTCATAATTTATCAAGCAATAGGTGTATTAATAGCCTTGTTTGCTTCCAGACATAAACAATAAAGGCAATTTAGTCTATTTAAATTTTATTTTTCTTGTAATTAAATCAATTTACAAAAACTAGTGAGTTCAAAAATATGTTAAAGTGCGTTTCTCTGCATAAAATATTTTAATTTAGCCCATTTATCGTATAACAATATCAACCATTAAAGATTTTATTATGTCACGATCAGCATTTTAAATACTCAAAATTACTACGTTTAATAACAATAACAACTGTTTAACTAAAGTATAAAAGACATTAACATCAGCTCAACTATCAACAATTACAAATTGTACAACAAACCTAAACAACTCTAACTAAATCAACATGTTCAAATTCGTAAGTTTTAATTTTTCAACAACCATAAAGGATATTTGTTTTTAATAAACAAATTTTTATTATTTTAGATCGCTGTTTGCTTCTTCGCTTTGTTGGCTGTTGCCGCCGCTAAGCCCGGTCTTGTAGCTCCTTTGGCCTTCTCTGCACCTTTGACTTATGCTGCTGCTCCCGCTGTTGTTGGTCATGCTTCCTATGTAGCTCCTTATGCCTCCACCTACAATGCCCACCATATTGCTCACTCTGCTGCCTTCCCTGCCGCTTATGCTGCTGCCCCAGTTGTTCATGCCGCTCCCGTTCTAGGTGCTGCTTATGCTGCTCCTCTTGCCACCCCCTTCGCTGCTCCTCTTTTGTTGAAGAAGTAGATCAGAGAACTGAATTTGAATTAAAATAAACAACAAATGTGATATACTGAAAATATGTTCTGGTGTAATTTTCTTTATTAGGCAAAAAAACTTTATTTCTCATTAGTTTTAGAAATTGATCATAAACTGAATTTGATTATGATGAGAATTTCATTTTAAATTAAAAATTTAACAGATGTTGTTCAGTTGATGGAATATGGAAACATCTCGGAAATATAAACAAATTTTCATACAAAATAGTAAAAGTCTCAGAACTTTTACTAGTTTAAATGCCAAGATATTATGTGAAAAAAACAAGAACACGAGCCACTAATCAGGAAAAAACATCCTAATTTTTATTGGCATATCATAACAAAAGAACAGGTATATAAAAACGAACATTTCAATCAGGAGCTCGCATAGACATTTTAGTATATTGTAATCGTGTTAAACGCAAACTGATATCGTATACAATTAGATGGTTACTGATCGGATTGCATAAATGAAAACAGCGATAAAGAAATTGAGAAGCAATTTTATAAAAACATAGTTATAGATGATGAAACCTACTTCAATCATGACCACCAATATTTTCTAGCAACAATCTATTTTGAGTAAACTAAAAGCGGACACACTATAACTTTGTCGATATGCGTTTAAATAGAAAAATCAGGGTATTTTTGGATCAGCCATTTTTTTGGAGTAAGAAACTTAAACCAGCCATAACTTTGTTAAAATGCATCTAAAGAGAAAAAAACACATTGTATTGTGATCCCCCATATTTCCCTTCAAAAATCGTCTAAATGCAAAATAACATTGATTTTTAAAGTGAAAATCTAAAATTGTCTATAATTGAGTTAATATGGTTGATCACCCATATTTCTCATCAAAAATCTAATTTTTGAGTAAAATCTTAAAATTAGCTATATCTTGTCTATTATAGGTTTACATGGAAAATGACCACTATTTTCTAATCACCTTCATTTTGAATGGATTTCTAAAATCAGCTATAACTTTTATAATACGCGCCCAATTGGAGAAAAGAAGTTGTATGTGATCTCCCAACGTCCCTAAAACATCTAGTTTTTGAGCAAAAAACTAAGATTATCTATAACTTTTTTGATAATATTTTAATTTTTCTACAAAAATCCATTTTTTTTCAATATAAAACAAAAAATTATCTATTACTTTGTTAAAATGCGTTTAGGTGGAAAAAGGACGGTATTTTAAGATTACACATTTTTCTCTTCAGAAATCTAGTTTAAATTGGTGACACTGTTACGGCAACTACGCTATGTTCTTTGTAACCCCCGGTCTATACCTGATAAATTTTTATCATGTAAACGTCGAAATGGTTGTTAAGATAAAAAATTATCAGGTATAGTCCTCATTTATTAGTATTATTGCTTCGTTATGACAAAATTGTTTTGTGCTTTTGTAACTTTGTTTTGACAACAAACGTTATTAATTGTTACGATAAATATTTATCAAGTATAGACAGAGGAGGTAACAACATATTGCTCTCGTACACATATAATTGTTATTTTAATTTGATTTCAACAATATTTTAGTTACTGTATACATTTTTATGTGCATCGTAATTATAAATTTGAGTATGGTTCATCGAAACGTAATTATTTTAATATTCTGTGTAACCATTTAAACATACAATTAACCATTTAATGTTAAGTTTCTATATGTGTTCTCATATTGTGTTTAAGATACAAACAAAATATGTTTACTTTTAGTAGTATTTTGATCTCACCAATTGCAGAATACTTTTGCATTAGTGTCTATTGTTGGTGTTTGTCTAAGCTATGATAATTTTACAAGTAATGTTTAAAATTGTTTATGAATAATTTTTAAATTTATCAGAGTTTATTAATCAAATTTTGTATGGAAATTTAGTTTTCTAAACCTTTGATAAACTTATAAACTGTTTATGAATATTGAGATAAGAGTCTGTATTTTGCTCTATAGGTTTATTTGTATAATATCATTAGCTTTCCTACATCAAACAACAATTAGTTTCAGTGAATTTATCAATAATATTTTAATTGGGTACATTTAAACTAAAACCTATTAAAATTTAAGTTTTTATTCCCAAAAATATCTTTTCATGATAATTATGATCATGTATAACAATCATACTACCACTATATTTGATCTTAATATGATACTAATAATGATGATAATATGTTTTGACTGCAATCACAAATCTTATCATAATATGTTGCTCTTAGATTATGGTTAACCACAACCATGTTTGTACTATGCGTTTATAGCATAGTTAAAATACGTCTAAATGAAAAACCATGTAATATTGAAATCATCCATATTTTCCTTTAAAAATCAAATTTTTCTTTTCATAACCCAAAATTGTCTATAATTTTGTTAAAATGAGTCTAAATGTAAAAATGAACTTTTTTATCTTCAAATTAGAAAATGGACATTATAGTGATCACTGATCATGAAAAGCCTTCAAACATGTATTGAATTTTTTTAGTCAGAACTTATAATTGGTTTTAAAATTTGTTAATATGTGTCTAAATGAAAAGAAGTCTTTATTTTTAAATCACTTCTATTTCAGGGCATAAAACACTCTTAAATGGAAAAAGGACATTATTTTGCGAACAACTATGTTTGTATTCAAAAATCTCAAACTGTTTTTAATAACATGGATTTACCTTTTAAGCAGCTTTACAAAGTTTTGTTGACAGTTGACAGATTTTTTGTCACAAAACAACACAGATTACAAATAAATAATTTTATAAAATCTTGAAGAAACAAAAAAATATCCTGACTATAAAATTCTAAACACACATTTTTCAGTCTTTCGTAGTTAAATCATTTATTTTATTTCAAATTCAATTCTCTGATCTACTTCTTCAACAAAAGGGGAGCAGCGAAGGGGGTGGCAAGGGGAGCAGCATAAGCAGCACCTACAACGGGAGCAGCGGCATAAGTCAAAGGAGCGGCGTGAACAACTGGGGCAGCAGCATAAGCGGCGGGGAATGCAGCAGAGTGAGCGATGTGATGGGCATTGTAGGTGGAGGCATAAGGAGCTACGTAGGAAGCATGACCAACAACAGCGGGAGCAGCGGCATAAGTCAAAGGAGCAGAGTAGGCCAAAGGAGCTACAAGACCGGGCTTAGCAGCGGCAACAGCCAACAAAGCGAAGAAGCAAACAGCGATCTAAAATAATAAGAATTCGTTTATTAAAATCACTTATGCTTTATGGTTTTAGAAATATTAAAACTTACGAATTTGAACATGTTGATTTAGTTAGAGTTGTTTTGGTTTGTTGTACAATTTGTAATTGTTAATGTTGGCGATGAAGTTAAAAGCTTTTATACCTTAAATTTTTGTTTAGGTTTGCTATTTACTTAATTTAAGCAATTTATGCTAAACGTGACACGTAAGATTGATTGATTTTTTATATGGGCTAAATTAACTGTTATTTTGTGCATACTATGTTATATTTAATGGACAACTTAAAATTCGTAATGATATTCGTTTAATGATTTTATTATTTTTTATTTGCAAGGTCGCTAATTCATGATCAGGGCTAAATTATATTAGCAAAATTGGGTTTTCTTTTATTAGTATTACTATTTGTTATTGAAATTAACCAAATTATTTACTTAGTCACAAATTCATATTATAATAACTAAGAGTATAAAAGTCTTTAACTTTGTCTGTAACATTAACAATTACAAATTGTACAACAAACCCAAACAACTCTAACTAAATCAACATGTTCAAATTCGTAAGTTTTAATATTTCAACAAAACCATAAAGGATATTTGATTTTAATAAACGAATTCTTGTTATTTTAGATCGCTGTTTGCTTCTTCGCTTTGTTGGCTGTTGCCGCCGCTAAGCCCGGTTTGGTAGCTCCTTTGGCCTACTCTGCTCCTTTGACTTATGCTGCTGCTCCCGCTGTTGTCGGTCATGCTTCCTACGTAGCTCCTTATGCTTCCACCTACAATGCCCATCACATCGCTCACTCTGCTGCCTTCCCTGCCGCTTATGCTGCTGCCCCAGTTGTTCATGCCGCTCCCGTTGTAGGTGCTGCTTATGCTGCTCCTCTTGCCACCCCCTTCGCTGCTCCTCTTTTGTTGAAGAAGTAGATCAGAGAACTGAATTTGAATTAAAATAAACAACAAATGTGATAGACTGAAAATATGTTCTGGTGTAATTTTCTTTATTAGGCAAAAAAGAACTTCTTTTTTTTGATTAGTTTTAGAAATTGATCATAAACTAAAATTGATTATGATGAGAATTTCATTTTAAATTAAAAATTTAACAGATGTCGTTCAGTTGATGGAATATAGAAATATCTCGGAAATATATAAACAAATTTTCATACAAAATAGTAAAAGTCTCAGAACTTTTACTAGTTTAAATGCCAAGATATTATGTCGAGAAAACAAGAACACGAGCCACTAATCAGGAAAAAACCTCCTAATTTGTATTGGCAGGTCATAACAAAAGAACTGATATTTAAAAGAGTAACGAACATTTCTACTAGGAGCTCGCATAGACCTTATCGTAGATTGTAATCGTGTTAAAAGTTAACTGATATCGTATACAATTAAAAAGTTACAGATCGGTTTGTATAAACCAAACAGCGATAAAGAACTTATATCGTATACAATTAGATAGTTACCGATTGGATTGCATAAACAAAAACAGTGATAAAGAAATTGAGATACAATTTTATAAAAAAATAGTTATTGATGATGAAACCTACTTCAATCAAGACCACTAATATTTTCTAGCAGCAATCTATGTTGAGTAAACTAAAAGCGGATACACAATTTTAACCTAAATTCCTCTATAACTTTGTTAATATGCGTTTAAATAGAAAATCAGGGTATTTTTGGATCAGCCATTTTTTTGGAGTAAGAAACTAAAACCAGTCATAACTTTGTTTATATGCGTCTAAAGAGAATAAAACACATTACTTTGTGATCACTCATATTTCCCTTCAAAAATCGTAGAAATGTAAAACATTGCTTTTTAGAGTAAAAATCTAAAAATGTCTATAATTAAGTTAGTATGGTTGATCACCCATACTTCTCATCAAAAATCTAAATTTTTAAGTAAAACCTTAAAATTAGCTATATCTTGTCTATTATTCGTTTAAATGAAAAAAGCCAGTATTTTCTAATCACTTTCATTTGGAATAGATTTCTAAAATCAGCCATAACGCGCCTAATTGGAGAATTTAGGTTGTTTGTGATCTCCCAACGTCCCTTAAACATCTAGTTTTTGAGTAAAAAACTAAGATTATCTATAACTTTTTTAATAATATTTTTATTTTTCTACAAAAACCCATTGTTTTCAATATAAAACATAAAATGATCTATAACTTTGTTAAAATGCGTTTAAGTGGAAAAAGGACGGTATTTTAAGATCACACATATTTCCTATCAAAAATCGAATTTAAATTGGTGACACTGTTACGGCTGTTTCTTTGTAACAATATATTAATGTCGTACACATATAATTGTTATTTTAATTTGATTTCAAGAATATTTTAGTTACTGTTTATATTTTTATGTGCATCGTAATTATAAATTTGAGTAGGGTTCAAGGAAACATAATTATTTTAATATTCTGTGTAACTGTTTAAACTTACAATTAACCATTATATGTTAAGTTTCTATATGTGTACTCATATTATGTTTAAGATGCAATTAAATTTAGTTTACTTTTAGTAGTAATTTCATCTCACCAAGTGTAGAATGCTTTTACATTAGTGTCTATTGTTGGTGCTTGTCTAAGCTATGATATTTTTACTAGTAAAGTTTAAAGACCTTATTCATCAAATTTTGTATGGAAATTTTGTTTTATAAACCTTTGATAAACTTATAAACTGTTTATGAATATGGAGATAAGAGTCTGTAACTCCCTCTATAGGTTTATTTGTAAATATAAATATATTATAGCTTTCCTAAAGCGAACAACAATAAATTTCAGTGAATTTATCAATAATACTTTTATTGGGAATTTAGTACATTTAAACTAAAACCTATTAAAATTAAAGTTTTTATTCCCAAAAATATCTTTTAATGATAATGTGATTACTTTGTTTCATATTATGATTTCTTTGGGTCAAATTATGATTACTTTGGATGACAATATGATTACTTTAGAACATAATATGATCATGTGTAACAATCATATTACCACTATATTTGATCTTAATATGATATTTTATGATACTAATAATGATGATAATATGTTTTCCATATATATTTCCATGTCATCCATATATTCCTTTAAAAATCAAATTTTTCTTTTCATAACCCAAAATTTTCTATAATTTTGTTAAAATGCCTATAAATGAAAAACGGACGTTATTTTGTATTAAACAATTATTTTTTGATATTTCCCTTTAAATTCGAAAATAGACATTATAGTGATGACGAATAATTCCCTATAAAAATCTAGTTTTTGAGTGAATGCCTTCAAAAATATATTGTATTTTTTAGCCAGAACTTAAAAATGGTTTAAAAATTTGTTAATATGTGTCTAAATGAAAAGAGGTCTTTATTTTTAAATCACTTCTATTTCAGGGCATAAAACACTCTTAAATGGAAAACAGGACATTATTTTGTGAAAAACCATATTTTTACTCAAAAATCTCAAACGGTTTGAAATAACATGAATTTACCTTTTAATCAGCCTTACAAAGTTTTGTTGACAGTTCAGATTTTTTCAGAAAACAAAACTGGATGATAAATAATTTTATAAAATTTCCTGACTATAAAATTAGAAACACATATTTTTAGTCTTTCGTAGTTAAATCATTTATTTTATTTCAAATTCAATTCTCTGATCTACTTCTTCAACAAAAGGGGAGCAGCGAAGGGGGTGGCAAGAGGAGCAGCATAAGCAGCACCTACAACGGGAGCAGCGTGAACAACTGGGGCAGCAGCATAAGCGGCAGGGAAGGCAGCAGAGTGAGCGATGTGATGGGCATTGTAGGTGGAGGCATAAGGAGCTACGTAGGAAGCATGACCGACAACAGCGGGAGCAGCGGCATAAGTCAAAGGAGCAGAGTAGGCCAAAGGAGCTACAAGACCGGGCTTAGCGGCGACAACAGCCAACAAAGCGAAGAAGCAAACAGCGATCTAAAATAATACGAATTTGTTTATTAAAATCAAATATCCTTTATGGTTGTTAAAATATTAAAACTTACGAATTTGAACATGTTGATTTAGTTAGAGTTGTTTAGGTTTGTTGTACAATTTGTAATTGTTAATGTTACAGATAAAGTTAAAAGCTTTTATACCTTAAATTTTTGTTTAGGTTTGCTATTTACTTAATTTAAGCAATTTATGCTAAACGTGACACATAAGATTGATTGATTTTTTATATGGGCTGAATTTAAATATGCATTTTAACGGTTATTTTGTGAATATTATGTTATATTTAATGGACAACTTAAAATTCGTAATGATATTCGTTTAATGATTTTATTATGTTTTGTTTGTAAGGTCGATAATTCATGATCAGGGCTAAATTATATTAGCAAAATTGGTTTTTCTTTTATTAATATTACAATTTGTTATTGAAATTAACCAAATTATTTACTTAGTCACAAATTCATATAATAATAACTAACAGTATAAAAGCCTTTAACTTTATCTGTAACATTAACAATTACAAATTGTACAACAAACCAAAACCACATAAACTTAAACAAAATGTTCAAATTCGTAAGTTTTAATATTTCAACAGAACCATAAAGGATATTAGATTTTAATAAAAGAATTCTTATTATTTTAGATCGCTGTTTGCTTCTTCGCTTTGTTGGCTGTTGCTGCCGCTAAACCCGGTCTTGTAGCTCCTTTGGCCTACTCTGCTCCTTTGACTTATGCCGCTGCTCCCGCTGTTGTTGGTCATGCTTCCTATGTTGCTCCTTATGCCTCCACCTACAATGCCCACCACATTGCTCACTCTGCTGCCTTCCCTGCCGCTTATGCTGCTGCCCCAGTTGTTCACGCCGCCCCAGCTGCCTATGCCGCTGCCCCCGTTGTAGGTGCTGCTTATGCTGCTCATTATGCCACCCCCTTCGCTGCTCCTCTTTTGTTGAAGAAGTAGATCAGAGAATTGAATTTGAAAAAATAATAAATGAATTAATTACGAAAGACTGAAAAATTTGTGTTTATAATTTATATTGAGGGAATTTGTTTCATACCTACAAGAAATAAGAACATTATTTACTTAGTTTAAGGGTAAAATGTTATAAAACGAAACGAATAACGTAAAAATAAAATTATATGGAAAATATTCAAGTTTTAAACCATTTTCCCGGTATACTTCATACAAATTGCTTACGCTTCCATTCGTTTTGTTTTATATAATGAGGCCCTAAGTTTTTTTGAAAAAAATAATTTCCTAAGACAATATTTTTGAAAGTATTTCATCTATGAAATCATTGAGTATTGTGAAGACCACAGAGAATGGAAAGAAATTTTGCAATTACATATTTTTACAAAATCAAACTGCCTATTGATTAGAAAGGTTAATAGGAGAATTTGTTTATATGTGAATCCTTTATTAAACAAAATGCATTCATTATGATTTCTGCTTATTTTATATTTCTATGCCAAAGCACTTAACTCTGCCTTGTTTTGGCTTTCTAACGAAATTGTGTTAAAAAATCAGCTTTAATACCTCTAAATAACCAATATATTTAGACATTAATTAAGACATGAAATCGGTATATAATTTTTTTAACATATAAAACTAAATATTCCAGCAAAAACTTGGTAATGACTAGCAATTATTGAACCATTTACTTTTCAATGACTACTTCATACCATCAATATTACTTAGAAGTAGTTTGTTAGTGGCTGACATATAATATGATGTATAAGTAAATGTTTATGAAATTCAGAATTAATTCATAATCATGGCAGAACTAGCAAGGTACAATTATTAGAAAGTATGTTCTCAATTATACATTCCCTATAACGTCAAACGAAAGAAAATTAAAAAATATAAAAAGGAAATGTCTAAAAAAATAATTGAATTTAACTTTTTGTTACAAAAAAATTCAATTTCAAACATCAAATTATTAACAATTGAAGAAAAACTATATTTTTTGTTGAATAAGCGTGTTAAAACGTTAAAAATTTAAAAAATATCGCGGTAAAAAAATAAAAAAATAGTTAAGTGATTAAATACATAGTTTGACGTTTCATTGTTGAACATTTGAAACTCTCTCTAATAATGGTACCTGGTAACTGATTGTACCATGATTCATAATAAAATTCGTTCAACCTTTGAATGATGGCATTTTTATTAATTCAAATCTAACCTAAATTTTTATAGGTTAAAATCACTCAGAAATCAGTACAGTTTAAGGTAAAAGATGCCTTTTTTTGTTAAAGACGAAGAACATTAAGTTGGCAGTAATGTTTTCTGTGACATCTGATACGACAGTTCTCTGTTGTTTTGATGTTAGTTTGGTTTGGTAATTTATCACGCCACAGCCACGTTTGCAAATGGTTCAAATTTATTTTGAACAATTCGACAAACTCATCGGGCATAACCTGCATATTCTGGTGCTCATCAGAGCGATTAATTCGAGAAACTATTGAATCTTCACGATCATCGTTCGCTTCTTACATTTGGTGAATGGGCCGAAGGAAACATCGTTATTGACAAACAATTTCTTTTGAAAATTTTGTTCAGTGATGAATCACACAATGTTCAAAAACAGAATTGCAGCTTTTTCAGCGATGGTAATCCTCAAATCATTGTCGAAACACCATTACATCAAGAAAAAGTCATTGTTTGATTCGCTTTATGGGCCGATGTACAGTGGTCCAAATGCTCAATCTAGCCGGAAAAAAATCATTTTTTTAAATGTTTCAAAAGCTAATTTTTTGTTGGCAATTTTCAATAGTACATAACGGCATATTTTTTTTTTCTTTAAATAGATAGACTAGCATTGATACATTGCTTCAAAAACAAGTAATTGCTTCTTTGTTAAAAAATTATTATCTCAAGTGACATTTAACAGTGCAAGTGAAATTGTCGTCAAAAAATAATAAGAAAATGAAAAAAAAAGTTGTTGGTGTAATTAATATAACAAAGGTAAGAGTAAAAATTTCTGTTTAAATTTTTCAGAAAATATGTTTTGTTTTGGAAAAAATTTTTGTTCAATGTCCAAATTCTATTAGAATTTTAAATGGTCATTTAACAGAGTTAAGCTTTAGTTTTTATATTGTTGTCATCTATATGGATTTAGCTTTCTAATCTTTAAAAAATTAGCTTCCACTTGATTGAGCATTTGGACCACTGTGCGATGGAATCATTGGTCCATATGTCTTCATAAATAACTATGGTCAGAACGTTGCAGTCATGCTTACTAACATTTTGGAAGGCATTAGTAATTGTTCATGTAATTTGACGCCATTCGATTGTTTTCTCTGAGGATATGTAAAGTTCCAGGTCTATGCAAATAAACCAGAAATGATTGAGCACTTGCAAACGAGTATTATTAGACGCATTATTGGGGACATACAGCCTGATTTACAGCATAGGGTGTGTTGAAATTGGACAGGCAAATATGTTATTGAAAATAGAAAGCAATTTCTAATTGGTCTTTCATAATCTGGAAAGTGTTCACATACAAAATACACTAAAACAGTTCTTGCTATAAGGTCCATTTCTAAATCAAAAATAGAACACCAACATAGTTTAGCCTCGTAAATAAATATAACAGTTATATTCTTCAGTATATCACATTTTTGTTCATTTATTCAAATTCAATTCTCTGATCTACTTCTTCAACAAAAGAGGAGCAGCGAAGGGGGTGGCATAATGAGCAGCATAAGCAGCACCTACAACGGGAGCAGCGGCATAAGCAGCAGGGGCAGCGTGAACAACTGGGGCAGCAGCATAAGCAGCGGGGAAGGCAGCAGAGTGAGCAATGTGGTGGGCATTGTAGGTGGAGGCATAAGGAGCTACGTAGGAAGCATGACCAACAACAGCGGGAGCAGCGGCATAAGTCAAAGGAGCAGAGTAGGCCAAAGGAGCTACCAAACCGGGCTTAGCGGCGACAACAGCCAACAAAGCGAAGAAGCAAACAGCGATCTAAAATGAGAAATATAAATTTTAATGAGACTCACAAACAAATTTAACAAAAAATATTAAAACTTACGAATTTGAACATTTTTGGTTGAGTTGAGAGTGTTGAGGGTGGGTTGTACAATTAGTAATTGTTGATGTTTAACACAGAGTTTAAGACTTTTATAGTTTAGTGTAGTTTTTGAAATTTTCGATTTTCGGTTTATTAAATATGCCAGACATGATGGCATTTTAAAAGCCAGCAGCAGCAAGGTAATATAGGTTTTCAAAGTAAAAAGAAGTGGTTTTAATATTTACATACAATATTGTAGTTTGAACTAACAAATAACTTTTGATTAGATTAAAAAAGGAAATTCATGATTTAAGTCAAATATTACAAAATATTTGAGACAGAATAAAATTATTTGGTATAATTAAAAAAAAATAATTTATTTTGATTAACTAAATAAGAAGAGAAAAATCTTTATTTATTGTACTAAAAATCCAATATGCCACTTTAAACTCCGTTATTTAAAAATATTGCACTTTGAAAGCGGATGCCATTTTGCTCAACAAAAGTATAATTTTAGCAAATTTGAAAAAATAAAATACCAATATCAATCTCTTCTTACTTTCCCACTATTTACAGAATATACAAATTTTGCCTCGTGCAATTTTTATATAAAAAAGGGTTATCAAAAATTAAAAAAAAATTATAAGTTTGTATTTGAAAATCTGAATTTGTAATGCTATGAATAAAAAATCATCGAACAAAATGGCCATGCTGCTTGTAAAAACATTTAGGAAATTTTATTGGCTTTCTAATGCATGTAATTAGAACTGCTTGAGTTAGAGGCAAATTACTAAAGCAAGATTTTTTAATTTTTTTTTTAATTTTATATCAGTTGGAGTTGGCCAAAGGATAAGACATTAATGATGGGGATGAAAACCTTCATTCCATCAAAGAAAATATTGATAAAATCTATGGAACAATCCTGGTTTAATCAGAAGTGCAAAATTGCAATCAGATCTAGAGAGGAAGCATTCAGAATCTGGCGTGATAACAAAAATGCCGAAACTGATTCGCTGCGCAAAAGGGTGAGATCTTCGTGTGCCAAAGTGCTGAGCCGTGCTACCCGGGGCAGTAAAAGCTTTTGGTCATTCGTTAAAAGAATTAAGGATAATGCTAGTTCATCAATTCCTACTCTTTTAAGGGATGGCCAATCATTCACTGACGCTAAAGCTTACCTTTTGGGTGAATTATTTGCAAATAATTCGAACTTATCGGAAAGCAATCAACCGCTACCCGAGCTCGAAAGAGTGTCAGTTACTATGCCGAATATATTATTTCGCGCTTGCTCAGTTAAAAAGGGTTTTTGCGGATCTCAATATAAGTAAGTCTCCTGGGCCAGATGGTATACCAGCACTGGTCTTGAAGCAGTGTTCTTCGACGCTAGCTCGTCCATTAGCTAACCTTTTCAGCACTTTATACCGTGCCGGCAAATTTCCTGGAGAGGCTAACAACCCTGAAAATAGCAATTTGTTTTGCACTTTCCGAAATTATGGAGAGTATGGTGTACTACCATCTTGTGAAATATTTAGAGTCCAACAATTCACTCAGCGACCGGCAGTATGGCTTTCATAGAGGACGCTCTACGGGAGACTTGCTAGCCTTCCTATCGGAAAAATGGTTTCGTTCCATACACCGTTTTGGCAAAAGTAAAGTGGTGGCTCTAGATATTTCTAAAGCGTTTGATAGAGTATGGCATGGTGCGCTTTTAGCAAAACTTATTGCTTTTGGTGTCGGTAATAACTTCTATCGATTTATATCGAGCTTTCTCAGAGATCGCACTATACGAGTTGCTATACAAGGTGGCGCAAAAGTAATCCTCCTATCAGAAAATGCTATAAATTTTGCCGATTATTGGTCAAATAAATAGTCAGCAATATTCCGCGTTCTGGAGCAGTGTAGCGTAACATTGTTTATTAACGTGTATTTCGCATGTGTTTACTACACAAATGTCAAAACAGAACTGACATTAGGGGCCAATCGCAAAATTTATAACATTTTCTGATAGGAGTATTACTTTTGCGCCACCTTGTAGATGGAATTTTATCAAACGAGTTCAAAATAAATACAGGGGTACCGCAAGGCTCCTTCCTTTCTCCTACTCTATTTCTTATCTTATAAACGACCTTTTACGTCGAACTTCCAACCCTATCTACTCTTTTGCAGATGACTGCAACATTTGCCATTCATATGCATTCAATTATAGACCAAGCCTGTTGGAGATTTGGGCAATGAGGCAAAACATGAATGATACGCTTAACCTAGATCTTGTGACAATCTCTGAATGGGGTCTTCGAATAGAGTCGATTTCAATGTACGCAAGACTCAGTGTTGTATGTTAACACACAAACGCACAATAGATCATGTTGCTTCATCTGTTTTTATGGGTGGTGTAAATATTAAGGAATCAGAAGCTCTTGATGTTCTAGGCATTAGTATTCAGTGCGATGTCTGCTGGACAAAACACATTTTTCGAGTGTCGAAAGAAGCATTCAAGTGCCTTGGTTTTCTAAAACGGTGTAAGACATACTTCACTCCATCTGATCTCCTTACTATTTACACAACTTATATCCGACCGAAAATGGAATACAACTCTCATGTGTGGGCCGGTACCTAAAAGTCTATTTTGGAGTTACTTGACCGCGTTCAGGAGAGGGCGAAGGTGCTTATCGGTGACAGTGGGGTATCCAGCTCTATTGACTCACAGGAACATCGTCGCACTGTGGGTTGTTTTTCACTGTTCTATCGATACTACAATGGTATGTGCATCACACGTTCTTCGGCAAGGGCTCATAAATTCGTTGTCGACTGGACAGTGGATTGCACAACACATTACAGGGAAAATTCGTTCTTTAGCCGTACTGTCCGTATGTGGAATAAGCATCCTCCTGGAGTCTTTCCTGTCACTTTCAATATAGGAAAATTCAAATCAAATGTCCACAAACACTACTCCCTCTATCCTCCCTCCTATAACCTATTTTCCTAGATCCGACACAATGCTTTGCATGAGTAGTGGACTAAGAGGGAAAAAAAACCGTTGTATCCTTGTATCGAGTGTATTATTGTATTAAAACACAATAGTTTCAGGTTGTTGTTGTTGGAAATTTTCATATAAAAATTAAATACACTTATACAGTTTTATTTTATATGGTTTGTATTGTTTTCCGTCCTATCAATTTTGTGTGAATGCCAGTTATTGAGAACAAGTCAACCATTACCATCTCAAGTTTATAGTTTTTGCAAAACCAATTCCTTTATTTATGTTTTTCAGTTCTAATTTTAATTTTATTTCTAGAAAACCTACTTCTGAATACGACTTTTCTTAATTGGTTTTTAAAGATTAAAATACAAAATACAATAAACATATAAACAAAAAATGTATTTAATACAAGATACTCGATACAGATTCTTGTGAATTTAGCAATTGTAAACTTTAGATCTTGGAAGAATTAAGCCTATTTATTTTTGCTAGCTACGACCTTTGTCAGCTTCCTTCGTGGCTGTTTGGTGCAATATGTAAACAATATCTATATCTAACTCTCATTATAGAGATATATAAATAATTCGGAATGTCATTATAATCTATTAATGCAGTTCCTTCCATAATAAGTTGTACCAAATTTGTATTACTTTTAAATTAGTTTTCTTTTTATTCATACAATTTTTAATTTGTATACAAATTAATACTACTTACTGTTATCTAAAAATATAAATGACTAAATTAAAACAACATTATTTAGCAGTTAAAATATTTAAAAATCGTACCATGCCTAAATAAAAGTTCAAACCAATAAAACTGTTAACCTGTCACGTATGGAATAATAAATTAACGATTTATTTTATTTACAATCAAATGTCACAGCTACTTAACTTTAAAGTATAAAAGACATTAGCTACACCTGAAACATCAACAATTACACATTGTACAACAAACCAAAACCACACAAACTCTAACAAAAATGTTCAAATTCGTAAGTTTTAATATTTCAACAAAACCATTAAGGGTATTTGATTTTAATAAATGAATTATGCTTATTTTAGATCGCTGTTTGCTTCTTCGCTTTGTTGGCTGTTGCCGCTGCTAAGCCCGGTCTTGTAGCTCCTTTGGCTTACTCTGCTCCTTTGACTTATGCTGCTGCTCCCGCTGTTGTTGGTCATGCTTCCTACGTAGCTCCTTATGCCTCCACCTACAATGCCCATCACATCGCTCACTCTGCTGCCTTCCCTGCCGCTTATGCTGCTGCCCCAGTTGTTCACGCCGCCCCTGCTGCTTATGCCGCTGCCCCCGTTGTAGGTGCTGCTTATGCTGCTCCCCTTGCCACCCCCTTCGCTGCTCCTCTTTTGTTGAAGAAGTAGATCAGAGTATTGAATTTGAATAAATAAACGAAATGTGATATACTGAAAAATATAACTCTTGTATTTACTTATTTATTAGGCCTACTTTACTTATTAATGAACCAACCCTATACCAAGAACTGTTTTAGGCATTTTTTATGTGGAACATTCCCCAATTAGGAAAATCAATTAACTTAACCTATAACAAATAAACATTAACCAATATAAGATATGTGTTGATAGACCTATTGTCTATTTTCTAAACAAACGACTGGGAGTGTCTCGTCTTTAGTCTCGTCACATTTCCAGTCACCTCTATAGACTCGTCTCTAGTTGCCTCTATATATTCGTATCCAGCCTTCTGTATAGATTCGTCAATAGTATTCTCCATATACTCGTCTGCAGTATTCTCTAGTCTCGTCTCTAGTCTCATCTCTAGTTTCGTTTCTAGTTTTATCTCTATTATCGTTTCTACTCCCGACTCTAGTATCATCTCCAACCTCGTCTTTTGTGTCGTCACGAATCTCGTCTTTAGTCTCTAGTCTCGTCTCTAGTCTGTAGTATCGTCTCTAGTCTGTAGTCTCGTCTCTAGTCTGTAGTCTCGTCTCAAGTCTCGTCTCTAGTCTCGTCTTTAGTCTCGTTTTTAGTCTCGTCTCTAATCTCGTCTCTAATCTAGCCTCTAATCTCGTCTCTAGTCTCGTCTCTAGTCTCGCCTCTAGTCTCGTCTCTAGACTCGTCTTTACGCTTGTCTTTGGTCTATATTCGTATCTAGTTTCGTCTCTATTATCGTCTTCAGTCTCATCCCTAGTCTCTTTTTTAGACTAGTCTCTTGCGCCTTAAACATTATGCTCCAGAATGGAATGCTTCACGGGTTACCACGATACCTAAACCTAAGTAGACTTGTAAATTCTGTAAGAAAAGCGTTTGAGAAAAAAAATAATATTCTGCCCTCTTTATCGACATTTCTCAAGCGTTTGATATGTATGGCATGATGGTCTAATATGCAAATTCAGTCAATGCAAATTTACCTATTGGAAAGTTATTTAACTGTTCAATATTAAAGCTTAAAGAAGGAGACTTTTTAAGTTCTCCGTAACCCATTGAAGCTGGAGTCCCCCAAGGCAGTATCCTGGGGCACTTTTTATACGTGATGTCAACTAACAATCGCACTCATATATCAACATTTGCTGATCATACTGTTATTCTAAGCATTCGTGAAAACCCTCATGAAGCGTTTCGTTATTTACAAGATCACATATTTGAATTAGAAAAATGGTTAAAATAATGGAAAATAAAAGTCTAGGAGCCCCCCTATTCATATCAACAACCAAGCGATAATTCAACAATCGGAAGTTAAATACCTCGGAATACATCTCGATCGTAGTCTTACTTGGAAAAGTCATATAGATGCAAAGTTGACTCAATTATAATTGAAATCAATTCAAAGTAATTGGCTCATTGGCAGAAGCTTTACGCTTAGTTTAGATTGTAAACTTCTACTTTATAACTTGATCATAAAACCGATATGGTGTTATGGCATACAGCTAGGGGGCACGGCCTCAGCTGAAACAATATCCTGGGGGAACATTCGTATGGGGGATAGGTGAAATCATGAACTGATATTGACCATTTTCAATACCAAACCTTATCAACAGAAAGTATTTGTGGAAAATTTCAATGTCAAATAAGAATTAACTTCCTTTGACCTTAAAATCCATAAATAGAACATTTCCCCTAACCATTTTTTTCTTTATGATGATTTTATAAAAGTGTTGCTAAATTCTTATTGTTAAAGATCTGTCCTGACTATATAGTCTTCTCAATACACAAGAATACTTATCATTGATTACATTGATGACATGTGAATGTGTAGCTATTAGAAATATTGCCTTTAGAAACAGAATAATTTCCATAAATCTTGTAGGTAACAAATAGAATTCCTCATTAGAAAATAAAAAACACAAATTTTTCAGTCTATCGTAGTTAAATCATTTATAATTTATTCAAATTCAATTCTCTGATCTACTTCTTCAACAAAAGAGGAGCAGCGAAGGGGGTGGCGTAAGCAGCACCTACAACAGGGGCAGCATGAACAACTTGGGCAGCAGCATAAGCAGCGGGGAAGGCAGCAGAGTGAGCAATGTGGTGGGCATTGTAGGTGGAGGCATAAGGAGCTACGTAGGAAGCATGACCAACAACGGCGGGAGCAGCGGCATAAGTCAAAGGAGCAGAGTAGGCCAAAGGAGCTACAAGACCGGGCTTAGCGGCGGCAACAGCCAACAAAGCGAAGAAGCAAACAGCGATCTAAAATAATAAGAATTTCTTTTATTAAAATCAAATATCCTTTATGGTTTTAGAAATATTCAAACTTACGAATTTGAACATGTTGATTTAGTTAGAGTTGTTTAGGTTTGTTATACAATTTGTGATTGTTAAAGTTAGAAATAAAGTTAAAGGCTTTTATACTGGTAAATTATTATTTGCATTGGTGACTAAATAAGTAATTTCGATAATTTCAATAACAAATTGTTGCACAAATAAACGAAAAACAAATTTTGCCAATATAATTTATCCATGATCATGAATAATTGACCTTAAATAAAAAATTAAACTTATCGAATGAATATCATTACATGTTTTATATTGTCTGATAAC
The DNA here is from genome assembly GCA_942486065.2 of Calliphora vomitoria. Lineage (NCBI taxonomy): Eukaryota > Metazoa > Arthropoda > Insecta > Diptera > Calliphoridae > Calliphora > Calliphora vomitoria. The sequence continues at coordinate 26,551,250 of OW818031.2, read as the reverse complement.
AATACCATAATAGCCATTAAATAACAGTTAAAATACTTATTAAAATTTTGAGTATGTAAAAAATACAACTGCTTATTTTAAAGTTTTGTTTAGCATAAATTATTTAAATTAAATTGGTTAATACGATTAGCGTGCTCAAACACAAATTTAAAGTATAAAAGTCTTTAACTTTATCTGTAACATTAACAATTACAAATTGTACAACAAACCTAAACAACTCTAACTAAATCAACATGTTCAAATTCGTAAGTTTTAATATTTCAACAAAACCATAAAGGATAAGTGATTTTAATAAATGAATTCTTATTATTTTAGATCGCTGTTTGCTTCTTCGCTTTGTTGGCTGTTGCCGCTGCTAAGCCCGGTCTTGTAGCTCCTTTGGCCTACTCTGCTCCTTTGACTTATGCTGCTGCGCCCGCTGTTGTTGGTCATGCTTCCTACGTAGCTCCTTATGCCTCCACCTACAATGCCCACCACATTGCTCACTCAGCTACCTTCCCCGCCGCTTATGCTGCTGCCCCAGTTGTCCACGCCGCCCCTGCTGCCTATGCTGCTGCCCCCGTTGTAGGTGCTGCTTATGCTGCTCATTATGCCACCCCCTTCGCTGCTCCTCTTTTGTTGAAGAAGTAGATCAGTGAACTGAATTTGAATAAATAAACCAGAATGTGATAGACTGAAACTTTAATAGCTTTTATTTTTGTATTAGGAAATTTAATTAATTTTACATTATGAAATTAAGATTTCAATAATGAATTTAAAATGAAATTCTTGTTAGCAGTTGTGATAATTTTATGAGTCTACTATACGATAGCATTTAAAAAATGTGTGTTCTAGGACTAAAGAAAAAATAATTCAAAACATGAAAAAACCAGCCCATTCCAAGGTTTTTTTGTGGGGTGAAGTGGTTAGTTTACTAACCACCATGGCGGTTTTTTGAAATCGAATATTTTTGACTAAATTTTCTAACCAAACAACCGAAGTATCAAAGTAACACTGAATTCGATGAACAATAAGCACTCTGTGCTTTTTTTTATTGAATGCGTGAAAGTCTCTTAAAAAAACAGATTTTTTCAATATTTTCAAATTAATATGGGCAATTCCGTAAAGGCGTAAAGTTTTCTTTTAATTTCTTACACTAAACCAAATATTTTTCCTTCACAATAAATAAAAACTATCTTTGGATGATTTTATAATAAATAAAATTAAATATCGTACGTGACATACCGTACGTGACAGACTTTTCTCTTTTAGTAAAACAATATACATATATTCTGTAAATATACGTATAAAAAAACCTAAAAAATATATATTCGATTCTAATAAACAATTTCATAATAGCAAAAATACAATCGGAGCTTAATTTTAGCCACAATCTTAGCCAAAAACATACCAATTAAATTAAAAAATTAAATATACTATTATTTTTGCATGTTGTAATAAGCTTTTTTACTTTTTAGTGTTTTCTCCTATTCAAATCATATTGAGAATAAATTATAAGGGTTTTTGTTTTTTCAGTCGTGGTTGTCTTCTCGTGGAATTGCCCATATATTTATCTAAGCAGAGCACCCTGACGGCAAAGTTTTGCAAAAAATCAAAAAAGATGACTTCAATAAATATAATTGTTTAGCAAAATGGCAATAGATGCCAATAAACTATGTTTTAAAGACTCTAGAAAATGTGGTTAGTAAAGTAACCACCCAACCGCAAAGAGTTAAATAAGTTATTACTATTAAATCAATATAAAATTATCGTTAAAAATTATTCTTAATTTTTTTTTTCTGAAGAAAAATTATTTTAAATTAGATTAATAAAAATATAATCACTCAAATGTTGAATAAATTTTATTACAAATTACTTCTGAATTTCGTAAACAAGTACTCAGATATATAAGATTACATGTCGACTATTAACAAACTACTTCTAAGTAATGTAGATGTTATGAAGCAGTCATTGAAAAATAAATGTTTCAGTAATTGCTAGTCATTACCAAGTTTTTGCTGGGATAATTAATGTTATGTGTTAAAAAATGATACACTAATTGCATGTCTTACTTTACGTCTAATATCGGTTATTTAGAGGTATTTACGTTGATTTTTTAACAAAATTTCGTTAGAACGCCAAAAGAAGTCAGAGTCAGAAATCGTAGTTAATGCATTTGGTTAATAAACGATCCACATATAAACAAGCAAGATAGCTATTCTTATACCCTTCACCAAATTATACTTAAAAATAAAAATTAAATTTTTTTTTCTTCAAAATTAATTTTTTTTTCTTTATTAGCGAAAAAAAAATGTATGGGAAATTTTTTTTAAAATTTATTTGTGAAAAAAAATTTTGACAAAATAATTTTTTTTTGATGAAAAAAAAAATTCAGGGTAAAAAATATTTTTCCCGATTTTGACCAATTGTAAGTCGGACTTATTTTGGCCTTATATACGCCCTTACAAAGGTCCTTAGAATGTCTGTTATTGGATATCCATATTGTCTATATTAGTGACATTGAGGTCGAGGTTGTCCTGGTTTTTTCCTTATATCTCAGCCATTTGTGGGCCTATTCTGTCGATTTTATATAGCAACCGAGCCGGAAGAATTCCTGATATATTGAAATATGAATCATGTATGTAAGTTATTTGGAGGCTATAGAAAGTTGATTTCAACATACACACGGACATGGCTATGTCGTCTTCGCTATCTATATCAATCCAGAATATATATACTTTGTGGGGTCGCAAATGAAAAATGTAGAAATTACAAAAGGGTATAAAAATACTCCTTATAAACCTTTTTAATAGATTTAGAGTTTGATTTTTTAAAAAAGTATTTCATATATTTATAAATTTAGCAGTGTCTTCTCAATACTCAAGGATATATGTATATCAATGATTTCATAAATGAAATACTTTCAGAAATATTGTCTTAGGAAATTCTTTTTTTCAAAAAAACTCAAACTAAGCAAATAATTTTCTTGTAGTTATGAAACAAATTCCCTCACTATTAAATTATAAACTCCAAATTTTCAGTCTTTCGTAATTAATTCATTTATTATTTATTCAAATTCAATTCTCTGATCTACTTCTTCAACAAAAGAGGAGCAGCGAAGGGGGTGGCATAATGAGCAGCATAAGCAGCACCTACAACGGGAGCAGCGGCATAAGCAGCAGGGGCGGCGTGAACAACTGGGGCAGCAGCATAAGCAGCGGGGAAGGCAGCAGAGTGAGCGATGTGGTGGGCATTGTAGGTGGAGGCATAAGGAGCTACATAGGAAGCATGACCAACAACAGCGGGAGCAGCGGCATAAGTCAAAGGAGCAGAGTAGGCCAAAGGAGCTACAAGACCGGGCTTAGCAGAGGCAACAGCCAACAAAGCGAAGAAGCAAACAGCGATCTAAAATTAAATAGATTAAACATCAATAAAGTGTTTATTAAAATGATTTTAGATTTATTTCAACTTACGAATTTGAACATTTTTGGTTGAGTTGTGAGTGTTGAGGGTTGGTTGTACAATTAGTAATTGTTAATGTTTAAGCTTGAGTTAAAGTCTTTTATACTTTTGTTTGTATTTCTTTGGAATTTTTGTAAACAAATTATTGGGGGTTCATTAAATATGCCAGACATGATGGCATTTTAAAAGCCAGCAGCAGCAAGGTGATATAGGTTTTCAAAGTAAAAACAGAAGTGGATTTATTATTTACTTAGGAACCAATAACTTTCGATTATTATTAAATATAATTTCATAATTTAAGACAAATATTACTAAATATTTGAGACAGAATATAGTTATTTAATTTTACTATATTTAATTAAATATTAACAGAAATCTTAAGTTTAACTAAATACGGAAAGAGAAAAAGACCTGATCATTAATAAAGTAAATTAGTTTTATATTGTAGTAAATATCTTATTAGCATGAATCTAAGTTCCTATAATAGATTAAATCTAGGTTAATACTCAGCTGTGAGACTTTCCAACTTCGATTTAAATAAAATTTGTTAGAAATAGTTCAATAAATCATTAAATGTCTTAAGGTATGGTCACGCATGAGAAATATTTACTCAAAAAAGCGTAACCACTTTTTAAGCACAAATTTGTTTGACGTTGTTTGCTTTTACAAGTGATTTGTAAGATCAAAATAAAACTAATTATTTGTTTTGAATTGTCCTAAGTAAAAGGAGCTTATAAAATAAAAGAATTACAATAAAATATACTTCATTTAGTGGTTACGTCTTTTAGGTCAAATATTTGCTATGTGTTAACCTTTAGTAAATAAAATATGATGTTCTCAGATCTGAAATTATCAAAATTTAATTTAATTCAAATATAGAAAAAAGTGTATTTTTAATTGTTCATTGGAAGTTATTTATAATTACATCCTTAAAGATAATATAAACCCACTAAAAACACTTTCATTATCAAATAATAAGCTAAAATGCTGCTATTCTGGCACTTCACTATTTACACAATAGCATTTGAAGTATTTATCGCAATCGCTTATCATTAAGTCACTTCTAATACTTGTTACACGTAATGACTTTAATAAGTTATTGATAGTTAGGTTTTATAAAATTTTTAGTTCATTTAGTAATGAAAGAATTTTCTTTCATCTTTATTAAAAGAATTTTATATTTTTCAAACGAATTTCTTTGAAAATTTGAGATTTTTACATAAAAAACGTATGAAACAAGTAAGACTTTTATCAGTATGTGGCAATGAAATATTTTTCTGATATAGGGGTTATATAGGAGCTAGAGTCTATTATGTACCAGCAAACTTATAGCCTTGAGTCTTGTTGATGAATATGGCGAAAGCCAGACGCACTGGAAACTGTTACCGCTGGAAATCGAAGGATTATTGGAATTCGTAGTATCGGCACATCTTCCCCTTTACATTCGCCGCTGATGATTGTGGCTTCGATTAAATTTGGCGATAGTTTTTTAACAGCAAGTCTTGTTCCGTTGCACAATTTTGATGGGTCTAAGTTTTGAATGAGCATCAACGATGAACCAACTTTTAAAGTTAATATGTTTAATGACATTCCAGAAGGTTCCAAAGAGTTAAGAAACTCTATTGGATAGTTGAAGGCTTGTTCCTCATATAAAACTGTGTCAATCGATTTTGTATTTGAAGTTCACCGAATTTGATGGTTTATTTTGTTCGGAACCAAAAATGTCGATATCACTTTTCTTTACCTTAAAATGTTCTGGTCCATTTTAATTGTTAGGTGTGATATTCTGATGACTTTTAAGAAAGCACGGAAAAAACAAAAAAAATTAATAAAAAAAGTTTTTAACACTTTCGTCTCATTTTCATTATTAACCGCTCAGTTTTTACTAAATTAAAAATATACTTCACTGGGTGGAAACCAAAAACAGAAGCTCTGTAGAAAAACACATTTTGTTAATTCTATATTGATGGAGCGGTTTTTTTTTATAACAAATACTAGCTGAACCGGCAAACGTTGTCCTGCCATACAAATTATTTCTAGTGAATATTTTGGTTGTTAAATAAAAAAATAACGAATTTGGTGAATTTGGCATTTTAGGTATTTTTGATGCCAAATGAAGAGAAATACAAACAAAATTTTTTGGCGAAAAATATTTAAAAAAATGGGTGGATAGGGACATCCTAATGACCAAGTGGTATGATGTGTACTTTACGACCTATTCTCGTACCTACCAAAAATATATAAAAAATTCATAAAAAATGGTAAATTTGTATTGATATTTGGATATTGCTCATACAAAATACTAAAATCTCGGCTAAAAAATGGGTGGGTGAGGGTCGGTTGATGAAAATTTGGGATTATAGGTAATTTTGAATGCTAAATAAAAAAAGTGAATAAAAAGTTTTTTTATTTAGCATAAAAAAAAGTACCAAAACTCGGTTTTCGCTCGTTTACCACTCACCTGCCCTCTTATTTTTTGCATAAATTCAGATTAAGTTGGATTTTTGGTGTTAGATTCATAAATTCCGAAGATGTAGAAATACCACTTTCACCCCCTTAAAATTCGAGTTTCAAAAATCCTCTTTTAGTAGATCTACACATCGGGAGTGATGGCTACATACAAAATTTCAAAAGTTCAAAATTGAAAAAAAATAAATATGGAATGGAATGGAAAAATTCGAAAATCGGCTACACGAATGGACCTAATGCAGTGTTTAAGGTGTCTAAAACCATCTTCACAAAATTTTTAATAAAACCAGTTTAGAGTTAATCGGTTGGATGGTTTCAGAGTCTATAACGGACATATGTAGAAACATTGTTTGTGTTTTGTATATATAGATTATGAATGTTGAAGTCATTTTCTGCGAGAGCCTAGTATGTTAATTTCAGAGTACCTAGAACTAATTTGTGCAAAATTTTATAAGGATTTCCGCATAATCAACATATTTACAACTGCTCAAACAGTATTTTGTGGGGACATGCATTTTTGGTTCTACCAATAATATTCCGATATATTATAAGCGGAATGGCAAAATCAATATACCCCTATTTTTTTTTAATGCCCACCACATTGCTCACTCTGCTGCCTTCCCCGCTGCTTATGCTGCTGCCCCAGTCGTTCACGCCGCCCCTGCTGCTTATGCCGCTGCTCCCGTTATAGGTGCTGCTTATGCTGCTCCTCTTGCCACCCCCTTCGCTGCTCCTCTTTTGTTGAAGAAGTAGATCAGTGAACTGAATTTGAATAAATAAACAAACATGTGATAGACTGAAAAAGCTAATTTCTTTTATTTGTTTTTTTTTACTAGAAACTTAAGTTAAACTTTTATTATGAGATTAAATTGATAATGGCGATTTGAAAATTAAGTGGTTGTAGTTATTTTATGGATCTATTATAAGATATCATTTAGAACATATAGAACAACTTAATTTTCAATGACTACTTCATACCATTTGCATTACTTAGAAGTAGTTTAGTAATGGTTGACATATAATCGGATGTATAAGTACTTGTTAACGCAATTCAGAATTAATTTATAATAAAATTCATTCAGCATATGAATGATTATATATAAATATTTTCCCGTAGTTCCTTTTAGGAGCATAGGGCCTCAACAAAGGTTTTCCATCTGGATTTGATACACCAGACTCCGCTGCTTCCACTAGTCTGCGCCAGGTTTTGGATGGACGACCCCTTTTTCATCTTCCTTGAGATGCCTATTCGATTACTTGTCTCGTTAGGGTATGTCCAAGCCAGCACCATTAACATCGTTTAATGAATGATTACATTTTTGTTAATGTGAATCTAATCCAAATTGACTTCAAATATTTTTTTTCTTGACATTTTTGGTCTGTTTAATTTTTTTATTTTTTATTATTAACTTTTTATTTATGTATTGAATCTGCCTTTTATGGGTCTAACAATAAGTATTTAAATTTTATAACTAAAATTTAAACTAGTTGCTTTCTAACAAGAGAGCCTTCATGGATAAATGGCACTCATCTTAGCGGGGTGATAGATCTGCTCTACGGAGCCTTGATCGGGTTTGGCTTTGCACAATAAAATATATTTCTCACGGACTTTCTTGAACTTTTCCTTTACCAATAGCACTTCCAAGTGCCTGTGTATGTTTTCATTTCTTACAAGTTTATCAATATTCTATTTCTATTAAATATTTTTGTACCCTTCTGCATAATTGGCATTCCGTTTGTTATTTCTACATTTTTCATTTGCGACCCCATAAAGTACTTATATCGTTATAAATAGCGCAGCCCATACATTCATATCCGTCTATCTGTTGAAATCAACTTTCCGAAGCCCCCAAATAACTAACAGACATGATTGATACATCAATATATCCTCTATGTTCCAACACAGTTTGCTATTTAAAATCGAGAAAATCCAGCCATAAATGGCTGAGATATAAACAAAAAACTGTGACTACCTTGATTTTATCACCAAAAATAATTTTTAATATTTATCTTAAAGTATACTTAGGTGTAGGGTTTATAAGATTCGGCACAGCAGAATATAACATTCTTACTTTTTTATGTTTGGCTATTTCTACTGATTAACATTTTGCTAGTTTTCTCTGGTTTCAATTGATTCAGTTAGTCAGTCAAGTTATGTTGTGAACTAACCAAAAAACACTAGACTAGAAAATACTGTATGCTATACTTAGAAGTAGTTTGGTAAGGGCTGACTTTTCAGCCGATATATAAGTATTCATTTATTTGTGATTTAAGTGAGTATTTTCGTTTCCAAACTCACAGTAATTTAGAATAGTTAAATGCACACATGAAGAATTGTAATGTATCATTACAAGGAATCAATATAATTCTCATTTAGTTAAGAATATTGTAAATACTTATCTTTCCACTAAAGCTCGTTGTCCTGTATTTCATTTAAAAAATACGGAAAAAGGCCAAACAAAGCTCCACTAACGTCAAATCTTTCACTAGTATTTGTTCTACGTCGCGTTCTTGTACCTGAATCATTGTTTGTTATCAGTACTTTGCTCCCGTTCTTATAAAGTGGCTGATTTCCATAGAAATTTAGTGGCTTTAAGAAAAAATAGTAGCTTCAAATAATGATCACTCTAAACATTTTCATTTAGAAAGTGTGTCGCGTTCGCATATTTAAATGGACAAAACGTGTGGCTTGCGTTGTCATTATGGAATAATACGGTTTCATGTATGGCCGCATATTCTTGTCGTTTTTTGGCCAATGCTCGCTTCAAACGAATTAATTGCGTTCGGTATAGTCTGGCCACATTTCAGCAGTTCATAATAGATAGAACGCTTTTGCTCCCACCAAATACAGAGCATTACCTTACCGCCATAGATATTGTTCTTTGGTGTCGATTCGGCTGGTTGGCTGGCTTTCACATATGATCTCTTATGCTTCGGGTTATCGTAATGGATCCATTTTTCATCTCATGTAATGATTAGGTGTAAAAATGATTTTCTTTTATAGCGTTCAAGCATCATTTCGGACATGCAAAATCGTCTTTCAAGGTCTCTCGGCTTCAATTCGTATGGTACAGAATTTTAGATGAATGCTGCTGCTTGCAAAAGTTTTGAAATTGTTGATTGGATAGCTCCCAATGATTTTGCAAGCTCTTGTTGAGTTTGATAACAATCTTCATGGAGTAATGCCTCCAATTCCTGGTCTTCAAACTTTTTTGGCTGGCCTAGGCGATATTTGTCTTCCTTGTCAAAATCATTACTTCTGAATCATACAAACCATTTCTCGCATGTTGAAACCGATGGAATACATTCACCATAAGCTATGTTGAGCAATCAGTGGCACTATTTTTTAAATTAAAGAAGTAAATCAGACTTTTGTTGCACAAAATTCGCCATTTCGAATCAAAAAAAACGTTGTTGTTTAAACTATAATGTTCAATAACTAAGTGAGAATGAAATACAGACATATAGCCTTCAAAATGACATATAAGTTGTTAAAAATAAAAACTACGTTTAAAAGATGCGCATTTTTATGTCATACATCCAATCATATAAATAGTTTGATCTAAACCTTATTACAAACCTGATGGGAAAATATGTAGCGTACTAAATCATACTAGAGTTTGTAAAAGATGAATGCAAATATTTCAATATTGCAACTATCAACTGAGCGCCACATTGTTTTACTTTAAAAAATATTCGCATACATTTTCCTAGATGTACTCAAAAGGAGTTAAATTTTTTGTCGCGTTTTTGATCTTTTATTTATTGCTAATATACTGAAAACGACAAATATAACTTTTTGCACTCAATATTGTGCTACTAAAATCCTAACGAAAAATGTTTAAGATGTATTTTTTCACTTCAATGGTTAACGAATGTCACGTTCTTGAGCGTGGACATGTTGATATGTAAATAGTTATTTCAGAGACAGCTAAATTAGTAAGTATCCGTGTTATGCCACTAAAATGCTACAGATTAATAGCTAAGATTTATTTTCTCACTTCAATGGTTAACGAATGTCACGTTCTTGACCATTAAAAGTTATTTCAGAGACAGCTAAATTTGTAAGTGTCCGTGTTAAGTAGTGCCTCAAATTACAGGGTTAAAATAATGAGTTAAAGTACTACCAATAAACGTTGTGGTAATTACAAATCTCAAATCTTTTTTTTTTGTTCAAAGTGAATACAATATTAATCTTGATTACAAAAAGCATAAACGACATTATTTTTCCTTACATTAGGAGCTCAACATTCAATTCAAGGAATAGGACTAACAAAATGAACAACATCCACTGTGGCTAAAGCTTAATTAAGATCTCTGGAGGTGGATACTTGTTTTTACTATTGCTGATACAAGATTATACTTATTTTGAATTTTGGAAGTTCTTTTGTTTTGTACAGTTTTTAAACATTTTCACACAATTTGAATGTTATTTTAAATAAATGGAATATATTGCCTTTAAAGAACATAAACTTATTTTTACTGTAAAGATGATGAACTGCACTTTCACAGTTAATGCCATTGGTCAATATAAATTCATTATAACAGTCTGTCAACCTTATAAATAAAGAAACATATTACACGGTAACACATTTTTGAAAACCTTGACCTATTTCAATTTCCTTATATTCTAAGTAACGTAACCTGACATAGTGTATTAAAGAAGCAACTGTAAAATAGCACGTTTAACTAAATTACAGAACTAAACAATTAAATGCGTCATAAAACTGAAAGTGATTAAATAGCCAAAAAAAAAAAAAAAAAAAAAAAACAAAAAAAATCACTTCTAAATAAACAAGAATAACAAAATTCCTAATCGTACTTAAATTTTATAGACTTCTTTAAAACTTAATTTAAATTAAACGTAACAAAACATAAACATTACAGAGCTGACCAAGGGCTCTTAAACAGAGATACGTGCTTGACATAATAAATAATTAAAAATACAAATTACTACCATTATATGTATTTAGTTCCTAAGTAAGAGTATTGGTTTTGGGAAAAACAAATTCTGTAATAAATTAATTTAAAAATAGTATAAAAGTGTAAAGGTTTTAAACATTTAATAACAATTACTTATTGTACTTGAAAAACTAAACAACTTATTCACAACAAAATGTTCAAATTCGTAAGTTTATTAAATAAAGTTCCCGAAAATTGTTTTATTAATTTGAATGCTTCTTAAAATTTTAGATCGCTGTTTGCTTCTTCGCTGTTTTGGCTGTAGCCGCTGCTACACCCGGTTTGGTTGCTCCTTTGGCTTATTCAGCTTACACCTCCCCCTTGGCCTACTCTGCTCCTTTGACTTATGCCGCTGCTCCTGCTGTTGTTGGTCATGCTTCCTACGTAGCTCCTTATGCCTCCACCTACAATGCCCACCATATCGCTCATTCTGCTGCCTTCCCCGCCGCTTATGCTGCTGCCCCAGTAGTTCATGCCGCCCCAGTTGCTACTCCCTTCGCAGCTCCTCTTTTGTTGAAAAAGTAAATCAGAGAATTTAATTGATGAATAAAAATAATTAGAATTATTAAAGACTGAAACAAATTTGTGTTTTTTTTTATTGTTAAAATTTTGCACTATTTTCAACATTTATTTAATAGATCTTACACGACATTTGTAAGAACAAACAAGGATATTTTCAAAACTAAAACTTGTTTACTAAGGGTAGTGCTAAAATACACTGTCAGTAGGCTACAGTTACCTCTGAAACTCCGTTACGGAAATAACTGCATTTATAGTTATCGTAAAAATGAAAATGTTCTAAATTTTGTTTCTGATCATTTAAAAATTTTATCTTTGGCCGTTTCACCATTGCAGTTTTATATCGCACTCCTGAATATTAAAAAAATATTACCCTAGTTTGTGAATAATTTCACGGTCAAGAACGTGACTTTCATAAGCCTTTGAAGTGAACAGAAATAAAGAAATCTTAACTATATTTTTCTTGTCTTCTTTTTTTGATAAAATTTTAGTAGTATGTGCTGTGTTTACTGCAAACGTTTTGTCGATTTATTGTTTCCAATATATGAGCATCAAGAACGCGACTGCAAGTAGAAAAATTCTGCGAACATAATTTGTTTAAATAAAATTTCTGTTGATGGTTGTCATGTTGGAATATCTTGCATTCGTTTGTTTTAAAACTATTAGTATGATTTAGCACGCGACACTTTTGCTCATCATGTTTGTAATACGGATTGTTTTTTTGGTATTCATAGTTCATTGGCGGAATATAAAGACAAAAATTCTCAGGTTCTCCCACGTCGATTCAAGTAAGTCCCTGGTCGACCAATATCTTCATATAGGAAGCTGGAATGCTAAACCTTGCAATTAAAATTAATATTGATAATGGTACTCCACCAGTTCATACGTCCAGTTATAAATGGTACTCCACGAATTCACGATTTCGAGTTATAAATATTCATCACCAGGGTTTATCCAAATTAAAAGCCACTCGGTTGGTGTAAACGACGTAGAACAGGAACCGTTATACGAAGCCTTACATCACAAACGTGCCAGAACGAGGCGCAAAATTTTTGATGGCAAATAAATGAAAACAATCGCGATTGCCTTTCAGAGATAATGACAATGACGCGGGTTGTTAATCAACCTAGTGATAGCAATATGGACGAGTTTAAGTAATTTCAGCGCATCCCTATATTGGATTCCATAACTCCATGCTGGTTTTAGAATTTGTTTATATATAATTAGCTTGTTATGGACTGAGAGGTTAGATATTTACCCGATTAGCCAATCTATTTGCCTTAGTTTAAGCTCTAGCTCATTCCTTTTCTTCTTAACATGTGCTTTCCAGTGAAGCCTAGTGTCTAGTGTCATTCCTAGATATTTAGCTCTGTTCTCAAATGGTATCTAGATTCCATCAATAAAGAGTGGCTTGTGATTGACATTTTTGTTTGTAAAATTTACTTGATTCGATTTAGATCTATTTAATTTGATGCACCTTTCTATTCGATTCATTGCAATTTGTAGTTTATTTGTTGCGATTTCAACGTAGTGATTCAATAACATAAAATCTCAAACTCAGTCCCGTTCTTTACTGTTTGTTTGGAGGTATATGGATCGATATTTTCTCCTTTTTCTTTTACCCCTCTTTGAATAGAGATACATTCATTATAGCGAACGCGACGTACATTGAAAATCAAAATAAAATGTTTTGTGTGATTATTATTTTCAGTAACTTTTTTGTGTAAATTTTAATTTGAATTAAACTGTTCAAATACTTGATTATAAAAATCGCGGAGTATTGATAACATAGAATGATATAGGTACGAGTGAATATGAACTAAATCTGAAGTGAAAAATCTGGAAAAGCACCTTCAAAATAAGTAGAATCTTGTATCAGCAATAGAAAAACAAAGTATCCACCTCCAGAGATCTTAATTGAGCTTTAGCTACAATGGATGTTGTTCATTTTGTTAGGCCTATTCATTGAATTGAATGTTTAGCTCCTAATGTAAGGAAAAATAATGTCGTTTATGCTTTTTGTAATCAAGATTAACATTGTATTCACTTTCAACAACAACTAGAGATTTGAGATTTGTAATTGCCACAAAGTTTATTGGTAGTACTTTAACTCATTATTTTAACCCGGTAATTTGAGGCACTACTTAACACGGTCACTCACAAATTTACATCTCTCTGAAATAACTATTTACATATCAACATGTCCACGGTCAAGAACGTGACCTTCAATAACCATTAAAGTGAAAAAATGAATCGTAACTATTTTTCGATAACATTTTAGTGGCATAACACAGACACTTACAAATTAAGATCTCTCTGAAATAACTATTTACATATCAACATGTCCACAGTCAAGAATGCGACATTCGTCAACCATTGAAGTGAAAAAATACATCTTAAACATTTTTCGATAGCATTTTAGTAGCACAATATTGAGTGCAAAAAGTTATATTTGTCGTTTCCAATATATTAGCAATAAAAAAAAAAGATCAAGAACGTGACAAAAAATAGAACTCATTTTGAGTGCATCTAGGAAAATGTATGCGAATATTATTTAAAGTAAAACAATGTGGCGCTCAGTTGCCATGTTGAAATACATGCATTAATTTTTTACCAACTTTAGTATGATTTAGTACGCTACATATTTGCCCGTCATGTTTATAATAAATTTTAGATCAAATTATTTATATTATTAGGTGTATGACTTAAAAATGCGGTGTTTACAATAGTTGGCGTATCTTCTGAACTAGATTTTTGTTTTTAATAACTTATATGTAATTTTGAAGGGTACATATCTGTCATTTATTCTCACTTTGTTATTGAACATTATAGTGTTAACAACAAAGTTTTGTTTTGCTTCGAAAATATCGCATTTTGTACCAACAAAGCGCCATATGAGGGAAGTTTTGCTTTACTTCTTAATTTTGGAAAAAAAGCCGCTGAAGCACAACGATGGCTCACCAAAGTTTATGGTGAATGTATTCCATTGGTTTCAATGTGCGAGAGATGGTTTGTGTGGTTCAAAAGTGGTGATTTTGACACGGAAGACAAATATCGCCCAGGCCAGCAAAAAAAGTTTGAAGATCAAGAATTGGAGGCATTACTCCATGAAGATAGTTGTAAAACTCAACATAAGCTTGCAAAATCATTGGAAACTACTCAAGCAGCAATTTCAAAACGTTTGCGAACAGCAGGATTCATCCAAAAGCAAGAAAATTGGGTACCATACGAACTAAAGCCGAGAGACCTTGAAAGACGATTTTGCATGTCCGAAATTAAGCTTGAACGCTATAAAATAAAATAATTTTTGCACCGAATCATTACTTGCGATAAAAAATAGATCTATTGCGATAAACCGAAGCGTAAGAGATCGTACAGTCAGCATCGTTTTATTTACATATTAAAAAACAAATTTGTTTCAAGTTCTAATATATATAACAAAATATTTAATTGGTTTCTTAGTTGAACATGAACAAAAACAGTAACAAAAAAAAACTCCACTTTTAACGCGTCAAAAGAAAGTGTACAGTTCAGAGAAATTATAAGAAAAACACGTGTTTAGTATTTTATTTGACATCCTTTGGCTTTTAAAATTAATTCAAGCCTCCTTGGCATTGTTTCTACCAATTTTGATGTCACCTCTGTTGGGATTTTGGACCACTTTCCTGCTCTCACAGATGTTCAATGGGATTAAGGTCCGGTGACTGTAGGGAGTGTTCCAATTGTTTCGGTGTATGATACAACAACCATTCTTTAATATGTTGAGAGGTATGCTTCGTATCCTTGTCCTGTTGTAAGTTCCAGGTTCGGTCTAGATTTAATTTTCTGAGGCTGGGTTCCAAATTTTATTTTAGAATGTTTATGTAATCGGCTTTGTTTATAAAAATTTCACTAAATATGAGTTTTCCCACGCTACTTGCAGCCATACACCCTCACACCATCACCGAACCCCGAATAGTAAATTTTTTGGTCGAACCCTAGAATTTTTCTTCTCCAAATTGTTTTTTTTTTTTTTAGTTTTTTGTTTATATGAATGAAACGTTTTAAATGTAAAAACAAGGTGTACACTCTCTTTTGATGCTGTTAAAAACTAGTTAGGAAGAAGTGGTTGGAAGTTTCGCCTCACCCGCCTTATAGTCCATACCGTGTCCCGTCCAAGTACTATTTGCTTCGATCGGGATACGCTTCACTTTGGAACAGAGTATCCGATATTGGTTTGATTCGTTCTTGTCCTCAAAATATGAGCAGTTCTTATATGTATTGCCAGAAAGAAGTGAAAAGGTCATAGCAAACAATGGCGAATACTTTGAATAAATTTATATTGTACAAATGTTTCAAAATAAAAGCAAAACATTTGAAAAACTCTAATTCATACATCAAATAAGTACATACATATGTATATCAGAAAAGGTACATTCGAATGTACATACATATGTATGTATATACAATAGAAATCTTACTTGATTTATCTAAAATTAGTATGATTTAACCTTTTAACGGATATTCTCATATTACAACACTTATAATATCCGATTACCATCTCTTCACCTCAAGAAAAAGGCTAACTCTTTACCAATTGCTGCAATTTAAGGGTTAATTATTGATAAACACAATACGAGTAAAAATCAGGCATACACAAAATTAAGGAAAGAAAAATAATAAAAAGGCTCCTATAATCACACATACATAATTACAAACTTATTTTTTGTTTATACTTTCCCCTTCCCCTGGCTCCATCTCTCTCTCAATTTTTATAACATAAAAGAAAAAACTTTACAAAAGGGTGTTGCTCCTTCACATATTCAAAAGTATGGAGTATGTGTGCAATGCACACACTCATAATCTTTTGTTGTTGTTGCTGCTGTAGTAGATGTTTTTTTTTTTTTTTTGTTTTTGTTTTACAACATAAAACATGATTTTGCATGATGCATTTTAATTACACTCATTATGCCGAGCTTTCATTTTTGAGCTGTGGTGTTTGCTGCTGCTGTGAATAAATGAGTGTGTATGTGTGTACGAGCGAGTGTGTGCAGCTTATCTCACTTAATGTGACTGGTTGACTGGCTGCATGATTGACTGCCTCCACCTGCAATGGCTGGCAGAATGTTTGCTCGACTGGCTGCTTTTCTTTTTAATTTGTTTTTTTTTTTTTTGTTTCACAAACATTGGAGTTATTAATGTTTGATTAAAGATTTATTATTATGAATTTTTTTTGCATTACTTAATTACAAGACATTAATAATTTAGTTGGGATTTTTTTTAAATTATATTTTTTTAATTTTTCCTGCAGCTTTTGAGGATTTGTGGTGTTTATAACTTTTTTTGATAACATCAAAAGCGCAAATTTTTTCATACATAAGTAGTTTTCGCTGCTTTTAGTACTTTCACTAAACAATACAAAACAAGTTGTGATGAAAACTTAAAAAAAAATTTATTGGTCTAAAAAAGCATAAATTTGTTTGGAATATTTTCTTCATTTTATGAAATTTAGAATTGTATAAATAGTAGCAGTCAATGTGGATACTTAGTCTACTCACTCTGTGAGTCTCTAACATGTTTCTGGGTTAAAAATCTAAAAATATCTTTCAACATAATTTATAGTAAGTAGCTATTTTTTAGCGAGGTTTATTAAAAGAATAATCAAAAAGTCAACTTAACATCCGGTTCGAAGGACCAAATGTTAACCTACAGTATAACTGTAAGTTAACACATAACAAGACTTTGTGTTAATGAGGGTTAGGAATACATGAGTCTAATTCCTTAATTTGAAAAGAACATTTTAAGGAAAAAAGTTCCATTAAGTCTCCATTGGTTTGATATTGGCAGTCTGCTGAATAAAGATCTTAAGGGCCTCACAGGGAACAAATGGACTCCATAAGTCCCTAATTACATCCTTTACAAATCCCTTTTAGACATATTGGCCATAGGTCATATCTGGACAAAAATAAGAACCCAATATCACTAGGTTATGTCAAATGGTTAAAAAACTGTTTCACTAAAAAGGGATGTTCTTAAACAAATCTTTTTCCTGAAAAGGAATTCTTCATTGACAGACTTTTTTTCATAAAAAGGGATTTATCACTCAAAATAGCGATAAATATTGCATAATCTTCTGTACATTTTCATTAATTAAACAATTTTAAAACTAAAAAGAGTTCTTCACTAAAAGAGCTATCGTATAAGGGCATATAGCTAAAGGCAACCTTTTCTTGATTTTTTGTTAAAAATTTACTTATTTTCTTTAAAAAGACCTTTATCACTAAAAAGAGATATTTAATTTTTAATATATTTATGGTAATGGCTGTATGACTTAAAAATGCAGGTTATATTGAAGTTTTCAGCTTTTATTTTGAAACACTTGTACAATATAAATTTATTCAAAGTATTGTCTACCTTTTTGGTAACATATGGATTCCGAGCCAAAAAAATTGCTCATCTTTTGAGGCCAAGAACAAATCAAGCCGATATTGAATACCATGTTATGAAGTGAAGCTTATCCCAGAGAGAGTGTTCTGCCTCGATCGAAACAAATAGTAGTCTGACGGGCACGGTCTGGACTATAAAGCGGTTGAAGCAAAACTTTCCAACTACTTCTTTTTAAATACGTTTTAACAGGTATTGCAACATGTGGCCGAGCGTTGTCATGTCTGACCGCATATTCTGGACGTTTTTCAGTAAATGCTCGCTTTAAACTAATCAGTTGCGTTCGGTACAGGTTCCATGTGATGGTACTAGCAGCTCATAATAGATAGGATCCTTTTGGTCTCACAAAATAAAGAGCATTACCTTAGCGCCATGAATATTTGGCTTACGACTCAGGTTATTGCAATGGATCCATTTTTTATCGCAAGTAATGATTCGGTGGAAAAATTATTTCTTATATAACGTTCAAGCATCATGTCAGACATGCAAAATCGTCTTTCAAGGTCCCTCTGCTTCAATTCGTATGGTACCCAATGAATACTGCTGCTCACAAACGTTTTGAAATTATTGCTTGAGTAGCTCCCAATGATTTTACAAGCTCTTGTTTAGTTTGACAACAATCTTCATGGAATTATGCCTCCAATTCTTGGTCTTCAAACATTTTTGGCTGACCTGGGCGAACTTTCCGAACCGAACAAACTATCTCTCGCACGTTGAAACAGATGGAACACATTCACTATAAGCTGTGGTGCTTTTTTCAAATTATAGAAGTAAAGCAAAACTTCTCGCATATGACGCTTTGTTGGTACAAAATTCGCCAAAAAAAAAACTTTGTTGTTCAATAACTAAGCAGGAATAAATGATAGATATGTACTCTTCCATATGTTAAGTTATTAAAAACAAAAACTGTGTTCAAAAGATATGACATCTATTGTAAAGGCCGCATTTTTATGCCATACACCCAATAGTTTTTTTTAAATTGTTTTTTCGTAAACATATAGGCCCATAATCAAAGTCAAACACTAAAGTCGGTTCTTTTTAAAAAGAACTTTAAAATAAACACCTGCTTTTAATTATTTTGCAACTACATACAGTCAAAATTAAAGCATGCTTTAAATTTAACCGACTTTAACTGGGTGCCACCTGAAATGTAGAAAAAGTTTTCATACAATATACAACAAAATGTAGACAAGTGCCACCGCTGAACAGCTGACATAGAAAATTAAAATAAAAAATTTAATAAAATTAATTTTTCATAAAAAACTTAAAAAACCTTTTGCTTAAATAGGTATTTCTTGCAAAAAAATGATTCTTATTTTAAAGAGCGTTTCTAATAAGGAATTTTTCACTAAAAATAGCTTTTGCTTCTTCTATGAGGTTCTGTAATTAAACACGTTTGGTACCGGTTTCTGAGGGTCTTATTTGAGCCTCATTGCTCTAGCAGTCGATTAATATCCAGCTCAGTCTTTAAGTCCATCTAACAAGTAACGACTAAGATAATGTCATTCTTTCTAGGTTAGCACTTACAAGATTATGATAACCATCATCGTTAACTCCTTGCGGTTTAGAGGTCACTTTACCAACCACCATTTCTATAGTCTTTAAAACATAGTTTATTGGCATCTATTGGCATTTTGCTAAGCAATCGTTTATGTTTTTTGAATTCAGGGTGCTCTGGTTAGATAAATATATTAGCCCAATTCACGATCTTGTGCAAATAAATAGTCTTGCATCATTGAATATGCATTGCATTTTTACTTTACAATAACAAAATATGAAGATATACATTGCATGAATTTTGAATACAAATTGATTGTGAATACCGCTATTAATTTGAAAATATTGTATACCGCAATTTTTTTAAGAGACTTTCACGCACGGTGGTTAGTAAACTAACCACCCAACTCCATAAAAAAACTTGGAATAGGGTTTTTTTAATGTTTTGATTTATATTTTCTTACTTTTTATAATAAACTAACATTGATTCAAGTAAAAATACAATTGTTTTGATTTTAAACTTATAAAAATAAAACCATAGCTGAAAGAGTTAAGTTCCTATTTGTAAGCGAAAACAAATTTCTTTTTTTTTAAATTGTTACTTTTCACTAAAAGGGATTTCTAATGGGCATTACCAGTTATTAGTGAAATTATTGGTGAATGATGATTGCTTAGTGTTGTGTTAAAATAAATATTTTTTTAAATTGTTACTCTTACGTTGTTTCTCACTAAAAACATTATTTGCTTTTTCATAAAAATAGTTTTTTCTGCAAATAGAGCTATATTACTTAAAAACAAGTAAGAGGGCCATATTCGGCTGTGCTGAATCTTATATACCCTTCACCAAATTATAATTTAAAATAAAATTAAAAAAAATAATTTTTTAAAAAATTTTTTTTTTTTCGAAATTGTTTTTTTTTAAGTTTTTTCTAAATTTTTTTTTTAATTCTTTTAAAAAATTTTTCTTTTTTTTAATTTATTAGAGAAAAAAAATTTTTTGCTGAAAAAAAATTCGAGTTAAAGAATATTTTTCCCGATTTTGACCCATTGTAGGTCCAAATTACTATAGCCTTTTATACATCGTTGCAAAAAACAAAAACAAAATACGCAAAGCAATGACACCAACACACATCCAATCATACGTTTTGTCTTTTTTTTATTAAATTTTCAGAGGTTGTCTCAGATTTTTGCTCATATCTCCTTTATTTATGGATTTTGCTGATTATAAATAGGAAACTTCTCGAAAGCATGTCTGCCAGAATTATTGAAGATTTGGATCAGGAAGATAACTGTGGTCTTCAGAAAATTGATTTCAACAGACAGATCCAGGATCCAGAATATATATACTTTATAGGGTCGGAAAATTATATTGTGGAAATTACAAACGGAATGACCAACTTATATATACCCTTTCCACGAAGATGAAGGGTATAAAAAGCTTTTTACTTAAGAAAATTAATTTTCACCTATAAATGTGAAAATTAGAGTCTGCTTGCAACATCCAACATGTTTATAAACATTTCAATCAGTAGAAACTTCTACTTATCAACAATGTTGAAAACACGCTGTTATTAACACTGTTTATATGTTTGACAACATTAACTGTGAAGCAGCTTTAAAAGCTCTAGGTGATCGTTGTGGAAATAGAACATTCTAATAATTCCGTTATATTATTCATGAGACTTCTAGAAGATGGCGCTGTGTATATAATTACTAACAGCGAGTTATGAGTCAGTGAGTGTACCATAGGCGATGTTAGAGTTAACATTAACACTATTACCAGTGTTTTTTTAAGTTTGTGTATTAAAATAGAGTGACTATTTAAATTGTTGTGTAAATTTGAATAAATATGAACAATTTTAAAACTACTTGGCAGTTTTATTTGCAAAAATATTTTTTTTTTTACGTAAAGATCTCAAAAAAATAATTAAGTTACAATATTTATCTAAAGATTACAAAAATCAAAAAAAGAAGCGCAATCTGTAGTCTATAATATTGGGCTCTTTTTGCTGATTTAAAGAATCTTTAGATAAATATTGTAAAAAAAATTTTTTGTCAAAAATGTTAGTGATCACAGATTCAGCTTAAAATTTAATATTGAAATTTTTTTTTTCCACAAAAAAATTCACAAAAAATTTTTGTTTTCTAAATATTTCGCTCTTCCTTGATTTTATTCATTAATTTAATTTCACCATTTTGTCATGTATTCTATAGGGTATGTATTTAAATATAAATAAAAACTAAACAATACAAACAAAAATATATTAATTAAAAGCTCTGTATCCATTGTTAGGTTTACAAAACCCTGTTGCCTACTTTTAGGAACTTAAACAAGCAAAAACGAAAACTTTACTTTGTTGTTTCTACACAGTTAAACCGCAAATATAAAGTAAAATGGCAAAATAAAAATAAAAAAGAGAAATAAGATTTTATTGTATAAACGAAAACTATTTACAACCCAAGGGATGGCCATTATAACGTTTGTTAAATAAAATGGCCAAAGAAAACGAGAAACGAGAAAAACAAATGTATTTAGCCAAAAAGCCAGCAAGAAATTAGAGCTCATAAAATGCAAGTTACTAGAAATTAAATGATGGCTAGAAAAAAAAAAAAAAACTGCTACTGCCAACCAACATACATATTTGTATATGGAGTGGGTGGAGCTTGTGCCTGGACTGATGGTGGTATACTTAACGGTTAATAAACCCCTTGTTTTACTAATTAGTAGAAGCTACAAACCAGAGTAATGACAAACACACACACAAACACAACAAAATACTGGCATTTAATACGTTTTATTTTTTATGCTATTTTTATATTCTTTACATAAAATATACGTATAGCACAACGAAATAAACAGAAAAACAAAAACCCTTTAAGGAATTGAAATCATAAATGGCCTGGCTAAATTGGCCAAAGGGATTAAGGCATAAAACAACAAACCCAGTAAAGTCAATTATTAAATAAGCAAAAAAGAGAAAAACCAAAGTAAGCTCGAAAAACAAATGAGCTTAAATCATACTAAAAAACTAGTTAAATGGTAATTTACTAAAGTCTACTTTTAGGTGTGAGACAGACAAAAATTATAAAGTATATGTTAAAGCTTGTAAGTAATTAATTTAAGTTTTTACATATTAAATTATATATGAATTTAAAATGAAAATCTCAGTTTCTTTTCATCTTTAAAATTTAAATCCTTGTCTTTTCTTTCACTTTAAATAATTGTTTTTAAATCCTATTGATATTTTTTTTCTTTAAATTTGTTTGTTTTTTTTTATTAAGCTTTTCCTTTGAATTGCATTAGTAGAGTACACTTTTCTCATTAAATCTTGTTTCATGGTACGTCATCAATGAGATTATTCATTTCCGTTATTTTTTATTTCCTCTTTCTCATACTCTTTCTTTGCTGCTTATTTCTTATTTTCTGCTGTTAATGTTTTTTTGTTACATTTTTAACGCTCTGTGAACTGTTAATTTTGTCGCCATGTTATCAGTTTAAAAATAGTTGTAGTCTTTTTCTGTTGTTGCGAAAACAACTACAAATTAACAACAGTTTTATAACTGGGTTTTACAACAAAACTGGTAATATGCGCTAGACTGAGTTTTTTGGAGCAAAACTACCGGAAATGGCACTTAATTAAAAAACTTACTGCTGTTTTTATTTTATTTTTTTTTTTTTGTGTAAACTGCACTTACTCGGCCTTTAACATCAATGCATTGTTTTCTGGAGCTATAATGAAAAGGGAGGTTATTATGACTTTATCTTAAGAATGAGTCTAAAATTTTAAAAATTTATTAAACATTTTATGTAGTACTTAAAAATTATAGATTTTTAGCTTTAATTTTGAAAGATTTGTACAATATAAATGTATTGGCCATTGTTAGCTATGACCTTTTTCCATCTTTCTGGCAACATATGGATTCCGAGCCAAAAGAACTGCTCATCTTTTGAGGTTAAGAACAAATCAAGCCAATTTCGAATACTCTGTTTTTAAGTGAAGCGTATACCAGAGAGAGCGTTCTGCATCGATCGAAACAAATAGTAGTCGGACAGGGCAAGGTCTGGACTATAAGGCGGGAGATGCATAACTTCCCATCCACTTCGTTGCAACATGTGGCCGAGCGTTGTCATGATGGAATATTACTGTTTCATGTCTGGCCTCATATTCTGAGCATTTTTCGGGAAATGCATGCTTCAAGCGAATCAGTTGCGTTCGGTACAGATTCCCTGTGATTCTCTGGCCTCGATCTTTTACGCTTTGGCTTACCGTAATGAATCCATTTTTCATCATAAGTAATGATTCGGTGTAAAATTGTGTTTTTAAGCGTTTAAGGAGAATTTCTAACATACAAAATCGTTTTTCAAGGTCTCTTAGATTCAATTTGTATAGTACCCAACTTCACTGTTTTTGTATGAATCCTGCAGCTTGCAAACTTTTTGTATTTGCTGATTGAGTAGCTCCCAATGATTTTGAAAGCTCTTGTTGAGTTTCAAAACAATCTTCATGGAGTAATGTTTCCAATTCTTGGTCTTCAAACGTTTTTGGCTGGCTTGGGTGATCTTAGTCTTCCGTGTCAAAATCACCACTTCTGAAATGTCGCACTTTGAAACCGATGAAACACATTCTCTATAAGCTTCGGTGAGCAATCGGTGTGCTTCAGCGTTACCTTTTTATACCCTTCACCTTCGTGAGAAGGGTATATATAAATTTGTCATTCCGTTTGTAATTTCCACAATATAATTTTCCAACCCTATAAAGTATATATATTCTGAATCCTTATAGATAGCGGAGTCGATTTAGCCATGTCCGTCTGTCTGTCTGTTGAAATTAATTTTCTGAAGACCCCAGATATCTTCGGGATCCAAGTCCTCAATAATTCTTTCGAGAAGTTTCCTATTTAAAATCAGCAAAATCCGTCCATAAATAACGGAGATATGAGCAAAAATCCGAGACAACCTCTATTTTTGGCCTTTTTTTTATCTATATCTCGATTACTAAGTCATAAATATAAACAATATGGATATCTAATGATAGATATTTCAAAGTCCATTGCAACGATGTATATAAGGCTATACAAAGTTGGACCTACAATGGGTCAAAATCGGGGAAATATTTTTTAACCCGAATTTTTTTTTCACAAAAATAATTCTTTTGTCATAAATTTGTTTCACTAATAAATTTAAAAAAAAAATTTTAAAAATTGAAAAAAACTTTTAAAAAATAAAAAAAAAATTTTTTAATTTTATTTTAAATTATAATTTGGTGAATACTTGTTCCAAATTAAAGAAGTAAAGCAAAACTTCCCGCATATGACGCTTTGTTTGCACAAAATTCTACTGTTCCGAAGCAAAAAGAACTTTGTTGTTTACACTATAATGATCAATACCTAAGTGAGAATAAATGACAGATATGTACCCTTTAAAATTACATTTTAAAGTCATACAGCCAATAGATAAATCACTTTAACACATTTCAAATTGTTCAATTCACTTCTATGAACTTCTGCAAGTGATCACGTCTGATAATCAATAGAGGTAAATGTTTCTGATGATCATATCTGAAGCACATTATCCTTGTAAAGGGTGTTTTTTTTTTTTAGAGGCGAAGAACCTAAATTGGCAGCAATGTTTTTTGTGAGATCTGATTTGGCAGTTATCGGTTGTTTTGAGGTTAGTTTGGTTTATCAATTTATCATAAATATCCTCACGCCAGAGCAACGTTTGCAAATTATTCAAATTTATTTATTTGTTTCAATTCGACAAACTCATTGGGTATTATGAGCATTTTTTGATGCTCATAATCATCCATCAGAGCGATTAATTCTAGAAATTATGGATAATTTTCACAATTGTTTTCTTAACGACAAAACGCATTCCGAGAGACGATGTGCAGCGTAGTGTCTCGTGCGCAACAATTAATTAATTGTGTCCATTATCCAGGCTTGCCAGTCTTGGGGACTGGATCCCCAAAGATGGGGATTTTGTAAGGTTTTTGGGGACAGAAAATTTCGTTTGGGAACTGGGGATTTTATTGGGGATATTTGAAAATATTTCGGGAATTTATGGGGATATAGTAATTAAGTTAAGGTTGTTTTATTATCGATAATAGCGATAAGTAATAATAAGTGAACATTATTTCATGTTCTGTGAATAGAAAATAGAGATGTTTAATGCTATTGAATGTACAAAATGGGGCAAAAGTAATCACCTAATGTTCTTTTGCTGTATTTTTTTTTTAATGAAAATCTTTGGTTCTGATTGTGAAAAATGCTTTTCATAAAAAAAAATTGCAGCAAAAAAACATTGGGTGATTAGTTTTGACCTACCGTGTACGTATCATAATATATAATACTAGGGTATTCAATCGATTAACCGTTAATCGGTTAACCGATTAATTTTGGTCGGTTAACTGTTCGAATAATTTAAAATTGCCGATTTTCAAATAACAAATAAACCGATTAATTTGTGTCGATTAATCGATTAACCGAAATTTATATTTTTTTTTGCACTTTATATAGAAATATAGTTTTAAGCACACACATTTCATTTCCTAACTCACACATATCATATCTGTAATAATATGAAACAAATTACAGTTCTCAAAAAAGTAATATCGAACCTTTGAAAAGTGGTTTTCAGAGTGAAAGAAAAAATACAATTTTCAATAGGCAACAAAAGTGGTATATATTTGTCCCTCTTTTTAAACCACAACCATTTTGACATTTTCTTTTGTTTGTTTTCTATTGCCATATTACTGGAACTGTGTAATTTGTGGTTTTCTAGAAGTATAGCACAACAATTGAAACTAAGGAATTTGTAAATGAACCTTTTTCTAGAATGTACTATGACTAACTTTGTCCTAATGAGTCGGAGGACGACATGATAAAAATGAAACTAAAGACATAACTGAAACGAGTCTTTTATCAGAAACTATTAAAAGTATTCCCAATCTGAAAATCTCCAAAAAGGACTCCAATGCACAGTGGATAATATAAAGCGTATGCATCTCATAATTGATTTTGGCAAATGTTTGAAATTAACCATAAAACAAATTCTATCGTAAAGCTAAGATATCAAGCAATAATTATTTGCAGAAATTATTGTTATTATGTCAACAGAAGTATTCGAAAATGGCGACAGAACACACTGCTTTCTACTTTAAAGATTTGGGAAGTTAAAATTATACCATATTCAAGGGCGTAGTTTTAATATTTATAATTATTTGTTTTTGGATTGAAATGTGTAATGTTTTTTGGCTTACCTACGTAACTTTGACTAGGATTTTAACTGTTGGCACCATTTGCCGCCGATATAGTTTTAACGTAGGATTAAAGTTTAACTTATTATCTAAAAGATATATCAAAACTAGCTGCCTTTTCGTGCCTATAAACAAAAAACTATAAAAAATGTTGGACTGTTTTTAATTTATTCGAACTTTTTTCGAAAAAGTTTAATAACTTTTGCAAATATAAACCGATTTTAACACGTAAAGTCTCGTTTTTTCGCTATAAACTTGTCTTTAAAATAATGTGCACAAAAAGTATGTTTTTATAGAAAAAAATTAAAAGTAGCTATTGTTGAATTTGAAAAATTACAAAAATTATAAAGAAAATGCTAAACTGTTTATAAAAACTTAAATAATTTTTTGAAATATACATTTTTACATTTTATGAAAGATTAATGCCTTGCCTCTTCATAATCGTTTAAAATTTTTAAATCGCTCTAAAAGTGTGTGAATTAGAGGTACTAAAGTACTACGGCCTACCCTAAAACAGTTTAAAAAAAAAAAACTCAAAATGTTGCGGGTGTTTCAAAATCTTTGAAAACGGTTTTAAACTTTAAACATCGAAAGCATTTTTTTAAAGTATCATACATTTGCTACCAATGGAGTTTTATTTTAACTCTACTGTAGCTGAACATGTTTTTCAAAAAATGCAACCTATTGGGGCTTCAAAGTCTACGGGCCGAAGGTTGTAAGCTAAACGGCTGTTAACAAATGCCAGTTGTTAATACTATTAAAACTAATGAAAAAGTACATATAAACACCTCTTTTACTTGCCTTAACTTTTATACAAAAACTAAACTAAAAATCAAAAATGTATTTTTAACCGTTCATTACTTTTTTTTATTATGATTCGATTTGTAAGATTAAAAAAGCAAATTAAAGCTTAAAGTCCCACCTATTCAACAAAAGAAAAATCTTACAAAAATCCTAATTATTCAAAAGTTACAGATCCGAAAATTACCAAAATTTCTTTGATTTCTTTGTTTTTTATGATTTTGTTGTTTTTATTTATAAAATACTTAAATAAGTATACAAAATTTGTGGTTCCATTTTCAATTTAAAATTAAAATAAAAATTATTCGGTTAATCGAATAATTTAAAATTAACCGATTAAATCTAAACCCTGATTAATTATTTGCTCGATTAACCGATTAATCCAGAAACCCGATTAATTAAATACCCTAGTCCTTACTAACTTGTTCGTGCATCAATTGGTAGGCATTAGTATTGCAGACATGTCACAATCAGTTTATTAAGAGAAACATTTGGCGAACGAATAACTTCTCGAAATAGACTTGTTAACTGACCACCTCGTTCATGTGATTTGACGCCATTTGATTATTTTCTCTGGGGATATGTAAAGTTCCAGGTACCGAAATCTTATGTATAATGCAATTAATTAAGCCAATTGTATGGATATTAAAAACGTTTTTCTCTGTTTCATTTCAATTTAAAGTTGTCCTAATGTTCATGAGACAAGTTCAGATCTACATAATTAACTATTTCTAGTTCAGCACTGTAATCATAAAAATACTATACCAATCATCCATATAATGATTACCAGTTACTAGTAAAATTATTGGCGAATAGTGGTAGCGTAGGGGCGTGTACAAACAAATACTTATACATTTTCAAATGTTACTTTCAAGTTTTTACTGTCAACTTTTTTTTCTGACAACTTTGTAAAAATAGGTTGTTTTAAAAACAGGAATTTATTGCGAATAAATAATATCGCAATCCTGAATAATATTTTGATTCTCTCACTATAAAATTATAAACATAAGTTTTTCAGTCTTTCGTAGTTAAATCATTTATTTTATTTCAAATTCAATTCTCTGATCTACTTCTTCAACAAAAGGGGAGCAGCGAAGGGGGTGGCATAATGAGCAGCATAAGCAGCACCTACAACGGGAGCGGCGTGAACAACTGGGGCAGCAGCATAAGCGGCTGGGAAGGCAGCAGAGTGAGCGATGTGGTGGGCATTGTAGGTGGAGGCATAAGGAGCAACATATGAAGCATGACCAACAACTGCGGGAGCAGCAGCATAAGTCAAAGGAGCAGTGTAGGCCAAAGGAGCTACAAGACCAGGCTTAGCGGCGGCAACAGCCAACAAAGCGAAGAAGCAAACAGCGATCTAAAATAATAAGAATTTGTTTATTAAAATAAAATATCCTTTATGGTTTTGTTGAGATATTAAAACTTACGAATTTGAACATTTTGTTTAAGTTTGTGTAGTTTTGGTTTGTTGTACAATTAGTAATTGTTAATGTTGTTGATAAAGATAAAGACTTTTATACTCTAAATTATTATTTGCTTAGGTGACTAAGTAAATAATTTGGTTAATTTAAAAAACAAAATTTGCTAATATAATTTAAACATGATCATGAATTATCGATCTTGCAAGCAAAAAATAATAAAATCATTAAATGAATATCAAACTAACCCTTATAATGCACATTTAAATTATAGACAGTGTGTAAAAAACCCACTATCGTACGAGTCACGTTTGGCTTAAATAGCTTAAATTAAATTATTTATTACGAATAGCGAACTTAAACACAAATTTAAAGTATAAAAGTCTTCAACTTGATCACCAACATTAACAATTACTAATTGTACAACAAACCAAAACTACACACACTTAAACAAAATGTTCAAATTCGTAAGTTTTAATATCTTAACAAAACCATAAAGGATATTTGATTTTAATAAATTAATTTTTATTATTTTAGATCGCTGTTTGCTTCTTCGCTTTGTTGGCTGTTGCCGCCGCTAAGCCCGGTCTTGTAGCTCCTTTGGCCTACTCTGCTCCTTTGACTTATGCTGCTGCTCCCGCTGTTGTTGGTCATGCTTCATATGTTGCTCCTTATGCCTCCACCTACAATGCCCACCACATTGCTCACTCTGCTGCCTTCCCTGCCGCTTATGCTGCTGCCCCAGTTGTTCATGCCGCCCCTGCTGCTTATGCCGCTGCTCCCTTTGTAGGTGCTGCTTATGCTGCTCCCCTTGCCACCCCCTTCGCTGCTCCTCTTTTGTTGAAGAAGTAGATCAGAGAATTGAATTTGAAATAAAATAAATGATTTAACTACGAAAGACTGAACATTTTTTGTGTATTTTACTAATAAGGGAATTTGTTAGATGAATTTAATGAAATTTAGAAGAACAATATTACATGTACAGAGAAAAGGGTACTTACATAGAAGTAATTATGTTTGTGATTCTTCTGGTGAAGGGTTCGTTGTTACCTTTTAGATATTATACGCATGATAGGCTATGGAACTAACCCAAGCTAACTTTTTATCTCATTTGATGAAAGTGAGTCCAAAATACTAACGAGTTTTAAGTGAATTTGATCACTTGTGAAAACTACTTCCGCATTATTTCACAGTTGAAATGATTTTATGGTTAGTTCTTCAATTTAAATCTGTACAATAGGACAAAGAATTACTCGATTATGTGTTTAATAAAGATAAAATAAAAATTTCATTTAATTGTTCAAATTCGACGATAGATTATGGAACTGTTTGTAACATGATTTTGTATTAACGTTGATAGAGATTCATACATTGATGTTAATGAAAAAATTAAAAAGGCAAGGTCGTCCTATGGTATACTGCAATAAAAACTGCCTTCTCACTAAGCTGCGAACAAGCAACAAGGATCACTGATCATCTTTAAACCTTCATCAAACACTACCTCAGAAAAATTTTCAGTATATTTTGCATTCATTATATTTCAAATGAAGAACTGTTCAATTAAGTGAACAGTGAACAGGAAATCCAAAATAGTAACCAAACAAGCGCTCTGATGGAACACATCAGTTTGATCGCGAACTGTTTGACAACTGACATCATGAAAATGTTCCACTGAGAACAACTTTAACAGTAACCTGGAAATATAGGACTTCACCGTGGCTCAGAACTCCGTGTTTGCTTGAATACTGAAATGGATTCAAAATATTTCAGTTTATGACCGTTGTAACGGTTGCAAGTGGCCGAAAGGAAGTTTCGTGAAATCGACATGGCAGCTTAATAAATTTCTTTCGGTTGAATGCCTGCCACTTGTCAGCCAAGTCAGTCAGACGATTATCAAACTGAATCAATTTTATGCTTAAGACGAACACTGGGGAAAAACTTACAGGTCGATAGCACTGACCACTATGGATTCCATATCATGTATAGAACCATTGAATCATAAAGATTCATTGCCAATCAAATCTCACAAATGCTAATGCCTTTTTAAAGTATAGTCTTTTGGCGCTTGTCCTGTGAAAAACTTCAACACTTTAACCATGTCCTCTCTTTATCATGACATCCAGAATGCAGGATATAAATATCATCAGAAATTTATTAGTCAAATATCTCTTCATTTCGACGTAGATGATGTCAAAGTCAATGATGTTTTAATTATGACTATAAATTGCTCAATAATATTAAACATTCCACATCGTGGTGCTTTCATCTGCTGTCATCTAAGCTGAATGACACCCATTGCGAAAATATGCTAAGTAGACATCACGCCCATGAATGTTGTGGAATTTTAAACTTTATAATTTATTGCAAGTTCATCTCTACTTATGGTTTTGGTTTGTATTTTCGTTTAAATATTTAAATCAGTTATCCAAATATCTTTAAAATATAAAGAGCCTCCAATAGGGACTTTCGAACATTGATAGTTGATAGCGGTCATATTGTTAATGCTGCATCTGTCGAATTGGATGCTATTTATTCAGTTTGTTCTGTCAAATCACCATAGACTGATATAGCGTTCCACAACACTTGCGAAAGAATAAATTGCTGTATTAAAATGAATATTCTATTAGAACAAAGTTCCGCGCGCATCATCCATTTTACGGTGAGGCTCATGTATAGATGAATGGGTATGTCAACAAACCTGTCGAATTTGGGATGATACCAAACCAAATGAGATCCAGGAGCAAAAAGTTACTGTTTGGGCTGGATGCGACATCGGTCCATATTTCTTTGAGAACGACGTTGGCCAGGCTATCACCGTGACGGCGAGCGCTATATTAACAACTTCTTTTGGCCTGAATTCGATAATGTGGACACCAACAACATATGGTTTCAACAGGACGGCGCTACATGCTAAATTGGATATTCTGCACAAGCGATTTGAGGGCATGGTCGCCTCACGTGGAGGTGATGTGAACTGGCCACCGATACCGTGTGATTTGACAGCATTAGATTTGTTCTTGTGCGGTTTTCTTAAGTCTCAGATCTATGTGAATAAGTCACAAACCACCTTGGCCCTCAAAGACAGCATAATCCATGCCATCATTCAAATTCAGACAGTTTTATGGTTCAGGAGTACATTTCGGATGCTCACCATCCAGCGATACGCGGGACATTTGCTCGAAATCAGTCTTCGTGAAAAATACCAAAATTGCTTTATAAATGAAAGAGATATGACTAAATAAATAGTTAAATATTGAAACATTTAAATTTATAGTAAATAGTAAATTTTTTATAAATATTTTTATTTCTTTGCAATATTTCGCTATTCTTTGTGTAGCATTTGTAGGAAAAATTCTTAACTTAAAGGAAGTAATTGTTGGATTAAAAAATTGTATTAAAAACAACTGATTTTTTTAAATCTTTAAAGAATTATAAAATATTGAATATTTGAAATTCCTTAAGAATTAATTTACTACAAATATAAACAAATATTTGTATACAAAATCAGTATATAAATATTTAAATTAAATACAAACTTGAAATAAAATCTAGTTTTCCTTTCTCTATCATCTAATTTTAATTCATGGTCTTTAAAGACGTGACATGTTTGAAATAATAACGCTCACTGCAAGTAGCTGCCAAAATTTGTAGGGGTATAAAAGACTTGATTTCTTTTAACAACCATAACAATTACAGATTGTAAATCAAACTAAACAAAATGTTCAAATTCGTAAGTATTTAACTTTGAAGTTTGTTTTAAAAGAAACAAATCTTAATTTTTATTTAAATTCTTTTTGTTAGATCGCTGTCTGCTTCTTTGCTTTGTTGGCTGTTGCCGCTGCTAAACCCGGTGTTGTTGCTCCTTTGGCTTACACTGCTCCCTTAGCTTATGCCGCCGCTCCTGCTGTTGTTGGTCATGCTTCCTATGTGGCTCCTTATGCCTCCACCTATAATGCCCACCATGTAGCTCACTCTGCTGCCTTCCCTGCCGCTTATGCTGCTGCTCCAGTAGTGCACTCCGTTCCTGCTGCTTATGCCGCTGCTCCCGTAGTACGTGCCGCTTATGCTGCCACTCCAGTTGTACATGCCACCCCTGTTGCTGCTCCACTTTTGTTGAAGAAATAGATCAGAGATTTGAATTTGAATCATGAAATAACGAATTGTTGACGATATGGAAAATATAGTGTTTTTGAAAATCATAAAATTTGGTGTTTAATTTTTACTACCGAAAACATCGGTATAGGATAGGATTCAGGATTCACTAACTCAAGGTGTTTCGGTTCAAAACCCAGCTAGAAATTTCGTAGTTTATATCACTTTTCATTTAAAAACTAGTTGACACTCACTGAATGTTTCATGTCAACGTTTTTATCGAGTTATCATTCGAGTTATATTAATAAGGCCTATTGGCCACCTACTCCTGCAAAAAAGTCATTTGCTACTAACTGGGGTTTTATGCCGAAAGGTATTGGATCTTCAAAGCAGTTGTTAAACCCATCTTGTTCTATGGAGTATTGGTGTTTTGGCATGCCTTGGATAATGCTACTCACCGGAAGGCGGGCGAAAGGGTACTAGGACTATCGGACTGACTGACAGTACTAGGTACTGACTGCAGACGCTATAAAGTCTTCTACACCTTTTACTATTCTAAACTGGTTACCAGTGGATGAATGTCTCTCAACTCTGCTGTGAGACTAAATGCTGGATATTCGTGGTCTGGTAAGGACCTTGGACACTCTAGGATACTGAATTACATGGTAATGTTGATTATTGCATCGCAAAACCTTTTTTCGATAGGCATTTCCATATTATGATCCCGAATAGGGCTTTATGGCAGAGCGGAGTCTTCCCCCCTGACGATGTCATAATGGCACTGATGGCTCTAATAAGGGAAATAGGGTCGTTGGAGGTTTCTATCTTAAAAACTTTGGGATAAGTAAGTAGTAGGATTACTTTAGGCTACCTAACTTCTGTACTGCTCTTCAGGCTGAAATTACTGCCATTAAACGTGCATCCAACTGGCTGAAGTTTAACGCATATCTGGTGATATATGTATATTTACTGACAGCAAGGCTGCCGTTAACGGAATAGCGGGTGTCTTTACGACATTTAGGTTAACCGAGGAATGCCGGGTATCCCTAAATGAGATAGCGAGACATTCTAGGATAACGCTTATATGGGTTCCTGGACACGATGGAAATCAGGTTAATTGTATAGAAGATGTAGTGGCCAAAAGGGGTGCGATGATGAATGAGGATGCGATCGACCCCTTTTCTGGTATTTCTTTTGTTAAATGCAAGATGGCTGTTCAGCAGAAACTATATGAGACTGCACAAAACAGGTGGACTAATGAACTTTCTGTGCTACAGCGAGGTTGACTTGGCCCGTATATGATGCCAGCAGGACGAATCTACTTATAGATTGCCGTCGTGAGCAAATAAGGCTAATTGTCTCCTTTATTACAGGACACTGTTTAATTGGGACACATGCTAGAAGAATGGGCCTACGGTACAATGATTACTGCACAAAGAAAACAGATTCGTGATAGCAACCGAATTTGTTGCCAATCGAATGATTCGGTTGTACACAAAGAACTTTTCAATTCTTTCAACAGAAAGTCAGTTGCTAAAGAAGAATTTCGGATGAAGTAACCAAACTTTTGTTACCCCTTCTAACCTTTGTAGCCACAACTGTAAAATTCGGTTACTAAGGTAGAATCATTCGATTGGCAACAAATTCGGTTGCTATCACGAATCTGTTTTCTCTGTGTGTAGAAGCTGTCATATTTAAGAAAAGGAATATACTGTGTATCACCTTTTCTGCCAATGCCCGGCTCTGACAAACCTGAGAGAACGCATCTTCGGATTTCCATTCCTATCATGCATGGATGAGCTATCAACAATGAATCATAGACGAATCTACTCCTTCATCTGGGAATCTGGCTGGTTTAACCTGGAGGGAATGGAAGTATTGTAAATACCCTGCTGTCTACCCCTTGAGTATCACAATGGGATCAGATATGAATGGACCCAAGTGAGCTGCTTGAGGATCGGATGCCCAAGGAACCTAACCTAACCTATCACAGGGAACCTGTACCGAACACAACTGATTCGTTTGAAGCGAGCATTGGCCGAAAAACTCAAAGAATATGCAGCCAGACATGAAACAGTAACATCCATCATGGCAACACACAGCCACATTATGCAACACCCGTGAAAAAGTATTTAGAAATAAGTGGTTGGGAGGTTTTAACTCACCCGCCTTATAGTCAAGACGTTGCCCCGTTCGACTACTATTTGTTTCGGTCGAGCAGAGTATCCGAAATAGGCTTGATTCGTTCTTGGCCTCAAAAGATAAGCAGTTTTTTTTTTTGGCTCGGAATCCATATGTTGCCAGAAAGATGGGAAAAGGTCATAGCTAACAATGGCCAATACTTTGTATAAATTTATATTGTGCAAATGTTTTAAACTAAAAGCTAAACTTTTTAAAAAATTCCGCATTTTTAAGTGAAACACCCAATATTTGTAAGTAATGCAGAAGGTATGAATTAGTCATTGAAAAGTAAGTTGTTTAGTAACTGCAATTTTTTACAGAGTTTTTGATGGGTATATATTTAAATAGTTAGAAATCCTTATGTGTGTTTAAGTTATTGTTTATCAATTAGCAAACAATTTAAATTATATTTGTTTACATACAAATATTCCTTAGAGAACAGATTCTTAAATTCGTAAATCTTTAAGAAAAACTCATAGTTTTTTTTTGTCGTATGTCTTCTGCCTTTATAAGCCAAAACCTAACAACGCAAAAACGTATTTAATTATATAATTTATTAGATACCAACCACACCATACCTCATACAAATTTACACACAAAAGTATTCACGTGTTCATGTATGTAAGTAAGTCCTTTATTTACACCAAAACAACTCACACTTTTACCTACAACAAACTCTAGTAAATTCATGCCCAGCAATCAGACATCAGGTGTTAAAGTCAATGTTAATTTAAGGCCTCTTTAATTTATCATCCCTTCCACATGTACGAGTAAGTATTTGGTAGAACTTTATTTTCAGTATTTCCTTGTTTTATGGGGGTTAAGAGGGGGGCAATTTTGTGAGGCAGTTGGGTTGGAAGTTAAAAGATACATGTAGCCTGTAGAATATTGTTTGGCTTTTATTGAGCTACTTGTTTTTTATGTTCCTATACATGTTTTTATATATTTTTTTTGGTGAAAAGTGTTGATAATTTAAGTTTAATTTTGCTGATGTTGTTACATTTCTTTTTTTTTCATTAACCCCTATAGAATGTGTTTACACTGGCATATAAGAATAACAAAAAATTTCGCTTGAAACTTTTGTTACCCTTTCTAAAATTTTGTGGTCACAACTGTAAAATTCGGTCACTAAGGTAGAATCATTCCATTAGCAACGAATTCAGTTGCTACCACGAATCTTTTTTCTACGTGTATATATTAAGGATATAATGATAATATTGAGCTTTTTCAGAGTAACACAGTCGTTATAATGAATTCCAAATAACAGTTATTGGCAAGAATTTTTTATTAAAACAAACTGGATTTTCTGGCAGCAGCATTTAGTCAAGAGCGAAATATCATCTCTATGTATTAATTGTTTAATTCCACTTAAATTTTATTTAATTTCTTTAGATTTTTGCAGCTAGTGTAAACGATTTTCCTTCCACCTACAAAACCACAGCAACACTCATGAGTACTTGGTTTTTAAACTTTTTCGTTTAAATTCGCAAAATTTATCTACAGACAACCACAAAAACTCACTCACTCATCATATTTGGATGTACAATAGGGTGGCTCTTATATTGGTGGTTTTTGATGCTTCCGAGGTCTAAAATTGCTTTCTATCCTCTAAAAACAAAATGCTGAAAATTTGAGCTTCATTGGATAAAGTTTAGAGGTTGCACATTTGATTTAAAGTTTTGGATTAAAGTAGCAATATTTTGAAAAAATTTTAAAATTTAAATTTTAAAAAAAATTCCCAATTAAAAATTGTATATAAATATTTTCAGACATCAATAACCCATTCTAATTTGATTTGGCTAAAACTAAGCTGTCAATTAGTATGTCAATTAGAATTTAATTCTAAAGGTTTTTGCTATTATCACCTTGTTTTTGGTTCTCTCACAGTTTGGTCCATAACTCTGGTCTCCTATACCGATTGTTCTTATTTTCAATAACAAAACTGCTTCGGACAATACATCCTGCTAAGTATGTTTGTGTATTTTGGATGTATTAGTGTTTTACACAGACGGACAGACAGACGGATATGCTCAATTTGATAAGGAAGATAATATATACTTTGTTGGGTGTTAGATCACGGAGAACAAACTAAGCCATTGAAAGAAAGGGCCACCTTAATATAAATATTTACCTTTGTATGTATGTATGTATGATTATATTGATTATTACACACACACACACTCATGTACTGAGTTAAATATTGACAAAAATTGTGGCTTTTATTTGTTTTTCTTTAATGAGTTAATGTAAATGGAAGCAACTTTTAACTTAATGTTGATTTTAAATTAAAAATACCTTTAAAATTTTAAATAATTGTAAAAGATTTGTCAGAAAGACAATACCACCATTTTGTCAGCAGTTCTTTCCAACTTTATGAGATTAGCTTGTGATGTCATCCTAGCTGTCAGGTGAAGTAATTATAGGACAAGGACTACTACATCCACGCAAAAGTGGATGTAATCAAAATAACTCACTCACTAACTAACTAACTTTAAACTTTCAAGAAGAGTCAAGGTTTGTAAGCCTCCTGAAGGAAATGTGTACTAGAATTTGGTATTGCTAAAATCCTGAGGACTAGAGGAATAACATTTTAAAGAAAAAAATTTATCCGATTAAGAACAAGTAAGAGAGCTATATTCGGCTGTGCCGAATCTTATATACCCTTCACCAAATTATATTTTAAAATAATAATTTTAAATGTTTTTAGGTAAACAAAATACATTTTTTTTTAAATTGTTTTTTCAAAATTTAGAAAAAAATTTTTTTTGAATTTTTTTTTTTCGAAATTGTTTTTTCAAAATTTTTTTTAAATTTATTAGTGAAAGAAAAATTATAAAAAATTTTTTTTGGTAAAAAAAAATATTCGGGTTAAAAAATAATTTTCCCGATTTTGACCCATTATAAATCTAATAAATCGTTGCAATGGACTTTGAAATATCTATCATTAGATATCCACATTGTTGATATTAATGACTTAGTAATCCAGATATAGATCAAAAATAGGCCAAAAATCGGGGTTGTCCCGGTTTTTTCCTTATATCTCAGACATTTGTGGGCTGATTTTCTCGATTTTAAATAGCGATCGAGCCGGAAGAATTCCCGATATATTGATGTATCAATTATGTTTGTAAGTTTAAACACCAATACTCCTAAACCGGGGAAAATATGTTCCAAAAAGTTTTATTTTTTTTTTCATAAAAGAGGCCGTTCTAAACCAAGTGTAAAAAATTAGAGTGTAATTTTTCATTTTTCCAACCAAAAAAAATTTTTGAAATGAATACCCTTTATGTGATATCCTTTAACTTTTGGTATATTTAAACAACAAATTTTAAAAATGCAAAGACCAGGCATTTTTAAATTTTTTTTGGATAAATCTGTAATTTTTCTCCAAAACTGGCCAAGTTTTGATAGGGCTGAGGGGGGCTATGTTGCATTAAATGAGCTAATTTTTACTTCACACACATTTACTTTAAATTTTTTTTTAGAAAAACATTTTTAAACATTTTTTTTTCTATAAGAGAAATAATATGAAGACCTATTTAGAAAAATATGCAATATTTTATACTTTCTGAATTTGAATGTGTGTATCTTGTTATGGCAGGCGTGGATTCAAATTTTCATATAAAAAAAAATAAAAAAAAAAAATGTAGAACAAACTTTAATTCCCCCACACCAAATGGTTAACCTGGATCCGCGCATGTGTTATAGGAACCAGATAATTGCATGGAAATTTGTATTTGAAATTTTATAAAAAAATACAAATATTAAAGAAAATTTCCAAAACAAATGTCTCTTGAACTAAAAGAGATAACCCACGCATTGATAAAAATTTTCTATATCCAATTATATATATAAGCAAAAGTAATAACAAGTAAGAGAGCTATATTCGGCTGTGCCGAATCTTATATACCCTTCACCAAATTATACTTTAAAATAAAAATTTTAAATATTTTTTGGTAAACAAAATTAAATTTTTTTGTTCAAAATTGATTTTTTTTTTCAAATTGTTTTTCAAAATTAAAAATAAATTTTTTTCAATTTTTTTTTCGAAATTGTTTTTTTAAATTTTTTCAATTTTTTTTTATAAATTTTTAAAAAATTGTTTTTTAAATTTATTATTGAAAAAAAATTTATGACAAAAAAATTTTTTTTGTAAAAAAAATTCGGGTTAAAAAATATTTTTCCCGATTTTGACCCATTGTAGGTACAAATTACTATAGCCTTATATAAATCGTTGCAATGGACTTTGAAATATCTATCCATATTGAATATATAATTGACTTAGTAATCCAGATATAGATCAAAAATAGGCCAAAAATCGAGGTTGTCCCGATATATTAATGTATCAATTATGTTTGTAAGTTATTTGGGGAAAAGTTGATTTCAACATACAGACGGACAGACGGACATGGCTATATCGACTTCGCTATATATATATCGATCCAGAATATATATACTTTGTGGGGTTGCAAATGAAAAATGTAGAAATTACAAACGGAATGACAAACTTTTATATAACTTTGCCACTCATGGTGAAGGGTATAAACAGATAAACGATAAAATGTTTATTGTCCAAAAGTTTGAAATTACAGAATGTACCAAATTCGTATTGTTACGCTTTTACTTTTTAAAAACGGTGGTATATTTCCTTTAAATAAACCGTACTATTTTAATCGCAAATTAAAGAAATCAGTAGTTTAAACATTTTAACAACTCTTTGTATATTTAAATTAAAATAACAATTTAATACATTTAGTACCTACTTACTACAGTTGATGTTAACCCTTTCAGACATTATATGAAATAGTTGAGATAGAGAACTGAAAATTTCAGTGTCAGCAAATTTGAGGCTGCTAATTAAGAATATGAAGTCAAATTTCAGGTAAATCGTCACACCTGACTGCCAGGTGATGTCAAATATTTTGGACAAAGTTTCAGTGTATACACACTTATACAACGTTAACGAACTTATGAAAATAACGCCATTAACTGTAAAAATCTGTCTATTTGCGTCAACGCTACATGACTTCAAAAGAAAAAAACAAAATGTCCAATATATTGGACAAAATGTCTGAAAGGGTTAAGTCTAACATCGCCTACAAGACATTGATTGACTGCAACTTCCTTTAACTATTTATATACACGGTGCCATCTTCTAGAAGTTTCATGAATTATCTAACGGACCAAAATAGATTGTTATATTTCTAGAGCTTTCAACAGGCTTAGTGTTAATGTTAGGAGCACTGAGTTGATAAGTATACAAATGATAGAGAATGTGGAAACCAGACGTTAAATTCAAATTGATAGTGCCTTTTCGTAACAGTAATACTATATTCTCTTTTGATTAATTTAGTGGATATGATTTCAAAAATCGCTTCTCATTGAATATTTTTGGTAGTATTAAGCATTTTCTGCATCAAAATGTTATACCCACCATCAAACAAGATGTATATTTTGGCATTGCATTTGTAACACATCGAAATGTTCACAAAAGTATATACTTACATTATGGGTCCTTATGAAATTCTAAGACAATCTAGCTATGTCTGTCTGTCTGTATGTTGAAAACACGATAGGGTGCTAATTGGAGCTCGTTGGATGACAATTTCCACAAATAATCTCTGTTGATAAGGTTTCTTTGGTATTGAAAATGATCAATATCGGTCCATGATTTCGCCTAACCCCCGTACAAATGTCCCTCCGGAATACTGTATGAGCAGTCATGAATATGTTGATTATGGGGCAATCCTGATAAAATTTTGCACAAATTAGAACTCTGATATTATACTGTAAAGTATGGCAAAAATCGGGCAACATTTTCCCCTAGTCCCCATACAAGGTCCCCTCAGAAAATGACTTGAACATTCACAATTGTCTTATAATAATTAATATCGTAATTATATTGGACATAAACAAGTTGTATATGAACCCAAATCTTTCTACCAATTTTTGTGAACAACGGTCCATAAGCCCATATAACCTATAGCAGAAAAATATGTTTTTGCCACATATTGATGGTGGGTATACAAGATTCGTCACAGCCGATTATAGTACTCTACTGGTTTAAATTATTGTATTTATTAGTGAAACAATAACAATAACTTATATAATTTTTATTATAAATCATACTCTAAAACCTTACAATGTTTACAAACTATTGAATTCATTGTTTGTACTCCCCTGAAAAAGAAAACTTCTGTTTACTTATGTAAAATATCACTGCAATTTAAGGTATGTTTCACTTAATTAATTTCTGAACAAGTTTCCAAAAGAAACCATACAGGAAGTTAAGATGTTTGATTAGAGTAAAACAAACTTTCTATTTAATCTTTAATCAATAAACTTTACATTTCCGTTATTATTGTTTTCATATATATATATATTTTTTTTTTCAAAAACCATAAAAACTTTTGCAAATGTATTATTTAACATTTTCATATATACTCGCAAGGCATACAACTTTTGACCGAAGAAAATAAGTGTAATAAAAATATATATTTTTTGTTGAGTTTTGAGTCAGGTGAAGTTTTTTAATTATCATGTTTGATGTTATGGTTCGTTTTTATTTTTCTTGGTTTATAATCAAAGTTTAAGTTATGAAATTAAAAATACCCCTAGTACATATACAGAGAGTATTCAAGCAAACCCAGCGAAAAATATTATAGATTAAGAAGAAATTATTATACTAAATGCACCTTACAGGGGGGTCACACGGTACGTATTGCAAGTGTATTGTGACATGTAAACATGTATATACCGTGTAATCCATATGAAACTTTTTTAGAAATTAGAGCATGTTCTATTTTCGTGTGTTTAACAATGTGTGAATGCAAAATAAAAAATATTTATCAAATTAAATATATTTATTGACATTTAAAAATGTATATAATACAAGATGAAGCAAAAGTAATCCTCCAATCAGAAAATGCTATAAATTTTGCGATTGGCTCCTAATGTCAGTTCTGTTTTGACATTTGTGTAGTAAACACATGTGAAATACACGTTAATAAACAATGTTACGCTACACTGCTCCAGAAAGCGGAATATTGCTGACTATTTATTTGACCAATAATCGGTCGGTGATTTTGAATTTCGTCGCAGATTTCCTGACCGTCCAACGCCTACTGTTGAATCACTGCGACGTTTAGCCGCTCGCCTCGAAGATACTGGCACAACACAGAAGCTGCCAGGCGTGGCAGACCCCGGAGTAGCCGTTCTGCAGAGAATATTGCTGCTGTAGCCGAGGATGTCATGGAAGCGCCGTCGACATCGACCAGACGACGTGCCACGCAAATGGGTATCAGTCGACGGTCTTTACAGCGAATTTTGGTACAAGATTTGAAGATGTTTCCGTACAAAGTCCAGACGGTGCATCAGCTGTTAGCTGCTGACCGCCAATCGCGTCTATCATACGCTCAAGCCAACCTTAATCACCACCAAGAGGAAGATGATTTTTAATCAAAAATAATCATGAGTGATGAGGCCCATTTCCATCTTAGCGGGTACGTAAATAAGCAAAATTTACGCTTCTGGGTCACTGAAAATCCACGTGTAACCCACGAAGAGCCATTACACCCGCTCAAAGTCACTGTATGGTGTGCTGTTTTCGCTGGATGAGTCATCGGACCTTTTTTCTTCGAAGACGTCGCGGGCCAAACGGTTACTGTGAATGGTGAGCGCTACAGAGCAATAATCAACGAGTTCTTTTTGCCGCAACTTGATGAATTGGGATTGGAAAACATGTGGTTCCAACAGGACGGTGCAACGGCACACACTGCACGTGCCA
Source organism: Calliphora vomitoria (assembly GCA_942486065.2). NCBI lineage: Eukaryota > Metazoa > Arthropoda > Insecta > Diptera > Calliphoridae > Calliphora > Calliphora vomitoria. The sequence continues at coordinate 26,508,399 of OW818031.2, read as the reverse complement.
CAACCGATATGCTGAAGGATGCATTTCCCGGGCGCCTAATCTCCCGTTTTGGCGATTTGCACTGGCCAGCAAGATCGCCTGATTTGACCGCTCCAGACTTCTTTTTGTGGGGCTTTTTGAAGTCGCGGGTTTATGTCAACAAGCCTCAGACTCTTGCAGCTCTTAAAGACAATATTCGTCAAGAATGTGAGGACCTATCGCCGGAAGTTTTGGCCAAAGTGATGGAAAATCCCATAAAAAGGGCTCAAATGACAATCAACTGTGGCGGCGGCCATTTACTTGACCTCATATTCTCGACTTGATGTGAAAAAAATTAAAAGACCAAATAAAAATAATCCACAAGAAGAATCAAAGTTTTTCATTTTTTTTTTTAATTACAGCCAAAAAACATCGGAAGTTTACTTTTGCGCCACCTTGTATAAGGTGAATTTTGACATACACATTGAATTCCATATGTATCGAATACATGTCCCAATACATATGGAATTCATACCGTGTGACCCTCTTTTAAGTACTTTCATTGGCAGATCTATTATTTGGGAAAATAGCTTTTTAGTAGTTTTAGGAAATGGTACCTTAAAATTTCATTCACTGCTTTCCAGCTGAGTATGACAAGAAGCTCTATTGGTAATAAGTAATAAAGTATGCTAAAATTATACCAACTGCTTACAAATTCACCAACATTTACTGCTGGGTGTTAGTATATATGTATGAATATGTAGCTGGATATGTTTTCATAGCAACAAATACATATTTACATAGTTACTTACCTCTACATGGTAAAGTTTACTTTCTATTTTTCATTTAAACTTCATCTGTCTATAAAATATTTTTTGTTTTCTATTTTTTATTTTAAATCCCGTTTGTTTCCTTTTGATTTGCAGCAATTCTAAAGAATGTCTGTTAGAGTTTCCATGATACTGTAACTATAATTCGTTTTGGATTGCATTGAAATAGCAATTTTTCATAAAAATACCCAACTTTGTTGAAACCTGAAGGCATTTTGTAAGTTAGTGTAGATTTTTGTATACCATTAAGCATTTTTAATATTTTGCAGGCAAAATTTGTTGATGTGAACATTAATGAAATGTTTATAACTAACTATTTAAACAAGTATGAGTGTTTTATTCGGCTGTACCGAATCTTGTATCAATATGTGACAATAAAATATGTTTCTGATTTAGGGGTTATGGTGGGGGTAAGGTAAATTATAGAGCGATCCTCACATAAGATGGTAGAAAGATTTAGGTTCGTATAAAACTTTTTTATGTCCTATTTCGTCATGATATTAATTATTATAAGACAATTATGAAGGTTCAAGTCATTTGCTGAGGGGGATCTTGTATGGGACTAGGGACAAATGTTTTCTGATTTTCGCCATACTTTACAGCATAATTTCACAGTAATTAGAACTAATTTATGCAAAAGTTGATCAGGATTACTGCATAATCAACATATTTATGACTGCTCCAACAGTATTCCGTGGGGAAATTTGTTTTGGGGGCTAGATGAATGAAATCTTAACCCGATATTGCTTTCAATATAAGCAGTCCTTATCAACAGAGAGTATTTGTGGGTTCCTTTCGTGTGGACCCTATCGTGTTTTAAACAGTCAGACGTACGGACATAACTATTGGGTGTATAACTTATAAATGCGGGATTATTTTTTGAACATGGTTTTTGTTTTAAGTAAATTTTATGTAATTTTGAAGGCAATAAGGACTGAGATCGAAAAAATCTTAACATACATATATGTTAATAAAAATGAAACCACTAAACTTACAGTTTTGATTTTTTTTATTTGATTGAAATTATTATTACAATTTACAAAAAAAAAAAAATATTAATTTTATAGTTTTAATCACTAGTGATGAAATTTTGAACCTTTTTCGAAAATCCTTCCATTATGGTTTTTATAGTGATTTCTTTCACTTTGTTCGAACAGGTTGTCCATCTCCGTTTAAAATCTACCACACTTTTGGACACTTTTTTTGTGCTCTTGAATTCTCTTTTAACAAGAGCCCAATATCTCTTTACTGGCCTTAGCTCCAGTTAGTTTGGAGGATTTGCTCTCTTGGTACATAGTGACAGGATGCCAATTCAGGCCAAAAATAAGTGGAGACATTAGGAAGTCTTATGAATGGAAGCATCCCCTTTTCAAAACATTTCTGATGTACATTTTGGTATTTATAGAGCCCGTTGTAACAAATGTTTGGCTTCTTTTGCCGCAACTGCATATTGCTTGCCACACCAAGAACTTTTTGGGAAATTTTGTCTGCTTTTGGGTCCTAAACTTTTCTACAATATTCCTTCGAGCATCAGCAACATCAAAATTTTGACCCGGAAGCTGCGAAAAATCTGCCAGAACATACGTTTCGTCATCCGTTATGCAGCAGGTATATTTTTTGTATAAAATTTGACTTCAATTTGTATGTTATTAAACCTGCATTGGCTTTAACTTTTCGTACCAAATAGTCCGAGTACTGAGCTAACCGGACTGCTTTCCTACCAGATGTGTTGGGAGCTCCTTTGAAAATGGGTTTAGAAACATCATGGGGACGATTCTTTCTACATGAACAAGGTTTTCTAACGTTGAAATCATTTTATCGCCAGACCTTTAATTGTTTGGCCAACTTTTTGTCGGACCAATTTGGGATTTGTTGAAAATATTTAATAATTTTAGTTCACACTTTTTTCTCGTCGCTCATTTTAATCAGATTAACAACAAATGAACATAACTGACATTAAACATAATAACTGACATTATTTACGAAGGTAACTTGATCAAGAAAAATATCAAAAAATACTTGGGTAAAATGTTTTAATGAAAAACGTGTGTTAAGGTTTTTTCGATCTCAGTCCTTATCTGTCATTTATTCTCAATTTTTTATTGAACATTAACATATGAGGAATGAAATTGCAACAAAAATGTTTACACTGGCCAAAGAAAAAGTACATGAGCTATTAGTGTTTTAGGACTTATTTTGAATTGCGTTATGTTTTGCCTTAATACTTTAAAACCCCATTTGAAAATCTGGCTTTTAGTTATATCAAAATGTTAACAAAAAAAGAACTACCTTGATAAACATGTGTAACATTTGTAATTTTTTCCATATTTTATCTATTTTCATCGGGAACAATTTATTATATTTTACATCAAGTGGCAGGGAAAGGCAGAGAAGTGGAATTTTTTTTGGAATTTGATTTGACCATAAATACTGATTACTATATTGTGAAATGTGTACACAAAATGGATCATTTCATAAAAAGAAACATCAGAGATTATTTCTTTAAAAATAAAGTTATTCTTAACTGTTCCATCATCCAACTGTCACAGCCTGATGATTATAGTGTTTTCCAACACCCTTCAAATTCCACAATTTCAAAAGTCAAAAAATTTCCCAATTTTTTTATTTTAAAAGTTTTTTGAGAGTTTTTGGACCTTTTTAGAATAGTTCTTGTAGATTATTTAAAATAAAAATCTAGAAAAATAAGACCATGAAACTCAAATAGGAGCTCAGAAAATTGCAAACATCGGTATTTTCAACACCTGTATATAAATTTCTTCATAACTGCCACAAAAGTTCATGAATATAATACATTTTTTGCTTAGTTGTGCATGTTTACAGTAACCATTTTAACATTTTTAAAAGTTTTTTTTTAACAATATTATAGTCACAGTAACAATTTACATGACAGCGGCAACCATAATATGGTTAATTTACGATTCACATGATTTTATCAATCATATACATATATGGTTACAGTAAACAAGTATATGTTTGTGACAACCATTTTTATGATTAAGTTTTACTCGGCTAATTGATATCATAATCTGAGAACAACATATTATGATATAAAGATTCATCATTACAATGGTTGTCACAAACATATACTTGTTTACTGTAACCATATATGTGTATGATTGAGACAATCATAAGAATCGTAAATTAAACATATTATGGTTACCATAATCATGCAAATAGTTACTGCGACTAAAATATTGTTAAAAAACTTTTAAAAATTTTGAAATGGTTAATGTAAACATGCACAACTATATTTTTTCTATGCGTGCATACGAATTGAAGCCGAGAGATCTTGAATGACGATTTTGCATGTCCGAGTGATGTTTTAACGCTATAAAAGAAAATCATTTTTACTCGAATCATTACTTGCGATGAAAAATGGATCCATTACCATAAACCGAAGCGTAAGAGATAGTACGTGAAGCCCGGCCAACCAACCGAATCGGCACCAAAGCCAGATATCCATGGAGCTAAGGTAATGCTCATCATTTGGTGGGAGCAAAAGGGTCCTATCTATTATGAGCTGCTGAATTCAAGCCAGACCTTCACAGGGAACCTGCACCGAATGCAACATATTCATTTGAAGCGACTATGATACCCTAATATTCCATCATGACAACGCTGGCCACATGTTGCAATACCTGTTAAAAGTATTTAAAATGAAGTGGTTGGGGAGTTTTGTCTTGGAATTCATATGTTGACAGAAAGATGGAAAAAGGTCATTGCTAACAATAGCCAATAATTTTAATAAATTTACATTATACAGATTTGAAAAGATTCCGCATTTTTAAGTCATACACCCAATATAAAACTAGTAAGAAAATATAGTCGGTTAAGCCCGATTATATAAGAAATATTTCGTTCGTATTCTAACTACATATTTATGTGAACTAAATCTAGCATTCTATATTATGAAACAGGCTATTAGTAAAGGGTTTTTCAACAGGAACTCTACAAAAATAGACCGATAGGGACTACCTAAATTCGAAGTCAGTGGCTTCAACGTTAAGAGCGCTACCTGCAATTTATGGTCGTCATAATCATCCTACCAGATCAACAATTGAGCGTGTAGTGGAAAAATTTTAATCCACAGGCCCAGTACAAAAAGTGCCCGTAGTGTCGATAATTTTGCTGCTGCTGAGGCTTCAGTTGAAGAAAGCCCAAATGCGTCACTCACACGTCGTTCTCAAACGTTGGGCATCTCTGTGACGTCGTTGTGGCGAATTTTGTGAAAAGATCTTGGCCTACGTCCTTACAAGATCAAATTGACGCAAGAACTGAAGCCGCTTGATCACCAGAAGCGTCGTATGTTCGAGAATTGGGCTGAGCAACAACTTGAAAATGATTCGGATTTTCATTTCTGGCTGAATGGCTTCGTCAATAAGCAAAATTATTGTTATTGGTCAGACAGCAATCCACACGTACTCCATGAGTCATCATTGCATCCCGAAAAAATTACGGTTTGGTGCGGTTTTTGGGGCGTACTTCAAAACCGGCACGTTACTGTGAATGGGAATCGCTACCGTTCAATGTTAACAGAATATTTTTGGCCCCAATTGGATGATATGGACTTGGAGGACATGTGGTTCCAACAGGACGGTGCCACAAGCCACACAGTGAATGTCACAATCAATTTATTGGAAACCAAGTTTGGAGAACGTGTTATCTCACGAAATAGTCCAGTCAATTGGCCGACTCGGTCGTGCGATTTGACGCCGTTAGACTATTTCCTATGGAGCTACGTCAAGTATATGGTCTATGCCAACAAGCCAGCGACGATTGATGAACTTCTTATGAATATCGAACGTGAAATTGCAGGAGTATCGGCCGATTTATGTTTGAAAACCATCGAAATTTGGGTTCAGTGTCTGGACTTCTGGAAGCGTGCTCGTGGTGGCCATGCAAAAGAAATCGAGTTCCACACATAATGTCATCGAACGTACTTTCACAGGAATAAAGAATTTCAATGATATCCAAAACCGTTTTTGTTTTGTTTAAAAAATCTTTTGTAGCGCTCTTATTGAAAAACCCTTTATTTATAAAAAGCTGTTTTCTTTTAAAATTTCAAATTTCAATAATATTTTTCAAAGATTCCTTGCATTACCTTGTTTACTTTTTCGAAGCACATAAGTAGAATTAAACTTATTTAGGTTGAATTTTTTTGGAAATTTTTAAAAATTATTTAATATGTCATGCCCTTTGTTAATATCAAAACTGTTGAAGAAATTGCAGTAATTTAAATTAATTCATATACATTTTTTGTAATATTTTAGTGACATTTTTGCTGTTTTTAATAAAAACAAATAGCAACTGTTTTTTGTAATACTTATTAAGTTATTAGAGAGTAAATATAAATTCGGCCAACTTAAGCAAAGTGCTCGTTGTTTATAAAACAAATTTGTTATTATTTATTGACAGTCGATGTATTTACACAAAAAATGCACGCTGCATATTAATTGTATGAGTGGCCACAAAATGACGACAACTATTATGCAGTTGTCAGGTCAGAGGTTCTTAAATTGAAGAACTGAACACAAATTTATACAACTAAATTATAATTTTATTTAAACATTTTTAAATACTTTAATTTAACAACAAAAACCATTATACTAAATAACATTATAAATTTTATAATATAATAATTATTTTTAATAAAATTTGTGTAACACTGCCTGCCTGCATTATTGATGGAATGTCGCATTTCAACAAGTCATTTTATTGGTTTGTTTAGTTTAGTATGACACTTACTTACTTACCTTCCTCGAATGTTTTTTTTTTTTTTTTTTTTAAACAAGCAACAATTTACTTTACTAAATTTGTTTGCAAATATTGTGGAGAATTTTAACATTGACCTATTTAAGTATAACTAAATATTTACTTGCGCTATTAATGTTTCAAAGTGTTTTTTTTTGTAGAATTATTATTAAACTTTGTTGTGATATACAAATTTGGGGTAGAAATTTAATACTTAAACTAAAATTTTAAATTATTTTAACATTAGCATCAAATAAGAAAGGAAAGGAGCTAGCTGGCTGAGATTTTCCACAAATACTATCTGTTGAAAGGTTTGTTTGGTATTCAAAATAGACAATATCGGTTTAGCGGCAAAATATCCGGCATATAGCGATTTGTTGACACAAAATTCGACATTTTCGAAGCAAAAAAACTTAGTTGTTTACACTATAATGTTCAATAACAAAGTGAGAATAAATTGCAGATATTACAAATGACAAATACGTTGAGGTTTATTTTGTAAAAACATCTATATCTCTAGGAAAATATTTAAAATATCAAAAGAAACAAGAAGTTTTAAAAAATTTTTGAAAAAAAAATCTTCAGAAATATAAAAAAATTTTACATTATTTACATTAATTACCTAAGGTAAATTATAACAAAATGTAACAAATATTCTGACAATTAAAAATATGTTTTAAAATTTGCTTTAAATTGTTTACAGACTGAGATTTTCAATTGTTTACATAATGTCAATAATGTAAATTTAAGGTAAACAATTAAAATTTGTGTCCAAATTTTATAAAAATCTCAATAAATCCCGTTAAAGTTTAAAGATTATAAAGAAAAGCTTAAATTTACATTGTTTACCTTAAGTAAACAATATGAAAAACGGGTAAAAAATTCAAAATTACATAAAAGTTACTTAAAACAAAAACAGTGTTCAAAATAATGCCAAATATTGTAAATGCCGAATTTTAAAGTAATACACCCAATAGTTATGTCCGTGCGTCTGTCTGTCTGTCTGTTTAAAACACGATAGGATCCAAACGAAAGGAACCCACAAATACTCTCTAGCCCCCATACAAATATCCCCACGGAATACTGTTTGAGCAGTCATAAATATGTTAATTATGCGGCTATTCTGATATCCATGATATTACAGTTTCATGTCTGGCCGCATATTCTGGGCATTTTTTGGCTAATGCTCGCTTCAAATGAACCTGTTGCGATCGGTACAGGTTCCCTGTGATGGTCAGGTCGGATTTCAGCAGCTCATAATAGATAGGACCCTTTTGCTCCCACCAAATGCAGAGCATTGCCTTAGCTTCATGGATATTTGGCTTTGTTGTCGATGCGGCTGGATTGGCCGGGCTTCACATACGATCTTTTACCCTTCGGGTTATGGTAATGGATCCATTTTTCATCGCAAGTATTGATTCGAGCAAAAATGACTTTTTTTTATAGCGTTAAAACATAATTTCGGACATGTAAAATCGTGTTTCAAAGACTCTCGGCTTCAATTCGTATGGTACCCAATTTATATGCTTTTGGATGAATCCTGCTGCTTGCTAACGTTTTGAAATTTCTGCTTGAGTATCTTCCAATGATTTTGCAAGCTCTTGTTGAGTTTTACAACAGTTTTCATATGGTAAAGTCTCCAATTCTTGGTCTTCAAACTTTTTTGGCTGGTCTGGGCGATCTTTGTCTTCCGTGTCAAAATTATCACTTCTGAACCGAATAAACCATTTCTCCCAGATTAAAACCAATTGAACACATTCACCATAAGCTTTGGTGAGCAATCGGTGAACTGCAACGGCATTTTTTTGCAAATTAAAGAAGTAACGCAAAACTTCCCGCATATGACGCTATGTACAAAATTCAAAATTTTCGAAGCAAAAAAAAAAAAAAACTTTGTTATAATGTTCAATAACTAAGTGAGAATAAACAAGTAAGAGAGCTATATTCGGCTGTGCCAAATCTTATATACCCTTCACCAAATTATACTTTAAAATAAAATTTAATTTTTTTTTTTTCGAAGTTGTTTTTTAAAAGTTTTTTCCAATTTTTTAAAAAAAATTTTTTTTAATTCAAAAATTTTTTTTCTAATTATTAGTGAAAAAAATTTATGATAAAAAAAATATTTTTTGTGAAAAAAAAATTCGGGTTAAAAAATATTTTTTCCGATTTTGACCCATTGTAGGTCCAACTTACTATAGCCTTATATACATAATTGCAATGGACTTTAAAATATTTATCGATAGTTATCCATATTGTCTATATTTATGACTTTGTAATCGAGATATAGATCAAAAATAGAGGTTGTCTCTGATTTTTGCTCATATCTTCGTAATTTATGGACGGATTTTGCTGATTTTAAATAGGACACTTCTCGAAAGCATGTCTGACAGAATTATTGAAGATTTGAATCCAGAAGATATCTGGGGTCTTCAGAAAATTGATTTCAACAGAGATACAGACAGACAGACAGACGGACATGGTTAAATCGACTCCGCTATCTATAAGGATCCAGAATATATATACTTTATAGGGTCGGAAAATAATATTGTGGAAATTACAAACGGAGTGACATACTTAAATATACCCTTCTCACGAAGGTGAAGGGTATAGTGACAGATATGTACCCTTCAATATGACATATAAATTATTACAAAACAAAAACTGCATTCAAATGATGCGCCGTCTGTTGTGAACACCCAATATTAATCTTTCTACCAATTTTTACGAGGATCGTCCATAATTCACCCTACTCCCCATATAATCCCTATATCAGTAAATATTTCAACCAGGTCGTCAGACGGTAGGCTTATAAAATCTAAAACGTGTATACTCTGTTACAACTACTACAGCCAACATAAGCCAATCAATAATAAAAACACCTTTTATCAAAGTATACTTTAAAATAAAGATTATAAATATTTCTTGATATGGATATCCAAATTGTCTATATTAATGACATAGTAATCCAGATATAGATCAAAAATAGGTAAAAAATCAAGGTTGTCTTGGTTTTTCCCTAAATCTCAGCCATTTGTGTGCCGATTGTGTCGATTTAAAAGCAACCGAGCCGGAAGAATTCCCGATATATTGATGTATGTATCATGTATATAAGTTATTTGGGGGCTACGGAAAGTTGATTTCAACATACAGACGTACACGACTATATCGACTCCGATATCTATAACGATCCAAAATATGAATACTTTATGGCGTCGTAAATGAAAAATGCAGAAATTACAAATGGAATGATGATATTAACTCTATAATAATATTTTCTACTATTTAGAAAGGCAAAATTCTCAAGAATCTTAGAATTTTTTTTAAATTTTAAATATTTTTTTTTTAACATTCCAGAAAATGAAAATCAAAAAAAACGAAGCGATAGATGTATTTGGCCTTTTGGTAACGTTTTTTCTTTTTTTTTTTTTGTATAACGTCCATCAGTACGTGTAACTGCATACAACAAGTAACACCAGAAGTTTTAATAACTAACTTACAGTAACTTACTTTTACATGCCAATCACGTCTTTAATTTTATTATAATTTTTAGTTTATTTCTCTTCCAACCATTTAACCACAACGACTATCTATCTTTAGGTTGTTTATATGTATGTATGCATGTATTTATTTGCTATTTATTTTACGCGATGTATTAATTAACCATGACCTTGTGTACATTTACTAAAGTGCGAGTAGTAAAATTAAACGTAATTTTAACCAAAAATAATAATAAAATTGAAGAAAAGACATTGATTGAATGCATGAGTAAGTGAGGGAAAAATCAATGGTGGATTTTTTAAAATTCTAGACAAGTTGAGTTTTTTTTTTACGGTCATTCATACCGGTGTAGGCAGGCGTACAATCTAATAACATGGTTGGTATAAAATGTGTCTGTTAGATGAATCATAGTAGTACTTAATAGGTATTTCATTAGTTTTTCTAATTATTATTGGAGGTTTTTTTTTTAAAGAAGCGTAATTATTAAATAACTTTTGCTCTGCATAATGAATTGCATGACATTTAGTATAATAATACACTGGGATGTATTACTATAAATGCACATAAATTGTTCGAAATAACTTACCAACAACTTACCAACAAGAGTGTTATATTCGGCTGTGCCGAATCTTGTATATCGTTAGCTAAAATGCAAAAAGGCGTAAGTAACAAAAATATAATTTTACAGGAGAAGCAAAAAACTTTGTAAAATGAAAACTATAAACATTTTTAACGAAGTTTTTTCTATTTTCACTTTACACACACTGACAAATTTTTTTTAATTATTTGAAGTCTTATGTTAGATACGCCTTTTTGACAAAGAGACTTATCTACAACAAATAAGTATAAGCATATAGTTGAAGTATTTTATAAAATATAAAATGTTTATTTTCGGCTTAAAGAAGATATACGAATTAATAATTGATTATAAAATATTAAGTTTATTGATTAAAATAAAGTTTAACATAAGGATTTTTACTAAAACTTTTTACATATAAATGGATTTTAAAATTAATTTTGAAATGGAATATTGTCATAAAAATAATGACTTTTTGAGATCCTGTAGATGTTGCCATTTTTTAAATGAAATTTTCATTCTCTGTTCATGTAATTGGGAAGGTGCAACAAGTGTGAATTTGTGTCTAATTCTTTGTGGAAGCTGTTCTTAATCTTTAGTTATATATGTTTTGAAGTAAGTGGATCGTATGCCAAAGTACGGATCATATTGACAGTGGGATCTCCGGCCTTATTACCTAAAATCAAATAAAAAGTTTTTGAATTTAAATTGTTTTAGGGTGATCATTACCTGGTGCAATGTAAGCTTAGGAAAAGAGTCGTAATTGAGAAAGTAATTATGATTTATATGATGCACTGAAAAAGTTTTAGGGCTTTTCGGGCCAGCTTTTATTTGTTCAACAAGATGGAATGGAAAATTTAAGTGTCTTTTTTTTTATTTTCCTTTTAATCAAAGAGTGGGTTGAATCAAATTTCATTTGAGTGTGACCAACTACCAAGTATTTGTGCTCTATTGTGATGTTTTTTTCTACGCACAAAAATGCTAAAGCATTAGACAGAACCACATTTCTGTTTCGGTAAAAACAACCATCAGAATAGAGAATAAGGGAATTTAACAACAGCATTTCTTAAATAATTTACAATAATTGTTGCAAATGTCGATGATACCAAATTTCCTTCTGTTTCATCCCAAACATAATTATCGGAGTCATGATTTATTACATTATAAATTGTGAAATTATGAACTTGTAATTTCATTTTATAATAAGCGGAGTTGGCATTCGATATCGATATAAGCTTCACTGCTTGCATATCCATACAAAATAGTAGACTCAACCCAGATTTAGCGTTTTCTTTTTCTTTTTCGATTCTCATTTTCTCTATTTCATTTCTGTGGTTTTCAAATTCATCCTGTGAAATATTTTTCGATTTGTATGACAAATAAATGTCGCATTGGTCGTTTCGTGGTTTGAATATGGAGTAATTATAACTTTTTATTAACTTCATGAAATTTGGAAAAGATACTGCCTCAATATCATTATCTTGGTGCTCTTTGCATGCCTCGGTATAAAGATCATATATTTCTGAATAGCATATGAAGTCTACCTTGAAATATAGTTTGGCTGTATATTGTCGACGATAGTGTGATTCCAATTTTGGAACGTCTTCCAACTAAAGCTAAGTGTTTTAATATATAATGGTTTTCACAGCCTGTTGCTTTCCAGGATTCTTTTGAGTACAATGTAAGCCACTAGCATTTATCCATAATCTGACCATTTTTTCAGATATTCCTAATGTTGATAAAAACGTATTGGCACACACTTGAATACGATTTGTATTGTGTTTCAGAAAATAGTATAGTGTATTTGAACGTCTTGAGTTTTCCACTAAACTATGCTGTTTTTTTAAGCACTCAACCAGGTTTGTTACATAAAGTTTTTTTTGTCCCACGTCATCTTCCAGAACATTTCCTTCATAACATAAGCCTTCCAAAAAATGGGAGCAGTGTCGCAATACACTTTTTTCGCAAAATTTTGAGTTGCACGAATTTTTCAATTCTCTCGGTTTTTTATCACTCATAACATTTCCTTTGGACATACCTTTATATATTTTACCTTCCATGATACCAAATTTTTTACTTTCGCGTCTCTGATTTTTGACAATTTTATTAGAACTCTTAAACTCCTTACTATCTAAATTTGTTTGAAACATATTATTACAATATGTATTCATTTTAGTAATTATATTATTATAAAATCACATTTTCGAATGAAAATTTAAGCTAAATTTGAAAATATAATAAATGATAAAAATTCAAAGAATAAGTAATGACATTTTTGAATTTTCGAGCAAGTGCTATTATACAATTTTCAAAGAAAACCATTTCATTATATTTTGTTAGAAAATAAAATGTATTTACGTCGTTTTGCATTTATCAAATAAACACACTTAAAGTTACGTCCCTTTTTTTTTTTTTGTTAATAAAAGCGTAATTTTTGATCGGAGAAGTGTACAATTTTGCCAATATATCAATCAAATGATTCGGTAGCACATACAGAATTTTTTGGTTCTATCAACAGAAAGTCAGTTGATAAAGAAATATTTTGATTGTAGCAACCAAACTTTAGTTACCCCTTTTAAAATTTTGTAGCTACAACTGTAAAATACGGTCTCTAATGTAGAATCATTCAATCGGCAACAAATTCGTTTGCTTCTACGAATCTGTTTTCTCTGTGTATGCAACAGAACATTCACTGGCATGTTTTTCAACAGTCAAGCATCACAAATATGTCTCTTAAATCTTATACCACGTCTTGTACTTAAGTCAGACAGTGTAAGGAATTGCTGATCTTAGTGAAATCTACAGACACTATTATTTGAAGGCTGATAGACTGACAAAAGATGACACAGAATAGAATCATGCCAAGTCTGCAGGAAAATGTGACCTATATAATGGGTGTTCCTAAAGATTGGAACACCCATTACATAGGTCACATTTTTAAAATAATAAAGTACACAGGATAAGGTTATGTATAGAATAGCACATCAGACAAATACGAACCCTTTTGTCGAAATTATCCACAACCATTTTCCATAAATATGGCTGAATTTCGTTAAAGCATCGTTGAATCTTCGAGCACCAGCAACAATCACAGCTTGATCAGCCTCATTTTGCAAGAAGTATCCGGAATTGCGGAAAGATGAAAACAGTTCCTCAACTTCTCTGTGTGTACCCAGCTCTTCATTTGTTAAGACATAGTCTTCAAAACGAACATAAGCTGGAAAACAAACTGTGTGCCCGCAGAGTAAAAATATAGTTGTACAAGTTTACCATAACCATTTCAACATGTTTAGAAGTTTTTGTAACAATATTATGGTCACTGTAATTGCGGCAATCATAATATATGTAAGTTACCATTTACATGATTGTAGCAACCATATATATGATTGTAGTAAATAAGTATATGTTTGTGGTAACCATTTTTATGATGGAATTATAATTTGAGAACAACATATTATGATTCATTAGTGATTCATTATGAACATGAGTGCCATAAACATATATTTATTTACTACAATTATATTTATGATTGCTACAATCATGTGTGATGTAAATTTCGAAATTTATAGAGCCCTTTTGTAACAAATGTTTGGCTTCTTTTGCCCCAACTGCATATTGCTTGCCATGCCAAGAACTTTTTTTGTGGATCCTAAACTTTTCTACAACATTCCCTCGAACATCAGCATTATATTGACCCGGAAGCTGCGAACAATTTTCCACACGTACGTTTCGTCAACCATTATGCAGCAGGTATATTTTTTGTAAAAAATTTTTACTTCTGTTTCCGTACTCTGTCTTTGGCCTCTAAATTTTTAGCACAGTACCTGTCAGGAACTTCTTAAGCCTTGTATGTTTTTAAACCTGCATTGGGTTTAACTTTTTATACCAAATAGTTCGAGCACTGACCTACCGGATGTGTTTTAAGCTCTTTTGAAAATGCTTTCTATTTATTGTCTTTAGAAACATCATGTGGACCATTCACTCTACATGAACCAGGTTTTCTATCAACAGACAACATCTACCGATACTGTTTAATAACATTGGAATCAGTTTGACGGCAGACCTTTGATTGTTTGGCCAACTTTTTGTACGACCAAGTTGGATTTTGTTGAAAATATTTAATAATTTTAGTTCGCACTTTTTTCTCGTCACTCATTTTAATCAGATTAACTGCAAATGAACATAACTGACATTAAACATAACAAAGGTAACTTGATAAAAAAAATATTCTTTGGGATAAAAGTTTTAATGAAAAACGTGTGTAAAGGTTTTTTCGATCTCAGTCCTTATAGAAAATATAGATTATCAGCAAAAAAATCAAGAAGTGTAAGCCAAAGCAGCTTTCAAAACCAAAGTTATCTACCTCGGGAGTGTGATGTACTTTGTCTAGGTTCTTCATAGGTCTCTTTTCAATGAAATCTGCTTTGCCGCAGAGCTGTCTTGTATGTTTGGGATATGATTATTAATAGATGAAGCTTCTAATAGAGAATTTAATTAGATAAACGCTTCCGCTCTAGGTAGGCTGACGTCTTATTATGGGAAAGTAAATGCATCGGATGCAATCTGAGGAGATGAATTCATTGTCTTTATAAGCTCAGACTAGCTTATTAATACAATCCGACGACATAAATGTATCGGCTCTCGGTCGGCTAACCTCAACTTACTGGATATGATTAGCTAATGAGTACAATTCGACAAGATAAATGATTCGGAATTCGGTCCGCTGACGACTAATTAATTACATTTTACATATAAACAAATTATAAATTCTACTACATTCTACTTTCCTAAACTACTTCATCTCCACTAAAGACCTCATCTACACTATAATACCCTGTTCAAACTATGATTTCAAGAAATCCGATTGTCTACAGGCCTAATATAAAATAATAAACCAAGGAAAGTTTTCAGTTTTCGTTCAGTCTTTATTCAAATCCAATTCTCTGATCTATTTCTTCAAGAAAAGAGGAGCAGCATAAGCGGCTGGGGCGGCATGTACTACTGGAGCGGCAGCATATACGGCGGGGAAGGCAGCAGAGTGAGCGATGTGATGGGCATTGTAGGTGGAGGCATAAGGAGCTACATAGGCAGCATGACCAACAACAGCGGGAGCAGCGGCATAAGTCAAAGGAGCAGAGTAGGCCAAAGGAGCTACAAGACCGGGCTTAGCGGCGGCAACAGCCAACAAAGCGAAGAAGCAGACAGCGATCTAGAAAATAAATAATGTTTTGTTATTTTTTGTTTTACTTATTACAAAAATAAAGTAGAACTTACGAATTTGAACATTTTGAATTGCTTGGGAGTGTTGTGATAATTCGTTGAAAAACAGAATTGAATACAATTTTGTTTCAAAGATCTACAGGTTTAAATACTAGTTTCAAAGAAATTTTGGAACACACACATAAATTAGTACGTGTATTAAGAGCACTAGTCAAAATTCCCAAAAAATTTTAAAATAATATAAATTACTTTAAAAATTATAAATTCAAAACATGCTGATTTTTAAACAGTTAAGTGTGTTATACGTTATTTAATGCATGTTTTATAAAAAACATACATACTTCCAAAAAAACCAACATATTTAATGTGTATTTATTTATTTACATATTTGTTTACATTAATAATTGAATATTAAGTTTTGAAGGTGTTAAATTATTTTAGGTTTTAATTTGAAATTAACCCTGACCTTGCTTTTATTTTTAAAAACTTTAAATTTAACGGTTAACATGTTTAATATGCAAACTGTGTTATCATGTTTAGTTCCTACAGGGTATAAAAGCCCATGTTCAATCTTCAATAGTTATCAAATTTTATTTGTCCACTCAACTAAACTTTAACAAAATGTTCAAATTCGTAAGTAAAATTTACAAATTGTAAGATTTACAAACAAAGTTCTTAAAAATATTTGTATATCTTAATTTAGATCGCTGTTTGCTTCTTCGCTGTTTTGGCTTTGGCCGCTGCTAAACCCGGTCTTGTAGCTCCTTTGGCTTACTCTGCTCCTTTGACTTATGCCGCTGCTCCCGCTGTTGTTGGTCATGCTTCATATGTTGCTCCCTATGCCTCCACCTACAATGCCCACCACATTGCTCACTCCGCTGCCTTCCCCGCCGCTTACGCTGCTGCTCCAGTAGTTCATGCCGCCGCTCCAGTTGTACATGCTGCCCCCCTTGCCGCTCCTCTTTTCTTGAAGAAATAGATCAGTGAACTGAATTTGAATAAATGCTAAACTAAACCAAAAATCTTTAAATTTTTTTTATTTATTTTTCTGTGATTAATACTCGTTTATTAAAAAAACTTACAATACGAAAAAAGAAAACTTCCAAAGAAGTATAATTTGCAATTCAGATGTTGTTAATGAAAGTATAAAGACGAACTAACTTCTTGATCTCGAAACTTTTTCACATTTTGTTTTAATTTAGTACGCCGAGTAATCTAGTTTCCCTGTTTAAATAATGCACGCAGAGGAAAAACATGGTTGTGGTAAACATAATCTAAGAGCAACATATTGTAATACGATTTGTGTTTGTAGTCAAAACATATATTGAGCATACTCTTAACACATAGACTACAGCATGCTACAAAGCAATCGTCGCCCTGTAGCCAGCTATATAATTATAATCAAAACGATAGCGACATCGTTACCTGCTGATATTGAAGTTTTACATTTCGTTACATATTGTTCGAAAATAGAAATTAGCTTAAGTATGCAATAGCGGCAATGGTGGTCGTGTAGCTGTGTGACAACTAGTTATTTTTTGATTACAATGAGACTGTCTGATTGCTGGTCAAAAGTAGTCATCGCTTCGGATTCATATACTGGTTGCATAGCGTCAGTTACCTTACTAGTTACCTAACTGGTTACTTGATCAGCTACATAACTAGTTATTCTAATTGACTTCAAATAGTAAAACGACACATCATAGACAGTCCAATAAACGATTACATGTAAACTAACCTTCTTCCGACAACTCTCCAATGGATTGCTTCTGGTGGTTAAAATAACTGCTTTCGAAAGTGCAGTACAAAATAAACGTTTATAGTGACTTCACTATAGGTTACTAAGAGACACTAAAGTGACTTCATGTAAACATGTGTATTTTAATTTTGACAGACTGTGGTAGGTATCCTGCACATAAACAACGTGTTTAAAGTATCATAAAATATTATATTATGATCGAATATAGTCGCAATATCATTGTTATACATGATCATATTATGATCCAATGTTGAAATCTAATCTTCATAGACCCCAAAAAACTTACATATATGATTCATAAATGGAGACAATCGGCCCACAATTGGCTGATATATAAGGAACAAATCCTGAACAACCTCGATTTTTTACCTATTTTTGATCTTTATTTGGATTACTAAGTAAGTCATTTCAAAGACCTTTGCAACGGCGTATATAAGGCCAAAGTAAGTCGGACCTATAATGGTTTAAAATATTGAACACTATTTTTTACCTCGATTTTATTCACTAAAAAATTTTTTGTTATAAATATTTTTCACAAATAAATTTTTTTTAAAAATTTTAAAAAAAAAATTTAAAACTATTTTTAATTTTAAATTAACAAAATAAAATTAAAAAAATTAAAAATATTAAAAATTTTTATTTTAAAGAATTGCGACTATGTAAAATCAGGAAAACATGCGTAGATCGTTTCGAAAGCGACATTGTTAATATCAGATATTATTTCCTCTAAATAGAAGTTGTAATGTAAAGCACCTTAATAATTCCTTTGAGAACATAAATTATCAATTTTGATTCATTCTTATTGACAGATTTTTTCTGTTGTGACTGAAAAATTTACTATCATCTGTTGCACAGTGGGGCAGAATCAAAAGTGTTTTGAAATAAATCTGGCATTTCTAAACGGCTGGTACGATCGGGACACAATTTGACATGGGCTTAGCCAAGGAGTATCGAGTTTAAGTTTTTAAAATGGACCCTACAAATGCTCCAGGGGCGGCGTTATAGGGGCTCAAATTAGGGTACTATTTTTTTGTTTTCCATCCGATTTTAAAGATTTGTATATTTTTGGAAAGCTAGGTCTTAAATAAAGTTTTTAATAAAAAAAAGAGTTAAGTCACCTTTTCGTCCAAAAAAACTGCAAAAAATTACTATTTTTATACCCTACACCACCATAGTGGGGAGGGTATAATGGATTTGTGCAGATGTTTGTAACGCCCAAAAATATTAGTCTAACACCCACCTTAAAGTATACCGATCGACTCAGAATCACTTTCTGAGTCGATTAAACGATGTCCGTCCGGCCGTCCGTCCGTCCGTCCGTCTGGCTGGTTGTCCATGTAAATCTTGTGAAGATATTTCGATAAAATTTAGTACATATCATTTTTTATGCCCAAGGACCAAGCCTATTGAAACTGGCTGAAATCGGTCCATTATTTCACCTAGCCCCCATACAAATGTCCTCCCGAAATTGGACTTTATCGGTCATAAATGTTTAATTTATATAGGTATCTACATAAGTTTTTCTCCAAATAAATTTTATATATACCGAATTTATGTCACCAAATTTTGTTATTATCGGTCCATAATTATTCATAGCTCCCATATAAGGCCCACTTCCGAAAATCATTCACGAATATAAATTATTGAAATTTTGAAAGAATAATGATTTTGCTCATTTACTTAGTGTAGGGTATTATAAGGTCGGGCTTGACCGACCATACTTTCTTACTTGTTTATATTGAAAATCGTTTATTTTTAGATTCGTTATTGATATTGCCCTGAAATCTTTTATATGTTATTGGTAATTTAGTTGTCTAACTAACAAAAGAAATTCGAGTCCATTCGGTCCAAAAGAAAGCCCTATGTTTTAAAAAAGCGGGCCAAGGTATGGCAAAGTTTAAAAAGTTCAATTTTGATAAGCCTATAACTCGGAAATTATAAGAGATAAATAGCACACGCAAGCATGTTTTTTCAAGACCTAGTCGAGCGCTTTCCAAAAATATAAAAATCTTTTTAATAAGATGGGAAACAAAATAAATTGCACGTGTTTAATAATTTTACATGTCAAAGGTACTCTACTTTGAGCCCACATAGCGCTGCGTCTGCAGTATTTGTAGGGTCCATTTTAATAACTTAAACTCGAATACGCCATTGTTAAATTTTATCCCGATCGGACCAGCCGTTTAGAAATGCCAGATTTATTTCCAAAAAATTATGATTCTGCCCCACCGTGCAGCGTGTAAACCGCACAAATGGTTTATGTTCTAGATGTAATGGGTTCTGTAGGGTCTGTTGTGGATTGGTTTCACTCCATATATGGCAATTTTGTTTATTAACAAACCCGTTGATACAAAAATTTGCCTCATCGTGAATCGATGATTTATTTTCATAAATGTCAAAAAGTGAGCGCACTATGACAGTTTTTTGCAGTTAATCCTTTCGTAAGTTCTCTCGGGTTTAAAAAACACCCTTTATAACCCAGGGGTCATTCCCTGTAGGGTCTATTGTGGATTCAACAAGTAGTCGACAGTCATAGCTAGATCGTTTTACCCAGAATAAATATACTTTTGTGGATCTACGACCAATATTTCGATGTGCTACGGAAACGGAATATTTTTGGTAAAAACATTTAAGAAGGCTACACCTTAAATTACAGAGAGACACTAAGTGCCAATTGGCTCTCCAATATATTGCTTTTGGTGGGTACAATCACTACTTTCTAAAGTGCAATAGACTTCACTTTAGATTACCTTGGATATATAAAGTAACCAATTGACTTCTCGTTGCATTACTAGAGCACATACTTGTCAACTGACACAAAATATATAAATTGGTGTCAGTTAAGTAATGAAACATCTGTAACAAATAATGCCTAAAAGCAGTGGTCATCCTTAAAAGAACACATTAAACATATATTGTAATGTTGCATAAAAGGAATTATCTAATTGTATTTTTGATTCAGAATCACCAACTTGGTTTCTATGAGTGTCAACCACTGCTAACAGAGACATTAACTACTTGTAAAACTGCTAAGGTTTGATTTGTTTATATCCGTTGTTAATACATAAAGGTTTCTTGAAAATCCTTTTATAAATTTACTGTAGGATTCACAAAATTGCTAGTAAATTCTCAATGGTTTTCTTCACTATTAAAATCATTTTAATAAATTAAGCACAATTTAGCTAGGTTTTCTTTAAATTATTTGTTTTATTTCAGTCTAAAATGTTCCAATAATTAAGCTATTTACTTCTTCAACAAAAGGGGAGCGGCGAAGGGGGTGGCAAGAGGAGCAGCATAAGCAGCACCTACCAAGGGAGCAGCGGCATAAGCAGCAGGGGCAGCGTGAACAACTGGGGCAGCAGCATAAGCAGCGGGGAAGGCAGCAGAGTGAGCAATGTGGTGGGCATTGTAGGTGGAGGCATAAGGAGCTACATATGAAGCATGACCAACAACAGCAGGAGCAGCGGCATAAGTCAAAGGAGCAGAGTAGGCCAAAGGAGCTACCAAACCGGGTTTAGCGGCGGCAACAGCCAACAAAGCGAAGAAGCAGACAGCGATCTAAAATGAATTAAAATTAAAAAAAGGAATTAATACAAATGTTTTTCTATAATTGTAAATAAAGGAAGTTTCCTTTTTTTGTTTAACAAATACTTACGAATTTGAACATTTTGTTTGAGATTTGTGTTAATGGTTGTACAAATTGAATTTGATACTTAAACCACAAAAAATAAAGACTTTTATACTAAATTGAGTACGTAAGCTGGGTAAATGACCATAAATGACAATAATCATTGAGGTTGTTGGAAGTGAATGAGTGAGTGTTTGTTTGTTTGTCTATATTAAGAAGTCATAAAAATAAATTACGCGTAATAATAAATTTCATAAATATTTTGAAGGCAACAAACAGACTTCAACAATTGCTTGATGTGGGGGTGGTTGGTTTTGTTATTTTTTTTTTAAGGTTTTACACCAGAAATCCCCATCACATTTATTTTTTTTCTTTCTAACTTGAGAGACAAACATTACAACTCAAGTATTTAGCATTTGGCTGAGCAAAACTCACAGATACTCAAATATATTTATTTATTTTTTTATATTTCTTTTTATGTTTTCATTTTATGCCATCAGTATTTATTTGTATTTGTGTTTATTCGAAACATGTCCAGAATTTGTAATTATTTTATGATGGTCGCTTATTGTTGGTCAATTTGTGTGTTTTAATGTATTCAAGCCAAAAATTTGTACAATAAAATACAAAAAAAAAAAAATACAATTGGTCAATTCACAATGTCTCTTATGATGTCGTATTGTCATAATGTCCTAATATTGCACGACTCGGCGGCTCGGCTTAACCGACTCTTAGGCGTTCGGCGTTGGTCTCTGCTGGTTCGTTAAGATAACACAATAAACATAGCATAGGAAGTAATATTATTTTAGGACATTTTTTGCTTGAAAGACAATAACAACATTTTCAAACTATTGTGAAATATTAGGACATTATGACAATATGACATGTGAATTGACCAAATAATATTTAGCCAATGTGTGGCTGCCTGTAGGTTGTTTAATGTCAGCTATTTTTTTAATTTAATTTAGTATATATACCTCATATCTTAAATGCATTAACTAGTTAACATTTTAACGTTCAACTAAAACACAAACATTTTAAACAAAATCAACATGTTCAAATTCGTAAGTTGTAATTCGTTATTTAAAATTTTTGTAACTAAACTAATAGAACTAATTAATTAACTTCTTTAAATTTTCTTAATACTCGTAATTAGATCGCTGTTTGCTTCTTCGCTTTGTTGGCTGTTGCCGCCGCTAAACCCGGTTTGGTAGCTCCCTTGGCCTATAGCTCTCCCTTGGCTTACACAGCTCCCGCCGCTGCTGTTGTTGGTAGCGCCGCTTATGTTGCTCCTTATGCCTCCAGCTACAATGCCCACAGTGTTGCCCACTCTGCTGCCTTCCCTGCCGCTTATGCTGCTGCTCCCGTTGTAGCTGCTTCCCCATATGTGGCTTCACCCTATGTTGCTTCACCATATGTTGCTTCGCCTTATGTTGCCTCTCCTTATGTTGCTGCCTCAGCTCCTTTGCTCTTGAAGTAAACTGTGATTTAAATTTGTTTTAGTTGTTGATGGTGAAATAAACAAAAAGTGATACGTTAAAATTTTAAAAGAATAATGTATTTATTTATGAAAAAAATCAGCGAAAAAAAGTGCCAGAGTTAAATTTAAAAGCAAGTGAAATAATTGATGAATTCAAAAGTGAAGCAACAATTGTAGTGCTTTTGTAATGATTATATGAGTGATATAATCTTTAAGCATTAAGTCTATAACTTCCCGGCAGTTCTAGGAGACTGTACCGTACTAATGATTTTACCTATCAACTAGTTACATAACTAGCTAGGTACATGTCCTAAGCAGGGGGTCAATTGACCCTTTTGGATTACAATGAGACTGGTTCAAAGTAGTTAATGCATTGAATTTACATACCGATTACATAGATTCAGTTACCTTACTAGTTAACTAACTGGTTATTTGATCAGTTACATAACTAGTTATTTTAATTGACCTCAAATAGTCAGTTAAAAATACATCTCATAGACAGTCCAATAACCGATTGTTTGTAAACAAACCTTCTTCCAGTAGATTACTTGTGGTGTGTAAAATAACTGTTTTCTGAAGTACATTAAAAATTAAACGTTTAAAGTGACTACACTCTAGGTTACTTGGAGACACTAAAGTGACAATTGACTTCATACTATGTTACATGGGTTATCAGTATACTTAAGCAAAAAGAAAACAAACTCTATGAAAATCATGTCAACACAATTTATATAAAACCACGAATTACTAACAAAAAAGTTCTGTACAATATAAATAACTGCGCTCTAGATTACTTAGTGACACTTAAGTGACAATTGACTCCAAGCTAGATTACCTGGGATGTATAAAGTAACCAATTGACTTCTCTCTGGACTACAAATAGAACATACGTATCAAATGACCCAAAATATATGAATTGGTGTTAGCCAAGTGATCAGACATTAATGACAAATACTGTCTATAAGGGATACATCATTGACTACTTGCTTAACTGCTGGGTTAAAATAAAATCAATCTGTGTTTGTGTAAAACACTCTTACATCCAAAATACCTAATGGAAATTAAGGAGATTCTAACACAATATTTATCATTGTCCTAAACAGTTTGGTACTGAACTTCAGGAATGCTTCTGTAATAGAGGTAGTTACGAATCTCAAGCAAATATTATATTTTCAACTGAATCTGTGTATTATCGTGTGTGAAAATAGCTATAATAAAGGTTATTTTGAATCACCCAGTATTTCGGTAGCTGTCACTTTTGAAGCTTTTATTCTTTGACATTTAACAAGTTGAAACTACGCCATTTCTAAAAATGGGACGATACACGCTTCAACAACGGATTGAAATTATTAAAATTCACTACAAAAATTGTGAAAATCTTGCAGTCACAGTTCGCAAAACTAAAGCATTTTTGGGTCGTCGTGAAGCACCTTGTCGGACCGCAATACAGAAATTGGTGGACAAATTCGAGCTGTTGGGACAAGTTAGTGATGTGAAGAATAAAACCCGTGCACGTCGCTCAAGCACAACTGAGGATATTGCTGCTGTAGCCCAAAGTGTTGAAGAAAACCCAAGTTTGTCCATTCCTCGTCGTTCTTTGGAATTGGGCATTCCACAAACGTCATTACACCGTATCTTATGGTCGGAGGTGGATGATATTAATCTGGACAACGTTTACTTTCAACAAGACGGCGCTACGTGTCACACAAGCAACGAAACCATTGCTCTTTTACGGAAAAAGTTTCCGGACCGTGTTATCTCTCAAAGAGGTGATCACAATAGGCCAACGAGATCTTGTGATTTAACACCTTGCGACTTCTTCCTTTGGGGCCACGGGAAAGATTGTATTCTTATCATTCAAGACCTCAAAGTTAGAATTCGTGAGGCTATCGAGAACATAGGGCAGCCACTTTGCGATTTGGTTATGGAAAATTTCATGAAAAGGATATGATCCTGTAAGCGTGGTCGTGGTGGCCATTTGGCTGATGTTGTTTTTCATTATTAACGGATGTTTACTTCTTTATAATGAAATAAACATCCGATCATTTATCTCAAAAAAATGCCATTTTTCTTTGAATACCAAAATAACACCTCTTGTTGGAAAACCCTGTAGAGAAAAACAGTTATTTTTTTTAATAAACAAACTTAAAATCTAAATTCCTAAATATTTTGGAAAAATCTTCTTAGAATTGAATTTTCCTTTGAATTTTGGAATTTATATTTGTACAAAAAGAAAAAAAAATAAAATAAAAAAAGGAAAAATGTCGCAACTGGGGAAACTTGCAATTTTAGCCAACAGCAAGATAATGAAGCTATACTATAAAACATTTTTATTTTTTTTAATAAACCAACTTAAGATCTAAATATGATATATCACAAATATGAATTCAAACGAAAAATCTCTTCTAGATTTATTTTCCAAAAGTATTTAGAAATTCATCATTTGAGATTGTTTATTAAACAATTTATTCTTATATCACTGCTTTATTAATAACGATGATTGTTAAAATTAAAAGTTTTCCCAGTTGGGATTCTTCTCCTTTTTAGTGGGAATTAAAGTTGTATTTAATATTTCAAAATCTTTTGGAAGAAATAAGGCACTAATTATTTCTTCCAAAATCAATTTTTCTTGTAGAAATATGAATTCCTAAATTCCAAAAAAAATCTCTTTTATGGAAATTTTTCAATAATATTTAGGAATTCAGTTATTAAGTATATTTATTAAAAACAATAACTGTTTTTTATGTTACAGCTTTATTAACAATGATGTTGGTTAAAATTGCAAGTTTCCCCATTTGGGATTTTTTAAATTTTTAGTGGTAATTCATGTTATATATAGTATTTTATAATTTTTTCTTTAATGCATTGTTTGTTCCATTTTGAATTTATGTATCATTAACAAATTTATCGGTAAATATTTCATTGGATTTCGTTCTCGTTATAATGTCGCGTGCTTGTAGCTAAATTATCGTTTGTTACCAGTACTCTGCAATCGTTTAAATCAAGTATCTATTGGCTTAAATTAAAAAATATAAGTTGCTTGTATATAATAATTGCACTAAACATTTGAATTTGAGTTTCAGAGAGTGTCGCGTTTGCTATCTTAAGTGTGTATATTTTTCTCAAAATCAAATATTTTTTTATTTTATCATATTTTATCTGGTGGTACGATCGTCTTTGCAAGAAAAAAGGCAGATTATCAATATGGTACTTGGGAAATATTAAAATATATTTTCTAAAATAGAAAGAATATTGCGATAAAACTTTTGTGGAAAGAAAATAAAAGAAGTATATTGTATAGGGCATAAAAAGTTGGCGTATAGAAAAAATAATTAAGCCAAAGAAAAAAAGGTTATTATGTTCAAGCAAACATTGCGTAAAGCAGTAAAGTAGGCAAAAAATACATTACCATTGGGCTTGTTTCAAAATTTATGTCATTCCAATAGTAGTTAATGCAATTTTGATTTAAAATTACTTGACGGTACAAATATCACATGCCAAATCTTACCAAATGTTGTAAACAAAATGAATACAAATGTTTCAGAAGGAAACTATCAACGAGTTCTATTTGTTGTCGCATTCTTGATCCCATATCTATTGATTATATATTGAAAACCTAACTTTTGCCCAACAAAATAAAAGTCGAAATATGTAAACAAGAAAATAAAAATTTATTAATTTTTTTCACTGCAACGGATTTCGAATGTCGCGTTCTTGACCATGTCCAAATTTATGTCCAGCTATTTGAATATTCCTATTTGAAGATTTTTCTGTATGTAATCGTTAACGAGTTATATTTTTTTTGGCGCGTTATTGATCTTAGTTTTATTGAAAATATAGTGGAAACATTAAAATGTTAAAATGTACCTTTTGAGCTAAACCTACTGTTACTAAAGAGCCATCGAAAAATGGAAACTAGAAAACTAAATTTAAAATTTGTTTCTTTCCTATTAAAGGAGTACGTATGTCGGGATTCGGACCATTGAAATGCCCATATTTATTGTCCTGCTGTTGAAATTGGCAAAACCAAATACCAAGCTGCTGAATGATAAATAGGAAGGAATTATAGTATAAACAAAATTATGCTTAAGAAAAATAGAAGGTAGAGATTTAGTTTGAGTATTACTGGTGGGCTTAGTTAAAAAGTTATTGCTAAATTTGTTGTAGCACTAAATATGATGAACCCAAAAAAATAAATACGAAGCTTTTGGCAAAACATATTTCGAGTGACAAAAAAAAAAAAAATTTTTCGTGTTCTTGATCCCATGTTGAATTTTTGAAAAATCTAAACAAAGAAAAAAATAGTTTGGGATTTCTAAGTCTGCATTTACATACAGCAATTTTACTTGAAGCAAGTCTCTTCAATTCTCTTTTAAAAATTTGACATACAATTTTCTATGTCAAAAACTATTAGACGCCATAGTGAGAATGAAATAACAAAAGAGAATTGAAGAGACTTGTTTGTCTTTCCAATAAACTCAGACTTGCGACAAGAAAACTTGCTATGTGTAAAAGCATACTAAATGGATTTTACTTTAAAGAGTAGGAGTGTCGCGTTCTTGACCATGTATCATCAATCTGATGATACATTTCAAAACCTGTTACATTTATTGTGTATAACGCGGAGACTTCCCTCTTCCTCACAGATTTTAATCGTTTGTTTGAGTAAGAATAACAAAATTTAGGGCATACATATTCATATGTATGAGAGCAGCAGTTGTGTTCATGCATACCACACAAAATATTAAAAAGTACAGCTATTTGCACTTTTCCCACGTTTCATCTTGTGGATTTCGAGTCAAAAGAACTGCTCATTTTTTTGAGGCCAAGAACGAATCAAACCAATATCGGATACTCTGACCCAAAGTGAAACGTATCCCTGATAGAGAGCGTCCTGTATCTACTGATTTATAGTATTCGGACCGGGCAAGGTCTGGACTATAAAGCGGGTGAGGTAAAACTTCCCAACCAAGTCACTCCAAATAGTTTTTAACAGGTAATGCATAATGTGGCCGGGACGGTCATGATGGAACATTACGGTTTCATGTCTGCCCGCATATTCTGGGCGTTTTTGGGCAAATGCTGGCTTCAAACGAATCAGTTGCATTCGGTACAGGTTCCATGTGATGGTCTGTCCAGATTTCAGCAGCTCATAATAGATATGACCCTTTTACTCCGACCAAATACCGAGCATTGCCTTAGCGCCATATATATTTGACTTTGGTGTCGATTCGCCTGGTCGGGCGGGCATCACGTGTGATCTCTTACGCTTCAGATTATTGTAATGCATACTTATTTATATAATCTCTTGTGTACACTTAAAATCTAAGGCTTCTTCTTTTATAACGAAAAATCATTGCAGCTTCATTGAGAAACAACAAATCTGTTGTAAAAGATTAAATTATATGAAATTGAATTTTTCAATAACTTTTTATAAGTTCATCGCACAATTCAAATATAAATAAATACAAAAAACCACATAAAAAGGATCAGATAGATGAATCCAAGGAAAGTGTGTGTGTCTGTGTGTGAAAGATGTTGGGCAAAAGATGAACTCATATGTTGTGTTTCCATGTAACAGGAAATTATGCTTTCGGGAATTAAAACGAATTTTGAATTCTCTACATTGTAGTAAATTTAGCAAGAAATATTTTAGATAAATAGAAAAAATTTTAATTTTTTTAAATGAGAAATCTAAACTTTTATAAATTCAATTGTTTTTTTTTTCAACAAAAATGAAAAATACTTAACCACATGTTATAGGGCACACTATTTGAACTGTATTTCAATATTGCACATTTAAATACATAAGAAATACAGCAATAAAATCCAAGACTTGTAACTTCATCACATCACTATCAGCAGCACACAATGATGATTTTATTCTTGATTTCTTTATATCGATATAAAATAAAAACAAAAAAAAAAAAAAAAAAAAAACAGAAATCAACCTCGTTTTCATCATTCTCAACATCATTTATGTATGAATATCAATGATTCTTGAAAATGTATTTGAATATTTGTGCCACAAAAATCGTAAGACAGGCAGGCACGTCAACATCATCACAAGAAGAGCCTGTACTAAAATGTTTGATAATGCCCTACGGCAAAACATGCTGTAAGATAAGTTGTATAAGTTTGTGCTAATTCTAAACTCAGCAAAAAATTGTATCACTTGCAACATAACAAACTCACACAATATTTAAATAATGTTGAAGATTTTTGATAAACACTGTTTAACAGAAAGATAACGAAACCACCAATTTTATAACTTAAACCCTCGAATTAATGTTTCACTTAATTTGTTGTAGGGTATTATTTAGTCATAAATATTGATTACTTACTCGTATGTTCATGTGTTTAAATTGCATGTGAATTCTTTTGTAAAAAAGGAATACATTTTTATTTATTATTAATGTGTAAGTGGTTTCATATTGCAAATTTTTATTTATACACAATTTTCTTTATTAATTTTGTGTTAACTTGCGTAAGGAAAAGTATTGGCTTTTAAAAATAATATTTTCATTGAAATTATTCATGTAAAATAAGTAAATAAGTTACTACAAATTTTTGGGTAAAAGAATATTGTTAGTTGAAGATTGTTATTATTGAATTTCTGTAGATAATAACATGACAATTCTACTTCAGTTTCAGTTCTTGTCCAGTTCTAGTTCAGTTCTAGTTCAGTTCTAGTTCAGTTCTAGTTCAGTTCTAGTTCAGTTCTAGTTCAGTTCTAGTTCAGTTCTAGTTCAGTTCTAGTTCAGTTCTAGTTCAGTTCTAGTTCAGTTCTAGTTCAGTTCAAGTTCAGTTCTAGTTCAGTTCTAGTTCAGTTCTAGTTCAGTTCTAGTTCAGTTCTAGTTCAGTTCTAGTTCAGTTCTAGTTCAGTTCTAGTTCAGTTCTAGTTCAGTTCTAGTTCAGTTCTAGTTCAGTTCTAGTTCAGTTCTAGTTCAGTTCTAGTTCTGTTCTAGTTCAGTTCTAGTTCAGTTCTAGTTCAGTTCTAGTTCAGTTCTAGTTCAGTTCTAGTTCAGTTCTAGTTCAGTTCTAGTTCAGTTCTAGTTCAGTTCTAGTTCAGTTCTAGTTCAGTTCTAGTTCAGTTCTAGTTCAGTTCTAGTTCAGTTCTAGTTCAGTTCTAGTTCAGTTCTAGTTCAGTTCTAGTTCAGTTCTAGTTCAGTTCTAGTTCAGTTCAAGTTCAGTTCTAGTTCAGTTCTAGTTCAGTTCTAGTTCAGTTCTAGTTCAGTTCTAGTTCAGTTCTAGTTCAGTTCTAGTTCAGTTCTAGTTCAGTTCTAGTTCAGTTCTAGTTCAGTTCTAGTTCAGTTCTAGTTCAGTTCTAGTTCAGTTCTAGTTCAGTTCTAGTTCAGTTCTAGTTCAGTTCTAGTTCAGTTCTAGTTCAGTTCTAGTTCTGTTCTTGTTCTGTTCTTGTTCTGTTCTAGTTCTGTTCTAGTTCTGTTCTAGTTCTGTTCTAGTTCTGTTCTAGTTCTGTTCTAGTTCTGTTCTAGTTCTGTTCTAGTTCTGTTCTAGTTCTGTTCTAGTTCTGTTCTAGTTCTGTTCTAGTTCTGTTCTAGTTCTGTTCTAGTTCTGTTCTAGTTCTGTTCTAGTTCTGTTCTAGTTCTGTTCTAGTTCTGTTCTAGTTCTGTTCTAGTTCTGTTCTAGTTCTGTTCTAGTTCTGTTCTAGTTCTGTTCTAGTTCTGTTCTAGTTCTGTTCTAGTTCTGTTCTAGTTCTGTTCTAGTTCTGTTCTAGTTCTGTTCTAGTTCTGTTCTAGTTCTGTTCTAGTTCTGTTCTAGTTCTGTTCTAGTTCTGTTCTAGTTCTGTTCTAGTTCTGTTCTAGTTCTGTTCTAGTTCTGTTCTAGTTCTGTTCTAGTTCTGTTCTAGTTCTGTTCTAGTTCTGTTCTAGTTCTGTTCTAGTTCTGTTCTAGTTCTGTTCTAGTTCTGTTCTAGTTCTGTTCTAGTTCTGTTCTAGTTCTGTTCTAGTTCTGTTCTAGTTCTGTTCTAGTTCTGTTCTAGTTCTGTTCTAGTTCTGTTCTAGTTCTGTTCTAGTTCTGTTCTAGTTCTGTTCTAGTTCTGTTCTAGTTCTGTTCTAGTTCTGTTCTAGTTCTGTTCTAGTTCTGTTCTAGTTCTGTTCTAGTTCTGTTCTAGTTCTGTTCTAGTTCTGTTCTAGTTCTGTTCTAGTTCTGTTCTAGTTCTGTTCTAGTTCTGTTCTAGTTCTGTTCTAGTTCTGTTCTAGTTCTGTTCTAGTTCTGTTCTAGTTCTGTTCTAGTTCTGTTCTAGTTCTGTTCTAGTTCTGTTCTAGTTCTGTTCTAGTTCTGTTCTAGTTCTGTTCTAGTTCTGTTCTAGTTCTGTTCTAGTTCTGTTCTAGTTCTGTTCTAGTTCTGTTCTAGTTCTGTTCTAGTTCTGTTCTAGTTCTGTTCTAGTTCTGTTCTAGTTCTGTTCTAGTTCTGTTCTAGTTCTGTTCTAGTTCTGTTCTAGTTCTGTTCTAGTTCTGTTCTAGTTCTGTTCTAGTTCTGTTCTAGTTCTGTTCTAGTTCTGTTCTAGTTCTGTTCTAGTTCTGTTCTAGTTCTGTTCTAGTTCTGTTCTAGTTCTGTTCTAGTTCTGTTCTAGTTCTGTTCTAGTTCTGTTCTAGTTCTGTTCTAGTTCTGTTCTAGTTCTGTTCTGTTCTAGTTCTGTTCTAGTTCTGTTCTAGTTCTGTTCTAGTTCTGTTCTAGTTCTGTTCTAGTTCTGTTCTAGTTCTGTTCTAGTTCTGTTCTAGTTCTGTTCTAGTTCTGTTCTAGTTCTGTTCTAGTTCTGTTCTAGTTCTGTTCTAGTTCTGTTCTAGTTCTGTTCTAGTTCTGTTCTAGTTCTGTTCTAGTTCTGTTCTAGTTCTGTTCTAGTTCTGTTCTAGTTCTGTTCTAGTTCTGTTCTAGTTCTGTTCTAGTTCTGTTCTAGTTCTGTTCTTTTTCTGTTCTAGTTCTGTTCTAGTTCTGTTCTAGTTCTGTTCTAGTTCTGTTCTAGTTCTGTTCTAGTTCTGTTCTAGTTCTGTTCTAGTTCTGTTCTAGTTCTAGTTCTAGTTCTGTTCTAGTTCTGTTCTAGTTCTGTTCTAGTTCTGTTCTAGTTCTGTTCTAGTTCTGTTCTAGTTCTAGTTCTAGTTCTGTTCTAGTTCTGTTCTAGTTCTGTTCTAGTTCTGTTCTAGTTCTGTTCTAGTTCTGTTCTAGTTCTGTTCTAGTTCTGTTCTAGTTCTGTTCTAGTTCTGTTCTAGTTCTGTTCTAGTTCTGTTCTAGTTCTGTTCTAGTTCTGTTCTAGTTCTGTTCTAGTTCTGTTCTAGTTCTGCTCTAGTTCTGTTCTAGTTCTGTTCTAGTTCTGTTCTAGTTCTGTTCTAGTTCTGTTCTAGTTCTGTTCTAGTTCTGTTCTAGTTCTGTTCTAGTTCTGTTCTAGTTCTGTTCTAGTTCTGTTCTAGTTCTGTTCTAGTTCTGTTCTAGTTCTGTTCTAGTTCTGTTCTAGTTCTGTTCTAGTTCTGTTCTAGTTCTGTTCTAGTTCTGTTCTAGTTCTGTTCTAGTTCTGTTCTAGTTCTGTTCTAGTTCTGTTCTAGTTCTGTTCTAGTTCTGTTCTAGTTCTGTTCTAGTTCTAGTTCTGTTCTAGTTCTGTTCTAGTTCTGTTCTAGTTCTGTTCTAGTTCTGTTCTAGTTCTGTTCTAGTTCTGTTCTAGTTCTGTTCTAGTTCTGTTCTAGTTCTGTTCTAGTTCTGTTCTAGTTCTGTTCTAGTTCTGTTCTAGTTCTGTTCTAGTTCTGTTCTAGTTCTGTTCTAGTTCTGTTCTAGTTCTGTTCTAGTTCTGTTCTAGTTCTGTTCTAGTTCTGTTCTAGTTCTGTTCTAGTTCTGTTCTAGTTCTGTTCTAGTTCTGTTCTAGTTCTGTTCTAGTTCTGTTCTAGTTCTGTTCTAGTTCTGTTCTAGTTCTGTTCTAGTTCTGTTCTAGTTCTGTTCTAGTTCTGTTCTAGTTCTGTTCTAGTTCTGTTCTAGTTCTGTTCTAGTTCTGTTCTAGTTCTGTTCTAGTTCTGTTCTAGTTCTGTTCTAGTTCTGTTCTAGTTCTGTTCTAGTTCTGTTCTAGTTCTGTTCTAGTTCTGTTCTAGTTCTGTTCTAGTTCTGTTCTAGTTCTGTTCTAGTTCTGTTCTAGTTCTGTTCTAGTTCTGTTCTAGTTCTGTTCTAGTTCTGTTCTAGTTCTGTTCTAGTTCTGTTCTAGTTCTGTTCTAGTTCTGTTCTAGTTCTGTTCTAGTTCTGTTCTAGTTCTGTTCTAGTTCTGTTCTAGTTCTGTTCTAGTTCTGTTCTAGTTCTGTTCTAGTTCTGTTCTAGTTCTGTTCTAGTTCTGTTCTAGTTCTGTTCTAGTTCTGTTCTAGTTCTGTTCTAGTTCTGTTCTAGTTCTGTTCTAGTTCTGTTCTAGTTCTGTTCTAGTTCTGTTCTAGTTCTGTTCTAGTTCTGTTCTAGTTCTGTTCTAGTTCTGTTCTAGTTCTGTTCTAGTTCTGTTCTAGTTCTGTTCTAGTTCTGTTCTAGTTCTGTTCTAGTTCTGTTCTAGTTATGTTCTAGTTCTGTTCTAGTTCTAGTTCTGTTCTAGTTCTAGTTCTAGTTCTAGTTCTAGTTCTGTTCTAGTTCTGTTCTAGTTCTGTTCTTGTTCTGTTCTAGTTCTGTTCAAGTTCTGTTCTAGTTCTGTTCTAGTTCTGTTCTAGTTCTGTTCTAGTTCTGTTCTAGTTCTGTTCTAGTTCTGTTCTAGTTCTGTTCTAGTTCTGTTCTAGTTCTAGTTCTGTTCTAGTTCTGTTCTAGTTCTGTTCTAGTTCTGTTCTAGTTCTGTTCTAGTTCTGTTCTAGTTCTGTTCTAGTTCTGTTCTAGTTCTGTTCTGTTCAAGTTCTGTTCTAGTTCAGTATTCCTGAAATAATCAATCTACTTTAGGAGCAATTGGCTTCTATTTGCAATACAAAGGATACATACCAATGTATATTCTGAATTTTTAAAACTCTTTATAACTAAGTTATAACTAAGTAAGTCAGAAAACCCGGTTCTATGGTCTACAAAATAAAATTTTGCTCGGTTTTATGTCAATTAATATGTGTATTTAAAAGTTCAATTATGTTAAAAAATTAATTATTCTATTATAACTTAATAACATAAATCAAAGTTGTTCTCTCAACAACCAATTAGCAAGATTAGAGATTATTAAACTGACTGCGGCAGATTTTAAATATGCTTTTTAGTTTTGCAGGGTTCTATAAAAATACAGAAAAAAATCAAATTATTAAACATTAAATGGCACTTGGAATAAAAAAACTAAAATACGTTATTAGAATTCCTAATGAGTAAAAGAAATGTGTTCTAATTTCTTTCTCACGCGAGAGACGATAAAACTATTTAAAATTCAGTAGTTATACCTTAGGTAACAATACACTTATAAGAATCTTTTTGAGAATAAAAAAGAAAGAAAACTATTAGTTTCAAAGAAAAAGGGGAAACGGGCTGGAGAGTAAAGAGCTTTAAGCAGGAAATGTTGAATGAGAGTAAAAATCCTAGGACCAGTATCAAAAGCCTGTTGAACATAAATGTATTAGTTATTAATAAAATGAAACTGGAAGTAAAACCTTGATTATTTTTATAGCTTCAATCAGGAAAGCGCAATAAAATAGGTTTGGTTAGGCAATGCCTGATGATTAAAAATCCTAGTGTAATTATATGTTAGTGATTGTAAGGGAACTGAAAATAAAAGCTTGATTATATTGAAAGCTCTTTTCAGGAAATAAGGGAATGGAAGATAAAGACAGTTTTACTTTATCCGAACTTTATAAAAAACTGAATAAAATAAGTATGTACCTCATTGTGAAATAGATCTTTAACGTTCTAGTGTTAATATTAAAATAATGTCGTGTGTTAGCTTTGATCATTAATATATTGTGCTAAAGTTGTGCTAAAGCACAATATATAATGAAATAGAAGGTTTAAATCCGTAGTTTTGCTTCAAATATTTAATTTCTTTGAAAATGTTTTAATCGTTTATTCAGTTATTTTTGCAATATTAATTCGTGTTCCCCAGATAATAATAAAAAGGTATTTTTCATATAAAAATAAAAATAATTTCACTTGGAATTTGTACTAACGTCTTACGAAATAAGCAGCTCCGGCCGACTGAGGATAGACAGCGTACGAGGGGTAGGTGGCATATGAAGCAGCATAGTTGGGATAATAGGCGGGAGCGGCAATGAAGGGCGTGTGTACAGCAGTAGCAGCTACAACGGGATGTGTCACAACGGGATGTGCCACAACGGGATGGGCTACAACAGGTGTTACTACTGCTGGAGTAGCATAATTTACACCAGTAGTTATTAGGTGGGGTTTAGCGGAGACGCTAGCTACCACAGCTAGAAAACAAATGGCCAACTGCAAAACAAACAAAAAAAAAATAATGAAATCAATTATAAATACATATTTTTTTAACTAACGAATATTCAAAATATCAAAAACCTTAAAATATTTACTTACAAATTTCAACATGTTGCTGTGAGTGAGTGAGTTAGGAGGATGTTGCTGCCTCTACGTTTGGTATCCAAGTAATTGATGTTTGAATACCAAATGTCAATTTATTTTATACTGGCCTTCATTATGCCAGAATCATGTTTTGTTTTCTTGCCTTTATGCTGGTTTATCGTTGATTCTTGCTTATCGCATTTCAGTTATTCTTTTTCTTTTTTGTTGTAGGTGGCCATAACTATGAAATGTAAATTGTTTTCATTCCCTATTACGCACAGTGGTTAATAGATACAAAAAATAATGTATGACTTAATTTTTAGGAAGTGAGTAGTTTTTCGTGAGTCGTCTAGAATAAGTACAAAAAGTGACAGCAAAGTTTATGAACGGGGCGTATTTATATCAGGATTGCACACTATACACCACCTAAGTAATGTGCGTGTAATCAATTGTAAGAATAGTATCCTTAAATATTGCACAGAGTAGTCGATTTAAATATAGGTTTTTATACCCTTCACCTTCGTGGGAAGGGTATATATAAGTTTGTCATTCCGTTTGTAATTTCCACAATATTATTTTCCGACCTTATAAAGTATATATATTCTGGATCCTTATAGATAGCGGA
The DNA here is from genome assembly GCA_942486065.2 of Calliphora vomitoria. Classification (NCBI taxonomy): domain Eukaryota; kingdom Metazoa; phylum Arthropoda; class Insecta; order Diptera; family Calliphoridae; genus Calliphora; species Calliphora vomitoria. The sequence goes on along the minus strand of OW818031.2, from coordinate 26,472,584 downwards.
GTCGATTTAGCCATGTCCGTCTTTGTGTCTGTCTGTCTGTTGAAATCAACTTTCTGAAGATCCCAGATATCTTCTGGATCCAAATCTTCAATAATTCTGTCAGACATGCTTTCGAGAAGTTTCCTATTTAAAATCAGCAAAATCCGTCCATAAGTAACGGAGATATGAGCAAAAATCCGAGACAACCTCTATTTTTGGCCTATTTTTTTATCTATATCTCGATTACTAAATCATATATCTAATGACAGATATTTCAAAGTCCATTGCAATGATGTATATATGGCTATAGTAAGTTGGACCTACAATGGGTCAAATTCGGGAAAAAATATTTTTTAACCCGAATTTTTTTTCACAAAAAACATTTTTTTGTCATAAGTTTTTATACCCTTCACCTTCGTGAGAAGGGTATATATAAATTTGTCATTCCGTTTGTAATTTCCACAATATAATTTTCCGACCCTATAAAGTATATATATTCTGGATCCTTATAGATAGCGGAGTCGATTAAGCCATGTCCGTCTGTCTGTCTGTCTGTCTGTCTGTCTGTCTGTCTGTCTGTCTGTCTGTCTGTCTGTCTGTCTGTCTGTCTGTCTGTCTGTCTGTCTGTCTGTCTGTCTGTCTGTCTGTCTGTCTGTCTGTCTGTCTGTCTGTCTGTCTGTCTGTCTGTCTGTCTGTCTGTCTGTCTGTCTGTTTGTCTGTCTGTCTGTCTGTCTGTCTGTCTGTCTGTCTGTCTGTCTGTCCGTCTGTCTGTCTGTTGAAATCAGTTTTCTGTCATAGATATAGATAAAAAATAGGCCAAAAATCGAGGTTGGCCCGTGTTTTTCCTTATATCTCAGCCATTTGTGGGCCGATTTTAAATAGCAACCGAGCCGGAAGAATTCCCTATATATTGATGTATGAATCAAGTTTGTAAGTTATTTGGGGTCTTCAGAAAATTGATTTCAACAGACAGACAAACGGACATGGCTTAATTGACTCTGCTATCTATAAGGATCCAGAATATACATACTTTAAGAGCTGATCAGTGAGAAATTTCAAAACGTTTGCAAGCAGCAGGATTCTTCCATAAGCAGGGACGACTTTGTATGTCTGAAATCATTTTTCCACCAAATTTTTATTTACGATGAAAAAGGGGCTCATTATGGTAACCCAATTCGTAAGAGATCGTGTGTAAAACCCGGCCAATCAGCCGAATCGACACCAAAGCCAAATATCCATGAAGCTAAGGTAATGCTCCGTATTTGGTGGGAGCAAAAGGGTCCTATCTACTATGAGCTGCTGATATCTGATCAGTCCATCACAGGGAACCTGTACCGAACCCAATTGATTCGTTTGAAGCGATCATTGACCGAAAAACTACCAGAATATTCGGCCAGCCATAAAACTGTAATATTTCATCGTGATAACGTCGGCCTTGTAAACAGTATTTAGAATGAAGTGGTTGTAAAGTTTAGCCTCATCCGCTTTAGAGTCCAGACCGTGCTCCGTCCGACTACTATTTGTTGCGATCGATGCAGAACGCTCTTTCTGGGATGCGTTTCACTTCAGAACAGAGTATCCGAAATTGGCTTGATTTGTTTTTGGCCTCAAAAGACGAGTAGTTCTTTTGGCTCGGAATCCATATGTTGCCAGAATGATGGGAAAAGATCATAGCTAACAATGGCCAATATATGAATAAATAAATGTATATTGTACAAATGTTTCAAAATAAAAGCTAAAACTTTGAGAAAATCCCACATCTATGAATTTTTCATAGCTTTTTTTCAGATATGGGAAATATTGAAAATAAGTGATGGGTCCTAGCATCTAAAAGCTTGGGAAGCATTTTAGTAAGATAGTTTTCATATTGTTACGAATGTGCAATAGCGATTTGAGTTAACAGTCTGTAACGACTGCCTGCAACATTCATCAAGTTTATGAGCACGTCCATTAGTAGAAGCTTCTACTCATCAACAATGTTGATAGCATGCGGTTACTAGCATTGTTTATAAGTGTGGCAACACTAAATGTTTAAGCTGCTAACATTAACATCGAAAGCTCTAGAATTTGAATGTTCTAGTTGTCCGTTAAGATCATTGTAGAAGAATAACGAAAAATGGCGTGTGTATAAATAGTGGCCGAGGTTGCAGTCGTGAGTTGAGTTTATCATAGGCGCTGTTAGAGTTAACATCAACTGTCTTGTATATTTAAGTTTGTACATTATAAAGTGTGTGTGCATTTCTGCGAATTGATATACGTGTATAAACCCACTGAGTGACTATTTAATTCTGTTGTTGTTGTACATTCTAAATAAATAAAGAATTGTTACAATTTTAAACTACTAAAACTGTTTTTTATTTGCAATCAAAAGTATCCGGTTTATTTAAAGGAAATAAACCCCCGCTTTTAAAAGGTAAAAACGTAACAATATGCAAAATTCCCAATTTTATTGCTAAATTCATTTAGTTCCTATCTAGTTTCTATCCGCTTTTCACTGGTTACTTAGGAAACCTTTTCCCAAAAGGCTTTGTTCAGTTCTTCTGTTACCAAACGCTCACTGATAAGACATATCTACCTTTCCTTCGGAGATTTGAAAGTGATCAACACCTTTCTCAGCTGGTCATATTAGTTATACATGATTGTTGGTATCTTTAGAATTTGCACATATAAATCGATTTAGCTTATTCAATCAGAACGGTAACTAACATTTGATACAAGTGTGGTTTTCTGTTGGCGGCTGTCCAATCAAACTTATCCTTAGTATACGTGAATGTAGCTAATAATGTGGTCAATTATTCTAGTTTTATTGTAATTGAATAATAGTTTATTATTTGTTTACTTTATTCGAGTGATCGATTAATGACAAATCAATAACTAACGGACCCTGTGCCTGCTTTGCCACGCAAAACAAAGTAAGAAATCTTCTATATATATAAAAAAGGAAGAGATTTTGGTCTTACGTATGTCGCCGCATCACGCGTCTTACGATTATAACCAAACTTAACCCTTTCACGACCATAAGACTAATTTTCAAACAATTATTGAACACAGTATCAACAAAACTGTCAGTTCTCAAAGACAATAAAAAATAAATGCTGTAACCTAACTTTTTTTAATCTAAACACATTAATAAGAGACACGTTTACGAACTAATTTAAATTAAAATGGAACCCATTCTTTTTTTCGTTATTTAGTTGTTCAATGTTTTTGTTTTGGGACACCGGTGTCCCCGTGGTCATCAAAGGGTTAACAATAACCATATAGGTCCCAATACCTACCTTGTGTATAAGTTTGGTTGAAATCAAAAAGCATTTGAGCTTGATGCGGCGACATTCTTAAAGTGAAAATTGCCTGCTTCTTTATATTATGGACTTTTGATTGAAAGTCTTTACATTTCAAAATTTTCAAATTCGTATATTGTTTATTATTAATTAAGTAGAAAATCATTCTGTCTCCAGAGCATATATTTTAACCTTTCCTATGCCTTTTAGTAGTCACAAGGTTTTCGTTTTCAAGTTAGGTTTCACACTGTGTTGAACTTAGTGTGTTAATGCCAAGTAAATTGAAAAATTATTGTAGAAAGTCGTTTCTAATAAAATTTTCAAATATTATAAGCTATTGGTCTTATTTCTTTGAGATAGTTTTCGAAATTTTCTGTTTATTTATTTTTTTTTAATTTTAACATGAAAATAAATTTATTCGATTAATCGATAAAAACTAATCGAATATATATATTTTTTTCTAAATTCTAAATGAAAAATTTTTTTCATTCGAATAAAAAATATATATTTTTTTTCGATTATTCGAATAATTTTTATTCGAATGTAGATAAATTAGAAAATTTTATATAATTTCAGATTTAGTTGACATTTTTGTAAGTTTCGGTGGCCAGTTTATTATTAAATTTGTATATTATTTATAGAACTAGCTACTACAAGGTGGCGCAAAAGTAATCCTCCTATCAGAAAATGCTATAAATTTTTCGATTGGCCCCTAATGTCAGTTCTTTTTTTACATTTGTGTAGTAAACACATTCGAAATACACGTTAATAAACAATGTTACGCTACACTGCTCCAGAACGCGGAATATTGCTGACTATTTATTTTACCAATAATCGGTCGGTGACTTTGGCACAACGTGAATTTCGTCGCAGATTTCCTGGCCGTCCAACGCCTACTGGTGAAACACTGCGACGTTTTCCGAAGAGACTGGCACAACACGAGATGCTGCCAGGCGTGGCAGACCCCGGAGTAGCCGTTCTGCAGAGAATATTGCTGCTGTAGCCGAGGATGTCATGGAAGCGCCGTTGACATCGACCAGACGACGTGCCACGCAAATGGGTATCAGTCGACGGTCTTTACAGCGAATTTTGGTATAAGATTTGAAAATGTTTCCGTACAAAGTCCAGACGGTGCATCCGCTGTTAGCTGCTGACCGCCAATCGCGTCTAACATACGCTGAAGCCATCCTTAATCACCACCAAGAGGAAGATGATTTTTCATCAAAAATAATCATGAGTGATGAGGCCCATTTCCATCTTAGCGGGTACGTAAATATGCAAAATTTACGCTTCTGGGGCACTGAAAATCCGCGTGTAACCCACGAAGAGCCATTACACCCGCTCAAAGTCACTGTATGGTGTGCTGTTTTCGCTGGAGGAGTCATCGGACCTTTTTACTTCGAAGACGTCGCGGGCCAAACGGTTACTGTGAATAGTGAGCGCTACAGAGCAATGATCAACGAGTTCTTTTTGCCGCAACTTAATGATTTGGGATTGTAAAACATGTGGTTCCAACAGGACGCTGCAACGGCACACACTGCACGTGCCACAACCGATATGCTGACGGATGGATTTCCCAGGCGCCTAATCTCCCGTTTTGGCGATTTGCACTGGCCAGCAAGATCGCCTGATTTGACCGCTCCAGACTTCTTTTTGTGGGGCTTTTTGAAGTCGCGGGTTTATGTCAACAAGCCTCAGACTCTTGCAGCTCTTAAAGACAATATCCGTCAAGAATGTGAGGATCTATCGCCGGAAGTTTTGGCCAAAGTGATGGAAAATGCCATAAAAAGGGCTCAAATGACAATCAACTGTGGCGGCGGTCATTTGATGTAAAAAAAAATCGACTTGATGTAAAAAAAAATTCATTTTTTTTTTTTAATTACAGCAAAAAACATCGGAAGTTTACTTTTGCGCCACCTTGTATATATACTACTATACATTGACCATTTTCGACCAGCTACCAGGCTATATATTTGTAATCTATCTAGGATAAGTTTACTTCAATAAGCTGATGCGGTTAGTATTAGGTTCGGGGAGTCTTAAAATTAGCTGGTGCTGCTATTTTTTAACAGACATATATTCATATGAATGATCAATTTCAATTCTACATAAGAATCACATCAATTTACTCACCCTATTATCACTACTCTGTCTCTATCTCTCTCATTAAATGCCCGTTAAGTTTAAATTAAACAAATTCTCTCTCATACTCGTGCTCAGTTCATTAAATTCGTTATTAAAAATGCGAAATTCAAATAAATGAATAAAAAAAGAACAAGAATGGAAAAAAGGAAGAAAGAATAAAACAAAAAATGGAAAAGAAAAGCAATAAATGTTTTTTTGGGTGTGTTGTGTTGCGGCGTTGTTGTCTGTTGTATGTAGCTGTAGCTGTATATGTTATGTATTAATTATTTTAATATAATTTTATTTTATTATTATTATTATTTTGCACATTATTGACCATAATGATACGGTTACCATGGTCAGTAATGAATGAGCAAAAAAGCAGAAAAATTAAAACAGAGAGAAAAAAAAAAATGTGAATTAATGAATGAAATTCTTATTTCGGTTTTCAATTTGGCACGTAGTAAAAAATACATACATATTTAATCAAAATATTAATTAAATGCCTGGTTTGTTGTTCATTAAAACGTAATGAAATGTTTGTGCTGAAAATAGTATGGTGACGATGTTGGGTGATGTTAATGATGATGATGATGACGATGACAATGATGATAACATTTGTGTGTTATTAATAAATAGCAGCATAAGTCGAGTTGAGTTAATTAAGAATGAAATATATTTGGTCAATTCACAAGGTCTCTTATCATGTCATAATGTCCTAATATTTCAAAATGGTCAAAAGCTTTTCCTATGCTATGTTTATTGTGCTATCGTAACGAACCATCAGCGACCAACGCCGAATGCCTAAGAGTCGGTTAAGCCGAGTCGTGATATATTAGGACATTATGCCAATATGACTGATAAGAGACCTTGTGAATTGACCAATTACAATGAATTTATTTAAAATAAATTGGGATTTTAGCAGGTTACAATTTATGTTAAACTTTTACCTTAAGAATTGTTTTGGTTCTTCAAATGTAAATGGGATATACAAAATGTGTACAATAGATAGAGAGACAGCGAGAGAGAGTGCTAGTTAGATTAACATAAGAGAAGCTCCATAACAAAACTGTGTATCAGGTGCACAAAAGGGTACACACAAGTGCAGTTTCCAGGGTAAAACCCATGAATTAGGCTACAAAAAGTTTCCTTTACCGTCCTATTCTCTGGATTTAGCCCCTAGTTACTATTTCTTGTTTCCAAACCTGAAGATATGTCTCGGCGGATAGAGATTTGACTCCAGCGATGAAATCAATTCACTAGAAATACATATTTTGATGACCTCTAAAGACCTTTTTTTTTGGATGGGATAAACAAATTGGAGAAACATTGGACAAAGTTTATAGAAAAAAATATTTAAAATCTCAAAACTTTTATTTTCGACTTAACATGTTTTTCTGTATTGCCTAAGAACTATGAATGTGGAGAATTTAGGAAAGGGTGTGTGCCTGTTGATGTGCTTTAATGTGATAAATTTAAATTAAATAATTTTTATTCATAATTTGCTTTTAGTTGTTTATAACAAGTTAAGTTGATTTAATAAAAGTCAATTTAAATTATTTCGTTAATGGACATTTAGTCTGTTCTTTATATAATGTAATTTTCACAGTCCAGAACGCGACATGCTTATGCCTTTGAAGTGACAAAAGAAAGAAATATGTATTAAGAATTGTAAACATAGTAGCTTTATGTTTAGTACAGAAGGTAGGGTTTAACATTATATTGTTTCCAATATATTAACAATAAATATTGGAGCTGGACGCTACAAAAAATTTGTTTGCTTGTTTACAACATAATTATTTAAACTAAAGTATAACTATGGATTTCTGTTGATATATTCGTTGTTTTTTATAACTTTTAGTATGATTTAGCATGCGAGATTTATAATGCGACATATTTTCCCTTCATATATCTTTTTGATAGTTGTCATATTGAAATATTTTTATTGGTTTAGCTCGCAGAACATTCATACACCTTTGAATTGATTCGCAAAGCATCTCCATCTTAAAACGATTTGTAGCAGTTGTTTTCGCGTCTTCCCATTTTAGATTGCACTGTCCTAGATCTTGGAGTATCGTGCGTCTCCATGTGTTCTTTGGTCTAGAGTAGAACCTTGAGGGTTCTACTCTAGCGCCTTCCTTGTTACACTGTCAGGATTCTTTCTAATAGTATGGCCGATCCACCTACATTTCCTACGTTTTATTTGCGTTAGTATGTGTTCCTCGTTGGTGAGGTTCCAGAGATCTGTATTGCTGATGTTGTTGGGCCAGAATATTCTGCATATGATTTTGAGGGACTTGTTAATGAATACCTGCAGTTTTTGCGTGATGGTGTTCGATACTAACCAAGTTTCACTTCCGTAAAACACAGTAGACTTTACACATACGTTGAATATTCTAAGCTTGGTTCGTCTGGATATTTGTGAGTTTCTCCCTACTGGTTGTAGTCTTCCTAATGCTCCTCTCGCTTTATTGAGCCTGGTACTTACGTCTGTTTCAGGGCCGCCATTTGTTGATACTATACTGCATAGATAGCAGAAGCTTTCTACGTATTCAACTGGTTGGCCTTGTAGCATGATGTTATCGGTCCTAACGTTGTTGATTCTCATACCTTTGGTTTTCTTGATATTTATCTCAAGACCAACATTGCGTGCTAGTCTTTCCAGATCATCTATCTTTGCTTGCATGTTGGAGATCTTGTGCGAGAGTAGACAAATATCATCCGCATTATTCAAATCCTCGAGTTGGCGTGAGAGGCTCCATGTTATTCCTCTTCTCTCTGTACAGACTTTGCGCATTATGTTGAGTGAACATATATTAGCAGTAAACATGGGATCTAGAACGCTACAAAAAATAGAACTCGTTTTCGGCTGAATCTATATTTTATGAAATATTTCCACTTGTTTAAACATTAAGTATTACTTTAGCGATATTTATAATGTGTTTGCAATTAGAATTATTTCCAGTACTTACCCCATGTTTTTTAAAAAAACTTTTAGCACATTCAATTCGTCACAGTATTAAAATAATTTTATCGCCCATGTTCTGGTTTTACAATCAGAACGAAAGTGAAAATTTTCGAAATTTTTCGTGTTCTTAATATCAAATCAGAACGTTTTTTCTTTTTTTTATTCGTTTTATTCCGTGTAAAAAAACCTGATCGAATGTAAATAGAACATAATTTTTTTCTAACAAATATCCATTAAATTATACATTTAGTGCTTATTATTTGAAATTCACTCTTTTTTTTATTTATTCCTGGTTATATTATCGTTTTTGGTATAATGTTTATACATTAAAAAATTATTTTAAAAAACTAATTCATTTCATTCGTTTTTTCTTCAAAATGAGCAAACTAAATGGGTAACGCATATTTAAATGCTTTTTTAATGATATTTTGCTTTCACCATAAAATAAATATGAAAAACCATTAATATGAAATGTATTTTATATTTTGAAATGTTAATATTAACATATTTTGTAATAACTATAAATAAATTAGGGTTTTAAATAAATATTGATCAAAATTTACAAAATTTTGTCAAATTAGAATTATTTTTATTTAAGTTCGAAAAACCAGCGCTGCCAATATAAATAAACATTGATAAAAATAGTGGTGCCAGCGTAATTCAGTTAACATTTGTGCAATTACTGGGTTATAATTAAATATTGAAACAAGTAAATTAAGTGTAAAATAACATTCTAATAAAGTTAAAAAACGTTGTAAATCTGTTTTACAACATTTTTGTAAAGATAAGTACCAAAAAAAATTACCTTATTTGAGGAACTTACATGTGGCATCTCTACCAAAACATATGACATTTAAACATATGTTCGATCATATGGTGATAAAATACGCGGTAACAGAATTTAAAAAATAAGAAAATTTGTTTAAAAAATTGTTTTGGTGGTAAAAAACAAAATGTAAGTTACATATTTGTGAGAATTTAATTCGTATGTTTTATAACAAATATCATCTTTGCAGGGGCAAACATAGAAATGCCAAACAAGATGAGATAATCCTCAAATTTATGTCTGAGAATTCTGGAGTGGCTAGAGGTTTTTTTAAAGGAGACAAAATTGTGCTTGAGGAAATGTGGTCCAAGCTGAAAGACGATTTGAACAACGCAGGTCCACCAGAAAAAGACATAGGAAGCTGGAAAAAAGTAAGTATGATCCCAATGTTATTTAATTAATTACTAGTTATTTTTGTACATGCACATATGTATGTTGTATAAACAAAATGATCTTTCAGGTTTGGCTGGACTGGAAGGGACATATAAAAAGAAAGCTAACCCACAATAAATCTGAGGTTCAACACACAGGAGGTGGGAACTTCAATCAATTTGTTTTAACCAGTACAGAGGAGGAGCTGGCCGTTATTTGTGGATTTTATACTGCTGTAGATGGCATTGAAATGTGTGAAAGCTGGGGACATACAAATGAAGAGAATATCGACAAGAATATTCAAAACACTGAAACTCCACCCATTTCACCACACACATCGACAAAAACTCCTCTCAAAAGAAAACGACAAGTTGAGTACGAGCATTTAATGGAGAACGAAACTAAACAAATAGAAAACATTGGGATCGAAATGGTAAAATTACGTGAAATTAAAGAAAAACTGGTTGATTGCCTTGAAAGTATTGGACAAAAGTTGGACAATATAGGAAATCAAATTAACAACATTGGAGGAAAATAAGAGAAAATAATAGAAATAAAACAAGCAAAGCTAGAAGAATCTAAGAAACAACGTTACCAAGAAAATACTCACTTCATTCAAAATCAAAAACATAAGGTGCAAAAACTGGAGATCCAACTTCAACAAATTGAAATTGAAAAGAAGAAGTTAGATAGAACTATTACAAACAATTAATTTAACTATTTGTTTAAACGTTTAAGAATTAATCCCCTTAATTTGGAAATTACCTCAACTAAATTTTAAAATATTTCCATACATATTTTTAAATATTAAAAAAGTGTATAAAAATATTCTCAAAAGTTGGTAAATTGATTTGCAAAATAAGAGGGATAGTTTCATTCTCTTATATTTAAAGATTATTTTATATAAAAATATACAAAAATGTATACATTTTGAATTAATATTTTAAGTTGTGTATGACCTGAATTCAGTACAAAAAATTTTGTTATTTTTTTTTTAATAAAAGTGATTTTATATAATAAAACAAATTTAATTTGGTCTTAAACTGTTGGCGATGTTGTTGCGTATTGTTACTGCATCTTCTATTATGGTTGGTTCTAGCACAATGTTTTCAGGAATGCCATCATCTTCCATTTCATATTCTCCATGATCTGTGTCTTGAACTATGATGTCATCCATTGGAATGTTGTAGTTTTTGCAAATATTGTGCATTGCACAGCATACATTAATTATTTTCACCACCTTCTGCGGTGTATAATGTAGTGTTGTGCTTAGTAAGCAACGAAAGCGGCTTTTTAAATTACCAATTGTCCTTTCAATTATATTACGGCCAGAACAGTGTTTTTGATTAAATAAATGTTCATTGGTACCAAATTCTGGGTTTCTGTACGGCGTCATTAGATATGGTTCCAATCCATATCCAGAGTCCCCGAGGACAATTATATTTTCACCATTTTCGTATTTTCGACGATAAAATTGTTTGGCCTCACTCATCCGCCAGATAAAGGCATCGTGACATGAACCAGGGTGACAAGCATCCACTGCTCTTATCCGCATTTCGTAATCACAAACCTAAACAAATATGTTAAAAAATTAACGAATTATATTCATGCATATACACTTACGATCATGGCGTTGATACTAAAGTACCCTTTACGATTATAAAAAAGGGATTCGTCTGATGATGGTCTAAGTATCCTGACATGGGTGCCATCAACGCACCCAATTACGTTGGGTATACCAAATTTTTCCAAAAAATGTAATTTTGACGCCCTTGTTTGAGTTTCTGTCATCTTTAGTGTTCCAATGACCTTCCACATGATCTTTGACATAGTGCTTCGGCCTATACTTATATTTAAGTCATTGGCCACAACACCTTGGTAAGCACCAACCGCCAAAAATCGTAGTGTTGCGGCTAATTGAATTATTTCTGGTATTGTACATTTGCTCATTTGAGGCGAAATTTTATCCAATATCATGACAAAGGCAGTTTTGTTCACCCGGAAAAATGCTATGAATCTTAAAAAAAGCTTATTGGCATTATTGTTTAAAAAAATAATGTAACACTTACGCAGTGTCTGGTATTGACAATAGATCTGAAGCATCTCTTAAATTGCGTCGTCTTATATTTTCATTTTGTATTTTTCTTCGCTTTAATTCTAAAAAACTCAATATAAAAGCAGACGGCATTTTAAATCTTTACAAATGAATTATTATGAAGCAATAGTTTTGACAAGAAAATCAGATGTTTTTATATTTTGCCACTTCGAAAACTAATTTCGAATATTCGAAGTTTATACGATTTGAGAACTCCAAATTTCAATTTCGTGTGATTTTACAAAATCGTTCTAATTGCAAATAGTTCTGAAATTGGAACAGGGGTGTATATTTATTTTTCAACTAAACAAAATTTGTCACACATTCGTTTATTATTAGCTTTAATAAATTTAGCTTTATGTCGCGTGATTAATATCTCTTTAAATACTCATTAACTAAGCTAATGCTTTTTAGCCTTCTTTACTGCTTTTTCCAATGGTTGCTTGCAGATATAAAATAGAAAAAACATAAAATAGAACTAAAATAGTCATCTACTGTATCTAGAAAAATAGAAGAATCTGCGAATTGAACATTTATATTTTAAAGCGATTTTTATACCTTTCACCATGAGTGGCAATGTTATATATAAGTTTGTCATTACGTTTGTAATTTCTAAATTTTTCATTTGCGACCCTACAAAGTATACATATATTCTGGATCGTTATAGATAGCGAAGTCGATATAGCCATGTCCGTCTGTATGTTGAAATCAACTTTCCGCAGCCCCCAAATAACTTACATACATGATTCATACATCAATATATCGGGAATTCTTCCGGCTCGGTTGCTGTTTAAAATCGACACAATCGGCCCACAAATGGCTGAGATATAAGGAAAAATCCCGGACAACCTCGATTTATTTCCTATTTTTGATCTGTATCTGGACTAAGTCATTAATATAGACAATATGGATATCTAGTGATAGATATTTCAAAGTCAATTGGAACAATGTATATAAGGCTATAGTAAATTGGACCTACAATGGGCCAAAATCGGGAAAAATATTTTTTAACCCAAATTTTTCTCGCCAAAAAAATTTTTTGTCATACATTTTTTTCAGTAATAAAAAAATTTTAAATTAAAAAAAAAACTTTTAGTTTTTAATTTAAAAAACTTTTTAAAAAAAATTAAAAAAATCGAAATAAATTTGTGTTTTAAATTTTATTTTAAAGTATAATTTGTAGCTCTCGTACTTGTTTTAACTAAAGTTGATAGTTGTCACGTTAAAATATTTGCATGCTTTTAGAACCTTTAGTATAGACATATTTCCTCATCACCCTTGTAATAAGGATCAAGATCAAGTAAAGACTTCTTATTTATTATTTACTTATTGGTGCGACATACTTTTCATATTGTGCTTTAATAACTTTTAATTGAACTCTTCTTTAGGATAATTTTTATTTTCCTCACATAACTTTTTCTGCCCTATCTGTTATTTGTCTCATTTTTCTTTCAGCTGCTTTGTCAAATTCAATAGTTGTTTAATCGCAATAATAGCATTTAAATGCATAAATTAAAATTGTTCCAAAGAACCGCATTTAAACCTTCTTTCGACACACATTTTATCCATTTATGTTAATTAAAAAAACATTAGATTTTGAAAAATTTTACACTAACGATAGCGAACGAGACACAGTTTGAAAATTAAAATAAAACGTTTAGTATGATTATTATGAGCAGTAATTATTGTTTTCGTTAAATCGTGTTAATTTTAATTTGAATTAAAATCAGCTACTTGATTAGAACAATCGCGGAGTACTACAATAATAAAAAACGATGATTTACATACAAGAACGCGACATTAAATCATGTCTAAATCAAATGATACATTTTCCGTTATTTGAGCTTTGTTTCTTTAATTTGTTGTTGATAGTCAAATTTCATAGGGTGTGTGCAATCATGTTATGATACAAATAAATTACCAAAAATGATCTAAGGAATTTCAGCATTTTCACAGTATCGCAATCATGTTCTAGAAAACTGTCGGTGGGCTGGATGTATTAACTTCTTTTATTCATTCATTCATTGGTTTGGATTTTTATCTTATAGTCTTACTGGACTATTCGGTGTTTCTTTATTTCTTGAAATTTAAAAACACTTTTAAATCTGTGCTAAATTTATAAATAAAAACTATATTCATATACATACATATACATATACACATATGTGTTTGTAAATACACATACATATAAAATAAATAAAAAAAGGAACCACATCACCAGGAAATCCATATGATTTCACACTGTCTAGACTAGTTTTCAAACATCATATAAATACATCTACACATACGTTAAAATGATACAAACTCATACATATGTAAGAGTTTATATATATAGCTGAGTGCGTGTGTGTGTGTGTTATAAATTTTTTCTACAGATGCGTAGACAAAGGAAATGAAAAGAAAACAAAGGATCGTAATTTTAGCTTTCGTTAAGTTTTTATGTTTATTTTTTTTTTGTTTTTGAACTATTATTAACAGAAATATTTGCAATGATTACTAAACAACGATTTATTTTTAACTTGTTTGCAGATTTTAGTTGTTATATAACATGGGGACAAATTAAAACTTTCCAAAAATTTATGGCAATAGAACAGACACGTGCTTAAGCCAGTTTTTTTTCGCAAATGAAACTGGTCAAGTGATGATAGCCATAAACAAATATTGTTTTACTACAATCATATATATGATTGCTACAATCATGTGAATGGCAAACTTAAACATACTATGATTACTGTAATCAACTTGTAAAAATGTTGAAATTGTTATGGTTAACAAGTCCAACTATATCTTTTCGATGGCTGTGATCATATAATTATATTTAATTCAAATCTTGGTCACCCAGGTTTTTAGGGCCTTCGGATATTTTATTCTCGATTTCTGTAGCTAAATACATACAAAAGGGTTGCAAATAAACTTATTGGAAATTACAAACGGCTGGAAAACCTTATCACCCTTTTAAAGAGTTTAATCCCACCATAAGCCCCTCTTAAAAACAAACATGACAGCCCATTGCAAAACAATTTAAGCAACGCTTAAAATACTTTTATGATTTTACTATAAGTGGCTGCAATTGTTTCCCCCCCTTTATCAACAATGTGGTCAATTTGGATGGCAATAGTGTTTTTTTCCTGTTTTTTCATGAGGATTATATAGTTTTTTTTCTATATTATTTTGTTTGAACTTAAAATCCATTTCCGTTTTTATAACAAAACAGTCATACACACACACACTCACACACACTGACATTATAAACGCACAAACACAAATAAACAGTAAACCAACACATTGAATAATTGTCAGCTGTCGACACAAAATGTTGTTGCATTTAAAATATATAAATAAATAATATTTAAGGTTTTAAATCTAGAGAAAAAACTTGAGTTTATTTAAATAAACGGAAAATGTTTTAAATCTATGAATAAAAAACCATGTGTTTAAGTGGTTAGTGGGAAATTTACAGGACATTTTTGGTCTGCATATAAAAATCTTGATTACATCCTATTTACTTCAGTGTTTCAATTCAAGAATATTTAAAAATTCAAGTTTTTTGTTAGTTGTTTAAAAAATAACTAATTTTTAATATTATAGTTGGAATTTTTCACTTTGAAGAAAAGTTTCCAAAAAAAAAAAAACCGAAGAATTTCAAAACCGCGGTTTCGGTTTTAAAAAATTGAAAACCGATCGGTTTCGGTTCGGTTTTGTGATAATTTATTAAATATTAAGTGTTATAGAAACAAAATCAGTGAATTATATAGGAAATGTTATACAAAATTAAAATTCTAACTTGACGGGTGCTCAAGAGGATAAAGGAAAATTGGTACTTTTTCTTTCAATGGTACCTTTTTAATATTTTAAATTAGTTAGCTTTTATACATTAAAAATGGCTGATATGCTTTTCAGTAAAGAAATTATCGAGAATAGGGTGCTTAATGGTATTATGATACCAAAAATGGAGAACTAAACCAAACTAAGGAGTATTTTTTCGTTCTTCAAAATGAATTTTCTATAATATTGAACTTAGAATCAGGAAATTACTTTGAAATTTAAAACATGACAGCGGCTTAAGTGTGGAAAATTGTTACTTTTCCTTCTAATGGTACTTTTTATTATATTAAATTATTTTACAGAAAATAAAGAAAGAATCAAGGATAGAAGACATAATGATGTTAAGGTAACAAAAACTATTATTGAAATTTCTATAATAATGAACTTATAAGCAGGAAATTAAACACACATGATCTTGACTGAGTTAGAATATAAAAAAGAGACTTGCAGGTACTTTTTCCAACAAATAGTACTTTTTGAATATTTTATAACGATGGACCTAGAACGCGAATTCAAAATGGATAATTAATGTTACTATTTCTTTATTGTAAATATGGAATTATGAAATTAGACATTCATGATGCTGAGTAGGAATACAAAATGTGGCTCTTTATGGTACTGTTTTTATTCTAATAATACGTCTAGAATGAGCTACAATTCACATTACAATGAATCAATAAACATGGAACTAGAGACATGTTTTCCTGAATTAGTATTAATTTACAAAGATAGACTTAATACTTAGTACTATTTCTTTCTTCAAATTTGGGTGGGAAAGCGCACCGGGTCAGCTAGTACTAGATAAAATAACTAAGTCTTTATTACGAAAAGTATGCATTCTTTTTTTAAATTAAATAAATAAACCGTCAATTGAAGTTTAACCATAGCGGGAAGGGTTTATTGCGTTTGTTCAGCCACCTTAAAGAATACCGATCGACTCAGAAAGTGAAATGATTAAACGATGTCCGTCCGTCCGTCCGTCTGGCTGGCTGCTAAAGTATAGGGTGCAATTTTGAAAATATTTCGATAAAATTTGGTGATTGGTCCATAATTGGTCATAGCTACCATATAAGGTCCACTTCGAAAATCACTCACGAATATAAATTATTGAAATTTTAAAAGAAAAAGGTTTTTGCTTATTAACTTAGAGTAGGGAAAGTATGGTCAAGCCCGACCATACTTTCGTACTTGCTTATACCCTTCACCTTCGTGAGAAGGTCGAATTATGTCCTGTTGAAATCAATTTTCTGAAGACCCCAGATATCTTCTCGATCCAAATCTTCAATAATTCTGTCAGACATGCTTTTGAGAAGTTTCCTATTTAAAATCAGCAAAATCCGTTATAAATAACGGAGATATGAGCAAAAATCCGAGACAACCTCTATTTTTGATATATATCTGGATTACTAAGTCATTAATATAGACAATATAAATATCTAATGATAGATATTTCAAAGTCCATTGCAACGATGTATATAAAACTATAGTAAGCTGGACATACAATGGGTCAAAATCGTGAAAAATATTTTTTAACCCGAATTTTTTTTCACAAAAAACATTTTTTTGTCATAAATTTTTTTCACTAATAAATTTAAAAAAATTAATTTTTTAGTTAAAAAAGTTTTTTTTAAAAAATTGGAAAAACCAAATCCGAAAATTTTTTTTTTTTTTAAAATTGGACGGAGATTTAAAGTGGCATATTTTTGAATATAATTAAGATATTGTCTTGAATTTTTTTTGTAAGACCAAAAATAACTTGTCTAAACAAGAAAAATTGTTCGGAATAAATGTGGATCAAATTCTTTCTAATATTTGCAATCCTATTCAAATTTTGATACAAATTTTAGTTTTAGAAACTCAGTTAATATATAATATGCAATAAAATCTTTATTTATTGACAAAACTTAATGAAATTTTCAAAGTTTTTTAAACTTGTCATTCTAAATAAAAAAGTGTAAAAAGACATGCCAAAAGGTTAAGGGCATCCCGCAATTCCTTAAAATTGGAGCGAAAATCCCAAAAATGTTATTTTTTACTGGAAAAATACTTTGGGAATAAATACGGATCACATCAAGGTTTCCATAGCTGCTTTCCGTTTTCTGATCCCAGCTTTGGGATTTTAGAACATGTGGTCCAAATTTGTAAATTTTGATAAAAAATAGGTCAAATTCCGAAGGGCCGACATATTCAAAAAACAAGACATGTCAAAATGTTCTCCGTAAAGATACCTTACGGAAACACATAAAATTGTTATATGTTCTTAAATAAAGTTTTTTTTTTTAATAAAAAAAGTTAAGTCACCTTTTCGTCCAAAAAACTGCGAAAATTTACTATTTTTTGAATGTTTAAATTGAAAATCGTTTATTTTTGGATGCATAATAGATATTGCCCTGAAATCTTTTGTATGTTATTGGTAATTTAGTTGTATATCTAACATAAGAAATTCGAGTCCATTCGGTCGAAAAGCAAAGCCCAATATTTTAAAAGTTCAATTTTGAAATGCCTATAACTCGGTAATTATAAGAGATAAATAGCACACGCAAGCGCTTTCCAAAAATATACAAATTATTGAAATCGGATGGGAAACAGAAAAATGGCACGTGTTTAAAAATTTTACATGTCAAAGGTACCCTTATTTGAGCCCCCATAGCGCCGCCCCTGGAGCATTTGTAGGGTCCATTTTAATAACTTAAATAACGAATGCTCCTTGGCTACGCCCACGTCAAATTTTATACCGATCGGAACAGCCGTTTAGAAATACCAGATTTATTTCCAAAAAGTTTTGATTCTGCCCCACTGTGCCGGTCTACACGCAGTCAACTTGAGTTTCTTGACGTGTTTCCACAAAATGGACGACCTTAAACATGCATTAAGTTCATCGACTGGCGTTGACCGTGGAATCATTGGTAATGTTTGCCGAAAATCACCTGCCAACAGAATCATCGCACCACCAATCCATCTTTGATTCGTTCGTTAATCTTGCAACGGTTTGTCTAATGCTTCCAAAGACTTTCTATGCTCCATTGTACACTCGTTCTTGGAAATGTAACATGATGGATTTTCATTAATTTGCATATTCAATTGCAACTTTAGTGCTTAATGTGCAGTTCGACCGCCTCCCAACAACATAGCTGCAATTCCTGATGAAGCAAGTGCAATATCTTTCTGCTTGTGTATCGTTGCCAAAATCACACGTGGCATCTTTGTATTTGCTTCACAAATCAGTTGGGAAGGATGTTGAGATAATTATCGTAAACAAGGAGCATTTGACAAAAGCACAGCATCTCCGAGTGTGTATTCCCAATGAGTGTCAGTCTCTAGCAATCACAAGCGTTGATACGCTTCTCTATACGTGTCACACAATTCACCATTTATAGTTCGCAAATCTTGAAATAATGATGCATTCTCTTCAGTAAAGAACACTCTTTGACCATTTTCCAGCTGTACGGCTAAATGAACAAAAGTTGGATATCTTTCATGAATGGCAAATGAAGAAATGCGCCAAATTGCTTCGTTACTGCTAAAATAGCGGCCCATTTGAAATTGTGTGACTTCATCGTTCGAATTCTCCACACTAACTTCAATCACAGCCATGCCATTGCCTTTGGTCACATATTTGCAGATGTGTTTGATAAGGAAAATTTTTCTTTCTGTAAAAAACTTTTGTGGATTATTGCGAACATTAAAAAAAAAAAAAATTTCCAAATCGGTCCAGCCGTTCTCAACTGATGCAATTACCAACGAACGACATTTGATTTTTATACCCTTCACCTTCGTGAGAAGGGTATATATAAATTTGTCATTCCGTTTGTAATTTCCACAATATAATTTTCCGACCCTATAAAGTATATATATTCTGGATCCTTATAGATAGCGGAGTCGATTTAGCCATGTCCGTCTGTCTGTCTGTCTGTCTGTCTGTCTGTCTGTCTGTCTGTCTGTCTGTCTGTCTGTCTGTCTGTCTGTCTGTCTGTCTGTCTGTCTGTCTGTCTGTCTGTCTGTCTGTCTGTCTGTCTGTCTGTCTGTCTGTCTGTCTGTCTGTCTGTCTGTCTGTCTGTCTGTCTGTCCGTCTGTCTGTCTGTCTGTTGAAATGAATTTTCTGAAGACCCCAGATATCTTCGGGATCCAAATCTTGAATAATTCTGTCAGACATGCTTTCGAGAAGTTTGCTATTTAAAATCAGCAAAATCGGTCCACAAATGGCTGAGATATAAGGAAAAAACCAGGACAACCTCGATTTTTTACCTATTTTTTTTACTAAGTCATTAATATAGACAATATGGATATCAAATGATAGATATTTCAAAGACCTTTGCAACGACGTATATAAGACCATAGTAAGTTGGACCTACAATGGGTCAAAATCGGGAAAAAATTTTGAAACCGAATTTTTTTCACCAAAAGTTTTTTTGGCTAAATATTAAAAAAAAAAATTTTAAAATTTAAAAAAAAATTTTTTAAATTTAAAAAAATAAAAAAAATTAAAAAAAAAAATCGAAAAAAATTTTTTTTTTTCAAAAAATTAAAAAAAAACAACTGGAAAAAAAATAAATTTTTTTTACCTAAAAATATTTAAAATTTTTATTTTGAAGTATAGTTTGGTGAAGGGTATATAAGATTCGGCCCAGCCGAATATATCTCTCTTACTTGTTATTTATATAGAAATAGTTTGAAAATAATCAGAAATTCAGGTTATAGGTTTGTTCAGGATGCACTAAGTAAGGTGAAATCAACAACACAGCTGATTTTTATTTATCTATTTTAAAAATGCTTGGGTTTTGTCAAACTGAATTTATTTTGAAAAAATAATTAATTTTATTTTCAAAGAAAAAAATCTTAAATCAGAAAACATGAATGAAAATGTGAATAAAAAGTCTGTCTGTCTGTCTGTCTGTCTGTCTGTCTGTCTGTCTGTCTGTCTGTCTGTCTGTCTGTCTGTCTGTCTGTCTGTCTGTCTGTCTGTCTGTCTGTCTGTCTGTCTGTCTGTCTGTCTGTCTGTCTGTCTGTCTGTCTGTCTGTCTGTCTGTCTGTCTGTCTGTCTGTCTGTCTGTCTGTCTGTCTGTCTGTCTGTCTGTCTGTCTGTCTGTCTGTCTGTCTGTCTGTCTGTCTGTCTGTCTGTCTGTCTGTCTGTCTGTCTGTCTGTCTGTCTGTCTGTCTGTCTGTCTGTCTGTCTGTCTGTCTGTCTGTCTGTCTGTCTGTCTGTCTGTCTGTCTGTCTGTCTGTCTGTCTGTCTGTCTGTCTGTCTGTCTGTCTGTCTGTCTGTCTGTCTGTCTGTCTGTCTGTCTGTCTGTCTGTCTGTCTGTCTGTCTGTCTGTCTGTCTGTCTGTCTGTCTGTCTGTCTGTCTGTCTGTCTGTCTGTCTGTCTGTCTGTCTGTCTGTCTGTCTGTCTGTCTGTCTGTCTGTCTGTCTGTCTGTCTGTCTGTCTGTCTGTCTGTCTGTCTGTCTGTCTGTCTGTCTGTCTGTCTGTCTGTCTGTCTGTCTGTCTGTCTGTCTGTCTGTCTGTCTGTCTGTCTGTCTGTCTGTCTGTCTGTCTGTCTGTCTGTCTGTCTGTCTGTCTGTCTGTCTGTCTGTCTGTCTGTCTGTCTGTCTGTCTGTCTGTCTGTCTGTCTGTATGTCTGTCTGTCTGTCTGTCTGTCTGTCTGTCTGTCTGTCTGTCTGTCTGTCTGTCCGTCTGTCTGTCTGTTGAAATCAATTTTCTGAAGACCCCAGATATCTTCGGGATCCAAATCTTGAATAATTCTGTCAGACATGCTTTCGAGAAGTTTGCTATTTAAAATCAGCAAAATCGGTCCACAAATGGCTGAGATATAAGGAAAAAACCAGGACAACATCGATTTTTTACCTATTTTTTTTACTAAGTCATTAATATAGACAATATGGATATCAAATGATAGATATTTCAAAGACCTTTGCAACGACGTATATAAGACCATAGTAAGTTGGACCTACAATGGGTCAAAATCGGGAAAAAATTTTGAAACCGAATTTTTTTCACCAAAAGTTTTTTTGGCTAAATATTAAAAAAAAAATTTTAAAATTTAAAAAAAAATTTAAAAAAAATTAAAAAAAAAAAATCGAAAAAAAATTTTTTTTTCAAAAAATTAAAAAAAAAAACAACTGGAAAAAAAATAAATTTTGTTTACCTAAAAATATTTAAAATTTTTATTTTGAAGTATAGTTTGGTGAAGGGTATATAAGATTCGGCCCAGCCGAATATATCTCTCTTACTTGTTATTTATATAGAAATAGTTTGAAAATAATCAGAAATTCAGGTTATAGGTTTGTTCAGGATGCACTAAGTAAGGTGAAATCAACAACACGGCTGATTTTTATTTATCTATTTTAAAAATGCTTGGGTTTTGTCAAACTGAATTTATTTTGAAAAAATAATTAATTTTATTTTCAAAGAAAAAAAATCTTAAATCAGAAAACATGAATGAAAATGTGAATAAAAATATTTCCTGTAATGAAATTTGGATAAAGCACTATTAAACCGTTGTTCTTTTTCAAATATAATTTAAATTTAACGGCCGTTTATTAGTTAATATGCAAAAATAACAAAAGTTTTGTGTTTACATTGGTAACGGTTTTGTCAAAGATTATTTACAAAACCTATGCACTTGTGAGCAAGAAATATTGTGTTTGTTGTCGAAACGCTCTCACCTTACTTATTACATCATGGGTTTTTTTTATTAAAGAATAAGATTTTTTTAATACTTGGTGGAGCTTAATTAATACCGATGTTGATTAAAATTACTAGTTTCCCCTGTTGGGACTTCTTCTTTAAAGTGGGAATACATGTTATATATATTACTACTAGCTGAACCCGGTCTGCTTTGGTGGCCCTTAGAAAACATTTGTTTTATATTGCATCTCGATCTTGATTTAAATATACAGTGTCGGACAAACCAATGCACGGACTCCCCCGAGGTGGTCATATAACAAAACAGATATCTATAAGTACAGTGCTATGCTATTTCAAATTAAATAGTCAAGGTTGTGGTTTATTAATCAAAGGCAAGACGAAACGGGAAATCATCGGAATCAGTACGTCTTCGTCTTTGAATCTGCCAAGGTTGTGGTTTATTAATCAAAGGCAAGACGAAACGGGAAATCATCGGAATCAGTACGTCTTCGTCTTTGAATCTGCCACCGATGATTGTTGCCTCAATTAAATTCGGTGAGCAATTTTTAAGGCCAATCTTGTTCCGTTGTATAGTTTTGACGTGCTTAAGTTGCGGAGAAACATTACCGGTGATCCAACCTTCAATGTTAAAACATGTGATGGCATTCCGGCTGGTTCCAATGAATTCTGATATTCAGTAGCATAATTGACTGCTTGTTCTTCGTTCATTACTGTGTCAATCGATTTGTATTTCATTGTTTCGCGAGGTAGTTTTCATTGAATTTGCTCATTGAGCTTGTTGCAGGTTCCCACAGCCAATACGAATTTTTGTAGTTGGTTGTAAGACTTGGGAATACATTGTCGAGAACGGCTTGAATATTCATTTCCATTTGGCAGAAGTTCGCCGGGAACGAAATCTCATTTGTGGCGGGATCAATTGGAATTTTTCCATTTCTGATGTCCAATAATTATTTTGAGAATGTTTCGGCAGGAGAGTCTTGCAGCAAATGTACACGCATGTTTGTCGCGTTCGGCTTCTGTAGTTTCATTTCCAGTGATATAAATCATTATTGAGAAGCGTGAACAATGATCCAATTCTGCGGTACATTTGGCCTTGAACTTTAAAGTTGGGGATGAAGCCGACATTTGAAAGCACGAGTTGCACTTTCGGATATTTTCGCCGGAAATGCAACTTAGAAGCGGCTCGATAGTTGGTGGCTGAACTACTTAACCGTTCGAACAGCACATTCCCATGGATTTCGTAGGGAACTTAAAAATGCTGGTAATGTTAACAAAGTTTGTTCATTTTGTCAATCGTTACGTCATCATACCTATTGTAATGAAATGCCGCCAACTTTAAATCTATTCTTTCATTTGATCGAGCCATACGGGAGCAATTAGCTTCTAGTTTTTCCATATGCTGTTGGGGTGTCTCTGCAGCTCTCTGTGAAGATGTATTGCGACGCATTTGCTGAAGCCATGATTCTCGTTATCTTTCCGACGCAGATGCCCAAAAAACATTTTTTTTTGTCGACAGCTTTTTTTTGTTGAGAATAAAAATTTGTTGGACAAATTAATTTTTTTGACGAATTTATTTTGACAGGAGTCAACTGACAGATGCCTGTTGACAGGAGCAGTGCTGCCCTTTCAGTTAAGAGCCGGAAATTCAAAAAGTCTCAGTCTTGTATCTTAGTAATAAACTTAATTTCTCAGTTCTATTAGTTTTGTTAAGTTATAAAACCTGGAAGCATATAATTTTTCAAGTTAACATACATATTTTATCGGAGATTCATGCAAATTTAAGGAGGTTCATAAATATTCAAATTGTCCTAAAAATATTAAACCTTCATTGGCAGAAAGTGTATTTAATAATTTTACCAAATAAGAATTCCTTCCACATTTTACAATTTCCTACCAATTATTGTAATTTTATTTGCATGTAAAACTTGTATAAAGTTAGCAAATATTTTTAAATACATATTTATTTGCACATTTATTTGCTTTAATAAATACTTTTGTTTCTTGGCAGCAACATATTTTTTTTTCTCTTTGTTTTTTGAATAAAAATATTTTTTTTTTTTTTACACAGCTTTTGTTTTACTCTCTCTCCCTCTCTCTCTAAGACATTCATCATCTTTATAATCATTCTTATATTTATATGAAGTAATAAAGCAGAAAAACAAAAGATTTTTCATTAATTCTTAAGAGCTTCAACGGACCCTCAAATAAAAGTCTTCATTTCGAAACTTTTTTTTTTAGATTCGTATTCTTATTGTTTTCGAATTTCTTTTTCAGCCAGCTCAGCGCGCACACAGTTAAAACAAAAGCAACTTGGGCAGGATGAGGATGAGGATGGAGATGATGATGATGATGATGATGTGAGGAAGTTGTATTTCGACGAACAACAGGAAAACAATTTCTGAAAATAATGAAACGTGAAAACCACCAACAGCAACAGCTCCAGTTACAGTAATACCAGCCAGAGTAAAAACCAAACAACAAAAAAAGAATGAACAGAAAATGTTATGAATAAGGAGCGAGGGAAATGAAGAACTCAAGCAGTTTCAGCAGCAACAACAACAACAACAGATGCCTTATTAAAATCAAACAAGCAAATACTTCATTTGAAAACAATACAAAATATTTGTGTACTTGCACATACCAACCAAACTACCTGCTGCTTCCAAGCTTCCATGAAGGTAAGTTGCAATAGATATTTAAACATTCATTCACTCACTCACTCACTCACTTATTTATTTAGACATCGTCTGTCTATACGTGTGTTTATATCTACAGCTAGCTATAAATACCTTCAAGTTTTCATTAAAAAATTGTTTAGTTAAATATGTAAAAGAAAAAATATGAAAAACTTGGCAAAAAAAAAAAGAAAAGTTTATCAGGAATCCTTCAATAAGTATTTAAAAACTTGAACATTTATAAAGTTTTCTTTTCAATTTCTTTGCAAGTTGCTAGAAAATTTTTTACTTTAAATTAAAATTTATAAATCTTTTGAAGGCTAGCAAGTTTTTTTTTTTTATGAAAAACTAAAATTCAGAATTCCTAAATATTTTTGAAAAATCTCCCCAGAAGAGATTTTTAGTTTGAAGTTAGGAATTTATATTTCAGCAAGAAACCTTATTTTTTAGAAATAATTATAAACAAAAACAAAGATTAATAAAAATATTATTTTTAACATTAATTCCCACAAAAAAATTACAACTGGGGATATACATATTTTTAACACACAAGGCTGTATTTAAAAAAAGTATTTTTTTTTTTTTTATTAAACAAACTTAAAATTCCTAAATAATTTTGAAAAATTTCCTCTGAAGAGATTTTTTGCTTGAATTTAGGAATTCATATTTCAGCAAGAAAACAATAATTTTGGTTGAAATAATTAGTTCATTAAGGGAAAAAATACAAAATAATATACCATGAATTATCACTTTAAAGGAAAACAAGTAACAGATCATGTTTTTTCCAAGATTTTTTCTAATTTTTAAAAAAAATTTTTGGTAAAAAAAAAAATTCGGGTTAAAAAATATTTTATAAAAATCTGGAATATATATACTTTGAAGGGTCGCAAATGAAAAATGTAGAAATTACAAACGGAATGAGATCTTACATATGCCCTTCTATATGGTGAAGGACATAATAATTCCAACTGGGGAAACTCGTAAATTTTACCAACTGACCTAAACGGGCTGCGTTCCTACCGGATGTGTTGGGAGCTCTTTTGAAAGTGCTTTCTATTTTTTTGGCTTTAGAAACATTCCTTCTACCTGTACGAGGTTTTATATCGACGCACAGTGGGGTCAAATGCACTTTTTTTTACGGATTTATTAATATCTTCTCAACAACAATTGCGACGCTCGCAAAATTTTACGTGGGTAGCTCCTAGACCAATCCACATATTGTAACAAAATTTTAGGGATATAGGGGGGGGGGAAGTCAAATACCCACCATATACAATAATTATTAACAGTGCTATATCTATAGAACCATCATAAGTATGCACACTAAATTTGCTGTGGGTAACTCTAAAAACAAAATACATGTTAAAATCGGAAGGGTATAAGAGGGTGGAATCGGGTTACCCCCATTGAAACGAATTATTAAGTCTCCTATATCTATAGAACCACATAAGTAAGAAACACTAAATTTATGCATGTTATTGGTAAAAAAAACTACCATATTGTTTTAAGATGATATCATTATATTAACTAGTAATAGGAGGGTGAATAATAGAGATCTTCCCAACACCAGCCACCAAAAGACTTTGGATACGAATTATTTTAGAACTGATTTTCCATGATTTTTTTAACTCATATAGAAATAAATAACATATTTTCTTTGTATTTAATGTGTTTTTTACAAAAATAACGGGTTTTAGTTCAAAAACTTAAAAATAAAAATATGCTAAAGAACTTAATTATTATTCATAATCAACATCAGATGTGGACGTGCGTGATAAGTGACTCATGATATAAAATTTTAAAATTCTCGCGATCGCGCTCACTAACATGATTTTTATACCCTACACCACCATAGTGGGGAGGGTATATTGGATTTGTGCAGATGTTTGTAACGCCGAAAAATATTAGTCTAACACCCACCTTAAAGTATACCGATCGACTCAGAATCACTTTCTGAGTCGATTAAACGATGTCCGTCCGTCCGTCCGTCTGGCTGGCTGGTTGTCCATGTAAAGCTTGTGCGCAGAGTACAGGTCGCAATCTTGAAGATATTTCGATAAAATTTGGTACATATCATTTTTTCTGCCCAAGGACCAAGCCTATTGAAACTGGCTGAAATCGGTTCATTATTTCACCTAGCCCCCATACAAATATCCTCCCGAAATTGGACTTTATTGGTCATAAATGTTCAATTTATATAGGTACCTACACAAGTTTTTCTCCAAATAAGTTTTATATATACGAAATTCATGTCACCAAATTTTATGATGATCGGTCCATAATTAGTCATAGCTCCCATATAAGGCCTGCTTCCGATAATCACTTTAACGAGCATAAATCTCTTAAAAATGTTGGTATAGACATAAAATGCAACATAAATAACTTTCATATAGACATTAATCACACTACTTAATTTCGTGGTGATCGGTCCATAATTGGTCATAGCTCCCATATAAGGCCCACTTCCGAAAATCGTTCACGAATATAAATTATTGAAATTTTGAAAGAAAAAGGTTTTTGCACATTTACTTAGTGTAGGGTATTATATGGTCGGGCTTGACCGACCATACTTTCTTACTTGTTTAATTTGGGAATTAATCCACAAAATTAGTATATTTGGCCCCTCTGTGCGACGGACAAGTTCTCCCGGTACTGTTTAATAAGAATGAAAAAAGTATGATAGAAGACCTTTGATTGTTTGGCCAACTTTTTGTAGGACCAAGTTGGGTTTTGTTGAAAATATTTAATAATTTTCGAACGCGCTTTTTGGTCACTCATTTTAATCAGATTAACAACAAATTAATATAATTGACATTAAACATAATAACTGACATGCTTTACAAAGGTAAATTGAACAAAAAAAAAAAAAACAATCAAATAGTACTTGGGTTAAAATTCATTCTAAGTAGTTTATTGCAACATGTGGTCGAGCGTTGTCATAATGTAATATTACAGTTTCATTCGGTACAGGTTCCCTTTGATGGTCTTGTCAGATTTCAGCAGCTCAAAATAGAATAGGACCTTTTTGCTTCCACCAAATACAGAGCATTACCTTAGCTTCATGGATATTTGGCTTTGGTGTTGATTCGACTGGTTACCGGGTTTCACATACGATCCCTTAAGCTTCGAGTTATTATTATAATGGATACATTTTTCATCGCAAGTAATGATACGGTGCAAAAATGTTTTTCTTTTAGAGTGTTCAAGGATCATCAATTTTGAATGAATCCTGCTGCTTGCAAAAATTATGAAATTGCTGCTTGAGTAGCTCCCAATGATTTTGCAAGCTCTTGTTGAGTTTTACAGCAGTCTTCTAACTTGTTTGTCCAGCCTGGACGATATTTGTCTTCCACGTTAAAATCACCACTTCTGAACTGCACAAACCATCTCTCGCACGTTGAAACCGATGGAACACACTCACCATAAGCTTTGGTGAGCAATCGGTGTGCTTCAGCGGCACTTTTTTCAAATTAAAGAAGTAAAGCAAAACTTTCCGCATATGACGATTTGTTGATACAAAATTCCACATTTTCGAAGTAAAAAAAAACTTTGTTGTTTACACTAAAATGACAGATACGTAACCTATAAAATGGCATATAGATTATTAAAAACAAAAACCGCGTTCAAAAGGTACGTCATTTATTATAAACCCCGAATTTTTAAATCATACACCCAATAGAGAAAAGAGTGAATTAAAATAAAGAACCCCTCAATTTTAACCTACATCTGCGTTAATAATGCTGCAATATGAAAAATATATATTTTTTGAATAAACCAACTTTAAATTTTAATTCTTAAATATTTTTGAAAAATCTCTCTAAAAGAGATTTTCCATTTGAATTTAGGAATTCATATTTCTGCAAGAAATAAAGAATTGTTGAATAAATAATGCACTGAAAAAAAAAATATTATTTGTAACATGAATTCCTATCTGAAAATTAAAAAGAACCAAAAAAAAAAAATGTATTAGCGATTTTATACCAAATTTGTCTTACATAGAAACGGTGCCACCCCAATGTATATGCATCTGCTATTATTATAAGCTTCTGAAGATGACATTGTATAAAAAAAACAAAAGTTAAAGCCACTTGATGCAGTCTAAGCACTCCTACGCCTGTAAAACACTCGAATAAAAGTCAATAATCAAAGTTCAATTTCAATGGCATTCGTACATATGTTGTGTAGCAATGATAATGGGCAACATATTTACGCAAATAATTATTTAAAAAAAAGGAATCTCAAGGAAAAACAGAAGTCGCAGAAGCCCGATCATATAGTACCCTACACTGATTTGAATATCCAGAATTCTATAAATTTCCCACAAGAGAAATTTTATTTTTAGAAAATGTTTCTAAGTAATTGAAATCAAAAAATCATTTATTGTCCTATTCACAATCGATATCGTAGCGTTGTATCGTTGTATGTTATTAATACTTTCCAAATAAATTTTTTAAAAGAAAAACAAAACAATAAAAAAAATACGACATACAACACCGATTGTGAGTTGGACATATATGTTTTTCACAAATTTCCACAGCAATTTCAAGAATTTCCCAAATACCCAACTCAGATAAAAATTAATTTATTTTTATAATTCCTCAATTTTTTTCCAAAATTCTAAAAATCTACAACTACACAAATTTTAATTTTAGCTTAATTTCCTATTTTTAAGCAACTTTGAAGAGATTTCTTAGGTTGGTAAACAAATTCTTAAGAAAATTTCTAAAATTCCTTTAATGTCCAACTTGGGAAATTGTAGCTTTGACAAAATTTTTCGTTTTAAAATTGCAAAACTATTGTAATAGGTGTTGGTATCATTTCTGAGTGTTCTCATTTTTAATAAATTCCTAAAAAAATCAACAACTCGGCAAAATTTCCTTTTAACAGAATTTTCTATTTATAATCAAGATTCAAGAAAATTCTAAGATTTAAATGTTTTTTTAACAAATTCCAAGACAATTGTTTCTTTTCAAAATTTTTCATTTTAAGATTGCAACAAATAGATTTTGATAAAATTCATGAAATAAATTTTTTTTTTTTTATAAATTCCTAAACAAATTTCAAAAATGCCCAAAATATCTACAATTTCAAAAATTCTCCAATTTATATTTTTGTTAACAAAAGAGAGTTTCTATAAATTCCAACTTTCGATTTACAATTTAAAGACAATTTTAAAGAATTCCAAAAAATTTCTCGAAATAATTCCCCAAATTATTTCAAAAATTCCAAAAATATCCAACTCGGAATATTCTGTTAATGTTGGAATTTTGAATTTCTAAAGAAGAAAATTCTAAAATAAAAAAGTTTGAATACCAATAAGAGGTATTGCTCCATGAATATTGTTGTCAAACTCAACAAGAGCATGCAAAATCATTGGCAGCTACTCAATCAGCAATTTCAAAACGTTTGCGAGTCACAGGATTCATCCCAAATCTGTTACACCAAACTTTCTTTTAAAGGCAGTATGTATTTAATTTCAAAATTTACATTTGATATGTATGTATACACATTTTGCATGAAATATATGAAAAAACGTACAAATTTGTCAAAGGGGGCAAAGTTTGTGGAAATTCTGAGGAGTAAATAATTGGTGAAAACCTAAGGACTTGAAGATTGATATTTTAGTAAAAATAAATAATTTTATAAATTTTTGGGACGTCAATTACCTTAAAAACTAAGAAAATTATAATATGGTGATATTTCACGAAGAAAAATATAAAATTTGAATTAATGTAAAATTTTAAAGGTTAATGATATCATAACACAGTTTTGAGCTAATATAGAGTCAAATGTCCTTAAATCATTGGCATTATAATTTTTGACATTTTTAATTTTCAAATACCAAATCTCCTAAAACGGGGAAAATGTGTTCCAAAAACTGAGTTTTTTTAGAAAAGTGTCTACTGTAATGTTATTTACTGCGTGATAGTAAAATAACTTTGTAATTATTTAAGAAACATATAGGGTTTTACAAATATGTATGAAGTTACTTTGCTTTTTTAGAATTTTTTACTCAACCCGCATTTTTTTTTAAATTGACCAAGTTTGGATAGTTCTGGGGGGTGTTATGTTCGCTTAAGTAAGCCAGATTTTACTTTACACGCTTTTGCATTAAGTTATCTTTTCAGATCTTATAAAAATTGTATATAGTCCTGAAGAAAATTTTTTTCTACAAAAGAAAAAATATATGGTCTTTTTTGGGAAAAAATGGAAAAAAATACGGCCCTTTTTACATGTCCTAAATTTGGATGCGTCTAACTTTTTATAGGGACGAGATAACTGTTAGAAAGTTTTTTTTATTTTATTTAGAATTTTATCGCCAACATATTTTAAAAATAAATTAGGACCCTCGCTAGGCCCGCAATATATAAAAAAACAAAAAAAGAACAATCAAAATTAAAGAATCAATAAACCTAAATATATATTTAACTAATGGAGATAATCTACACATGTAAGCATAGCTTTTGGGGATCTTTTCAAGGACTATTTATATTTTAAATTTCAGCTCATTCAAATCATAAATGGATTTTTGTCGATTTTTTTTTTTAAATTGAGACCTGAGGTGACCAACCTTGAAGGAGTACGCACTGGCCCCTATTAGAGCTAGGAAGCTGAACAAACGTAAATCAACTCAAAAACACCTCAGCTCCAATCTCTAGTAGTTCCCGAGATATCAAATTATTTAAAAAAAAAAAAGTTTCTAAACCACTGTGTGTTGGTTAACAAATTCCTAAGACAATATACAAAATTTCCAAAATTTACATCAAGGGAAATAGTCTCTCGTTTAAAAGTTACAAAATTAAAAGTTCTTGGTAAAATCCATGAAATTAATGATTTTTTTCAGAATTTCAAAAAGTCACATTTTTAAATAAGTTTCAAGAAAATTCTCAGGTTTAGTTGTTGGTAGTGTGGATTTTTAAGTAATAACTAAAACTAAAACAAGTAAGAGAGCTATATTCGGCTGTGCCGAATCTTATATACCCTTCACCAAATTATACTTTAAAATAAAAATTTTAAATATTTTTAGGTAAACAAAATTAATTTTTTTTTAAATTTAAAATTTTTTTTTAAAATTAAAATTTTTTTTTTCAAAATTTAAATTTTTTTTTTTTTTTTCAAAATTTTTTTTTTTATTTTTTTTTTTAAATTAAAATTTTTTTTTTGTTGAAATTTATTAGTGAAAAAAAATTTATGAAAAAATTTTATTTTTTGGCCAAAAAAAAAAATTCGGGTTAAAAAATATTTTTCCCGATTTTGACCCATTATAGGTCCAAATTATTATAGCCTTATATACATCGTTGCAATGGATTTTGAAATATCTATCATTAGATATCCATATTGTCTATATTAATGACATAGTAATCCAGATATAGATCAAAAATAGGCCTAAAATCGAGGTTGTCCCGGGTTTTTCCTTATATCCATTTTCTACATATCCGATTTTAAATAGCGACCGAGCCGGAAGAATTCTCGATATATTGATGTATCAGTTATGTTTGTGAGTTATTCGGGGGTTACGGAAAGTTGATTTCAACATACAGACGGACATGGCTATATCGACTTCGCTATCTATAACGATCGAGAATATATATACTTTGTGGGGTCGCAAATGAAGAATGTAGAAATTACAAACGGAATGACAAACTTATATATACCCTTGCCACTCATGGTGATGGGTATAAAAACAGAAAATACCCCAAAATAAGAATTTCTCGAGATGGGATATTTTAGGAATTTTTTAATAGTTTTTAGAAATTTATTAAAAAAGTTATTAAATTTAAGAATATTAACTGAAACATTCAGTTTTGTAACATTAAAACGGAAAACTTTGCAAAATATACAATAACCAGAGTTGGACATTTTGGGAATTCTGGGAATTCCAATTCCCGAATTGGAAATTAAGATACTTTTGAAATTTTCTTAATTTACAATTTTAAAATTATATATAATAATAAATTTTGGTATAATTACAGAATTTATTTATTCGTTAATAAACTCCTAAAACAATTTCAAAAATTTTTAAAATATCCAACTCGGAAATTTTTCATTTTGTTAGAATTTCCTATTTTTAAAAAAGTTTTAAGAAAATTCTCAAATTTAACAAAATTACAAACCCAAAGTCACCAAATCGATGTTTATTTTATGTTGCTTACATCCTTCCTGGGAAAATTATTTAAATGTTGTTGTTTGTTTTCTTTACCGATCTTGTTGTTGCTGTGACAATTTCATGTCTTTAAACTATGGAAAACTAATTTGTATGTTCTAAGGTTTTTACAGCCAAACCAAGTTAGCATTTAC
This sequence comes from Calliphora vomitoria, assembly GCA_942486065.2. NCBI lineage: Eukaryota > Metazoa > Arthropoda > Insecta > Diptera > Calliphoridae > Calliphora > Calliphora vomitoria. The sequence continues at coordinate 26,439,495 of OW818031.2, read as the reverse complement.
TATTTAACCAAGCAACCTCTAACATCCTCATTCTCATCTGAAATTACTAAATAAGTATTAACTACTTAATGCAAACACTCACTCGCAGGTACATACCTCAGCTACATTCGTATACTTACATATACATATAGTTGTACTAAAACAATTTAAGTCAGTGTCATAATATTAAATAGGAAACGTTATAAAATAAAATTCTATTTACTTTATGTCTTTGCAGCTCGTACTGACTGGTACATACATATTGTGGTAATTCTTTTACTATTTTTTTTGTGTGTGTTTAGTTATTTGCTCGTTTTTATTTTATTTTATTTTCCTTTATTTTCTTTTTATTTTATTTATTAAGCTATAGCATCTTTTGCTACCACTAACTACTAACTATGTTGCTGCATGACAGAATACGTGGCTTTATATGGGTGCCAGGGTGCTGATGTTGCTGGCATCGGATGTTGATTGTGTGTATTTACAAATTGAAGGATTTTTTTGTTGTGTGTTTGTTGTGGTGTTAAGGTTTGAAGAAGCTGTAAAAGGAAACGCACTTTTATACTTTCATGAAATGGTGGAGGGTCAGTTTTTAGTTAAGATTTTAAGTTATAGTTAAAGGAAGTTTAGCTGAACTAAATGTTGTCATTATATAAGGAGTACATTGAAGAAAAAGATACTGGTTTGTTTACACCTAGAACTGCTAAAAACCTTTTCTTAAAGTTTTTACATCCTCATGCAGAGCTTTCTCCGTTAAACGAACCTTTAGGTAAGAGTACTCCCACTTCAGGAATGATATGAATAACTAAAGTTATTTTCATGTCCACGGTCAAGAACGCTACATTTGGAACCATTTGAAGTGATGAAATAAATAGATCTTTTATGATTTTCAATGCTCCCAGGGTCTGCTAAAAACCAAATGCTGAAAATTTTAGCAAATTCGAATAACGTTATAGAGGTTGTACATTTTATTTAAAGTTTCGAATTTTGGGTTAAAGTAAAAAAATAAATAATGTTGAAAAAAAAAAAAATCCAATTAATTCTGTCAACCATCCGAGTCGACACCAAAGCAAATATCCATGCTAAAATCTGGGAACCTGTACCGAACGCGACTTATTCGTTTGAAGCGAGCATTGACCGAAAAACGCACAGTATATGCGGCCAGACATGAAACCGTAATATTCCTTCATGACAACTCTCGGCCACATGTAGCAATACTTGTTAAAAAGTATTTTGAATGAAGTATTTCCAAAGTTTTGCTTTACCGTTTTATAGTCCACACCGTGAACGGTCCGTCTACAATTTGTTTCGATCGAAACAGAACGCTCTCTCTCTGGGATACGCTTCTCTTCTAAACAGAGTGTCCGAAATTGGTTTGATTCGTTCTTGGCCTCAAAAGATGAGCAGTTATTTTGGCTCGGAATTTATATGTTGCCAGAAATATTGAAAAAGGTCATAGTTAACAATGGCCAATACTTTGAATAAATTATAAAAGCTAATAATTTGAAAAATTCTGCATTTTTAAGACTGGATTCTCATAAGATTTACCTATGTCCGTCCCTCTGTCCGTCTGTTGAAAACACGAAATGTGCTAACTAATATGTGCAAAATTTTATCAGAATTCAACATTTTTTTACGAATTTGCAATAGCGATTCGAATTTAACGGTCTTCAACGATTGCCTGCAACATTCATCATGTTTATAAACACGTCCATCAGTAGAAGCTTCTACTTATCAACAATGTTGATAGCATGTGGTTATTAGCATTGTTTGTAAGTATGGCAACACTAAATGTTTAAGCTGCTTACATGAACATCGAAAGCTCTAGAATTAGAACATACGAGTTTTGACCGTTAAGAACAATCTAGGCTACTCGGATGAAGATGGAAGTGTGTATAAATAGTGACTGCGGTTGCAGTGGTCAGTGAGTTTATCGTAGGTGCTGTTATAGTTAACATCATTTGTATTGAACATTTAAGTTTCACAGCAGTTCTAGGAGACAGTCCCGAACTAGTGATTTTACCCATCATGTAGGGTGAGAACCACAAGGTGGCGCAAAAGTAATGCTCCTATCAGAAAATACTATAAATTTTGCGATTGGCCCCTAATGTCAGTTCTGTTTTGACATTTGTGTAGTAAACACATGCGAAATACACGTTAATAAAGAATGTTACGCTACACTGCTCCAGAACGCGGAATATTGCTGACCAATAATCGGTCGGTGACTTTGGCACAACGTGAATTTCGTCGCAGGTTTCCTGGCCGTCCAACGCCTTCTGGTGAAACACTGTGACGTTTAGCCGCTCGGCTCGAAGAGACTGGCACAACACGAGATGCTGCCAGGCGTGGCAGACCCCGGAGTATCCGTTCTGCAGAGAATATTGCTGCTGTAGCCGAGGATGTCATGGAAGCGCCGTAGAGATCGACCAGACGACGTGCCACGCAAATGGGTATCAGTCGACGGTCTTTACAGCGAATTTTGGTACAAGATTTGAAAATGTTTCCGTACAAAGTCCAGATGGTGCATCAGCTGTTAGCTGCTGACCGCCAATCGCGTCTAACATACGCTCAAGCCATCCTTAATCACCACCAAGAGGAAGATGATTTTTCATCAAAAATAATCATGAGTGATGAGGCCCATTTCCATCTTAGCGGGTACGTAAATAAGCAAAATTTACGCTTCTGGGGCACTGAAAATCCGCGTGTAACCCACAAAGAGCCATTACACCCGCTCAAAGTCACTGTATGGTGTGCTGTTTTCGCTGGAGGAGTCATAGGACCTTTTTTCTTCAAAGACGTCGCGGGCCAAACGGTTACTGTGAATGGTGAGCGCTACAGAGCAATGATCAACGAGTTCTTTTTGCCGCAACTTGATGAATTGGGATTGGAAAACATGTGGTTCCAACAGGACGGTGCAACGGCACACACTGCACGTGCCACAACCGATATGCTGAAGGATGCATTTCCCGGGCGCATAATCTCCCGTTTTGGCGATTTGCACTGGCCAGCAAGATCGCCTGATTTGACCGCTCCAGACTCCTTTTTGTGGGGCTTTTAAAGCTCTTAAAGACAATAACCGTCAAGAATGTGAGGACCTATCGCCGGAAGTTTTGGCCAAAGTGATGGAAAATGCCATAAAAAGGGCTCAAATGACAATCAACTGTGGCGGCGGCCATTTACATGACATCATATTCTCTACTTGATATAAAAAAAAATTAAAAGACCAAATAAAAATAATCCACAAGAAGAATCAAAGTTTTTCATTTTTTTTTTTAATTACAGCAAAAAAACATCGGAAGTTTACTTTTGCGCCACCTTGTAGTTACTTCAATAGCTACGTGACTAGTTATTTTAACACGTGCATGTCCTAAGCAGGGGGTCAATTGACCCTTATTTACTACAATGAGACTGACTAATAGCTGGTTCAAAGTTGTCAACGCATTGGATTCGCATACTGGTTAAATAACGTCAGTTACCTTACTAGCTACCTAACTGGTAACTTGATCAGCTACATAACTAGTTATTTTAACATGGACGAGTGCTAATTGACCTCAAATTGTCAGCTAAAAGAGATATTATAGGTAGTCCAATAAACGATAGCTTTTAAACAAACCTTTCTTCGACAACTCTCCAATGGATTGCTTCTGGTGGGTAAAATAACTACTTTCTAAAGCACAGTACGAAATAAACGTTTAAAGTGATTTCACTATAGGTTACTAAGAGACACTAAAGTGACTATTGAATTCATGCTATATTACATGTGATATCAGTATACTTAAGCAAAAATAAAAATTAGCTGTATGAGAATTATATCAACACAATTTGTATAAAACCAGTTTGAACGAATTATCACACAACACGTTTAAATTTACTGCCCCCAGATTACTTAGAGACACTTAAGTGGCAATTGTCTTCACGCTAGATTACCTGGGATTTATAAAATAACTTTGTCTCTGCTTTTATTTGCAATCGAAAGTATCCGGTTTATTTAAAAGAAATAAACCAACGTTTTCAAAAGCTGAAAACGTAACAATATTTATGACTGCCCAAACAGTATTCCGGGGGGACATTTGTATGAGGGCTATATGAAATCATGGACCGATATTGCCCATTTTCAATACCAAACAAACCTTATCAAGAAAGAACTCCTTTAGTTCTTTCACAGACGGACGGACAGACATAGTTAAATCGTTTTAAAATCTTATGAGGTCCCAGAATATATAATTCATATGGGTCTGCGTTAATTTTTTAGTGTTTTACAAAAGCAATGACAAAATCAATATACTTACTCCCCATCTTTTTTGATGGTAGATATAAAAAGGCTTCTAAAGTTGAGTCTAATAAATTGGATAGTTTTTATAAGTTTAGATCTCTTTAAACCTCAACTTAGACGAGAATTCTCGCAGTATGAAAACAACTTTAGTTAAGTTTTATTTAACTTACATTTTAATCTTATATGGTGATAGATTAGTTAACCTAAACTCACTATGGTGATACTTACCCAGATATTTGTTTAGTGCACAGTTGCAACCATAAACCTAAACATATACAAGCCGATATAAGTAACGGTGATTAATAATGCTTTTAGAGACCTATTTGCTATAGTTTGGTTTTGCTTTATACATATATATATTTATTATGCATTATTTCCCAGCAAATAATTTAATAAGAAGTCATTGGTAGTTCCAGACAAACATATGAAAAAGTATAAGTAATCAATTGAAAAAAATTTAATAACTTTGAAGAGGTTTCTTGACATAGATTCAGTAGGCCTAGAATGGATACTCTTTCTTCGGTTTGCAAAGTGCATTACATTGGAGAGTTTTGACTGACCTCAGAGTTTTTATGTGACACTTTTTTTCCCATTCAGGGACATTAAGATTTGAACTTTACTATGGAAAGCTAAACCAAACCCTTTTCGTCTAATATTTGCCATGTGTGACTCTACCCCTAAAACTTTGTAGCATTAGGATTTATAATGAAATTTTACACAAAGAAATTAAGCATATTTTCAAACAGTATTTAATTTTAGCAACACCTTTAGGAATGTTCACACTTTAAAATTTCATAAATTGTTAACAAAAAAAAAAAAAAAAAAACTTTACAAAACTTTAACTTAAAAGAACATATTACTAGCAGTACTCCAGATACTAACACTTATATCTCTACATATACTCACGTAATGAAATATGTATTGAGTGTGTTTGTATGTATGTATTTAGTTTTAAGTTAAAATTCATTTTTATTCTATACATGGCAGCGGACTGATCCATTCACAACTCACAACTCTTATGCCATTACACTTGATGATGCATGTTAAAGGAAATGTTGGTAATGGAGGGAAGTTAAAAAAAAAAAAAATGGGAGATAAACAACGAATTTTTTATGAACTATAACATGATAAAATATTTGCCTGCTGGGAAGTTGTTTTTTAAGAAATACATAACTCACCAGGTCCCATTTAAATGTTTTCGATTTATGATCTTAAATTAAAATGAACTTAAAAGCAAGCAAGCAATTTCTTATACTATATATAGACATTTTTACGGTCAAGAACGCGACATTTGTACGCCTTTAAAGTGACATAAAGTAAAGAAATCTTAAGATTTTTTTTCTTAATTCCTTTTCCAATAACATTTTATAGAAAATGTAGATGTTGCTTCAAATACATTAGCAATAAACATGGCATATTGAACGCGACAAAAAATAGTACTTGTTTTCGACTGCATCTAGAAAGTGAAATTTATTTTAATTTTTCCCAAGTATAGCCATGTTACTTTCCTTCTTCTTCGTTATAACCGTTCATTTTACACATATTATTATGAAAGCGACTCACTTTGAAAATCAAACTAATATGTTTAGTGTGATTTTTAAATAAATTTAATTTCCAGCCTTTGTATTATAATGTTTGTGAAGTAGTGATATCAAACATTAATTTTGGTACAAGAACGCGACATTAAATTCACTAAATTTATATATGTCTAAATAAATTAAATTTCCAGCCACTGTATTATAGCGTTTCTGGAGCAATTATATCAAACGTTAATCTAGGTACAAGAACGCGACATTAAAACGTGAAGCAAATCAAATGAAAAATTTATCTTCAATTTTGAAAGATTTTTTGGCCTCTAAAATTTTTCTACGTTACTAACCTAATAACTAGCAAATAATGCCTATGTAGTCCTCACAAAGGAAACATTTGCAAAAAGGAACTGGAACTCGGTATACCTGTGAATGTTACAAACAAAATAACAAGAAGATTGAGAGTGTGAGTGACTGCACACTTGCAATACGTGTTTATACATTTTATACTTTCACACACTTCCATAACTACAAACTTGTACTAACAAGTGCAGTTGTATATATATTTATTCTGTAGTGAACAACAAAATATGCATGTGTAAAATAGGGTAGTACTTTTTTGAACTTTTTCAATGCTATCAACTCTGGGGAATCAGCGAAATGGCTTTTTGATATGGTGGTAAAGCCCATAGTAATGTATGGAGCACTAGTATGGTGAAAGGCTCTATGAAAATCCACCTACTGTGTGATGATTGAGAGAATCCTACGGATCTCTGCACTAATGATTACGGGTGCGGAACGGAGCACTTCATCTCGTGCTCTGTTCGTTATGATGCACTAGCTACCGGCTGATCTCATGGCCAAACTATTGGCTATAAATTCGGCGGTCAGGCTAAGCACTGTAGGGTCATGGAGGTCCAGTACCGGCCATGCGTCTATTTTGGGTAGTGTACCTTATCTTCCTGTTAATATTGACTACTGCACTCCCAGACCCTTCTCTGTATCGTTGGTGGACGACCTACCTTCTTCTAGGGACACGTTTGTCATCTATACAGATGGCTCAAAGTCTGCGGCTGGGGTGGGTGGTGGTTTATATATTCCTTATTTTCGGAAGGGGGTGTGTTTCAGGCTACAGGATCAATGTAGTATAATTCAAGCTGATATTTCAGCGATCAAAAGGTCGGTACACTGGACGAAGTACTATAGGCTATTTGGTGTGAATATCCGAATCTGAACTGACAGTAAGCCTGCTATCAAATCTCTATCTGGTGTCTACTCGACATCCAGATTGGTACGTGAATGCTGGGTATCTCTTAACGAGATGGCGAGACATTCTAACCTGGAGTTATGCTGGGTGCCGGGTTACTCTGGTGTACCTGGCAATACTATTTCCGATGAACTGATGAGATGGATCTCATGGTCGGTTTACCGCTATCCTGCTGTAAATCACTCATACAGCGTAACTTATTTGAGTCGGCTCAGCTCAGATGGACTAATCTGACAAATTGCTCGATATCGAGGCTCACATGGCCCGTTTTTACCATCACAAGTCAATGTCTTTAACGGGGCTATCATGGGCTAAGCTGCGAGCTTTGCGAGCTCCTAGCATGCTAGGAGACTAAACATTCCATACAATGACTCCTATAGAAGTTGCCATGATTAAGACGAGGAGGAAACGGTTGAAGATCTCCTCTGTCTTTGCCCAGCTCTATATTGTGCTCGGTCTGGTACAATAGGCAGTCCTTTTTGCATGGCCTAGCGGATCTATCGACTGTGGGTTAGGTTGGTTCGGCACTGAACTCATTTCCGACAAGTGAAGGACCTCTTGAGGACCTGATCATGATCTTTAGGGTATCACAAAGGCACCCATTTATGGACCCAAGTGAGCTGGTTAACACTGGCTGCCTTTATAACCTAACCTATACTTCCCAATATATTCAGACAAGTCGTTTGTCAGCTATGATCAATCAAGTGCAAAAAGTCAACAAATTACGCAAATTTAACTATTAAAAAACAATATTTAGAATTTACCTTTATCTGTATTTTGATCTGTTACACCGGACATTGGAGCTACCTTAAATGTTTGGAGATTCCCTATTTCGTGCATCACATGCTGTTTTTTGAAAATTGAAGCCGCTGTTAGTTTATTTACGAGCCAAAGGAAGTTATGGTTTGGGCACAATGAGAGGTACTATTTTTTTTGTCACATTTCTTGTTGTTTATGATTTGCTTTTGTGTAAGCTTCAGAAGAACCAATCCTGGTAAACAACAATCAAAAGTTCCTCTGCATGATATAAAGCAGATGAAATTCATCGAAATCAAATGCCCTCAAATTATTCGAAAATACAATGCTCGCATGGGTGGAGTAGATATCATGGATGGTCTCCAGGGTCGATACCATATTTGAGCTAAGACTCGCAATATTATGATTAGGTTGTTTGTGGACATGGTCTATACAAATGCATTCATTTTATACAAAAGTCTGCACACCGATGAGGCCATATGAATTCCGAACCAAAGGCCAAGAACGAATCAAGACAATATCGGATACTCTGTTCCAAAATGAAGCGTATCCCAGAGAGCGATCTGCATCCATCGAAACAAAACTTCCCAACCACTCCTTTCTAAATAGTTTTTATAAGGTATTACAACAATTGGCCGAGCGATGTCATGATGAAATATTACGGTTTCATGCCTGACCGCATATTTTGGACCATTTTCGGCCAATTCTCGCTTTTAACGAATCAGTTGCATTCAGTACAGGTTCCCTGTGATGGTCTGTTTAGATTTCAGCAGCTCATAATAGATAGGACCATTTTGCTCCCACCAAATCCGGATAATTACCTTAGCGCCATGGATATTTGGCTTTGGTGTCGATTCGGTTGGTTGGCCTGGCTTCACATACGATCTCAAACTTTATTTCGAACATGCAAAATCGTCTTTTAAGGTCTTTCGGCTTCAATTCGTATGGTGCCCAATACTCCTGCTTTTGGATGAATCCTGGCGCTCGCAAACGTTGTGCAATTGCTGTTTGAGTAGCTCCCAACGAGTTTTCAAGCTCTTGTTGTTTTTACAACAATCTTCATGGAGTAATGAATCCAGTACTTCTTTTGGCTGGCCTGGGCGATCTTTGTTTTCCGTGTCAAAATCTCCACTTCTGAACCGCACAAACCATCTCTCTTACGTTGAAATCGATGGAACACATTCACCATAAGCTTTGGTGTACAATTGGTGTGCTTCAGCGCCACTTTTCTTAAATCGAAAGAAGTAAAGCAAAATCTCCCGCATATGACGCTTTGTTGGCACAAAGCTTGACAATTTCGAAGGAAAACAAATTGTTGTTTATGTATCCTTCAAAATGACATATAAGTTATTAAAAACAAAAGCCGTGTTCAACAGATACGCCATCTATTGTAAATCCCGCATTTTTAAGTCATACACCCAATAAAAGCCACCCTATTGTATACATTCTTAAGTGTAAATGTATGTATTTGTGTTTAATATATGAAGTATTTCGGTAAGTGTATGCAGTATGAATATACATACATATGTATCTGAGTGTGTGTATATATGTTATTATTCCGGTATGTGTTGTAAACTACAAAACTTAAACCACTGAAACCAAAACACGTAACAACATAAAACTACTCATGGAGTGAAAAAGTCAAGCTAAACTAAACTTAAGTAGAGAAATATACTTGCGAGCAGAAGATTTGTAAGCAAACACACACACACGCACATAATCATATAAAGGGTCTTCCAATAGGGTCTTTCGAAATTTGACAGTTGTTGAAGGCCATATTGTTGAAGCTATTGCTGTCGAATTGGCTGTGACTTATTAAGTGTGTTTTGCCAAATCACCATGATATTGAATATAGCGTTCAACAATAGGTGCAAAATATAAAATTGATTTTTCAAAATTCAAAATGGGTGTTATGTTCCTGCAACACTCCAGGCGCTTTTCATTAAAAAATCATCTTCAGCGATGAAAACCATTTCTCGATGAATGGATACATCAACAAACAAAATTGTTGAATTTAAGATCCAAGAGCGTCCAATGCATGCCGAAGAAGTCAGTTTTTGGTGTGGATTTTCGGCTGGCGGCGTCATCGGTTCTTATTTCTTTGGGAACGACATTGGCCAGACCATCACCATCAAAGACGAGCGCTATAAGTTGATGATTATCAACTTATTTTGGCCTGAATTTGAAGACATGGACTCTAATATCATGTGCTTTCAACATAGCTTATACCGCATTGAACAATCTGCACGAGCGATTTGAGGACATGGTCAGCTCACATGCAGGTTATGTGAACTGGCTACCGAGATCGTAAGATTTCACCCCGTTAGACTTTCTATTGTGGGAATTTCTTAAGTCGCAAATCTATGCCAATAAGCCACAAACCAAATAAAGGATAGGAAACACTTAATGAAAGACCCTTTACCTACACCTATAACCACACATACTCAGGCTTTCGTATATTTTTAGTTGCATCATGCTGCTATAAATATAAAATCTCTTGCTTACAATACCTACAAATGCATAAAAATTAAAATTTAAAATTGGGGTAAAAATTAGATATTTTGGCAAAATGTTAATTTGTGGTGTTTGTTTTTCATAAGTAGTTGTAGTTGTTTGTTATTCGAAAAGAAAATGAGGTCATTTAAAAGAAACTTAAGTAAACAAAGAAAATATTTTATTGGGTAACGTGAAAGGATTTATAAGGATATATTTCCTAAATAGTAAAAAATTGGTGAGAACATGTAATTTATTGAGATATTGTGATAATGGTATGTCCTTACTTGATAATGTACTTTCTAATGACAGAAATTTACTACATACATTTTGCACTACTTAGAAATAGTTTTGTAATGATTGTAAATGGGGTTGATTGGAACAAAAGTGTTAATATTGGGTGTACGACTTAAAAATTCGGTATTTTTCAAAATTTTTAGATTTTATTTTGATACATTTGTACAATATAAATATACTCAAAGTATTGTCCATTGTTAGCTATGACATTTTCCCATCTTTCTGACAACATATTGACTCCGAGCCAAAAGAACTACTCATCTTTGGAGGCCAAGAACGAATCAAACCAAAATTGGATTCTCTTTTCCAAAGAGAAACGTATCTCAGAGAGTGCGTTGTGCATTGATTGAAAATAATAGTAAAGGGGGTGATGCAAAACTTCCCAACCACACTTCATTCTAAATCAGCGAAAGGCAAACTCACACCACTACAGTTTTTAAATATTGTAGTTGTATGAGTTGAGTAAAAAGTTGAGAAAAAAACAAAAACAATAACTGAAATAAACAAGCATAAAAAGCGAAAAGCGTAAAACAACCTGCTTCTATCAATGCTCATGCGAGACTGACTGGTTTTGATTGTTTTTATACAATGTATGTGCTTGCGTACATGTGAAAACAAAAACAAGAGAGCTCATTTGAGAGCTCAATGCCTTTCGCTGTTCTAAATACTTTTTAAAAGGTATTGCAACATGTGCTATTGTACATGTTCCCTGTGATGGTCTGATCAGATTTTAGCAGCTCATAATATGTAGGACCGTTTTGCTCCCACCAAAAAGAGAACATTATCTTAGCGCCATGGATATTTGGCTTTGGTGTCGATTCGGCTGGTTGGCCGGGTTTCATATACGATCTCTTACGCTTCAGGTTATCGTAATGGATCCATAATTCATCACAAGTAATGATTCGGTGCAAAATTGATTTTCTTTTATAGAGTTCAAGTATTACTTCGGTCATTTAAAATCGTCTTTCAAGGTGTCTCGGCTTCAATTCGTATGGTACCCGATTTCTCCTGCTGCTCGCAAATGTTTTGAAATTGCTGCTTGAGTAGCTCCCAATGAGATTTGCAACAACATGGAGTTGTTTGTAGTCAAACTTTTTTGGCTGGCCTGGGAGATCTTTGTCTTATGTGTTAAAATCACCATTTCTTATGACGCTTTGTTGGCACAAAGTTCGACATTTTCGAAGCAAAAACGAAAATCTTTGTTGTTTACTCTGTTCAATAATTAAGTGAGAATAAATGACAGATATGTACCCTTCAAAATGACATATGGGCAATTCCACGAGAATGACTACCACGACTGAAAACCCAAAAACCCTTGAATCTTTTTTTTAAAATGATTTGAATTGGAGAAAACACTAAAATATTACTATGTGTCTGTATTTAAAGCTTATTACAACATTTTAAGAGCAAAAATAATAGTTTAAACTGACTATATTTAATTTTTTAATTTAATTGGCGTGTTTTGGGCTAAAATTGCTGTCAAAACTAAGCTCCCAATTAGCATATAGTGTGAAATGAATTTGACTCTGATTGTTTATTTGCTATTATTAAATTGTTTATTGAAACCGAATGTATATTTTCTATTAATTTTTTTAGTTTTTGTATACATATATTTATAGAATATATATTGTTTTATTATAAGAGAAATATCTGTCACGTACGGTATGTCACGTACGATATTAAATTGTATTTATTATAAAATCATCCAATGATTGTTTTTATTTAAATATGACGGATTGTAAAGGAAAAATATTTCGTATAGTGTAAGAAATTAAAAGAAAACATAACGCCTCTCACGATTCGCAAATTTTCGCATATTTCTGCATGTACCTCAAAATTACTTCCGTTTTATGTCACGTACGATATACCCTTATTTCGCTCGATATTTTGGATAACTATGTTTCGGAAGAACTTTTTATTATTTTAAAATATAGCACCCTCTGAATGAAACATAAAGACCAAATTATTTTTCAGATTCTCTTATTTTTGCAAAATCTATTCCACTCTATAGGCGTACAAATGACACGTACGATGACATGGAATTGTCCATATAAGTTATTAAAAACAAAAAACCGTGTTAGGAAGATACGCCACTTATTTTATGTCATACATCCAATAAATCTGTATCTTTTACATAGTTCCCAGACTTTTTTTTTGCATCTTATCCCCAAAACATATTCTTCGTTATCCTCAATTTTTACATAAAAACTGATTTTGCACTGAAAAAATGTTATTACATTAAAATACAGATGTTTGACTTAAAAACTAATTTTTCATGCAAAAACTTACTTTTGAATGTAAAACTGATTTTCCACAAAAAAAAAAAAAAAAAAAAAAAAAAAACAGATTTTTTTCCACTAAAAAACTGTTCAGCTTATTTTTAATGTAATACTGTTTTTTCCTTAACTGGCTTTCCACGGAAATCAATATATTTTTATAGCAAAAGTAATGTTTAACAGAAAAACTAACGTTTCACGGTAAAAATGTTTCTTAATGAACAAGTGGCATCAGTTTATTATGCCCTTCACCATGTGAGGCAAGGGAATATGGGCATTTCCATTATGGCGTGGCGTGACGTGACATTTGTACGACAAAATGTTAAAAAAAAAAATAATGAAAAAGTCAAATTTGTAAAAAGTTTTCTTTTTATTATTTGCGAAGTAATTTAGTACTACTATATTCGGAAAAAATATTGCAACAATTGACCCTAATATGAAACTGCGTGACGTTACCAAAACCAGAAGAATTTTTGTATTAAACCTTTTGTAGTAGGATTTGGAATAATATAAATTTATTTCCCATATTATACAATTTAAAAATCTTTCCTCGTTTTTTATTTGTTAGCCTTAAGGTAGGGTTACACATGGCAAATATTTGACGAAAAAGAGGTAACCACTTTATTTAGCACGCATTTGTTTGACTTTGTTTACTCTTACAAGTGTTTTGTAAGATCATCAAATAAGCATCAAATAAAATAAAACTAAAATATTTGTTATGAATTGTTTTAAGTAAAAGGAGTTTTTAAAATATATTTTATTTAGTGATTACCTGTTTTTCGTCAAATATTTGCCATGTGTGACCCTACCTTTAGTATCTGACGTGACGTTACGTTATTTAAATTTCCATTTGATATACATTTTGATTAAGAAATAAGATAAAGAAAACAAATAAGAAATTATGGTCGGCCAAGCATGACCATATAATACCCTACACTGAGAAACATAGTTTTTTTTTAATTTCAATAATTTATTTTCCAAAATTTCACTCTGCTACAAAAAACATTTATTGTGAGAACTTGAAAAGCGACATAATCTAGGACTAGGTGAGGACATACTAAAACCGTTTTCAAAGATTTTGAAAAAAAAAAAACAGTTTTAGGGTAGTTCTTAGTGCTTTAATACCTCTCACAAATTTTTAGTCCGAATTAAAAATTTTAAACAATTATGATAGGTACAATATTAAGTTTAAATAAAATGTATGCATGAAATGTATATTCCAAGAAATTGTGTAAGTTTTTATAAAAAGTTTCGTATTGTTTCTTATTTTTTTCGTAATTTTTCAAATTCACCAATAGTTATTTTAATTTTCTTCTATAAAAACCTACTTTTTTTGGAAAGCGGTTTAAAGAAAATTTTATATAGAAAAAAAAACAAGATATTACTTGTTAAAATCGGTTTATATTTGCAAAAGTTATTAAACTTCTTCGAAAAAAGTTCGAAAAAATTTACCTTGTAAATTGAAAATTATACAAATATTTTTTGTGTTCTTTTTTATACCCTTCACCTTCGTGAGAAGGGTATATATAATTTTGTCATTCCGTTTGTAATTTCCACAATAAAAGTTTCCTACCCTATAAAGTATGTATATTCTGGATCCTTATAGATAGCGGAGTCGATAAAACTATGTCCGTCTGTCTGTCTGTTGAAATCATTTTTCTGAAGACCCCAGATATGTTCGGGATCCAAACTTCAATAATTCTGTCAGACATGCTTTTGAAAAGTTTCCTATTTAAAATCAGCAAAATCCGTCCCTAAATATCGGAGATATGAGCAAAAATCTGAGACAACCTCTGAAAATTTCATAAAAAGAAGACAATTTATTGCATGCTTTGACAAAAAAGTAACAAAACGTATGTTTGGATGTGTGTTGGTTTCATTGCTTTGCGTATTTTTTGTTTGTTTTGGTGTTTCGTTTGGCGTTGTTGTTTTTATACCTTTCATCTTCATGAGAAGGGTATACTTAAGATTGTCATTTCGTTTGTAATTTCTACAATATAATCTGTTCGTCAGCAATTAAATGTAAAATTTTTAAAAGTTTTCTTGATATATTTAGGATGCTATACGCTGAAAGTGGGCAATTAATGCATCTACAACAAAGGTGAAGGGTATATAAGATTCGGCATAGCCGAATATAGCACGCTTACTTGTTTTTATTTTTTTTTTTTTTTAAATACTAAAAAATATATTAATGAAAAGTTGAATAACTTTTAAAATTTTCAATCGATTTGAAAAGTTAAAAACATGTTTTGTTAACAACTAAATTTTCTTTATACATTGGTATAAATTTGTGTGAGCTTTCATATCAAAATAAGCAATGAATAGTGACTAAAATAAAAAATGTGATAAATTTTGTTTTCTTTTTAGATATTCTGAACAAAACCTATACATATAACTTACAAATGTATCAAAAAGTACACGAAATTTTAAAGGGTAATCTGTTTTCTTTCCAAATCCTTTAAAACATTTAAAGTCGGACAAAAACTGACTGATTGACAGGTCTATAAGTTGACGAACATCACTGTAAACGTTGTTTTTAGAATAACTTTCTGAAATTTTGAGACACAACTTGTAATGTACTCAGCAAGACCTATAACCCAGCTAGGTCGTTTTCCAAGTTTTTTTTTTGCACTGTAGCACCGTGTTATTTTCGTTGGTGTTATATGGGAGCTATGACCAATTATGGACCGATCGCCATGAAATCAGGTCATAATTTATGTCTATATGAAACTTATTTCTGTTGAATGTTATATGGATACCAACATTTTTAAGAGATTTGTGCTCGTTAAAACTATTTTCGAAAGAGGGCATTATTTTGGAGCTATGACTAATTATGGACCGATCATCATAAAATCAGGTGCCATGATTACCGTTTATATTAAACTTATTTGGAGCGAAATTTGATTGGAATTGGTTAAATTTTCATTTTCCGGTCTGGGTGAAATTTGAAATGCCCATATGTAAGTTTGTCATTCCTTTTGTAATTTCTACATTTTTCATTTGCGACCCCACAAAGTATATGTATATTCAGGATCGTTATATATAGCGAAGTTCATATACACATGTCCGTCTGTCCGTCTGTTCGTCTGCATAGAATCAACTTTTCGTAGCTCCCAAATAACATACATACGTGATTCATACATCAATATCGAATTCTTCCGGCTCGGTTGGTATTAAAAATCGAGACAATCGGCCCACAAATGGCTGAGATATAAAGAAAACATAGAGTTTTTACCTATTTTTGTTGTATATCTGGATTACTATGTCATTGATATAGACAATATGGATATACAATAATAGATATTTCAAAAACCTTTGCAACGGCGTATATTAGTAAGTAATTGGTCAAAATCGGGAAAAATTTTTTTAAACCCGAATATTTTTTTTCATCAAAAAATTTTTTTAATTTCTTTTACAAATAAATTTAAAAAAATTAATAATAGATATTTCAAAGACCTCTGCAACGGCGTATATAAGGTCAAAGTAAGTTGGACATACAATTGTACAAAATCGAGAAAAATATTTTTTACCATGAATTTTTTTTTTTCACCCAAAAAATTTATTTGTTATAAATTTTTTTCACAAATGAATTAAAAAAAAAAATTTAAAAATTAAAAAAAAATCCATAAATTTAAAAAAAAAAAAATATTTAAAATTTTTATTTTAAAGTATAATTTGGTGGAGGGTATATAAGATTCGGCACAGCCGAATATAGCTGTCTTACTTGTTTTTCGACTTAATACTGATTTTTCTCAATGATGATTTCACAGAAAAACTGACTTTCCACTGAAATCAGTTTTGTAAATGTGATATTTCACCGAAAAACAGATTTTCAAAAACAAACTGATTTTTCACTGAAATCTGTATCTTCTTCATTTAGAAACATATGTACTCGTATAAATACTAATGTTTCTCAGAAAAAAAAAAGATTTTTCATTGAAATCAGTTTATTGTTTATTGAATAACAAACTTAGCTTTCATGGAAACAAAAGGAAGAAAGCAGCTTCCATAATATTATGCTACTCAATTAAACTCTAATATTGTGCAAATATTTGTGATTTCTAACATTTACTTAATTTTTTCTATGCAAATGATATTAATGTTGAATGTGAGAATATAATTCGAATAACATACATTCACGTTAGACCTGACCTTAAAGTATTGATGGGTACAATTTTTCAGAAGTTAGTTTTAGCTACCTAACCAAATCCCAGCCCAATTTTTTAAGGGCAGGTCTAATAACATGCATATTCTTATATCCATGTGTATTATACTCGTATGTTTGCATATGTACGAGTAGGAGTGTTTGAAAGATGATTTCGTGTTTGGCATATGGATTGTGACCAATTTTTGTAGAGAGTCAGTTTGTCAGAACAAGAAAAATATGTTTTCTTTCCGTTACCATACTTAAAGTTTCCTTTTAAAATCCTTAAAGTATAATCTTTTGCAAAAGCTTAACATAGATACACATACACTTTCAAAATATTACACATATGAAAGTTCCCAGCAGTTCTAGGAGACTGCCCCGCACTAGTGATTTTACCTATAATTTAGGGTGACAACTAGTTTCACAACTAGCTACGTGACTAGTTATTTTAGCAAGTGTGTGACTGAAGCAGAGGATCAATTGACCCTTTTGTATTGCAATGAGACTGTCAGATAGCTGGTCCAAAGTAGTCAACAGATTGGATACACATACCGGTTATATAGAGTCAGTTACCTTACTAGCTACCTAACTAGTTACTTGATCAGCTACATAACTAGTTATTTAAACAAGTTGGTTAAAAAGACATCTCATAAACAGTCCAATAACCTATTGCTAGTAAACAGACCTTTCTCATACAACTTTCCAATAGATTACTTCTTTTGAATAAAATAACTACTTTCTTAAGTGCAGTACAAATTAAACGTTTAAAGTTACTACACTCTAGGTTACTTAGAGACACTAAACTGGCAATTGACTTCTCACTAGGTTATATAGGGTGTCATTATATTTAAGCAAAAATAATATAAACTGTATGAGAATTATATCAAAACAATTTGTATAAAACCAGTTTGTACGCATTACTAACAAAAAGTGACCACTCTTTAGATTACTTGGAGACACTTAAGTGACAATTGACTTCACGCTAGATTACCTGGGATGTATACAGAAACCAATTGAGCTTATATGTGTCAAATTATCAAAAATATATCAATTGAAGTTAGCCAAGTGATCAGATATTATTGACAATTACTGTCTATAAGGTATATATTGACTACTTGCTTAACTGCTGGGTTAATACACTGTACTGTACGAATGTATGTGTTTCTAATATAGTCAGTTAATAAAATATATTTTTATATCCATTCACGTTATTTTATTTTATTTAGTTTTTTTTTTGTCTTTCTTGCACAATTCTACACGTAATTTGATTGTGTCATAATTTGTAAGGATTTGCTGCTTGTACGAGTATGAGCTCTTACACTCACTCTTTGTTATATGATTGTCCTTTTTAAATGTGTGTAAGCATACAGAGAGTGAAAGAAAGACAGTTAGTTGGTATGTGTGTGTATGTGTTTATATGAATTTGGCATTTTGGTTTTTGTTTGTTGTTTTTTTTTTTTATTGTTTTATTGAATTATGAAGTTAAAGTTACTAAATTACACAGACGTGCTTTAAGGATAAATACTCTCTAGTACACTTTTTGTGTGTAGAACATGCTGTGGTCGATTGATCCTGAGGGAATTGAGTTGAGCAGTACAATTATATAATTGTTTTGCTTTTTAAGCGTTTCCTAATTGGAGACACTAAATTGCAGTTTAATGGAAGAGGGGTGTGGCAATTGTGTGGGAAAGAAAGTAGATGATTAAAGCAGTGCTATTTGGTTAGAATTGTAATAGGGAGGCAACAAATTTTTCGTTCTTTATCACTTCCAAATTTAATACAATATTTGGAGTTCCTTAAAATGTTCAAATATGTTTTGGATTCTATCAAGGTGCAAAGTTAAAATTATATATATATTTATTTACAATAGTGTAAAATTGGGCTGCTACAATTGTATATAATGTACCCTAGTTTTAATATATTGTTACGTTATTACCTTTTAAAAACGGTAGATTATTTCCTTTAAATAAACCGTATGCTTTTAAACCCAATTAAAAGTGATCTGTATTTAAAAATTGTAACAACACTTTATTTAATTAAATTAACACAATAATTTAAATAGTCACTCGCTTCTAATACACACACTTTATAATTTACGCGAATACACTGGTAATGCAGTTGATATTAAGTTTAACAGTGCCTTCAATATACTGAATAACTGCAACTTGCTGTTACTATTTATCTACACAGTGCCATCTTCTAGTAGTTTCATGAATTATAACGGGTGATTTATCGTGAGGTTTGATGTATAATGTACAATTAAACACATAAGTGAAAGTGAACTTAAAATTTCAATTATCGTTTAAAATAACAATTTATGGCATTTACTGTTTAAAAATTATACCATGTAAATGTTGGCCATGATTGCGTATGAAGTGATACATTCGGAAGGTCCAATTTTGGGCGACTTGTTCGTGCATAGCGACTGGTATCTCGCAAGTAATGTAATGTTGACTTCCAAAGCGTCAACCGTAGCTGGCTTAATCCTGAAGACCACAGACTTCACATATATCCATAGAAAATAGTCCATAGGTGTGAGATTGTACGATCTAGGTTGCCAATTTACCGTAGCAAAAACTAAATTTAAGTGCTCACCAAAATGATTTCTAAATAATGTCATTGTTTCACTCGCTGCAAAGTGGGGGAAATGAAAAAAAAAAAGTGGAAATAAATCTGTAACTTCTAAACGAATAGCTCGATGTTAATAAAATGGCTATAGAGAAGGTGTTTATATGTTTAAATTTTGAATTTGGGCTTATAACACCAAGGGGGGGGGAGGGCCGAGCCATAGTGTCCCCAAATTAAGGCACCTCGGGTATATCAAAAATTAAAAAATTATGCCAGATTTTTAAAAGATTTTAATATATATGGATTCTACTCGACGAGATCTACAAAAAACATTGCTTTCTCTTATAATTTACGTGTTATTCGCATTTGAAAAGTAAAACTTTTTTATACCCTTCACCTTCGTGAGAAGGGTATATATAAATTTGTCATTCCGTTTGTAATTTCCACAATATAATTTTCCGCCCCTATAAAGTATATATATTCTGAATCCTTATAGATAGCGGAGTCGATTTCTCGATTCTCGATATCTCGATTACTAAGTCATAAATATAGAAAATATGGATATCTAAAGATAGATATTTCAAAGTCCATTGCAACGATGTATATAAGGCTATATAAAGTTGGACCTACAATGGGTCAAAATCGGCAAAAATATTTTCTAACCCGAATTTTTTTTAAAAAGAACTTTCTTTTGTCATAAATTTTTTTCACTAATAAATGAAAAAATTTTTTTTTAAAAAATTGGAAAAAACTTTTAAAAAACTATTTTGAAGAGAAAAATTTTAAAAAAAATTTTTTTAAATTATATTTTAAGGTATAATTTGGTGAAGGGTATAGAAGATTCGGCACAGCCGAATATAGCTCTCTTACTTGTTTTTTAACCGAACTGTGCATTCAAATTTAAAAAAAATAAAAAAGTTGGATTTTCGCAATTTTTTTTTCCAAAAAAAGTACCTACCTACAATAATTTTAAATTATACAGAAAATGACAAGAAAATAATTAATGTATTTATAGTTTTTTGAAACATAACATTACGGGAAGTATTATAAAAGCAAAATAATGTCAGAATTCATATTATTGATTGGTCCAGAGCCTTCCGAAGTAGACCTATTTTTTATGTAAATTTCAACTTTAGACAACATTTTCACAAAAAATAAAGATCTGCTTTGTATGTCGCAATATGTTTTTCAATATTGTGCCCCTTGCTTGGTGTCTTCAATAGATTCAAAAATAAAACAATCACAATTTTTGGATTTTTTAAAAGTTATTTGGGAATTGTGGGATTGTCAAAAACAATTCACTAATTTCTTTTTCACTTTTGTAATTCGATCAAATGTAAAATTTCATTAAAAACTATTCATAAACAAAACATTTATTGCATTTTAAAAATTAAAATTTTCCAGAAAAATTTTTGAAAAAAGTCTTCTATAATTTTTTTAATTTTTAAAAATTATGTAAATTTTTGAAAAGAAGACATAATTTCCTACACGAATGTTACCGTCATTGGTAACCATTAATAGACCGTTAATTGAAATATGGAGCAATGATTCCACCAGCCCACAAACCACACTGCATGCTGGATGTGGTCTAACCGGTCGAGTATCATCCACAAATGTAAACTGGGACTCAAATTTACGAATGGTGTTGGCAATAGTGGTTTCAGTATATCGATTATGCGCACAGTAAGTTTCTCGAATCACACGAGAACAATTTGGAGACGCTGTTGTGGTGTGAGTCTTTCAATGATGACTTGCCAAACTATACTTAACAAAAATGACAAAGCAGTTTGATATGAGTCACGCGTGATCTGTAAAAATGAAAGGACAAAACTAGAATATCCTATTACTAGAGCTTTTTGCAGCTCTAATGTTACTGTTAGCAGTTTTAACAGTTAATGTTGTTATACTTATAAAAAATGTTAGTTACAGCGCAAAGTGGAAAAAAGGAGGGAAACATATTTGTAACTTCTAAACGGTTTTGAAAGATAACAGATCGGACCCTCTGTTCCCGATTTTTGGATTGAACTAACAACCAATGTTTATTTCAAATAATAATTGTTTAAAAATCATGACTAAATCCAAATTTGTATTCATTTGAATTTAAAAAATTAAAAAATACGATTTTTCGCAATTTTTCTAAGAAAGTACTTTTTTTCTTTTTAAGTTATCTAAAAAATTTCTAAGAAGATTTATAAGGAATTTATATTTTTTGAAAAGCTAGCTATAGACTAAATATTTTAAATGAAAACAGATTTGAAATTTGTTGATACTGAGGGGACCAGGTCCATCTAAAAACCCCTATTTTTCAAATAAAATTAAAATTTGGGGCAAAAATTCTCAAATCGCATAATCGATATCACAATAAAGTAACCCATTTTAGATGTGTAAATATGTTTTTAATTATTTTGTAAAGGGTGCCGTTAACTCCGCCCCTGTTATGAATATTATAGCCAAAAAACTAAAAAATCCCATTTTTGGGATTTTTCGAAACATTTTTGAAAATTGCGGGATTCCTGATAAGAAATTTTAAAATTGGTTTTTATTTTTGTATATCCAATAGAATAATTTATAGAACTGTAAAATTTAATTAAAAAATATTCATAAATAAAAATTTACTTTCAATTTGAAAAATTTGTATCTTTGCAAAAACTCAATAAAAAGCATTTTTTGTTATGTTTTTCAAAAAAGTATTCCATGAATTTTTGAATTGTCAAAAGTTATATATATATTTGAAAAATAGAGAAAATTCCCTTTCCACTGATATATAACATGTCTACATGACAATCTTGTGTATTGTAAATTTATGAAATGGTGTATTTCTGTATATATTGTTAGTGTAAAGTAGAAATGCAACGCATATACAATGATGCAAGATCATTTGCACAAGATTATGGACTCCGCTATTGTGAATTGGGCTTATATGTTGTACTCAGAGTATGATAACCATAATCCGAGAAGAATACAATATGGTGAAGTTATAAATCATAAAAATGGTTGCCTCAAACATAAATTTATTTACTACAATCATATATAGTTTGCCTCAATGATGTGAGTGGTGACATAAATATAGTATGGTTACTACAATCATTAATTACAGTAACAATAATATTGTTTAAAACAACTTGTAAAAATGGTTATGGTAAACTATATAACTTTCTTTTGACCGATATAACTTTTCCCGCCGATCACTGACCCCTACCATTTGTTGCATATTGTAATGTATGGCCATGGAAAACCAAATATTATCCAAATCACAAGAGTAAAGATTCAAAAATTTTTTTATTTTTTATCGAAATTTATCGTTTCATCCCAATAGGGATACATTTTTAAGAACCTTGTTTTCATTACCAAGTAATGGGTTAATATTATAATATAATACTATAATATGTTGATTTTAAGATAAAGCCAAATACTTTTAGAATTAGTATTGTAGTAATTTCTTAAGTCCTTTTAATTTCTTTTGATTATTTCGTTAAAAAGCTTTTTGAATTCATTGTTTAACCAACTCTTCAAAATAATGTTAAGAAATTTTAGCAGTTATATAATATATACTTAAATGTTTGCACACAAATTTCTATTACTAAAAATATATTTTTTATATCTTACAAGTAAGTACTTACAGCTTGTAAATGAAGAGCCAACAAAAAAGCAACTCAACTTGAAAATACATTCATTCATTCATTCATTCATACTTTCATTCATTCATTCCTGCAATTGTATAGAAAACCGACCCCTACTTAAAAATCAACAACATCAAGAAATAAGAAAGAAAAAAAAAAAAAGATAAAATAATTTTCACAATAAAAGACAAACTTAGTTTTGTACTCCCCAAGTATTTGAGCGCCATTGTAATTTTAGTAGATTAACAAGATGGTCGACAGGATAAGAAACTGTAACATCAACTTGATACTTATTTTCCAAAGATTGTGCATGGGAACGAACCAACGAACATAAATTGAAATTTAAGTACTCATGCAAAAAATGAAAATAATAAAGATGAAGAAAACAGCATAATAAAGTAGAGAGAGAGAGGGAGGGAAACAATTGAAAATAAATCGCAGAAAAATAATCACAAATATAAAATGAGTGAATAAAATGAAATAAAAGCCGATTTTTTTTCTGTTCTTTAGTTGCTATTAACGCCAAGAAATCAACAGCAAAATTCTAGGAACTGAGTTAAAAAAGAAATCATAAAAAATTGATAAATAAAAAATGGAAAACTCATTTATTATTAGCAAAAAAATATTTGTAGGTATGTAATTTAAGATTTTGTATACTAACCAGTAGGAAAACAAAGAAAAATAAAAAAAGGATAACATTTCTAGGAATCTTATTATTTTAGCAAATACCGGTTTAAATAAAGCTGTTTCGTAAAAATATAAATATTTTTTGAATAAACAAACTTAAAATCTGAATTCCTTAATATTTTTGAAAAATCTCCCTAGAAGAGATTTTTCATTTGAATTTAGGAATTCATATTTCTGCACAAAACTTAAAACTTTGGAACAAATAAAGCTCTAAAATAAATAAAACAAGTAAGAGAGCTATATTCGGCTGTACCGAATCTTGTATACCCTTCACAAAATTAAAAATTTTTTTTTTTTCAATTTTTTTTCCAAAATTTTTTTAATTTTTTTTTAAATTTTTTTTTTTAATTTTTTCTTAATTTTTTTTCCAAATTTTTTAAAATTTTTTTTTTTTTTAAATTTATTAGTGAACAAAAATTTATACACCCATTAAACAACTTTAAATCTGAATTCTTAAATATTTTTAAAAATCTACCTGGAAAAGATTGCAGCAATATAGAGATAAACTAAAAACTCGTACATAAGGAGTGAGATCGTAAAATTTTTAACACACGTTTTTCATTAAAACTTTTAACCCAAGTATTATTTGATTTTTTTTTTTATAAAGTTACCTTTGTAAAACATGTCAGTTATTATGTTTAATGTCAATTATATTCATTTGTTATTAATCTGATTAAAATGAGTGAACAGAAAAAAGTGCGTACTAAAATTATAAAATATTTTCAACAAAACCCAACTTGGTCCTACAAAAAGTTGGACAAAGAATCAAAGGTCTGCCGTCAAACTGTTTCCAATGTTATTAAACAGTACCGGGAGAACTTGTCCTTTGATAGATAATCTGGTTCAGGTAGAAGGAATGGTTCACATGATGTTTCTAAAGCCAAACAAATAGAAAGCATTTTCAAAAGAGCTCCCAACACATCCGGTAGGAAAGCAACCCCGTTAGCTCACTGCTCGGACTATTTGGTACGAAAAATTAAAGCTAATGCAGGTTTAAAAACAGACAAGGCTCAAAAAGTTCCTAACAGGAACGATGTTAAAAATTTAGAGGCCAAAGACAGAGCACGGAAATTGAAGTCAAATTTTATACAAAAAATATACCTGCTGCATAATAGATGACGAAACATACGTATGGAAAATTTTTCGCAGCTTCTGGGTAAATTTTTTTATGTTGCAGATGCTCAAGGGAATATTGAAGAAAAGCAGACAAAATTTCTCAAAAAGTTCGTCGTATGACAAGCAATATGCAGTTGCGGCAAAACAAGCCAAACATTTGTTACAACGGGCTCTATAAATACCGAAATATACATCAAGGAATGTTTACAAAAAAAGTCTTATGACTTCTTTGTGTGTCCACATATTTTTGGCCTGACTTGGCATCCTGACACTATGGAAAACATGCCTTTGATAGGTATAAGAACAATAATGTGGTATTTGTACCAAGAGATGCAAATCCTAAAAACTGCCTGGAGCTAAGGCCAGTGGAAAGATATTGGGCTCTTGTTAAAAGAGAATTCAAGATCACAAAAAAGGTGTCCAAAAGTGTGGTAGATTTTAAACGTAGATGGACTACCTGTTCGAGCAAAGTATAAGACGTTAATGAAAGGGTTTTCGAAAAAGTTTCAAAATTTCATCACTAGTGATTAAAACTATAAAAATATTTTTTTTTGGAAATTTTAATAATAATTTCAATCAAATAAAAAACAAATTAAAACTGTAAGTTTAGTGGTTTCGTTTTTATTAACATATATGTATGTTAAGAATTGTTCGATCACACTCCTTACATATGGGGGATTTCATGACAAGTGAACCAACATTTCCGATCAAGATGAATCATGGTCAAGAACTCTCTGAGTTAGAGGGGAAAAAATGTGACATTTTGGCCAAACAGGTTTTTTTTCTCGTCCATGTAACTTATTACCTATTCTTCTTAGCAAAAAATGTCCCGAATAGTTTAGATAGCTATTTCTGCTATCTTTCAAAATCAAAAACTGTTTAGATTTGTTTTTCCAAATGGGCCCTTTGCAAAAAATACAGAAAACTTAAAAAAATAATGTACATAACATGAATTTCCACTAAAAAATAAATAAAATCCCAACTAGGGAAACTAGTAATTTTTGACCAACATCGGTATTAATGAAGCTATCCAAGTGGCACTTAACCAGTCGAAGACTGTCGACACTGTCAGTCATGCCACACTCTTCCAGGATATGCTGCAATCCACAATGCCCAACAATACGAAGAGTTTAGGGAAAAATTCTCAAAACTCCGTAGAGTTAAACAAGGAGTCCATCAGGTCGGAGTCCTGTCGCCGCTCCTGTTTAACTTCTACCTCCCTACACTCCGAGTGCCCCACCAGGGTGTGAATATAATCACCTAGGTTAGGTTCCATGGGCAGCCGCTCCTCAAGAAGTTCACTTGGGTTCATTCAAATCTGATCCCATTGCGATACCCAAGGGTAGACAGTAGGATATTTACAATAGTTCCGTTGCCTTCAGGTTAAACCAGCCAGATTCCCGGTTGAAGGAGTAGATTCGTCTAAGATTCATCCTTGATAGCTCATCCATGCATGATAGGAATGGAAATCCGAGGATGCGTTCCCTCACCTTTGTCAGAGCCGGGCATTGGCAGAAAAGGTATCAGTCTCTTCTTCTTCTTTAATATGGCAGCTTCTACAGTAATCATTGTACCGTAGTCCCATTCTTCTAGCATGTGCCCCAATTAAACAGTGTCCTGTAATAAAGGAGACAATTAGCCTTATTTGCTCACGACGGTAATCCACAAGTAGATTCGTCCTGCTGGCATCATATACGGGCCAAGTCGACCTCGCTGTATCGCAGGAAGGTTCATTAGCCCACCTGTTTTGTGCAGTCTCATATAGTTTCTGCTGAACAGCCATCTTGCATTTAACAAGGGAAATATCAGAAAAGGGGTCGATCGCCTCCTCACTCATCATCGCACTCCTTTTGGCCAAATCATCTGCTATACAATTACCCTGATTTCCATCGTGTCCAGGGACCCATATAGCGTTATCCTAGAATGTCTCGCTATCTCATTTAGGGATACGCGGCATTCCTCGGTTAATTTAGATGTCGTGAGGACATCCGCTATTCCGTTAACGGCAGCCTTGCTGTCAGTAAATATACATACATTTCCAGATACTCGATAATACCTCAGCCAGTTGGATGCACATTTAATGACAGTAATTTCCGCCTGAAGAGTAGTACTAAAGTTAGGTAACCTAAAAAAGGATTTTATCCCAAAGTTTTCAATATAGAAATCTCCACCGACCCTATTTCCTCTATAAGAGCCATGTGTGTATATCCTTATGACATCGTCAAGGGGGAAGAGTCCACTATTCCATAAATCCCTATTCGGGATCAAAATATGGAAATGCCTATCGAAAAAAGGTTTTGCGATGCAATAATCACCTATGTTAATGTTCTATTTCTATGTGGATGACTGCACTGTCTTGGCGACAGGTCACAACGTTGATGAGCTTTGCGGTATGTCAAATGGTTATATCAACAAAATCCACAGTTTCTTCACTGCGCGTTAACACCAATGAAGCCATCCACAACACTCTTCAGCACCTGGACGAAGGAGGTAAAACTCAACGGTTGACGTACAACAGTGAACCACCCGAAAATCTTAGGAATCACTTTTGATAGCCTTTTGACCTCCTCAGCACACGCCACGGAAATTACGCATAAACTGCGTAATAGAAAACAGGTCCTCCAGGCACTAGCCGACAACACTTGGGATACGGAGAACGAAATCTTGTTAGCTACCTGCAAGACAATTGGTCGGTCAGTAGTCAACTATGCAGCTCCAGTGTGGTCGCCTTCGTTGAGTGATACTCAGTGGAGAAATATTCAAAGCTGTCAAAATGAAGCCTTAAGGATCGGCACAGGCTGCCTTCAAATTACCACCGAAAATCACCTTCACGAGGAAATGAAGGTTCTACCGGTCAAGGAATACAACGTCATGTTGGCGCAACAGTTCCTTTTGGCATGTCACAGGTGGAGTCATCTAAACTTCGACATCACACAGTTGGAGTCTCCCCCTATGAATGTCAGACAGGACCTCCGTATATACGATGAGAGCATACAAAGGAATGTGCAGGATCCATTTGAGCCCAGCTAGTATATGACAGAGATGCCATGAATTCCTCCGTAGCAGGATATTGTATGAATGTCTTACTAGGAAGCCGCCCACCACCTATCGCAGAGAAGATTCGTTCTGGTACAACTAAGATGAGAATGGAGCAACAGTCGTAATGTCTTTTGGTTACGCATATACCGTGTCGTCCTTAACTTATGCATGTGTTCAGGATTCTCATAATACCCCCCACATATTCAACTGACCAGCCAGCTCTACTTCAATACGTCCAGTGAATATATGGACTCAACCTGAGGAAGTAGCACAATTACTTGGACTTGAACTACATAATAAAAATCGTTTGAACATATTATGTTCTCATTCGTAGATATTTGCATTTTTTGTAGATGCAGGAAAACGAGTTTTATTTTTTGTCACGTTCTTGATCTTACGTTTATTGCTGCTGAAATGATATCGTAAAATGGAATGAAGAAACGGCCGATATGTTATCTCTACGTAATTCATTGTGCTATATTGCGCTCTAATAACGTACATATTTAAACTGTTATTTGAAACTAAAACACAGTACAAGATCTTTATCACAACAATTATATCTTCGCTCCGGAACGATCCGAGACTCACTCGTCCGAATATTGTCCTGCAGGTATATCTACCGGTAGTTTTTCTACCCAGGCAAGAACTTTTAATGACATTAGATCTTTTACAACAACAAGAACTTCTATAAATTTAGTATTTTCTTAAAGTTTCTTATCTGAACTGATCACAAAAATTTGTCGAATAATAAATCATACTAAAAAAACAAAAACAAATATTTCATCATGTGAACTATCAACTGAAAGCCATATGTTTCTATTCGTAGATTTTATCATTTTTCTGGATCTAGATAAACGAGTTGTAGCTTTTTGTAGCGTTCTTGATTTTTTGAGATTTCTCGATTTTGTAAACACTTTAAAAGAGCACGAATATCACGCTCTTGATCGTGGAAATGCCTATGTATAGTCTCTATAACAATTGAATTAATTTTAATTAATTGACTAAAATTATATATAAAATTGGAAACAAGAAATTTTTTTTTCATTTATTGATTTTTTTGCACTTCAAACGAGTACCAATGCCACGTCCTTGGCCGTGGAAATGCCCATATGTAGTGTTTATAACAATTGAATTAATTTTTCAATTTTGCTACTAAAATGCTATTAAAAAATGCACTTCAAAAGAGCACGAATGTCGCGTTCTTGACCGTGGTAGTCCATATGTAGTCTCTATAAAAAATTAAATTAATTTTTCTATTTTGCTCCGTAACAAAGTAAATAAATCTCTTCTTCGGAACGAATGAAGTTAAGGTAAAATTGATTTGTTTTCTAATAAATCACCTTAAACATTGTCTTCTGCACTTAATTTCCAGCTGGGTTCTTTTTTAAATATTAAAAAGTCTATTTCTTTTTTGTTGTCCATGGTTTTGTTTTTGCATTACAAAATTATTATTTTTGTATAAAATTTTAACACAGCATTAGTAAATTTTATGTTTGGCAAAACAAAACTAAGAAAAAGTAAAAGAAAAACGAATTATCAAAAACAAACTTTATGACTGCGAAAATAAAAGAGGAAAATGCAAGAATGAAATTAATTTTCTTATACTTTTTACTAGAACCACACACAGCCTTTGGAGCCTTAAGGTGTCCCAGTTGTTGTTAGGAAAATCAGAAAAGCTTTAAACAGGAAAATCGAATAAAGACAAAATATAACGACCATAATAATACCCTTTAGATAAATGTATATGTCGATGGTCAGTTGTTGAAACTCAGAAAGTGACATATTTTTGTGCATATAATTTATGTTGAAGAAATGTGTATTAAAAAGCTTAGGATTGATTATAATTAAGAAAAATTGTTATTGAAGAACTCAAAATTTTTCAAAAGGTTTATTTAGAATACATTTTCGAAATATTTGATATAATTTTAGTTCTCCACAAACCTTTTAACCAACTTACCTGGCTCCCCGATTTAATAAAGCAATACTTTTTACAAAGCAAAAAACTCACAGCATACTTTGTGGCGAAACAGTTTTATTTTTTTCAAATAAGTTTTACAAGACTTTGTGCACAACTACATGTACTCCAGCATATACATATGTATTTATATTAAGTGTATATGTGAGTGTTTGTATATATTTGTTTATGTATTACATGTACTTTACATAATGTACACTTGAGTACAACAAGATTCTTTAAGATGCTGACAAAAAAAAAAAAAAAATTAAAAAAAATGCAAAAATCTCCGTGTAAATGAAGGAATAACAGAGCACAGAGGGGTTTAGAAAAAGCTGAAGAAACATTGTAAAAACCAAAACAGAATACATTAAATCATAAAAATTCATTTTCCCAAGCAGACAATGCACCTGGTCTTAAAACTTACAAAACAAAAGTTCTTTACTTCGTTTGGGGTATTTTTTTTTTTCTTCATCTTCTTCTCTTGTCTGCATACAATTTGTCTCTTCATGTTATTCCATACAAAATAAAAAAAATAAGAAAAATTTAAGAAAATGGAAAAAATTATTAAGCTTTTAAGACAATAGCTAAATATTAAATATATAAGAAAAATTTAGATGAATGAAAATTATT
This sequence comes from Calliphora vomitoria, assembly GCA_942486065.2. Taxonomy (NCBI): domain Eukaryota; kingdom Metazoa; phylum Arthropoda; class Insecta; order Diptera; family Calliphoridae; genus Calliphora; species Calliphora vomitoria. The sequence goes on along the minus strand of OW818031.2, from coordinate 26,408,861 downwards.
TAAATTTTAATTACAGTGGTAATTTAAAATAAAATGTAGCCTTTAAAATTATACTTGGCTGGAAAGAATTTAGTTTCTGGGTATCGATGAAAGCAATGTTAGCAAATATATTTTATCGTTTCTCAGGGGACTGTAAAATGTCTCAAATGTTGTTAATATTACTTATATTCACGGAAGACAGTTAACAAACTATTCATTCTTGAATTAAACGTGGTTTTTGATATAGACATTTCCACGGTCAAGAACGCGATATTCGTATGCCTCAGAAGAGATGGAAAAAGGTCATAGATGACAATGGCCAATACTTGGAATAAATTTATTTTGTAGAAATGGTTCAAAATAAAAGCTAAAAATTTAAAAAAAAAATCCCGTATATTTAATAGATACCATGTTTATAGCTTATATGTTGCAAATGCCTTCAAATGTCACGTTCTTGATCGGGCAAAGGCTAATTGGAACACATATACAAACTACTGGATATTAAATTTTTGCCTTTGGCCGATCAAGAACGTGACATTCGAAGGCAAATTTAAGACTTAACAAACTATTCATACTTCAATTAAACGTGATATTTGATAAAGACATTTCCACAGTCAAGAATGTAAGCCTTAGAAGAGAAAAAAATAAAGAAATCTGATTTTTATACCTTTCACCATCAGTGGCAAGGGTATATATAAATTTGTCATTCCGTTTGTAATTTCTACATTTTTCTTTTGCGACCCCACAAAGTATATATTCTGGATCGTTATAGCCATCTCCGTCTGTCCGTCTGTATGTTGAAATCAACTTTCCGTACCCCCCAAATAACTTACAAACATATCTGATACATCAATATATCGGGAATTCTTCCGGCTCGGTTGCTATTTAAAATCGAGAAAATCGGCCCACAAATGGCTGAGATATAAGGAAAAAACCAGGGCAACCTCGATTTTTGGCCTATTTTTTATTTATATCTGGATTACTAAGTCATTAACATGACAAATATTTCAAAGTCCATTTCAACGATTTATATGAGGCTATACTAATTTGGACCTACAATGGGTCAAAATCGGGAACATTTTTTTTTTTAATCCGAATATAGTTTTTTACCACAAACTTTTTTCACTAATAAATTTAAAAAAAAAATTTGTTTAAATTTAAAAAAAAATTAAAAAAACCAAATTTTGAAAAAAACAAAAATAATTTTGTTTACCTAAAAATATTTAAAATTTTTATTTCAAAGTATAATTTGGTGAAGGGTATATAAGATTCGGCACAGCCAAATATAGTTCTCTTACTTGTTTTTTTTATTTTAATTTTCCTATAGGATTTTTTAACATGATAAACATGAGACCACGAACGTGACAAAAAAGAAAGAACTAGTTTTAGACTGCATCTAGAAAAATACAAAAACATGAGAATTGGAACATATGTATATTTAATCTACTGAATATTAAAATAAATTAGCAATAAACATTGTATCTAGAACGCGACAAAAAATATAACTCGCTTTTTTTTAAGAAAAGTAACACTCAAGCAATTAAAGCCTATATAGTAATTGTGTTACTCTGGACAGGGGAACGATTGTAGATGGAAAGGTGGTGAATGGAGGAGAAAAGCTTTTGTTTATATTTCACAACTAGAATTGCGTTATGTTTGTTATTAGTACAGGTTGCAGCGGCTCTGGTGGTGAGTAGGAAGGAGCAGTATTCAAGCCAATAGTTATGAAACTAATAGTTATCATAAACTGATGTTGTTGATTGGCAGTGTTTGACAATCGAACCCAGGCCGCAAATACCATATCATGTTTAATGATCAAACGCACTAAGCAATTAAAGTACAGCACCCTTACGTTTGTTTACAAATATGCATTGTAATGATTCTTGGAGTAGGGGTATTAACTTGACAACAATGCTACCTATTAATTCGGGTGTGCTCATCGTTTTATGTGTTAAGTTCCCAAATAATCAAAAGAATATAAATTTTAGAACCAGTTACAAAAGATTTTACTTTAGGTAGCCGATAACCCACAAAGCAATTCATACATAAGAAAGGTACATGGTTGACGATTACTGGTATAGCTTAAGATGTAATTTGCAACACCTTTCTGATACTTTAAAACGAATTTCAATAATCATATTCCTACACCCAAACAAAATATAAGTAAAACTATTAATTTTCTAACAAAAAATTTATTAAAAAATCAGTTATAATATTTAGGGAAATTGTCACCATCACAACATGAGATCCAGAACGCTACAACAAATAGAAATTGTTTTCGACTGAATAGAAAAAATACAAGAATCTGCAAATTGGAACATAATTTTTTAAAGGGTTATTTTTGTTAACAAAATTCTGTTGATAGATCTCATTTGCATTTTCTTTTTCCAAATTTTAGTATGATTTAGCACGCGACATATTTTCCGTCACGTTTATAGTAAGGACTAAATTCAAGTTATTTAAAGAAAAAACTAAATTAATGAAAGTTCTTGTTGTTGTAATAGGTCTAATGTCATTAAAAGTTCTTCGTTGGGGAAAAAACTACTGGTTAAGGTAGCTGTCGCTGAGTTGACAATATTCAACGACTAGATTCAATTATTGGGGAAGTTGTGGTTTCAAATAATAATTTATTTATTTTATTGTAGAAAGCTAAATTAATTATATTTTTGAAATGACAACAAATGGGCATTTCCACGGTCAAAAAAATGACATTAGTACGCCTTTGAAGTGAAAAAATTAAGAAATCTTAAACATAGTCTTCTTGTTTCCATAATAACAAATATTAATAGTGAACGCTACACGCTTTGATGTAAAACAAGTAACAGAGCTATATTTGGCTGTGCCGAATCTTATATACCCTTCACCAAATTATACTTTAAAATAAATTTTTTTTATATTTTTAGGCAAACAAAATTTAAATTTTTTTTTTTTTTTTTCAAAATGTAAATTTTTTTTTCATTTATTAGCGAAACAAATTTTTTGGGAAATTTTTGAAATTAACTCATTCGAGTTGGGTAACCATACTTACTAACCACATTTTATATAGTCTTTAAAACATAGTTTATTGGTATCTATTGCCATTTTGCTAAACAATTATATTTTTTTATATATTTTTTGCCAATTGTCTAAATATTGTAGTATTTAGTGATATTCTTTGAATTATTACAGATTAATTATAATTAATGAACTTAAGCCTAATTAAAAATTTACTTTCAAATTATATAAAATAAAAGTTCGAATAATTACCAAAATTAAAATAAATATTTTTAGGTAAACAAAATTTAAAAAAAAAATTTTTTTTCAATTGTTTTTCAAAATTGAAAAAAAAAAATTTTTTAAATTGTTTTCCAAAATTTAAAAAAAATTTTTTCTTTGAAATTTTTTAAAATTTTTTTTTTTCGAAATTGTTTTTTTTAATTATTTCCAACTTTTTTTCCAAATTTTGTTTAAATTTATTAGTGAAAAAAAAAACTATAAAAAAAATTTTTTGTGGTAAAAAAAATATTTGGGTTAAAAAATAATTTTCCCGATTTTGACCCACTGTAGGTCCAACTTTCTATGGCCTTATGTACGTTTTAAATAACTTTGAAATATCTATCATTAGATATCCATATTGTCTATATTAATGACTTAGTAATCCAGATATAGATCAAAAATAGGGCAAAAATCGAGGTTGTTCCGGTTTTTTCCTTACATCTCAGCCATTTGTGGGCCGATTTTCTCGATTTTAAATAGTAACTGAGCCGGAAGAATTCACGATATATTGATGTATGAATCATGTATTTAAGTTATTTGGGGGCAACGGAAAGTTGATTTCAACATACAAATACATCGACATCGCTATCTATAACGATCCATAATATATAATACTTTGTGGGGCGCAAATGAAAAATGTAGAAATTACAAACGGAATGACGAACTTATATATAACCTTGCCACTCATGGTGAAGGGTATAAATATAAAGTTTAGTGTGATTATTATAAACTGTATGTACATTCTTTTAGGGTCTTTACATTTTGATTTAAATTAGAAATACAAGGTGGCGCAAAAGTAATCCTCCTATCAGAAAATGCTATAAATTTTGCGATTGGCCCCTAATGTCAGTTCTGTTTTGACATTTGTGTAGTAAACACATGCGAAATACACGTTAATAAACAATGTTACGCTACACTGCTCCAGAACGCGGAATATTGCTGACTATTTATTTGACCAATAATCGGCAAAATTTATAGCATTTTCTGATAGGAGGATTACTTTTGCGCCACCTTACATATGTCACTTGATTAAAATGATCGCGGACTACTGAGAAGAAAATATCATTTAGGTAACAAAACGCAACATTGGAACATGATGAAAATCAAATAAAAATTAATCGTTAATCGAGATTTGTTTGGCCTCTTAATAACTTTTTAGATTTCATAAGAATTGTGCAAACAGGATATTATGTGAATAAATAACTAAAGTCAACCACATTCAAAATGCTTACGATTCTAAACAATTTTCATGACGCCCTCATTCAGTAGTGAAATTTAAAACTTTGCAGCTAAAAAACCATCAATTAATGCTCTACTCAAGTGTTTATAAGCCGAAATATTTGTGTGTTCTTTTTTTGGTAATAATATATTTTCACAAACAACATATGTATATAAATACTTAAATACAAACCACATAATTACGCAAAATTGCACTCTTTCTAACTTTTTTGTGGAATTTAAATACTCTCAGACCCTCAATAATCCATAATCACAGTTTAAGTACCTCCTTAAATTTCGTTTACGGATAATTAAAGACATTTAGCAAAACTACTTCTTATTTTCACATGTTTTCACATGCACAGGACATACAGATTAGGGTGGTGGCCATTATTATGGAGTTTTTAGATTTTCGGTGCTTCCAAGGACTAAAATTATTCTGTGTCATTGAAAAAACAACTGCTTTAAGAAATAACGTGACGCATTTTAAGTTTAAAGATAAGCAATTGCTACACATTATCCGATTTTGCTCATATTTTCAACATTTGGTTTTTAGATGAAAGAGACCAATTTTATTTCTTGGGAACAGCGCAAATCGAAAATGTTCAATAAAGGAGCCACCCTAATACACTTTTACAATCGCTTTTTTTAAGGCAGGACACAAAATATCACACACACACAAGGAAATAAACATAAGTTTTTATGCATGTGTCTGTTTTGTAAATTTAAGCTTCTTTTAAGACAACCTTTAAGTTGACAACAATCCAACAAGGGGAATAGAAAAAGTGAACTAAACGCAATAACAAAACATGTAAACGAGTTCTAGAAGGGTTGTAGTATACAATATTACAAAAGTACTTTTTCTGGCTGTATTGCCTTAACATTTTTCTGGAAAACTTTTTATTTGTGTATGATTATTCCATTAAAAATGAGTGTAATACAATTATTTGCTGCCCTATATTCTGGATCTTTGTAGTTTGGGAAGTCTGTTTAAGGCCGTCTATTAGTATGTGTAAATCTACTTAGCGCAACCTGCAGCTAACTTAGGATCCTATTTGTTACATCTTTATTTTGTACGTACTTTCGAGAATTTTGGTATTAAAAATCAGCAAAATTGTTGCATAAATAACTAAATTTAAAATTAGTTTTCTTTCATAATTTTTTTTCCTAAAATCCCCGTTTCTATGCTATACTTTTTGATCACCTATTTCCCCACAAAAAGTACTATTGCACCCATATTTTTACATTCTTTGCCCTGACATACGAACCCAAACACTTAGACACTTTAACAGTTTGTCATGTTCAAAGGCAAATCGAGTTAAATTGTGTGCACAAAGCGTAATGTGTAAAGATGAAGAAGACGTAAAAACGTATGTGTATTAGTTCCTCTATAAAAGAGAAAGCAAAGAAGCAAAAAAAAAAAAAAAAAAAAAAAAAAACGGAGTGAAGTAAAAGAAAACAAAGTTTAAATAGATGTTTGTACAAGTGTGCATGCAGCACTTTTAAGTTTTGGACAGCAAAAGCAATTGTAAAAGCTTTGACAAACAACAATTACAACAACTAGTACTATAACGACAACGACAACAACAGTAACAAAAACTATGAACTTATTTTCTTTTTAAAGGCTAAAACATACAAACAACGTTGACAGCAAACAACTACAAACCTTGTATGGGTTTGACAACACAAAACATTTAGTTGGAGAGTTTTATTTCTTTCAAGCTCCTTTTTGTTTGCAACATTTTGTTGTTATTGTTTGGTTGTTATAGGGTTAATAAGAAACAATATTAGCAACATTTTTCATGTAAATTAAGCCGGAATACTAGAGGGGTCATTTCGATACCAATGTTCTAGGACTGGACTAGATCATAAGCACTTTTACAACCTAGTTACTATACATTTTTGTAATTATGCCAAACAACATAAGTTTGATGGATGAATCGTTATCTTATCTAGGAAACAAATTAATTATTATGTGTAATCATTGATATCTATTAACCTTAAAATTTTCATTTAATTATGTTCTTCATCTAATGTCGCGTTCTTGTACCTAAACTAAGGGTTGTTATCAGTACTCCACGATCGTTCTAATCAAGTAGTTGAACATTTCAAATCAAAATTAAGTGGTTTAATTTAAAAAATGTCCTTTAAAAAATTGTGTTCTTACCCTGAAGGAAACCTGAGGACAAGGGTCTCCAAGTCACCAGTTTTGTCAACTATTTTGGTGACTTTTTGGCAACATTGTCAACGAAGCGTCTACATTTTTTATTTGTCTTTGATTAGAAAACAAAAATAACATGAATTTCATGACTACTCTTTCAACTGTTATGAATTCGTACCGTTTTGTTTTTAAATTTTTTGTAATACAAAGTCAAATGTTAACAAAATATTAAGTTTCATTATCAACATCTACTTCAGAAAAGTTCCAATGTACAAGGTGGCGCAAAAGTAAACTTCCGATGTTTTTTGGCTGTAATTAAAAAAAAAAAAAAAATTAAAAACTTTGATTCTTCTTGTGGATTATTTTTATTTGGTCTTTTAATGTTTTTTAACATCAAGTCGAGAATATGATGTCATGTAAATGGCCTTCGCCACAGTTGATTATCATTTGAGCCCTTTTTATGGCATTTTCCATAACTTTGGCCAAAACTTGCGGCGATAGGTCCTCACATTCTTGACTGATATTGTCTTTAAGAGCAGCAAGAGTCTGAGGCTTGTTGACATAAACCCGCGACTTCAAAAAGCCCCACAAAAAGAAGTCTGGAGCGGTCAATTCAGGCGATGTTGCTGGCCAGTGCAAATCGCCAAAACGGGAGATTAGGCGCCCGGGAAATGCATCCTTCAGCATATCGGTTGTGGCACGTGCAGTGTGTGCCGTTGCACCGTCTTGTTGGAACCACATGTTTTCCAATCCCAATTCATCAAGTTGCGGCAAAAAGAACTCGTTGATCATTGCTCTGTAGCGCTCACCATTCACAGTAACCGTTTGGGCCGCGACGTCTTCGAAGAAAAAAGGTCCGATGACTCCTCCAGCGAAAACAGCACACCATACAGTGACTTTGAGCGGGTGTAATGGCTCTTCGTGGGTTACACGCGGATTTTCAGTGCCCCAGAAGCGTAAATTTTGCTTATTTACGTACCCGCTAAGATGTAAATGGGCCTCATCACTCATGATTATTTTTGATGAAAAATCATCTTCCTCTTGGTGGTGATTAAGGATGGCTTGAGCGTATGTTAGACGTGATTGGCGGTCAGCAGCTAACAGCTGATGCACCGTCTGGACTTTGTACGGAAACATCTTCAAATCTTATACCAAAATTCGCTGTAAAGACCGTCGACTGATACCCATTTGCGTGGCACGTCGTCTGGTCGATGTCGACGGCGCTTCCATAACATCCTCGGCTACAGCAGCAATATTCTCTGCAGAACGGCTACTCCGGGGTCTGCCACGCCTGGCAGCATCTCGTGTCGTGCCAGTCTCTTCGAGGCTAGCGGCTAAACGTCGCAGTGTTTCACCAGTAGGCGTTGGATGGCCAGGAAATCTGCGACGAAATTCACGTTGTGCCAAAGTCACCGACCGATTATTGGTCAAATAAATAGACAGCAATATTCCGCGTTCTGGAGCAGTGTAGCGAAACATTGTTTATTAACGTGTATTTCGCATGTGTTTACTACACAAATGTCAAAACAGAACTGACATTAGAGGCCAATCGCAAAATTTATAGCATTTTCTGATAGGAGGACTACTTTTGCTCCACCTTGTACAACACATTAGAACGAAAACCACAGTCAAATTGAGAGTCATTTTGACCCCAAGTGCTTTTAAGGGTTACATTCCATTTTTGCACTGTTATTGTATATTCTAGACCTTAGGGTATATTTTTAGCAAGTTTTATTAAAATTGGTCCAAAAATGTACAATATTTCGCTATATTTCATTTAGAAACTCCAAATATTGCTAAATTTTACCTTTGACCTTCACGGTTTAAGGGTTAACTTTTTCCGATTTTAGTAAAACTTTCACAGTATATCTAAAATTATCTGAGTTATAAGATTCTGTATAGGTCTTACTTAAAATTCGTAACAGTAAGGAAATTGCTTTCATTCACCAAAATATGAACAAAAAAATATTTTTTCCCAAAAATCACAAAATTTAAATCGTAGGTACGGAAATACTGTAAGAGGTATTGACATAATTTTTTCATATTTTTATTCTCTATTATGATTTCAATAAATCTCCCAACGTGATAATCAAAAAATTCTGAAATTTTTTTAACAAAATTTTTAAAAATTTGAAAATGGAGATTCAAAACTGCCGTTAAAAAATAAATTTGTTTGGTCGTCCTTACGTATACGTTACCGGTATCCTACAAAGACAAAAACTCAAACAAATGTTAATATAGATATATTTTAAGTAAAAATTAGCTTTTATTTTAATATTTATTAAAATATGTTAATTTTGTTCCTACATTTCTTGTTCAAGTGGCCTGAGACACGTTAATGCTCTGGGGAATTTTTAATAACTTTAACATTTTTTAACCCATTTTTCTCTTTTATAAGTCATTAGAACGACAATTACGTACGCATTTCGATTCTTATGCATTCGATTGCAAAAATAATTATTTAGTAGCTAAATTTTTACAAAAACTGAAAAATTTGCATTTTTCCGAATTTTAACGATAATACAGTTTGTGGGTCTGTATTAAACCTATATCTCCCAAAGGAGATAAAGGTTTAATTTAAAAAAGTATTTTTTACTGTAATTTTCATTAATAAAAATAAATCTAGATATTTCTGTAACATAATGCAGAAAGTTAAGGAATTTTACAAATTTATTTCATATAAATAGTAAAATTTTGCATATATCTGACCTTTGACCTCGATGCGGCTACCCAAATCGTTGTCCGATTTGGCTCAAATTTTCAACATTTAACTTTTAGACCTAGTGTCACAATATTCCACCCGGCACCCTTCAAAAATCGAACTCAAATTTTTTTCCATACAACTGATTGTCACTCTAGTGTACATATGGTTCCTACAGAAGTATCTAGTCAATAGTACTATCGTCAGTAGTAGACTTCTAATGACACGCACATGTGAAATGTCTATAGTAAATAGCATTGTCTGAGGTTATAAAGTCTGTGTCGACTGTGTCAATAGGAAGTGAGTGCAATTTCACTATTGACATTTCCTGCAGGGTGTACCTAAATCATCCTTTGATATCTGTACTCTGAAATCGATCTAGTCAAGTGGCTCACTATTTAAATTCAAATCAAAATGTGGTAGCTAAACGAAATATAAATTTTAATTTTTAAAGTGTGTCGCGTTCGCTATCGTAAGGTTATATCCAACGGTACCGAAATTATTAAATAAGAAATGATTTTTTAACATTATGTTAAACACATGTCAAAATTTTTCTTTAATACAATGTAAAGGATCTTCCAACAAGGAGTTTTGAATTTTGGCAGTTATAGCGGACATATTGTTAAAGCTACGTCTGTAGGATTGGCTGTCATTTATTCAGTTTGTTCTGCCACTATATAACGTTTACCAGCAAATGCAAATTATAAAATTGTTTTATCAAAATGGGTGTTTTGTTCGTACAACGTTTCGCCTGTTTTACTGTGAAGCCCATTTCAGAATGAAAGGGTATGTCAACAAACAAAATTGTCGAATTTGAGATCCACGAGCTTCCAATGTATCCCGAGTTTTTATGTGGATTTTAATCTGACTTCGTCATCGATTCATATTTCTTTGAGAACGATCGTCAACCGCGAGAGTTATAAGTCGATGATTATCAACTTCTTTTGGCCTGAATTGTATGATATGAACAGCCACGTCATGTGTTTTTAACAGGACGTCGCTACGTGCTACACAGCTCATGCCACATTGGACATTCTACACGAGGGATTTGAGGGCATGGTCATCTCATGTGGAGGTGATGCGAACTGGGCACCGATATCGTGCGATTTGATCACGTTAGACATTTTCATGTCAGGTGTTCTTAAGTCGCAGGTCTATGCGAATAAGCTGCAAACCAAAGCGGCCCTCAAAACCTACATAACCCATGCAAAATTGGACATGTCGTATGCGCGCCACCCAGCCAAAATGCGTCATTCAAACGAATTTAAACGAATGTCGATTATATCCCACATACACTTTGTTTATTTTAATTTTAAAGATAGGAAGCGCCTAATGAAATACCCTTTATTTGCAGCTAAGTAAAAGCTGTTGTTATCATGAGAAAATTGGAAATATATTTTGCGAGCTCTTGGCTGCTTTTTTAAACATTTTCTTTTTAGTATTTATTGTTAACCCTCTAATGCTTCAGCATGCCTCAAGGCACTCATCCCAAAAATGAGAATAAATGCAAAAATAACTGATTTTTAATTTCAAAAACTCTTGTAACAGTTGGTAAAAAATGTACTTAAATATTTTTATATGCCTTGAAACTTCTTAAAAGCTCTCTTCTTTCTTATTTAGTGCACTTTTTACAAACTAAGTGCATTAACAACTAAAAAATATGGAAAGTCCATGTTGTGTTATCAAACATTGATTAAAGTGTTTTAAAGTTTCCCGATTGTAATCATATTTTTTTTCTTAAAAAGTATACTTAGTTATATTTTATATATTATAGTCAAGATTTATGTAAAAATGGTAAGCTGCTCTTTGATGAGTGCCTTCAGGCACTCTTCGGCATTTAGGCTAGTTTTGCTGCCTCAAAATGCTTTAATTTGCAATTTTTTACATAAAATTTTAAGAAATTGCTGGTCGAGTGCATAAACTTTTCAAATTATCTGATTTGAGTGATTAACAATTAGAAAAGTTGTTTTCAAAAATAATTTACAAAATATACTATCGTAAACCCGACTATGTTTCAATCTCTAAAGCCTTAATTTCATTTACTTTTTCCCACCTGGCAGATAAACCATTGATTGTACAAACATTAAAATGTTGTTTTTGAAATCATATGCCGAAATTTACCATAAAAAAAATTTGTTACCGACGTTTTAGCCATTTTTTTTTAGAAATTGGCATTAGAGTGTTAACATATGAAATCTTTTAACAACAAATTAATATAAAAAAATTAAAATGGCTAACAAAGCTCGTTTGGCGGTAATCCATGATTTTGTTCATGTTTTGATGTCGCGTTCTTGAACCTAAATAATCGTTTGTTATTAGTACTCCACGAACGTTTTAATCAAGTTGCTGATAATTTATTTCAAATCATACGAGTAATTTAAAGGTTTTAACTATAAAAAGTAACTGCTTGCAAAAGTCACACTAAACATTTTATTCTGATTTTCAAAGTAAGTCGTGTTCGCTATCATATACTTCTTCAAAGCAATTTTCAACTGTGTACCGACAGAAGAAGGGAAACAACAATGCGGTAGTTGAGACAAATTAAAAGATATCCTACAAACTATGAAGGATATTGCGATAGAGCAGTTGAGAAGAGGCCTGGATGATCCAACAATATTAGCAAAAACAAATAGCAATGTCTGAAAAAAGGTAAAATATCGTACTTTATGAGGCAGGAAATGTTGCGCAATAGAAATAAAAATGATACTAAAGAAAACGACAAGTAAGCAAACATTAGAAAAAGCAGTAAAGATGGTATAAAATGTATTACTAGTGGACTTAGTTAATAGTTAAAGTAAATCAAGCACTATATATAGAGAATGTCGAACCTTGACAACAAACTTTGTTTCCTCCCTATATACTTACGTCTAGATATTAAACATTTATATACCCTTCACCTTCGTGAGAAGTGTATATATAAGTTTGTCATTCCGTTTGTAATTTCCACAATATAATTTTCCGACCTTATAAAGTATATATATTCTGGATCCTTATAGATAGCGGAGACGATGTCTGTCTGTTGAAATCAATTTTCTGAAGACCCCAGATATCTTCGGGATCCAAATCTTCAATAATTCTGTCAGACATTCTTTCGAGAAGTTTCCTATTTAAAATCAGCAAAATCCGTCCATAAATAACGGAGATATGAACAAAAATCCGAGATAACCTCTGAAAACTTCATCAAAAAAAGACAATGTATTGCATGCTTTGCTTTTTTTTAACCCGATTTTTTTTATAATACTATAATATTTATTAATAAAACATTTATTTTTATAAAAAAACTTTTAAAATTTTATATGAATAAATCGTCAAAGTTATATTGATTTTACTTATTACTTATAATATAAATACAGAATGTGGTGCCTGTGCCCTAACAAAAAACATCTCAATAATTAACAAAGATCAATATCATTAAGTGCTTACACACAACTCATTATCCTTCTGCTACAATCATTATATAAATTGTGTTGGTCTCTTCCTGCTTCAGTTGTCACTACAAGGAACTACCCACTCGTATGGGTGATTTTATTTTGCGATAAATGTTGTTTTTTTACAACCATTTTTAACAAAAAAAAAATATATATATAAAACAAAATCCTTACAAAATGGTAATTTTATATGACTTGAGGTAATTTGAGCAGTTGTAGTGCTCTTTAACCATAGATAGACCACGTATGTTGGCCATGCTTCAATGGTAAATTGTAGAACACACCCCAAAAATAAATTCTTTGTGTGTTTTAGTCTTTTTTTGTCTTCGGTGGTTCCTCTTTGTGTTGTTTGAATGCAAGGATGTGGCAAGTGAATACGAAAATAGGTAAAAAAACGCATTTAAAAATAAAGGAAAGGATTAAACATTTTCAAATAGGTATCATTTCCATATGTGGATAGTTGTTGTGTATATGTTAGTTAATATTTTAAGGAGTACATGCATACTTATTTTATTTAAATATTTGCTTGTGTTTTTTATTTGAATGGGAATAAATGTTGCATTTCTCTTTAAAAATGTCAAATGGTTTTAGTTATAATGGAAAGTTAAAATGAGCCAAATTTCCATTTGTAAATTTATCGTTTACTAAATTACAGTTTAGTAAATATGATGACTTCGTTTTATATACTATGTGCCTTCTGTAATGCAAATTAAAATCAATTAGTTACTTTACACATCCCAGGTAATCAAGCTTGGAGTTAAATCTGAATATTTTGTATTTAAGTAATCTACAAAACATAGTGTGAAACATCTGTTTTATGAGACCTTCCAGTAAATGTAGTATACTAGCTTAGCCGATGCCCTTCGCCAACCAATCGTAGTGAAAAGAAAATGAACTGCAACATAAACCTGGGGTCTAATTGCCGCTTTCGAAAATTCGATACCTATCGACTTGCTTCATGATGGTATTCGATTGCTATCGAATCAAGTTTTAATACTAATTGTAAAAGATTTTATTAACACATGTTTAGATAAAATATAAAGAAAACAAAATACAAGTAAGTAATGTAAGTAGAAACTAGAAGTTTTGTGATTTTAAATAAATGTTTTGTAGAAAGTGCTTACATTAATTTTAAATTATACCGAAAATGAGAAAAATATAAATAATGTATTTATAGTTTTCTGAAAGATAACATTACGAGAAATATTAAAAAAGCTAAATAATATCAAAATTCGAATTATTTCGTGACCCAGAGCCTTCCGAAGTAGACCTATTTTTTATGTAAATTTCAACATTAGACAACATTTCCTCTAATCGCATAGCTGCTTTCAAAAAAATAAAGACCTGTTTTGTATGTCCCAGTATGTTCTTCAATATTGTGCAAAGGGATTTAATAGCCCCAAGCTTGGTGCCTTCAATAGATCAAAAAATTAAAAAAAAAAATAAAATTTTGGGATTTTGTAAAAGTTTTTTGGGAATTGTGGGATTGTCAAATACAATTGAATAAAAAAATAAAATTTTACTATATAATAAAATCTTTATTTATTAACAAAACTCAATGAAACTTTTAACGTTTATTAAATTTGTCATTCTAAATAACATGGTTTAAAAAAACTTGCCAAAAAGTCAAAGGGAATCCCGCAATTCCAAAAAATTTGAGCAAAAATCGCAAAAATTGTATTTTTTACAATTATGCCCATAGGGTCCACATTTTCTTCGGGGCTGGGAAAAATACTTTGGTGATGAATAGGTTTTCAAAGCTGCTTTCTGAAAAAGCTGAGCTTTGGGATTTTAGAATATGTGGCCCAAACTTGAAATTTTGATAAAAAAATAAGTTAAATTCCAAATGGCGTAGGGGCGACAAAATGTTCTCCGTAAAGATACCTTACAGAAAAGCATAAAATTGTTATATTTTCTTAAAAAAAGTTTTTTTTTTAATAAAAAAAAGAGTTAAGTTACCTTTTCGTCCAAAAACAGCAAAAATCTACTCTTTTTTGAATTTTTAATTTCAAAATCGTTTATTTTGGATCCATAATCAATATTTTATCGATATCGATATCTTTTGTATGTTATTGGTAATTTAGTTGTCTTACTAACAAATTCAGTTCAAAAGCGCGACCAATATTATTAAAAAAAACGACCAAGATATGGCAAAATTTTAAAATTTCAATTTTGAAATGGACGGGAAATAAACAAATGCCACGTGTTTAAAAATTTTATATGTCGAAGGTACCCTGCTTTGAGACCCCATAGCGCCGCCCCTGGAACATTTCTAGGGCCAATTTTAATAAAAACTTAAACTCGAATACTCCTTGGCTACGTCCACGTCAAATTTTATCTCGATCGGACCAGCCGCTTAGAAATGCCAGATTTATTTCCAGAAAATGTTGATTCTGCCCCACTGTGCGTTCTGTCCTTGTTTTTTCAGTTGACAAACCTTCAACATGTACACCAATTCCGGCAGCCTGTAGAATTTATTCCTCGGCAGAAGAAAATGGGATTTTCTCGTAGAGTCTCCCTCCAGTTTTCTTTTTTGATGCATTGTTTAAGAATATTTTCTTCCTTACCTTGAATTTTTTAACAGTGTAAACCTTTATTACAAAACACATGTAAATATAAAAGCTTTAGGCAACGTATCATACATATACAGTGGTGGCCAGCTAATTAGGGACAAAATTGTTTGCTATATTCCATGAAATTCTCAATTAATTTTTCAAATATTTCCACAAATATATATGCAAAAGGATTGTTTTAACACACAAGTGCATTTTATTCAGCTGTGTCAATTCATATATATTCAGCACAGAAACATACGGCTTTTCTACAACTTAACCAACAAATTTTTTTACAAACATATTTCCAAACTTTTATATAATTATGTTTTTATTATTAAAAAATATTCAGACCAAATTTCGTATTTTTAGTTCCACTTGTTTTGGCCATATCATGTTATTAACAGCGGAAGTTCACCTAGGCGGGTATACGTATTTCCAGATATCTTTGTCCATATATGTTGTACCGATTTTTCCAAACATTTTTGGACAACTTAAAACAGTAATACTAAATTTCATACCCCTAGATCCTTATCGCACTTAAAATTCAGTCGATCAAAAAAATTAAAATATTTGTCCCTAAATAGCTGGCCTCCACTGTATGTATATAAACTGATGTGATACATACATTACGCCACAGCTTTGTATTTTGAATTGGTGGACCAAACGTATATAAACGCACAGTAAGTGTTTCCCACATGATATTTGCAATGGCTCTTCCTGGTTAACAATTTGGCAGAAGGTTTTTTGCTAAATTGGGGTGTTCGGACAAAAACTCTGTCAATACTTATTTTTGTCTTGAATATATATTTTTCACAATTCTCCTAAAATTTTAACAATAGTTATACTCATTTTAATTTAAATAATGACAAAAATATATAAAAATAAATTTTTCATATGGAAATTGAATGATACGTAATCATGGCTATAAATCGGTAAATAATAAATAGTGGTCCAAATGAAAAAAGAATGGAAATCCGTGATCACTTTAATTTCATTAAAAAAACAATTTTTAATAAAAAAAAACTAAATGAAACATAAACGTGAATATAAGTCTGTAGATATTGATAAAAACGAAAAAAAAAAAACGAATTTGTGCTCATTTATATTTTGCAAAACTCGATTTTTCAAAATAATATTAACTGAAACATAAAAGTGTCTATAAGTCTCTAAATAGTGATCAAAATTAATAAAAAACAGTGCTACAAAGTAACAATTTTACTTATAATTACCTAATTTTACGTTTCTTGATTAAGAAATATAGAACATTCAAAAAGTGCCACTAAAAATAAGAAAAAGTACCCACTTTAGTAAAAAGCATACACGCAGAGAAAAAACATGGTTGTGGTAAACATAATCAAAGAGCAACATATTATTGATAAGATTTATGATTTATGACTGTCATGAAATATCATGTTATGATCAAATATAGTTGTAATATCATTGCCATACATTTCATGTTTCTCGGTACCTCATAATAGAAAATTCAAAAGGTACCAACGACACATATTAAATGCAGCATTTAGTCCGCATATTTGCGTTCTCATTTCGTGTTTGTGTTCTTAGAAGCGTTGTATAAGAAAATTCAAAAGGTATATTAAGAAAGTACTATTTGAATAAAGGAAAAGTACTAATAATCACCCCTTTTTGATTTCTATTCACTCAGAACCATATATGATTAATTTTATGTTTCTGGGACCATTATTATAAAATATTATACCTTATTCAGAATTATGTGTAACAAATTTCATGATTCTACAATAGTTTCATTATAATAAATTATTCAAAAAGTACTATTAGAATAAAGAAAAAGTTCCAAAACTGGTAAGCCAAAGATTCCAACACACTCAGTACCATATATACTTAATTTCATGTTTCTAGGACAACTATTACAGAAATTTAAAAAGTACCATTTGTTTTATCTTTTTGGTACCTTAATACCTTTAAGCACGCTATCCTCAATTCTTACTATACTCAGAAGCATATCAGTTAACTTTTATGTCGATATGTTAAATAATTTAAAGTACTAGGTTAGGTTAGGTTCCATGGGCAGCCGCTCCTCAAGCAGCTCACTTGGGTCCATTCAAATCTGATCTCATTATGATACCCAAGGGGAAGACATCAGGGTATTTACAATACTTCCGTTGCCTCTAGGTTAAACCAGCCAGATTCCCGGATGAAGGACTAGATTCGTCTAAGATTCATCCTTGATAGCTCATCCAAGGATGATAGGAATGGAGATCCAAGGAAAAGGTGATACACAGTCTCTTCCTCTTCTTCATTATGGCAGCTTCTACAGTAATCATTGTACCGTAGGCCCATTCTTCTAGCATATGCCCTAATTAAACAGTGTCCTATAATAAAGGAGACAATTAGCCTTATTTGCTCACGACGGTAGATTCGTCCTGCTGGCATCATATACGGGCCAGGTCGACCTCACTGTAGCACAGGAAGGTGCATTAGTCCACCTATTTAGTTCAGTCTCATATAGTATCTGCTGAACAGTCATCTTGCATTTAAAAAGGGAAATACCAGAAAAGTGGACGATTGCCTCATCATTCATCATCGCACCTCTTTTGGACAATACATCTGCTATACAATTACCCTGATTTCCATCGTGTCCAGGGACCCATACAAGCGTTATCCTAGAATGTCTCGCTATCTCATTTAGGGATACCCGGCATTCCTCGGTTAATCTAGATGTCGTGAGGACACCCGCTATTCCGTTAACGGCAGCCTTGCTGTCAGTAAATATACATATATCACCAGATATTCGATAATTCCTCAGCCAGTTGGATGCACGTTTAATGCCAGTAATTTCCGCCTGAAGAGCAGTACTAAAGTCAGGTAGCCTAAAGAAGGCTTTTATCCTAAAGTTTTCAATATAGAAACCTCCACCGACCCTGTTTGCCCTATTAGAGCCGTCAGTGTATATCCTTATGACATCATCAGGGGGAAAGAGTCCGCTATGCCATAAATCCCTATTCGGAATCATAATATGGAAATGCCTATCGAAAAAAGGTTTTGCGATGCAGTAATCATTAAATTAAAGTACTAAAAAAGTACCATTAGGAGAAAAAGTACTAATGGTACTTTCCCTTTTGAATACCGGACAACTTTGATATATCAATTTTCATCATTTTGGCGGAATTTTTGTGACACAAATATGTCTGAAACCATTCTAGACTGTATTAATTTTCTCAAGAAAAACAAGTACCAAACTGTTTATCCGAGTTCCAAATAACAAATTCTTAGTATATTTTTGTATGACTTTTTAAAATTCGAACTTTTAAGGGGAAAAAATGGTACATTCTTGGCGCCATAAGTATCTTTCAAACCAGTAAAAATATAAATAAATATTTAATCATATTATTTACTTATCAAAAAACACCAAATGTAAATGAAGTACTTTTTGGGAAATTAAGGTTCGAATTACCAAAAAGTACCAAAAAGTAGGATGAATGATGAAAATTTTATTCAAATAATTTTTAAGTATCATAATGGGAGCTTATGCCAAATTACAGAAAAACAGTAACATGAAAAAAGTACCAAAAATAAATACTTTTTAGAAATTCGAACCCCAATTTCTAAAAAAGTACCAAATTTTAATTTTTCTTTTTATTGGCTCGAAAGATACATATGGTACCAAAAAAAAGTACCAAAACATAATATTTACGCGTTTTCTCTCCTAAAGGGTTTGAATTTTAAAAAAGTACCAGACTCCTGTTTACCAATTGTAGATAAAGATGCATTTTAAATTTTGCTTGTATCTGTATTAGTTAGGTTACCGAATTTATTCGTTTTTACCCCTTAAACATTAGAATATTCAAAAATCTTAGTGAATCTACATAGGGAGAGGGAACCTATAGTCCAAAATTTCACATTTTGGCGTTTGGGCTGGGCGATGTTGAAACAGTTAGTGACTCAGTAACGTTACACTTATATATATTAGAAGATAGACAGAAATGGGATTTTTCCCAAATTGGAAGCTTAAAATAGAAAGTTGATCCTTCTTGGGTAACGGACCTTCCATGGTTTTAGTATTGTTCGTACTAATTGAAAGCCATTCAAATTATATTTACCTGTTTTTTTAATTACTCTTATTTCTTATATATTCATTGTTCATTATAGGTAATTGTAGCATTACACTTCTAACTACAACAAGTAAGGTTTTGGAAAAATCCTATCTCTTATTCAAAATCCTATTTCAAAATCATTAAAAACGTTTCTTTTGCTCAAATTAGGCCAGTAGGTAAGAATTTTATAAAGACTACATTTTCACATAAAACCTAAAGGTTAATATGGTTACTGATTTAAGTCCTAACAGCAGCACTAAATAGTCGTATTCATTTGACTTAATACATGTCTATGTTCCTTCATAAACTTGATGTGCAACAAGTTGTAGGTAGCATGTACCAAAGTGGCATGAACATTTCTATCATATCAGCAGATGTTTAAGATGATGCACTGATGATTTGATAAGTATTTGTTATTTTGAGAAAACAAATAGGTTTAAATAAAGCTAAATTTTTGGACAAAAACTTTACACAAATAAGAAGGATGTTTATCGGAATTTTAGCTCTTAACGTAATAGGAAATAATTTATTTGACAAATACATATATTGTTACCCTACATTATGCATTGTTGCTGATGTTTGTAATCCCCAAAAATATAAGTCTAACACTCATTTTCAAGTATACAAATCGACTCAGAATCACTTTCTAGCTGGCTGTCCATATAAACCTTGTGTGCAAAGTACAGGTAGCAATTTTGCAGATATTTCAATTAAATTTGCTTCAAACATTTTTCGGCCCAAGGACTAGTCCTATTGAAACTGGCGGAAGTCGAGTCATTATTTCACCTAA
The DNA here is from genome assembly GCA_942486065.2 of Calliphora vomitoria. Lineage (NCBI taxonomy): Eukaryota > Metazoa > Arthropoda > Insecta > Diptera > Calliphoridae > Calliphora > Calliphora vomitoria. The sequence continues at coordinate 26,388,701 of OW818031.2, read as the reverse complement.
ATCTCATACAATTTTCTCCCGAAGTAGGACTTTATCAGTCCTAAATGTTTATTATTAAACCAATTTTGATACCATTTTAAACATTGCTTCCTCCAGTTATGCCAAAATATACTAGCATGTTCAAATAATCATAGGTGAAAAATTAATAGTCAAATGTCATTTCTATTCTTAGTATCTAAATTAAAGAATTAGTTCTTTTTAAATTCTGTTTTACAAAACAAAAATATGTAGAGTACGGACAATTCAAATGAAAAATATGAACCTTTTTACAACCAAACTATTACCTCCCTCCCCAAGAATTATTGATTTCATTGTTTTCTGTGAAATCTGATCATGTTAAGCAAAATTCAATCATTTGCAATGCACAAGATAAACAAATTATATGGGAAAACATGCGAATGAAATGGAGATTTTTTGCTTATTTTAAATGATAAATATAAAAAATATATGCATAATAAAAACATATATATATTTTTATTTAGCGCGAAAAAAACATTTTCTCTATAATTATATTATAACGTATGAATGAAATGAAATCAAAGTAAATCCACACCTATATAACCAATGAATAGTTAAAAACACAGCAGTTTGATAAAAAAAAATTAAAATAAAGGTTTACTTTAAACATATTTTCAGTAAAAAAAAAGAATTTTAACTTATTGGATCAATAATAATTTGATACATCAAAAATTATGAACATTTAAATAGAAAACGTGGTCAGATTTATGACTATACGCAGAAAAAAAATATAGTTGTGCATGTTTACTGTAACCATTTCAACATTTTTATAAGTTTTTTAACAATATTATACTCACAGTAACTATTTATATGATTGTGGTAACAATAATATGGTTAATTTATGATTCACATGATTGTATCAACCATATATATGGTTACAGTAAACATGTATATGTTTGTGACAACCATTTATATGATGAAGGACTTACCATATTATGTTGCTCTCAGCTTATGGATATCATAATCTCAGAACAATATATTAAAATAAAAAAAAATTATTCATCACAAAAATGGTTGTCACAAGCATATACTTGTTTACAGTAACCATATATATTGTTGATACAAGCATGTGTAGTAAACAAAAATAAGTAAGGATTTTATAAAAAAGTATATGAATACTTATAATTAATACCGGAATTTCTTGTTTGTGATTAATTGCATACCATGCCTTTGAACGTATAAAAAATATCATATGCTTTTAAAAAAAAATTTATACTTTTCTTAAGACTTTCGCTTCGCTATAATTTCCTATGTTTTTATGGTGGGCTTCGAACCATCCTATTTTAAGTTAAACTCCTAAAAATTATAACGGATTAGATATTCGAAAAGATCTATTTACTTAACATGATCTGATACCACCCATTTGCAATACGTCAAAGTACCAAAATAACTCATGCAAAGTATTGAGAATTGCATTATTAGAGTTCTCTAGATATTTTTTTTATATGAAAAGCCGATCCCACCAAGTTTCAGCAAACATCCTAAAAATAAAAGAAAGTGATTCAGACGAAGCTAAAAGTCTCCCGAAATTAAAATTTGTTTGTAATGTAGATACCAGGGACCGAAAATAATGATTATTCTTGAAATTTCAAAGGAAAAAATCCATCACAAGAAAATACCGGAGAGTCAAGACAAGTATACATACCATTTTGATTGTTTTCAACTATATTTTCATAAAATAAAATGCTTTTTAAATTCTTTATTTTTAGTTTTTTTGTCAAAAATATTTGTTATTTTTTGATTTTTTTTTTTTTTTTTTTTTTTTTGTCAGATATACAAATTAATTATTGAGTTTTATTTACATATTTGTCAGACTCTTACATATATGTAAATAAAATTCAATAATCAATTTTTATATCTGCCAAAAAAATAAAAATCATAGTCTGACAAATATGTCTGACAAAAGAATAACAATTATTTCCAACAAAAAAAAAAAAAAAAATAAATAAAAATCAAAGTCTGACAAATATTCTTGACAAAAAAAATATAAAAAAAAATCAGAAAATAACAATTATGTTGTGATTTTTATTATAAATTTCATAATTGTTACGGTCCCTGGTAGGTACTACACCCTCTGTCCCGATCTCGCCCATTTTTTACTAAACTTCGTACAGTGGTACTAATTATTGTTAATGTTCACAATACAATCCAGCACATTTTCAACCAACTATGTAACTGTGGTAATGAAACAAATGCTTCAAAGTTCTACGAATTTCCTTAATACAGTTCATCAGATATTCGATAATGTCAGACACATTACGTAAAATTATAAAAAGATGTTTCGGACAAAGTTTGAAGAATCTTGCAATTTTGGTTATCCAGATATTCAAAAGTACTTTGTATGGAAGTGCCCATACCCACTATTCCTATCCCAGCCATTTCCAGCTAAACTCCGTACAGTGATGAGAAATTAATTCAAACAAAGTTCAAATACTTTTACGGTTACAGTTCTCTAAATATACGAAATTCCATTTTCCGTCCATTTTCAGACAATTTATGTAAAATGATAAGTGAGCTATTCGGACAAAGTTTGATGAATATTGTAATTATGGGTCTCGAGTTGTTTAGAAATATCTATTTACTTTGTTTGGTAGATGAATCATTCCCTGTTCCGATACCTCCCATGTTTGGTTAAACCATATGCAATAATAAGAAATTGATTCGTATAAAGTTTGAAGACTCACAATTAAGTTCTGCAGATATTCGAAAATACTTTGCATAGGAGGCGCTTCGGCCACTAAACTAATTTTCAGCCATAAGACTATAAGAGAGATAAAGTTTGAAGTATATCGCAATTATAGTTCTAAAAATATTTAGAAATAACTATTTACTTTGTATGGTAGGTGACTCATCCCCAGTTCCGATACATCCCAATTTTCGTTGAACTTCATGCAGTGATAAGAAATTGATTCATACAAAGTTTGAAGACGTTCACAATTATAGTACTCCAGATATTCCATTAAAACTATTTAAATTGTTTGATAGGTGCCATGCCCACTAATACAATAGCGTCCATTTTTAGCCAAACTCGGTATAGTGATGAGAAATTAATGTTTTAAAAGTTTAAATACTTTTGCACTTATAGTTCTTTAGTTATTGGAAATACACAATTAACACTGTATGGGAGGTACCACGCCCACTAATTCAATACCGCCCTTGTAAAATGCTAAGAGTGCTCTTCGGATAAAGCTTGAAGACTTCCACAATTATAGCTCTCCAGAGACTTGAAAATAATTATCTACTTTGTGTGGGTGGTATCACACCCTCTGTTCCGATCCGTCCCGTTTTCGGTTAAATATCATACAGTGATAAGAAATCCATTCCTATAAAGTTTGAATATTTTCCTGCTGATATTTGTTTATTAAAATATGTGTTTAGTTTTTGGTGAATGTTGTAAATTCGGGTCTTTTTGTGCCTTGATAGTCGACGACTGGTCCTCGTCATTGCCGCGTAAACTCGGCTTAGGCCGTTTTAACACGGCCGCTGAATCATTGGCCGATGCGACTCAGTCGAGGTCGATCAAAGGGTTGTCACCCTCATCCGATGATCGATCCTCGACAATACCTATTTACTTTGTATGGGTGGTGCCACTCTCATTTATAGAATCTCGCCAATTTGAGGCAATCAGTGCACAATGGTACCGAAGAAAATCCCGCGAAGTTTTGCTACTTTCACAATGATAGTTCATCAGATATTCAATTCTCAAATTTCAAAATAAAAAATAGTCTATTGATCGTTTCAAATATACGGGAATATACGGTAATTTTCAACAGGATAGGACCAGTGGTTTAGCCTCCTATAAGGTACAAACAAACAAATAAACAGACATATATATAAATATACACAAAATTCCTAACTTTACCAGTTTTTAGCCCCCTGAAGGTAGACTTTTGAAAAGGTGCCTTTTAAATACATATTTTTGTGACTATAGTGAGCTAAATTAAACATGTTTTCTTTTTAAACAAATATTCTAAAAACCAAAGGTACCATTTTTCCCGTTTTTCCTCTTTTTATATCTTCCAAGTATATCTTCCTATCGATGCTTCTAAATAACAATCTATCTAGGTTCGAAATGTTAAATAAAATCGTTTCGGCCGTTTAGTATTTATTGTTTAAGAACTAAAGGTATCAATTTTACCGGTTTTCCCCCTGTTTACCCCTTTCTGGTCCAAGTATTGAAAAAATTATAGCCTATTGACGCTTCCAAGTAAGGATCTATCTACATTCCAAATTTCAATAAAATCGATTCAGCCGTTTAGGCGTGATGCTCAAACAAACCAACAAACAAACTTACAAAGACATTAATATATTTATATGGATATGGGTAAACAATAGCAGCTGATTCATCAAATGCACAATAAATTCAAGTTTGCGAGTCTAAATTGTCGCCCAAACTTATCACAGTTGTGCAAAAAAATTTCCATACATTATTTGACAGTTCATTTGTGAGAGTTTAAAAATGCACAGATTGCATAGTTTGCGAGGCATTTCAGTATTTACATGAGGACCCTTAGTACCTTTTAAAATTATTTAGTAAAATATATCAAAATAAATTAATAAATCTTCTCATAAAAGTATGACATTTGCATGATTCCTATTCATCATTTTAAACATGTAAAATACCTTTTTAACCTACAAATTATCTTCGAGTGTACAAACATAAATTCAAAGTTACATGCAAAAAACCATTATTTTTCCCCTTAACTACCATAATTTTAATCAAAAAACCCCTCTAAAATGCATCCACAAATAAAATTTTACAGCAAAACTGGTCGAAAATGAACTTGTAGAACTCATTCATACAACTCTATCAAAAGTTTGCAGAAATTACTACGAACATTGAAACAGCTACAAATTGTCAAGCATGCGCTAAACAAATATCATACAATTGTAAGCAGACATTACAATAAACACGGCATAAGAAAGGTGAACAGCATCCATCCTCAAGAAAACAGGATAAAGAATGATGATGTTGACTTCCAGCATAAAGACTTGCACAATTTAAAATCAGTTACTTCTGGTGGCTGCTCGTGGACGGTTGTTTTTAGCGGATTAAAAAGGAATAAAAAATTACTTTATTGAAAATTAGTGAATAACAAAAAAAAAAAATATAAATAAAAAAACAAAGAGAGTCAGGATAAAGAGCACTTTTCTATAAGAAATTTGTGTAAAAATGATTAATGGTTAAAAAAAGAGAAATATAAGCAAGCTCTCTCTTTAAAAAAAGCCCGTGTAAAAAAATGCAATTGTAATAGAAATATAATGTAAGATAAAAGAGCGAGTTAACATAAAGAGCACAAAATAACGGTGATAATTGAGAAATGCATTAAAATGAAATTAAAGAAAACAACAACAACAAAAACAAAATAAATATAAATACTAAACAACAAAAGCATGTTTCACGTTCATACATACATACATACATACATACTTACATACATTGTGTGAACGGGAGGAAATACTAAAAAAGTAATACTAGATGAATTTTAAAGCAAAAGCAAAGTGACATAAAGAGTAATAACAAGGAGTGCAGATTTGTTTGTTTTTGTTATTTTGTTTGCAATAGAAAATTCATGTTTAGGCAAATTTTGCTTGTTGTTGCTGTTATTATTATATGTGCAGAGATAACGGTAAAACATTTATGAAGGATTTCACTCTATGTCTGTCGTTTTGAAAACGTTGAACTAGAAGGTTGTTGGTGATAGCAAAAAAATAAAAGAAATTAGAAATTGAAATTTATTAATAAAAATAAAATTGAAGAAAAATTAATTTATTAAAAAAAATTAAGGAAATTTTAAAAATAAAAAAAATTACTGAGGTTTTAAAGTGTATGAGTATGGCAAAAAATTAAAATTGTTTTAAAAATAATTACAAAATAAAAGAAAGTGTTAACAAATATTTTGCTAAACAATAAATATCTTAAATTAAATTCCTAAAACTTGTCTGCCGTAAATAGAAAGGATAACAAATTTATTTGCTTTTTTTAAGGTAAGAATTATTTAAAGTTCTCTTATTTTAACTTAAAATGTATCTGCTGCACAATGCTAATTTTTACCGGCTTTCTACATAATAATTATCATGTTGCTACAATTTGTCAGAGTCACGGCTGCAAAATGGAAAATTACACATTGTACTAACTTTAGGGGAAAAATGTACTTTTAAGCATTTAAATGTACCAATATTTTGTTATAATTTTTATTGAAATCTATAAGGAAATTAAAATATTTTAGAGTATCGTTTTCACATGGTTTTTATTTCCTTTGTAATTCGTAATGGAAAAAAAAACCTTGATAGTTTTTTTAGTTTACGGAATTCTTGTTTATTAAGCCTTTTAAAGTTATGGTCAGGACCAACTATACTTCGAAACTTGGAGGAGATTTACATTAATTTTATATTCAAAACTCATAGTTTCTAACTTACAGTTTCCATCCAACAGAAATTTCATCCACTAGTCTTTGAACACTTTCATGCCTATGAAAAATTGTGTTAATATTTTTTTGGGGGACAGCTATATAGCGAAATAAAAATTTAGCGTTTTTTTTAATTTTGCAATTTCTTTAAAACAGATTGTTTGCATTAGTTTGGCCCTTATTTTGCAGTTTTTGGAATTTCGGTGCTCGCAAGATTTAAAATTGTTCTCCATCATAAAAACCCCTATGCTGAAAATTTTAGAAAATTCGAATAAAGTTTAAATATAGGTTGTTCATTTTATTTAAAGTTTCAAGCATAGAGAAACAACAAGAGCGGAAACTAGAAAAAAACTCACACAAAAATTTTACTCAAAATAATCACACATACGAGTGTTGTTTTTGTTTTCACATAGTTTTTTTTACTAATAAATTCTCAGCACTTAGGTTTTTGACAACTGAGTTAGGTCTTTGACAGGAGAGTTTCCGCTCTATGTATATGTCTCTATGGTTTTCAAAATTTTCAAAAAAAAAAATTTGTGTTGAACAAAAAAATCCAATTAAAAATAGTTTTTGTATTTTTTGTATTTATTTGATACAAAAAAAAAAAAAATCTTAAATCCCAAATTCGAAATTCGAAATTTTTAAACTTTTTTTAAACAAAATTTCAAAAACTCAAAAAAAAGATGTAGATTTTAACAAACACATATTGAGTATTAAAACTACAAATTGTAACAAATTGTAAAATCTTAAATCTCAAGTTTAATTTTCAAAACTTTTTTCAAACAAAATTTTAAAAAACTCAAACAGAAATGTTATCGATTTTAATAAACACATAATGATTATTAAAACTACAAATTGTAAAAATTTTACGTATTATGGTTTAGCGTGGAGAACGACTTGAAATTGACGGATTTCAAATTGACAACCAAAATAAAGCTTAACATTAATTACACAAGTTTACAAAAAAAATATTTTTTTTGTTCATTAAATGAAACAAAATCTGCTCACTGTTCACGTTTTTGAGCATGGACAGTGCAGTTAAATGACAGATGTTTCCCAATAAATAAATAAATTAAAATTTGTGAAGATAATAAACTTAGAATTTTGTTAAAAAATCTCTATTTTCGACCATTGTCTGAAGTAAGGCCACGTTTATATGGCTTTAAAAATTTATAATTAAGGACTGCGATCGGAAAATTTTTAACACACATATCTGTTATTAAAAATGAAACCAATAAACTTAAAGTTTTGATTTTTTTTTTATTTGATTGAAATTATTATCACAATTTACAAAAAAAAAAGTGAAGAAATTTTGAACCTTTTTCGGAAACACTTCCATTAAAGTTTTTATAGAGCTTTCTATCACTTTGTTCGAACAGGTTGTTCATCTCCGTTTAAAATCTACCACACTTTTGGACACCTTTTTTGTGCTCTTCAATTCTCTTTTAACAAGAGCCCAATATCTATCCACTGGCCTCAGCTCCAGGCATTTTGGAGGAATTGCCTCTCTTGGTACAAATACCATATTATTGGTCTTGTACCACTCAAGATATTTCTTATCATAGTGACAGACGCCAAATCAGGCGAAAAATAAGTTGACACATTAAGAAGTCTTATGAATGGAAACATCATTTTTTGTAAATATTCCTTGATGTAAATTTCGGTATTTATAGAGCCCATACCAAGAACTGTTTGGAAAATTTTGTCTGCTTTTTGGCCCTAAACTTTTCTTCAGCATTCCCTCGAACATCTGCAACATAAAAAAATTGACCCAGAAGCTGCAAACAAATTTTCCATACGTACATTTCGTAATCCATTATGCATACAATTTTGTATACAATTTGACTTCAATTTCCGTGCTTTGTTTTTGGCCTCTACATTTTTAGCAGAGTTCCTGTCAGTATTTTTTTAACCTTGTATGCTTTTAAACCTTCATTTGTTTTAACTTTTCGTACCAAATAGTCCGAGTACTGACCTAACAGGGCTGCTTTCCTACCGATGGTGTTGGGAACTCTTTTGAAAATGCTTTCTATTTTTTGGCTTTAGAAACATCATATGGACCATTCCTTCTACCTGAACCAGGTTTTGTATCAACGGCCAAGTTTTCCCGGTAGTGTTTAATAACATTGCAAACAGTTTGGCGGCAGACCTTTGAATGCTTGGCCAACTTTTTGTAGGACCAAGTTGGGTTTTGTTGAAAATATTTAATAATTTTAGTACGCACATTTATCTGGTCACTCATTTTAATCAGATTAACAACAAATGAATATAATTTACATTGAACATAAAAACTGACATGTTTTACAAAGGTAACTTTATAAAAAAAATCAAATAATACTTGGGTTAAAAGTTTTAATGAAAAACGTGTGTTAAGAATTTTACGATCCCACTCCTTACTTTACAGTATAATTTAGGAATACTTAAAACTAATTTATGAACATGTTATTAGGATTGCCTCATAATCATCACATTTATGACAGCTGAAGCAGTTTTCCAGGGCGACATTATGGTCCAATATTGACCTTTTCAATACATATTAAACCTTTTCTTTTATCGTGTTTAAACAGACAGACGACAGACAAAGCTACAATCGTGTTACAATCTCATGAGAATCTTCATGAGTCTGCGACAAATATTTTTATGTGTTACAAACGGAATAAAAACAACTTTTTTGATGATGGGTATATAAACAAGCTATTAATATTAGTAAACATTGCGTATGAGTGATATTTAATTATTTGTAAAATACAAATTAATCATACGTTGGCCATTTACCAAGCCATTACCAAGAACGTGAAGTGAAAAATTCATTCATCGTTTACTGGATTTTAATAGCACAAAGCTTAGTGAAAAATATTGTTTTTTTTTTTTTCGTTTTCAATATATTAGCAACAAACATGGGTTCAAAAGCGCGACCAAAAATCTAATTCGTTGTGGTCTGCATGTAAAGAAAATGCAAAGATCAGATACTACATAGCCGATAAAACACTTAATGGCAAAAGGCCAAAGACATGGCCTTTCAAAATACAGCTTTTTTTTGAAAGGCCATGTCTTTGGCTATAATTTCAGTGAAAATTTCTAATAGATCAGATAACGAATTATAAAGACACAAGTAAAGATTCATTAAATTAGTTGTTTATCCCACTGCGCGGCGGTTCGTGGTACTAAATTTTACCTCAGCTAATTTTATTAAAAATTTTTATTAATTTTTTTTATAATTATATGCTTTTAAAGAACAGGAGATATTTAAAAATAAATATTTGACAAGGCAATGTATTCCACGAGATTTCAAAATTCCCATCTTTTGGAAACCTAAAAATCGTTACTTACTTAACTTAAAAGATACATTAATTCAAAATGCAGAGCATCATTTTCGAATGCAATAAAAACTAAAGCTTACTACAATACAAAAAAATACTTGCAGTGTTATAAGCAGCATCGACATTTTCCGCTCATGATGTACCTAACTCAGGCAAAAGACATCTGTACCGCAATTCTGTAACTTTTTAACGACAAAATTTTGTCGTTAAGTAATCAAAATTCGTTAGTTAACAATATTTATCGTTAAGAGAAATTCCGAATTAATTTTGGCGATTATTTTCGTTAAAAATATTCGGCAGATAACGAAATTTGTCGGTAGGTTAACTACAAATAAAATGTTCTAGTTAAGCCATAACGAGAAATCGTTAACTTCAAACAGCGAATATTAAATTCGTTAAAACAACCGATATTTTTCGTTACTTAACGACATCGGTAGGAAAGAAAAAAAAGTTACAGAATTGCGGTACTGAATTATAATAACAAAGATTTGGGAAGATACTAAAATAATAACAATAACCAAGTTAAAATAAAATAAGTTGGCTTTCTGTTGACAGTTGTCATGTTGAGATATTTGCATTTAATGTTTTTTTATAATCTTTAGTCCTATTTAGCACGTGACATATTTTCCCATAACATTTGTAATAAGGATTACTTCAAGTAAAAGCTTTGTGTTTGATATTTATTGGTTTGGCATTATTTTTACAGCCTCAATACTCTTTCTCACTGCTTTTCCCATTGTCGGTTTGTACAGGCCTGAAACTTCTCTTTTTCTTTGGCATAATTTTTCCTGCCTTATGCAACTTTTGTTCGCTTTTTTGCTTTTAGCCGCTTTTTATTGGTTTTTGACAAATTCGAATAGTACTACTGTTTAAATTTTCCCCAAGTATTGCATTGTTGCTTCTAAATATGCCTGTTAAAATGATAAAAAACATTTGTTTTTAAAAATATGCACTTACGATAGCGAACGAGACACATTTTGAAGATCAAAATAAAATATTTAGTGTGCTTATTATGTAGATGTGATATTTACACCCTACACCACCATAGTGAGGAGGACATATTACTCCATAAAGTAGAACCATCGACTTTGATTCACTTTCTGAGTCGATTAAATGATGTCGGTCTGTCCGTCTGTCCGTCTGGCTGGCTGTCCATGTAAACTTTGTGCACAAAGAACCGGTTACAATTTTGAAAATATTCTATCAAATTTGAATTCTTTTCGGCCCACAGACGAAGTCTATTTAAATTGGTAGAAATTGGGTCATTATTTCACCTAGTTTCCATACAAATATTATCCCGAAATAGAACTTTATCGGTCATAAATGTTTAGCTTATATAGGTATCTACACAAATTTAGCTTCAAATAAGTTTTATATACTTATACGGTAATCATGTTGCATAATTTTATGATGATCGGTCCATAATTAGTTATAGTTCCTTCCGAAAATCATTCACAAAAATAAATAATTGAAATTTAAAAAAAAAATATTATTTTTCTTATTCTGTAGGGTATTACTTGGTCGGGCTTGACCGATCATACTTTCTTACTTGTTTTTTTTTTTTTTAAGTTAAAGCCACTAAATTTTTATTTGAATAAAAATGTTTAGCGGAGTACTCATAATATATAATGATTTACATACAAGAACGCGACATTAGAACAGTAATTATAGCAAATGAATAATACACCCATAATCGAGGATCTACAACCAATATTTCAAGGTGTTACAACCGTCTTTCTTTGGTGGTGGGTATAAAAATTTTATTTTGTAGGATTTAAATTGTACCAACCAGGTACATTTCTAGCATTTAGTGCATCTCTGCACTGTTTGTATTGTAATTTCCTGTATAAGTATGTTAGAAAATTTTAAATACTTAGAAGAGTATGAGTATTGCATTGTATTGTTGTTATATGCATAACATCTCTGTGTATAAGGATTTTTTTGTTATTTATGATTTTTCTCCTTGTGCAGTTTTATGCATATTTACGAGTAGTTTAGAACGAAATTTTTGTGGGTGGGTGTCAGTGTGCAAGTTTTGTTTTTCATTAATGTAACTTTCAGCTGTGTATGTGAATGAGTGAGAGTGTATATGTATGTTTTGTTGTATTAGTATAGGGCAAGGAACTTTTATTATGGCAAAAATTACAAACAATTAGAAAAAAACTATATAAAAACAGGAAAAAAGAGCTGCAACATTTAAGATTTATATTGTTGTAGCTGTTTACTTTGTTTGCGAAGGGGAGTTACAATCATAGTTTTTTCATAGCAGTTTTTGCTTACTTTTAGAAAAATTGCTTAATAAAAACATTGCATACATATTTCCTTAATTGAAGAAAAACCCAACTTAAAATTAATATATTACATACATTTTTGTTTAAATTAGAATTATTTTATTTTTTTCACATTTTAGCATGAGATACTAAATTTGAAATAGCTCAAGGACATTGATTTGTTTAGTTTCTCGTAATTTTATTGCTTAGCAACAGTTTTAGAATAATGTATATGCAATATATGTATAAAAGCATACTTTATAAGCCTTAAAGGCAAATATGATGGAAAATTACATGTTAATCTAAATGTTTAGATATGTTCTATAATATAAAACAAATTTTTCAATTTCCGCGGTTTTATTTTGTATATAGATGTTGTTCTGTTAGTAGTGCAAATTGAAAAATTACGGTCACAATATATATGTGTTTAAATACGATATAATTTTAATTTAATATCACTTAAAAATTAATAGAAATTCGTTAATTCGTCCAAAAAGGCAATTATAATATTGTTAGTAATATAAAAGGAACTAATCAAAGCCATCTGGTTAATAAACATTGACTCTTTATTATACCTTAAAAATATTGATGATTAAATGCATTATTTTAACGATTATTCTATAAAAAGATCTTTAAATTAACAAATTTGAAGTTTGCTAATTTTTTTCTAAAAATTAATTTAAATTCTTATTTATGCTGCAATTCAACTAAGATTATGAAAAAGTTTGACTTATGAGAAAAAACAAATTTAATATTAAGGAAAATTAAGAAAAACCGATTTAATTTTGGCTTCTAAATCTATTTGTTTTTAATTTTATGGTGTTTGAGGAACGATTAATCGGATAATCGGTATTTTTATTCGTCAAAAATCCGGCTTTAAAATTAGCTTATAATAGAATTTTTTAACTAAATATCAACATTTAATAAAAACGAGATTTTTTGTTTCTTGAGGAGCGATTAATCGGATAATCGCTTTTTTTATTCGTCAAAAATCCGTCATAAAATTTGGTAATTATAGAATTTTTAAATTTAATACTACCAATTACTCAAAAATTAGATTTTTTGGTTTTTAAGGAGCGATTAATCGTATAATCGGTTATTTATTCGTTAAAAATTATTCTTAAAATTTTGTTAGTAATTGAATTTTTAATCAAACACGAGATTTTTTGTTTCTTGAGGAGAAATTATTCGGATAATCGGCTTTTTTTCGTCAAAAATCATTTTGTTAATAACATATTTTTTAGGTTAAATATAACCGAAAACGGGATTTTTTGGTGACTGAGGAGAGATTAATCGGATAATTGTTTTTTTATTCGTTAAAAATCTGGCTTAAAATTCTGTTAATTATAAAATTTTTAAATTAAATATTAACAGTTAATCAAAAATGAGATTTGTTGTTTTTTGAGGAGCGATTAATCGGATAATCGGTTATTTTATTCGTCATAAATCCGATTTGAAATTTTGTAAATAATATAATTTTTAAATCTAATATTACCAATTAATCAAAAATTAGATTCTTTGGTGTTTGAGGAACGATTAATCGGATAATCGGTTTTTTTATTCGTAAAAAAATCGGGTTTAACATTTTGTTAATAATATAATTTTTAGGTTAAATATCGGCAATTAATCAAAAAAGGGATTTTTTGGTGTTGGAGAAGAAATTAATCGGGTAATTGTTTTTTATTCGTCAAAAATTCAGCTTAAAATTTTGTTAATCATAGTATTTTTAAATTAAATATTAACAAAAACTAGATTTGTTGGTGTTTGAGGAGCGATTAATCGGTATTTTTTGATTCGTCAATAATCGGGTTTAACATTTTGTTAAAAACTTTTTTTTTGTTAACATGTTAACGATTAATCGCGAAAATTTATTTGTGATTAAATACATATTAAATACATATTGAACTTAAAGAATCAATTTACTAAGGTCTGTATCTATGAGATCAAATTTATTTAAATGTGTTTTTTGCATAATATTACTCGTAGAACCGGTTTTTTAATTCGTTAATAACACCAAGTAAATTTTGAGTTTTTTTTTATTTTAAAATCAAAAACTAAAAATTTTATTATTCGATTCGTAACAGATTTAATTTTTAGATTTTATGAATTTTTTCAATTTACTGATTTATATATAAGCAAACACTATTTAAATGTATTTTTTAGATGGCATTACCGATTAATCGGAAACTCCTTTTATTTATTCGCCAATAAAACCGATTCAATTTTGTGTTTTTTATGCTGCTATTCAGGCTTTTATTCAATTAATTAAGATTGTCATGATTTTATTTAACTGCATATAAGAACAACTGATTTATATGAGGTCTTTGAGTAATATTAATGTTTCCCTGAAACCGCGCTTTTTTATTCGCCAATAGAACCGTTACAATTTTAGTTTTTTGTGCTGATACTCAATTAAGTACTTTATTTGTATGGAAATACTTTTTAATCGTAAAACCGGTTTTTTTATTCGCCAATAAAACCGATAACATTTTTATGTTTTTTTCAGGTTTTTATTCAAATTATTTCTTTGATTATGGGAAGACACTAATTCAAATGTCATTTTATTGCAAAATTAACTATTAATCGGAAAACCGGTTTATTTTATTCGCCAATAAACCGATAGAATTTTTAGTTTTTTCTGAAGCTTTCAATTAAGTTTTATATGTATGGAAATACTAATGAAAATGTGTTATTTTTGGATAATTTTAACAATTAATCGTAAAACCGGTTTTTTGTTCGGAAATAAAACCGATTAAATTTTTATGTTTTTCAGGCTTTTATTCAATTAATTACTTTATTTATAGTGTTATTTGTGGCAAAATGTGTTTTTTATGGCATAATTAACAATTAATCGGAACACTTTTTTTATTATTCGCCCATAATACCGATTAAATGTTCATGTTTTTTCAGGCTTTTATTCAAATTATTACTTTGTTTATAGGAAGACACTGGTTTAAATGTATTTTTAATGTGAAATTAACGATTAATCGGAAAACCCGGTTTTTTAATAATAGCCAATAAAACCGTTACAATTTTAGTTTTTTGATACTCAATTAAGTACTTTATTTGTGTGGAAATACAATTTTATTCGCCAATAAAACCGATTAAATTTTTATGTTTTTCAGGCTTTATTCAATTAGTTACTTCATTTATAAGAAAACACAAATTTAAATGTCATTTTATGGCGAAATTAACGATTAATCGGTAAACCGGTTTATTTTATTCGCCCACAACACCGATTAGATTTTACGATGCTGCTTAGTTGAATAAAAGATTTTGGTTTATAAGAAATAACTAATTTAAATGTGTTTCTTACATAATTTTAACGAATAATCGGAAAACTGTTGTTTTATGCGCACTAAAAACCAATTAAAATTTGAATTTCTAGGCAAACATTCCGCTAAATACTTCGTTTAAAAGAAACAACTAATTTAAATGTGTTTTTTTGTTAACGATTACGATTAACGATTAATCGGAAAACCGATTTTTTATTCATCAATAAAACCGATTAAATGTTTATGTTTTTCAGACTTTTATTCAATTAATTACTTAATTTATAGAAAACTCTAATTTAAGTGACTTTTATGGCGAAATTAACGATTAATCGGTAAACCGGTTTTTTATTCGCCAATAAAACGGATACAATTTTTAGTTTTTTATCCTGCTATTCAGTTAAGTACTTTATTTGTTAATTTAAATGTGTTTTTTGGATAATTTTAACAATTAATCGTATAACCGGTTTTTTATTCGCCCATAACACCGATTAAATTTATATGCTTTTCAGGCTTTTATTAAATGAATTACTTAATTTATAAGAAAACACTAATTTAAATGAGTTTTTATCTCGTAATTAACGATTAATCAGAAAACCGGTTTATTTTATTCGGACTTTTATTCAATTAATTACTTTATTTATTAGAAAAAAATAATTTAAATGTGTTTATGGCAAAATTAACGATTAATCGGAAAACCGGTTTTATTATTCGCCCATAACACCGATCAAATTTTAATATTTTCATGCTGCTTAGTTCTTAGTTTATAAGAAATAACTAATTCAAATGTGTTTCTTAAATAATATTAACGATTAATCGGAAAACCGGTTTTTTATTCGCCAAAAAAATTTATTAAATTTTTATGTTTTTCAGAATTTTATTGATAAGAAAACTCTAATTTAAATGTTTTTTTTGTATAATATTAACGAATAATCGGAAACCCGATTTTGTAATCGATTAAATTTAGCTGTTTAAACCATTTACTTCATTTGTCAACAAAAAATTGCTGATGAAAAACATAAACGAATAAAACGGAATTTAAAAATTTTAATAAAAATGAACTTTTTAAGAAGCGAAAATGTGATTTGCTCAAAAAATACTTAAATGTTTCCTTATATATATGACCATACATGGATATATGGTAAAACATGAAAGGTTTTAAGAGAAAACTGTGTAAAATGTTCACCTTGCAAGTTATGTAATTCAGATGGCCTAATATTTTTTGCTGGGTTTCCACATATTTACTTACTCCCAGCCTTTAGAGTGTGGATTCCTTATGTCTGTAAAAAAAGTATAAATATTTTATATCCTACTGTTGCAAAGAATTGTGATGTTTGCATTTTAATATTAATTATTTTCGTTGTCTTTATTTGTTTATTATCCCATTGTTTTCTGTTCCTTTTATTTACATGACTTTTACTTTATTTATTCAAGTCGTTTTCATTTCTGTTTCCTTGGAATTCGCCCTGCTTTCTTTCCCTTTTTTGTTGTTATTGTATAATATTCTTTTCTTATAAATTCGCTTACTTCCAATTATTTTCCTTATAAACGTATACATATGCTATATAGATTTTAACTTTTATATATTTAAATTTTTGCTGTTGTTCTTGTGTTTGTTTTATAAATATACCTTTCTCATTCGCTTTATACTATGGTTTTGTGTGTATAAGGAACAGGAGTTTTTGTACTTCGTTGTTTGCTTCTTTTCCAGTTAAAGCACGTGCAGATTATTTTTATATGATTTTAATTAGTCTACTCTTACGTGTTTCACTGCCACTCTCGCTTTATCTTCTTTCTGTCTTTAATATGTATGAATACGGGGGTGGTTGGTGGAATCAGCTTCTGATTAACCAACAAAAAAAAAAAAATTCAATTGAACTTTTGTTTATGTATTTATTTTAGGTATTTTAGATATTGAAATTATTCTGTGTGTTTTTCGAGGGAGTTAAAGAAAGAAATTATATTAATTTATATTTGTATAATATGGTGTAGCCTTCACTATGATGTTAAGTATATATAAAGGATTGTCATGTCATTGTCAAAGGGTAGCCCTAATTCTCTATCATATTTTCTGACTTCTATAAGCCATTAAACTGGAAATCATAAACAAAATTTCAATCAAATCCCATACTTTACATTATAAACATTTTTTTAAACGAAATTTCAAAAACAAACAAATAGTTTTTGATTCTTATAAACACTAACCCACATATGCATAAACAGTTTGTAAATTTATCAAAGGTTTATCAAACAAAATTTCCATACAAAATTTGTTTATAAACCTTTGAAAAATATATAAACTGTTTATGCATATGGGGGTAAATGAGTAATATAAAGATAGCTACTTATATTCGGTTGTGGCTATAAGAACAATTCTGTTTTTCATTGCACCATAGCTATTAATTTAAGAATTAAAACTAGAAAGGGAGACCAAAGAAATCAATGAAATTTGTCATTCTCCATAAGAGCATTTTCACGATCAAGAACGCGACATTCATACTCATTTGAATCAAAACCAAATAAAAAATCTTAAAATTTGTACATGTTTACATTCAAAGGCATTTTAGTAACACTCTGTTTAGTGCAAATTATAGGTTTTATTGATTCAAATACATTAGCAATTAATATGGGAACAGAAACGCGACAAAAAATAGATTACGTCTAGAAAAATAAAAAAAATCTGAGAATTACAACATAATTTAAGCTAAAATAGAATAATAATCTTTTTCACATGGGATGCTGTAACATTTTTCTACAACTTTTAGAATGATTTAGCACGCGACAGTTGTTTCTGTCTCTTTTGTAGTAAGGCTTGATTTAAGTAGTTTTAACAAAAGTTTCTCATACAAAAAAATATATATATTGCTTAATAATACATTCAAGTATTTAAAAGAGCCTTTTAGTAAAGCATTTTCTGTCTCTTTTACTGCTGTTTCCAAATATTTTTTTAATTGGAGGTATAATACTCAAACTTCTCCTTTCTTTACCATAATTTTCCATTGTAACCTGAAATTTTGTCTGCCTTATACGATATTTTTTCTATTTTTTTTTCTTTTATTAGCTTGCTATTTGTTTTTGACAATTTCGATACCGATTCACGATGTTTTTCCTGCTGCTTTATTATAATAGTCTTTATACTAAGTTGTTAAACTTCAAGTTTAAATGATAAAAATTTTTATTTCCGAAAAAAATATAAATTTACGATAGCGAACGCTACAGACTTTGGAAATATTACTAAAATGTTCAATGTTATTTTTATAAGCTGAAATTTTGTTTAAATTAAAGTTAATAAATTTTGATTTGTTTTAAAATGTTTAGTACTTAACTTGATTAGAACAATTAGTATTCGCAAGCAGTGATGATTTGAACATAAAAAAATCAAAGAAACAAATTTTCCATTAATTGAATTGTATTAGTTTGTTGGTTATATAAACATTTGTTCGGGGTCAGTAGCATTACCTCCACGTGAGATGTGGCATGAGCTGTATGTGGCACAGAGCGTCGCACAGTGCTTTGTCCCCATATAACGATGGGACAAAAATTGAAGGAGTTGTCGTAGACTGTTAAAATTTGGTATGCAAATATAGAATACCTTAGTTAAGAAAAATAAAAATGTTTGGAAAAAATCGGACCAAGGACACGCCTTCCTCCCATATATGCCAAAAATATAATTTTTAATATTGGTTACATAAATGATCTAAAAATCATGGAAATCTTCATTTGTTATACGCAGTACGCTTAATCAAGGTACAGCTGTATACAGGTCGCAATTTTGAACATAATCCAATGATATTTGGTCTACATCACTCATTTTTGGGCCCAAAGACAAACTGTACTAATTTTGGTTATAATAGGTTCATGGTTTCACCTAGCCTCCATACAAATGTCCTCTCGAGCACAGTGGGGAAATGAAAAAAAAAAAACTGGAAATAAATTTGCAACTTCTAAACCAACAGTGTAGCTAAGTTCAAGTTTTGGACTTTAAACACTAAGGTGGGGCGGAGCCTCAAGGCCTCAAAGTGGGGTATCTCGGGTATATGAAAAATTATTCCAAATTTTTGTATATGAAGAATCTAAGAAGAGAGCTAATTAAAAAATAGTTTTAAAATTTGTATAACTACGAGTTTCAGTGTCTTCTGAAGAAGACCTACTTTTTATGTAAATTGCAACTTTATGTTAAATTTTTTCTAATCACATAGCTGCTTTTAAATACTTAAAACCAGTCTTGTATGACCCAATATGTTCTTAAATATCTTGCAAAGAGAAATACCATTTTTGAGATTTTTTAAAAGTTTTTTGGCAATTGTGGGATTCTCAACAATAATTCACAAATTTCTCTCTCACTTTAGCATATCGATCAATAATTTCTATATTAGTGTTAAATTTCAATAAAAACGATTCATAAACAAAACTTTTATTGCATTTTAAAAATTAAAATTTTCCAAAAAAATGCGATACCATTTTTGATTTCTATATTTTTGAAAAATGTTTTCTATCAATTTTTAAGAATTTAAAAATTGTATTAATTTTTGGAAAGAAGACACAATTTCCTACATGTTGATATATAATATGTAATGGCTTCCAAATCTATAACTCACAGTAATTAACTTCATGTTGTAGTGTTCTCCGTTGTCCGGTAATGCAGTAGTCGGCAATACAGTGCACAAAAATATATTCCAAAATGGCAAGTTTCTGTAAATTTTCTGTTTGTTGTTGATTGTCAATCCATAAATAATCCATAAAAAAGGTATTGAGATAGATGTGTCACAAAAACAGGTGGGTATATAATGTATTACCTAATCTTGCTTAAAATTATAAAATTTTAGCGCACTCTGGTTAAGGTTTGGTGCACAATATGACTTCCGTATAATACCTTTTCACTTTAACCGAATTTAAGATTCAAATAATATTTCATATAGTTTGTAACAGTACTTTTAACAGTACTATTATTACTCTAAAATACATAAAATTTAAGTAAAAATTGTGAATTTAGACCTATTTTAAAACGCATTTTTTCAAGTTGTGGCAAAAAGTTGGCACCAATCTTTTCAGGGCTCTTTTAATATCACTATATACTTAGAAAAAACAATATAAAAATATATCCGATTTTGTACGATTTTTTTTTTTAAATTCCAACAGACTTTTGTGATTTTTGAATTTTTTTAAAAAAAATGTATTTTTTTGAGCGATAAAAAATAATTTTAGTCGAAATGTTTAATAAAAATTTTGCTACTGCCAAATTTTTAAAATACTGAAGAACTCAAAAAATAAAAGTTTAAACTCATTTTTAAAAAAGTGAATTTTTGAGAATTATTTTCTTGAAGCAAATCAATTCATTTTTTATTAATAAATTTTTTTTTAAATTTGACTGACTTTAGCTACCTTTGGTGAAGTCTAGGAGAGTCAAATAAAAGCAATTCCTAAAAATTTATTTGAGTTGTGTTGTTTTGAGAAAATTTTTTTTTTTGATTTTTGTCTATGATACAAAGCACCTTGTGTCGTCCTGTTGAAACCACATTTCTTTGGTGTCCATATCACCCAATTAAGGCCAAAAGAAGTTGGTAATCATCGGCCTATAGGGCTAGCCTTTGACGGTGATGGCCTGGACAACGTTGTTCTCAAAGAAATATGGATCAATAACACCACTGGTCCAAAATCCACACCAAGCAGTGACATTTGGACGCTCTGGGATCTCATGTGGATTGGTATCGTTCCAAATTCGATAATTTTGTTGACTTAGCCATTCATCCAGAAATGGGCCTCATCGCTGAAGATGATTTTTCCATTCCACAATTTTATAATTAACACGTGTTGTTGAACGCTATATCCTTCCATGGTGATTTGGCAAAACAAACTGAATAAATAAGAGCCAATTCGACAGATTTAGCTCCGCATTTGATCATAAAATTGATTACGTTGGATAATAATATGATTTTACTGGGTCATAGTATGACTAATTTGGGTCATATTATGATTAATTTGGATCATAATAACATTACCTTAGAACATATTATGATCATGTGTGGCAATGACATTACGACTATATTTGATCATAATATGATATTTTATGATACTAATAATGATCATAATATGTTTGTTAGATTATGTTTTTCACAACCATGTTTTTTCTCTGCATGTAGATGCGCAGAGAAAATACTGTAACTTTAAGAAGAAAATTTATAAAGAAATTTCCGAAACTTTCCAACAAAAATTTCCTGGGATTTTAGCAATTACCAGCCACATTACTCTCCTAAAAGTAAAGTTTAATTTTTCTAAAAAATAATGTTTCTTTATTAAATAAAACCTAATATAATATTAGAACACTACGAGTACCTACAACTTATTTTCCACAACAATGATAACACAGTCATCATCTACCTCATCAATAAGCAGACAAATTTATTATGATGCACATGTGGCACATGATTACAATTATTTTACTATGAGTGAAACGTGTAAATGGTCCGGTATATAAACGTAACAACCATAATAAGCCAAAACATCAAGTTTAACTATGTATTTACCACATACGTTCATACATACATACATACATACATACATACATACATACATACATTTCTATATAAACATGAACATATAGATTTTAACACTCAAACACAAAGCCAGAGTAGTAGATGTAGTGAAAAATAGTATGTAGTATGTATAGTAAAACAACACGCATAGTAAAATTTTTGAACTGATACACACGCAGCTTATTGCCTGTATATATACTCCTCATACAAATGTGATACATGTACAAAATATATGGTATATTGAAGTGTACATATGTACAGAAATATCCAGACAGACCAAATGTAGTTTTCGTAAATACAATACATAGTATTTTCGTATTTACTACATACCAACAAATTTCAAATATAAGAGTGATGATGTGTAGGTAGATTTTACACATTCATACGCATAAAATACGACACCCGAAAATTTTTAACATACACAGCTGCTGCAGCATACAGGAAGCATTTCAAAATACATATAATCTTGCATATTTTATGGCTATAATACTCAAAAAAAAAAAAAAAAATCAACTCGTAGTATGTATCTACTATAGACCGGTGTGATTAAAGTTATGCCTATATAATATGTACAAAAGACCGGCTCGAACTTCATGCTAAAGATAGTCAATGACCACCTTAATATGAAGGGTAACTATTAGAGCGTACACGCAGAAAAAAAATATAGTTGTGCATGTTTACTGTAACCATTTCAACATTTCTGAATGTTTACTGTAACCATTTGAACATTTTAATCAATATTATAGTCACAGTAACTATTTATATGATTGTGGTAACAATAATATGGTTAATTTACTATTCACATGATTGTATGAACCATATAAATGGTTACATTAAACAGGAATATGTTTGTGACAACCATTTATATGATGAATAATTTTATCATAATGTTGTTCTCAGATTATGATATCCACAATCCAAGAGCTACATAATATGGTAAGTCCTTCATCATATAAATGGTTGTCACAAACATATACTTGTTTACTGTAACCATATACATATATGGTTGATACAATCATGTGCATCGTAAATTAACCATATTATTGTTACCACAATCATATAAATAGTTATTGTGACTATAATAATGTTAAAAAACTTATAAAACTGTTGAAATGGTTACAGTAAACATGAACAACTATATTTTTTTTTCTGCGTGTAGAACAACAACTTATGAACCGATATTATATAGCATCAGCTGGTAATCTCAAAGACCTCAAAATCTTATATAATTCCTAAAAACTAAAAAGTAATTGTTTTGTTATATGGTCTAGCTAATCAACGGAACTAGATTTTATTTTTATAGGGTGACCAAAGTCTATATGTAATTTTATGTGTTTACAGACATCCCAGAGTTAAGAGGCCTTCCTCAAGGACATATTTTGCAGACATAAGGACAACTAGCCGCATTGCAAAATCGTTTCAATTTTATACCGAGTGTCTTTGTTAGCCTATTTACTTCTGTTAGACTGCTGATAGTAGGCCTACTTAAGAAGGTATATTATTAGGTATTCCGTTGAATGCCTGTCAGACCGTAATGCCTCATACTTAGATTGTCTACATATAAAAGAACTTATTTGAAAATACTTGAAAATTAATGCCTAATTCAAGGTCTGCTGAAGCGAGAGGGAAAATATTCTTAATGAATTAAGCATAAAACCAAATGAATATACTATTGGGTGTGTGATTTAATAATGCGGGATTTTTTAAAATTTTTAGCATTTGTTTTGAAACATTTGTACAATATATTCAAAGTATTGGCCATTGTTAGTTATGATCTTTTTCCATCTTTCTGGCAACATAAGGACTCCGAGCTCAAAGAACTGATCATCTTTTGAGGTTAAGAACAAATCAAGCCAATATCAGATACTCTGTTCCAAAGTGAAGCCTATTCCAGTGAAAGAGCGTTCTGCATCGATCGAAAGAAATAGTAGTCGAACGGGGCATGGTCTGAACTATAAAGCGGGTGCGGCAAAATTTCTCAACCACTTCATTCTAAATAGTTTTTAACAGGTATATCAACTTGTGGCCTAGCGTTGTCATGATGAAATATTACGGTTTCATGTCTGGCCGCATATTGTGGACGTTTTTCGGCAAATGTTTGCTTCAAACGAATCAGTTGAGTTCAGTGCAGGTTTCCTGTCATGGTCTGGTCAGATTTCAGCAGCTCATAATATATGGGACACTTTTGCTTCCACCAAATAGAGAGCATTAGCTTAACGTCATGGATATTTGGCTTTGGTGTCGATTCGGCTGGTTGGCCGGGTTCACATAAGATCTCTTACGCTTCGGGTTATGGTAATGGATAAATGTTTCCTTCCTAATGATTCGGTGCAAAAATGATTTTCTTTTATAGCGTTCTAGCTTCATGTCTGACATGCAAAATCGTCTTTCAAGGTCTCTCAGCTTCAATTCGTATGCTACCCAATTTCCCAGCTTTGGGATGAATCCTGCTGCTC
The DNA here is from genome assembly GCA_942486065.2 of Calliphora vomitoria. Lineage (NCBI taxonomy): Eukaryota > Metazoa > Arthropoda > Insecta > Diptera > Calliphoridae > Calliphora > Calliphora vomitoria. The sequence continues at coordinate 26,364,422 of OW818031.2, read as the reverse complement.
GCAAATTTTTTGAAATTGCTGCTTGAGTAGCTCCTAATAATTTTCAATGCTCTTTTGAGTTTGACAATAATCTTCATGGAGTAATACCTTTAATTCTTGGATCTTTGTCTTCCGTGTCAAAATTACCACTTCTTAAGCGAACAAACTATCTCTCGCACCTTGAAACAGATGGAACTCATTCACCATTAGCTTTGGTGTGCTATAGCGGCATTTTCTTCAAATTAAAGAAGTAAAGTAAAACTTGTCACATATGATGCTTTGTTGGCACAAAATTTTGACATTTTCGAAGTAAAAAAAACAAAAGATATGACAGCAAAATAAATTTTATTATAGAGAGACAACATGTAGGAATAATTGCAAATAAAATTTGTTAGACCTTATTCTGTAATGCCGTTTTGAATGTGTATGTCTTCTTTTAGAAGGAACTGCAAAGTACTTCTAGAACAAGAAGGCGAAGTAGAATGAGTAGCGCATCTTTTAGAAGGCCCACAAAGTGAAGACCTAGCATTTTACCCGCTGGGAAGAGTGTGTAAATTGCTGCTATATATGTGTTTTTATAGTGCAGCAGACACAAAACAATACTCGTATGAATAATTTCATTATACTCAAAAATATTTCGTTATTTCATTTCCTACTTTTTTTTTTTTTTGTAATTCATTTGCTTTGTTGCGATTTATCGGTCAGTGGCATTTGTTGCAGCATGTTGTTGTTGTTGTTTAAGTCTATGTACTTGAAAAATATATTTATGTATATCTGCTGACAATTACACTGTTTAACAGATGAAACATAAATGAGATTTTCAGTGAAGTTGGATACTGAAAATCTTAAACTACTGACGCAAAAGTAATCCTCCTATCAGAGAATGCTATAAATTTTGCTGATTATTGGTCAAATAAATAGTCAGCAAATTTATTAACGTGTATTTCACATGTGTTTACTACACAAATGTCAAAACAGAACTGAAATTAGGGGCCAATCGCAAAATTTATAGCATTTTCTGATAGGAGGATTACTTTTGCGCCACCTTGTATAAACAACTATAATTGATGGGTTCAGGCAGTGTATATGTTCAGCTGGTGTTTTCTAAATAGTCAGTAAATACACTTTACTACAGCAAACATACATTATCTAAATGATTTAGTTGATGTAGCTTCTAAACTTCAAGTTCGGTTGTAAAATATTTTATGTTGTCATTTTCACGATTAGGAACCTTCGTAAGGACTTAAAGTGATATTGAATAAAGAAATCTTAAGATATTTATTTCTTGTTTCCATTTTTTGATAAAAATTCAATAGCACTATATATATATAAACATGGGTTCAAGAACGCGACAATAGTACTCGATTTCGACATAATTCATATTTTTGTTTAGATAAAGTACAATGTGTCTTTCTGTTGATAGATGTCATATTGAAATATTTGCATTTGATTTTTTACAAAATTTAATAAGATTTAGCACGCAACATTTATAACGCGACATATTTTCCCGTCACGTACTATGTAGCACTTTTCGCTTTTTTAAAATGACCCTTGAATACTGATAACAAAAAATGATTTAGGTACAAGAAAGCGACAATAGAACATGAACAAAAATATTATTTTACTTTAGACAAATATTTGTTTTAAAAAAATGCATTCATGGTGTAAATGCAATTTTCAGATGCACCTTTGGAAATGTTTTTCAAGTTAAATTTAATTTTTATTTTAAACTTATCGTAAAAAGTGCTAAATTGACTAAACAGTCAATTAATTTTTCCAAAAATAATCGAGGAAAATATGTTTCTAATCGAATATTCGAATGAATCTAGTTTACAAAATTCGCAAGAAAACTATCTCAAAAAACAAGACCAATAGTTTATTGCAAATCTTATTAGAAACAACTATCTACATTAATTATACCCTTCACCATGAGTGGCAAGGTTATATATAAGTCTGTCATTCCGTTTGTAATTTCTACATTTTTCATTCTGGATCGTTATAGATAGCGAAGTCGATATAGCCATGTCCGTCTGTCCGTCTGTATGTTGAAATCAACTTTCTGTAGCCCCCAAATAACTTACAAACATTATTGATACATCAATATATCGGGAATTTTTCCGGCTCGGTCGCTATTAAAAATCGAGAAAATCGGCCCACAAATGGCTGAGATATAAGGAAAAAACCGGGACAACCTCCATTTTTGGCCAATTTTTGATTTCTATCTGGATTACTAAGTCATTATTATAGACAATATGGATATCTAATGATAGATATTTCAAAGTCCATTGCAACGATGTATATAAGGCTATAGTAATTTGGACCTACAATGGGTCAAAATCGGGAAAAATATTTTTTAACCCGAATTTTTTTTTAACAAATATTTTTTCAATAATAAAATTAAAAAAAAAATTTGGAAAAAAATTAACAAAGAAACAATTTCGAATAAAAAAATTTTGAAAACAAATTTGTAAAATTTTTTTTTTTTATATTTTGAAACAAAAATTTAATTTGGTTTACCTTAAAATATTAAACAATTTTATTTTAAAGTATTATTTGGTGAAGGGAATCAATACCGCAACCTTCTAATCGATAGTCCTGCACATTAGCATCTAGTATATCGGGGTACCCGATTTTGGATAGAATGAAACAATAATTTAAAAACGAATAACTTGTGACTATTAAATACCTAGGAAAAGTATTTAATAGCTTGTGAATTATCGACATTTTCAGGTTATACAGACTTAAGCGAATATAAATCAATGAAACTGTGTAAATTTAAATACATATTTACTATAGGAAGATTATATACAGACCGCAATCATAGGATACATACAGCTACATATATATATAAATACTGGTACAACACAACAATACACAATTTTGGGATAAAGAAACGGTCAAGTATTCATGCGTTAGTGGACTTCCGGTAAATTTGCATCGGCATTGTACATACTGTTTATATAAAGCAATACAACAACACAATATACAATACATACCTATACAATTGCAATTAAAACCTATATATATGAAACACATATACTATATGAATACATAAAAGCATATACATACATTGTATGTATACAATTTTACCGGATGTTGTTACTGTTATATGTATACCCAAAAAAAGTAAAACAAAAGTCTATAGCACAAGAACAGCAAAAAACTACTACAGACTATAACGTATGGTTTAAAATAGTACTACTACAACTACTACTATTGCAAAATAATAATAACAAAAAATGAAAGAAAAAAAAAAGTAAATTTTACTCTACCATGAACATGATGTTGACCATCATCATCATCATCATTGGTATCATCGATATGCAAGCACAATGCAAAGACCACTACGAGAGTACTCATGGTTATGGGCAAGCCAAAGAAGAAGAAGAGTACAGGAGTACATAATAGGTTTTACTACAAAAGAGTTGCATGCACTGGCCGGCCGGCCGGTTGGGTGCCTATGGCTGGTCAGTTGTGCAGAACTGAATCAATGACAGATTGTCTGAATGGTTATTTCATGGAATACTACAATATTTTACTAACTACAAATACATATACATACATATGTATATGTGTGCCTGAGCCAACAACAGGCACAGGCACACATTAAAATGAAAATGTTTACACATTGACACTCTCATGCATTTGCACATCCTTTAGAATATTGCAATTTCTCTCTTTCTCTCTTTTGTGTCGACACAAAAATGGCAAAAGAAATATTGTCAATTTATTTTTATTTTATTTATTTATTTATTTATTTATTTCCATTAATCGATCGATAAACTATAGATGTTGTATAATCGTATAATGCATATGTATGGAAACATGTAGAATACATTTGTACATACATGCATATGTGTTTATGTATATATGAGAAAAATCAACAAGTACCAAATTTATATTTGGTATTTTTTAGATATGTAAAGAATACTATTTAAATTTTATTTATTTTTATCTCCTAAAATTTTTGAATTTCAAAAAAGTGGTTCTTTTTTAATGTTTGTTTGTACCTGTATTAGTTTAGAAGATATGATGTTACCGAATTTACCCCTAAGAGGGATCATGTTACTTCCTTTTGGCGTTTTTGCTGGGCGATATTGAATCAGTCAGTCACTCAGTAACGTTACTATTGTATATGCTCGTATATACTTAGATCTAGTATTTCGCGTTCGGCTTTAACCGAAATTTTTCAAGGCCCAAAACCGAAACCGACTATTATTCTTCGGTTTTTTACTTTTAATCTATTTTCAGTAGAAAAAATCTAAATTTAGAAATGAAAAACTAACTTTTTCATCCAATTGCTCTAAAATGAAATCGAAGCGCTCCGACAACCCAATTAGAAGAAAGAAATAGTACTATTAAGTCTACCTTTGTGAATTAATACTAATTCAGGATAACATGTATCTAGTTTCATGTTTATTGGTTCATTGTAATGTGGATTCTTGCACATTCGAAACGTATTATTATAATAAAAATGTACCACAAGACCCACATTTTGTATTTCCACTCAGCATCATGTATCTCAATTTCATATTTCTGGGTCCTGGGTCACCTTTTGTGAATTCTAACTCATTCAGAATCATGTGTGCCTAATTTTTAATTTTTAGGTTTATTATTATATATATAAAAGTACCATAACAATAAGTAAATAGTACCCTTAACCCTCTATCCGGTACGACCACCTCAAGGCGGTCTTCGATTTTTGGGCCCCAGTGCTGTATTAAACATTTTTTTGCTTCAAAATACTGAAAACTGTCTTTAGACAACACTTTTTTACATTTTCTTTATACCTTCCAATATATTCTGACAAGCCATTTGTCAGCTATGATCTATCAAGTGCAAAAAGTCATCAAATTAGCATCGAAAATTGGTTCGCTCTAAAATGAAATAAAAAAAAAATTATAGACATCAAAATTTTACGGTAAGAAGATAACATTTTATATTTTAGTTTTAAAACGTATTTGAAGTGAAAACAAGTAAGAGAGATATATTCGGCTGGGCCGAATCTTATATACCCTACTTCAAAATAAGAATTTTTTGGTAATTTTAGGTAAAAAATTTTTTTTTTCCAGTTTTTTTTTTCATTTTTTATGTAAATTTTTTTTTAAATTTTAATATTTTTTTTTTTTTTTAAATAAATTTTTTTTTTTTAATATTTGGCGTAAAAAACGTTTGGTGAAAAAAAAAATCTGGTTAAAAATTTTTCCCGATTTTGACCCATTGTAGGTCCAACTTACTATGGTCTTATATACGTCGTTGCAAAGGTATTTGAAATATCTATCATTAGATATCCATATTGTCTATATTAATGACTTAGTAATCCAGATATAGGTAAAAAATCGAGGATGTCCTGGTTTTTTCCTTATATCTCAGCCATTTGTGGACCGATTTTGCTGATTTCAAATAGGAAACTTCTCGAAAGCATGTATGACAGAATTATTGAAGATTGGGATCCCGAAGATATCTGGGGTCTTCAGAAAGTTGATTTCAACAGACAGACATGGCTTAATCGACTCCGCTATTTATAAGGATCCAGAATATATATACTTTATAGGGACGGAAAATCATATTGGGGAAATTACAAACGGAATGACAAACTTATATATACCCTTCTAACGAAGGTGAAGGGTATATAAATGTACCATAAAGACCCACATTTTTTTTCCCAGTCAGCATCATGTATCTCAATTTCATATTTCTGGGTCCATTATTATAGAAAATGCAAAAGAAAAGTACCACTAAAGTCACATTTTGTGAATTCTAACTCATTCAGAATCATTGGTTTATTATTATAAAATATTCAAAAAGTACAATTACAGTAAAGAAATAGTACCATTATTTATCCCTTTTGAATTCGCATTCACTAAATCATACATGCATAATTTCATGTTTCTAGGTCCATCGTTATAAAATATTTAAAAAGTACTATTATTTGGAATAAAGTATCTAAAAGTCCCCTTTTTTATATTCTGACACAGTCAGGATCATGGGTGTTTTATTTTCTGCTTATAGGTTCATTATTACAGAAATTTCAAAAAATAACATTTGAAGAACTAAAAAATGGGTGTTTTATTTCCTGATTCTAGGTTCAATATTATAGAAAATGCAAAAAGTACTATTTGAAGAACTAAAAAGTACTTCTTAGTTGAGTTCTCAATTGTTGGTATCATAATAACATTGAGCACTCTACTTTAATTTTTAAAAAAATAAAAAATATAAGTTTGGTCCTTTTTGGAAATTCGAACCCTTAAGGGATAAAAGTTGTGTTTATTTTTGGTACTTTTTCATAAAATAATTTTTTTTTATAATTTGACATAGAGATACGAATATTTTATTATGAGCTCCCACCACGATACAGAAATTTATTTGAATATAATATTACCACCGTAATGGGGATAAAAAAGGTACCAAAAAGGGGATAAAAGCCGGAAAATACATTTTATTTGAAATTATTAAGACAATTTTGATAATTCTTTTAACATTGGTTCCTGGATTCATGCAATAATTAACTAAAAGGTTGTTATTTGGAACTCGAATGCCAAGGTTTATATTGGGCCAAATCCATTTTTTCTTCGGCACATTAACACAGATTTTAATCGTTTGAGACATGTCTGTAGCATAAAATTTTTTAGCATAATGGAATATTTTAAAATTTCAAACTTGTGGGGTGTTCAAGGAGGTAAAGGCAAATTGGTACTTTTCTCCTAATGGTACATTTTTAATCTTTTAAATTATTTCACTTATCGACACTAAAGATAGCTGATATATATCTGAGTGTAGTTAGTGTTAGGAATAGGGGATAATATTTAGGTACCAAAATGTGAGAACTGAACTATAGGTACTTTTTTATTGTTCTAATGGTACTTTTTGAATTTTCTATAACAATGGACTTAAAAACATGAAATTAAGCATATATGGTCCTAAGTGAGTGAGAATTCTAGTACTAGAATTCTGGTACCTTTTGTAATTTCTCCAATAATGAACCTAGAAACATGAAATAAAGGTTATATGGACCCGAGTGTGTGGGAAACCACAAGCGTGGCCTTTTGGTACTTTTTCTATATTCTAATGCTACTTTTTGAATTTTCTATAATAATGGACCTAGAAATATGAAATTAAGCGTATATGGTCCTAAGTGAGTGAAAATTCAAGCGGATACTTCATGGTACTTTTTCTTTATTCTAATGGTACTTTTATTAATTTCTTCACCAATGAACCTAGAAACATGAAATAAAGCTTACATGGGCCCGAGTGGGTGGGAATCCACAAGTGGCTGCTTTTTGGTACTTTTTTATTCTTCTAATGGTGCTTTTTGAATTTTCTATAAAAATAGACTTTGAAACATGAGAATTCTAGGGGGAGACTTTTCTTTATTCGAATGGTACTTTTTGTAATGAATTAATAAACATGAAACTAGACACATGTTATCCTGAATTAGTATTAGTTCACAAAGGGAGACTTAATACTACTATTTATTTCACCCAATTGTGGTGGCGAAGCGCACCGAGTCAGCTAGTATTTAATAAATTATCACAAAACCGAAACCGATCGGTTTTCAATTTTTTAAAACCGAAATCGCGGTTTTAAAATTCTTCGGTATTTTGAAAACTCTACTTAGATCTAATCTGTAAGTTGGATACTGTTAGTACAGATATGAAATATAAGAAAAATCTCTTCTATTTTTCAAAACATAGTATGAAATTTTAACTTTTAAATGATCATAACTTTAAGAGGTTGAAGATTAGTAACCTAAGATTCAGGATTCGCATTTTTTTTTTAAATTTAATTTTTTTAATTTCAAAACCCAAAAGAAATACAAGCCATTTGAATTCAGTTTCAACGATTCTCCAAAATTTTTGATTTTCCTCATATACATAAATCATTTTATGTATGCATAAACAAATTTTGTCTTTTTTTGTTATTGTTGTAAACACAACATCATGATGACGATTATGATGATGTTGCATGAGCAGCAGTGGTAAATACTAGTAGTAGACAATTTTTCACACATGATTTTTTCATTTACTTTATTGTATACATGTATTTTACATATTTACATCTTCTTCATGTACTTCATGTACTTCATATATGCATATACATATGTAGTTGTAATATTTACATAAATTACTATAGTAACTTATTCCTTGTTACTAACTATGTAAAGTGAATTTTTTGTTTGTTACCACGATAAACAAGTTGTATATAGACAAATGGTAGTTGTTTTGGAACCATGATGACAATCTTAAGAACAGCAAGTTTGTTCAGAAGTTTTCGTTTAAACCGATATCTTTTTAAAAATAGGAGTTGTAGTTGGTTAAAAGTTTTTCAATTTGTTTCTGTAAATAATCAAAATTCAATTTCAGTTATCTCCTCAAAATAAAGCTCAGTTTTAATTAGCTAGATCAAAGAAAATAAGGTCCTTACACTTAGTTTCTTTTTTCAATTTGTTCATAACTGCTTAAAAGGAATACGAAATAATACCATTTTCGGGAGTGACTGTTTAGATCCCTTATTTTGTTCTAGGACTAATCGTTGCATCAAACAACAAACAGTATTTTCTTTAGTTTTATACCCTTCACCTTGAGTGGCAAGGGTATATATAAGTTTGTCATTCCGTTTGTAATTTCTAAATTTTTCATTTGCAACCCCACAAAGTATATATACTCTGTATCGTTATAGATAGTCGATATAGCCATATCCGTCTGACTGTCTCTATGTTGAAATCAATTTTTCTTAGCCCACAAATAACTTATATACACGATTCATACATCAATATATGGGGAATTCTCCCGGCTCGGTCGCCACAAATGTCTGAGATATAAGAAACAAACAAGGACAACCTCGATTTTTAACCTATTTTTGATCTTCATCTGGATTACTATGTCATTAATATAGACAATGTGGATATCCATTAATAGATATTTCAAAGACCTTTGCAACGGCGTATATAAGGCCAAAGAAAATCGGACTTACAGTGGGTCGAAATCGGGAAAAATATTTTTTACCCCAAATTTTTTTTCAGCAAAAAAATTTTTCGTTATAAAATATTTAAAAAAAAAAAAATTTTTTTTATTTAAAAATAATTTTAAAAAAAATTTATTTTCCATTAAATTTTTTCGCTAATAAATTTAAAAAAAAAAATTAATTTTTTTTTTTTTAAATTTTGGTTTGGGACTTTATATTAGACTCGTTGCCTATTGAAAATTGAATATTTTCTCTCGCTCTATAAACCACAATCATTGAAAAGTGTCTCTGTATATCTGTGATAGAATCATTCGACTGCAAAAAATCATAACGAATCTGTTTTATCTGTTAAGAAAACTTATAAAAAAAATTCCAACAAAAATTTAATACTTCTAAACTAAAAAAGAAAAAGAAAATCGGTTGAAAAACAGAGGAGCTGGAGAAACTTAACTGAGTTGTCCTTGACTATTTATATACATATACCCTAACTTTTGGTACTTAGTGTACCAAAAGTACCTTATAAAGGAACTCTACTATTTTATTACACAGACACACATACAATCTCTCCTGAATGTATACAATTTTAATTGCCTGCAAGTATTTTTTGTTGTACATGTATGTATTGTTTGTGGATACATAAAGGTATTTGTATACATAACATGTGTATATATACATATATATGTATTAATTTACATACATGGCAGTCGTTTATATATGTATACAACATATTTTGTAGGCATACACATAAAGTTTTGTACATAAAAGCCAACAAACAAAAAAAAATCAATAAAATGCAATACATAAACCGGCCGACCGGCTTTAAAATTTGAAATAAAGAATTTTTTAATAAACAAATTTTATAAATATTTAATAAATTTTAAAGAGAACTAAAATTTTAAACAAATATTTCACATTTTCAATGGCATTTGCCAACTTTTAACAATTGTTTCTATAGATTTTCGCTGAAGTCTCATTACAGTTTTTACCACACCAATTGGAATAAATAAACAAAACAACATTTTTCCAAGAATCATAAATTAGGAACAATTGATTGGCTCACATTTCACATTTTAAATGACATTTGTTAGTTGTGGTAGCTGAAAATCAAAATTTCCTTTATGCTTTAATTGTTGTTACAAATTAAATTTTATTTAAATTTTTCCTATTAGCTAATTGCACGTTCTGCTTTAATGTGAAATAATATGTATTTTTCAAGATTTATTTCCATTACAAAGGCAAACTATGCTGTTCTTTTCGGGGAAAATTTATTACAAAAATTATTGTTGAAGCAGAGAAAATGAAAATTATATGGAAGTTTGTGTAAAAAGTATATTAAAATATGTCTCAAATAAACCATAAAAGTCACGTTTTCATGTCCCAAAAAAAAGAACTGCTGCTAAACAAATAAAAAATAATACACAAATTTAATAGAATAGAAACATTTTTATCTACAAACCAAAAAAGTTGAAAGAAAAAAACTTATGCTCAAGCAAAGAATAAATAAAAGAAAATTGGAAAGAGTAATCATAGGTTAGGTCGATTTTGATAGAAGGTACAGACATTTTTAGGGTATTTTATTAGTACCTAAGATATTGTTAAGAAATTACATTATCAATTTGAATTGAAGGGTATGTAGCGGCTGCTAGCAACATTTATCATGTTTATAAACATTTCAATCTATAGAAACTTATACTTATCAACAATGTGGATAACATGCTGTTTATAAGTATGACAACATTAATATTAAAGTTGTTAAAAGCTCTATGTGATCATTGTGGATATAGAACATTCTATTTTTTTCCGTTAGATAATTCATGAAACTACTAGGCACTCTGTGTATGTATATTCGATCAATAGAGATTAATTTGTTACTTTTTATAATTTGCAATAAGGCTGTTTCAGATCAAAATTGGATTCAAAAAATTTAAAAATAAAACTTTAACTAAAAATTTTAAATTGGCAATTTCATAAAAAATTCAAAAAAAACTTCGTAAAATGCTTTCAAAATAAAAAACGCAAACAAAAACTTTATTTTTACAAAAAAAAAATTATAATATCACAAGATAGAAAAACCCCACAATTTTCATTAAAAAGGCTATAAAACTGAATTTCATAAAAACAATTAAAATTTATGTATCAAAAAAATTAATGTGTTTAAAGTATTGTTTATTTAACGAAAATATACATGTGTGATAGGAAAAACTTGCAGCTCTAACTCTAAAACATCGAAAAAAGCGAAAAATATTTTTTAACAAAATTGTCACTTATCGTATATACTACTTCTAGAAAAATGATTAATTGAACAAAAATTTAAAAAAAATCGCTAAAATTTATTTTTCTCAAAATTATCACTCAAAAATTATCAATAAATTATCACTCATTATAGACTCAATAAGCTAGCATAAAACATCAAATTCGTAAAAAAGCTACAATTCTACAAAAATCCCTCATTTTACATACAAAATTCAAAAATATAATTTTTTGAACAAAAATTTCAACTCCAAAAAATCGAAAAATTTAAAAAAAAACCCTAAAATTTATTTTTCACAAAATCATCACCAAACAAACATTAAATCACAAATTTTCTATAGAAATGTAAAATTATAAATTTACTTTTAAACTAAAAACAAGTATGAGAGCTATATTCTTATATAACCTTCACCAAATTATACTTTAAAATAAAAATTTTAAATATTTTTAGGTAAACAAAATTAATTTTTTTTTCAAAATTTAAATTTTTTTTTTTTTTAATTTTTTTAAATAGTTTTTTTAAATTTATTAGTGAAAAAAAATTTTTTGGGTAAAAAAAAAATTAGGATTAAAAATATTTTTACCGATTTTGATCCATTGTGGGTCCAAATTAATATAGCTTTATCGCTGAAATGGACTTTGAAATATCTATCATTAGATATCCATATTGTCTATATTAATGACTTATTAATCCAGATATACATAGATAAAAAAATAGACCAAAAATCGAGGTTGTTCGGTTTTTTTCCTTGTATTTTCTCGATTTTAAATATCGACCGAGCCGGAAGAATTCCCGATATATTAATGTATTGTTTGTAAGTTATTTGGGGGCTACAGAAAGTTGATTTCAACATACAGACGGACATGGCTATATCGACTTCGCTATCTATAACGATCCAGAATATATATATCTTGTAGGGTCGGAAATGAAAAATGTAGAAATTACAGACGGAATGACAAACTTAAATGTCCCTTGCTACTCATGGTTAAGGGTATAAAAATCTAAATTTAACTTTACAAAAATCACATAAAGTCGAGACCATAACAAGTTATCCAGAAAATTTATACTCAAACATTCTCCATGTTAGAGTCAACGGAGACCTACCGTCATATACCAATTAATTCGTATTGAAGTGCTCTTTCAGCATCTATGGTAATCTTAAAAACACGATCTCAGTTCCACATTTAACAGTTATTTTTCAACAAAAAAAAGGGAATTTTAATTAGTTGTCATAAAATAAAACTCCTGAAATGGAAGTAAAATTCATTTCGGTTTTATTCCAGCATCTTTCTTTATTGTGTCTATCTGATATAATGTATTAGTTTATTTGTTTTATTTAAACAATATAATTTTTTCCAAATTTTTTGCGAAATCGGTAGTTTTTTCCTCTCAGAACTCAAAAAGAGATTTATCAATCGTTAAGGGCCTCGATGTCATAGAACTTTTTTATCATCTTTATTATCATTTTCTTGTTCCCTATCTACATTTAGGCAGTTCAAATACTGCCTCAAAAGCGATGTACGAGATTGATATGTGTCAATTTATATAAAATGAGTTTTATTTTTTTACGGCAAAATAAAACTCTCTTTTTAAGAGTTTCATCCCAATGTTTATTTTAACGTTGAAAAATAACTTCACATAAATAGATAATGTCAGACAAAAGTTTTTATGACACTTTTATTACTGAATTCAGAAAAACATTTTTCCAAAAATCTATAATTAATAAAAAAACGCTTAAAACATTGTTTTGTACAAAAAATTGCTAATGTCAGTTAGAATCGCCAAATTCAGAAAAAATTACACCGACATAAAAAACTTTTTTGCTCAAAATAAAGCTTAGGTATATTCCTTTAAGAGCTATTTGGTCTCTTAGTGGTATACGAGTGGGATATAATCAAAATAAATGTTTTGTAACTAAAAAGTTACATGGATGAGAAAAAACACCTGCTTGGCCAAAATGTAAAATTTTGACCCCCCCTAACTCAAAAAGTTCTCGACCGATCTTGAAAAATTGTGTCTGAATTACTATCCAATAGAACTAGCTATGGTGCAAATTTCATCCCAATCGGAAGACACCGATTTCAAAAGTTGGTTCACATGAAATGCCCCATATATAAAACAGTAACGTGACTAACTGACTGATTCATTCATCACACAGCCCAAACCGCTAAAACTTGAAACTTAAAATTCGGCTAATGGGTTCCTTTTACAACATGTAGAAGAAAATTTGAAAATTATGGGTAAAACCCTTGCCTCTATTTCTCCATAACAAATAAGCTTAGAAGTAAAATATTAAAAGAGCCAACAAGTGTGTGGTACTTATTTGAAATTCGAAATTTAAGTGGCCATAAGTGGTAAAAATATTCTCCGTAGAACTCTCTGTTAACATGTATATGTATCTCCTAAATAAATAAACATAGAAAAATGATTTTTAATGCATGTGGCTCAGATCAATAAAGACTACAAATCTTTTTGGTACTTTTTTGAAATTCGAATTCTTTAGGACTAAAAATTGTATTTTTTTTTTGTACTTTTTTTTTTTTATCAAAATGTTATTATATTATATTATTATTATTATATTCAATATATAATACTGGAAATTTTTGAAAATTATAATGGGGGCCAAAACAGGACCCAAAAAGGTGATAAAAGAGGACATTTATTATCTAACATTAATGAACTAACTATTTGAAATTCAATTACTAACGTAAAAAGGGGAAAATTTCAGTACATATACTTTGGTACTTTTTACCAAAAGTATTTTTTTTTTTTTTTTACAAAGTTCAGAAAAAAACAAAAAATTCAAATTTAAAAAAAAAAATTAAAAAAAAAATCGTTAATTTTTAACCCTTCGTCTGATGAGTCATCCGTTGCCCTTATACGAAGTACAAGGTCCACAGGGACCTATTTCTATTTGTACGCATTATTTTACATTTTTTTTGTTTTGATTTATTATTATTTACTAATTATACATGTATAATGAATGTTAGAGAAAAATTTAAGAAACACGTTTGTGATGTGTTCAAACAATAAAACAAGCCAAATGACAGTGCATTTATTAACGATTTCTTGAAATTTCACTACAAGGTCCTAGGGGACCTTTTCACACGTTCCCGTACTAAACACATTTAAATCTCAATAGAATCTAAACTATTGGTCGGATAGCTTTGATCTTTTTTAAACGATTCAAGATAACATTTCCTTGGAATACATGTGGGGGGCGGGTATACTTCCCATGGACCATCAAGGAGTAATTTCTGTTTGAAAATGAAAAAGGTCCCCAGGGACCTTCTCACCCGCCGGAGGGTTAAATAAATTTTTAAACCAAATTTTAAATTTCTAAAAAAAAACGCCAAAAATAAATTATTAACAATAAATGTGATATTTTCTCACAAATTTATAAAAAATTTGCAAATTTTATAAAAAAGTCCAAAAAAATCGACTTTTTAAAAAAACGCCAAAACATTTTTGATTTATTAGAAAGATCTTTTTAACAATAGACTTAACAATATCACAAAAAATTAAATTTTTTAAAAAAAAAATCTCAGAAAAATCGCCAATTCATAAAAACGCAGAAAAAATTTTATTATTTATTAAAAAAAATTGAACAATTTAGTTCATAAGTTCACAAAAAATTCAAATTAAAAAAAAAATTCAGCAATAAAGTTCATAATTTCACAAAAAATTCACCAATTTAGGAAAAATTTGCAAATTTTATAAAACAAGCTTAAAAATATCGCCAATTTAAAAAAACGCCAAAAACTTTTTTTCGCCAAATTATATTAGAAATTAATTTAACGGGCAGAATAACTACAAACTACCTACCGGAGCATATTATTTGTTTAAAAAACTTGCTAAAGAAAGTGTCAATATTCTAAAGAAAGCGATAATTTCACAAAAAATCGCCAACGCCATTATTAAAAATTCCAAAAATTTTATTTTCATAAACTAAATTTTTATCAAAATTTATTTTATTATTGCATTTTTAACTTTTACATCACAGTAGGGCGCAAAATATTTTAATGCCAGACTTTATAACAACATCATCAACTCTGTGGTTTTGAAACTCAAACAGCAACAAAATAAAAACCAATCAATTTCCTCATTTATTTATTTTTCTTATTTTTTTTTTAAAAAAAGCTAGAAAAAAATATACAAAATATAAAACATGTTCAGATAAAAATCTGTTTTCCTTCAAGGAGAAATAAAACCAAACTTTTTTAACTTTCGTAGAAAAAAAAACCAACAAAAATTTTGGCAAACTTACAGCAAAATGTCCTGAAACATTAACATCCACAAATGCAAGTACATTAGAGGAAAATGCCACACTTACTTAAAACAACATGATTTTTTCAAAAACAAAGCAGTAAAAAAAATTTTAAAAAAAGTTTCAAAAAATAAACAGGCAAGAACAGCCACATAAATACAGGACTATTTTTATTAAATATAATAGATTTTTCACACTTAACTAAAACAAAAAATACGAATTTTATTAAAGTTAAATTTTAAAACAAGCTAGAATAAAAACAACCTACCAGGAAGTGAAAATAGAACAAGAATTTATTAACTTTAACCAAATCCTTTCTCTTAGTGTATGCTCCATATTTTCTTGTTTTATTTCTCTGTCCATATTTGTTCAAACTAAATAAAGTACAAAATGAATGAAATACAAAGAAATAAAAAGCCACAATATTAGCAAATATTGAAATGCAATTTCCTTGTGTACAAAACGTTCATGGGTGGTAAAGGATGTACCATGAACATATATTTTCTCCATTGTATGACATTTTCAACGTTAGACACAAAAAAGCATAATTTAAAATACTCCCATTTCCTTAGGAAATGTATGTCTTTTAAGTTCTAAGTAGACAACCATTAAGTAGTTTAGTTTAGTTACGTTAGAACATTATTTGTAGGCAATGAACGATAAAAAAAATAAAAAAACTAAACATTGAAAAAACCTTAAAGCCACTTAAACTCAATGTTAGTTAAGGGAACATCGAAAAAATATGTGTTTATTAATGGTACGAGTACAACTGGAGGCAATTGCATATTGATTTTTATGGGCTTGTTTTGTTTTTCTCTAGTTTTTTTTTGTTTTCTTTTTGGAAAAGGACATTATGGTTATTTGTGTCACTAAATAATGGGGAAATATTAAAAATCTCTAATAGAAACAGCTATTATTTTATGGTGCTTTGCAATATTAACTTGTTTAAGTTAAAAAGAAATTGCTTTAGTGGATTCTTTTAAACGAAAAAAGAGTTTAGTTTAAATTAACTCTCTAACCCGCAAACTTTAAAAGTTAAAGAAAAGTTGTCGAATAATTTTTTTTTTGAGTTATGACCCAATGAACTCAGAACAGCCATCAGAAACTAATTTGCAAATTAATTTTAGGAACCAGGTGCAAAAAGGTGAAGAGTGCCTCAGGGCATTGTTGCCGGTTTAGGTGTAAAAAACAGTAAAAATTAAAAATGATTCGATTTTATTGAAAAGCTAATGAAAAGATACAAAAAGTAAGAAAATACACAGAGAAAACAGATTCGTTATAGTAACCGAATTTGTTGCCAACCTTTGTGACCGAATTTTACAGTTGTGGCTACAAAATTTTGGAAGGGTTAAAAATAGTATGTTTGCTTCAACCGAAGTTCTTGTTTATCAACTGAATTTCTGTTGATAGATCAGAAAAATTCTATGTGTGCAACAGTATCATTCGATTGGCAACAAATTCGGTTGCTATCATGAATCTGTTTTTTCTGTGTATGTTTTTATGATGATACTCATAAAAACAATTTTTGGCATTTGAGAAAAATAAATGAAGATGGCATTTTGAGCAAACACACTGTGTTTCCGACTTTTTGCATAGTTTGCACCATTTTTTTGGCTAACCAGATTGGAAAGTGTTCGATATGTTTTGCTTTTTCGCCAACTTTTGAACTTCCTGGCTGTGGATCTCTTTGTGGAGTAGCAAATGATCATGAGTAAAGGCGGAGAATTTAATCCACCTGCGGTATTTATCTGCCAACAGTGCCCTGAGGCACCCCTTAGTTTTTGCGTTCTCAACACACTTTTTGTTAATTATTTAACATTTACAAATTCATAGACTGCAAGAAGAATATCTTACCTATCTTAAAATAAAAAAATACTTCGAATAGATCGGGTGACTAAAATTACTAACTTTGATTTAAAAAAAAAAAAAATCACACACAAAATTTCACGTGCTAATATTATGACATCACTCACAAAACAGCTGACAGAACAAAAACTAAAAGTCAGAATGTATTTCGACTTCGAGGGAAATGTTAACAAATCTGTAACCGAAGTCACCATTAAATTTAAAAAAAAAATTATAATTACTTTTTGAGATAATTGGTGTTGTGCAATGCATGCCTTGAGGCACTCTTGCAGGTTAGAGGGTTAATTTAACTTAATAATTAAAAAAAAAAAAAAAAACATATTAGAAGTAACAAATACCACGTGTTTAAAAAAGTTTCTTGCATAGTGTATGTACTAAAGACGTGCACAGTTACAACTGTTTGTACAAGATTCTGTGTGTTTACTAAAGTGAGTGAGTATTAATGAGTGTTTCAGTGTTTCTGTTATAAGTTGGTATTGTTATTATTTGTAGCAGTTAGGGTATGAGTGGATAAAATGAGAATGAGAGTAACATATTGGTTTTCCTATGTTTCACACAATCAAATACTAGTAGATAAAGATGGAATACAATAAATAACTTATTGTACGATGCAAATAAAAACTCGTATGTATGATTTATAAAAATTGTACCAACAAAATGAATGTATGTCTGTTTATTTATTTGTTTGTGACTTATAGGAGCCTAAACCGATTCTCTTGAAATTTTTACTGCATGTTCCTCTATATTTGGAAGAAATAATAGGCTACTTTTTATTTTGAAATTTCAAATAAAAATAAATATAAACAGTGATTTTATAACAATAGTTTTATTAATACACGATTTTTCAGGTAACAAAAATAATTCAGTCTTTTAAACTTAAATATACTAGGTATTATATTAAATAAACGTCAATCCTTGAAGGACAAATAAAATAAAAATGTAATTAAAATAAATACATATATGTATATCCATATATATGTACGTAAGAACATACTTATAGACAACAATTAATTTTTCGAATTTACATTCACGAATAAAATTTCATTAAATGATTTTCCATTAGATCCGAGTTTTGATCGTTTATCTGTTATTAGTGCCCGGGCAATGGAAAATATCCTTTCTGAAGGGGCGCTAGATGCTGGTATAGCGAATATTCGGCAGCTTAGTTTGTATAACATTGGAAATTCATTTTTTCTATCATGCCACCAATTCAAAATATTAAAATCATTTATAAGAGGTACATTAGTATTTTTATATTTACTTATTTCGTTTTCAATTATGGACTGGTTTGAATTAGCTCCCTCTATTGGCTGTACATAATTTTCAAAAAGTGTATATATTTTTGATGAATTTTCAATGGTTGGATTAAAAATTGTAATGTCATCTAAATAAGGAAGCAACAAAAATTTGCACTTGGTTATTACCTCTGATTGTTCTTCTAAATTAAATTGAGTAAGTTGATTAGCTGGCGGAAATAAAAATATTGCTAATTTGTGATAAATTGTGATCTTGCTGTCTACTAATGAAATTAAAGTGTCGTGTAATTTTTTTTTAAAATCTGATATAAAACTAGGTTCATCATTATTGGTAGTATTACATATGGTTTTTAAGTTACGAATGTGTGGATGAACTAAATGAATTGTTGGATAGGAACTGCCTTCAAGTTCTTTTGAGGCATCCATAAAAGGTTTTAGAATTGCTATTAATTGATCTAAATGATATTCTTTTATAATATTATATTTCTCAGTTAGATTTTTATCACATAGTATTTTTTGAATATCAGCAAAGTTAGACTTTATAGATAGTATGGTAAAATAAACTGTATTCCATCTTGTTGGTGTGAAACTTTTCAATGATGTTGTTAATTCGCAATTTAAACCAGATTTCTTAACAAATTTAACCAGTTTGGACGATGTTGTTACGATTTCATCAATCTGTTCTGAAGTTTTAATACATTTTTCTATTGTATTGTGAAGAAGGTGACTTATGCAGTTGATATTTTCGTGATCTTTTAAAGCTGCCTTGATATTACTTCCTCTATCTGTTACTATTACTGTTGGATCGTTTAAGGAACAACTGAACTCACTAAGTAAAGTCTCCAATTTATGTTTTATATTGGTGCCTATTAAATAAATAAATAATTTGGAATATAATAAACTATATTTACTTAATTTTGGAACTAAAAATTTTACTGCTACGCTAACTTTGGTAAAACTTCAGCTTCATCTACAAACGAGTTTACAAGTTGTAGATGAAAGCTGTTGTTTATAGTGCATATTATTTATTTATGTATTTACTTAAATAATTGTGTAATACAAAAAGCCTTCAATTGACTAACAAAATATAACAATTGATAATTATTAATTACTCACTTGTATTTGAAATTCCTTTCATAGATTTTACTCCTAGCAACTTGCTTTTACACTCACCATCCATAACAAAATGAGCCGTTAAGGCTAGGTATGATATTTTAGAAAAATTTTCGGTCCATAGATCACATGTCTGGGCATAACCAATTTTTCGTATAGCTGAGATCTCTGATTTAAGTTTTTCAAAGTGAATAACATAACTATTCTCAACATTTCTTTGTATTGTTGTTGGATGTGGCATTAAAGATTCAATGTTAAGACTAGGTCCAAATTTATTACCCAGGGATAACATTAACTTCGAATAAGCTTTTAGCCCATTATCTTTTACTAAAGAGTATGGGCGAATGTCTCCAAGCACCCATTCGGTCATAACATCGGTACAAGCTTTTTTAGCCTCTTGGGTTGGTTCAATCAAATCATTTTCTTTTTCATTTTTTAATAACTCATAGCACTTGTGTTTATTTAAATTTGATAATGAATTTTTATTGTATTTGTATACATTTTTACATATTTTGCATGCAACAAAATTAATTATTTCAATATCATTTTCATCTCTAATATATCCAAAACAATCCCATATCTTGCTTCGCCCTCTCTTTTCAATAATTTTGTATATATTACCTAAAATTTTTTCTTTTATTTCACTGTTGTTCATTTTCAAACATAAATTTTTGCACAAATCCAATCAGTATTAATATGTTTACTCATCAACTCGCCAAAGTGCACTTGTTATTTGTTTCACCAACAATATTTTATAATACTTATGGTTACAACAGTTATTTGTGAGCAAAAAAAAAGTGTATGACATACTCAATGCAAAACAATAAACAACTGTTTTTGTTTTTAAGAGTATAGTGTGTGTGCAAAAGCAGAACCATACAACATCTGTTATACTCATTCTCATATTTATACCCACAGTAACAGCTATGTATATGGTATACTTGTTTTGTCAATACTTTAAGTTACACTCTTGCACGTCTATAGTATGTACCATACGATTTAATTACAATGCGTATAAGTAATGTGAAAGTTATTGAGATAAATATTAACCATACGGCTCAATAACACAAGTAATTAGAAATATTCATTTAAAACCCCAAAAATTATACTGACTTTATAAATCAAGCTGAAGGCAAATGTACAAGATCTATATTAACCTAAATTAGCCTAAAATATTAATCATTGTCCTAATAATATTGCCATTAAAAATCAATTAAATTGTAATACTAGAACAAAAGTTATGAATGAAATTATAAGACAACCTCGAACAATTTTACGATTTTTATCATTGGTGAAGTTCACCGTGCTCGAAGTCATATAACGTATAAGAAAGTCGTAAAAAAATCTTCGATATTATTGGGTAGACTTAAAAATGAGGGATTTTTTAAAAAGCTTAGCTTTTATTTTGAAACATTTGTGCAATGTAAATTTATTCAGAGTATTGAACATTGTTAGCTATGACCTTTTCCCATCTTTCCGGCAACATATGGATTCCGAGTCAAAAGAACTGCTCATCTATTGCGGTCAAGTAAAGCGTATCCCAGAAAGAGCGTTCTGGAGCGACCGAAACAAATAGTCGGATGGGGCAAGGTCTAGACTATAAGGTGGGTGAGGCAAAGCTCTCCAACCGCTTCATTATAAACAGTTTTTAACAGGTATTACAACCGAGTGTTAACATGATGGAATATTACGATTTCAAGTCTGGCCGAATGAATAAATTGCATTCGGTATATGTTCTCTGTGATGGCGTTTTAAGATTTCAGCAGCTCATAATAGAGCTGCTGAAATACAGAGAATTACTTTAGTGGCATGGACATTTGGCTTTGTTGTCTATTCGGCTGGTTGGCCGGGCTTCACATAAGATCCCTTACGCTTCGGGTTATCGTTATTGATCTAATTTTCTTTGCATGTAATGATTCGGTCCAAAAATGATTTCCTTTTATAGCATTCAAGCATCATTTCGTACATGCAAAATTGTATTTCAAGGTCTCTCGGCTTTAGTTCGTATGGTACCCAATTTCCCTGTTTTTGGATGAATATTGCTGCTCGCAAACGCTTTGAAATTACAACTTGAGTAGCTTCCAATGATTTTCCAATCTCTTGTTGAGTTTTACAATAATCTTCATGGGGTAATGCCTGGCCTTTTATCTTAGCGTCAAAATCACCACTTCCGATGGAACACATTCACCATAAGCTTTGGTGAGTAATCTGTGTTCTTCAGCGGCCCTTTTTGCAAATTAAAGAGTAAAGCTAACTTTCCGCATATGACGCTTTATTGGCATAAAATTCGAAATTTTTGAAGCAAAAAAAAAAAAAACTTTGCTGTTTACTCTATAATATTCAATAGCTAAATGAGAATAAATGACAGATATGTACCGTTGACATATAAGTTACTAAAAACAAAAAAACCGCTCTCGAAAGATACGCAATCTATTGTAAATCCCGCATTTTTAAGTCATTAACCCAATATGTATACGTATACGTAATATGAAACCGTATAAACAAAATATTATAAATCATACGTCCTGGTGATTGAACGAAATTATTACACACAGGTCAACAACTAAAGAAACACATTTTGTTGCCGAAATAAAGTGTGTTCATTGGTAAATCCAATACTATTTTTAAATTTATTCGTAATATTATACAGTGCCGGTCAAAATAATAGCACCACAGAACCTTAAAACAATTAACATGGGAAATATTTTTATTTCTATAGTAATTTTAATTAAATACAATATAAAATCGTTAATAAATCTCTCTTTCTTCTATGAGTAAAGTTTTCTTTAAGAAATATTCACCATTCAATCACTTATAACGGTATTTTTGAAAAATACTCAGATTTGGTGCAGTCAAAATAATAGCACCATGGTAAGAAATTGATCAAAAAATATAGAATATTTATATTTTAATATATAACATCCTCTATTAAAGGTAACATTTCCAAGGCCGCATTACCATTCTTCAACATTCAAGTACCAAAAAACATTTTGGTCAAATAATTGAACAAATTATATTGTTCTATATCAGACTTCTATAGAAAGTCCTCTGAATCTAATTTCAACCAAAATATAAGATAAGGTGAATAAATCACACAGATTTTAAAATTATAGTTCGATCATGGTTTCCCTACTATAACATTCGAAGAATATACTGAATGTGTGGAATAAATAATTCAATATTATATGATCAAATGCTTGATAAAATTACACTCAGATATAAATCAAAGAAATGATGACCTTAGGAATTATAAATTGATATAAATTTGGGTTTCAAGCTAAAAAGATGCGATATCCCAAAACAGAATTTTATTAAAAATAGATGGTAAAGGGTCACAAAATGGGTAAAAGGAAATCAATAACATTTAAGAATGTATTTTGGGGAAAGAAAAAATATATTTGGCATACAAGTTCGATAAAAAAATTTCAAAATTTTAGAGTATTTATGGGTAGGATGGCGGTCTCTTTTTTCCCAACCAAAATACATCATCATTTTACTTTTAATAATAACGTGTTAAGAACGTTCCAAACCATAATAACTATTACTAAATTCCATTTTGTCCCAGTTGTATTTTTTTATACCCTTCACCTTCGTGAGAAGGGTATATATAAATTTGTCATTCCGTTTGTAATTTCCACAATATCATTTTCCCTATAAAGTATATATATTCTGGATCCTTATAGATAGTGGAGTCGATTAAGCTATGTCCGTCTGTCTGTCTGTTGAAATCAATTTTCTGAAGACCCCAGATATCTTCGGGATCCAAATCTTCAATAATTCTGTCAGACATGCTTTCGAGAAGTTTGCTATTTAAAATCAGCAAAATCGGTCCACAAATGGCTGAGATATAAGGAAAAAACCAGGACAACCTCGATTTTTTACCTATTTTTTTTACTAAGTCATTAATATAGACAATATGGATATCTAATGATAGATATTTCAAAGACCTTTGCAACGACGTATATAAGACCATAGTAAGTTGGACCTACAATGGGTCAAAATCTAGAAAAATTTTTAACCAGATTTTTTTTTTCACCAAAAGTTTTTTTTCGCTAAATATTAAAAAAAAAAATTTTCAATTTAAAAAAAAAAAAAAATTTAAATTTGAAAAAAATAAAAAAAATTTACATAAATCTTTAAAAAAAAAAATTGGAAAAATATTTTTTTCCAAAAAATGAAAAAAACAACTGGAAAAAAAATAAATTTTGTTTACCTAAAATTACCTAAAAATTTTAATTTTGAAGTATAGTTTGGTGAAGGGTATATAAGATTCGGCCCAGCCGAATATATCTCTCTTACTTGTTGACTGATGAATTTCTTAGCTCTTTATATATTATGTAGTTATTCTTTAAAATTGGCATCTCATTTGCAAAATTATTTTGAATGTTTGAAAGTTTATTGAATTAAGTATAAATTTATACAAAAACAACACGAATTAATTTAACAGTTTTTACGTAATATTATAATATAACAAGTAGTTTGAAGTCTTTCACAAAAATAAAACGTCAAACTACATATTAAAAAAAAAAAAAATTGTTCCAAACAAAAAATGTTTCAGAAACACATGGGTGAATTCAGCCTTAGAATCAGAGTATAGATTATACATGAAATCTGTTTTAGTTTTTTATATACAATATTTGGCAATCGGTATTGTGCCATCGATTTTTCGATAGCTTTTTGGTTGAGGCGCCCAAATTTCAGAAAAAGTAAAAAAATTTACTTTTTTTCAACTTTTACTTTTAAGTAACCCAGTACTTAAACCAATCGGATTACTTAACCTGTGTTCATGCAGTACTCTTCTTGTTAAGTTTCTCGGTTGGACTTCCCTTACGTGCGTGCCAAATTTTTGATGGTGGATAGTATCAAATGCTTTGGCGAAATCGATAAATATTGTATATAGACAAGTTTGCCATTCCAACTACTTCACTATGATCTGTAGGCTATTTATATGATTGGTACAAGATCGGTGAGGTCTGAAACCAGCTTGCTAATTTCGAAGATCTGCTGAAATTGATTTAGCTTTGGCGTTACCAAAATCATTGTCGACCTGTGTTATGTAACTAAAATGTATGTATTTGACATTGTGGTAATTATGTATATTACTGCTAAAGTTCAAATACTTTTTTCTTTAAAAATAGTACTTAAAAAAGCTTTAAAATAAATTGTAAAGAAACTATTTCAAATAATGTGGTAAATAGAACTATTTGAGTTTTTAGCTGTAAACATTTCAAATATTTGTTTAGGAAATTCAAGGAAATGCACACACTTGCACATTAACATAGTATTATAAATCTTTCGAAAATACCCTGCAGAAAATATCAATAGTGAAACTGTATTGACTAACTACCCAGCAGTTCTAGGAGTTCTTCCGAACTAGTGATTTTACCTATCATTTAGGGTGACCACTAGTTACATAACTAGCTATATGCCTAGTTATTTTAAAACGTGCATGTCCTAAGTAGGGGGTAAATTGACCCTTTTGATTACAATGAGACTGTCTGATAGCTGGTCCAAAGTAGTCAATGCATTGGATTCACATACTGGTTACATTGGCGTCAGTTACCTCACTACCTCAGTTACCTCTACCTAACTGGTTACTTTATCAGCTAGATAACTAGTTATTTTAACATGTAAAAAGACATATAAAAAACAGTCCAATAATCGATTGCTTGTTAACAAACTTGCCTCTAACAATTCACTAATAGATTAATTCTGGTGGGTAAAATAACTGCTTTCTAAAGTGCAGTACAAAATAAAAGTTTAAAGTGACTTCAGTATAGGTTACTAAGAGACACTAAAGCAACTATTGACTTCACGCTATGTTACATGGGATATCGGAATACTTAAGCAAAAATAAATATAAACTATATGAGAGTAATATCAACACAATTTGTATAAAACCAGTTAGTATGAATTACTCACAAAATGTTTAAAGTGACTACACTCTAGATTACTTAGAGACACTTAAGCGACAAATATCTTCTCGCTAGATTACATGGGATGTAAAAAGTAACCAATTATCTTCTCTATGTGCTACAAAGAGCACGTACGAGTCAAATTACCCAAAACACTCTAATTGCAATCAGCCAAGTGATAGGACATAACTGACAATTACTATATATAAGGGATACATTAAATACTTGCTTAACCCTCTAATGCCAATTTCTAAAAAAAAAAATGGCTGAAAACGTTGGTGATAATTTTTTTATGGTAATTTTGGGCTTCTGAATTCAAAAACAACATTTAAAAGTTTGTACTATCAATGGTTTACCTGCCGGGTGGGAAAAACTAAATGAGTGCCTTAAGGCACCCTTTGGACATTAGAGTTTGAAACATAGCAGTCGGGGTTTAGTTAGTATAGTTTGTAAATTTTTATTGAAAAAAAGTTTTCTAATTGTTCATCACTCAAATCAGATAATCTGAAACGTTCGTTTACTCGAGCAGCCATTTCTTAAAAATTTATGTAAAAAATTGCAAATCAAAGAAAAGAAAATAAAACAACATTTTGCTGTATGAGGGTAAAATTGAGGCAGCAAAACTAGTCTGCAATGCCCAATAGTGCCTGAAGGCACTCATCAATAAATCACGTATCTAAAGAGTAGGTTACCATTTTTTATACAAATCTTGATTCCAATGTATAAAATATAAGTATACTTTTTAAGAAAAAAAAAATATGATTGTAATCGGGAAACATTAAAACACTTTAATCAACGTTTGATAACAAAACATGGAATTCCCATTTTTTGTTAATGAACTTGGTTTCTAAAAAGTGCAGTAAATAAGAAAAAAGAGAGCTTTTAAGAGGTTTCAAGGCTTATTAAAATATTTAAGTACGTTTTTTAAAAACTGTTGCAAAAGTTTTGGAAATGAAAAATCCGTTATATTAGCATTTATTGGCATTTTTGCGATGAGAGCCTTGAGGCATGCTTAAGCATTAGAGGGTTAATGGAATACTATAAATTCTTAGATGGTAAATGCTTGGAAACTGGATTGTTTCCAACGTCGTTACCAAAACAAAAGTGTTAAATCGCAAAAGGAATTTCAAGTAGAACTTGCGTATTTTTTAATGATGATTTTGATTCAACGAGTGGTGACAATGCTGGTGACTCACAAAGACCTACAATAAATAGTTTTCCTATAAGAAAATGTAAGAATCTTATAGTTAAACTATAGCCAAATAAGAAATGGAGCTGCACTGTCATAAAACAAGATCTTTTTTATGTTAAAAGTGCAATATTGCGCTTTATACACAATGTTTTGAAGCATTTCATGAAGATAATAAATATTTTGTTCTACTTTTATACCCTTCACCATGAATGGCAAGGGTACTTATATATAAGTTTGTCATACCGTTTGTAATTTCCACATTTTTCATTTGCGACCCCACAAAGTATATATATTCTGGATCGTTATAGATAGCGAAGACGATGTAGCCATGTCCGTCTGTATGTTGAAATCAAGTTTCCGTAGCCCTCAAATAACTTACAAACTTTATTGATACATTAATATATCGGGAATTCTTCCGGCTCGGTCGCTATTTAAAATCGTGAATATCGGTTCACAAATGGCTGAGGTATAAGGAAAAAACCGGGTCTATCTCGATTTTCGGCTTATTTTTTATCTATATCTGGATTACTAAGTCATTAATATAGATGATATGGATATCTAATCTATATAAATATATAAATGTCTTTGTAAGTTTGTTTGTTTATTTGTTTGTTTGTTTGTTTGTTTGTTTGTTTGAGCATCACGCCTAAACGGCTGAACCGATTTTATTGAAATTTGGAACGTAGATAGATCCTTACTTGGAAGCGTCAATAGGCTATAAATTTTTTCAATACTTGGACCAGAAAGGGATAAAAAGGGGGAAAAACGGGTAAAATTGGTACCTTTAGTTTTAAACAATAATTACTAAACGGCTGAACCGATTTTTACATCGACAGGGGTAGCGAAGCGCACCGGGTCAATCTAGTGATAGATATATTTAAAAGTCCATTGCAACGATGTATATAGTAATTTGGACCTATTGATGCTATAGTAATTTGGACCTACAGTGGGTCAAAATCAGGAAAAATATCTTTTAACCCGAATTTTTTTTTCCAAAAAATTTTTTTCTTAAATTTTTTTCACTAATAAATTAAAAAAAAAAAAATTTTGAAAATTAAAAAAAAAAATTTTAAAAAATTAAAAAAAACTATTTCGAAAAAAAAAAATTTTTTTTAAATTTTGAAAAACAATTTCGAAAATTTTTTTTTTTAAATTTTGAAAACAATTTAGATACAAAAAATTTTTTTTTTTTTAAATTTTGAAAACAAAAATTGAATTTTGTTTACTTAAAAACATTTAAAATTTTTATTTTAAAGTATAATATGGTGAAGGGTATATAAGATTCGGCACAGCTGAATATAGCTCTGTTACTTGTTATTTTAATAAATAATCTAAATTGCTTTGAGTTTATAAAATACGTGTTTTTTCTTTATTTACATTATATGGTAACAATATAATACAAAAAGTATTCATTTTTGATAAAAATCTAAAAAAATGTTGGACTTCAGATTCGTGTTTTCTAATCCCAAATTATCAAGTTTTATAAAATTAATCGAAAAAAAATCTCTGGAACGAAATGGCTTATATATTTAAAGTAAAATAGGTACTAATTTATTTAAATTTTTTAAAAAGTATTTAGTTTTTTCATTTTGTGTATCAGTTATTAAAATTTAAAAAAAAATCATCTTTTTTTTGGAGTTCTCACAATATGATTGATAATGAAGTCAAAAAGTCAACAAAATAGTCGACAAAACTAATGACTTGGAAACACTTGTCCTTAGTTTCCTTCAGGGTATGTGTGTGTATATAAATATTACAACACAATTACATATTTTCATTTGTATTTGCTGGGCTATTTAATTTCCATAGCAAATTCAATTCTTGAAATTTTTTTATTGGTTTTTTTTACCAACTTAAACACTTATATATTACTTTTTGATATTTGTTTGTTTCTAACTGCTTGTCAAAAATTAACATGAAATTTGCTTGAAATTATTTTATTTTTATTAAACATTCTTGTAGTTTTTTATGTTTTTATGGTTTGGTGAATATTTATGGAAATAAATACACGGGAAAAAATACTTAATAAATAGCAAATGTCAGGAAATTATTTACTAGAAGTCAGTAACTGGATTTTCGATTTATTTGATTTATCAAACAATAGGAATTTACAAGTGTGCTCCAGTGTATCTTAGGTATTTTGCCCTTAAAACTATTTAATAAAATTAAAATTTTTTTGCGGTGTACTAAAAAGAATAGGATTTGTTCATAACTTTTATCAGGAATATATATATTTTTTAACCACATCATAGTTATATTGATGCCGTTCGAGTTTGATGTTTATGTGTGTGTAACTGTTATTCAATATTTATGGAAATTTGATAGAACTTCAAAGTTTACACACATACAGATACATACATAAGTGTATTCTTACATTTACACAATTTTTTCCACTCCAGTAAGTATTTGTTGTTGCCCATTTACCATTACTTATTATTACTACACCAGAATACAATAATTTCTATAGCCACATTTAAATGAGTAAATATTTTTCTACAAATAAAAGAATATATTTATACACAATATTTAATATAAACAAAAAAAAAAACAAAGTTTTCCAAATATTTTCTAAGCAATTGATTCGTTAATGGATTATAAAAGCCAAAAATTATATAATAAATTTGGCAAACAAACAAAAACAAGAAAAATATTAATAATACTTAGAAATACTTTAAAAGTTTCCGGTTTTTTAAGGGGTTACTAAGAAATGGGGGTAGGGGAAGGGAAAGGAAAGAAATAGAAATGGAAATAGTTTTAAAATTCCTTAAGACTCTGCAAAAAATAAGTTCTAAGGAAATAGTATATAATTAGTTGTAATCAAACTTAAGTCGCACAGTCAAGTAAAGTGTTAATATGCAGGAGTTGTTATATAGAAATTCTGTTTTATTGGAGTCCAAAGAGTGAGATAACGATAATCTTAAAGCTACAATTTCAATAAAATCATAAGTATGTTGTTTTGAAATTGATTTAGATAACGGAAAATCATTTTTGTTCTTGGTACACGCAGAAAAAAATATAGTTGTGCATGTTTACTGTAACCATTTCAATATTTTCAACAATATTACAGTCACAATAACTTTATATATGATTTTGGTAACCATAATATGGTTAATTTACGATTCACATGATTGTATCAACCATATATATGGTTACAGTAAACATGTATATGTTTGTGAATTATTCATCATATAAATGGTTGTCACAAACATATACATGTTTACTGTAACCATATATATGGTTGATACAATCATGGGAATCGTAAATTAACCATATTATTCTTACCACAATCATATAAAGTTATTGTGACTATAATATTGTTAAAAATGTTGAAATGGTTACAGTAACCATGCACAACTATATTTTTTTTTTCAGCGTGTAGCATTTAAAAACGTCTAAGTCAATCATAAGAGCCACCCTAATGTGTACCTAGGTAGTGTAAGTAATTGACATGAAAATGTAAAATCTAAATAAGTACAAGCACAACTTCTCTCCATACACACATCTTGACAGTAAATGATTGATGATAAATTAATAAATTTTTAAAACTTATAAACTGATAGATGGAATGAATTGTGCATATTTAACCATACCTTAAACACTTAATGACAGGAGAAAATTATTTATTTGATTGGTTTCAAATTACTTTATACACAACTGAAGCCAACACACTCTGGATATTTGAAAAAAAAAAACAAACAGGGGTATAAATAAGTCTGTTTCTAAATTTATAAATATTGATAGTAATATGACAGATTACAAATTTATTTTGGGAAAAAGGTTTTTAGGAAAATAAAATATAAAAGAAATCAGGTGTTTAAACAAAGCATTATTAAGTTTTTTGCAATAAGCACATGAGTATAGAAATTTATTATATTAAACAAGTAAGGGCCACTATTACAACTTGCCTTTATGTTTGTAATAGTAAAATTACTAACATAAAGGTAAGTTGTAATAATAGCTGTAAGAGTGTTGTATTCAGCTGTGCGAATCGTGTATACCCACCATCAATATGTAATTTTGGTCTTCTATGGGGACTTTAATATGTTATGCTACGAACTGTGCAGAAATTGATATAGTGATTAATTTAATAAAACTTTAAATGACTTATGGGCAATTCCATGTCATCGTACGTGACATTTGTACGCCTATATATTGGATTAGATTTTGCATAAATAAGAGTATCTGGAAAATAATTTGACCTTTATGTTCCATTCAGAGGGCTCTATATATTTAAAAAACTAATAAGTTCATTCGAAACATTGTTGTCCAAAATCTCGAGCAAAATAAGGATATATCGTACGTGACATAAAACAGTCGTAGAAAAATGCCAAAATTTGCGAATCTTGAGAACCGTTATGTTTTCTTTTAATTTCTTACACTAAATCTAATATTTTTCCTTTACAATCCGTCACATTGAAATAAAAATAATCTTTGGATGATTTTATAATAAATCAAATTTAATATCGTACGTGTCAGGTTTTTCTTTTATGGCAAAACAATGTATATTCTGTAAATATATGTATGCAAAAACTAAAAAATAAATAGAATATAAATATTCGG
Source organism: Calliphora vomitoria (assembly GCA_942486065.2). NCBI lineage: Eukaryota > Metazoa > Arthropoda > Insecta > Diptera > Calliphoridae > Calliphora > Calliphora vomitoria. Next base: position 26,333,059 of record OW818031.2, on the reverse strand, counting down.
TTTCAATAAACAATTTGATAATAGCAAAAAACAATCAGAGTCAGCTTCATTTCATACTACATGATAATTGGTGGCTTAGTTTTCATCGCAATCTTAGCCTAAAACATACGAATTAAATAAAAAAATTAAATATAGACAGTTTAAACTATTATTATTGTACTTAAAATGTTTTAATAAGCTCTAAATACTTTCACATAGTAACATTTTACTGTTTTCTCCTATTCAAATCATCTTGATAAAAAGTTTCAAGGGTTTTTGTTTTTTCAGTCGTGAATCGGTATGTATGTATGTATTAAATAATCTACAAAAACTCTTCTATTTAAAAAGGTCCAAAAACTCTCAAATTAGTTTTAATTTAAACACATTGGGACATTCTTTCACTTTAGAAAGTCTGGAATTTGAAGGGCGTTGAAAAACACCATTATCATCTGGGCGTGACAGTTGGATGATGAAACAGTTAAGAAGAAATTTTCTTTTTAAAAAATAATCTCTGATGTTTCTTAATATATCTTAATATATTAATAACAATTGATGGTCAAATCAAATTCCAAAATAGTCATAATTTGCAATTTACAACTGATTGATTAAGATCCATATATATTTTTTACAAACAACTAAATGATAAAACCTAGCTTTTGCACTAAACATTTAAAGTGGAATTAAGGAAACAAAATTGTTAAGATTTCTCTATTTTTTTTTCGAAACAAAGGCGTTCGAATGTCGCGTTCGAAAATCTAATATTTATTTCTATGCCTGTAAAGATCGGCCAAAAATTCATGCAAAATTTGAATTTGTCGTAATTTGTGCAGTAAATGTTCCAGTTGTTGTTAATAAAAACCGAAAATGGCTCAATCTTTGAAATTGCTTTATAATTGGGGTTACCATGTGATCCACAGCTTGTCACTTTTTGGTGCGGATTTCGGACAGGAGGTATCATTGTACCATAGTTAGTAAAAATTAGACTGGACAGGCATGAAGTGCTACTGCTGCTCTTTATCGTGAAATTATATCCAAGTTCTTCCTACCTAAATTGCATGATATTATTGCCGACGACATATGTTTCAACAAGACAGTGCCAGCACATAAAACAATTAAATTACAGCATGAAACACTTTATGGTCGTGTATTCTCTCGTTTCGGTAATCAGAATTGAAACCCTTAATTATGTGATGTAACACCATTGGCTTAGAATTTAGTTGCTACGAATTTAAGAATTACAAACATTTTGGAAAATAAATCGTTTTTTTATGGGTGTTTACCACACCCAGATAGAAAGTATAATTATACATGTTTACGGTAACCATAATATGATAAAATTACGATTTACATTATTACCGCAATCAAAAATATATGACTGTAGTATTGTAAATAAATAAATATTTTCTACTACTATTTTAAAAAGAGTAGTATATGTACTCTATATATGTACTAGTAGTATTTCTACTACTATTTAAAAAAATATTTTTTTTTACTACTATTTTTAAAAAAGTAATATTTCTTCTACTATTTTGTGAAAAAAAGTATTTCTACTACTATTTTTCAAAATAGTAGTATTTCTACTACTATTTTTAAAAGAGTAGTATTTTTACTACTATTTTTTAAAAAAAAGTAGTATTTCTACTACTATTTTTTTAAAAAAAAAGTAGTATTTCTACTACTATTTTTTTACAAAAGTAGTATTTCTACTACTATTTTTTAAAATGGTAGTATTTCTACTACTATTTTTCAAAATAGTAGTATTTTTACTACTATTTTTAAAAATAGTAATATTTCTACTACTATTTTGAAAAAAAGTAGTTTTCTACTACCATTTGAAAAATGTAGTATTTTTACTACTATTTTTCAAAATAGTAGGATTTCTATATAAGTAGTTTTTTTACTACTATTTTTTAAAAAAAGTAGTATTTCTACTACTATTTAAAAAAAAGTATTATTTTTACTATTTGTCAAAAAAGTAGTATTTCCACTACTATTTTTCAAAATAGTAGTATTTCTACTACTATTTTTAAAAGAGTAGTATTTTTACTACTATTTTTTTAAAAAAAGTAGTATTTCTACTACTATTTTTTTTTAAAAAAAAGTAGTATTTCTACTACTATTTTTTTAAAAAAAAGTAGTATTTCTACTACTATTTTTTAAAATGGTAGTATTTCTACTACTATTTTTCAAAATAGTAGTATTTTTACTACTATTTTTAAAAATAGTAATATTTCTACTACTATTTTGAAAAAAAGTAGTTTTCTACTACCATTTGAAAAATGTAGTATTTTTACTACTATTTTTCAAAATAGTAGGATTTCTATATAAGTAGTTTTTTTACTACTATTTTTTAAAAAAAGTAGTATTTCTACTACTATTTTTCTAAATAGTAGTATTTCTACTACTATTTAAAAAAATTAGTAGTTTTACTACTATATATTTCTAAAAAAGGAGTATTTCTACTACTATTTTTAAAAATAGTAGTATTTTTAGAAAAAAGTAGTATTTCAACAAAAAAGCCTTCCTCCTCTTTTCATCACCTTTCCTTCTACAATCTATCCCCTTTCCAAAGAATGTAACACAATTTATATATAGGCATATTAATTGCCTGAGTGTTACTTCTCTTTTTTTTTTTAAAGAAGTAGTATTGCTACTACTATTTTAAAAAAGTATCATGTTCATAATAGATCATTACATAATGTTGTAAATCCTTCATCATATAAATGGTTGTCACAAACAAATACTTATTTACTACAATCATATATATGATGACTATAATCATGTGAATCGTAATTTTACCTTAATATGGTTACAGCAATCAATTTATAAGGATCCAAAGAACTTTGGGGAGTATAGTTCCATTGAAGGTTAAACTATATATATCTACATATAATTACTACTTTATTACTAAATTAATAAACTATTTGTTTTACCATAAATTCTTGTGTTATTTTTAATATTTATTCATCTTACAAAATTCCCTTTCTTTTGCAAAACATTTTCCATTTAACATTCTAATAAACTTTCATACTCATGCCAGCATTTCTTTAAGCCTGTTTGGTTCTCTCAAGTATTTATGTTTTAAAATCTACCTCCAACATAACCTAAATGATTTGTAAACTTATTTTCATTATAAATTCAATGCAAAAAAATAGTTGTATTTTTTCCTTACTGCCAAAGCTGGTTGTTTCAACATCCTGAGTTAGCAACAGAAATATTTCTGTTAAGAAAAATAGTTAGAGACCTATTTTTCCTGCCATCGTTATTTACTGTTGTTGTATTTCGCTGCAGACTCCCGCAGGATTTTAACTTTTTTATGCCAAAGTATACAATAGGTATTTAGTAGGGTGGTATAGAATTTATTGACTTTTGAAATGTAATTAATAATCTTAAATATGAATTAAAATATTTTAGTATCGGCAAAACTGATACCAAACTGTCTTCGAAATAAGCTAACACTTAAAGGTAAAATTTAAACTGATAACTGCTGATATTTTATTAATTTAAAATAATACAGAACTGGATTTCTGCAAAAATCCCGCAAATCGATTGATTTAGAGCGGCACAAGGGACCGAACATGATCGGTTATTTATCTGTAAAGAACACAAATGTTAACAAAGTTCATAAAAACTATGAAATAGTAAGCAAAAATCACAATAAATATCTACTATGATAATAACAGAAATCCATATTCTCTCTATGCCGAACACTGTTTCCGAATCATTTTCTAAGCCAAGTGATGCCGTCTGTGTGTTCAAATAAACTTGTTTGTTTTATTTTTTGTGGATTTATAAAACACGCCAAGAAATATTAATAAAATTATTATTATTCTGAGTAATCTCTGCTGAAAAGTTACCATCCTTATAAAAGTATACATTCCTTTTAATTCTTAATTTTTTTTTTTCATTTTTGTTAAACAACATCATCTCATGCAATATTCATAAATATGCAGTGAAAAATAATAATAAAAAAATGTATGAAAACAGAAAGAAATGTCTCTTAAGTACTGCGTTGTTGCGTTGCTGCTTAATGCAGCAACAAAAGAATAGTAAAAAGGAACGAATACTGTGACTCATTGTAATCTAGATTAGAGAGGCCAGATTATAAACTTTTTGTTTATGAACTAAAGTAATGGAATGTTTTATTAGGGGGTATTTACTTATGAAAAGTTCTAAATATGAGGTCTTTCATGTCAAGTGAATCAAGTTTTGAAATCGATGTCTTCCGATGGGGATGAAAAGGTAAGTTCTATTGGATAGTAATTCAGACACAATTTTTTAGCGAGATAGGTTGAGCACTCTCTGAGTTAGAGGGGGTAAAAATTTGACATTTTGGTGAAGCAGGTGCTTTTTCTCAACCATGTAACTTATTACCAATTGTTCTAACCAAAATATGTCCCAAATAGTTTAGATAGCCATTTCTTTAATCTTGTCTCCCTATCGGAAGACAACGATTTCAAAAGTTGGTTCACTTGACACGAAATGCCCCATATATAATTGAAGTTTGCAATGTAAAGTACATACATATGAAGCTCCTGTTGAAATTACATGAAGTAATTAATCCATATTATAAACATGACTGGAAAATATATTTTTGTATTTTTCTAGCTGGTATTTTCTAGGAGCAGTCGAAAACAAGTTCTATATATTGTCGTGTTATAGAACCCATGTTTGTTGCTAATATATTGGAAAAAAAAACAAAATCATAAAACCCTCATATTACCGCTACTAACTAGAATGCTATTGAAAAATGGATACAAGATAAAAATATTTAAAATTTCAAGAATGTCCCGTTCTTGTCCGTTTTATATGCATATCACATTAGGCGTTCCTAGGCCATTCAAGTAAAGCAAAATTCCGTTTTAGTAGTTTAGTAGGACATAAAGTACCAGTAAAGAAATTTTATATTGTAAACATTGTTAATGAATTGAATAGGATTTATATTTAAATCACAAGATATTATATTATAAAAATTATAATTTTTTTGATATTTAATATATGATTTTTTGTATTATTTACCAGCATTAAATACTAAAGTTACAATTTAATACTCTATACACCAAAAAAAAAAAAAGCAACAAGCTACATTTTTCCATTATTAATGTTTCAATAATTTGCTTATTTTGCAAAATTTACAAAAAAAAAAAAAAATGAGGAATATATTAAACGGCTGTTGCATTCATTACAAAACAATCATTAAATACATGCACACATTCAAAATAAGCCGGCACACACACATGCAAACAAACCAATACACTCCCACTCTGCTACAGTTAATCATGCAATAACGTTGTGAATTTTATACAGTCGCAACTGTAAAAACACACACGTACTCAAGCCTGCATTCAAACAAATTCAAGTAGTTCTAGGAACTGTCTCGAACTAGTGATTTCACTCATCATTTAGACAACTAGTTACACGTGTATGTTCTAAATTGACCCTTATGGATTACAATGAGACTGTCCGATAGCTGATCCAAAGTACTCAACGCATTGGATGCACATGACGGTTACATAGAGACAGCTACCTTAATAGCTACCTAAATGGTTGCTTGATCAGCTACATAACTAGTTATTTTAACATGTACGAGTGCTAATTGACCTAAAATAGTTAGTTAAAAAGACATTACAATAACCGATTACTTGTAAACAAATCATCCTCCTACAACTCTCCAATAGGTTACTTCTGAAGTGTAGTAGTCTGCAATAGATTACCTCTAAAGTGCAGTACAAAATAAACGTTGAAAGTGACTAATCTCTAGGTTACTTAGAGACACTAAAGTGACAATTGATTTCATGCTAGGGTCATGGGATGTCAGTATACTTAAACAAAATGAAAATAAACTATGATAATTATATCAACACAGTTTATATTTAACCTGTTTGTAGGAATTACTCATAAAAAAATGCAGAACACAATTAACGTTTAAAGTGACTACAATCCAGATTACTTAGAGGCGCTTAAGTGACAATTGCCTTCAATGAAAATTACATGGGACATATAAAGTAACCAATAGACTTCCCTCTGGTCTACAAAGACCAGATACATGTCACATGGCCCAAAATATATAAATTGGAGCAGGCCAAGTGATCAGACATTAGTGACAATACATTGACTACTTGCTTAACCTAGGGTGTATAAAGTAACCAATTGACTTCTATCTGCACAACACATGTGTGTTTCAGTCATTTGACACGTAAGGCATATAAATTCGAGTCAGCCAAGTGATCAGACATTAGTTACAATTACTATCTATAAGGCATACATTGACTACTTGCTTAACTGCCGGGAACTATAAAAACACACTCATACTCTAGCCTGTATTCAAATATAAATGATGGTTTATTTTTAATAACTGATCAACAATGTCTGTCTGTCCGCCTGTCCGTCTGTCTCTTAGTTTGTCTGTAAATGGGTGTGTGATTTTGTTGTTGCATATTTTGTTCGTTGTTGTTCTCTCTATAACACCAAAAAGCTATTGATTTTTCAAATAAAACCTCATGCTTTTAATGCCTGCCATATAACCTATTAAGCTGCTCATACACCTACATGCATACTTGTAGGTACACTAACACACGCATATTAGGATGGACCCAAGAAATGTTAACAAAAATTAAACTGAATAACATAATTTTCAATGAATTACTTTGTATAGGTCAATATAGGTCAAATATTAAAGTGATTACTTGTAACTTGTTTTATAAATATCAACGCAATAATCTATTTATAAGCGGTTGTGATAAGTACTTATCTCCAATGACATATCTGGATTAAAATAATTGGTCAATTCACAAGGTCTCTTATCAGGTCATATTGATATAATGTCCTAATATTTCACAACGCTTTTTATTGCTTTTCAAACAAAAAATGTCCTAAAATAAAACTACTGTCTATGCTATGTTTATTGTGTTATCGTAACCAGTGTTGCCAGTTTAGCCTTTTTGAGGCTAAATTTAGCCTTTTTATTTACTTTTTAGCCTCGAAATTTTGGTTTTAGCTTCGTGGCTTTTTTTTAGCCTTTTTTTAATTTCAAAATAGCCTTTTTTTTTAAAAAAAAAGGCTAAATTTATATTAGTGAGACATTTTAATTTTAATTCATTACTGTTTTTCATTTAGCTTTTCAACATACTCAAGAATTGTGCAGTATTAAAAGAACAAATAATAATTGCCAATATCAAGTGTTTCAAAATGAAATAGAGTATTTTACTTATATCTGAAAGCTATAATCGTCTAGCAAATTCACTTTCAAGACAAAATTGTTACTACACATTATATTCATTGTTATATAATGGACAAGAGTCCCACAAACTCTTGAAGGTTTGTGATACTCGATGGCTGTCAATTGAAATAGTCGTTTAACGTATTGTCTACACAGAGAAAACGGATTCGTGATAGCAACCGAATTTGTTGCCAATCGAATGAATCAACCTTAGTGACCGAATTTTACAGTTGTGGCTACAAACTTTTAGAAGGGCTAACAAACATTTGGTTACTTCAAACGATATTCTTCTTTATCAACTGACATTCTTTTGATAAAACCGAAATATTTTATGTGTGCAACCGAATCATTCGATTGGCAACAAATTCGGTTGCTATCACGAATCCGTTTTCTCTGTGTATGCTCCGTGTTAAAACCAGCAATGCTACAAAGCTTAACATTTAAGTGATTAATATACTGATTATAATTTGGTGTATTATATTTTTTTGAAACCAGTATTGCACAAAGTACAAAAAGTAAATAAATCATTTGTAAGCAATTCAGCGGATCCAACAAAGCTGTTTTCTGATTTAAAATTTCTTCTCCTTAGTTTGTGTTTTCAAATTGTAATTCAATGCAAAGAATTTGATACATTATCGTCCCCAATTGAATATTGTTTAATGTATTCGCCACATTTTTCATACAAGTTTGAAGAATGAGAGATAAAATAAAGAACGGTTTAATTAGTGAAGATTCTGAAAAAATAATACGACAAATTAAACGAATAGAACAAATGCGACAAAGATTATCATATGAAAACTCTTCGCTAAATCGATTTTTTATTCGTTGATGATACACTTAAAATAGTACTCGTAAAACCAAAAAAATATATTATGTATGTGAAAAATTAAACTGCTAATGAAATTACGAAGATCAAGCATCAGGGGCGGAATATTTTAAACTACAAATGGAAAAATATAGAACCAACAATGTCCATTTTCTGACATGGTTAATCTAGTATTTTATTTATATTTTTAGTCCTTCCTTCAAGTAATGCAGAGGTTGAACGACTTTTTAGTACAAGGAAATTGAAAATATTAAGGGTCCTGCAATTTGTGCATTTTTAGACTCTCGCAAATGAACTGTCAAAAATTGTAAGGAAATTCGTTTGCACAACTCCGTTAAGTTTGCTCGACAATTTAGACTCGTAAACTTGAATTTATTGTGCATTTGATGAATCAGCTGCTTTTGTTTACTTTTATTTATAAGAAATAAAAATCAAATAAAATACAAATATTTTGTACATGTGAAAATTGTGTGACTTTGGAACAGAATTATTGGATTGAATGGCATTGTGTATGGAAATATTAAGTAACAGCTAGAACATAAGCAAAATCTTCCAAACTATGTTTACCATTGTTTGTTCCAAAGATTTCACTTTCATTAGAAATTTTTAGAATTTAAATTTATACATTTTTTAAAACTTCTTTTTTAAGCATTTGTTTAATTTATTTTTGTTTGACATTGCACAAAATTTAAAAGGTGGGTTCATGAAACACGTCGCGCAAATTTGCATATTTGCACAAATGGGAAACTTAAGCGTTTAAATGAGTACCCTTATTATTTATTGTATTTTATTTATATTTACCCAAATTCTAGTTCTCATTCTGCCGATTATGATAAAACTATTATACCTGTTTTATAATTATATGTATCTTTAAAAGACTGAAAATATATTAATGTATATTTTATGTAGTTATTTCGAAACACTAAAATAGTAAATACTTAGTACTTAAATTAAAAAAAAAAACAAAATTTGAGTTTTGTCTGTATAAAATATATGTGAATATTTATTATTAATGATTAATGTTATTTTTTGTTTGCTGCTGAAGTGTACCTTTATAATTTTATTTACTTTTATGAATTTTATGAACATATTTTCTAATTTTTTATTTAAAAATAAATATAAACCCAAATTCTTAATATATAATATTTTTTTTTTGGCCTTTTTTTAAAGCAGTTTGAATTTTTCTGGCATTTTTTTGAAGTCAATATAGCTTCTTTTTTTACCAGCTCCTGGCAACACTGATCGTAACGAACCAGCAGATACCAACGCCAAATGCTTAAGAGTCGGTTAAGCCGAGCGGAAGAGTCGTGATATGTTAGGACATTATGACAATATGACTGATAAGAGACCTTGTGAATTGAGCAAATAAGTTGAAATTAATTTTATTTTTATACCCTTCACCTTCGTGAGAAGGGTTTATATAAGTTTGTCATTCCATTTCTAATTTCCACAATAGAATTTTCCGACCCTATAAAGTATATATATTCTGGATCCTTATAGATAGCGGAGTCGATTTAGCCATGCCCGTCTGTCTGTCTGTTGGAATCAATTTTCTGAAGACCCCAGATATCTTCGGCATCCAAATCTTCAATAATTCTGTCAGACATGCTTTCGAGAAGTTTCCTATTTAAAATCAGCAAAATTCGTCCATAAATAACGGAGTTATGAGCAAAAATCCGAGACAACCTCTATTTTTGGCCGAATTTTGATCTATATCTCGATTACTAAGTCATAAATATAGACAATATGGATACCTAATGATAGATATTTCAAAGTCCATTGCAACGATGTATATAAGGTAACTTTTTTAACTCGATTTTTTTTTTTTCACAAAAAACTGTTTTTTGTCATACATTTTTTCCACTAATAAATTAAAAAAAATAAAATTAAATTAAAAAAAAAAATTTTTAAGAAATTGAAAAAAACTTTTAAAAAACAAATTCGAAAGAAAAATTTTTAATTTTATTTTAAAGTATAATTTGGTGAAGGGTATATAAGATTCGGCACAGCCGAATATAGCTCTATTACTTGTTTAACATAAAATAATGGAAATCTTTTGTTTAGTTGAGAATATTGGCTATTATTTTTAGCGCCAACCTATTACACATACTTATATATAGAAATAAATGCATACTAAAATTTACTATTTGTTATAGTACACTGAAAAAATAGACATGTTGTAATTTAGGACTAATATAAATTGATCTCCATTGTTTACAATGTTCTGTAAAATTCCCTTTTCCTTACATATTTTTTTTAATTATTTTATAAATGCTAAAATTAAAATTTTCCCAAAAATATTTCTCTCAGTGTCTCTATCCATAAAGTCATACAGTTATACCAGTATATTCATGGTTTGTGCATATAGGGAATGAACAAAAAATGCACGAAAGAAATGCACAGATAGAGGAGAGGAGTAAAGAGATGAAAGGACTGAAAGAGATGAAAAGATTTTGCCTTATGGATACTGGCTGGATTTAGTGTTGAAAAAGTCATTAGTGCAGCTATAGAGCGTAATGCATAATACCACCACTTTCATACATATTGTATGATGACTGACTGTATGATTGTATGACTTTATACATGAGTACGTGTGTGTGTATGTGTAAGTGAGTGTATCTGTGAGTGTGTGTGTTAGTATAAAAGTATAAAGCATGCATGACTGTGGCATACATTTGCAAGACTAACAAAAACTGCATCAAAAATGAATAAAAAAAAAAATAGTAATAATAAAAACTTCACACAAATACTCATATAAACCTGCACACGCAGATAAACTCTTACACTTACCCACACACATAGGCTAGGGATGTGTATCTGTGTAATTCTGTGTTTTTTTTTTTTTTTGTTTTTCATCTGTATGTCTGTGATTTTTAGTTGCTGATAGCTGCTAATGAAATGCAAGTGAATGAACGTTTGCGTATGTAAAACACTTTACTTTCCTCTTTCCTCTACTCTCTCTCTCTCTCCCCTGAAAACTGTGACTGTTTATGCCGGCTCCTGGCTCCCTGGATTCCTTTCATCTACTTTAAGCCATTGAAGGCTGATTTTTTGTGGCTTAAAAACACAATTGTTGCTGCTTTACGCTGCCATCTCTACCGTCCCACCCATCTTGCTGCTACTCGTGGCGCTGTTGCCAACAACGTGAAAGAGGGCATTAAAATAGGGATTGTTATTGGATTTTCATACATGTTGATTTGCATCACTAGAACTTTGATGAGGTAGTTGTTGATATTGTTGTTGTTGTTGCTTTTATTCGATTTTTTATATACATATGTATAAATGTGTATTTTTAAATTTTATTATGTTGCATTTTTCATGGCAAAGGACTGAGATCACTAAAATTAGAGTTTATATTGCTAAACTAATTGTTATAGTATTGGGAATATAACTTAAAAATGCGGGATTTACAATAGATAGCGTGTCTTTTGAACGCGGTTTTTGTTTTTAATAAATAATATGTCATTTTGAAGGGTACATATCTGTCATTTATTCACAGTTAGTTATTGAACATTATATTGTAGACAATAAAGTTTGTTCTGCTTCGAAAGTGTCGAATTGTGTACCAACAAATCGTCATATGAGGAAGTATTGCTTTACTTCTTTAATTTGAAAACAAGTTCCATTGAAGCACATCGATTGTTCACCATAGCTTATGGTGAATGTCTTCTATCGGTTTCAACGTGCGAGGGATGGTTTGTTCGGTTTAGAAGTGGTGACACGGAAGACAAAAATCGCCCAAAAAAAGTGTGAAGATCATGCGAGCAGCAGGGTTCATCCAAAAGCAGTGAAATTGGGTGCCATACTAATTGAAGCCTTTAAGAAGATTTTGCATTCACATATTGATAAAATGTACAGGGTTTTCCAACAAGAGGTGTTATTTTGGTATTCAAAGAAAAATGGCATTTTTTGAGATAAATGATCGGATGTTTAATTCATAATAAAGAGGAAGGTATGCCGTTAATAATGAAGAACAACATCAGCCAAATGGTCACCACGATCACGCTTACATTACCATATCCTTTTCATGAAATTTTCCATAACCAAATCGCCAAGTGGCTGCCCTATGTCCTCGATAGCATCACGAATTCTATCTTTGAGGTCTTGAATCGACGTTGAGCTGTTGTCGTAGAACTTATCTTTCACGTAGCCTCAAAGGAAGAAGTCGCAAGGTGTTAAATCACAAAATCTCAGTAGCCAATTGTGATTACCTCTTCGGGAGATAATAACAAGGACCCAATCAGCAAAGACACGACGTTATTGATGATCAGCCGGCTTGAGTTCTTGTGTTAACTGAACTTTATAAGCCTGAAGACCCAAGTCTTTATACAAAATACGGTATAATGACGTTTGTGGAATGCTCAATTCCAAAGAACGACGAGGAATGGACAAACCTGGGTTTCCTTCAACACTTTGGGCTACATCAGCAATATTCTCAGTTGTTCTTGAGCGACGTGCACGTGTTTTATTCTTCACATCACTAACTTGTCCCAACAGCTCGAATTTTTCTACCAATTTCTGTATTAGGGTCCGACAAGGTTCTTCACGACGACCCAAAAATGCTTTAGTTTTGCGAACTGCCACTCCAAGATTTTCACCTTTTTTGTAGTGAATTTTAATAATTTCAATGCATTGTTGAAGCGTGTATCGTTCCGTTTTTAGTAATAGCGTAGTTTTTACTTGTCAAATGTTAAAGAATAAAAGCTTCAAAAGTGACGATATAGGCTTGATGAGCAGTTCTATTGACTTGGAATCCATATGTTGCCAGAAAAAGGTCATATCTAACAATGGCCAATGCTATTGATAAATTTATGTTGTATACATTTTTCAAAATTAAAGCTTAACATTTGAAAAATCTCGCATTTTTAATATAATTTTTTCAACATTATTTTTTCTATTATTCTTTAAAAACATAACAAGCTTTCTAAATTTAAGCAGGCCACTTTTTACAATTGGATTAGTAGTTTTAAATATACATATTTATTACCACTTTTTTCCAGTCTAGCGCACTGTGTATTGATATTGTCAAAAAAAAAAAAATAAAAAAATATTGTATGAGGCAGAAAAAGTTGTGGGAGATACATTTGCAGTGGGTTTAGTTACAGAGTTATTGAAAGTTACTGAAGCAGTATATAAAAATGAGAAGATTTTGTTGATGTCGATATTTAGGAGAAAATTTGTCTAGTTTTAGAATGCTAAATCATTCAATAATTCAATTATTTCAGCATGAAATCTGTCCTCAGAAGCCACATTATTCTACTTATATATAAATAATATCGGTTCAAAAAAAGTTAAGAAAAATGAGTTATATATATTTGTCACGTTCCTGATCTTAACTTTATTGAAAATCACAAAACGACAAAACCTAGCTCTTGCACTAAACATGGTGCTAGTAAAATGCTATCTAAAAATAAAGACACAATTGTTAGAATGTCTTTAATTTTTTTCACTTCAACGGCTTACGAATGTTGCAAAGTAATTACTTTGCTAAGCATTATAATGCACAAGTAATATTACGTAGTACTGCTTAAAGTAAGCTACTGAAGTTGAAATTGTAACCTATAATTTAATTTACTAATGACCATATAAATGGGAATAGCAACTACCATTAATTTTATAATTTTAACTAATCACCTTCCTTAGTTTTTATTGCTGTTGTTGTTATTTCATCTCAAGTACTTGCCACTCTTATTGTATGTATTCAATTTTTTTTGCGGTTTTTCGGTTATTTTTAAAAGTTCATTGAGTTGAGTTCAGTGTTTTTTTTTTCCTGTGTAGGTTTTAAACAAATACACACTTTTGTTGAGTACTATCTGCTTTTGGAATTTAATTCAAGTAGGACTTTAGTTTTTATTTTTCCCATTTTGGCACAAAATAAATCACACCTTTTTATTTGAAATTTAAAAGGGCGAAAACATAAAAAAAAAACGATTGAGTGAATTGATACAGAATTACATCAACAAACAGTATTGGCGAATTGATGGAATTACTTTAGAATGCATTTGAAATACTATCAATTGACATGGTTTAGATTTACTGTTTTTGTTAAGCAACAGAGGTTATAGTAACTAAATGAATTTATTTTAAGTTATTAAAAAAAAAAAAATAATATGAATTTACAAATTTTAATTTCGGGAAACATATTTTTGCATGTTTTAAAGCATTTTTTAGTTTACTAAATAAGTACTTATGTACTTCTTTAAAAATACTTTATTTTAGAGGTACTTTTTCAAAATTGTACTTTTTAAAAAAGTACTTCATTAAATTTTTGAAAAAAGTACTTTTTTAAAAACGTACTTTTAAGAGAAAATTTTATCAAAATACTTCTTATATTTTGAGAAGTAATTTCTTCAGCAACACAATTTTAAATATATATTTTTTCAAAATCGTAATTTTTAAAAATTTCTTTTCTTAAAAAACGTACTTTTTAGAAAAGTATTTAAAAGTCGTATTTTTTAATGAACTTAATGAACAAAAATATTTTTTTTTTTTGAAAACGTAATTTTAACCTCTTAAAAAGGTACAACTTTCAAAATCGTATTTTTGGAAAAAGTACTTTTTTTGAGAACGTACTTTAAACCTCCAACCCGCAAACTTTAAAAAGCTTAAGTTTGCGGGTTAGAGGTAATTATGGTAACTATGACCCAATAAACTCAGAACAGCCATCAGAAACAAATTTGCAAATTAAGTTTAGGAACCAGGTGCAAAAAGATGAACAGTGCCTCAGGGCATTGTTGCCGTTTTAGGTGTAAAAAACAATAAGATGTACACATTAATTATGATACGATTTTATTGAAAAACTACTTTCTACGATGATACTCATAAAAACAATTTTTGGTATTTGAGCAGCATAAATAAAGATTGCATTTTGAGTAAACACACCATGTTTCCGACTTTTTGCATAGTTTGCATGATATTTTTTGTCTAACCAGATTTGAAAGTGGTCGATATTGTCGTAACATATGACATTAACTGGATGTTTTGCTTCTTCGCCAACTTTTGAACTCCCTGGCTGTGGATCTTCTTGTGGAGTACCAACTGATCATGAGTCAAGGCGTATAATTTAATCCACCTGCGGTTTCTATATGCCATTCCTATATATTTTTTTATAAAGGGTTTTTCAACAAGTGGTGTTATTTTGAATCACCCGGTATTTCGGTAGCTGTCACTTTTGAAGCTTTTATTCTTTGACATTGGACAAGTACGTCATTACTAAAAATGAAACGATACACGCTTCAACAACGCATTGAAATTATTAAAATTCACTACAAGAATGGTGAAAACCTTGTCGGACTGCAATACAGAAATTGGTGGAAAAATTCGAGCTGTTGGGACAAGTTAGTGATGTGAAGAATAAAACCGTACACGTCGTTCAAGAACAACTGAGAATATTACTGCTGTAGCCCAAAGTGTTGGTTTACTTTATCCATTCCTCGTCGTTCTTTGGAATTGGGCATTCCACAAACGTCATTACACCGTATTTTGGTCGAAGTTGGTTGGTTTACTTTAAACAAGACGGCGCTACGTGCCACACAAGCAACGAAACCATTGCTCTTTTACGGGAAAAGTTTACGATCTTGTGACTTCTTCCTTTATGGCCTCGTGAAACATAAGGTCTACGCCAACAGCCCAGAGTCGACTCAAGACCTCAAAGATAAAATTCGTGAGGCTATAGAGGACATAGGGCAGCCACTTTGCGATTTGGTTATGGAAAATTTCATGAAAAGGATATGGTCCTGTAAGCGTGGTCGTGGTGGCCATTTGGCTGATGTGGTTTTTCATTATTAACGGCATCTCTTCCTCTTTATTATGAAATAAACATCCGATTATTACATCACTCACAAAACAGCTGACAGAACAAAAACTAAAAGGCAGAATACATTTCAACCTTCGAGGAAAATGTTAACAAATCTGTAACTAAAGTCACCGTTAAATTTAAAAAAAAAATTGTATTTACTTTTTGAGATAATTTGTGTTTTGTAATGCATGCCTTGAGGCACTCTTGGAGGTTAGAGAGTTTATTTAACTTAATAATTTAAAAAAAAACATATTAAATGTAACAAATATGACTTGTTTAAAGAAGATTCTTGTATTGTGTATTTACCATACGATTTAATTACAATGCGTATAAGTAATGTGAAATTTATTGAGAAAAATATTAACCATACGCCTCAATAACACAAGTGACTAGAAATATTCTTTTAAGACCCCAAAAATTATACTGGCTTTGTAAATCATGCTGCAGTCTAATGTACAATACCTATATTAACCTAAATTGGCCTAAAATATTAATCATTGTCCTAAGCCTTGTGCTATTAAAAATCAATAAAATCGTATTAGTGGAACAAAAGTTATTAATGAACTTATAAGACAATTTTATCATTGTTGAAGTTCACCATGCTAAAAGTTATAATATGTATAAGAAAATCATAAAAAAATCGTCGATAGTATTGGGTAGACTTAAAAATGAGAGATTTTTTAAAAAGTTTAGCTTTTATTTTGAAACATTTGTACAATATAACGTTATTCAGAGTATTGAAAATTTTCTCATCTTTCCGGCAACATATGGATTCCGTGTCAAAAAAACTGCTCATCTATTGAGGACAAAAACGAATCAAGCCAATTTCTAATACACTGTGCCAAAGTGAAGCTTATCATAGAGAGAGCGTTCTGCAACGATTGAAACAAATAGTAGTCGGACGGGTCATGGTCTGGACTATAAGGCGGGTGAGGCAAAGCTTCCTAACCGCTTCATTATAAACAGTTTTTAACACATATTACAACCGAGTGTTAATATGATGGAGATATTACTGTTTCAAGTCTAGCCGCATACTCTGCTCGTTTCTAATGAATCAATTGCATTCGGTACATGTTCTCTGTGATAGCGTCGTGAGATTTCAGCAGCTCATAATAGATAGGACCCTCACTCACAAAACAGCTGACAGAACAAAAACTAAAAGTCAGAATGCATTTCGTCCTGCAATCTGTAACTAAAATTACCGTTACATTTTTCAGATAATTGGTGTTTTGTAATGCATGCCTTGAGGCACTCTTGCGGGTTAGAGGGTTAAAGACACAATTTTTTTAAAAATCGTATCTTTTAGGGGACTTCTTTCAAAAACGTATCTCAAAGAAGTATTTCTTTTAAAATTGTACTTTTTGAAAACGTTCTTTAAATAAGTATTTCATTCAAAATCATTTTTTCTAAAGTACTTTTTTCAAAAACGTACTTTTTAAAGAAGTACTCCTTTCATAATCCTATTTTTAAGGAACTTCTTAAAAACGTATTTTAAAGAATAATTTCTTTCCAAATCTTACTTTTTTCAAAAAAAAGTACTTTTTTAAAACGTACTTTAAAGAATTATTTCTTTCCAAATAGTACTATTTAAAAAAGTACTTTTTTAAAAATCGTATTTTTAAGGGAAATATTTTTAACAATGTATTTCAAAATCATACTTTTAATGAAGTACTTCCTTTAAAATCAAAATTTCTAAGGGACTTTTTGCAAAAGCGTAGTTTTTTTTTTTAAACCGTACTTTTTTGAAAAATCACTAAATGCGAAGGAACATTTTCTTTCTTATTTTATATTGAAAACAACAAATAAATTTGAATTTCAATATAAAATAAGAAAAACAATGTTCGTTTGCATTTAGTTTGCCAGGCCCTTAATTTCGATTTAAATGATTTTTTTTTTTTTAAAGACAAATCGGAATTTTACAAAAAAAAAAAAAAAAAAACTCATAATCTATAACGCTCCCTTATTCCAATTGCTATAAAATAAGTCACGAAAAAAATAATAAAAATCAGATTTTTAACATTTATTTTTGTTTTTAAAGATATTTTCCTAAAATTCTAAAATTTTCCAAAACAACTACCATTTAAAAATTTAAATAAATTCAGATACATGTGGTAATCAATTGTTGACAATTTGATAATACCACATCACAGCTGTCTGTCACTCCAAAGAAAATGCTGCTGCTTTTCTCCATTCAAAATCTATTAAAATCCATCAAATTCAATTAAATGATTAAAATTTACACTTTTCTCTGCTTTAAGCCAACTACTACTCTAACCGTGCTCAAGCAGACAAACATACAGACATTTAAGCAAGTCAAGTCATCTCTGCTTTCGAACATTATTAATTATATTTGTCTTTTGCCAGACTGACAGTTCAGCCTTGATTTATGTGCTTCTCTTTTTTTTTCGGGTTTAATGGAGGGAAAGAATGGAAAAATCCCCAAACTATTACTGGCTTGTTGCTTTAAATGAAAATCTGTGCTTTTTGTGCTCAGATTTCTTTTTTTTTTAGGTTTTCTGTTTTCTGTTCTTTTTTTTTTTTTTGTTTGGCTTTTACTCTATTAGGGATTTTTTGTCTGTTTGTGAGTGTGTGTGGCTGTGGTGTTTTCAGCCTCTATCCATTAAGTTTATTGCTGAAGTAGTACGAACAGATAAAAATCGATAAAACATTATCATTATCTATTAAAATAAATCACGTTTACGCCTTAAATGTTAAACATCCAAAACTGACAATATTATTCGTACTACTGCCATTGACT
This sequence comes from Calliphora vomitoria, assembly GCA_942486065.2. NCBI lineage: Eukaryota > Metazoa > Arthropoda > Insecta > Diptera > Calliphoridae > Calliphora > Calliphora vomitoria. Next base: position 26,314,479 of record OW818031.2, on the reverse strand, counting down.
ACTACCACTGTCACTGCTATTTATATATGTGACCAATATATACACTGATAGTTTAGCGAATGCACTTAAAGAAATATATGTGAATAGAATAAAATATAAAATATGATTCGAAACAATCTGAAGAGTAAAAGAACAAAATCAGAAATATTGCTAAAGTTTATTTATTTACTGAAATTTAACTTCCAAAAAGGTGAGTTTCGAAACTATGTAAAATTAAAAGTTAAAAAAAATACAATTAAATACCTAAAGTTGTGAATCAACATTAGACGAAAACAAAACAAACAAAATAATGAAAAAGAATACAACGCTGAAAAAGCTCGTAAACTTCCTCAAACACAATCAAAGTAAAACAGAAATAAAATTAAAGAAAGTCTTGTTAATAAGTCCTATTTAATCATAAACATTCTTCGCCATCAAAAAAGATATGGGGGATATATTGATTTTGTGAAAATTTTTGAAAATGAGCTAATTCACTTAATTGTGAATAAATTCGAAAAGAATCCATCGATTTTTATCACCGATATCTCATTTTGTTGCTATTATATGTGGCTTTGCGATAAAGCAATAAATCTGAACCATTACTGCCTTAACTGTGAATAAATTCGAAGAAAATCAATAGATTTTTACGATCGATATCTCATTTTGTTGACATTATATGTTGTTTTGCAGTAAAGAAATAAACCTAAACAATTTGTGGGGTTTTCGATTTTTCATGATTTTTTTAAAACACCAAAATTAGCTATTTTCACGTAAAAAATATATTTTTTGCATCAATTTGTTATTATAACACTGAAACTAATGAGTCGATTGAAACGCAATATCTATGTGAAAATTTGTTCATAACATGGAGAAAATGTTTTCAAAATTCAATCAATCGAAAGAAGAATATTAACTACTCAATTTTATGTATATCAGACAAATAAACTAAAATTTTGTGAAAATGAGCTAATTTACTTAATTGTGAATCAATTCGAAAGGAATCCATCGATTTTTATGCTCGATATCTCATTTTGTCTTTATTATATGTGGCTTTGCATTAAAGCAATAAACCTGAACAATTTGTGGGGTTTTCGATTTTTCATGATTTTTTTTTAAACAAAAAAATGAGCAATTTTCACGTAAAAAATATATTTTTTGATTCAATTTGTTATTATAACTCCGAAACTACTGAACCGATTCAAACGCAGTGTATATATGAAAATTTGTCTATAATATAGGGAAAATGTTTTTAAAATTCAATCGATCTAAAGAAGAACATTAACTACTCAATTTTATGTATATCAAGGAAATAACAAAAATTTTGTGAAATTGAGCTAATGCACTTAATTATGAATAAATTCAAAAAGAATCCATTGATTTTTAGGACCCATATCTCATTTTGTTGCTATTATATGTGGCTTTGCGATAAAGCAATAAACCTGAACAATTTGTGGGGTTTTCGATTTTTCATGATTTTTTTTAAAACAAAAAATTTGCTATTTTCACGTAAAAAATATGTTTTTTGCTTCAATTTGTTATTATAACTCCGAAACTACTGAGCCAATTAAAACGCAATGTATATATGAAAATTTGTCTATAACATAGGGAAAATGTTTTAAAAATTCAATCAATCGAAAGAAGAATATTAACTACTCAATTTTATGTATATCAAACAAAAAACTAAAATTTTGTGAAAATGAGCTAATCCACTTAATTAAAAAAGAATCCATCGATTTTTATGCTCGATATCTCATTTTGTTTTTATTTCATGTGGCCTTGCATTAAAGCAATAAACCTGAACAATTTGTGGGGTTTTCGATTTTTCATGATTTTTTTAAAACAAAAAAAAATGAGCAATTTTCACGTAAAAAATATATTTTTTGCTTCAATTTGTTATTATAACTCCGAAACTACTGAGCCGATTGAAATGCAATGCATATATGAAAATTTGTACATAATATGGGAAAAATGTTTTCATAATTCAATCAATTGAAAGAAGAACATTAACTACTCAATTTTATGTTTATCAAAGAAATAACAAACATTTTTTGAAAATGAGCTAATCCACTTAATTAAAAAAGAATCCATCGATTTTTATGATCCATATCTCATTTTTTTGCTATTATATGTGGCCTTGCGATAAATCAATAAACCTGAACAATTTGTGGGAATTTCGATTTTTCATGATTTTTTTAAAACAACAAAATTAGCTATTTTCACGTAAAAAATATATTTTTTGCTTCAATTTGTTAATATAACTCCGAAACTAATGAGCCGATTGAAATGCAATATATAAACGGATTAACGAACTATGTAAATTCAAATTCTTCCAAGTTTAATTTAACAATATCGAACTAACGGTTTTTAAGTTATCATTAATTATGTGGAGAAACATCTAAAAAATTCTCAATTTTACTTAAACATTTTTTATAGAAAAACCTCTCCATAAAATTTAAAATTTTTACCATATTTTGATGTATTGTGGTTCCAGTACAATACATCAAAATTATGTAGTGGTTTAAACAGCCTCTAAATTTTTTTAGATTTTGTTGGCCTGTGTAATGACATTTCTCTGCATATAAACTTTGAAAATAAATAATTATTAATTAAATTTTTTTCTTTCAATTTCAGAAAAATGGCACTTCTGTAACATTTGAGGTAAGTGTAAATTGTAATTATTTATTAAAGAATAAGATCCACATTTATCAAAAAAAAAGAACGATTTTCAATGGGTTTAGATGTGTACAAAGTGAGTTTTCAGTTTTCATAATAACTGATATTGGCTAAAACTATTGGGTGTGTCACTTAAAAATGCGGGATTTACAATACATGGCTTATCTTTTGATCGCTTTTTTTGAAGGGTAAATATTAGAGTGTCCGAATCCGGTCAACCGGTTTTTTCACCTTTGTAAACTCGACCGGTTTCGGTTTTTTTACAAACCGGTTTTTGTAAGATTTTAATCGAGATTAATCGATTTTACAGAAATATATTTTCTAAGGCTCATTTAAAAATATCTTTGAAAAACTTCGATACCATTTTTAAAAATATTCATTTATTTTGTAGAAAATTGTAGCATTTGACAATATTTCGTAAAAGATAAAAAATAATTGCATAAAGAAAGAGCCTTAAGAATTCAAAAATGTAAAATTTCTGGGGATTTAGTTCAACATAATATTAATATTTAAAGGTAAATGTAAACATATTATTGTTCAATTCACAATGTCTCTTATCAGTCATATTGTCATAATGTCCTAATATACCACGACTCGGCAGCTCGGCTTAACTGACTCTTAGGCGTTCGGCGTTGGTCTTTGTTGGTTCGTTACGATAACACAATAAACATAGCAAAGAAAGTAGTATTATTTTAGGAAATGTTTTGCTTGAAAAGCATTAAAAACGTTTGTGAAATATTATGACAATATGACTGATAAGAGACCTTGTGAAATGACCATATGTAAATTAGACACCAAAGTAATAGCATTTATAATAGGAATGAAATTACAAATAGAATTGAAGCCAAAAAATAGATTTTTCTTATGAAACATGACACATTCTTTAACAAAAATGTTTATAAAAATAAACTTATATAGACTTTTTTCATATTGAACAAAAATTTTATATAAACCTGTTTTTTAGAAGAAAACGGTTTTCTCAAAAGCACACATTTTCGGTTAAACAAGAAAGTTTTTTCTAAGATTCCAATCTTACGGGCTATTTATGAACAATCATTTGTTACCAAATGTATAAATAAAAATCAAAGTATCAAAATATTTTTATTTCATTCTTCACCCAACGTTTCGTTTGTTTGTTTCAAACTTCTTCAGGGGTTTTCATTTATTTTTATTTTTCTTCAAAAATGTCGAATTTCATGCCAATAAAGCGTCATATGCGGGAAGTTTAGCTTTACTTCATTATTTTGAAAAAAATGCCTCTGAAGCACACCAAAGCTTATGATGAAGGTTTTTCCTCGGTTACAACGCGCGAGAGATGGTTTGTGCGGTTCACAAGGGATAATTTTGACACGGAAGACAAATATCTCCCAGCCAAAAAAGTTTAATGACTAAGAATTGGAGGCATAACTTCAGGAAGTATGTAGTCGAACTCAACAAAAGCTTGCAAAATCATTGGGAGCTACTAAATCGCTAATTTAAAACCATTTTTATACCCTTCACATTTGTGAGAAGGGTATATATAAGTTTGTCATTCCGTTTGTAGTTTCCACAATATAATTTTCCGACCCTATGTCTGTCTGTTGAAATCAATTTTCTGAAGACCCCAAATAACATACAAACTTGATTCATACATCAATATATCGGTAATTCTTCCGGTTCGGTTGCTATTTAAAATCGAAAATCGGCCCACAAATGGCTGAGATATAAGGAAAAATCTCTGGCCTATTTTTGATCTATATCTGGATTGCTAAGTCATTAATATAGACAATATGGATATCTAATGATAGATATTTCAAAGTCCATTGCAACGATCTATATAAGGCTATAGTAATTTGCACCTACAATGGGTCAAAATCGGGAAAAATATTTTTTAACCCGATTTATTTGTTTACCAAACAAATTTTTTTTGTCATAAATGTTTATTCACAAGTAAATTTAAAAAATTAAAAAAAGAACTACTTCGAAAAAAAAAAATTTTTCAAAACTATTTTGAAAAAATGTTTTATTTTTTAAATTTTGAAAAAAAAAAAAATTCATTTTGTTTACCTAAAAAAATACTTCGAAAAAAAAAATTTTTCAAAACAATTTTGAAAAAAAAATTTATTTTTTAAATTTTGAAAAAAAAAATAAATTATTTTGTTTACCTAAAAATATTTAAAATTTTTATTTTAAAGTATAATTTGATAAAGGGTATATAAGATTCGGCACAGCCGAATATAGCTCTCTTACTTGATTATATCTGAAATGATGCTTCAACGCTATAAAAGAAAATCATCAAATCATTACTTACGCTGAAAAATGAATCCATTGCGATAACCTGAAGCGTAACAGATCGTATGTGAAGCCCGGATAACCAGCTAAATCGACACCAAAGCCAAATTTCCATGGCGCTAAGCTAATTCTCTGTTTTGGTGGAACCAAGAGAGTCCTATCTACTATGAGCAGCACTAATCTGTCCAGACCATCACAGGGAACCGAACACAACTGATTCGCTTGAAGCGAACATTGGCTGAATATTAGCTAGAATATGCTGCCAGGCATGTAGCCGTAATATTCCATCATAACAACACTCGGCCAAATGTTGCCTGTTAAAAAGCATTTAGAATGATGTTGGTGGGAAGTTTTTCCTCACCCTCTTTATAGGGCAGACCTTGCGTCGTCCGACTTCTATTTGTTTCGATCGATGCAGAATGCTCTCTCTGGGGTATGCTTCATTTTGGAACATAGTATCCAATATTGGCTTGATTTGTTCTTGGCCTCAAAATATGAGCAGTTCTTTTAGCATGGCCTCCATATGTTGCCAGCAAGATGAGAAAAGTTCATAGGTAACAATGGCCAGTACTTTGAATAAATTTATATTGTTTAAATGTTTCAAAACAAAAGAAAAATTAAAAAAAAACTCCCTCATTTTTAAGTTATGAACCCAATATTGTATATTAAACTTACTGCTTCCCTGAATTAAGCGCTTCTTTGCACACATTTGATCCCACTGTGAAATGTGCAAATCTAAATTTGTTTAAATAATGAAAAATCGTACTAATATTTTGTAATAAAACGTTTGCATTTAGTAAGTTATAAATAAAATATTTATAATAAATTCACATATACTTATAAATCTCTGGTTATAAGCAAGTCATTACTGAACTACTACGAAGTAATACAAACGGTATATGGTACTACTCTTGAATGTGTTTCAATAATGCCTGTAATTTCAATACATTTATTTTGTTAAGAGTTGTAATGAATTTAGAAACATGTTTGCCCCTAATTTCCGGCAGTGTAATCACACACATTTAAAAGCACATATTGGTAAATGTGTATAGAGATGCGGACATGTGCTCAGAAAAGTGACAGACCTCCCTTTGGTTTTATAAACAAACAACAATTGTACAAATATGCTCAACAGCAACTAATGCTAAAATTTATTTATCTGTCCCATAGTGCATAATGCTTTTGCCAGTGGTTTGCTATTGAATCTTCTGTAACATTTTATCCAAAGTACGTGTGTTTTAACATATGTGTGTAAATCCAAACGAATGTGTTTGCCAGTGTATGTTTATTTTAATACTGATTGAAAGTAGGGTGAGCCAGTGAGTTTGTTTGTAGAACGTTTTCTCTATCTTGTATTTTTTTTATTCCATTCTATTCTAGTCTATAAATTTATTATGGAAGTTAATTTTATTTCTATTTTTTTGCCATTATTTCTGCTCATTCTTTTGGGTTGTGCAACATGTGCTTCTTATGTATGTGATTTGGTACATCATGTCTGTGATGGTGGTAAAATGGAAGTTTTTTTTTTTTTGTGTTTGTGTGTGACATTTTCTAAGATTTCTCTTCCACAATAGAGCGTTTTGAAAGAAAGACTAAAGTTTTTTGTTCTGTTTGCATTCTTTTGGTATAAAAGACTACACACACTATAAATTTGGTGACTTTTAAGATTTTTATTTTATATTTTCCTATTTTTTGGTTTTGTTGGTATTTTCTTGGCTTTAAGCCACCACACTTTCAAACAAATAGGAGTAAATAAAATATATGTACGCGTATGTGAAATAAAAATCCACTTGTTACTGTTAAGCTGAAATTCACATAAATGCATGGCATGTGTGTGCCTGGGTGTAAGACTTTAAGTGTATTTGTTACAATCGTTATAGTTTTCAAATACCTCTTCTTTAACTTTCCCACTTTCTCTTACATTTTTGTCTACAACTTTTGCTAGAAATATATAAGTACATAGATGTTTTTAGCATGTTTTTTTTAGGTGTTTGTCTGTATATGAAAGTGTTTAAGTGTAAAAGCCAAATAGATGAAGACATTTGTAACAATTGCTTTTTCTTGTTATCGAGTCGAGTGGTGGGAGTCAGCGTTAAAAACTTGCTAGCATTAGAATATAATAGGGTTTAAGCTACAACTACAAATTGCATGTTCTGAAATATTTAAAATAGTTACAATTGATTTCTGTGGAAAGTGTTTGTTTTGTAAGGCGAGTGTTATTAAAAAAAAAATTGCAGAGTATGTTCATATTTTTGGTGAGACAAAAATGCTAGAAACTCACACATTTTTAGACAGTTGAAACTGGTGTCAAGTATTGGAGTATATTTTTATGGAGGCGCATAAAGAAACTAAAGTTTAATTTGTTGGTTCTTTAATTTGACATACATACTTACACACATAAGCAAAAAGAAAATGTTAATACTTTTCTTTAAAAAATATATGCTTAGGTAACTATAATTTAACTTCAAGATGAGATAATGATGCGAAATCTATCTCGATCAGCTCAGCATGGAAACAAATTGTTACCAGGTATTATCCTATGACCATCGATATCTATAACCATCAGGGAAATCGGAATCAGCACTGCATGTTTTTTCCTGTACGTCCTTTAAATCCCTGCATAAGGTATTTATCCGTTTCAGAGCATTTTAAGAATCTTGGCATCGATTTTAGCATATTTTGCGCTTACAATTATATTGTTACGTTTTTACCTTTTAAAAACGCTGATTTATTTCCTTTAAATAAACCAGATACTTTTGATTGCAAATAAAAGTCGTTTAATAATTTAAAATTGTAACAACTCTTTATTTATCTAAAATATACAACAACAACAATTTAAATGGTCGCTATGTGTTTTATACACACGTTTATATTACACACTTTAAAAGCACACTGGTAATACAGTTCATATTTATTCTAACATCGTCTCTGATAAACTAACTCACGACTGCAACCACTGCCACTATTTATACACACGCCATGTTTAGTGAACCTTCTACTATGATCTTAACGGACAACTAGTATATTTGATTTCTAGAGCTTTCGATGTTAATGTTCGCAGCTTAAACACTCAGTGTTGACATACTTTCAAACAATGATCAACTCAAAGATTTTATTCAATGTTTTATGTTTCACAGCTATGTTAATAATACCCACAGATATGTTAAAGGTTGAGAAGCACTGCTGTTTGAGATTGTACATCTTTAAAGCAGCCGTTAAAACCGATATTTGAATTAAAGTACAGTGCAAGCTCGGTATTCGCGACTAATTAAAAACCAAACCTTTCGCGAAAACTGAATTTTCGCTAAAAGGGAACCCAACATTTTATTGAAAAATTTATGTAATTTTTAAAATTAGAATAATTTTTATTGATATCCATATTAAACATTTTTAAAAAAATTGGAGATTTTGAGTTGCTTTTATTATTTTATAAAACAACAGCTGAATCACGTAGTTCATATAGTGCTGTTGTCGGCTTATCATTTTCCAAAGCCCATTATATGCATATGTTTCTCGATGTTAAACAATCGTCCACTTTAATTTTGTGTTCTTCATGATCAATATCGTATAAATCCTCCGATTCCATATCTGATAATTCCATTTGCTCCTCATTACTTTCCACATGAAATTCTTCTTGAATCCAGTTATTTATGTCATCATTCGTGAAAGGATGTTCCGTATCAATTTGAGCTACAAGTGTATACAATAGTAGAAAGAAATTCGTTTTCTTCCTGAATTATATTTTGTAAAACATTTAAGGGCATATTATCCTGTTCACTCCATTCAGTACCGAATTCGAGGAAAGCCTTTCCAGGATTTTCCGATATTGGGCACTGATATTTTATGCCAGGACGTAGCTAGAACCTGAACTGCATTTTTGAGATTGAAGTTTTTTAGTTTGAGCTCCAAATTTGTTTCCTTCTGGTCAAGCAAGTGGGTGAGCATTTGTTTTTGATGATTTAATTTGACCAAGTTGATAACGTGTTGATAACTGTTGAATAAGCGCCGTGCAATTGGGTGGTAGATTCATTGCTATAATTAAACCGTCAACCGTTATCTAAAAGCAAAACTGCTTATTGCGGCAGACCTTTTGAAGCAAAAAATTCTCGGACCTAAAAAATGTTTAGTTATGAACAACTTACTTGTACTAATTGGTGAAAATTAACTTACGTGGGTAACAAATTCATGATGGAACCAGTCCTTGAATATAAATGATGTCATCCAGGCGTTATTACTGGAGTTGTATATTACAGGTTTATTGAAAAAGCCTTTAAAGGCGCATGGGTTTTTCGATTTTCCAACAACCAACAATTTCAGTTTGGTTCTTTACATATTTTTCTTCCGGGCGCTGTTTTCTCATTACATGTGACAAGAGTGTGATTTGGAAGCTTCCTATAATATAAACCGGATTAGTCAGCATTGTAGATTTGGTGAAGAGTCATCCTATAGTCATCAACATAATCCTTAAACTCTTTCACAAATGGATCAATAAGTTGAGGTTTCAAAGACAATTTTTCGCCCGTAATGTTTAAAAATCTAATTCCATGTTGACGCTTAAATTTCTTCAACCATCCTTCACTGGCATTAAAACCTGAATTGGTTTGATAAATTTGTATAATGCAGAATTTAACTATATCTGGGTTAAATTCAATATCATGGCACACTATTTGCACTTCGGGTTTCTCTATAGAAGTCCAAATTCGGGAAGAGATATTACAGTATCTACCTTCGATGCCCTTTCCAATTCTATATTGATCCTGAGAGTTGTCCGAGCAGGGAAATTGTAGTTGCTGGTGATTTCAATGTTCCTTTTGGCTTCGCCACTCTGGCCACACGACTATAGATGGCCAATATGTTCAGTTATTCGTCGCGCATAACCACCTTGCGCAATTACTTTGTGGGTACCAAAATAACACTACTGACCTTTTTCTTACCTCACACCCAGAAAAGTATGAACTGGATGTTCTTGCATCTCTCGATAATTCTGATCATTGTACCATTTCCCCCTGCTTTTCGCTCTCGGAGTTTCACAATGTTTCACAAAACAGCTACGAAACGTTCAATTTTTATTTACGAAAAGGCTTGTTGGGCTGAGGTCGACGATTTCTTTTGTTATTTTAATTGGAAACTATGTTGCCTAGACAATAACTTCAATGCCATGGCGAAAATTGTTGAGAAATAAATCATGTTGGGAATGAAGACTTTCATGCCATCAAAGAAATCTTCGATTAGACCTAGACAAAAATCTTGGTTTAAACCGACGTGCAAAATAGAAATCAGATCCAGAGAAGAAGCAATCAGAACTTGGTGCCATAACCAAAACGCAGAAACTGATTCGCTACCCAAAAAAGCAAGATCTTCGTGTGTCAAGGTACTAAAACACGAAAAAGCTACGCCTTCGTACTAGAGTTCTTACTTATCCCCGGGGTAGTAAAAGCTTTTTGTTATTCATTAAAAGAGCAAAGAATAATGCTAGTTCTTTAATTCCGACTCTTTTAAAGGATGACCAAACACTCACTGACACGGTTGATAAATTTAACTTTTAGCTGAATTATTCGCAAGTAATTCTCACTTGCCGGAAAGTGATCAATCACTGCCCGAACTCGAAAGAATTTTAGTTACTATGCAAAAATATATTCTTTCGGGCTCGTGCTGTTAAAAGGATTTTATCAGATCTCAACGTAAATAAGTCTCCTGGGCCAGAAGTTTCTTTCACTAAAAGTACATTTTTCTAAAAGAAGCACTTTCTAAGACTTTTTGTAAAAGTGCCTTTTATTAAAGTAAATGTTTTTAGAATAAGGGTGTTTTTTATAGAGGTGGACAAATGAAACAGAGAAACCCGTTTTTAATATCCATTCAATTGGTTTTATTCTACCTTGATGGACATAGCTAGATCGTCTTAGAATCTTATGATATGTTACAAACGGAGTAACACAATCAGCTATTTTGATGGTGGTTATGAAAAGAGTCGAACTACTTGTTATACTTTGACATAAAACTTCAAAAACGATGAAAGTGAATAATGGTAAAACATCAAGTATTTTGACATACGTCTCTCCAGTTTTAATGAAAAATTTTCTTTGCAATACCAGAAAGGCTTTAAATTTTTATTGTTTTAAACTCTTTACTCTTATATTTTATATTTTTTCATGTTCAAACATTAATATTTTTAGATTGCTGTGAAATATGTTGCACATGGAATTTTGTGTATTAATTAACAAAATAACCAATTTCAAATTATAATTACAATAACACTACATCCTTTAAACTTAAAATGTATTTATCAGGCCTGTCACAAATTTTGTTCGGAAGGGTATCAATTCCGTAGTTTTTATTCCAATGCATGTAATTTATTAATACTTAAAATATTCTGTATTTTTGATGTTAATTTGGCATCGTTTTTTATATTAAAACAAGTTTTTGGTATAGAAATTGATTAAAAGCTTTATAAAAACCAAAAATTACAAAGAAATATCAATTTCACTTTGAAAACTAAAAGTGGTTTCCTTCCGATAGAAATTTTCGTTCGAAAATGATTTTGAGTCGATCAGTATAATTTTAAGGTGGGTAATATTATTGAGCTTTTTTAACATCAGCCCAAACGCATACTACCCTCTCCACTGTGCTAATGTAGGGTATAATTAATTCAAACCTTCTTTAATAGCTGTTGAAAAGTCTCATGTTTTCCAATTTATGAAATTTTCAAATTTAATTTGAAAAAAAAATTCCAATTACTTGTTTTTCATCCTTTCAGCTTTACACTGCAGCCTTGTTGTTGCCAGCCAGTGGCAACTGGTAAGAAGAAAGAGTATGAACGTAAAAGAAAGAGTAGAACAAGAAAATAATTGAAATGCCATTTTTCTTTGCTTTTGGGTATTGTAAATAATATTGTTTATGTCACTCATACGCCTTGGTAGTTGCTGCTGCTGCTCTTCGTTTTATACTTTCTCTTTTTTCAACACTCTAGTTAAATCTTATATTTATTATAAAGAGCTTTTGTAGGTTTGACAAAAAAAAAAAAAAAAATAGGCACCCTATAGACAGCAATTTGGACAAGACATCTAAGACATTGTGATTAATGGAAAAAATAAGAAAGACAAGAAATCGTCGAAATCAAAACAAGCATCACACAACTTATTTAAAATGCATGCCCTATACAGTAGGTCAGCAAAGCTAAATGGTACTTATGAAAGGTTTAACTGTCAAACGAACTGTCATTCTGCGCTCACTTTTTGACATTTATGATCAGTATGCTCTGGCAAATCATAATGAATAGATTGACCCTTGATCTAATTTACTTTGAAAATCAGTCATCGATTCGCGCAATTGTGTTTAGCGGTGGCTTAACGGGTTTGTTAATAAATAAAATTGCCGCATATGGATAACACACCCTAAAGTTTCCATCACATCCAGAAAAATACAACGTTTGGTGTGGCTTACACGCTGATGGCATCATTGGACCTTATTTCCAATGAAAATCATCTATCAACTATCGATTTATTGAAATAACTTGATTTCGAGAAATAAACCTGTCAATTGATTTCCAAGGTTGTCCCGTACTGAAAATAATCGAGAGGTGTCAATACCTCTCTATTATTCCCTGTGGGGCCACGTGAAGTCACTGGTTTATGTTGATAAACCACCAACAATTGATGCCTTGGAGGCCCAAAGTGGCCTCTGGTCGTCCAGAATTTTTGGCCTTATTTTGATCTATTTCTGGATTACTATGTCATTAATATAGATATTTTGAAGTCCATTACAACGATTTATATAAGGCTATAGTAATTTGGACCTACAATAGGTCAAAATCGGGAAATCCGAATATGTATTTTTTTAAAAATTAAAAAAAAATTTGGAAACAATTTAAAAAAAAAATTGGGAAAAATTAAAAAAAAATCGAAAAAAAAACAATTTTGAAAAAAAAAAATTTTTGGAAATTTTGATAACCAATTTTTGAAAAAGGTGTAATTTTGTTTACCTAAAAATATTTAAAATTTTTATTTTAATGTATAATTTCGGCACAGCGGAATATAGCTCTCCTACTTGTTTTTATTAAAATTTATTTTTTTCTTATTTTTTACAACTTTAAGTTCTATAGGGCTTAAAAAACACCCTTTAGTAAATGTTTTGAAGTGTTTTTAAATGTATTCATTCATATTGGTGTGTTTTTAAGTTCGTAGAGTATCATACAAGTTGTTTATGCTTTAATTTTGTTTTATTTTTCTAATAATATTTTTCTTCCTTTTAAAGTTTCCATTTTTTTTATTTTTTTTTTTTTTTTTTGTTTGCAAAACCCCCAGAATTATTTTTTTAAATGCTTTTCTATAATGGAGTGAGAGAAAAAATATGTATGTGTGTTTTCGTTTTTTCTTAAGTTTGATAATGGTGTTTAAGTTTTTTTTTTTTTATTTCTTCATTTTTTTCCTCGTCTCAACATTTAACGTTTATGTTTTTGACACCTTGGAGACTGTCACATTTGTTTAAGCAATTCATAGTATATTTGTGTATAAGTGTGTGTAAGTTTATGAGTATGTGTGTATGAAGAATATTCCTCAGATTGTTGTAAGCGTATCATGTCCCATTGGACTACATAAAAAAAAAGCTGAAACGACAAGCACATAATGCTGACATTGCAAGTATGTATTCCAAAAGGGGAAATCATTTCATGCATGAACAAGGAATAAAAAAAAAAAGTTTTTACTTTTCTCTATTTTTCGTTAATACCAGTAATAATTTTGAAAATAAAATGTTTGGTAGATTTAAAAACTGCAAAGGATTTTAAAAGAATTATGATGTATTTTGATATAGAGTATTTTTTGTTCCACAATTTTAAGCAAAATAAGTTTTTATTTTTCATCTACCCTCATGCATTGATATTTGTTTTATGTATTTCAAAGCTCATAAAGAAATTTAAATTTAAGGTAAACTAATTTTTTTAATTTAATAAGATTTATTATGTTTTTCATTAATGATAGAAAAACTAAAATTTTTGAAAGGCTCCAAGGTTTGTGAAGCTTCTGAACAGTAAATATAAGCTTATTATATAAGTAGTTGGTATTGGTGAAAACCCCCTAGGACTTGAAGAATAATAGTTAAGTGAAATTAAATAATTTTATGAATTTTTCGGACGTCATTTACCTTAAAAACTAAAATAAATATAATATAGTGATTTTTCGTGAAGAAAAATATAAAATTTTAATTAATGTTAAATTTTAACGGTTAAGGATATCATAACAATATTCAGAACTAATATAGACTTAAATATTCTTAGATTAATGCCATTATAATGTGTGCCACTTTGAAAATCATGTGTCAATGTGTTCCAAAAACTGAGTTTTTTTTTATAAAAGTGCCCACTGTGACGTTAGTTACCTTATGATAGTGTAAAAGCTGTGCATGCAATTCAGCAACATATAGGGCTATACAATTATGGAGCTTTTTCGAGAATCAGTGCTTTTTGCTTTTAGAATTATTTACTCAAACTTAACATGTTTTTAAAATATTGGTCAAGTTTAGATAGGTCTGGAAATACTATGTGCCCTCAAGTGAGCCAAATTTTACTTTACACGCTTTTGCAGTAAGTCCTCTTTCCGAGTCATATAACAATTGTATATAGCCCCGAATAAATTTGTTTTTTTTTTTATAAAAAAAAATATAGGGTTTTTTTTGGGGGGAAAATGTAAAAAATACGAAAAATACGACATGTAATTTTTACATGTTCTTTTAATATGGACGAGATAACTGTAAGCAAATTGTTTTTATTTTATTCGGAATTTTATCATAATTATGGCTGATATATAAAAAAAAAAAAATTTTCAACAAAATAAAAAAAACATCTCTTGAACTAAAAGAGATAACTTACATAAGCAAACATGTTTTTTGCAGACCTTCTTAAGGACTATAAATTTTAAATTCAACTCATTCGGATTATAAATGGATTTTTGGATATTTTTTTAAAAATTTGCTAATTAAGCGTAAATAGCTATATTTACAACTTTGTTTACCCGTGCTGAAATTTTTCGCAAACATTTTCATATAATATTTTAATTCTTAAATGTCCTTTTTGAATGGACTTTTTTTGATTTTCTCGAAAAAAAAGTTAAATTTACCCTTAAAGAGAGGAGGTGGAAGATATTCCACAAAAATTATCCCCATAAAATTTCACAATATAACTCTGACAATGAGAATTCTCTCAGACATTAACTTACAATTTTTTTTTTTTAATTTAGTATAATACTTCCTTCGAACAAAAATGTAAAACTTTGACCCACTGTAAAAAAAAACTCAGACCAGGTGGACCATAAATTTATTCTACAAAAATGATGTACTCAACATACCCTTGATGTACTCAACATACCCATAGGGTCTCTATTCTGTTCCAATCGAAAAGAGTCAATTTGTTGGACAGTGTTATTTGTGGTTCTAATGCCTTAGAATATACAATATTTTTGGTTTTTCCATATGGTACATACACATATAAGTCTGTATGTTTTCCAACTCGCGAACATGCAACATAAAACTGTCCATGTAAAATCTAAATTAAATGTCATTGCAAACGCTAGGCGAATAGGAAGCTTCAATCGCTGAAAATCAAATGGCATTTCCGAAGTTATTACTGGAATACGTGGCAGCAATACATATGTCCCTTTATACTTTCCAGTTATAATGGTTGCCTCGATTATTTTGTTCAAAAATGTGTCTACTGTAAGTTGAGTGTCATTACAAAGTCGTGGTGTTGTATGGTAAATCTAAGTGGTTAAATATGCAAACAATCACAAATTCATGTCTATATACATATTAAAGGTTTTCCCACGTATACAAATTTAAACATTTACTTAACATTTCTGTCTTAAATATTCGTATTGATAGCTGCTGCTATAGCTTCCCCTATATACAATTTGTCACTGATCCAATTCCGACCATTTTCCGCCAAACTATGTAAAATAACAACACAGCTATTCGGACAAAGTTTGAATAATTTCGTATATATAGTTCTCAAGATATTTAGAAATAACTTTTACTTTGTATGGGAGGTGAATCACCCCTTGTTCCGATCCCTCCCATTTTTAGGTTAAACTTCATGCAGTGATACGAAATTGATTTATATAAAGTTTAAAGACTTTCACGACTATAGTTCTCGTGATATTAGAAAATGAATATATACATTGTATATAATACAATCCCGCCCGTTTTCGGCCAAACTCCGTATAGTTATAAGAAATTTATTCGTACAAATGTGCCACAAAGGTAAGAGGTGCCACGCTCATTAATACAATACCGCCCATTTTCAGCCAAACTTTGTACAATAATAAGGGATATTCGGGCAAAATGTTAAGACTTCCACTACTATAGTTCTCCAGATATTCAAAAATGACTATTTACTTTGCATGTTTTAATCCGTCCCATTTTTGGTTAAACTTCAGGCACTGATAATAAACTCATTCAATTATAGTTCTGCAGATATTCGAAAATAGTTCACCAAATATTCCATACTAATTATTTACTTTATATGGGGAGTGCCACGCCTACTTGAAATATCAAACAAAAAGTATCTAATGCTTCTTCCAGATATAAAGCAATATACAGTAAAAATTTCAAGAGGAGCGATCCAGAGGTTAAGGCTCCTGTAAGTCACAAACAAAAAACCAAACAAACAGAAACACATTTATTTTTGTAGATATAGAGAAAATAATGTTTTCAGACAACTAAATATCAGAGCTGTAAATGAATCTTTTTCTTTCTTTTTTGATTTTGAATTTATTCATTATTAATTAGCTAAATTTTAAATTAATTCCTGAATTTGAAAAAAATAAGTTGCAATTCGTTTCCAATTCATTTGAATTGAATTGATTTCGAATTAATTCAAATGAATTAGAAAAAATAATTAGCAAATCGAATGAATGAAATCAAAAATGAATTGCAATCAATCAAATGCAAGAGGTAGGGGGAATGAAAAATGTCTCCTACCAAAATGAAAATATTCAGTACAAAAATTTAAAAGCCTTGTCCTGGATCCACGCCTGATCAAAGAAATTGTCCACAATATAAAAATATGAGATTATTTAAACAAAAAATTGATTGCTGAAGTTTTTTCTCTTTGGACTATATTAGGTGATATACAAAACGAGAGAAATGTATGCTGTCTTTGACATAAAAAATTAGTTGAATAACAAAACGACAGTGATGCTTACTGTAGATTAACTTAAAAAATCAATTAAAATTTCAATCAATTCAAACGAGTTGGAAATGAATGGCTGATTCTTTTTTCTAATTCATTTGAATTAATTCAAAATCAATTCAATTCAAATGAATTGGAAATGAATCGTAATACGTTTTTACCAAATTCATTTGAATTGACTGAAATTTCATTCAATTAATTTTTTTGTGTGAATGATTCGCGAATTAATTCAAAAATTAATGATTCATTTACAGCTCTGCTAAATATTACGAAATATATTTGAGAAAAACAAAATAAAGTCAGGGTAATTATCGATAATTTCAAAATTAAAATTTAACTATCATTTAAAGAGATAACTAAGTAAAATAAACGGGTTTTTAATACCCACCAACCAAAAAGATAGGAGTATATTGATTATGCCATACCGTTTGCAATACATCGAAGTATTCATCGCAAAGCCACATAAGTATATATGTATATTCTGGGTCCTTATAAAATTCCAAGACGATCTAGATATGTCCGACCGTCTGTTCGTCTGTCTGTCTGTCAGCTGAAAAAACGATAGGGCCCAAACGAAAAGCTGCCAATTTTCCAAAAATACTCTCTTGATAAGGTTTTTTTGGTATTGTAAATGGGTAATATTAGTAATTGTCCCCCGGAATACTGTTTCGGTCAACATTTGTTTCAAGTCCCAATACAAGGTCCCCCCTCAGCCAATGACTTGAACATTAATAATTGTCTTATAATAATTAATATCGTCATGAAATTGGACATGAACAAGTTCTATATCAACCTAAATCTATTAACTTGTTTGAGGATCGGTCCATCCATACCCCCTAACATAACCCAGAAAAATATTTTATTGTCACATATTGATGGTAAGTATATAACACACTTGTTTTTACTATAACATCTTGTTAAAGTCTAGTTTTTTCATCTTTCAATTAAAACTTTAAATTGCATTTTTATGTTATTTCATAAGTTACCACCTTTTTACTCCACAACAACCAATACCAAAGCAAATAAACTCCAACCAAGTTCACAACGTACGAGTTTAAATTAATAATAAAAAAATACAAAATTTATTTGTTTATTTGTTTTGCAATTTTTTTTTTTATTTTTTATTAAACATTTGTTTTGCAAAGTTTTTGAAAAAATATTTATTCTCTACTTGGCAAAACAACTGCCAAAGGTTCGAATAATAGAGAGAAAGAAAGAGAGAGAGAGAGAAAAAAAAGCATTTATTATTTTAATTACCCACCATTAAGTTGCGGAAAACATTCTTTCTTTTGAGTGATTTCTAAAGGGTACTTTGAACTTTGACCCAAATCTTAATCAACCAGCATTAAACAACAAGCCGTGCACATAAATATACATACTTACATACATACATATATTCGTATAAGCATTTGTATGTATATTTGTATATTATATTGAAAAAGGGTTTATGGAATACTTTTGTAAAGAAAAAAAAAAACAAGTAACAGAAAGAGAAGATGAAATAAAAAATATATAAAAAAATAAATAAAAGTATAAAATAAATATAGTATGAACAAAAAAAAAAAAAAACAAACACAAACCACATTAAACAATACAACAAAAGATACATTGTTTTTAAAATATGTATAAACAACCCGCTCACGCTTTGCCTTTGCTTTTACTTGTAGTTGCAAGTTTTTATATATTTTTTTTCGAGATTGGGTTTTTACATTATTTAAGTTTATTTTTTTCTTGGTGGCATTTTGCTTATTTCATTTTGTTGATTTTGATATTAAAAACCAACTTGAACCCCTTTTTTAGTTGCTACTCTCTGTAAGTGCAATAAAAAGTAGCTTTTCCTGTACATGATTTTTTCCGTGACTTTTGTTGATTTTGTGCTGTTATGTTGGTGGCTTTTGTTCTGGAAAACCCTTAACCGTAGAAGATGAAAGTGTTCAAAAAATATAAGTTTTTGAAGGCGTTTGTAACGAGTAGAAAAATTTAATTATAAATAATGTAGGGAGAATTATGGATTCTGAATTGGAATTTAAATATTTTTGACAGTTTTCTATTATGATTTTAGCATAAAGTTGGAAATTGATGTCAGACAATACCATGATGTATGAACAAGAAATAAAACAGTATTAGTTTGTATCAATTAATACGACGACGGTTCACTTAGCCCTTGACTTTTGAATTTCCCGCCTCTTAACTGAAAGAACAACACTGCTCCTGTCAACAGACATCTGTCAGTTGACTCCTGTCAAAATATGAACAAGCTACGTCATTATCAGACTACCTCGTGACGTGAAATTGGAAAAAAGTGAATTTTGTTATTTTTTGCGGAAAAACCAAACCAAAAACTCAAACCAAGGCTAAGCTTAATAAATACTATGGGAACTCTGCACCATCCATTTCAATGGTAAGAAAGTGGTTTACTGAATTTCTTTATGGCCGTACAAGCACGAAAGAAGCTGAATGTTCTGGACTCCCAGTTGAGGTCTCGACATCCGGATCAATTGAAAGAAATCACGATAGGGTATTGGCCGATCGGAGATTGTGGAAGCCATATGGTTCAGTGGTTTCAATTTTGAATGACCACTTGGCTATGAGAAAGCTTTCCGCAACATGGCTGCTGCATTTGCTCACAGTCGATCACAAACGCAAACGGGTGACAATTCCTCAGGAGTGTTTGGCATTGTTCAACCGCAATATGGACAAGTTTTTGTGCCATTTCGTAACCGTGGACGAAACGTGGATTCACCACAACATAGCAGATATCAAATAGCAGTCAAAACAGTGGGTATCTAGAGGTGAATCGGCGTCAAAGAAGGCCAAGGTGGGTTTGTCAGCCAATAAAGTCGTGGCGATCGTATTTTTGGGATGCACGCAGTATAATCCTCACTAGCTACCTTCAAAAGGGCAAAACAATCAATGATGACTATTATGCCAACTTATTGGGTCGATTTAATGAAGATTTGAAAAAAAAAAAACGACCGCATTTGGCAAATAAAACAGTTATTTATCACCAGGACAATGCAATGGTGCTCTCATGAGCACTTTCCATGGCACAAATCCATGAATTAGGCTACGAATTGCTTCCTCATCCGCCTAATTCTCCGGATTTAGCCTCTAATGACTATTTAAAGTAGGGGTACTTTAAAACTTAATTCTTACTCTCCCTCATTTTTGTTAGCTTTCCTTTTTTTTGTAAAAGTAGAAAAAAATCATACATTTTTGTTGCTGCTTATATACTTAACATCATCGTAGCATTCGATCAACATGTCAGCAGTCGTATTAATCATGTCATGTCAACAAAAACGCAGTTAAATATAATACAAAAAAGAAATAAAAAAACATGGTAAAACTATAAAGTAGGGAGGCAAATAGTAATAGTGCTACTGTGGTTGTAGTATTAGCAGCAGTTGAAAATACCATAAATAAGAAATCGTGTAATTTATATGAAAGTAGAAGATTATTGAATTAGGGTTCCAATTTTCCAAGACTTTTTTCAATCCCAAGAAATTATATTGGATGTATGACTTAAGAAAGAGGGATTTGTTCAAATTTTTAGCTTTTATATTGAAACATTTGTACAATATAAATTTATTCAAAGCATTCACCATTGTTGACTATGATCTTTTCTCATCTTTCTGGCAACTTATGCATTCCGAACCAAAAGAACTAATCATCTTTTGTGGCCATGAACGAATAAAGCCAATATAAGACACTCTGTTCCAAAGTGCAGCGTATTCCACAGAGAGAGTCTTCTGCATCGATTGAACCAAATAGTAGTCGGGGTACGGTCTGGACTATAAAGCGGGTGAGGCAAAACATCCCAACCACTTCATTCTAAATACTTTTTAACAGATATTGCAACATGTGGCCAAGCGTTGTAATGATGGAATATTACGGTTTCATGTCTACAACGAGTTGATGGACCGCAAACTACAACATTGACTACATTTGGCCGAACGCTGCTATACTCCGAAATGCCAAGATATTATACTTGAAATCAATCGTCAAAGAAATTTCAACAGCGCAAACACGCAAATTCAGTTCCAGGTTTCCCCCAATTATTTTTCACCGACACATTAGCTAGCATTTACAAGAAACGATGAGTGTTTCTATTTGCATTTGCTATTAGTAAAAGTTCGTGGCCAAACATCATTCCAAGATTTGTGAACAATAAATTCTGAATTGTGTAACACGTATAGAAAGAGAATGACACTCATTGGGAATACACACTCGGATATGCTGAGCTTTCGTCAAATGCTCATCAAATACGAACATTAGAAAGGGTTCGTATTTGACAAGGAAAATCGTATTCTGGGGATCACAATAAGAAACTTTTCCCAAGGAACCATACCTCTAAAATGAATTCTGATGTTCTTTATTTTGACCCAAATGTCAAATTTAGAGAATTTGACTAAACATATTTTTTTCAAATTTGTTTATTATGACACGAACGCCGTTTTGTGCTTGTTGAATACTCCACTACTTAAGACGCGAAAACTATTCGTTTTAATCATTTCGCTCATTGCGAGCAAAAGTTATGTTAGTTTAAGGTTGAAACTAAATCTTAAAAATAAAGCTATGCTGATTCCCATAGACGTATGATTAATATTATTTATTATCTACATCACATTTATATTTATCATACGCTCTATAAACAAAATTTATACACAATATATTCATCATGTAAAGTGTCAAATATGGTGATTTTTTGTATAGTGACCCCCCAGGGGGTTCCAGGGGGTATGCCACAAGCATATTTTTCCTAATTTGTTTATTACGACACGAACGCCATTTTGTGCTTGTTGAATTCTCCACTACTTAACCACGCTAAAACTATTCGTGTTAATCATTTCGCTCATCACTTAAAGTGCCAAAAATTTTGATTTTTTGAAATTTTTGTATGGGGACTACACAGGGGGTTTCAAGGCGTGTGCCACTAGCATGGGTGGGTCATACATTTAGACTCGATTGGGGTGCTTTAAATGGGTCAAAGTGGCATTTTTCAAAATGTTACTTTTGAGACAAAATAAGGTACATCAGAATTCATTTTAGAGGTATGGATCTTTTGGCAAAGTTTCTTATTTTGATCACTAGAGTACGATTTTCTTTGTCACTTGGGCGATTTTTAAATCAACCCGCCCTCACGAACATTGTTTTCGTTAATTATGAATCTCAAGATGCTTCCCATCAAACTGACTTATTATTGGAGCAAATACGCAGATGCCATGTGTGATGATATTTTGCAACAGATGCGTATTAGAACAACAAATCCAAATTTGCAACTGAAAGAGGAAATTTACAGTGAGGCTTATTAATATTAATTGAGGACATGTACTTGATGATGTCGAACAAGGTATTCTCCCATGCACGACGCATTTAGTCAAGTTTAATGTGAACATGAGTGTTGAGTTGCAGAACGATCAAGTAGAAGTATTTTCCAAAAAATTGCTGGACATTGGCAACGGCAAAATCCCGGTTGACATTTCGACCGGCTGCATTAAATTTCCCGTCGCCTTCTGTCAGTTCAATGAATTAATGACGTACAAATCAGTGGATTCCGTTACTTCCCAAGATGATGTCGTCAACTATTCAACCGAGTTTTTAATCTTGCTGGAATTACCCGGATAATCATCTCATAATTTCCAAGTTAAAGTCGGATCGGTAATCATAATGTTACGAAATGTGTAAATAGAACACCATAATATTCATTGTACATATTTTCAAATCAAATGTAAATCAAACATTCCCCTAACCATAGAATAAACGCATAGAACGGAAGGAGAGAGTAATATCAATGGAAAAATTGTTCTCTTTTCACACATATGCATAATACATTAACAAAATAGATGCAATACATTCTCATGAATTAGGTTTTTGACAACAGACTTAGGCTTTCGCTCAATGTTACCTATCTAGTTGTCATCTATGTCCCAAAGCATAGAGAAAATATGCATACAGCGGAAACTCTCCTGTCATAGACCTAACTCAGTTGTCAAAAACCTAAGTGGTGAGAATGTATTAATAAAAAAAACTATGTGAAAACAAAAACAACACTCGTGTGTGAAACCTTTTTGAATAATTTTTTTGTTTGAATTTTTTTCTAGTCTCCGCTCTATGTTTTCTATGCCCCAAATCTAAATGAATAAAAATTATCATTCAAAAATACGCTTTTCTTTTTTCTTTTAAACTATTTTTACACTTTCCAAACAGCTTCTCTCACATCAAACACAAACACTTATTCTAATTTGGACAGGACAACTTTCGTTGGGTCAGCTAGTTATACCCTTCACCTTGAGTAGCAAGGGTACATATTATAAAGTATTTTTGTAAGACAGTTACGAAAAAATTTTTTTTTATTTTTTTTTGCCGACAAAAACATTGATATATCATACTTTAAGATCCGACTGTAAATGACAAAGATATACCGAAAAATGTAAAAAGGCGACCCCTACGTTCGGCAAAAAAAAAAAAAATGTTGTATAACTGTCTTGCAGAACTACATTATATTAGGGGGTGTTCGGGGAAATTTATTTTTGAGGTACGGTCTAGTATATATATGTTTGTAATTTCTATATTTTTCATTTGCGATCCCCCAAAGTATATATATTCTGGATCGTTATATATAGCGAAGTCGATATAGCCATGTCCGTCTGTCTTGAAATCAACTTTCCGTAGCCCCCAAATAACTTACATACATGATTCATACATCAATATATCGGGAATTCTTCCGGCTCGGCTGCTATTTAAAATCGGCACACAAATGGCTGAGATATATGGAAAAAACCGGGACAACCTCGATTTTTGGCCTATTTTTGATCTATATCTCGATTACTAAGTCATAAATACAGACAATATGGATATCTTATGATAGATATTTTATGTATATAAAGCTATAGTAAGTTGATCCTACAGTGGGTCAAAATCGGGAAAGTATTTTTTAACCCGAATTTTTTTTTTTTACCAAAAAATTTTTTTTGTCATAATTTTTTCACTAATAAATTTAAAAAAAAATTTATTAAAACAATTCCGAAATTTTTTTTTTTTAAATTTTGAAAAACAGTTTTGAAAAACAATTTTGAAAAAAAATATTTAAAATTTTTATTTTAAAGTATAATTTGGTGAAGGGTATATAATATTCGGCACAACCGAATATAACTCTCTTACTTGTTTTATAATAAATTTAAATCACGACGTAATTATCTTTATCGTTGAAATACCATTACCATATACATATCGTTACCCAATAAGATATTGTTTGTGAAATTGGAAAATGCCAAAAAGAGATTTTGTTGATTTTTGCAAAGTTGTCGATTTTTTTGTTTGCAAAAATTCGATATTTTTTTGATATTAACGATTTAATCTATTCGTGTAATTTACGTTTATTTTCAGTCTCTGACCACATGTTTAAAATAAAAAATCAAATTGCTTATTTGTACAATTACTGGCAGCACTGACTAATACAATACATTATTTATTTGCGAATGTGTATATAGCTTGAAATATGTATTTGTGCATTGTTTTAAAATAATCATTAAACAAATGTATAAAATTAAAAAAACTAATGCAAGTGCTAAATATATTTTGCTGTAATTTTATACATACATATGTATATGTTAAAATATGAGCAAACATACTTACTTACTTTAACATTTAAACGTTAGACTCCTCCCTATAAATAGATATCTGTAATTTGACCATAACTCTCTCTTTAGTATTGCATGCTTTTATTATTGCATAAAAAACCATCTTGCATTGGTTTTCATTCTTACAACTTGCAGCAGTCTAATGTATACGGTGCAAGTAAATACATTTAAAACGCACATAAAAATGTCTTTTGTTAAATACATTGTACATTCTATAGTATACAACGAGTATCTTGTTAAGTTTGGGCCATGTGTGTGAGTGTTTTATTGTACATATTTTGTAAGTGTACGTACATTTGTAAGTGTAACTGTACATAACAAATGAAAATGCAAGTAGGAGCAGAATACACTCTTGTCTACATGCTTTCATATACCGAAGTATGGAAACAAATGTATGTATTTTTCACTTACAAATGCCAGGCTCTATAAGTTAGTAGCTTAAAGAACACACACACTTACAGTTACATACACACACACACACATAAACATAAAATATATTTATAACATTTCTTGTTTGCGGTTTCCACAGTTTGCCCCTGGTAGTCATAGTTGGTATTACAATAGCAATAAGAACAAGAACAACAACAACAATTATTATTTAGTAGTTTTTAGTAGCGTATCTGTATCTGCAGCTGTATCTCAAATATTCTTTATATTTCTCACACTACATAAACTACAAGTACATGGCTCTCATACGTACTTAAATACATAGATAAGTACACACATAGATGTACATTTACACATATGAGGTACTTACTTCTTAGGTTGGCCCCCTTTGCAAGGACTCAAAAAAGTGGTTAATGTTAAAATGAAAGTCTATTTAATGGTAAGATACAATTTCATAACATTTCGAAAGATAAACTAAATAATAAAATAGCCCATTGTTTTGATTTAATGTAAGCAAAAAATTGATAATATTCATGTATTTTTGTGGCAGTTATGAAGAAATTTATATACAGGTGTTGGAAATACCGATGTTTGCACTTTTTTGAGCTCTTATTTGAGTTTCATGGTCTTTTTTTCTCGGTTTTTATTTTAAATAATCAAATTACTTTTAATTTAAAAACATTGGGACATTTTTTCACTTTAGAAAGTCTGAAATTTGAAGAGCGTTGGAAAAGATTATATTCTACTTTGCACATTTTATCAATAATAGGATTATTTACTTCCAACAAAGTCCACCCCACTGCCTTTCTCTGCCACTTGATGTAAAATATAACAAATTGTTCCCGATGGAAATAGATAAAATATGGAAAAACTTGCAAATATTTTTTCAAGGTAGTTCTTTTTTTGTTAACATTTTGAAATAACTAGTAGCCAGATTTTCAAATGGGGTTTTAAAGTATTAAGGCAAAACATAACGTAATTCAAAATAAGTCCTAAAACACTAATAGCTCATGTACTTTTTCTTTGGCCAGTGTCAAATTTGTGTTGCAATTTCATTCCGCATACGTTAGTATCATATTTATGCTATTATAGGTTTGTAGTTTTTAGCAACAATCATGGGATTCAAAAAGCGACAAAAAATAGAAAAATCTGCACAGTGGAACATAATGAATTAAAACATTATGTGAGGCAATGGCAAAGTATATCAGGTATTCAGACTCTCTATTTTTTAAAATTACTCTTTCACATATACGGGTACCAGAGATGTACATGAGTTGATTCGCTTTTTTATATATGAATGAAATCACTGTATTTGTTGTGTTTTCAATCATTATCATGTGTTATATTGCTGGCAGTGCTTGCGGTCTCACAACTGATTGCCATTTTCTCAATAATTTTTTAAAAGTCGTTAGCAATAACATCTCAAAAATTATTACTGTGTTTTGATTTGTTTGTAAAGTATTCATATGATTCACAAAAGCTCGATGATAAGTTGAATGCATAGTTCAAAATCAGTGCAAAATTTTGATACAATACACTCCGAAATAATAAAAAATATTGAAAATGGTGTTTCCGTATTGTTAAATTAATTCAAACATACTTATATAAGAAAATTTATATTAACTCAAAAAGCTCTTCTTATATTTATAACACTCATATTGATTCGCTGCTTTTGTGAATGGTAAGAGTTTACAGAATATGCAAACAATTACATGCATTTTGTAATAAAACACTTGCTGTTGTCAATCATGCAATGACAGTTTTCCTTTAGTTTATTTTTTATTTTTTTTTCCAAAATAAAAAATATGTCATTTGAATGGTATTCATGCACACCTCTGACGGGTACCTTGTGAATTCAACACCCTTGTGAGACATAATTAAAAATTTTAATTCAGATTTTCCAACAAAACAAAGGCCGAGCCACGTGTTCACATTTCTACTCAATATCTTATGATTTTTTGAAACACTTTATTTCCAAAACATGTCCATTTTGCACAATTGAAAAAATATATTTTTTAACAATTTTTGTCACTTAATTATATTGGTGGTAGAAAACAAAATCTCAATTTTTAGTATTAAAATTTCTTGTGAAAAGTAAATATATGCATTTTTGTTACTTCTTAACTCATATTTAGAGTTAGGTACTTTTTCACTAACACATGTTTAGAGTTAGGTACTGTTGTTAAAAAGTCGGACTAATTGTTAAACTTTAAGCAAGGGTGTATTATGTTTGTCAATCCATTTGTAATTTTCACATTTTTCATTTGTGACGCCATAATTTTTTAACTACATTTTTGTTTACCAACATTCTTTTTCACCAATTTTTTTTTTTAGCTAAAATTTTTTTTTCGCCAAAAATATTTTTAATATTTATCTTAAATTAAACATGGTTAACAAAAAAATCGCCCAAGTGACAAGGAAAATCGAATTCTAGGGATCAAAATAAGGAACTTTGCCCAAGGAACTATACCTCTAAAATGAATTCCGATGTTTCTTTATTTTGACCTAAAAGTCATACGCCGCTGCTTAATCACGCTAAAACTATTCGTGTTAATCATTTCGCTCATTGCGAGCAAAAGTTATGTTAGTTTAACGTTGAAACTAAATCTTAAAAATAAAGCTATGCTGATTCTCATAGACGTATGATTAATATTATTTATTACCTATATCACATATGTATTAATCATACGCTCTATAAACACAATTTATACACAATACATACATCATGTAAAGTGGCAAATACGGTGACAACCCCCTCAGGTTGTTCCAGAGGCTGTCTTACTAGCATAGGTGGTTCGGCCCTCCAAAGTTAGTGGGGGTCGGTCATACATTTATACTCGATTGGGGCACTTTAAATGAGTCAAAGTGGGACTTTTCAAAATTTGACCTTTGGGTAAAAAAAAGGAACATCAGAATTCATTTTCTTTGGGTTTGACACCTCTCGATTATTTCCTGTCAGGCCACGTGAAGTCAGTGGTTTATGCAGATAAACCAGTAATAATTGTGGCCTTTTAACCCAACATCATTCATGCAATATGTGCTTCGTCAAGAACAGCCGCGATTATTTTCAAATCTTAAGGCCATGTATTGATCTCTTTGTGTTATAATTCAATATTGCATAGTTAATATTTGAAATGAATTTGTAAAATTATTAATGTCATTATATATAAAATTTCGTTTCTTTTCATACTACATATAACAAAATTCGTATACTTATGTAAGACACTGTATATTTTATGTTTTACTTCGTTTATAGACATTACTGTTCTCAGCAAAAGATGCTAAACTGACTTAAAATATTGTTGCATATAAATTAATACTCATAAACACATACACACACAAGTACACATGTTGCAACATTACATACATTCACATATACAATGCATTTAACATTTCTGCCAGTCCGTTATACTGTCATTTGTTTTATTGCTGCTTGTTGTTGTTGCTGCTGTTGTTTTTACATGTATTTTTGTTATTTTAATGTTGCTCTCTGGGATAAATATGAAAAATGTAGAGCATTTAAGCGCACTGCAGCAAAATAGTCAAACCGTCAAGTATTTTGAGTTCTCTGTTGCTGTTCTCTACATGTTGCAACATTTGATGGCTATTTGTTAGTGTATGTGTTGCATATGTGTTTCTGCAAATAAAAAAAGTTGAAATAAAATAAGTTTAAACATAAAAATTTATGAAATTTTGTAACAATAATAGTAATAAGAGTAATAATATTGTTGGCAACGTCATTCTTAGCAAAAAAAAAAGGAAAGTGCAACAAATTATGGATTGCTGTCTCATGTAAAACAATAATAAGAATAAAGGAAAGGAAGTTTTATAAATTTTAGGTTACTTTTTAACATATGTGTATATTAGGGCAGGTCGATTTAAAAATCGCCCAAGTGACATAGCAAATTGTACTCTAGGGATCAAAATAAGAAACTTTGCCCAAGGAACCATACCTCTTAAATGAATTCTGATGTTCCTTATTTTGGCCCAACAGACAAATTTGGAAAAATACCACTTTGACCCATTTAAAGTGCCCCAATCGAGTCTCAATGTATGACCGACCCCCACTAGCTTTGGAGGGCCGACACCATCCATACAAATATTTCCAAAAAATAACCATATTTTGCACTTAACATGATGTATGTATTGTGTATAAATTTTGTTTATAGAGCGTATGATTAATATATATGTGCTGTAGGTAATAAATAATATTAATCATACGTCTAGGAGAATCAGCATAGCTTTATTTTTAAGATTTAGTTTCAACTTTAAACCAACATAACTTTTGCTCGCAATGAGCGAAATGATTAACACGAATAGTTTAAGCGTGCTTAAGTAGTGGAGTATTCAACAAGCTCAAAATGGCGTTCGTGTCATAATAAATAAATTTGGAAAAATATGCTTAGTCAAATTCTCTAAATTTGACTATTGGGTCAAAATAAGGAACATCAGAATTAATTTTAGAGGTATGGTTCCTAGGGCAAAGTTTCTTATTTTGATCCATAGAATTCGATTTTTTTGCGTCACTACAAATCAGAGATATACATGAGTTGATTCGCTTTTTTTCTATATGAATGAATATTACCTGCAGTGTTTGCGGTCTCACAATTGATTGGCATTTCCTCAATCATTTTTTAAATGCCATTAGCAATTACAACTCAAAAATGATTACTGTGTTTTGATTTGTATGCAAAGTATTCAAATGATTCACAAAAGCTCGATGATATGTTGAATGCATAGTACAAAATCAGAGTTAGATAGCTTTTCGCGCATGGTTCAAGAACTAAATTGCGTCTTATTTTGATACAATAGACTCCCAAATATTAAAAAATATCGAAAATGGTTTTTTGCGTATTGTTAAAAATAGAAATATGCTAGAAAAATCCTTCTAAATACAGTCTTATATTAATTCAAACATACTCATATAGGAAAGTGTATATTAACTCAAAAAGCTCTTGTTATATTCATAACACTCATATTGGTTAGCTGCTTTTGTGAATGGTAAGAGTTTACTGAATATGCGAGCAATTACATGCATTTTGTAACAAAACACTTGCTGTTGTGAATCATGCAATGACAGTTTTCGTTTACTTTATGTATAGTGATAACTCAGTATTCATTTTTGCAAATTAAAAAATATGTCATTTGAATGGTATTAATATCTACTAAAAATGTTAGATACTTGGAAATTTTAACTAAAGTTAACATCATTTAAAAATGCGGGATTTTTCAAATGTTTAGCTTTAAGCTATGACATTTTTGCATCTTTCTGGTAACATAAGGACTCAGAGCCAAAAGAACTGCTCATGTTTTGAGGCCAACAACGAATCAAGCCAATTTCGAATAGTCTGTTTCAAAATAAAGCGTAATCCACAGAGAGAGCGTTTTGCATCGATCGAAATAAATAGAAGTCGGACAGTGCAAGTTCTGGACTATAAGACGGGTGAGGCAAAACTTCCCAACCACTTCATTCTAAATACTTTTTAACATGTGGCCGATTGTTGTCATGATGGAATATTACAGTTCCATGTATGGTGTTTTGGTTAAAGCTCGCTTCAAACGAACCACTTGCGTTCTATATAGGATCGCTGTGATGGTCTGGTCAGAATTGAATAGCCCATAATACATAGGTCCCACTACATACATAGCATTAGCTTAGCGCCATGGATATTTGGTTTTGGTGTCGATTCGGCTGGTTGGCCAGATTTCAGATAAGATCTCTTATGCTTCGGGTATTGTAATGGATCCATTTTCCATCGGAAGTAATGATTCGGTGCAAAAATGAATTACTTTTATAGCGTTCAAACATCTTTTCGGACATGATAAATCGTCTTTCAAGTTTTCTCAGCTTCCGTTCGCATGGTACCCAATTTCTCTGCTTTTGAATGAATCCTCCTACTCGCAAACGCTTTGGAATTGTTGTTCCCAATGACTTTGCAAGCTCTTATTGTGTTTGACAACAATCTTCATGGAGTAATGCCTCCAATTCTTGGTCTTCAAACTTTTTCCGCGTTTTACGTGTCAAATCTCCACTTATGAACCGCACAAACCATATCTCGCACGTTGTAAGCGATGGAACTCATATAAATGGTTGCCACAAACATATACATGTTTACTGTAACCATATATATGGTTGATACAATCATGTGAATCGTAAATTAACCGTATTATTGTTATCACAATCATATAAATAGTTACTGTGACTATAATATTGTTAAACATTTTGAAATGGTTACAGTAAACATGCACAACTAAATTTTTTTTCTGCGTGTATGCTTCAAAATTATATATAAGTAATTAACCCGCCAATAGTGATGCAAATTCGACTTGGATCAATAGTGATGCAGGTCTCACGTACTAATAGTTCACTTTTTTTTAAATTTAAGGCCTTTGACAATAAAACTAAGATATTTAAGCTCATTTTCTTCAATATTGAAATTCACAAAATTTTTTAAAAACAATAACGGAGAATAGTTGTGACCTATATGTCTCACAGAGAAATGTATTCAAAAGATACGTACGTATGAAATATGAGTCATTCTCATATTATTTAAAATTCCATTTGAAAAATTCATAAAAGTAAAAACTTTATCCAGCATCGAAACATTGTAACTTTTTTCAACAAATTTTTAAAAAATTGTTTTAAAACTAGAACCAGTTTGTGGCCCTTCCCTTCTTTCTACATCAACAACTCAATCATACACAATTTGTTGCATGTATTCAGATTTTTTTTTATTATTGTTTTATAACACAGTGTAATATGTACATATTTTTATAATTCATTCCCGTTAAATGCAATCACTCAGCTTAATGTTATTTAAAATAATGGCATTAATTAAATCAAACTAGCATAAATAAATAATACTCAATCTCTGTAATTTACAGCATCAAAAAAATTAAATAAATAAATACAAAATGATTAAACAAAAAGCTCATTAAATCATTATTTTGTTGCAGAATTTTTTTTTGCGTTTGAAAAAATATTTATGGGACACTTAAAAAAGTCCAGGAATTAAATTATAGGCATTTCCACAGAAAGGTTTACTAGAACCAAGCATTCTAATATTAATAAACTATTAATTTCTTTAACATTAGTAATAAAATTTTAAAATATTTTTAAATTTTTACCTTGTAAAAACGGTGTTTTTTTTTTCTTTAAATAAACCTTATTCTTTTAATTAAATATTGTAGTAACTCTTTATTTAAATTAACACAACAATTTAAATAGTCACTCTCTTTTAATACACTTACTTTAGAAGAATAATTACACTGGTAATACAGTTTATGTTAACTTTAACAGCTTCTACGATACACAGAGGAATGGCTTCATACATTTTTGTTCAAAACTGTTTAGCTATTTACCAGCTTTAATTTAGAAGTTATTTCTGATGAAAATGTTTATAAACATGATGAATGTTACAAGCATTCATTACACAACTTTCATTTCTAATTGATAATGCGATTTTGTAACAATATAATGTATTTGCAGGTAATTTTAGGGTCGTATCGCGTTCGCTATCGTAATTGTTTTTTTATTATTTTGAAATATGATATACACGAACGTTATTTTTCACTCACACCTATATTTAAACATGCTAAAACTATTCGCGTTAATAAAAAGTTGAAAATACAGTTGTTGACTTTGATTAATTGAAATTAGAATGCTACCAATTCATAGAACTCTCTAGAAACTAAGCGTTTAGAAACTTTAATATCTTTAATAAGAATTGATTTTTGAGTCAATATTAGTATTTTTAACCCTACAGTTTATCATAAAATAACATTTAAAGAACAATAACTTAGAGGTTAATGAAAGATCGCAAGAAATGGCTAAAAAAGATTTCGAAATGTTTATCACTATTTCAACTTTTTTTAGTGCTATAGTTTTACACATAATTTTATCAATCCTTGTCATATACTGTAAACGATTACAACAAGTAAATTCACTTAATTCACATAATTTAGTTTTTTTTCCTCCTTTTTACATTTTCCAGGCATTGATGACGATGTTGATGATGATGATGATGATGGTGTCAACTGATGCTTAAACAGTGATAAAAATAACAACATTTACAAGCAACAACAATAACTAAAACAAGAAATTTATAAATCAACAAAAACAACAACATAAATTGTTTATACAACAGTTGGTGTGAAATATCAACAGCAAACAACAACAACAACAACAACAGTAAAAAAAACCTGATCCTAATGAAATTGTAAATTTATAACAAAAATCCAATTTTTTTTTTCTGCTCACAAAATCTTGTGAAGGCAGCCAACAGTAAAAAAGGGTTTGAGTGTAAATTGTTTTAACAAGAGAACAGAGAGAAACCCTTATCAAAAATCACATACAAACACATATAGTAAATTCAACAATACCAACATACATACATGTGTCATAGAGCGTGAAAATCACAACAACAAATATTAATAATTTTTTTTATATATATAAAAATTTTTGTTTATAAAGTGTGTTTTTAAGTGAAACTAGACCAATTTAAACCTCCATTTTTTGTTGTTGCAGTCGTCGCCTGTGTTTTTTGAAAACTGTGATTTTAAAAAAAACCTAAAGTTTTGTAAAAAAAAAAAAATAAAAAAACCGAAACCAAAATAATAGATTATATCAGTTTTTTTTATAAAAAAAACTAAAAAAATGTAATGGAAAAAAGTGACGTTTTTAAAAAATGGATTTCACCAGCCTTTTTAAGGCTGTATTGTTCCTGTATATTGTCAAAGGTGAGTGTTTAAAAATAGAAACAAACAGAAAAAAAACTATTTATTTTATCAATTTAATACAAAGCTTTTGTGTAGTGAAATTAAAATAGTGATTAATTACTATTTTTTTAAAAAAAAATATTGTTTGACAAAGGGATACATACTTGTATGTTAAATAAATATTTAGGTTTAAAACATGTATTTAATTTGATATGAACTTTTAATCAATTTGCTAGTGTGTACTTAGATTTACAATTAGTTGGAAAAAAAATCGCGTTTTTGTGACTGTCTAGCCATTTTTGCAATTAATCTGTTGAATTTATATAACATTAATTTTCTTTTTTTTTAATAATTTTAAACATTGATTTTGACAGCTAAAAGTGGTTTTTATACAACAATTCTTTGTATTATTATCAGGGTTTCAAACTGATTGTCACAATATGTTTTTATTTGAAAATGTTTCAAATACCACTTACAACTTTTTTAATTTTACAGTTTTTAATTTTAGTCATTATACCTAAACTGTGATAATTTACCATTATAAATCATACTAAACAAGTGCTTCATTAAACTAAATCATGCATGCATATTTAAAATATATTTAAAATAAAGGATTTTAGAAAGTTTTTTATGCCTCCTGAAAATTTTATGAAGAGGAACTTAGCACGTTTGCATACTAAGCTAACGATCTGAAAAGTATATTCTTTTCTATGTATTTGTCCGTCAGTTGAAAAAGATTTTCCCAGCCTATAAGACCTGCGTAATAAAAGTTATTCTTTAAAAAAGCGAAGAATTTTAAATTTAAATAAAACTGACTTTTGTCCCATTTTCACACATCCTTCACAGTAAATAATGCTGCATTTCGGTGCTAACGCGTCGAATATTCGCTTCCCAGTGCTCGATCGCTTCTAGTTTATCTGCACACACTTGGGACTTTACATATCCCCAGAGAAAATAATCTAATAGCGTCCAATCACATGAACAATTTCTTGGAGTTATTCGTTCGCACATTGATTCTCTCAGTAAATTGATTGTATCGCGTGCTGTGTGACAAGTGGCACCATCCTCATGTCTGCAATACCAATGATTCCACTGGCCTATATAAGGACAGAGATCGAAAATATTTTAATATACATATATGTTAATAAAAATGAAACCACGAAACTTACAATTTTGAATCTTTTTTTATTTGATTGAAATTTACAAAAAAAAAAAAAAAAATATTTTTGTAGTTCTAATCTCTAATGATAAAATTTTGAACCTTTTTCGAAATCCTTCCATTATGGTTTTTATTGTGCTTCGTGTCAATTTGTTCGAACAGGTTGACCATCTCCATTTAAAATCTACCACACTTTTGGACACCTTTTTGTGCTCTTCAATTCTCTTTTAACAAGAGTCCAATATCTCTCCACTGGCCTTAGCTCCGGGCAGATTGGAGGATTTGCCTCTCTTGGTACAAATACCACATTATTGGTCTTGTACCACTCAAGACTTTTCTTACCATAGTGATAGGGAGCCAAATCAGGCCAAACATAAATGAACACACTAAGAAGTCTTATGAATGGAAACATCCTTTTTTGTAAACATTCACTGATGTAAATTTCGGTATTTATAGAGTCCTTTGTAACAAATGTTTGGCTTTTTAGCCGCAACTGCATATTGCTTGCCATACCAAGAACTTTTTGGGAAATTTTGTCTGCTTTTGGGTCCTAAACTTTTCTTCAACATTCCCTTGAGCATCTACAACATAAAAAAATTTACCCAGAAGCTGCGAAAAATTGTCCATACCTATGTTTCGTCATCCATTATGCAGCAGGTATATTTGTTGTATAAAATTTTACTTCAATTTCCGTGCCCTGTTTTTGGCCTCTAAATTTTTAGCAGCGTTCCTGTCAGGTTTTTGAGCCTTGATTAATTTTAAACCGGCATTGGCTTTAAGTTTTCGTACCAAATAGTCCGAGCACTGAGCTAACCGGGCTGCTTTCCTACCGAATGTGTTGGGAGCTCTTTTGAAAATGCTTTCTATTTTGTTGGCTTTAGAAACATCATGTGGACTATTCCTTCTACCTGAACCAGGTTTTATATCAACGGACAAGTTCTCCCGGTACTGTTTAATAACATTGGAAAAAGTTTGATAGAAGATCTTTGGTTGTTTGGCCAACTTTTTGTAGGACCAAGTTGTGTTTTAATGAAAAACGTGTGTTAAGAATTTTAGGATCTCAGTCCTTAGCTCACCAATCAGTAAGTTTTTCTTGATGTAATGATTTTTTGACAATGGCTTGACGATTACCACTGCACCAAGTGCGGCATTTCTGTTTATTGACATTTAACCCAAAGTGTGCTTCATCAGTAAACAAAATGTTCAAGTTAAATTTTTGGTCAATAGCGACATTTCCTTCTGCCCATTCTCCAAATATACGGCACGAACGATGATCGTGAGGCTTCAGTCCTGTACGAGTTGAATCTTGTAGCACGCAAACCACGATGCTTATGCAAACTTTTCCATAAATACTACGCTGCATACCATTAATTGTTTGTTCTGTGCGCACTGTACAGGATCTGTCGGGATGCATACTATCCTTAAGAGTAAACATATTGCGATAGCAATCCATAGTTTCTGCAATTACTCGCTTTGATGGACGATTAAAGCATCACAAAATCCACGTAATGCCTGAGTTTGTACACGCAGAAAAAAAATATAGTTGTGCATGTTTATTGTAACCATTTCATTATTTGTGCATGTTTACTGTAACCATTTCAAGATTTTTAACAATATTATAGTCGCAGTAACTATTTATGTGATTGTGGTAACAATAATATGATTAATTTACGATTCAAATGATTTTATCAACCATATATATGGTAACAGTAAACAAGTATATGTTTGTGACAACCATTTAGAACTGTTAAAACAGCTGTCACAGTAAACAGTGCTGCCAACTTAAAGTACTCCGCCTCTAAAATAAAACTAACTTTCATATATTAAGCTAAATTTTTTAATTAATGAAAGAAATATAAAAGTTTGAATAAACTTCAAATTAAACTTAGAGTTTAGTCTTTTATTATTTTAAAAAACTTTGAAAATTAAAATTGATTTCATGGCAAATTTATGGGAAAAAGGAAAAAGTACCTAAAAACAACGGTCGAAAATTAGTATACAGATAACGCTCTATTTTATATTACCAAATTCCGAAAATAAAAAGTTAATATTCTTTTGGTTCTCCATTCAGCTTAATTACGGCCTCTAGATGCCTTTTCATGGAGTTTACAAGATGTTCAGTTATATCTTTAGTAATATCTCTCCCTCTCTTCCTTTAAAGGGGGTTCGGAGTTCGTCCTTAGACGAAATGCTTCCATTTCTAATATTCCGGTGTAAAATATCCCACAGGTGTTCTATTGGGTTAAGGTCTGGAGATTGCGGAGGTGAATTTAACTTTTTAGGCTTGTTATACATTAGCCACTCCTTAGCAATTCCTTAGTGCTACCGTAAAACATGGCGGTGGGACTTTGATGGTGTGGGACTGTATGACAGCTGCAGGACGTGGCAATATTGTATTTATTGAAAGTACAATGAACAGCTGAGACAACTTAAACATTTTAAAGGACATTTTGAAAGTATGTGCTGAAAATTTAGGTCTTGTAACTCCATGTTGTATACTAAATTTTGACTATGACTGTATATTCAGTTCAAAAACCAGCGAACATTTTAAAATGTTTCAAAATATTTGGTCAAGAATTAATTAGCATACAAAAACCATTTTACTTAAAAAGACTTGGGCAGATTTAATGAAAACCGTATTCATAATCTACAAAATAAAATAGGTTTTGTTTCACCAACAAATGGTTTTTTTGTTAAAAACTCCTTTCTATTTTCATTTTTTTTGGTAAAATTTCCGTTTTAGAGAGAATAGTATTCCGTTCAAGAAATCTTCAGATTTATTTTTGTAAGATTTCAATCGAACGGCAGAGTAAGAGTTTGGAGAAGGCCAAATACTGAATTGGAAAAGAACAATGTAGTAAACACTGTCAAACACGGCGGAGGATGGGACATGTTGTGGTGTTGTATGGATGCAACTGGTGTAGAAAACGTTTTTTTTTTCATCGACGGTACAATGGATAAAACTGTGTACCTTAATATTTCAAAAGAAATCCTACTACAAAGCGCTTTAAACTTAAATCTTGGGCAAAATTTATATTTTCAACAGGACAATGGCCCCAAACACCAAATATTTATACAGCATCACGTTTCCCACATTCTGCCGACTCCTCCGCAATCACCTAACATGATTTCCATAGAACATCTATGGGATGAATTGGGCAGACGTGTAGGAAAACACCATATTACTAGTAAGACTCAACTTAAAGAAGTCCTGTTACAAGAACGGCAAAATATTGGAGCTGATGTCTCATCAAAATTTGGCCATTGGACGATTAAATGAAGTAATTAAAAAGAAAGGCTACTCCACAAAATATTAAACTATTTAGAAAAACTATTTTCCTATTAAACATTAGAGACTGTGTGAATATTTTTGTCCGCTTAAAATCGAACTTCGAAACATTAGTAAATTTTTTTTCTGAAATGTGCCACCTTATGTTTATTTCTTCCATATATTTCAATAAGTTATATGCAAATAAATATATTAAGTTGAGGCCTTCGTTTAAAAGATATGGAAGATTAAAGATAA
Source organism: Calliphora vomitoria (assembly GCA_942486065.2). Taxonomy (NCBI): domain Eukaryota; kingdom Metazoa; phylum Arthropoda; class Insecta; order Diptera; family Calliphoridae; genus Calliphora; species Calliphora vomitoria. The sequence goes on along the minus strand of OW818031.2, from coordinate 26,275,948 downwards.
ATCTGTCTGCTGTGCGAATATAAATCCGGCACTGTATACTCTGGTTGCTTATGAAATTCTAAGACAATCTAGATATGACCGCCGGCCTGTTTTTCAGTTGAAAACACGAAATTTTCCACAAATACTCTCTGTCGTTAAGTCCATGATTTCCCGTAGGGTACGTGGGTTGCTCGCAAGTTAGCGAGTTCACTCGGAGGCCTTGTGGCCCATTGTGATACCCTTAGAATTACCATTCCCTAATATTGAAATTTCATACATAAAGGGAGAGTAGTTGCCCACCCTAATTTCGTTGACTATGTGTTTCTTGTGATCCCCGTGAGAACCAGCCGGTACTTCTAATAAATCTGATCATATTTACTAGTGACACATCTCTGAGACAGTCCAGATCATGGAAAAGAGCTCTTTCAAGATGTAGTCGTCTATGCTCTTGTAAGGCTGGGCTGTCACATAGAAGGTGTTGTACCGATTCTTCCTCCTCCTCATCCAAACAACTTCTACAATAGCTATAACGTGGGTAACCCATATGTTCCGACATGCGTCCAATCATACAGTGCCCAGTGTTTATACCCGTAAGAATCATGATTGAATTCCTACTAAGAGACATAAGAGTCTTAGTCCTATTCTCTTTCAGAGTCGACCAGAGCAATCTGGATATTCTACAAGTGATGATATTTGACCACCTGAGTTCCGTCTCACTCAAAGCCCATTCATTTATCAATTTCGATACCAAGGGAGTGTGAATATCCCTTTGCGCAACAGATACGTCTAGGGAAGACCCGTTCGTTGCGCTTTCGTCGGATACTTCATTTCCCCGGATGTCCTCATGTCCTGGGACCCATATCAACTCGGTGTGATGTTGTGTCAGTTGTGCCAGTGATTGGATGCAGTTGAGAAGATATTTTGGCTTAATAAAGTTGGAGTTAAGAGCCTTGGTTGATGGAAAGCTGTCCAAGTAAATATCCGGTAATCGAAGAGACAGTTCATCGGAGAAAATTCTTGATTTCCCCTAGGTCCCATACAATATGTTCCCTCGGAATACTGTTTGAGAAGTTATAAATATGCTGATTATGCAGCAATTCTGATAAAATTATGCATAAAACATATGAGCACTATATCAGTAAAATATTTTATTGTCACATTGATGGTGGGTACACATGATTCGGAACTGCCGAATGTATACAAACGCTCAATGGTTATTATGGTGAAAAAACTTTTTTTGGGAAAGTAATTCTGGTTTGGAAAAAAATTGGGTTTTTGTGCAAAAACGTTTTCATTAACAGTTTTTTTGTATTTAAAAAAAATGCGTTTAAAACTACGGTTTTATGGTTAAAAATATTTATTGGCTAAAAAACGTTTTTTGATAATGTATCGTTTGTGCCAAAAATGACGAAATTTTGTGAAAAACCTTTTCGTTAACGTTTTGGTAAAAGAAAATTAAACGGTTTTTTGGTGAAAAAATCCGATTTTTATAAAAATTACTGGTTTTTGGAATAAAAACTCCCAGATCAAAAATACGTGTTTTTGTGAAAATCGTTTTTGTTATTATACCCTTCACCTTCGTGAGAAGGGTATATATAAATTTGTCATTCCGTTTGTAATTTCCACAATATAATTTTCCGACCCTATAAAGTATATATATTCTGGATCCTTATAGATAGCGGAGTCGATTAAGCCATGTCCGTCTGTCTGTCTGTCTGTCCGTCTGTCTGTCTGTTGAAATCAATTTTCTGAAGACCCCAGGTATCTTCGGGATCCAAATCTTCAATAATTCTGTCAGACATGCTTTCGAGAATTTTGCTATTTAAAATCAGCAAAATCCGTCCATAAATAACGGAGATATGAGCAAAAATCCGAGACAACCTCTGAAAATTTCATAAAAAAAAAGACAATTTATTGCATGCTTTGACAAAAAAACAACAAAACATATGTGTGTTGGATTCATTGTGTGTTGGCTTCATGCTTTGTGTATTTTGTTTTTGTTTTTTTTTTTTTGGTGTTTCACAAAAAAGCAACAAAACGTGCATATGTTTGGATGTTTGTAGGCTTCATTATTTTGTTTTTGTGTTTGGATGTGAGTTGGTTTCACTGCTTTGCGTATTTTGTTTTTGTTTTTTTTTTTGGTGTTTCGTTTCGTTTGGCGTTGTTGTTTTTGAGAAGGGTATATATAGGATTGTTGTTTCGTTTGTAACTTCTACAATATAGTAATAGCAATTAAATGTAAAATTTTTAAAAGTTTTCTTGATATATTTAGGATGATATACACTGAAAATAGGCAAGTAATGCATCTACAACAAAGGTGAAGGGTATATAAGATTCGGCATAGCCGAATATAGCACTCTTACTTGTTTTTTTATAATAATAATCAGTTTTAAGTAAAACAAGTAAGAAAGTATGGTCGGTCAAGCCCGACCAGATAATACCCTACACTAAGTAAATGAGCAAAAAGATTTTTCTTTCAAAATTTCAATAATTTATGTTCGTGAGCGATTTTCGGAAGTGGGCCTTATATGGGAGCTATGACAAATTATGGACCGATCACCACGAAATTTGGTCACGTGATTAATGTTTATATGAAAGTTATTTATGTTGAATTTTATGTGTATACCAACATTTGTAGGAGATTTATGCTCGTTAAAGTGATTATCGGAAGCAGGCCTTATATGGGAGCTATGACTAATTATGGACCGATCATAATAAAATTTGGTGACATGAATTTCCCATATATAAAACTTATTTGGACAGAAACTTGTGTAGATACCTATATAAATTAAACATTTGTGACGGATAAAATCCACTTTTGGGAGGACATTTGTATGGGGGCTAGGTCAAATAATGGACCGATTTCAGCCAGTTTCAATAAGGATCGTCCTTGGGCAAAAAAAATGATATGTACCAAATTTTATCGAAATATCTTTGAAATTGCGACCTGTAGTCTGCGCACAAGCTTTACATGGACAGCCAGACGGACGGACGGACGGACGGACGGACATCGTTTAATCGACTCAGAAAGTGATTCTGAGTCGATCGGTATACTTTCAGGTGGGTGTTAGACTAATATTTTTGGGCGTTACAAACATCTGCACAAATCCATTATACCCTCCCCACTATGGTGGTGTAGGGTATAATGAAAGGAATATTGGTGAACAAATTAGTTTTGGTATTAGTATTAGTTAAGTTTTAGTTTTATGAGCAAATTAGTAAGGCATTTTGACCCACCTATATTTAGGTATTAAATATATTTATTCAGTAAATTAAATGTTGGATTTCAAAATTTATATAAACTACTTATCAAAAATGAGAATTTTATTTATTTAGTCGTCATCTGAAAAGAATTATTGTAATTAATTAATACGAAAATACTGGAATTTTACATTTCATTTCTAAATGGTTAACTTTACTTCACTCCCTATATTAAGATCCAAACAAAATATAAGTCAAGATAACTAAAGAAAATAATGAAAGACTTGGAGAAGTTAACAGGAACAAAAAGGAGTAAAAAAAAAACTCCTATAAAACTTCATTCAAAGACAACTAAGGCTAAAGGAAGTGAATAAATTAAACGAACAAATTATTAAAAAAAGAAACAAAAAAAAAATAATAATAAACGTTAAAAACAGAAAAAGGAAAGGAAATATAAAAGGAATTTATGTTCAAAAGAAAATAAAGGCATAGAAAGAAGTCTCTTACACAAACACACTAATAAAAAACAAACTGAACTTTTTTTATTTATAAAACCTAGGTGTGTATGTATGAATTTGTATTTAAAAACATATTTATTTATGTGTGTGTGTGAGTAGTTTTATGTCAGTAATGGAACAATCAAGTTCAACAACACGCCCTCGACATGTGAATGACCTCAAAAATGTCACCAACAACTAGTTGAAATGCAACAACAAGAAATTGCAGGAAAATAGAAAAATAAATGATGAAAGGCAAAGAAACAAAACTAAACAACACCAGCAGTAGCAGCAGCAGCAGCCGAACATCATCAACAGCAAATGCACTACTCAGAGGTTGTAGTAATGTTTCTTCATTTCTTTCACGGATTCTGTTTTATTTTTTGATTTCTTTTAAATAATTTCTGAATTAAAGTTAAGCAGATGATTGTTTTAATTTTAATGAGCTGCTATGAACATTTTAACACTCTGCATTTCGGATTAGGATTAGAAGAATAATGTTTTAGCTTCGTATTTGTAAATACAATTTTAGAATGACAAAATCTTTAAACAAGTATTTTGTAATATGTACACTTTGTTTTAACTAGTGGTAGGCACAAAGAGAACACGGATAATGGATTATCATAACCAATTACTCACTTTATTTCTTTGTTGTAAACTCACCATTTTAGTGAACTTCGTTGATACAGTTAAATAAATGAACATGGTCGGCTTCTCGTGGCTATGAATGCCGACCACTGGTTTAACGGAACCATTCCTACAAGCAGTATTTTAAAATCATGAATCCTTCTTTCTAGATAGTAAGCTTAGTCATTACTAAACCAATTCCAAGTAATGAATACTTTTTGTAGAGTTGATTATAATGTGTGAGACGAAACGAAATATGTCGATTAGAAAATGAGTTTTTAAAGCTTTAATGTATGTTTCCCAAGGCAATACAATATTTTAAGTTTTCCAAAATTTCGAAATTTGCTTTACTTTGGTTTCAAAATTCATACTTTTTAATAATTTAGGTATTTGACACTCAGAACTATAGAACTGTTAGTCAGATTTCGAACTGTAGCTTTTAAAGTTTTTTTTTTTTCTAGAACTCCGTTTCTCATAAAAATGAAATATATCCTAGAAAATCGTCCTTGAACAAAGGGTATATCCAAAAACGTATCTCCCACTTAAATATGCGTCATTGTAGGATACAAACAATTTATAAAATTCAGAATGCGACCATGAGGTTTTTCAACATAATGGAAATTTAGGGGTATATTTGAAAAAATACATTTACGTTTTTATTCCAACCATATATGTATTGATTTTGTCAGTCTGTTTGTAATATATCGAAACATTGGTCGTAGAACCAAAATTTATATATATTCTAAGACGATCTAGCTATGTCCGTCCGTCTTTCTGTCTATTGAATACATGAAAGGTCCCAAACGAAAGGAGCTAGCCTGCTGAAAATTTACACAAATACTCTCAGTTGATTGGCATTATCGGTCTTTGATTTCATCTATCCCCTATACAAATGTGCCCCGGAATACCGTTTGAGCAGTCATAAACATGTTGATTATGCGGCAATCCTGATAAAATTTTGCAGAAATTAATTCTAAATACTCTGAAGTTATACTGTAAAGTAAGGCGCATATCGGCCAACATTTGTCACTAGTCCCCATACAAGGTCCCCGTCGGAAAATGACTCCAACATAATTGTGTTATAAGTATTATTTGATTTTTTTTTATCAAGTTATTTTGTTGTTAATCTGATTAAAATGAATGACCAGAAAAAGAAAAATTATTAAATATTTTCAACAAAACCAAACTTGGTCCTACAAAAAGTTGGCCAAACAATCAAAGGTCTGCCCTCAAACTGTTCCCAATGTTACTCAACAGTACCGGGAGAACTTGTCCGTTGATTGAAAACCTGGTTCAGGTAGAAGGAATGGTTCACATGATGTTTCTTAAGCCAAAAAAAATAGAAAGCATTTTCAAAAGAGCTCCCAACACATCCGGTAGGAAAGCAGCCCGGTTAGCTCAGTGCTCGAACTATTTGGTACAAAAACTGTTTCCAATGTTACTCAACAGTACCGGGAGAACTTGTCCGTTAATAGAAAACCTGGTTCAGGTCGAAGGAATGGTTCACATGGTGTTTATTAAGCCAAAAAATAGAAAGCTTTTTCAAAAGAGCTCCCAACACATCCGGTAGGAAAGCAGCCCGGTTAGCTCAGTGCTCGGACTATTTGGTACAAAAAGTTAAAGTCAATGCAGGTTCAAAAACATACAAGGCTTAAAAAGTTCCTGACAGGAACGCTGCTAAAAATTTAGAGGCCAAAAAAAGAGCACGGAAATTGAAGTCAAATTTTATAAAAAAATATTCCTCCTGCATAATGGATGACGAAACGTATATTCTGGCAGATTTTTCGCAGCTTCCGGGTCAAAATTTTGATGTTGCTGATGCTCGAGGGAATGTTTAAGAAAAGTTTAGGATACAAAAGCAGACAAAATTTCCCAAAAAGTTCTTGGTATGGCAAGCAATATGCAGTTGCGGCAAAAGAGCCAAACATTTGTTACAAAGGGCTCTATAAATACCGAAAATTACATCAAGGAATGTTTACAAAAAAGAATGCTTCCATTCATAAGGCTTCTTAGTGTGTCTACTTATTTTTGGCCTGATTTGGCGCCCTGTCACTATGGTAAGAAGGTCTTGAGTGGTGCAAGAACAAGAATGTGATATTTGTTCCAAGAGAGGCAAATTGTCCAAACTGCCTGGAGCTAAGGCCAGTGGAGAGATATTGGGCTCTTGTTAAAAGAGAATTGAAGAGCACAAAAAAGGTGTCCAAAAGTGTGGTAGATTTTAAACGGATATGGGCAACCTGTTCAAAAAAGTGACAGAAATCACTATAAAAACCATAATGGAAGCGTTTCCGAAAAAGGTTCAAAATTTCATCTGTAGTGATTAGAACTATACATTTTTTTTTTTTTTTTTGTAAATTGTAATAATAATTTCAATCAAATAAAAAAAATCCAAACTGTATGTTTTGTGGTTTATTTTTTTATTAATATATATGTATGTTAAGAATTTTTCGATCTCAGTCCTTAATATCGTGATGAAATTCAACATAAACAAGTTTTATATGAACCTTAATCTTTCTACCAACTTTTGTGAGGATCGCACAGTGGTTTAGAAACGTTTTTCTTTATTTTTTTGTTTGGAAATAATTCGATATCTCGGGAACTTAGAAAATTCATTTTACGAAATTTCACAAGATTGCAGATGAGGTGTTTTTTAGTTAATCTACGTTCGTTCAGCTTCCTAGCGCTAATGCGGGTCTGTGCCTAGCCACTCAAAGTTGGTCACCTCGGGTCTCAAATGTTAAATAAAAATCGCAAAAAATCCATTTCTAATCCAAATGAGCAGAAATTTAAAATATAAGTAGGTCTTGAGAAGGTCTACAAAAAACACTCCTAAATGTGTAAGAAGGGATATTCAGGTTTATTGATTTTTTTTTTAAAATTTTGCTCGATCTTTTTATGGTTTTTTAGATATGGCGGGCCTACAGAGGGTCAAAATTTATTTTAAAAATATCAACTATATTGGCAATAAAATTATAAATAAAACAAAAGTAACTTGCTAACAGTTATCTCGTCCCTATAAAAAGTTGCATGTCATGATGGTCCGTATCTTTTACGTTTTTTTCCAAAAAAGACCATATATTTTATCTTTTGTAAAAAATAATTTCTTTCGGCACTATATACAATTTTTCTATGATCCGGAAAGAAAACTTAATGCAAAAGCGTGTAAAGTAGGACATCGCTTACTTAAGCAAACATAACACCGCCCAAGACTATCCAAACTTGGCCAATTTAAAAAAAAAATTAGGTTTGAGTAAAAAATTCTAAAAAGGCAAACCACCAATCCTCGAAAGTGCTCCATATTTGTAAAACCATAAAATAAAAAAAAAAAAAAAAAAATAAAACCATTAAATACTTACAAAGTTTTTTTACCATCACATGGTAAATAGCGTCATAGTAGGCACTTTTCTAAAAATACTCAGTTTTTGGAGCACATTTTCCCCGGCTTAGGAATTTCGGTATTTGAAAATAATAAATGTCCAAGATTATAATCCCGTTGATTTAGGCACATTTGAATCTATTTTAGTTCCAAATTTTCTTAAGATATCTTTAACCGTTAAAATTTTACATTAATTCAAATTTTATATTTTTTTTTTTCATGGAAAATCACCATATTATAATTTTCTTAGTTTTTAGGGTAAATGAGGTCCCAACAATTTATAAAATTATTAAATGTTTACTATAGCGTCAATCTTCTAGTCCTAAGGATTTCATTAGTATCAAATACTTATATAAGATGCCTTTATTTACTCCTCAAAAGTTTCACAAACCTTGACCCCTTTGAAAAATTTGTACGATTTTTCATACATTACTTTCTTTAAAGTCAGCATGTGTTTGAATTCAAAAATTACATTTGATATTTAAGTATACACTATTTTGCTGGTAGTGTCATTGACACAAAATTATTTTATCAAATCATTTATGTGTTTGACATATTTATCATTAGATTTACACCATAATTGAATAATAAGGTACACGGTTTAGGGATATGTATTTTAAAATATATTAGCTTAAAGGATATTGTTTAAATGTATTATTGTGGATAGTCAGAATCTCCCTACGATTTATATAAGACTAGGTTTTAAAAAATCGGACAACTAATTACAAGGATATGCCTAAAAATATATAAGTTTTTTGATTATTTCTCGACATTTTTATTTAAAAAATGTTTAGTTATTATCTTTGAATTGTTTATGTGATATTAACTGCACAATCGTTTATAATTGAGCAAATTGTTTTGTTCAATATCTGGTGTGCCAAAAAAAGATACATAAGCATTACTATGAAACCAATATTGTAAAAATTGGATAAGTGGTTAAAAAGTTATATGTAATTGAAATTATACGATTTCAAATGAATTGTTTGAGCAACATAAAATTTTGTATAAACACAAGTACCCTGTATACCAAGTTTCCACAAATTTATAACGGGTAAGGTTCTAGGCCTCGTCGAACATATTTGTTTCCTCCCTTATGTAATAATAACGTTTTTACTCCTATAGTTTTACCAAAGTCTACAATATTTGATTGTAGCTCACCGTTTTATAAAAATTATGCTCAAAAAAAGGTAAATGAAACTTTGAAAATGATAATCTATCTGTGTAGCACAACCCAGGGCTTAAATAAAACTCTCACAAACAAATACTTTTGCTTCTTTATACCTTTGTTATAGAATGAAAATAGCAAGAAAAAACAAAAATCAACAGAAATCAGATAAAATGCAAAAATTAAATATTTATCTTTAACAAAATTCAAAGAGAATTTTATCAAGATGAGTTTTTGTTTTTGGTCACTAGTTACGAAAGCAATGAAAATAATAAAATATTATTGGAGAGGAAAGTATTTAAAGGTTTTCTTTTGCAAGGCGAATGATCAATGGATTTTACATATCGTCAGCTAATTCTGCTTAAGTTTTAGGATTGTGTTTGCTACTTAGCCAATTTTCGGTACTTAACCATTTTGGTTTCATTTGTTATGCTTTGACCAATACAAACGAAAACCTTTGTTTTCAGAGTAGGAATTTTCCATATCTTTTGTTTATATTATTAGTTTTGTTTAATTGAAGGCCCCTTTGTAGATCCTGTTGAATAACGAAATCCCCTTAAAACTATTATTAACATCACTTTTATCAGCAACAACATCATCAGGGTAGTTACTTACAGTCGTTGACATGGACGACGACAATGATGATGCTTGGTTGCATGCAGTAGCTTTAGCATTTAGACAATGAAGAGAAATAAGATATTAAAGAAGACACAGTATCTTTTACAAAACAAAGTTAACTGAAAGAATAAGCTGCTTAAACACAAATTGTATGCCGGTAGAAGAATATAATTCATATACACTACTTCACAAATACCCATGCTCTGACATGCACATACGAGGGTGAGAGCAAAAATTAATTAATTTCAGTTTAAATGCAACTATTTCGTTTAAGACTTCTATAGTTCGTATAGCTTTTATATTGAGAAACTCATTTGTTTTCTTAATGTCTAAAGTAAATTTGCTTTAATTGTTTTTTTTTTTTTTAATATTGTTACGATTTTGGAATAGCGATTTGAATTTAACGGTCTGTAACGACTACCTGCAGCATTCATCATATTTATAAACACATCCATCAGTAGAAGCTTCTACTTATCAACAATGTTGAAAGCATGTGGTTATTAGCATTGTTTATAAGTAACATTGACATCGAAAGCTCTAGAATTCGAACATACTAGTTTGTCCGTTAAGAGCATTGTAGAAGATTCCCGAAAGATGGCGTGTGTATAAATAGTGGCAGAGGTTGCAGTCGTGAGTTGAGTTTATCATAGGCGCTGTTAGAGTTAACATCAACTGTCTTGTACATTTAAGTTTGTACATTATAAAGTGTGTGTGCATTTCAGCGAATTGGTAAATGTCTAAATAGACACTGAGTGACTATTTGAACTGTTGTTGTTGTACATTTTCAATAAATAAAGAGTTGTTACAAATTTTAAACTATTAAACGGCTATTATTTGCAATCAAAAGTATCCAGTTTATTTAAAGGAACAATATATTGTGGAAATTTCAAAAATTTTGCCGGCCCTCGTAGCAATAGAAATTCTTAGAAAAGAAATGATAATGATGTATAAAATTACAGACTTTTGTTTATGTTTTTTTTTCTCTCTTTTTTTTTTAATGTGTTGATGTTCCTTTTTATTTCTGCAGTCTTTTCTTTATGTTGTCTATTCTGTTGTGTTCTTTCTGTATTGTTGGATTTTTTGTTTGCTGCTAGAAATCTGTTTTTCAATAGAAATTACATAAATATTTGTATGTATTTTTGTGTAAATATAGGTAAGTGTTTATGTATTTTTTTTTTACGACTACAAATTCATAAGTACCACATTTTACCGCAATATATAAGTATGTATGTATTACATTTTAAACACACACCAATACACAAATAAAACAATACAAAACCATGAATAAGTGCTACATAGAAGAAACAAATAAACATTACAAAAATAAAATAAAGGATAAATAAATACATCATTATACCATATACTATTTAGTAGCTCAGCAGCTCTGAATATTCTCCAATATATTACTTCAGGTGGGTAAAATAACTGCTTTCTTAAGTGCAGTATGAAATAAATAAAGTGACTACACTCTAGTTTACTTAGAGACACTAAAATTACAATTGACTTCACACTAGGTTTCCTTGGATACCTAGTGGATACACTTAAGGCAAAAGGAAAATACACTGTATGAGAATTATACCAACACAATTTGTGTTAAACAAAAAATGCATTAAATATTAAAGTAACTACACACTACCGAGAATATTTTTTTTATAAGTTTTCGGGAAGTTTTTGTCTAGAATTTTTTTATACGATTTCTTCTAAAAATTACAATATTTAGATACGTTGCTACGGCCAAATGTGTTGATAATTTTCATTACATTCATAGATGTTTTCAGTTTCAACAACAGATAGTCAGTTGTTCAAGAAGAATTACGGAATTTTTGTTACCCAATTACAGTTTTTCAGATACAGCAGAAAAATTTCGTGATTAAGAATTAATAAAATGGAAATTGTATGTTCTCTAATGAATTAAGTGAGATCGAAAAATTCTTAACATACATACATATATGTTAGTAAAAATGAAACCACTAAACTTACAGTTTTGATTTCTTTTTTATTTGATTGAAATTATTATTACAATTTACAAAAAAAAAAATATATTTTTATAGTTCTAATCACTAGTGATGAAATTTTTAACCTTTTTCGGAAACCCTTCCATTGTGGTTTTTATAAAGCTTTATGTCACTTTGTTCGAACAGGTTGTCCATCTCCGTTTAAAATCTACCACACTTTTGGACACCTTTTTTGTGCTCTTCAATTCTCTTTTAACAAGATTCCAATATCACTCTACTGGCCTTAGCTCCTGGCAGTTTGGAGAATTTGACTCTCTTGGTACAAATACCACATTATTGTTCTTTTACCACTCAAGACCTTTCTTACTATAGTGACAGATAACAAATCAGGCCAAAAATAAGTGGACACACTAAGAAGTCTTATGAATGGAAGCATTCTTATTGTAAACATTCCTTGATGTAAATTTCGTTATTTATGGAGCCCTTTGTAACAAATGTTTGGCTTTTTTGCCGCAACTGGATATTGCTTGCCATACCAAGAACTTTTTGGGGAATTTTGTCTGCTTTTGGTTCTTAAACTTTTTTTTTGTGCTAAAAAAACAATGGTTAAGCTTTTTTGAGAAAATATTTGCAATGTGTGAGTCTACCTTAAGACTACTTTTTCGAAAAAGCTATACTGGTTTTTGTTTTAATTTAATATTAAAAAATTCCGAAATTGTTTAATTTCCTGCCGGGAAGGAAAAAATTCCGGGACATTAGAAGCCCTACCTGAGATATATAAATTAACCAATCGAATTTTCTCTGCACTACAAATGACCCAAAATATATAAATTGCAGTCAGCCAAGTGATCAGTGACAACTAAGGAATACATTGACTACCTGTAAAACTGCTGGGATGAGCATAATTTTCTACATTACACAATACTACAACAATACAGTACAATGCATTGTGAATGAATAATCACCATCATCATTAGCAGCAGAAATAGCTATAGCTGCTGCTCAGAAAATAGTAGCAGCAAAAACAACAGCAATAATAGTAGCAAGAAAATAACAACCAAAAACATGCATTCCTTCGTTCATTCATTCATTCATATATATTGATGCAGAGTAGTTGTTGCTTGCTACTCATCCACTAATTCAAACATTTTTAAAAGAAAAAAGTTACAAATGAACAAAAGTTAAAAAGGACGAGTAGAAAAACACAAATACAACAACAACAGCAACAGAAATACCTTTACAGTAGAGTTCAGTGAATGTATGCAACAATGGGCACTATACATACATACATATGTGCATTAGGGTGTTTCTAATAAATGAGCATTCGTCAAATTTGACAATTGTTTTTTGAATGGGGGTTTATTTGACAAAATTTAAAAATTAAACATTTTGACAATCCTCATCGAAATCGACAGAGCTTGCAGGACAAAAAAATGGTATTGGGTCACTCGATTCTCCTTAATGTTTATTTTGGCAGATTTTTCTAAAACTTTTCTTTCAATAACTCTACTTACTTAGTAATATAGGCGGAAATTGCAAGAAAATGTTACACTGGCAAAAAGAAAAACTACATGAGCTATTAGTGTTTTAGAACTTATTTTGAATTACGCTATGTTTTGCCTTAATACTTTAAAACCCCTTTTGAAAATCTGGCTTTTAGTTATTTCAAAATGTTAACAAAAAAACATTTGTAATTTTTTTCCATATTTTATCTATTTTCATCGGGAACAATTTGTTATATTTTACATCAAGTGGCAGAGAAAGGTAGAGGAGTGGACTTTTTTGGAAGTAAATAAAGCTATTATTGATAAGATGTGCAAAGTAGAACATAATATTTTTTTCTAAAAAAATATATATGGATCCTAATCAATCAGATGTAAATTGAATATTTTGACTTTTTTGGAATTTGATTTGACCATAAATTCTAATTAATATATATTATGAAATGTGTACACAAAATTAATCAGTTCATAAAAAGAAACATCAGAGATTATTTTTTTAACAAGAAAGTTCTTCTTAACTGTTCCATCATCCAACTGTCACGCCCGGATGAATATGGTGTTTTCCAACACCCTTTAAATTCCAGACTTTCCAGTGAAAAAATGTCCCAATTTTTTTAAATTAAAATTAATTTGAGAATTTTAGGACCTTTTTAAATAGAAGAGTTTTTGTAGAGTAAAACAAAAATCGAGAATAATAAGACCACGAAACTCAAATAGAAGCTCAGAAAAGTCCAAACATTGGTATTTTCAACACCTGTATATAAATTTTTTCATAACTGCCACAAAAGTACATGAATATGATAAATTTTTTGCTTAAATTAAATCAATACAATAGGCTATTTTATAAAGGTTTTATATGTTATTTGTTTTAACGTTGGAAACAAATACAGTGCACTCGCGGTAACGTGAACTAATTAAAACCAAGGGAGTTCATGTTAGTGAAATTGTTCACATTAGCGATTGTCGAATTTCATGGAAAAAATGTAAAATTTTATAATATAAACCTTTGTTTTACACGCTTGAACATGAAATTCTTTTATTACTATTTTCATTATTAAATTATATAACAAAATTATTGATTAAAATGCATTACAAAACAAAACGAAAGCACGAGAAAATATACATTGAAATAAAATTACATAGCAAATAAAATTACTCATACGTTGCCATTAAAATAAATTAATTTAGAAGATATAAACACATTTTATATATAAGGGGATTCCCTAAACTGTAAAAATCGAATTTAATCCATGTATTTCAGTGTTGTCTACATGCTTAGAAAACAAATGCAGTGAAAAAAAATTGTTCACGTTGTAGAGCTTTCTGAGTTTGTTCACGTTACAGTGTAGTCAATGTAAACAAAAGCTTGTTCACGTTAGGCGGTGTTCACGTTAGACGGTGTTCACGTTACCGCGAGTGCACTGTATAATGTTTTGTGTTTTGTTGCAATTTTATTCCGCATACGTTAAGCCAGCCAGTAATATTGGATTTAAGTGATAAGTAGTTATTACTTGACTGAAACAGTAGTATTGTACTTACATTCAGTCCAAGAATATGTACATAAAATAATCAAAAGAGCTATATTTGGCTGTGCCGAACCTTGTATACCCTTCACCAAATTATACTTTAAAATAAAAATTTTAAATTTTAAAAATTTAAAAAATTAAAAAAAAAAAATTTTTTTTTCAAATTTTTTGTTTTAATTTGTAAGCGAAAGAAATTTTTGGCAAAAAAATGTTTCTAATTTTTTTTAAATTTTTAAAATTTTATAAAAAAAATTTTTTATAACAAAATTTCGAGGTAAAAATTATTTTTCCCAATTGTGACCAACAGTAGGTCCGACTTACTTTGGCCTTATATGAGCCGCTGCAAAGGTCTTTGAAATATCTATTACTGGATATTCATATTTAGATTTTCCAAAAAACCGAAGAATTTCAAAACCTCGTTTTCGGTTTTAAAAAATTGAAAACCGATCGGTTTCGATTCGGTTTTGTGATAATTTATTAAATATTAGGTCTTATAGAGACATAATCAATTGATAATATAAGAAATGCTATACAAATTTAAATTTCAAACTTCACGTGTGTTCAAGAGGATAAAGGAAATTTGGTACTTTTTCTTTTAATGGTACCTTTTTAATATATTAAATTAGTTAGCTTATATGCATTAAAGTAAGCTAATATGCTTCTCAGTAAAGAATTATTATGATACCAACAATGGAGAACTAAACCGAACTAAGGAGTATTTTTTCGATCTCCAAATAGTCTACTGGTACTTTAAGACATCTACATGATATTGAGGTAACAAAAACTATTAGAATTTTTTCGTTCATCGAATGGAATTTTTTGAAATTTCTATAATAATGAAAATTAAACACATATGATCCTGACCGAGTTAGAATCTAAGAAAGGGGCTCACAGGTACTTCTTTCCAACTAATAATACTTTTTGACTATTTAATCATAATTAAGCTAAAAATTAAAAATTAGGCACACATGATTCTGAATGAGTTAGAATTCACAAAAGGTGACTTTAGTGATACCTTTCATCATGATGTTGAGTGTGAATATTGGGTCTAAATTTGGGTCTAAATGGTACTTTTTTTATTATAATAACACGTTTCGAATGAGCTAGAATCCACATTACAATGAATCAATAAACATGAAACATGTTATCCTGAATTAGTATTAATTCACAAAGGGAGACTTAATGGTACTATTTCTTTCATCCAATTGTTGTTCTGAAGCGCACCGGGTCAGCTAGTACTCCATACTTTTATCGAATATTTGAAAATAACTTAGTCTTTGGTACAAAAATGTTGCATTATTTTTTTTTTTTTTAAATTAAAGAAATAAATTGTCATTTGAAGTTTAATTGCCAGGAAATAATCATATGATCAATATTTTTAAATGAGTTTGTGTCACTCTTTATTTCCTTGCCTAGCCTGCGAAATCATCTGAAGCAATTATTGTAATACAATTTAAAACATTTAAAGAAATCTTAAGATATTTTTACCGATCTGTTTTTAGAGATATTGGATGAATCATTGAAAAAGTTAGTTTCTTATTTCGAAATTTTGAATTTTTCTACTGAAAATAGATTAAAAGTAAAAACCGGTTTCGGTTTTAGGCCATTAAAAACCGCGGTTGCGGTTAAAAACGAACTGGAAACTCTATTCATATTGTCTATATTATTGACTTAGTAATCCAGATATAGAACAAAAAAAGATAAAAAAGCTAGGTTGTCCTCGATTTTTCCTTATGTCTCAGCCATTTGTAGGCCGATTGTCTCGATTTAAATAGCAACCGAGCCGGAAGCATGGTCATTCAAGCAAACAAACATCCTGAATTCCCGATATATTGATGTACGAATCATGTATGTAAGTTATCTGAGGGCTACGGAAAGTTGATTTCAACATACAGACGAACATGGCTTCATCGACTTTGATATCTAAGGATTGAGATCGTAAAATTATTAACACACGTTTTTCATTAAAACTTTTAACCCAAGTATTATTTGATTTGTAAAGCATGTCAGTTATTATGTATAATGTCAATTATATTCATTTGTTGTGAATCTGATTAAAATGAGTGACCAGAAGAAAGTTCGTACTAAAATCATTAAATATTTTCAACAAAACCCAACTTGGTCCTACAAAAAGTTGGCCAAACAATCAAAGGTCTGCCCTCAAACTGTTTTCAATGTTATAAAACAGTACCGAGAGAACTTTTCCGTTGACATAAAACCTGGTTCAGGTAGAAGGAATGGTACACATGATGTTTCTAAAGCCAAAAAAAATAGAAAGTATTTTCAAAAGAGTTCCCAACACTTCCGGTAGGAAAGTAGCCCGGTTAGGTCAGTACTCGGACCATGGATGACGAAATGTACGTATGGAAAATTTGTCGCAGCTTCTGGGTCAATTTTTTTATGTTGTAGATGGTCGAGGGAATGTTGAAGACAAAATTTCCCAAAAAGTTCTTGGTATGACAAGCAATATGCAGTTGCGGCAAAAAAGCCAATCATTTGTTACAACAGGCTCAATAAATACCGGAATTTACATCGAGGAATGTTTACAAAAAAAGCTGCTTCCATTCATAAGACTTCTTAATGTGTCCACTATGGTCACTATGGTAAGAAAAGTATTGAGTGGTACAAGAACAATAATGTTGTATTTGTACCAAGAGGCGCAATTCCTCCAATCTGCCTGGAGCTGAGTCCAGTGGATAGATATTGGGCTCTTGTTAAAAGAGAATTGAGGAACACAAAAAAGGTGTCTAAAAGTGTGGTAGATTTTAAATGGAGATGGACAACCTGTTCGAACAAAGTGACATAAAGCTCTATAAAAACCATAATGGAAGGGTTTCCGAAAAAGGTTCAAAATTTCATCACTAGTGATTAGAACTATAAAAATATTTTTTTCTGTAAATTGTAATAATAATTTCAATTAAATTTAAAAAATTCAAAACTGTAAGTTTAGTGGTTTCATTTTATTAACATATATGTATGTTAAACATTTTTCCTTGTGTGGGAATCGAACCGGCATGTACATTGTTTATTTAGTGTTTGAAACTCTAGTTTCTTACTGTCTGCTCTATTTTATTTTATCGTAAGTTAACAAAAGTTTTAACATAAACATATAAATTAATATAATATGAACAAAAGCCTGCATGGCTTCGACTGGTGTTGAATCACTAACATCTCGATTTTCAGTCAAAAGCACTAGAAAGCTGAGCTAAATGTAAAAGTTCATTACCAACCTGTATCAAAATAGGTACCTTCTCTACTAAATAATATGATGTGCTGGGTTTTTTAAAGCATTCTTTGATTAAAGTAATTGAGAAAGTTTGCAAATTAGACACAATTTCCTTTCGATTATTATAAAATTTGCCCAACTTTCCCTGCTCACCTGCCAAATTAATGTAGGCATAATTACAAAATACTGTTTAATTGCAAGCCATCTGTTTGGAAACACAGCCAGGCAGAACAATCGGCGTTTTTTTTTTTTAATTTTTATTGTTTTAACCTTTATCTTTTAACCCATTACCATTTAAACCTAAACAAATGTCAACTAAATAAAAGTAAAATATACTTAGAACTCTTAAAACATTTAATTAAAAATTGTATAATTTATTACTCGCAACAGCTCATTAACTCAAAGAAGAGTTTATGGAAATAAACCCGAGAGTTTTTTATGACAGCTGCATACAAATTTATGATAAAGGCTGCTTTTAAAAATTAGGCTAGGTTTCATTTGTATACCCTTCACCATGAGTGGTAAGGGTATAAGCTTGTTATACCGTTTGTAATTGCCACATTTTACTTTTGTAATATAAATATTGTGGATCGTTATAGATAGAGGTGTCGATGACCGTCTGTCTGTCTGTACACTCATGATTGATGCATCAATATATACGCTATAGTCCAACTTGCTGTTTAAAATCGAGAAAATCCGTCTACAATTGGCTGAGATATAAGCAAAAAACCGCGACTATCTAGATTTGTCCACCTATTTTTCATCCAATTCTTTTACCATTTATTTTCACCAATTTTTATACCCTTCACCTTCCGTTTGTAATTTCCACAATATAATTTTGCGACCCTATAAAGTATATATATTCTGAATCCTTATAGATAGCGGAGTCGATTAAGCCATGTCCGTCTGTCTGTCTGTTGAAATCAATTTTCTGAAGACCCCAGATATCTTCAGGATCCAAATCTTCAATAATTCTGTCAGACATGCTTTCGAGAAGTTTCCTATTTGAAATCAGCAAAATCCTTCTATAAATAACAGAGATATGAGCAAAAATCCGAGACAACCTCTATTTTTGGCCTATTTTTGATCTATATCTCGATTACTAAGTCATAAATATAAACAATATCAATATCTTATGATGGATATTTCAAAGTCCATTGCAACGATGTATATAAGGCTATAGTAATTTGGACCTACAATTGGTCAAAATCGGGAAAAATATTTTTTAACCCGAATTTTTTTTTCACAAAAAATATTTTTTTGTCATAAATTTGTTTCACTAATAAATTAAAAAAAAAATTAATTTTCAAATTAAAAAATTTTTTTAAAAAAAAATTGGAAAAAACTTTTAAAATAATTTCGAAAAAAAAATTTAAAAATTTTTTATTTTTATTTTAAAGTATAATTCGGCACAGCCGAATATAGCTCTCTTACTTGTTTTTTTTTATCAAATTTTTTTTTTTTTTGCTTTTACGCTTTGTTGAAGGGTATATAAGTTTCGGCACAGCCGAATATTATTTTTATACTTATTTTAACATAAATTATAATTAAATAAATTTTAGGACAATTAAAATAGGGTTACGTTAAATTTACGAAATTTATTATATTTTTCTTATTAAGTATAAGAAAAACATTAAAATTTTTTAATTAAAACCAGATGAATATAGTGTAAGAAGTACAACAATATTATTTTCCATTTTATAATTTAATAATATCTTTTTCTTTTCTCTTTATAAAAAAAGACCCTAAAAGTATGCAATTATAATTTTTTAAATTAAAAGCCACGTAGTAGGCAACAACACACTTAAGAGTACTAAGAAAAAAAATTCAATTAGTTTTAACCAACACTAAATTACAAGAAAATAAAAACATAAACACACACTTTTACATAAGTAGACACATACATACATATATACTTCTCGCGCTCTCTTTCTTTTATGGTAAGAGTTTTTTTTAGAGTATGTGTAAGAAAGTAAGAAAAAACGGTAAAAATCTTTTTAAATTATAAAATTTCTTAACATTTTACACTAAAGACTCACACGTAATACTTATAACAAAATGAGAAATACATACATATTTCCAGTAATAAGTTTGTGTGTGTGTATATTTGTATGTATGTTAGTGTAAGTGTTTACACACTTACTCTCACATGTAGACCAAAGTCATTATATTGGGTTACGACGCGTCGCATAATTTTGTGTCGTTAAAGGTTCTTGCCGCAGCTCGACACTGCAAAGACTCCATCAACAACAACACAATTCCGAAAAGAAGTCAACAGAAATGTGGTAGGAATGATGGCTAAAAGAAAGGAGGATAGGAAGAATGGGATATTAAGGATGCTAAAAAAAAATGCAAATCACAGCCGTTAAGCAGCAAAGCGTAATTTTAAATGTTGCTTAAAAGGCCGTCAAACACACGCATACTTAAACAACAACCAACATGATGATGAAGTTTTCTCTTCGTTTGTTTGTTTTCTGTACGTTTGTATTAGGGTGGCTTTTATTTAGCACTTTTTGGGTTTTTTGATGCTCTTAAGGTCTAAAATATTTTAGTTGGGAACTAAAATGTTTGTCCTCCCTAATATAACAGGGGTTTCTGTTAAGCTTTGTTATATGACTGAATGAGTGAGTGCGTTTACCACTTAAATTTGTACCAACATAAAATAACAAACACCACTGTATTTATGTCTCCTCGCTAACAAAACACAGTGAATAATAAAACAGAAAATTGTACACAGAAATTTTAGACGAAATTATGTAGTTACGATTTTGCAATAGCGATTTGAATTTAACGGTCTGTAATGACTGCCTGAAGCATTCATCATGTTTATAAACATGTCCACCAGTAGAAGTGTCTGCTTATCAACAATGTTGATAGCATGCTGTTATTAGCATTGTTTGTAAGTATGGAAACACTAAGTGTTTAAGGTGCTAACATTGACATCGAAAGCTCTAGAATTCGAACATACTAGTTTGTCCGTTAAGAGCATTGTAGAATATTCACGAAAGATGTCGTGTGTATAAATAGTGGCAGAGGTTGTATTGTGAGTTGAGTTTATCATAGGCGCTGTTAGAGTTAACATCTACTGTCTTTTCTCATTTCCTTTTATTTCTGAACGCTATATCTGTGCACGGTGATTCGACAAAACAGATTAAATAAGACAGTCAATCCGGCGGATGTAGCTTTAACAATGTAGCCGCTATCAGCTGTCAAAATTCGGAAGTCCCTCTTGGAAGACCCTTTATATAAATCACTTAAACTGGCCTTAAAAATATGTTTCGTTTTTAAGAAATCCTTATTTTTTTGACTACTCAATTTTACATTTCACTGTATTATGATGCCATATTTTTATAAAACTGCTTATGTGTGTGTGTAAAATTTAGTTGGTATTTGATGTGATTTTTTTTCCTCTGTAATATTTCCATACAAATACTTTTAACCATTAGCTTTTATTATTGTTTCGAGTAGATTGTATTGTGTTGTATAAAAATCCTTGTTTGTTTTTTTGTTTTTTCATCATGTATTTCTCTGTTGTTGTGTGTTCAGTGTGTATTTGTTTTATTCAAGCAAACATCCTGTGTCTGCCTTAGATTTCCTTTCATATTGCGTTGTTTTACATACTATGTGTATAAAAATATATTTGTATCCTTTTTCCAGCTGGTTTTTATGCTATTTGTATTTTTGTTGTATTTATATAGAAAATATACTTTATAAAGACTGTGATACAAAAAAAAAAAAGAAAAAACATACATACAAAACAAGAGAGATTTAAATGTTTACTAAAACTCTATCTAATGTATATTTATCTAACCCCTTTAACCTTAAGTCATGAAAGGAATTGAAAAAAAACTGAATGCGAAAATAACAAGAAAAGACGCAGGCACAAAATGTTATTAACAAACGGATAGGAATATATATTTGTGTTGAAAAAAGATAATGTGACCAACAATTTAAACTTTTATTAATGAAATAACCATTTTAAACCATTTAAAGGAAAAAACCACGACAACCTCGATTTTTGGCCTATTTTTTATCTATATCTGGATTTCTAAGTCATTAGTATAGATAATATGGATATCTAAGAAAGATATTTCAAAGTCCATTTCAATGATGTATATAAGGATATAGTAGTTTGGACCTACAATGGGTCAAAATCGGGAAAAATATTTTTTAACCCGAATTTTTTTTTACCAACAAAATTTTTTTCACTAATAAATTTAAAAAAATTTGGACAAAAATTTAAAGGAAAACAATTTCGAAAAAAAAAGTTTCTAAAAATTTTGAAAAAATAATTTTTTTTTTTTCAAATATTCAAATATTTTATATATGTATATACGAAAGTCATGTCACAAAATTTTATAACGATCGGTCTATAATTAGTCATAGCTCCCATATAATGCCGACTTCCGAAAATCATTTTAATGAGTATAGACATAGAATAATATATCCATAGAAGCGTTACTGAGAGAAAAAAAACCTAAGTCTGTTGTCAAAAACCTAAGTCGTGAGAATGTATTAGTATATAGTTTTGAGGTTGTATTGGTGCCTTTTTTATTCTACCAGACACACAGAGTTATATAAAAATTTTTAAATTTTAATTTGTTTAAATTTTCTTCTATTTTCAATACCAAAAATTTAAACTCTGTTCTATAAATAAAATTCTACCACAGATAAAATAAAGTTTCAAAAATTAATAAAAAAATAATTTTTTTCATTTAAGCAAAATTAACGTGTTTCGGAAATAAAAGTGTCCTGCAAAGTATTTAAAAAATTGGCCAAAAATTGTGTATAAGTGTAATAAGGTGGTTCGGTCTATATTTAGTCGGAAAATCAAAGTTAAAATTTATAGAATTTTGATGTGTTTAATTCAGGGACCGAAAATAATAATTATTCTTGAAATTTCAAAGGAAAAAAGCCATCACAAGAAAATATCGGAGAGTCAAGTCAAGCATACCATTTTGATCGTTTTCAACTATAATTTCATAAATTAACATGATTTTTAAATTCTTGATTTTTATTTTTTTTTTTTTTTGTCAAAAATAATTGTTATTTTTTGATTTTTATTTTTTTTTTGTCAGAAATAATTGTTATTTTTTGTCATACATATTTGTCACACTATGATTTTTATTTTTATAGTCTGGCAAATATGTATGACAAAAAAATAACAATTATTTCTGACAAAAAAAATAAAAATCAAAGTCTGCCAAATATTCCTGACAAAAAAAAAATAAAAATCAAAGTTTGACAAATATTTCTGACAAAAAAATAAAAATAAAAAAATAACAATTATTTTTGACAAAAAAAAAAATAAATAAAAATCAGAAAATAACAATTATGTTGTGATTTTTATTATTAATGTCATAATTGTTACGGTCCCTGGTTTAATTCTCTCACAAGTATGTTGAATTCACATATCACAAGTACGTGTGAAAAAAGTAATTATTGTTACGATTGGTACATAATTAGATTAGTGTATGGTATTACATGGTCGGTTTGACCGACTATACTTTCTTACTTGTTTTTAACAAAAAAATTTTTTTTGGATTTTTTTTATTGGAAAAAGGTGACTAACAATTTCTAATTATTTTATCAGAAACTACTCACAATGTCTTCCAAACTAACAAAACCTTTTTTGTTATGAGTGAATATAAGATTTTTTTTGAAAACTTAGTTTTTGAAAAATTAGTTTCAGTCGAAAAAATTTTGTTGGAAAAACTGATTCATTTTAAAAAGGAAATTTCGGTAAACAATTTGTTTTTTAAAACGTTTTAATGGTTTAATGGCAAGAAAACTGTTTTGTGTTCAAAAAATATATACTATGATGAAAAACGGATTTATGTAAGAAAAAAAGTTTTTATTATAAAAAACGATTTTATGTTGAAGGAACGGTTTTTGTGAAAACGGTTTTATATTAAAAAACGTTTTTATGATTTAAAAAATGATTTTGTGAAAAAAATCTTCATTGTGAAAGCATATTTTTTTTAAAAAATTGTTTTTTTTTTGTTATCAAATTGACTGTCAAGGCACTTTCAGCAAATATGATGCTGGGGGCCACAGCGTAATCTTTTCGCAAACGTCAATATTGGAATTTAGGCTGCTGTCAGTAATATTTACTGCTTAGAAACTGAGAGCTTTTTTTATAAATAAGATTGTCCTACGAAATGGTGAAAAGGATTGTTTGTCGGATACTAAGATAGAAAAAATACTCAGTACAAGTACAGAAAGTGATGAAGAATGTGAAGATTACAGTTTTGATGAGGAATTTGCAGACAACATAGAATAATCCTTGAAACTCCAGCACTATTGTGTGACATGGATAGAGAGAATAAAATTGTTTCGACGGAAAAGTGTATGATCTTGGTATTCTTTGAATTATTAAAAAGTAATTGTAATACAATAACTGAACTTTAGCCAGCATAAATTTACTTTCAAACTATAAAACAAAAAATTTGATAATTAACAAAAATCTCAGAAAAAGGAAAAAAAATATCTCTTTGAAAATCGATTTTGTTACAATTTTTTTTTTCTTGAAAGAGCGGGTTTAGTGGAAACAATTGTTTTTGAACTGATAACTCGTTTTTTGGTGAAAAACTTTTTTCTGGTGAAAACAAATATTTATAAAATATGCGGTTTTTGCTGAAAAAACTGCTTTTTTTAGCTTAAGCAACTTTTTTTTTGTATTTTAGCTCTTATTTTGAAACATTTATAGAATATAAATTTATTCAATGTATTGGCCATTGTTAGCTATGCAACATATGGATTGCGAATCAAAAGAACTGCGTATCAAGCCAATATCGGATACTCTGTTCCAAAGTAAAGCGTATCCCAGAGAGAGCGTTCTGCATCGATAAAGCGGGTGACGCCAAACTTCCCAACCACTTCACACTACATACTTTTTAACAGGTATCGCAATATGTGGCCTAAAGTTGTCGTAATGGGATATTACGGTTTTATTCTTCAAATGAATCAGTTGCGTTCGGAACAGGTTGCCTTTGATTGCAGCAGCTCAAAATAGATAGGACCCTTTTGTTACCACCAAATACAAATCATTACCTTAACGCAATATTATAGTCACTGTAACCATTTATAAGATTCTGGTAACCATAATATGGTTAATTTACGATTCACATGACGGTATGAATTATATATATCGTAATGGATCAATTTTTTATCGCAATTAATGATTCGGTGAAAAAATGATTTCCTTTTATAGTGTTCAGGCATAATTTCGGACATACAAAATCGTCGTCGTTTTTATATTTGGCAATCTCTTGTTGACTTTTACAATATTCTTAATGAAGTAATGCCTCCAATTCTTGGACTTCTAAGTTTTTTGGCTGACCTGGGCGATATTTGTCTTCCATGTCTAAATCAATACTTCTGAACCCCACAGACCATATCTTGAATCGGTGTGCTTCAGCGGGACGTTCTTTCAAATTAAAGAAGTAAAACAAAACTTCCCGCATATGACGACAATTTCGAAGCATAAAAAAACTGTGTTGTTTCAATAACTAAGTGAGAATAAATAACAGGTATGTTCCCTTCAAAATGACATTTTAAATTATTAAAAACAAAAACCGCTTTAAAAAATAAGCCATCTACAATGGCTCATTTTTAAGTCATACACATAATACAAAAAAAGTTTTTTTTTATAAAAAAGAGGTTGATGTCAATAATTTTTATATTTTTTTGTATTAAACAAAGTTGTTATTTGGCGAATAACTATTCTGTTGAGAAACGCTTTTAATGGAAAACATGTTTTTAGTAAGTGGTTTTTAGTAAAACAACTGTCTCTTTACCTTAAACAACATTTTTTTTCAAATTTTACTGAATAAAAAGTTTTTAGTTACACAGAGAAAACAGATTCGTAGTATCAACCGAATTAGTTGCCAATCGAATGATGTGGTTGGTTGATAAAGAAGAATTTTAATTGTTGCAACTAAAGTTTTGTAATCACTTCTATAATTATGTAGCCATAACTGTTAAATTCAGTCACTAAAGCAGACTCATTCAATTGGCAACTAATTCGGTTGCTATTATGAATCTGTTTTCTCTGTATTAAATCATATTGTTACGTTTTTACCTTTTAAAAACGTTGGTTTATTTCCTTTAAATAAACCGGATACTTTTGATTGCAAATAAAAAGCAGTTTCAGTAGTTTAAAATTGTAACAACTCTTTATTTATTTAGAATGTACAACAACAAAAGAATTAAAAAGTCACTCAGTGTCTTTATACACGTTTATCAATTCGCAGAAATGCTCACACACTCCATTACGAACAACCTTAAATGCACAAGACAGTTGATGTTAACTCTGACAGCGTCAATGATAAACTCAACTCACGACTGCCATCTCTGCCACTATTTATTCACGCGCCATCTATCGGGAATCTTCTACAATACTCTCAACGGACAAACTAGTATGTTCGAATTCTAAAGCTTTCGATGTTAATGTTAGCAGCTCAAACATGCAGTGTTGCCATACTTACAAACAATGCTAGTAACCGCATGCTATCAACATTGTTGATAAGTAGAAGCATCTACTGATGGACGTGTTTATAAACATGATGAATTTTGCAGGCAGTCGTTGCAGACCGTTAAATTCAAATCGCTATTGCACATTCGTAACAATATAAACGTTTGCTTATAAGAAAAAGTTTATACGATTTAAACCAGTTTTTGTTGAAAAACGTTTCTTTTAAAAAGCAGGTTTTAGTGAAAAAACGGACATTTAGTTAAAACTAAAAAAATTTTTTTATTGATTTATTTAGATAAAAGAAAATAATGTAAACAATTTTATCTCGCCCATTTATGATAACAAGTTTCAATGAAACAAGATAGCTGTTAATAAAAGTTCATTCTTAAGTTTAAACGACTTATCTGCATGTTTCTTCAGCAAACCAAAAAAAAATCGATGGTCACATTTTCTCTTTTAAACATATTTCTTTCTCTAAAACAGTCTATTTTAAAATCGTTTTCATAAACTTTACATATTGTTCCAAAAGTATCATAAACAATTTTTACCCCAACTCTCTCCCTCTCTATCTGCTTTACAATACAACAAAGAGACAAACAAAAATCTGTTTATAAATGTTATCCGTCCGCTGCTATTATATTTTTTCATGATCTAACATTTAAGCAGCCATTATTTGTAACAATGTGATATTTACAATCTTTTAAAAAAAATATATATATATAATATAATATATTTAGGTTTTTGTCATCGTTTTATTTTATTATTTGACAAAATTGCCAATCAGGGTCAATAGTAGATTTTTTTATGTTCTTGTTTCCTTTAGGAACTCTAAAGCAAAAACTTTATCTTTATGTTGCTGTTGGTTTTTTTGTTTGTTCGTTTGTTGTTTTGTTTTGTGTGTAACATTTATTGTAACATCTCTTTATCACTTTGTCATTATTGCTGTCGTTATTATTATGACGATTATTGTAAACCCCAGATGTATAGTTTTAGGAGTGTGTGTATGTAAGTTTTAAACTTGTATTTATTGTTGCCCATTTTTAGGCAAGTTTTAATATTTTTAAGGGCTTCGTACAGTGTTAAGAAAAGTTTTGTTTTGCTGTGAATTTGGTTTTTTTTAACAAAGAAATTTCTTAGAATTTTTATTAAAATTAATGAAAATATTAAGTTTGTGTTTCTGTGAAAATAAAAGATGGATGAGAGCGTATGATTAATAAAGAATTTGTTTAATATTGCTTATACATCTTCATTGAAGATTTTTTATACTAAGAATTAATGTATCCTTTGCTCTTAAAGTTATTATGCACTACATCACCATAGTGGGAAGGGAACAGAAACTTTTCTATTGCATCAAGGACAAAGCCTATTGCATTGGTCCATTATTTCTCCTAGCTCCCATACAACTGCAATATCAGAAAATAGTTAAGCCTAATTCAGCTCAAATAAGATTTATATAAGCTGAACTTGCACCACCAATTTTAGTACCCATCGATCTATAATTTAATATTTATAGCTCTCAAATAAGAACCACTTTCGAGAATGTCATTAATGAGCATAAATCTCTGAAATGTGTAATGCCACCGAATTTTTCGACGATCGGTCCATAATTATAAAACAGTTTATTATGATATACTCAGTGTAAGGAATCATATGGTCGGGCTTGACCGATTATACTTTCTTACTTGTTTTTAGTTTCAGATTATATATTAAGGAGTGTGTTGGATTTTTCACAGTAGATTGCAAAATATGAGTGGTACTTGGTAAACAACAATTGGCTGATGACTTGTTGTAACACTATCTAGTGGAACAAATCTGAAAAGAGTTTTATGTTTTACATATCAATTAATTTCTGATTGCTTTTTTATATATAATAAATATGCAAACATACATATATTTTTAATAGTTTCCTCTTTAAGGCTCAATTTGCTTAATTTGTCTTAATTTATATTACTCATACGCCGGGGTTAATATTTTTCTTAAAACCTTAAAAATGTTCCGTGCCACTGTACGTATTTTTCTTTATCTCATTTAAATTTATGCAAAAAGGAAATTCCTATTTTTGTTGTTGTTGCTTTTTCCTTTTTTTATTATATTTATTATTTGTCTTTTCTTGTGTATTTTTTTTTTTTTTTGTATTATTTGCATAAACAGCAAAACATTTCTTGTTTTATTAACACATCTATATACAGTCAAATGTACATACATTAGGGCAGCACCGTTTGTATGTTCTCAACTAAAATGAAAATTTAGTTAATTTCAGGATACCATTTATCAAACTGTTTGTTCTGGCGTTAATGTTTCGTGAGCTGTATGAAAAGAAAAAAAGCACCTTTTTCAAAGTTTTTTTTTTTCATTATTTCAAATAATTTATTTGTAAAATATTGGGAGTATGACATAAAAATGAGAGATTTTTTAAAATTTGTAGCTTTTATTTTTAACATTTGTACAACATAAATTTATTCAAAATATTGGCCATTATTAGCTATGTTTTTGTCTCCATCTTTTTGGCAACATATGGATTCCGAGCCAAAAGAACTGCATATCTTTTGAGACCAAGGATGAGTAAAGCCAATATTGCATATTCTGTTTGTAACGTGCAATTACAAAAGTCAATCCACTAACATAACATATTGTTGGTAATAATTCCCAAATAGTTTGTGTGAACTTTAATATTACATATTAGTATACTGTATAATTCCCAAACAGTTTATGTGAATTCTAATAGAAGACATCTAAGAAAAACATGAAAAGGCAAGCTAGAATCGAAGTCCCGATATACTTATACTTTGCGCCCGGGTAACAATTACTAATCATAGGGTACAACTAGAGGCGCAACTGAGAGTAAGCTGAGAGTAATAATAATTACTCTCTTCACACGTTCTTGTGATATGTGAATTCAACATACTTGTGAGAGAATTAAACATCAAAATACTTTAAATTTTAACTTTGAGTAAATATAGACCGAACCGCTTTATTACACTTCTATAACATTTTTTACGAATTTTTTTAATACTTGAAGGACACTTTTTGTTCCGAAACACTTAAATTTATCTGTGGTAGTGTTTTATTTATAGAAGAGAGTTTAAATTTTTGGTATTGAAAATAGAAGAAAATTTTAATAAATTAAAATTTAAACATTTTTATAGAACTCTGTGTGTCTGGTGAAAATTAAAAAGGCACCAATACAACCTCAAAACTATGTACTAACACATTCTCACGACTTAGATTTTTGACAGACTTAGGTTTTTTCCCTCTCAGTAAAGCTTCTATGGATATATTATTCTATGGTACTAATGCTATAGTTAAAATCCGTAGTTAGCCGAAGAGAGCTGAAGAATTTATCTCTTAGGATTGTATCTATAAGCAGTATTTACGAATAATTAGTCGTTAGCCGACCGAGAGCCGAATCATTTATCTCGTCGGATTGTACTCATTAAGCTAGTCATAGCCAAAAAGTTGTAGTTAGCTGATGAGAGCTGAAAAACTTATCTCTTCGGATTGCATCCATTAGCTATTATTTACGAATAATTAGTCATAGCCGAAGCATTTATCTCGTCGAATCCACTATTAGAAGCTTCGTCCATTAACAAAGATATTCCAAAGATCCAAGACAGCTATGTGGTAAAGATTTCAAAGGATTCAAAGATTTCAAAGAAAGCAGACCTTTGAAGAACCTGGACAGACTAAGCATACCCCGCATGGAAACAAAAACTGCATCACATGTTCCAAAGTAAACCGTATCCCAGAGAGAGCGTTCTGCTTCGATCGAAACAAATGGTAAACAGAGAAAACAGATTCGTGATAACAACCGAATTTGTTGCCAATGGATTTATTCTACCTTAGTAATCAAATCTTACAGTTGTGGCTACAAATTTTAAGAAAAGGTAACAAAAATTTGGTTGCTTCAACCGAAATTCTTCTTTATCAACTGACATTCTGTTGATACAACTGAAAAATTCTATTTTTGCAACCGAATAATTGGATTGGCAACAAATTCGGTTACTACTACTTATCTGTTTTCTTGGATAGAGCAGCATCTGGACTATAAAGCAGGTGAGGCAAAACTTCCCAACCACTTCATTCTAAATAGTTTGTAACAAGTATTGCAAGCGAGTGTTCGAGTGTTGACATGATGGACTATTACGGTATCATGTCTGACCCCATATTCTGCTCGCTTCAAATGAATCAGTTCTACTTTGTGCAGGTTCAGTGTGATGGTCTGGTCAAATTCCAGCAGCCTATAATAGAGAGAAGCCTTTTGCTCAATCCAAATACCGAGAATTACCTTAGCATCATGGATATTTGGTCAATTCGGCTGGTTGCTGTCGATTCGGCTGATTGGTTGGGCTTCACGTATGATCTCTTATGCCTCGGGTTATCGTAACGAATCCATTTATCATCGCAAGTAATGATTCGGTGCAATGATTTTCTTTTATAGCGTTCAAGCATCATTTCAGCTATACAATATCGTCTTTCAAGGTCACTCAGCTTCAATTCTTATGGTACCCAATTTCCCTGCTTTTGGAAGAATCCTGTTGCTTGCAAACGTTTGGAAATTGCTGATTGAGTAGTTCCTCTTGTTGAGTTTGACAACAATCTTCATAGAGTAATGCCACCAATTCTTGGTATTCAAACTTTTTTTAGATGGCCTTGGCGATCTTCGTCTTCCATGTCAAGATCACCACTTCTGAACCGAAACTCATTCACCATAAGCTTTGGTAAGCAATTAGTTTGCTACAGTGGAACTTTTTTATACACTTCACCTTCATTGGAAGGGATATAAAAGTTTGTTATTCCGTTTATAATTTTCACAGTATAATTTTCCGACCCTATAAAGTTTATTTATTCTGAATCCTTATAGATAGCGGATTCAATTTAGACATGTCCGTCCGTCTGTCTGTCTGTTGAAATCAATTTTCTGAAGACCCCAGATATCTTCGGGATCCTAATCTTCAATAATGTTGTCAGACATGCTTTCTAGAAGTTTCCTATTTAAAATCAACAAAATCCGTCCATAAATAACGGAGATATGAGCAAAAATCCAAGACAACCTCTATTTTTGGCCTATTTTTGATCTATATGTCGATTACTAAGTCATAAATATAGACAATATGGATATCTAATGATAGATATTTCAAAGTCCATTGCAACGATGTATATAAGGCTATAATAAGTTGGACCTACAATGGGTCAAAATTGGGAAAAATATTTTTTAACCCGAGTTTTGTTTCATAAAAAACATTTTTTTGTCATAAATTTTTTTCACTAATAAATTAAAAAAAAAGAAAATTAAAATTAAAAAAAATTGAAAAAAACTTTTAAAAAATTAAAAAAAATTTGTTTAATTTAATTTTAAAGTATAATTTGGTGAAGGGTATATAAGATTCGGCACCGTCGAAAGAAGTAAAAACTCCACATTTTCGAAGCAAAAAACAAACTTTGTTGTTTACACTACTAATGTTCAATAACTAAGTGAGAATAAATGATAAATGATGATATGTACCCTTCAAAATGACATGTAAGTTATTAAAAACAAAAATTGCTTTCAAGAGATACGCCATCTATTGTTAGTCCTCAATAAAAACAGCAGTGTGTTTAATAAAAAGGCGAATGTCTTGAGTATAAAGTCAACAGTGTATCATAAAGAAAACAGTGTATTCAGTATAAAGAAAACAGTGATTTTTGTATAAAGACAACAGTACCTTTAGAATAAAGACAATAGTATCTTTACTATAAAGATAACAGTGCATTTAGTATAAAAAATACAGTATCTTCAGTATATAGACAACAGTATCTTTTGTATAAAGACAAGAGTGTCTTTAGTATAAAGGCAACAGCGTCTTTAGTATAATGGCAACAGTGCGTTTAGCACAAATACAATTCTTAGTATAAAGTGTCTTTAGTATAACGATAACAGTGATAACAAACACTGTTGTCATAAAGTTGTGTATGTTTAGTATACAATACAATAGTGGCCCCTCCTCAAACAGAATAAACTTTCATTTTAGAGTAAAAACGACACTTTATTTCTCCTTCATATAAAAGGCAGCACCCTAATATATATATTATTATACATATATGTATATGTAAATGTCAACATACAAATACTTATATCCATTTCTTCCAAATGATTTTTGTCTTATTTCAACACATTTTCTGTTTATTCATTTTTTGCTGCTGAGGCTTTTTTTTTTCTCAAATATACTCTAGAATGCAGACTTCATTGAATGTGATAAACATATTTTCCCTACGGAGTTGACACTTTGGAATCTTTTTCTTTTTTTTTTTTTTATTGTTGACTCGTATTAAATAAAAAGAAAATTATTATGTTTTTATATGCTGGAAGAAAAAAAAAAAAAACGAAGCAAAACTTTATCTTGATTTATTTTTATGGCAAATATTACACATCTTTTATTTTTATTCTGTATATCTAAGCGATTTTAATAAGATTAAAATTATATCAATTTTATTATCTGTGTATAGAATGAATTTGAATGTGATGAATATTTTTTTTTTTTTTAATACTTGGGGAGCAATATAAATTATATGAAGTAATTTGAGTGAAACATTTTGGTTTTATATAAAGCTAATAAAGATTTCAAAATGTACATATTCTTGGAAATGATTTCATGATAAAAGAATTGTTTTATATTATTTAATTCAATTATTTTCAATAAATGAGCGATATATTAAATTCGTTTATTCTAGAAAATAAAGAATGTTGTAACATTTTATGAATAAATCCAGGATTCATAGAAAACTATTAAAAACATTGTGTTTTTCTACATTTTGTGTATTTACCTAAAATGTATTCCTTGACTGCCTGCCAGTCTTTAGCTGCTGCATCTGACAGTCTGTCAGCCATTGACGAAAAATGATGTTTGTTGTTCACAAATCAACACCATTTTAAATGGGCATTTGTTTTTCTTTCGCACTCTACATTTCTGGCATTTTATTATTATTTTTTTTTTTTTTTTAGTTTCCAGCGACTTTTATAAGCGACGTTCATTATTTAGTATTTATACATTTCTAGTACATGTTCCCTTATTCAAACATTTAGTTCATTCATATTTCAACAAGACACACCCTTTTAAGTGAAACAAAAATCTTTAGAAAAAATAGGAAGATTTTTAATGATCAGTGGTGGTATGATGATGATGATGTTGGTCTGTGATGTTTTGATGGTGATTGTTTATATTCACCAGACACAACCTATTTTTGTGTGTCTTTTATTTTCGCGATTTTTCTTCGTTTTTCCTTTTAGTGCCAGACTATATCATTAAAAGTTTCAAAATCTATTTTGTTTTTGACAGGAAAGTTATTATAAACATTTTTGGAATGAGGTGGTTAAAGAACTGTTCTCTTAATGTCTGATTGTCATTTTATGAAATTTCAAATAATGTTAATAAACCTCTGTTCCTTAGTATTAAATTCTGTTTAACATTCAGCAATACTTTTATAATTCTGTTTCCGAAACTTTCCCCAACTCTTACCTCCTTCATACTTATATTCCCCAATTAATCAAATCATTATTATTATTATTTCTCTGTTGCAACTGTAAAAAGTTCATTAAAATAATTATGGAAAAATTTAACTGACGCCTCTGGCTACGACCATGACACAAACTTTTGCAATACGAATGAATTTAATGCTTATAACAGACGAAAAGGGAGCAAAAATACCCCATCGCAACTTATTTGCATTAAATGAATGCAAAACGTTGCAAAGAACGGAAATAAAACGGAACAAACTTTTTGTATTTATACAAATTTTTTCCTCTCATTTTTTTTTACTTTATTTTTTTTTTTTTTTTTTCATTTTAACAAAATAATAGTTTTTTCTACTTGAAATAATGTACCGAAGAGCAGAATACTATAATGCAACAAAAGCTAAAAACAAATGAAAAAATAGAGGAACGTAAGAAACAGGATGTTAATTTCTTGCTGCATTTTTTGATGAGAATTTAACTGCTCTGCAGCGTTTATGAGAAATTGCAGATATTTTTTTGTATTTGTTTTCAAAACTTAAATTAAGATTTAAATTGTAGTAATTTTTTTAATAGAAAATAAGTGTTTTTGTTGAAATTTAACCTTGGCTTAATAAAGTGTCAGAATACTAAAGGTATCATTATAAAAAAGACCCTGTTTTTATACTAAAAGACAACAGTTCCTTTAGTATAAAGATTCTAGTGTCTTTAATATAAAGACTTTAGTGTCTTTAGTATAAAGACTCTAGTGTCTTTAGTATAAAGACTCTAGAGTCTTTAGTATAGTGTCTTTAGTATAATGAATCTAGTGTCTTTAGTATAACGACTCTAATGTCTTTAGTATAAAGACTCTAGTATCTTTAGTATAAAGACTCTAGTGACTTTAGTATAAAGACTCTAGTGAATTTAGTATAAAGACTCTAGTATCTTTAGTATAAAGACTATAGTGTTTTTAGTATAAAGACTCTAGTGTCTTTAATATAAAGACCCTAGTGTCTTTAGTATAAAGACTCTAATGTCTTTAGTATAAAGACTCTAGTCTCTTTAGTATAGACTCTAGTGTCTTTAGCATAAAGACTCTAGTGTCTTTAGTATAAAGGCTCTAGTATCTTTAGTATAAAGACCCTAGTGTCTTTAGTATAAAGACTCTAGTGTCTTTAATATAAAGACCCTAGTGTCTTTAGTATAAAGACTCTAATGTCTTTAGTATAAAGACTCTAGTCTCTTTAGTATAGACTCTAGTGTCTTTAGCATAAAGACGCTAGTGTCTTTAGCATAAAGACGCTAGTGTCTTTAGCATAAAGACTCTAGTGTCTTTAGTATAAAGGCTCTAGTATCTTTAGTATAAAGACCCTAGTGTCTTTAGTATAAAGACTCTAGTGTCTTTAATATAAAGACCCTAGTGTCTTTAGTATAAAGACTCTAATGTCTTTAGTATAAAGACTCTAGTCTCTTTAGTATAGACTCTAGTGTCTTTAGCATAAAGACGCTAGTGTCTTTAGCATAAAGACTCTAGTGTCTTTAGTATAAAGGCTCTAGTATCTTTAGTATAAAGACCCTAGTGTCTTTAGTATAAAGACTCTAGTGTCTTTAATATAAAGACCCTAGTGTCTTTAGTATAAAGACTCTAGTGTCTTTAGTATAAAGACTCTAGTGTCTTTAGTATAAAGACTCTAGTGTCTTTAGTATAAAGACTCTAGTGTCTTTAGTATAAAGACTCTAGTGT
This sequence comes from Calliphora vomitoria, assembly GCA_942486065.2. Taxonomy (NCBI): domain Eukaryota; kingdom Metazoa; phylum Arthropoda; class Insecta; order Diptera; family Calliphoridae; genus Calliphora; species Calliphora vomitoria. Next base: position 26,240,588 of record OW818031.2, on the reverse strand, counting down.
CTTTAGTATAAAGACTCTAGTTTCATTAGTATAAAGACTCTAGTTTCATTAGTATAAAGACTCATGTGTCTTTAGTATAAAGACTCTAGTGTCTTTAAAATAAAAACTCTAGTGTCGTTAGTATAAAGACTCTAGTGTCGTTAGTATAAAGACTCTAGTGTCTTTAGTATAAAGACTCTAGCGTCTTTAGTATAATGACTCTAGTGTCTTTAGTATAAAGACTCTAGTGTCTTTAGTATAAAGACTATAATTTCTTTAGTATAAAGATTCTAGTATCTTTAGTATAAAGACTCTAGTGTATTTAGTATAAAGACTCTAGTGTCTTTAGTATAAAGACTCTAGTGTCTTTAGTATAAAGACTCTAGTGTCTTTAGTATAAAGACTCTAGTGTCTTTAGTATAAAGACTCTAGTGTCTTTAGTATAAAGACTCCAGTGTCTTCAGTATAAAGACTCCAGTGTCTTTAGTATAAAGACTCTACTGTCTTTAGTATAAAGACTCTACTGTCTTTAGTATAAAGACTCTACTGTCTTTAGTATAAAGACTCATGTGTCTTTATTATAAAGACTCATGTGTCTTTATTATAAAGACTCTAGTGTCTTTAAAATAAAAACTCTAGTGTCGTTAGTATAAAGACTCCAGTGTCTTCAGTATAAAGACTCCAGTGTCTTTAGTATAAAGACTCTAGTGTCTTTAGCATAAAGACTCTAGTGTCTTTAGTATAAAGACTCTAGTGTCTTTAGTATAAAGACTCTAGTGTCTTTAGTATAAAGACTCTAGTGTCTTTAGTATAAAGACTCTAGTGTCTTTAGTATAATTTAGATTTAGAATAAATATGTTAAATTAATAGCTGAATAATACTCTACGATCGAATATTCTGATTCATAATGAACGCAGGTGTAAAAGCTAGGAAGTTATAGTTACAATGTTCTTATTTAAAACAATGTTTAACTTTTTTATGTTTTGCTTTTTTATGTCCTTTAGCAATTTTTCTAAATTTTATGTTAACAATCTTAATTAATAAAAAAAATTTAATTAACAAATATTGTGAAGCTTTCCGACATTTTTATTTGTGTTAAAAATTTAATATCTAATTGCTACATTTCTAGCATTCCATTCCATTTTATTAATTTCAGCTTGTTAGCTAATGGTCAGGGTTACAATATTTTTGTTTTTTGTTCAGTTTTTAGTTTAAATATGAGTTTAGTGGTTTGTGGTTTTATTGCGTTTATATTTCAAGGAAAAATGTTTCCAAAAAAAAAAAAAAACTAAGGAATGTGCAAACATGCAGATTATACATCCAGCACCTTATTGTTCTAAAGACTTGTTTGTTTTCTAATATAAAACATATATATGTAGCAAGAATTTTAATTAAAAATTTGTCCGGTAAATTAAAAAAATAATATTAAAATCATATTAATATTTAATTAAAAACAAGTAAGAGTGTTATACTCGACTAAGCCGAATATTGTATACCTACCATCAATATTTTACTGGGTTATATGGGGGTAGGGTCAATTGTGGACTGATGCTCACAAAACATGGTGGAAAGATTAAGGTTCATATAAAACTTGTTTATGATCAATTTCATAACGATATTATTTATAATTATGAATGCTCAAGTCATTTTTTGAGGGGGAACTTGTATAGGGAATAGGGACAAATGTTGAACAATTTTCGACATACTTTACAGTATAATATCAAACTGCCTATAACTACTTTGTACAATATTGAAAATATTTATGAAAATATTTATGATTCAAACTGCATTCCGGTCGCAAATTAATTTCCCTTCAAAAGCACATTTTACTGTGACACAATTATTTGTATATTTTACAAATACAGGTTCTTTTTATAATCAACTAATAAATTATAATCCGTCAAAACTGTCTACAAGTTCTCACAAGTTATCGTGTGTTTAAAAAAAAAATTTGCGAAACTTTTCTATGTAGATTTTTTTTTACTTTCGACTTGGACTTTGGACATGTGGAGCGAACATAAAAGCATTTAGCATTTGTTCTATTTTTTCTATTTTAATTTAATTTGTAATTCATTTAAACATTTAGAAAAGTTTATAACAAAAAAAAGCCAAAGCTAAAAAAACCAATGAAATGAATGGACTTTGATTGATTGCGAAACAAGAGTAATGGAAAACAAAAGTTTTTCTAACCATTCATGTTTTTACGAATATACATTCGTAACCATGACTAATGTAGAGATTTCTATAATTTGCAGCAGTTTTTATTTTCAATTTATTGTGCAAAACAGAGAAAAAGATCAGAAGAATAAGTTGGTTTAAATAAAGTTTATGTTTTTTTTATATAGATTTTAAGTTTAAGTGTAATAAACCAGAAAAAATTATTGAACTATTAGCGTTAGAAGATTTTAATGACATTCTAGAGATGAAAAAGTGTAAAGTATACTAAAGACACTGGTGCCTTTATACTAAAGACACTGGTGTGATTATACTAAAGGCAGTGGTGCGATTATACTAAAGACACTTTTGCGATTCTACTAAAGACACTGCTGCCTTTATACTAAAGACACTGGTGCCTTTATACTAAAGACACTGGTGCCTTTATACTAAAGACACTGGTGCCTTTATACTAAAGACACTGGTGTCTTTATACTAAACACACTGGTGTCTTTATACTAAACACACTGGTGCCTTTATACTAAAGACACTGGTGACTTTATACTAAAGACACTGGTGCCTTTATACTAAAGACACTTATGTTTTTATTCTTATGATGCTGGTGATTTTATTTTAATGATGCTGGTGTTTTTGTACTTAAGTCGCTGGTCTGGTTTACAAGAAAAATTTTAAGTTTGACTATGATAATAATTTATATTAAATATTTGAATTCCTTTAATTTCTAAATTTTTGTCTCTTTTATCAAAGCCCCACCTCTGTTTAGTCAGCTTCATTAAAACGTAGCAGTTGTAGTACAAAATGCATTAAACAAGAACAACCATTTTATAAACTTTTTTCATTAAGGCTGCAATGAAATTAAACAAACCGCCTTTATGTTTGTATCTATTTTAGTTTTTTTTTTTTTGCTTTGGTCGTTTTTTGGTTTCTATACCAACTTGTTATTTTGCGGTTGGCGCTAAATAGAAAACGAAAAGAAGAACTGTTTTGTCAAGAATTTATAACAAGTAAATATAAAAAACTCATATACCCAGCATAATAGGGTGTTACTTAGGATGTTAAATAATAAAATTTTGAAATAAAAATTGTTTCAAGAATTTAATTACATAGTAAATTAATAATATTTTTCTAAGAATTTATTTCAACTAAAAATTTCCTTGAAATTTAACTTTTAGGAATAATAAAATGTGGTAGCACCCTTATCTTTAAGGAAATTTGGTTTGGCCTAAATTTGTGTCTGTGTATATTATAAAATAATATAAATGCATAAGGTGAAAACCTAAAACCACATTTATTATTAAAATACTTGTATTTCCTACAATGACAAAAGCACACAAATGCTGTCTGTCTGCAAAGACCGCCACACAAATGATACCAGAAGAAATTCAGCAGAAAAAATAATGATTTAATTTTAATTAATGCATGTTAAAAATGAATGTGTGTTTTAATTACAAATTTCTTTGCAGCTCACTTACTCATTGGCGTTACTGGTTTGGATCTACAAGGACCAGTGTTTCTTCACGAACCCGCACATCGTGTTGAATTCTCAAATAACTCTGGAGGACTTATTGAATGTTCGGGACACGGTAGTCCACCTCCGGAGGTGAGTTTTTAATAAACGTTACTAAGAATTTTTTTTAGGAAAAAAACAGTTTTCTATAAAAAATTGTCTAGAAAAGACAGTTTTCTATAGAAAATTGTCTAGAAAATACGGTTTTCTATAGAAAATTGTGTAGATAAGACAGTTTTCTATAGAAAATTGTGTTGAAAAGACAGTTTTCTATAGAAAATTGTGTTGAAAAGACAGTTTTCTATAGAAAATTGTCTAGAAAAGACAGTTTTCTATTGAAAATTGTGTTGAAAAGACAGTTTTCTATAGAAAATTGTGTTGAAAAGACAGTTTTCCATAGAAAATTATGTTGAAAAGACAGTTTTCTATAGAAAATTGTATTGAAAAGACAGTTTTCTATAGAAAATTATCTAGAAAATACAGTTTTCTACAGAAAACTGTATAGAAAAGACCTGTTTTCTATAGAAAATTGTGTAGAAAAGACAGTTTTCAATAGAAAATTGTGTTGAAAAGATAGTTTTCTATAGAAAATTGTGTTGAAAAGACAGTTTTCTATAGAAAATTGTGTTGAAAAGACAGTTTTCTATAGAAAATTGTGTTGAAAAGACAGTTTTACATAGAAAATTATGTTGAAAAGACAGTTTTCTATAGAAAATTGTATTGAAAAGACAGTTTTCTATAGAAAATTATCTAGAAAATACAGTTTTCTACAGAAAACTGTATAGAAAAGACCTGTTTTCTATAGAAAATTGTGTAGAAAAGACAGTTTTCAATAGAAAATTGTGTTGAAAAGATAGTTTTCTATAGAAAATTGTGTTGAAAAGACAGTTTTCTATAGAAAATTGTATAGAAAAGTTTATACAGAAAATAGTGTAGAAAAGACCTGTTTTCTATAGAAAATTGTGTAGAAAAGACAGTTTTCAATAGAAAATTGTGTTGAAAATATAGTTTTCTATAGAAAATTGTGTTTAAAAGACAGTTATCTATAGAGAATTATGTTGAAAAGACAGTTTTCTATAGAGAATTATGGTGAAAAGTCAGTTTTCTATAGAGAATTATCTAGAAAATACAGTTTTCTACAGAAAATTGTATAGAAAAGACCTGTTTTCTATAGAAAATTGTGTAGAAAAGACAGTTTCCAACAGAAAATTGTGTTGAAAATATAGTTTTCTATAGAAAATTGTGTAGAAAAGACCTGTTTTCTATAGAAAATTGTGTAGAAAAGACAGTTTTCAATAGAAAATTGTGTGGAAAAGGCAATTGTATAGAAAAGTTTATACAGAAAATTGTGTAGAAAAGACCTGTTTTCTATAGAAAATTGTGTAGAAAAGACAGTTTTCTTTAGAAAATTGTGTGGAAAAGACAGTTTTCTATAGAAAATTGTGTACAAAAGACAGTTTTCTATAGAGAATTATCTAGAAAATACAGTTTTCTACAGAAAATTGTATAGAAAAGATTATACAGAAAATTGTGTAGAAAATACCTGCTTTCTATAAAAAATTATCTAGGAAAAACAGAAATTTTCTACAGAAAATTGTCTTTTTTTTCACAATTTTCTATAGAAAACTGTCTTTTCAACACAATTTTCTATAGAAAACTGTTTTTCTAGAAAATTTCTGTTTTTTCTAGAAAATTTTCTAGAAATAGTAGAAATACTACTTTTTTTAAAAATAGTAGTTGAAATACTACTTTTTTTAAATAGTAGTAGAAATAATACTTTTTTCAAAATAGTAGCAGAAATACTACTTTTTTTGAAAATAGTAGTAGAAATACTACTTTTTTTGAAAATAGTAGTAGAAATACTACTTTTTTAAAAAATAGTTGTAGAAAAACTACTTTTTTTAAAAATAGTAGTAGAAATAATATTTTTTAAAAAAATAGAAGTAGAAATACTACTTTTTTTAAAAATAGTAGTAGAAATACTACTTTTTTTAAAAATAGTAGTAGAAATACTACTTTTTTAAAATAGTAGTGGAAGTACTACTTTTTAAAAAATAGTAGTAGAAATACTACTTTTTTAAAATACATAGTAGTAAAAATACAACCTTTTTTAAAAATAGTAGTGGAAATACTAATTTTTTTAAAAATAGTAGTAGAAATTCTACTTTTTTTGAAAATTGTAGTAGAAATACTACTTTTTTAAAAAATAGTTGTAGAAAAACTACTTTTCTTAAAAATAGTAGTAGAAATACTACTTTTTTAAAAAATAGTAGTAGAAATAATACTTTTTTAAAATACATAGTAGTAAAAATACTAGTTTTTTTAAAAATAGTATTAGAAATACTACTTTTTTAAAAATAGTAGTAGAAATACTACTTTTTTTAAAAATAGAAAATTTTGTAAAAAAATACAATTTTCTATAGAAAAAAAGACAATTTTCTATAGGAAATTATGTAGAAAAGACAGTTTTCTATAGAAAATTGTCTATATAAGGGACAGTTTTCTAGAGAAAAGTATCCATCCATTTTGTTTCCACTATTATTTCGGGTAAATACTTTATTAGGGATTTTTCAAAATATGTCCTTAAAATTAATTTCAAATGATAAATGAGTATGTTCTTTCATTAAGACAAACCAACAAAGACTAAAATCCCTATTGCGGCAAAGTAAAAGAAAGACATATTAGTTTTAATTATATAAAGAAAATTAATGAGCTATTTTAAATTTAAAACATAAACCTAATAAGACATTTTTTTTTTTTGTTATAATATTTCAAAAATCATTTATTTATCATAAAAATTTACATAATGTCCAAAAGGACATTTTAATAAAGGTTTTCTTAGACATTTTAAAAGAAATTTTCAAACACGTTTAATTAAATAAAATTAATGAGTTTTTTTCCCGAATCTTTTTTCTTCTTACTATTTTCTAAAGCCTTGTATAGTGTTTTGGTCTTATTTAAGTCACTCGATTACATTTAAAAAGCATTTTTCAAATCATATTTTGTTATTTCTCTTTGCTTCCTTAAGGTCGAATGGACACCCATACCACCACAACAGGACATGGTGCTACAAACATCCAATGGCAGCTTAATGTTTTATCCGTTTACAGCTGAAAAATTTCGCCATGAAGTACATTCTAGTGTTTACAGGTAAGAAGAGTTTTCTTTTATTTTACTTTTCTAGTTCTTTATTATTTGATTTTCTTAAACCATAAAACTTTAATTTAAAATATTTATCGTTATTTTGCTTATTTTCTTAATATTTCAGATGTAAATTGAGAAATTTAGTGGGCACGGTGTTAAGTCGAGAGGTGCATGTTAAAGGCGGTAAGTGAGAAACATTAGTTTTTAATTTTTCTTTAAACTTTTTAAATATTGTATTTGATATTTTCTTAGCCAATCTCTGTTTAACACAACTAATTCCCTTAATAACAAACAATTTATGTTTTATTTGTGAGTAACACTTCTCATAAATTTTGTTTTTTTTTTTACACAAATCGTCTGTTATTAATCAATTTGCCTTAAAATGTGTGTTGATTGATCATTTTTCTAACTGGCAAAACAAATTGTGAGTGATAAAAAGCACAAAACACAAAAAAATCTACAAAAAAATAATAAACTTAAGAAATCTCAACCACAAAATCTTAAAAACACAAAAAGTCACTGAGACGTTAAATCATGTTGGTCATGTTTTTTTTTTTTTTTTTTTTTTTGGTTTTTTGTTTGTTAATGTTGAAAGCAAAAATAAACACTCACACAGATACTTACGCACACACTCTCACATAAAATAAATTATCAGAAGTAGAAGATGACAAGACAACAACACAACAATTCAGGACACATTAAAGCCTTAAAAATACTTACATACATCCACATAAATATAAATATGTATGTATGATGTGTATTAAGGTGGCCTTTATTTAGCACATTTTCTAAAAGTCTAAAATGTTTTCCGACATCTAAAATTCAAATGTTGATAATTTGAGAAAAATATAACATTTCCATAAAAGGACCTTGGGAGAACTAAAAATCGGAAAATAAGGGCCACCTTAATGGGTATGTATGTTAGTTGAAGAAAAACAAGGCAATAATGATGGTTATCAAGGAGAGAAAAACAACAAATAACAACGCATCAACACATAAACTTTTTGTTAACAAGTTATATCTCTATATTCGACAATTCCGAATATTTTGTACCCTACACTATGATGTAAAAATGTTTTACGTTTGACTATTCTATACTTGAACAATTTTTTAATCATCTTATTGTGTGTCAACTTTCACGTTTCTACGTTCATTTATATAGAAAATACTCTAAGGAGAAATAACAAGTAAGAGTAATATATCCGGCTCTGCCGAATCTTGTATACTCACCATCAACATATAGGTATACATACATACACAGAGAAAACAGATTCGTTAAAGCAACCGAATTTGTTGCCAATCGAATTATTTTAAAAGCGATAACAGAGTTTGGTTGCTTTAACCAAAATTCTTCTTTGTCAACTGACTTTCTGTTGATAAAACCGAAAAATTCTAAGTGTGCAACTGAATCATTCGATTGACAACAAATTCGGTTGCTTTCACGAAGATGTTTTCTCTGTGTATTTATCTCATAAAGGAGTTATATGAGAATTATAATCAATTATGGGCTGATCCTCACAAAATTTCGTAGAAAGATTTAGGTTCATATAAAACATGTTTGTAGCCAATTTCATTACGAATTTAATTATTATAAAACAATTATGAATGTTCAAGTCATTTTGCGAGGGGTCCTTGTATGGGGACTAGAAACAAGTGTAGCCCGATTTTCGCCATACTTTACAGTATAATTTCAGAGTATTTAGAACTAATTTGAGCAACATTTCATCAGGATTTCCGCATAATAAACATATTTATGACTGCTCAAACAGTATTCTGGGGGTAGTAAACAAACCTTATCAACACAGAGTATTTGTGGAAAATTTAAACCAGCTAGACATACAGAAAGACGGACATACCTATATCGTCTTAGAATCTTATAAGGACCCTGAAAATATTGGTTGTGTAACTTAAAAATACGGGATTTGATCAAGTTTTTATAATTTATTTTGAAACATTTGTACAATATAAATTTATTCAAAGTATTGTCCATTGTTAGCTATGACCTTTTCCCATCTTTCTGGCAACATATGGATTTTGAACCAAAAGAACTGCTCATCTTTTGAGACCAAGAACGAATCAAGCCAATTCCAGATACTCTATTTTAAAGTGAAGGGTTTTCTACAGAGAGCATTCTGCATCGATCAAAACAAATAGTAGTCGAACCGAGCACGGCCTGGACTATAATGGTTCAACTAGTCGTGCCTTACCATATCGCCATAGCCGTAACCATAGCAATATTATAAGCATTTTACTGTTATGGCATGTCACCAATAAACAAATACATTGTTGCCCATAAGCTTGGATCGAACAGCTGTTTTATATGGTTACGGTTATGGGACATGTAACTAAACCTTAAAGCGGGTAAGGCAAAACTTCCCATGCGCTTCATTCTAAATATTTTCATGACGGAATATTACGGTTTTATGTATGCGGTCAGACATAAAACCTGGTTGTTTTTCGTCCAATCCTTGTTTCAAACGAATCAGTTGCGCACGGTACAGGTTCCCTGTGATGGTCTGATCAGATTTCAGCATCTATTAACTGATAGGACCTTTTTGCTCCCACTAATTACAGATAATTACCTTAGCGCAGGCGCGGATCCAGAGGGGGAAATACGAATTTTGCCCAAACCCCTCCAAAACCGAAACATTTTCATATATAAAAAAGAAAAATGTAGAACAAATGTTAATTCCCCCTCCCCCAAATGGATAACCTGGATCCGCGCCTGCCTTACCCTAGGTTACCACGTAGCAATTTTTATTGCTAAGAATAAGCAAAAACGTCGGCAGAACAACAGCAGAACGATTGCTGATTGCTTTAGTTGGAGAAAACGTTCGTCACAAATACCAAATTTTCAATGCGAGAAGTTGTATGAAAAACTGATGGGTATTTTGCTTAAATTTAGTGTTGAAGGATTTTTTCCATTAATTTCTTTGTTTTTTTACTTTTGGTACTTAAATAAATTAAATGTGTATGCATTAATCACAATGAATCATAGAAAGAAGAAATTTTACATTAATGACAACTGAACTGACAGCTTATTGCTTAGCAATAATTGCTCAAGCAATCTGTATAGCAATCATTGCGCAATGGATTGCTCTGCCGTCTACACTCGCAAATTTTATTGACGCAATCAAATTTGACAATTGCAGCAATAAATATTGCTACGTGGAGACCTAGGGTTAGCGCCATGGATATAGTCTTGATTCGGATGGCTGTTCTGGGTTCACATACTACCGCTTACGCTTCGGGTTATCGTAATGGATCCATTTTCCATCGCATAGAATGATTCGGTGCAAAAATGATTTTCTTTCATAGCGTTCATTTCGGACATATAAAATTGTATCAAGCTCTCTCGGCTTCAATTCGTATGCTATCCAATTTCCCTGCTTTTGGATGAATTCTGCTCGCAAACGTTTTGAAGACCAATTCTAGGTCTTCAAACTTTTTTTTGGCTGACCTGGGCAGTCTTTGTCTTCCGTGTCAAAATCGCTTCTTCTGAACCGCATCTCTCAAACGTTGAAACCAATGGGACACATTCACCATAAGCTTTGGTTAGCATCGGTGTGCTTTAGCAACGTTTCCGCATATAACAAAACTTCCCACATAAAAAAAAAACTTGTTGTTTACACTATAATGTTCAATAACTAAGCGAGAATTAATGACAGATATGTAGCCTTCATAATGACATATAAGTTATTAAAAACAAAAATCGCGTTCAAAAGATACGCCGTCTATTGTAAATCCCTCATTTTTGAGTCAGACATCGAATATGAGGAGCCACAGAACAAAAGGTACTTTTTCGCATTTTTTTACAAATTGGTTTTCTGGTATTTTTAGAATATTTGAGTTGAAATCTTATAGAAATAATCTAGTTAGCTAAATTTTTTAACTAAATAAATGGACTCTAAAAAAATTGGTGCTTAACAAAACGTACAACAGTAGTATAAAACGATAAAAATAATAAGGATACTCATTTAAACGCTTAAGTTTCCCATTTGTGCAAGTGTGCAAATTTGCGCGACGTGTTTCATGAACCCACTTTTAAATTTTGTGCAATTTTACACAGAAAATGTCTATATGATAAAAATGTTAAACAAAAATAAATTCTACAAATGCTTAAAAAAAAATTTTATAAATTGAATAAATTTTAATTCTAAAAATGTCTAATGAAAGTGAAAACTTTAGAACAAACAATGGTGCACATAGTTTGGAAGATTCTGCTAATCTTCTAACTATTGGTTACTATTTCCATACAAAATGCCATTCAATTCAATCATTCTGTTCCAAAGTCACACATGTACAAAATATTTGTATTTTATTTGATTTTTATTTCTTATAAATAAAAGTAAACAAAAGCAGCTGGTTCATCAAATGCACAATAAATTCAAGTTTGCGAGTCTAAATTGCCGCGCAAACTTATCGGAGTTGTGCAAACTAATTTCCATACAATTTTTGACATTTCATTTGCGAGAGTGTAAAAATGCACAGATTGCACAGTTTGCGAGGCATTTAAGCGTTTACATGAGGACCCTTAATATATTTAATTTGAATGTGTAATTTGTTTATATATTAGATCACGAATAAAAACATTCATTCAAAATATTATCGTTAAAAAAAACGTACTTTTTAATTTTGTTTTTAACAAAGCGTACTGCTTTAACACTATTTTTTAACAAAAGGTTATTTTTCCGATATAAAAATGGTTTTATATCAAACATTTAATGTGGTGTTTTACGGCAGTAATACAGTGTTGGAAAAAATAATAGAAACGATAGCATTTTTTTCCAATTTTGTAAGTATATTAGTCAAGTTTAGTTTTGTTAAAAAACATTTATATGCAGTTTTGTTTATCAGACATACAGCATAAGAAAAAACATAATCAATCCTGTTTTCATTCATATTTTAATACACTATATGACTAACAATGTAAAGAGTCAATATTTTTGCTGGAAAAAATAATAGAAACGCGTAAAAGGATTCAATTTTTAGAGGCATATCTTTTAATTTTTTGTTAAAAAATTGTTTTATTTTAATATTTAGAGGCTCTACCTTTGTTTTTCATAACTTCATTGCATCTGCGACACATGGAATCAACCAATTTTTTTGAAAAATTCCTTGTCAATGAATAACCACTCTTCCTGGTTTTTTCCCCACAATTGGTCCCTATTTTCCGACTGATGCCCTCCAGCTTCCTCTGGACCACTCCCCAAAGGTGTTCTATTGGTTTAAGGTCCGGTAACTGTGAAGGCCATTCCATAACAGGTACTTTGTTGACAGCAAAACAATCCTTTGCCAATTTTGAAGAGTGGTTTGGATCACTGTCCTGCTGAAACTCCCATCTCAAGGACATTTCTTCCTCAGCAAATGGAAGGATTATGCTTTGCAATATATTTACGTAGTCCGGGGCGCATATTTTGTTCTATATCAAAAATATTGAGCAGACACCAGAAGAAGAGAAACACGCCTATATCATGATGGATCCAGCGTCATCGTTTACGGTCTTCTTGGTGTATTTTGGATCATATGCCTTAATGTGTGGGTGCCTAACATAATGTTACCCATGGGATCCAAACAAATTTATCTATGTTTCGTCTGACCACAGCCCAAGAAGACCGTCAAACACAGCGGTGGATCCATCATGATATGGAGGTGTTTCTCTTCTTCTGGTGTCTGTTCAATATTTTTTATAAAGAACAAAATATGCGCCCCGGACTACGTAAATATATTGCAAAGCATAATCCTTCCATTTGCTGAGGAAGAAATGTCCATGAGATGGGAGTTTCAGCTGGACAGTGATCAGAACCACTCTTCAAAATAGGCAAAGGATTGGTTTGCTGTCAACAAAGTACCTCTTATGGAATGGCCTTCACAGTCACCGGACCTTAAACCAATAGAACACCTTTGGGGAGTGCTCCAGATGAAGCTGGAGGGCATCAGTCGGAAAAATAAAGACGATTTGTGGGAAAAAAACCAGGAAGAGTGGTTTTCCATTGACAAGGAAGTTTTCAAAAAAATTGGTTGATTCCATGAGTCGCATATGCAATGAAGTTGTGAAAAACAAAGGTAGAGCCTCTAAATATTAAAATAAAACAATTTTTTAACAAGAAATAAAAAGATGTGCCTCTAAAAATTGAATTCTTTTACGCGTTTCTATTATTTTTTCCAGCAAAAATATTGACTCTTTACATTGTTAGTCATATAGTGTATTAAAATATGAATGAAAACAGGATTGATTATGTTTTTTCTTATGCTGTATGTCTGTTAAACAAAACTGCATATAAATGTTTTTTAACAAAACTAAACTTGACTAATATACTTACAAAATTGGAAAAAAATGCTATCGTTTCTATTATTTTTTCCAACACTGTATGTATCTATTGATAAGTAAGAAACTTGTTACCATTTTCAGGTTCATGCAGTTTTATAAGGGGGCGAAATAAATAAAATACAATTTTCCAAACATTTTAAATGACCAGAAAAGTACATTTTGTTCTGTGGCTCCCCCCTATATATACTTACTAGCTAAAACCCGATGTGCTTTCGCTACCCATACCGTAATGATTTACAATATATTTAGTCTACCTAAAGTCAGTTTCTAGTGTAATAAAGATTACTTTAATTATTTCATATTTAATGTTTAGTATACAAAATTTTGTAATAATTATTTATTTTTCTAATGCCGTAGGATATAGAATATTTTTATTTTTTCCATCTGGTTCATAGACCTATAAGTCTGTTGGTTTTCCCATTCGCGAACATGCAACCTAAAGCTGTTCATTGATTTTCTTGAAGATTGAAAATAGGAAACTTCAATCGATTAAAATGAAATGGGAATACGTGCAGCAAGACATATACCCTTTATAATACCCAGTTATAAAGGTCGCCCCGATTATATTGTTCAAGGAATGGACCTAAGCTTCCTTATAAGCAAAAAATTAAAATAAGGGGCCATTTTGAAAAAAAAGTCAACAAACTTTCTATTTAAAAAAAAGTCAAAAAGTTTATGTTTTCAGTTACAAAACATTTATTTTGATAGTTATCGAACTCGCATCCCACTAAGCGATTAAATAGGTCTTCAAGGAAAATTCCTAAGCTATATTTTGAAAAAAAAGTCCAAAAAGTTTTTGATTTCGGAAAAAATACATTTTTTTATTTTTTTTTTTTTTTAATTTTTTTCCCCGAAAGATTGTCTTCAATAGCTATTTAAACTATTTGGGACACATTTTGCTAAGAACAATAGGTAATAAGTTACATGGATGAGAATAAACACCTACTTGGCTCCTCTAACTCAGAAAGTTCTCGACCGGTCTTGTTGAAAAATTGTGTCTGAATTACTATCCAATAGAACTAACCACGTCATCTCAATCGAAAGACATCGATTTAAAAAGTTGGTTTACTTGACATATTCATTTATTGTTAAACATTGTTAAATTTTTTTTATAAAATAAATGTTCTAATTCCCTGAAAAGTAATGTCATTACTAAATTTAAAATTATTCTATTTAAATTTAAAGATTTTTTTATCATTGATTTTAGTCTCTTACGTTTCTTGCATTAGTTTTGTATTTTAAAGCAAAATCTACTCACATTAACACAAAAATATTAATTCATTTTCAACAACTTAAAATCTTTTAACACATCGCTTAGCACTTTTAGGGTTGAACGGACAAACAAACAAAGATAACTTTCATACTCACATAACTAGGACTCAAACATTACTTGAAAGTCAGAAATAAATGACAACAGTTGCGTGTCTAGAAACAGCAATGAAAATAAGAATTAAATTTCTGCTTAAAAGACATGACAGTTTTTTAAAAAATTTAATTTTTATGTAGTTTTGTAAAACAAGAATTTCAGTCCCACATTATTACCAATAATGAGCTTATTAAACAATGGCATAGAAAAATCAAAATTCTTTCATGCCACACTGATGCACGTGCTCTTCAGTGTTTTCTTTCTTGAGGGATCACATCATCTCACTATGGAATTGATGTGATCTGCAAAGTAATAAAGTTTTATTTCTCCTGAACAAATGTGTATGTGGGAGTTTTATTTTGGAGTGCCGCCAAAGAGCGATTCCGTAATTTTTTTTTTTTGTTAAAATTACGAAATTGTTTTGAAAATTGACGAATATTTGACATTCTCATAATAAGAACTGAGATCGAAAAATTCTTAACATACATATATGTTAATAAAAATGAAACCACTAAACTTACACTTTTGATTTTATTTGTTTAAAATTATTATAACAATTTACAAAAAAAAAATATTTTTATAGTTCTATTCACTAGAGATGAAATTTTGAACCTTTTTCGGAAACCCTTTCATTATGGTTTTTATAGTGAATTCTGTCACTTTGTTCAAATAGCTTGTCCATCTCCGTTTAAAATCTACCACACTTTTGGACACCTTTTTTGTGCTCTTCAATTCTCTTTTAATAAGAGCCCAATATCTCTTCAATGGCCTTAGCTCAGGTAGTTTGGATAATTTGCCTCTCTTGGTACAAATACCACATTATTGGTCTTTTACCACACGAGACCTTTCTTACCATAATGACAGGAAGTCTTATGAATGGAAGCATCCTTTTTTGTAAACATTCCTTGGTGTACATTTCGGTATTTATAGAGCCCTTTGTAACAAATGTTTGGCTTTTTTGCCGCAACTGCATATTGCTTGCCATACCAAGAACTTTTTGGAAAATTTTGTCTGCTTTTGGGTCCTAAACTTACCTTTAACAATCCCTCGAGCATCAGCAACATAAAAAAAAAATCTGCCAGAACATAGTTTTGTCATCCATTATGCAGCAGGAATATTTTTTGTATAAAATATGACTTCAATTTCCGTGCTCCGTTTTTGGACTCTAAATTTTTAGCAGCGTTCCTGTCAGGAACTTTTTGAGCCTTGTATGTTTTTGAACCTGGACTGGCTTTATCTTTTCGTACCAAATAGTCCGAGCACTGAGCTAACCGGGCTGCTTTCCTACCTGATGTGTTGGCAGCTCTTTTGAAAATGCTTTCTATTTGTTTGGCTTAACAAACATCATGTGAACTATTCCTTCTACCTGAATTACAATTTCTATCAACAGACAAGTTCTGCCGGTACTGTTTAATAACATTGGAAATAGTTTGACGGCAGACCTTTGATTGTTTGGCCAACTTTTTGTTGGACTAAGTTGGGTTTTGTTGAAAATATTTAATAATTTTAGTACGCACTTTTTTCTGATCACTCATTTTTATCAGATTAACAACAAATGAACATAATTGACATTAAACATAACAACTGACATGCTTTACAAAGGTAACTGCATCAAAAAATAAAAATCAAATAATACTTGGGTTAAAAGTTTTAATAAAAAACTTGTGTTAAGAATTTTTCGATCTCAGTCCTTAAAATCCGGGGGATCGAAATTAATTTTTGAGCTATGGTTTCTTCTGCAAAGTACATTTTTTCTTTGTACATTTTTTCGGCCCCCTACAATTTGACCCAACCTAATATACATGTTAATGAATAGGACCTTGAAATACAGAGTGAGGTAATGTCTATCAAATATAACTACCTTGAATATGATAATCTTAACTTTTACAATTATAGAACATTACCAAAAGTAAAGTTGTTAACTTTGCCAGTATTTAAGCTTTCAATAGCCCGAAAGATTAACTACTTCTCCAAGGATTTTCGAGCTTTTTCACTTTACTTTTTTTCCATTATTTTTCAATTCGATGTCTTAGCGAATTCCCAGTAAATAGTAGCTTTATGATTAAAATGATAGCTTATGGTCGTAATATAAATTTTTATGATCTCTAAATCCTTGACTACAAAAAGTCCCTTAACAAATGAAGCTGAATAGAGTATTGTGTCAATGGTGGTAATACATTCTACCCTTTAGTATCTGTAACTGCTATTTTGTTACACCCAAATGTGGGCTATAAAAAGTTTATGTGTGTAAACTTTTTTTCTCTTCACTTCCTTTTTTCTTGTTTTTTTGGTTACTTATACATATGTTCCTGTTAAAGCAAGTGTATTTGTATGATTATGTATGTGTATGTATAAATGAATAAAGTTCATATAAGATGTGCAAAATAAAAAAATAGAGAAACGAATAATCCTCTTTTTCTATATTTCATATAAAGTCCAGCTAATTTTTGGCAATCAACAAAGTTGTGGTCTTGGTATTAGATTTAACTTACAGATAACAATTTATTTTATTCCAGAGAATGTCAGGAAAAGGATGTGTAAATACACATACACGTACACACACACACACATAATACTCTTTTATGGGTGTGTAATGATGTATGTAGTTGTATTACTTATCATGTAGTAGTAGCAGTATTAGTAAAAGTAGCAAGTGGTAGTATTAGTTAGTAGTTGTAGTACTTTGAGCAATAAAATATTTAATCTACCATCATTTGTGGTCATTTAAGATGTTTTAACGTTGATATTAAATCCACTGTCCATATAATAAATTACTAAGTACAACTACTAAGATCTTAGATGTATTTTATTATTTTTTCTTGTTCTTGTCTAAATCTTTGCTCATAAAGAAGTTAATTATTTGTGGAAATTTTTAAGCATACTTCCAAAAAAAGAAAAACTAGCAGCAATTAAGAATTTTATTGTCACTGAAATAATGCATGACTAGAGTTTTTCTCTTATTATTTTGGCTATTTTGTCAAGAGATGTCATCAGCTTGAGAAATAAATTTGAAACTGTTTGTTGATGGTTGTCATTTTTTTAGATTTTTACACTTAATAAAATTGTAGGGGTGGTGCTGGCAAATGATAAGATAAATAATCGGTGCAATTAATCTAAGTGTGTAAAAACCACAAGCTAAATTATGGTTTATTAAGATAAATCTAAGGATAGAAACATTTAATGAAACAATAAAATGAAAGTAAAATATGGTTGCAGGTGATTCACATTTTCATTATTTCAACAGTAGATAGAAAAATAACAATTTTCTTACAAAAAGTCTACACAGTGACTCGAAATAAAAAATTCAAAGTTATTCTTGATTAAATATCTAGATGCTACTTTAAATGTAACAACTAGATTTCTTTATAAAATATTTAAAAAGGATTACATTGTTTTTGTGTCATAAATATTTCTTTACTTTACCTCAAAAATCATTATTAAAAATTCATTACTTCAGAAAAATGTCTTTGTATTAAATAAATCTTGTGGCAAAATTTATATTTTACTGAAATTTTAGGTCCTTTTGTTTGTCAATATTTTTGAAAGTACTCACACAAACATTCCAAGATCGTAAAATTCTTAACACACGTTTTTCGTTAAAACTTTTAACCCAAGTATTATTTGATTTTTTTGTAAAACATGTCAGTTATTATGTTCAATGTCAATTATGTTCATTTGTTGTTAATCTGATTAAAATGAGTGACCACGAAAAAGTGCGTGCTAAAAGTATTAAATATTTTCAACAAAACCCAACTTGATCCTACAAAAAGTTGGCCAAGCATTCAAAGGTCTGCCGTCAAACTGTTTCCAATATTATTCAACAGCATCGGGAGAACTTTTCCATTGATAGAAAACTTGGTTCAAGTAGAAGGAATGGTCCACATGATGTTTCTAAAGCCAAAAAAATAGAAAGCATTTTCAAAAGAGCTCCCAACACATTCGCTAGGAAAGCAGCCCGGTTAGCTCAGTGCTCGGACTATTTGGTACGAAAAGTTAAAGCTAATGCAGGTTTAAAAACATACAAGGCTCAAAAAGTTCCTGACAAGAACGCTGCTAAAAATTTAGAGGCCTAAAACCGAGCAATGGAAATTGAAGTTAAGAATTTTTCGATCTCACTCCTTAGATGGCGTATCTTTTGATCGCGGTTTTTGTTTTTAATAACTTATATGTCATTTTGAATGGTACATATCTGTCATTTATTCTCAATTAGTTATTGAACATGTCGAGCTATATGCCAATAAAGTGTCATATGAGGGAAGTTTTGCTTTACTACTTTAATTTGAAAAAAATTGCGGCTGAAACATCACTTACCTGGAATTGCAGGCATTACTACATGAAGATTTTAGTCAAACTCAGTAAGAGTTTGCAAAGTCATTGAAAGCTACTCAAGCAGCAATTTCAAAACGTTTGCGAACAACGGGATTTGACACCAAAACCAAATATCAATGGCGCTAAGGTTATTATATGTATTTGCTGAGACCAAAAAGGTCCTATCTATTATGAGCTGCTGAAATCTGACCAAACCATGACAGGGAAACTGTAGCGAATGCAACTGATTCGTTTGAAGTGAGCATTGGCCGAAAAATGCCCAGAATATAAGGCCAAGCATGAAACTGTAATATTCTATCATGACAACGCTTGGGCACATGTTGCAATATCTGTTAAAAAGTATTAAGAAAGAAGTGTTTGGGAAGTTTTGCTTCACCCATAGTCCTGACCTTGCCCCGTCCGACTACTATATGTTTCGATGGATGCAGAATGCTCTCTCTAGGATACGCTTCACTTTAGAACAGAGTATACGAAATTGGCTTGATTCGTTCTTGTCCTTAAAAGATGATATGTTGGCAGAAAGATGGGAAAAGGTCATATCTAACAATGGGCTATGCTTTATGTAACTTTATATTGTACAAATGTTTCAAAATAAAAGTTAAAATATGAAAAAATTCCACATTTTAAAGTGAAATACCCAATAAAATTAGTTCACCTAAGAGAACCATATCAATTACAGCAACCAATAAAAACAACCAAAGATTGATGTAGTGGTGTAGTCGTGAAACCAATTTTTTTATAAAATTTAAATTAAAACGTATAAAAGGTGTTTGGGACGGAGAACTTTAAATTTAAATAAAACAAAAACAATGTTTTTTATATCCATCCAATTGGCTTTATTAATTAGATAAATTTATGGCACTAATGTCTACATATGATTTCGGGCATGTGGCCGCTGCGGATAGCGCGTACCTGGCGTAACCTGCAGGTCAAATTTTCACACACCCTTTGCAGTAAATCAGGAAGTATATCGGTAATAACACGTAGAATATATGCATCCAAGTGCTCGATCGTTTCTGGTTTATCTGCATAGACCTGGGTCTTTACATATCCCCAAAGAAAATAATCTCATGGCGTCAGATCACATAAACGAGATGGCCAGTTAACAGGTCCATTTCATGAGAGTCTTTGTTCGCTAAATGTTTATCTTAGTAAATTGATTGTATCGTGAGCTGTGTGACATGTGGCACCATTCTGCTGAAACCACATGTCTGCAATACTAATGTCATCCAATTGAGGTTCGAACAAGTTAGTAAGCATGCCTCTATACAGCTCACTGTGGACTGTGACGTTCTGACCATCGTTATTTGTGGAGACATATAAACCAATAATTTCACCGGTCCATGAAGCGCACCAAACATAATAATAATAATGTTTTGAAAATGGCTTCAGGATTATCATCGCTCCAAATGCGGCAATTCTGTTTATTGAAACAGCTTCGTCACTGAACAAAATTTTCGAACGATATTGTGGGTCAATAGCGATGTTTCCTTACCCCTATTCATCAAATGTAGGGAGCGAACGATGATCGTAAGGCAATCCTTATACAAAATTTCCATAAAGTGGATGGAAACAAGTTTAATTGATGGGCACGAGACACCATCATTCGCTTATTCTGTGTGCACTGTACGGCGTTTTTAGTGATGCGTATTATCGATAAGATTGCAAAAACGATCCACCAACAATATGTGACAATAAAATACTTTTCTGATGTAGTGGTTATATGGAGGGTAAGGTAAATTATGGACCGATCAACACAAAAGTTGGCAGAAAGATTTAGGGCCTTATAAAAATTAGTTTATTTCCAATATTATCAATAATTATTATAAGTCAATTTTAAATGTTGAAGTCATTTTCTTAGAGGGACTTTTTATGGGGACTAGGGACAAATTTTGTTGATTTTCGCCATACTTTACAGTATCTAGAGTACTTAAAAATAATTTTTCCTAAATTGCAACAAAACAGTATTCCGGGGGGATATTTGTATGGCGACTTAAAAAAAATTCATAGGCGTATACTTAATATTTTCTGAGAAAAAAAGTATAATATCTATCATACGTAACGTAGTACAATTTATATTAAAATAAGAGTAATATGAAGTAATAAAATGTGGGATTTCAGTAGTAAATAACGTATGCGGAATGAAATTGCAACAAAACTGAAAATGCTATATTTGTTTGCAACGTTAAACCAAATAATAAATAAAACCTTTATATGTATTTTTGTGACAGTTATGAATAAATTTATATACAGGTGTTGAAAATACCGATGTTTGCACTTTTCTGAGCTCCTATTTAAGTTTCATAGTCTTATTTTTCTCGATTTCTATTTTAAATAATCTACAAAAACTCTTCTATTTAAAAAGGTCCAAAAACTCTCAAATTTGTTTTAATTTAAAAAGATTGGGACATTTTATCACTTTAGAAAGTCTGGAATTTGAAGGGTATTGGAAAACACCATAATCATCTGGGCGAGACAGTTGGATGATGGAACAGTTAAGAACAACTTTCTTGTTAAACAAATAATCTCCGATGTTTCTTCTTATGAAATGATTCATTTTTTGTACACATTTTATAATATATAAATTAGAAATTCCAAAAAAGTCAAAATTTTCAATTTACATCTGATTGATTAAGATCCAGATAGAAAAAAGATTATGTTCTATTTTGCACATCTTATCAATAATAGGTTTATTAACTTCCAAAAAGTCCTTTTCTTTGCCACTTTATGTAAAATATAACAAATTGTTTCCGATGAAAATATATAAAATATGGACAAAATTACAAATATTTTTTCAAGGTAGTTCTTTTTTTGATAACATTTTGAAATAACTAAAAGCCAGATTTTCAAATGAGGTTTAAAAGTATTAAGGCAAAACATAATGTAATTAAAAATAAGTCCTAAAACACTAACAGCTCATGTACTTTTTCTTTGGCCAGTATCAAATTTTTGTTGCAATTTCATCCCGCATACGTTATACGAGGGTGGGTGAATAAGTCCGCGACTATTTCCGCTCTCTTAAATGAAAGGGCAATACTGCCCCTGTCAACAGGTATATGTTAGTTGACTTCTGTCAAAATTTGAAGAAGTTACGTCACTTAGTTTGTGTTTGACAGGCATTGTTAGCAGACTACCTCGTTACTTGAGGAGAAATTGGAAAAAATTGAATTTCATCTGCTCATTAAGCATTATTTTTGCGGAAAAAAACACCACTCAAATAAAGTCTAAGCTTGATAAATACTATGGGCATTCTGCAACATCAATTCCAGTGCTGAAAATGTTGTTTACTGTTTATCGTTGTGGCCGTACAAGCACGGATCACTTGATCTCTGGGGTATAAGAAAGCTTTCCGCAAAATGGCTGCCACGTTTGTTCACAATCTTGTATACAAAACAGTACACACATGTGCAATTTCCATGGCAAAAATCCTTGAATAAGGCTACGAGTGGCTCTCTTCCGAAGAAATGTCTCACAAAAAAAATATATTTTGATGATCTTGAAAAAATCTTATTTTTTGGATGCGATAAAAAAATGAAGACTAAGTATGTTGACAAATAAAATAATTAAATTCAAAATGGAAAAGCCACACCGCAATTCCAAGAATTGCTTAACAAATAATTGGTATTTCACAATTCTTGGAATTTAAGTTTCATTTTGACAAAGACTTTTAATTACTTAAATTCATACATAGTGGTTTCATTGTATTTAATTTCCTTAATAAAGGAAATTTATAAGAGATATTTCTATTTATATACATAGTTTAAATATACATAGTTTAAAATAAAGTTGTGATATTACCGAATTTTTGTTACTCTTCTAATGTGTATTTCAAATTAAAAAAAACCTATTTAGTACAACATTTTTAATGTCCAACTTGTGTTTAACTTTTAAATATTTATAACTATATATTTATATTATTACTAATTTCGAATTTTGTTTCTCCATACAATGTTAAAACCTAACAATTTCTAAAAACCTGCAAACAAAAAAAAAAAAAAAAAATTCAGAAAATGCACAACTTTATTACACGTCGCAGGACATTAAAAGATGTCACAAAAGTTTTGTTGTGCCCGATCAGCATCATCATCATGTGGCACCACCCGTAAAGTGCATTATAAGGTTTAAAAATATAAAACAACAGATAAATGTAATACTTAGAAAAAATAAACCATAGAAACAAATAAGTAACCAGGTTGATATGGTAACTAGACTAGAAACAAAACTTGGACTAAAAACAAAGTAAAAACAAAAGAGATAAAGGGGACTATAAAATTAACAAAGTTAAAAAGTTTTTTTTTTAATTCCCATTTTAAAAGGTAAATTCGTTTTACTTAATTAAAGGCAATAACTTTAATTATAATTGTGTTTTAATGTTTCATTCTGTGCACTGACAACTTAAAACTGGCAACTCTTAAGCATTATTTCATATTATTCACCTTGCCACAATAAAAAACCAAAACTCTAACGAAAAAATAAATAAAAAATAGAAACTATATAAAATTTGCATTTACTAGTCGCTCATCTCGTAAAAAAAAAAAAAAACAACTTTTCAAATTAAAGTTTTTACTTTTTGCATTTTGTGTTTTGAAAACTTTTTTTTATTGATGCCCTACAACAAAGCAACTAAATGTACAATTTAACATTGTTTTTGCAGCACCTAGCCAATGAGATTTAATTTTAGATTTTTATGGAAAAAACTTTTCACATAAAAACCGCACTAAAAGAAAACTAAGTTTCTCTTAGTTCATACAAGCAAATAAAATATATAGTTGTACATGTACATTTTTACAAGCTTTTTAACAATATTATTTAGACTGTATTTATTTATATGATTGCTGCAACTTTAATTTGTTAAAGTTATGATTAACCCGATTGCAGCAATTATATATGGTATATAATTGTAATAATTAAGTATATGTTTGTGGCAATCACATATGATGAAAGATTATAAAGGGTTTTCCAATAGTTACTTCCGAACTTTTACAGTTGATAGTGGCCATATTGTTAAAGCTACATCTATCGAATTGGCTGTCATTTATTCAGTATGGTGTGCGCTTAGCCCAGTTTACGCGATGAGGCCCATTTCTGGATGGGTATGTCAAAATTGTCGAAAGTGGGATGACACCAATCCACATGAGATCCAAGAGCGTCCAATGCAGCCCGAAAATGCCACAATTGTAAGGAACCTCCGGTTACTCCGGGTTTGAAGCTGGGGTAATGCTCAGTCTAGTCCAGGGTCCTTTACATATAATTTAAAACACTTTTCTCGGTTCTTTTCACACTTCACTTTTTATTCTATTTACTAGCTTGAACCGGTGCGCTTCGCTACCCCTGTCGTAGTCTATGTTGGAAATTTCAATAAAATAGTTTCGGCCGTTTAGTATTTACTGTTTAAGAACTAAAGGTACCAATTTTACCGGTTTTCCCCCTGTTTACCCCTTTCTGATCCAAGTATTGAAAAAAGTTATAGCCTATTGACGCTTCCAAGTAAAGATCTATCTACGTTCCAAATTTCAATAAAATCGATTCAGCCGTTTAGGCGTGATGCTCAAACAAACAAACAAACAAATAAAGAAACAAACTTACAAAGACATTTATATATTTATATTTATATAGATATAGATTATATTATATACTAGATTGACCCGGTGCGCTTCGCTACCCCTGTCGATGTAAAAATCGGTTCAGCCGTTTAGTAATTATTGTTTAAAAACTAAAGGTACCAATTTTACCCGTTTTTCCCCCTTTTTATCCCTTTCTGGTCCAAGTATTGAACAAATTTATAGCCTATTGACGCTTCCAAGTAAGGATCTATCTACGTTCCAAATTTCAATAAAATCGGTTCAGCCGTTTAGGCGTGATGCTCAAACAAACAAACAAACAAACAAACAAACAAATAAACAAATAAACAAACAAACTTACAAAGACATTTATATATTTATATAGATTATATTATATATTTATATAGATTGAGCCGCAAATTCAAATTGAATGCTTCTTTATTGAGAACAATTTGCTGTAGCTCCGTGAACTATCGGGTGAGATGTACCGGTGCCTTATCACTCCAGTTCATTTGTTCCTGCTCTTACAATATTCTAGGATGTAATCCTAGAATCTACTCATGTCCTTAATTTTTCCGAGTGTAACTGCAAAGAAAAATATCTAACACTCTTCCTTGAGCCAGTGCCCTATTCTTCTCCCTTCACGGATGTAAATTTGTTTTGGATAAGGTAGGATGTAAACCAGCGCCCTGTTCTCACTATACAATGATCGATGTTACCAAATCTAATTTAATTACTCCCTAGCACTGCTCTGAAACTTGTTTAATTTATATTTTTTTTTATCTTACCGGCTTGTTACACGTCTTACTCGTTCACTTGCACAACACGAAAGAGATCGATTGCTCTGTTACACTGGCTTATATATTATTGTTTTTTACAACTAATGTAGCTTTGTAGCTAATGCAGTACAAAATGTTCGAACCGATAGCGGTTGTTGCTAAAATTATCTCAATTGTTTGATCCTCATCAACTGCTTGTTTGTTGTTGATCTGTGTGTGTGGTACTGTGTTTGTGATGCATGTGTGTGTTATATTGCTGGTTGATATTGTGTTTGTTGTATTCTTGGCTACTTCCTGCTACTTCTCTCGTGATTCTCTCTCTTGACTACCCTCTTCTGATACACTCTGTTGACTCCTCTCTGCATACATTCTGCTGACACCATCGGTATTGACTTCTCTTCTTACACTCTCTGCTGTTGATACTCTGCTGTAGATACTCTCTGTTGTTGATTTTCGCAGCCGGTGTTGACTCCACCACCTGCCCCTGACTGTACCCCATCGCCCACCGGTTATCTGAACTTAAACACTTCCAAATATTGGCGGATGTAATTTGCCCACTTTAATGGATATCATCCATCATCTGTCCAATAACACAAGTAATAAGGACTGAGATCGAAAAATTCTTAACACACGGTTTTCATTAAAACTTTTAACCCAAGTATTATTTGATTTTTTTTATCAATTATGTCAATTATGTTCATTTGTTGTTAATCTGATTAAAATAAGTGACAAGAAAAAAGTGCGTACATAAAGTTGGCCAAACAATGAAAGGAAAAAAATATTTCTGATGCATAATGGATGACGAAACGTACATAGATTTTTCGCAGCTTCTGGGTCAAAATTGTGATGTTGCTGATGCTGGAGGGAATGTTGAAGACAGCAAAAAAAAAATTCCCAAAAAGTTCTTGGTATAGCAAGCAATATGCAGTTGCGGCAAAAACGCCAAACATTTGTTACAAAGGGCTCTACAAATACCGAAATTTACATCAAGGAATGTTTACAAAAAAGGATGCTTCCATTCATAAGACTTCTTAGTGTGTCCACTTATTTTTGGCCTGATTTGGCACCCTGTCACTATGGCAAGAAAGGTCTTGAGTGGTAAAAGAACAATAATGTGGTATTTGTACCAAGAGAGGCAAATTCAATTAAAAAAGAATTGAGGAGCAAAAAAAAGGTGTCCAAAAGTGCGGTGGATTTTAAATGAAGATGGACAACCTGTTCGAACAAAGTGACAGAAATCACTATAAAAACCATAATGGAAGGGTTTCCAAAAAAGGTTAAAAATTTCTTCACTAGTGATTAGAACTATTTTTATTTTTTTTTGTAAATTGTAATAAAAATTTCAATCAAAAAAAAAATTCAGAACTGTAAGTTTAGTGGTTTCATTTTTATTAAAATGTTTCTCTTTTACATTTAATTTTGTGTGGGATCAAAATTCCTTGAAGTTTGGGGTCCTCAAACAGTTTGGTGTGGATTTTGGGTTATGCGGCTTCATCGCTCCATATTTCATTGAGAACGACGCACGTTGGGTTGAATTATGTTCAAAGTGGCGCTTAATTGATTTTTTAGAATTATTTTTTTAATTAAATTTGGTACCGGCTTACTTTTTCTGCAATGTACTGTCAAAGTGGATACATTTTACGCATTATTGGATAATGTGATAAACATTGAACCATCAACTTCAGTTATTTAAGTATATGGATAAGAAACTTTTATTTATTATTTATTTTTTTTTTGTTTCTTTTTATAAATGTTCCAAATTTGGAGTATTTTTCATTTTTGATGGATAATAACTAGATATGTTTGTAGTTGTTTGTTTTGACTTTTATTTTTCATAACAAAAATTTGCGTATGTTTGTGCGTCTTTCTTTAAATTAAGATTTTATGAAAAGACTCGAGCTGCACAGTGATGGAGATAAATCTGTAACTTCTAAATCTATAGTCCGATTTTAATAAAATTTCCCTTGGCTATAGAGGAGTTGTAGCTGAGTTCATGTTTTGAATTTGGACTTAAAACTCCAAGAGGGACCGAAGCCTCAAGGCCTCAAAGTGAGGTAATTCGGCTATATGAAAAATTAAAAATCATGCAAAATTTTTGTTTATCTATCCAATTTCAAAGATTTGTATATACATAGAATCTATAAGAAGAGATCTAACAATACCTACATATATTTTAAAAAGTAGTTCTTATGCGAATTTTTTTTTTTTCAAAAGAAGTATTTTACATCAATGTTTAGTTATACAGAAAATCAAAACAAAATAAATAATGTGTTTATATTTTTCTCAAAGGTATTATTTTGGAAAAGTGCTATAGAAGAATAATAATTTAAAAATGTTTATTACTGCGATGTCCAGAGCCTTCCGAATTAGACCTACTGTTTATGTAAATTTAAATTTAATGCCAAATTTTCTCTAATCTCATAGCTACTTTCTAAATATTAAAACATCATGTGTATGCCCCAATATGTTCTTAAATATTTTGCAAAAGGAATTTTTAGCCCGGACCTCAAAACCGTCAACAGCGTCAAAAATCTAAAAAATAACAATTTTGGGATTTTTTAAAAGTTTTTGGGGAATTGTGGGATTCTCAATAACAAATCACAAATTTCTTATTCACTTTTGCATATTGATCAAAATTGTCTATATAAATCCAACATTTCATAAAAAACGATTCATAAATAAAACTTTTATTGTTTTTTAAGAATTAAAATTTTCCAAAAAAATCACCTTTTTTTTTGCAAAAAGTCTTCTATAATTTTTTTAATTCTTAAACATTTTATACATTTTTGAAAATAAGACACAATTTTCTATACGTAGATATATATCTTATCCGCAGTTAGCTCGGGATTTAATTTTGTTTCCAGAAATCCTAATACTGATGATGATAATAATGATGATTATAACTTTGGTGGTGATCATTTTAATGATGACTACAATCATCATAAGATATAAGATATTAATTGCAGTCGATATTTGATATATACTTGGTCAATTCACAAGGTCTCTTATCAGTCATATTGTCATAATGTCCTAATATTTCACAATGGTTTTTAATTGATTTTCAAGCAAAAAATGTCCTAAAACAATACTACAACCTATGACATGTTTATTGTGTTATCGTAACGAACCAGCAGAGACCAACGCCGAATGCCTAAGAGTAGGTTAAGCCGAGCCGCAGAGTCGTGATATATTAGGACATTATGACAATATGACTGATAAGAGACCTTGTGAATTTACCATCTATTTGAATAAATTTTATTTTTTGTTAAAATTTTTTTAATAAAATTTTTGCTACTTTTTTTACTTTGTATGACATGAACTTTAAAAAGTAAGAGATACAAAATCTAACATTATTGCTTAGTTAAGCGTCACTTTGGATGCGATTTAACCCACTGTGCGACGTTGGCCAGTACTATAGTTCGATGATTAGCAGCCTCTTTTGGCTTAAATTCGATTATATAGATATTAACGACATGTGGTTTTAATAAGACGGCGTTACGTGTCATACAGTTCACTCCACATTAGACATTCTGCACGAGCTATTTTAGGGAATTATCATCTCACAAGGAGGTTATGTGAGGTTTTCCTTAAGTCGCAGGTCTATGCGCATAAGCCACAAACCACAGCGGGCCACAAAGCCAACATAACCTGTTTCATCGGTCAAATTTAGCTTGATTTATGCGCCAAAAAATTTGGCATTTGCACGATGTGTCAAATGAATAATAAATTTCGGTGATGTCTCACACACACTTTTTTAATTTATATTTGAAGATAGAAAGCTCTTAATGGTGAGAGCAACATATTATAATATAATGGTTACTATAATCATATGAATCGTAACTTTAACATATTATAGTTTTCGTAATAAAATAATTGTTACAGTGAACAAACATCACTAACTATGCTATTGCTAAACAACTTGAAATGAATGCTATGCTCATGTACAGTTACATTTTTTCTCTGGGTGAACTATGATGTAGGGCATATAAGATTCGGCTCTGCTACTTTCTAACTTCAATATTCTTTTGAAAAACTTGTGTACAACAACCAATTGTATTTTTTTATTGGGTAACTAGTTGTGTTTTTAACTTTGTGCCACCAACGACCATCATCAGCTTTATTAACCAGCTTGTTTGTGTGTATCTTTGTTTCGTCGTACTCATTTCATTTTTACCTTTTCCTATTTACCTGTCTCTCTTTGTATGCTAGTTGGAGAACATGTAGCTGCTTTTAACCCATTTACCTGATACGAGTACAAAAACAAAAAGTTGCCACAAATCCTTTGACAATAACTTTTACCGTACAGCTGTTTTGTTGTTAAATAATCTTGATATTTAATTCTATTTATCTCTGTATTTTTACGTTTAACAAAAATTTTCCAACAAACTGACAACATTTTTTTCCCCAAAAAATATGCATAAAAAAATAAAAAGTTTTTGAATTGTTTTTTATTTATTTTTAATGTTTTTGAAAGTTTTTAACAGCTTTTTTTTATAACAACTAGAGATAAATTTAATAGGAAAATTTTTAATAACAGAAATTATTACAAAATCGTATGAAAAAAAAATGGTTTGAAAAATGAAAACTGTGTAACAAAATGCTTGCAGATAATTTAAAAAAAAGTATATAATAATCGTAAAAAATTGTACACAATGTAAGTAAAGGGTGCTTTTTTAAGCCCGATATAACCTGAAATTGAAAAAAATAACACACAAAAACAAATGTTATTAAAAAAGTTTTGTTTATTCGAAAGGTCAATACATGACAATAACAGTCAAAAATGATTGCAAGTCCAATTTTGATTCACTTGTTCGAGCATTGCTTCTCACATGTCAAGAATAACACGAACAATGTTGACCACCAAGGCATCAATTATTGCTAGTTTATTAGCATAAACCAGTGACTTTACGTCACGTTACAAGAAATAATCGAAAGGTGTCAAATCGCCCGATCTTAGAGGCCAATTGTCATCATATTTTCAAATAAAAAGTCATTGATCATGGTGAGGTAATGATCACCATTGACCATAGCAATTGCTTTGGCTTTACTTTTAAAGAAATAAGATCCGATGATGCAAGAAAAGCGTTTAAACTGCACTAAACGGTGCGGTGTAGATTGGTCTCACTCCATATGCGGCAATTTTTTTTATTAACAAATCCGTTATGCCAAAAATGAACAATTTTGCGATAAAACAGTAGTCTACAAATTGCGTGAATCGATGACTGATTTTCAAAGTAAATTTGGTAGAGTTGTTCTAACGTCAATCTATCACGATAATTTGCCAGTAGTATAAATATTTACATTATAATCTGCTATTCGTATACATTCACGCCTTTAAAGTAAAAAAACAATGAAATCTTAACTGCTGGCGAACGCTACAAAACGAAATGTTTAGTGTGATCATTATAAGGACTGAGATCGAAAAATTCTTAACATACGTATATGTTAATAAAAATAAAACCACTAAACTTACAGTTTTTATTTTTTTATTTGATTGAAATTATTATTACAATTTCGGAAACCCTTCCATTATCGTTTTTATAGTGCTTTATGTCACTTTGTTCGAACAGTTTGTCCATATCCGTTTAAAATCTACCACACTTTTGGACATATTTTTTGAGCTCTTCAATTCTCTTTTAACAAGAGCCCAATATCTCTCCATTGGCATTAGATCCTGGCAGTTTGGAGAATTTGCCTCTCTTGGTACAAATACCACATTATAGTTCTTTTACCACTCTAGGACTTATTTTCCATAGTGACAGAATGCCAAGTCAGGCCAAAAATAAGTGGACACACTAATAAGTCTTATGAATGGAAGCATCCTTTTTTGTAAACATTCCTTGATGTAAATTTCGGTATTTATAGAGTCCCTTGTAACAAATGTTTGGCTTTTTTGCCGCAACTGCATATTGCTTGCCATACCAAGAACTTTTTGGGAAATTTGGCTGCTTTTGGCTCCTAACCTTTTCTTCAACATTCCCTCAAGCATCAGCAACATCAAAATTTTGACCCGGAAGCTGCGAAAAATCTGCCAGAATATACGTTTCGTCATCCATTATGCAGCAGCAATATTTTTTGTATAAATTTTGACTTCAATTTCCGTGTTCTGTTTTTGGCCTCTAAATTTTAAGCAGCGTTCCTGTCAGGAACTTTTTGAGCCTTGTATGTTTTTAAACCAGCATTAGCTTTAACTTTTCGTACCAAATAGTTCGAGAACTGAGCTAACCGGGCTGCTTTCCTACCGGATGTGCTGGGAGCTCTTTTGAAAATGCTTTCTATTTTTTGGCTAAATAAACATCATGTGAACCATTCCTTCTAACTGAAACAGGTTTTCTATCAACGGACAAGTTCTCCAGGTACTGTTGAATAACATTGGAAACAGTTTGACGGCAGACTTTTGATTGTTTGGCCAACTTTTTGTAGGACCAAGTTGGGTTTTGTTGAAAATATTTAATAATTTTAGTACACACTTTTTTCTGGTCACTCATTTTAATCAGATTAACAACAAGTGAACATGCTTTACAAAGGTAACTTGATTAAGAAAAAAAATCAAATAATACTTGGGTTAAAAGTTTTAATGAAAAACGTGTGTTAAGATTTTTTCGATCTCAGTCCTTATGTTCATCATTATATTTTTAGTTAGTGTTTCTAAATTCTGATTTGAATTAAAATATCTTCGAAATAAGTCAGATAAAGTAGTGACAGTTACTGTTGCTCGATATCGCTGCATATTAATAGATTTATTTCTATCTAAATTGTATGGTATTGATGTGGACAACATATATACTGAACATGTACACTGATCAGTACTGTACCCTAGATTGTGTGATTTTGATTTATTTGTACGGGGTTATTTGATGTCAATGCTTTGTGCCAATAAGCCCACAACCAGTATTTCTACGTTGTATCAAAGAAGTTATATAAAATTTTCATGGACAAATTTAATTTAAATCTTGCGTTAAGTTTTGGGAAACACTTGCAGATTTTTCATACAAATTTCATGCTAAAACATGAGTATACTGTTATCTTCTAAAGATATAAAACTCTTCTAAATAATCATAGTATTTCCTCCAGTCCATAAAATTCCAAAAATACTAACAATTTCTTTGTTATTTTTATTATATTTTGATTAATGTTGTAAAGTTTTATAAAGAAAATGTAAAATGACTAAAACTATAAAATGTTTTGTTTAAAAACTTAAATAAGTAAAAAGAAACAAAACAAAATTAAATAGAAAACATGAACAAATCATCACTACTTTAATACAACTTTTTATTATTACAATAATAAATTTATGCTAGTTGCTAACAATTTGTTTAAGTAGTTCGTGTTGAAAGCTGAAACCGAATGATAAGGGGTCCAGTTATTTTCAGAAGATTATTAGCAATCATTTTTCACAAGTAAATCACAAATAGAAAACTTTTAATAAAAGAAATATGTTTTTGGGAGATATAAGGAAATGTACAAATAAACTATTTTCCATAAATAACTACACATATGGTCAATTCACAAGGTCTCTTATCAGTCATATTGTCATAATGTCCTAATATATCACGGCTCGGCTTAACCGACTCTTAGGCATTCGGCGTTGGTCTCTACTGATTGGTTACGATAACACATATCATAGAAAGCAATAAAAACCATTGTGAAATATTAGGACATTATGACAATATGACTGATAAGAGACCTTGTGAATTGACCAATAGATAGAAACTCTCCTATTAAATATCTAACTCAGTTGTCAAAAACCTAAAGTGTGAGAATGTATGAGAAATTAAAACTATGTGGAAATAAAAACTACACTAGTATGTGTAAGACGAAGAGTTGGTAAGCCGCGTGCACCAACTCTTTTGCAAAATATGGTCTCAAGAATGCATGCCAGATGAATGGAACCACATTGCACCCTTTGCACCAACTTCGAGGTATAAGTCTCCTCTGTATTGCATACAAAATACTTTTTAGCGTAATCCAACAAGAGGTGTTATTTTGGTATTCAAAGAAAAATTTAATTATTTGAGATAAATGATCAGATGTTTATTTCATAATAAAAAGGAAGGTATGCCGTTAATAATGAAAAACAACATCAGTCAAATGGCCACCACG
This sequence comes from Calliphora vomitoria, assembly GCA_942486065.2. Classification (NCBI taxonomy): domain Eukaryota; kingdom Metazoa; phylum Arthropoda; class Insecta; order Diptera; family Calliphoridae; genus Calliphora; species Calliphora vomitoria. Next base: position 26,207,314 of record OW818031.2, on the reverse strand, counting down.
ACCACGCTTACAGGACCAAATCCTTTTCATGAAATTTTCCATAACCAAATCGCAAAGTGGCTGCCCCATGTCCTCGATAGCTTCACGAATTCTATCATTGAGGTCTTGAATCGACGCAGGGCTGTTGGCGTAGACCTTATCTTTCACGTGGCACCAAAGGAAGAAGTCGCAAGGTGGTAAATCACAAGATCTCGCGTGGCCAATTGTGATCACCTCTTCGAGAGATAACACGGTCCGGAAACTTTTTCCGTAAAAGAGCAATGGTTTCGTTGCTTATGTGGCACGTAGCGCAGTCTTGTTGAAAATAAACATTGTCCAGATCAATATCATCCAACATACGGTGTAATGACGTTTGTGGAATGCCCAATTCCAAAGAACAACGAGGAATGGACAAACCTGGGTTTTCTTCAACACTTTTGGCTACAGCAACATTATTCTCAGTTGTTCTTGAGCGACGTCCACGAGTTTTATTCTTCACATCACTAACATGTCCAAACAGCTCGAATTTTCCACCACTTTCTGTATTGCGGTAGGTGTTTCACGACGACCCAAAAATGCTTTTGTTTTGCGAACTGTGACTGCAAGATTTTCACAATTTTTGTAGTGAATTTTAATAATTTCAATGCGTTGTTGAAGCGTGGTATCGTTCCTTTTTTGGTAATGGCGTAGTTTCTACTTGTCAAAGAATAAAAGCTTCAAAAGTGACAGCTACCGAAATACCGGGTGATTCAAAATAACACATCTTGTTGGAAAACCCTTTATGTGAAAGATTGAAGTCAAACAACTAACAACCTGATAGGAAAGTATCAGTGCGGTTTTAGAACTGGTAATTCCACCATAGACCAGATATTCACACTACGCCAAACCCTGGAAAATACCAAAGAAAAACAAATCGAAACTCACCATCATCTATTCGTCGACTATAAAGCTGCGTTCGATAGCCCGATAAGAGAATAATTTTATATCGCCATGGCTGAGCTTGGTATTTCTGCAAAGATCAACCGGTTTTGCATAATGTAAACCGGTTGATCGCCTTCAAAATAGGAGAAAACCTCTCCGACCCCTTTAAAACTAAAAAATTAAAGATTTAAGGCAGGGCGATGCCTTATCGTGTGATTTCTTTAGATTGCTAACGGAGAAGAAATTGCAAGAAACAAAAATTAAAACCTCGTATATTATCTACAACAAAAGAATCATACTGCTTGCATATGCTGACGACATCGACATCATTAATCGCCACATACGATCAATAAGCAGAGCCTTTGCAGAACTCGAAAAGCAGTCAAATAATATGAGGCTAAAAGTGAAAGAAACTAAAACGAAGTACTTTCTTTCGAGTAGTAAAACGACGCAACGTATCGAACAGCGCAAAACTTTGGAAGACTAAAACTTTAAAGTTTTTAAAGACTTCGTTTAAGCTGGCCACACACAGAGTGATTTGTGATTGAAAATTTTAAATTACTTGTGATTTAGTGCGCGCACTGCCCTATGAACAAGTAACAAGAAGTCGAACACAAACAAATCACACTCACAAATCACCCGTGTGTGGGCAGCTTTATTTAGTTGCCAGTGTTACTAACAACAGCAAATTCAGCCTATAATTCAAGCGGAGAACAACTCTTGCCAGTAGATGTAACTTTGGGCTTAGTAGGACATTGAGAAGTAAAGTTCTCTTTCGAAGGACGAAGATAACACTGTACAAATCGCTCATTTTACATGTCCTGCTCTATGGTGTTGAAACATGGACTATGAAAATATCAGACAAGTCATTGTTGACAGTGTTTGAGAGGAAAATTCTCCGTAAGATTTACAGCCCTATACGCGTTGATGATGGATTCAGAATTAGAATGAACCATGAGGTGTACGAGCTATACGCCGATGTTGATGTACGATGTTGACTGACGCTCCAATTCTAAAGGCATAAAAGGAAGAACCCACCGATGGGCAACGCAGATAAGGGCGGTCCAATCTCCATTGAGATTACCAGGTGCAACAAGATCTGAAAACACTTGGTGTTTCCAATTGGCGCCAGCATGCAGAAACAGGCATAGCTGTGTTCTTTTTTGTTTCAGGCTCAAACCGATCCCAGTTGTAATAACCATAAATAGCAAAGTAAACTATGTGCGATTTTTTGAGTAATTTTTTTGTTTAAGTTTTTTTCTACAATAGTTTCCGCTCTATGTTTTAGTAAGTTGTATTTCTTTTCTTATTGAAAAAGTCACAGAAATTGATAACTGTTTAACCGTTCTTTATACGATTTGTTTTTTGTAGCTAAAAAATAAGTGGTAATTTCTTGCACTTGAAATTGTGGACAAATTAATTTCGGTGCCTGCTTAACAGTTTAGTTTTACTTAACAAAAACAGTGACACCTACAGCAAAAAGCTAACAAAACAAATTATTTACATGATTTAAACAAAAAAGTTTCTGCTCAATTTCATTTTTTTTAAATTCCCATTAAAACTTTTATTGGTTTCTAATCCTTTAGGGAAAATTAGATTTAAATAAAATGTTACTTATATTTACTTTATATTTAAATTTATTTAATTTCTTTCTTTTGTTAAAAACAACATTTTGTCAGCTACCATTTGCCTTTAACAGCTGCTATTTGCTACAGAAGACACAAGAAAAAGCAACCTTTTTTAATTTAAAGAAATACTCCTCTCTACTATTTATACTTTTTCTCAATTAAAAACTTTAACAATACATTTTCATTTATTTCTTTTTTCCATCATTTATTTTCTTGCCCTGGTTTATTTTTGCCATATTTTGTTTGAATGTATCTGGCTGGCTTTACACAGTTTCTTTCGTTTTTAATACACTCTCTTGTCTTTTTTTTATAAACACTTTTTGGCTTTAACAATTTTTAGACTGTTATCTTTCAATTTTTTTTGACTAAAATAAGACAACAACTGTTAACAGGGCGTACAACATGAAGAGGCTAAGAAATAGAAGAGAAAACAAGGAGAAAAGTTTTAACTTAAATTACTTTTTGTCCTTCTTAATTAATTATAAGGGAGAGAGAGAGGGAAATAAATGAGAAACGCTAAATAAATGCTTAAGAATTTTTTAATAACAGAGATGATTTTTAAATAGTTTTTCTTCGTTGAGTTTTAATGAAACATGAAATTTATTAGGAGATACAATTTATTTTGTTTAAAATTAGACATATATAAATAAATCGAACGAAGGTTTAAAGCAAGCTAACCAGCCAGACAGACGGACATCGTTTAACGGACTCAAGGAGAACAACGATTAATTCATAATGTTAAAAAGAGTCGGCCAACATTGCAAATTTTTCTAGAAAGAAATTTCTTCAATAGATTTTGGATTTAGAAACCAAGATCACTTTGATGTCTTTGTTAATCCTCGTAAATGCCGCATTTAAGGTTCAGAGAACCCATATGTGATTAACGACAAAGAAATTCATCCACAAGGTGCAGATGCCTATTAGAACATACTTCTCCAAAAATAAGCAGTGCCTGTTAGTCTTGCTTGATATCGCGACATAATAACAGATTTCTTTCTCTCTTAATTTTATGCTATTGATCTGGACGACATGTCGTTTCAACAAAACATTGCCACATGACCTACAACCTGTGAAATAATTCAGTTACTGCATGAGACATTTTCTGGTCAAATATTCTCTTGTTTTGTTAAACAGAATTAGCCCCCTTTATAGGTTTATTTAACACATTAACATTGGATTACTTTTTATGCGATTTATTGAAGTCACAGGTCTATGTCAATAAGCTCACAACTGAAGGTACTGAAGGAATCCAATATGAATTAAATTCAGCTACATTTATGCAAAATGATCATGGAACATTTTCTACAAAAGAGTTCGTATAAGCCAGCAAAGTCAGGGAAGCCATTTGCCCGATTTAGTAAGCAAATAAGAATCTAATAAGAGAAACTATGTATTCTATTTAATTTATATCTTAAACAAATTTTGAACATGATCTCAATGTTGGTCACCTTGAGTAACTGTCAGCCATCAATTACAATATAAATCTGACTGCATTTAGCTTTTGTAAAGTCGACTATCAGTAAACAAGCTCATTTATATTACTGTTTACTCTATCATACTCGGAATAATTTAAAGTTATTCCTTTTTGAAAACTATTCAAATTTTATTTAAATATTTTCTCTCTTTAATCTTTTTAAATTCAAATTTAATTAAAAGCTAAATGACTGATAAATTTGCCATTGAAAAAAATCAGTTAACATTTTTTTTAGTTACTCCTTCTTCATCTTCAACTAAATTAAAACCTTTCAACAAAATTGACATGTATTTACAAAATCCAAAAAAACTAAAAAAATTGTTTTGTTATTTAAACTTTTTTTTTCTCTTCTAATTCTATTTTCTTTAACAAAAGAAGAAGAAAAAAAAAAACTACAAAAAATCTTACGAAATTGTGTGAAAATAAGAAGAAAAAAAAATCTTGATTGAGAAATTGACATGACATTGTTAGAGAAACTTTGATAGTCAATTGCCAGAATGACTAAATAACTTCAGGAAAATTAAGCAGATTTTTCAAGCGGATTTTAAAGTTGCCACGTACTTTATAAGAAAGGCAATTAATTAAAGATAAAGATTGTAAACAGTATGAGAAATTAAAATAAATTTAGTGGAAATAGTAGTAACATACATATTTAAAAATATGTAAAAATAAATCTATATATCGCTCAGTTGCTGCAATAACGTCATAATTCTAAAAAAATCGTTTCGAGAAAAAAGTTTTTGAATGTTTTATGACATTTTACTATTTCTTAAATAAATTTTCCACAAATCATGAGATTTCATAAATAAAACCTGATTTTTTAATCAGTAGATTTTAATATCCTTTTAATCTGTATTTAACACAAATTTTTTCTTGTCAAATATACGAGAAACATGCATTTTGATTTTGATGTTTTCAACAAAAAAACACTCTCAAGCAAAAATAATTGACTTTTTTGAAAACTGATAAATCTATATGAAAGACTATTTATATATACTGTATTACTCAGTTCAAAAAACACCGATTTTGAGTTATGACGTTGTTGCAGCAAATGAGCGATTGACTGACTGATTCAACATCGCTCAGCTCAAAAGCCAAAAGGTAGAAGCATGAAATTTGGACTATACATTCCCATCTCCCCATGTACAGCCCCTAAGATGGTATTTTTGGAAACTCGAAGGTTTAGGTAAATTCGGTAAACTTATATCTTCTAAACTTCTTTATAGACACAAAAGCTAATATGCATCTTTATCTACCTATAAAATTAGCAGACAAGTGTTTGGTATTTTTTTAAAATCTAAACACATTAATAAGAGACACGTTTACGAACTAATTTAAATTAAAATGGAGCCCATTATTTTGCTCGTTATTTAGTTATTCAATATTTTTGTGTGGAACACCAGTGTGACCACGGGTCAAAGGGTTAAAATTGTACCAACTTTTAATTTATTTAAAATGTACAACAACAAAAGTTTAAATGGTCGCTATGTGTTTTAATACACACACACACGTTTATATAACACTTTATAAACACAATGGTAATGTACTAGAATTCACTGGTAATACAGCACACATTATTTAAGGAAGTTTCAAATTAGACTGACTGTTATGGTGTTCTCACGGCCAATTTAAATACGCTGCATTACCATCTAGACAGCTCTATTTCTACAATGATCTTAAGACTAGAATATTCGAATTCTAGAGCTTTCGATGTTAGTAATTAATCATTTAGTGTTGCCATACTTACAAACAATGCTTAATCCAAAGCTTTTATTCAATGTTGTATGTTCTACAGCAATGTTAATAATACCCACAGATTTGTTAAAGTTTAAGAAACACAGCTGTTGAGAGGCGTTAAACAACTTTAAACCAGCCGTTAAAACAGTTATATTTAAATTCAAGTACAATTTCATAACAATATATTCTGGATCGTTATAGATAGCGAAGTTGATATAGCCATGTCCGTCTGTATGTTAAAATTAACATTACGGGAAAAATATTTTTCAAAACGAATTTTTCGAAAAAAAAAATTTTTAAAAAATCTTAAACTTTGAATAACAATTTTGAAAAAAAAAAAAAAATAATTTAGTTTACCTAAAAATATTTAACATTTTTATTTTAAAGTTTAATGGTGAAGGGTATATAAGATTCGGCACAGCCGAATATAAATTTGTATTATTTCAATGGGGATAAAAATACAAATAACGGGTAAAAACGGGAAAACATATTTTATTCGAAATTATCAAGCCAATTTTGATACAATTTTAAACATTGGTTCCTGCATTCTTACACAATTGAACTAACAGAGTGTTATATTTTGAATGTATAAATAAATCCAATCAAAATCAATCTATGATCACTCATGCGTCATATAGTTTGTGTTTGAAAAGATTATAAAAAAGTGAATTTCGTGTGCTCATTTCCAAACCTGAAGAAATGTCACGGCGGAGAGATATTTGTCTCTAACGATGACACACCCTCGTATTTTTCACCAAAAATCAATTTTTATGGCGTTTTCTTTCACCATTTATTAAAGGTTACCCCATACGCTCATAATGTGTTACATATTGTTACGTTTTACCTTTTAAAAATGGAGTTTATTTCCTTTAAATAAACCGGATACTTTTGATTGCAAATTTTGTAACAAATCTTTATTTTAGCAGATATGCACACACACTTTATAGTGCACAAACTTAAATGTACAAGGCAGTTGATGTTAACTCTAACTGCGCATATGATCAACTCACTCACTACTGCAACCTCTGCCACTATTTATACACATGCCATCTTTCGTTAATCTTCTACAATGCTCATAACTGTCAAACGAGTATGTTCGAATTCTAGAGCTTTCGATGTCAATGTTAGCAGCTTAAACATTTAGTGTTGCCATACTTATACACAATGCTAATAACCGCATGCTATCAACATTGTTGATAAGTAGAAGCTTCTACTGATGTTTATAAACATGATGAATGCTGCAGGCAGTCGTTACAGACCGTTAAATTCAAATCGCTATTGCAAATTCGTAACAATATTTATCTATCACAATAGAACAAAAACCATTACCATTTCAGCAATTTTCTTTTATGGGGCTTCTAAAAATTGTAAAACTATACTTTTTGCTTCCATTCTAACACTTTTAATCAAAAAATACAAAATACTATTTCATTAGCACAAATGAACTTCAAGAACAGCTATTTAAAAAGTGGAGCCTTTCTAACCCTTTGATAAAATTGAGGTTGAAATATGTAGCATATTTTCGGGGTTGTAGGGCAACATTATTTAAAAAGAACACGTTTTACGCTTACCAAACAACTTTTTTTTTTCAGAAAAGAACACAAAGAAGGGTAAAGAGCTGAATAAAGGCATCATTTATGCCTTTTTTCAACTTTGTAAATATGTACACCGATTTTAGAGAAAATAAACTAAAATACCGATCACTTATATTTTATCTTTAATAACTTTTAAATACTGCGATTTTAGAAAATATAAGCTTAATCTGTGATCAGTCATTTTTTATACAACAAATTTTTGGTACAAAAAATTCAAATATCTTAAATCGTTAATAACTTCGTAAATACTGCGATTTTTGGGAAAATAAGCTCAATCTGTGATCCCGTGTAGGTCATACCAAAATCGATTTTTAGTATAAAAAAAACTCAAAAATCTTAAATCGTTAATAACTTCGTAAATACTTTAATTATTGGGAAGATAGGCTAATTCTGTGATCACTCATATTTTAGGGAAAAAATATTAAATCGTTAATAAATTTGTAAATACTGCGATTTTAGGGAAAATAAGCTCAATCTGTGATCCCTCATATTTCACAGCAAAAATTGATTTTTAGTATAAAAAACTAAAATATCTTAAATAGTTTAATAACTTCCTAAATACTGCGATTTTAAGAAAATAAGCTCAATATGTGTTTACTCATATTTCATACCAAAAATTGATTTTTAGTACAAACAAATTCAAATATCTTGAAATCGTTAATAACTTCGTAAATAATGGGATTTTTGGGAAAATAAACTTATTCTGTGATCACTCATATTTTAGGGGAAAAATTCTTAAATCGTTAATAACTTCATAATTACTGCGATTTTAAGGAAAATAAGCTCAATGTGTGATAGCTCATATTTTATACCAAAAATTGATTTTTACTATAAAAACTTTTTTGGTATAAAAATCCGGGTAAACAGTTTGGTAATTTTTTAAGATATGAATACAGATTTGAATCGTTTGATACATATCACAATAGAGTATTAATTCAATATTGACGGATGTTCAACAGTGAAAAGGGAAATTAGTAATTTTTCTCCTAAAGATACACTTTTAATCTTATAAATTATAAAAGTTAGCTGATGAGCATCAGAGTGAAGTTAGTATTAAACGTAGAGGGAACTAATTGTACTTTTTTTATTATAATGCATATAGAAATATACATAGAGCGGAAACTCTCCTGTCAAAGACCTAACTCAGTTGTCAAAAACCTAAGTGCTGAGATTGTATTAGTAAAAAAAACTATGTGAAAACAAAAACAACAATTAATTAATTAATAAAATTGTTTGACGATCGAAACTAATTTCTAACAAATTTTTTAATTAACATGTTTGTAAATTGTTATATTGATAATTTTTCTTAGTTGTTCTATAACCATTTTAGTTATTGAAATTTCATTTGAAAAATATAAAATATTTATATATTGTTTTAAATATGTAAGTAAAGAAAAATAATTAGAATTTGCTAAAGGATTTCTAACAGATTGAAGCAATCTAAAAGGTATGTTGTGAAATTTTACTAGTGCGTTCAGCGCAAAAATATGACGAACACATTGTTAAAATATAATTGGTTGGAGGTTAACAATTTTATTGATCAATATTATAAAATCATTAATATGACAACCGATTTGTAGTAATTTTTTTTCTGTTTTTGTGTGATTATTTTGAGTAAAATTTTTGTTTGAGTCTTTTTGTTTCTCTATGTTATAATCATAGATAAATACACATAGATCGGAAACTCTCCTGTCAAAGACCTAACTCAGTTGTCAAAAACCTAATTGGTGAGAATGTATTAGTAAAAAAAACTATGTGAAAACAAAAACAACAATCGTATGTGTGATTATTTTGAGTAATTTTTTTGTTTGAGTTTTTTTCTAGTTTCCGCTCTATGTTTCTCTATGGTTATAATCATAGATAAATACACATAGATCGGAAACTCACCTGTCAAAGACCTAACTCAGTTGTCAAAAACCTAAGTGCTGAGAATGTATTAGTAGAAAAAACTATGTGAAAACAAAAACAACACTCGTATGTGTGATTATTTTGAGTAATTTTTTTGTTTGAGTTTTTTTCTAGTTTCCGCTCTATGTTTCTCTATGGTTATAATCATAGAGAAAATATACATAGAGCGGAAACTAGAAAAAAACTCAAACAAAAAAATTACTCAAAAATGTTACACATACGAGTGTTGTTTTTGTTTTCACATAGTTTTTTGTACTAATACATTCTCACCACTTAGGTTTTTGACAACTGAGTTAGGTCTTTGACAGGAGAGTTTCCGATCTATGTGTATTTATCTATGGTTATAATGTACGTAGAAACATAAAATAGAGCATATATGTTTCTGAGTATATGAGAAAACAAAGGTTAAAATTATTAGTACTTGTTCATTATTCTTTCTAACAATTTGAAAAGGAAGATCAGAACAATGGGTGTTTCGACATTTTTATTTGATATCATAACTGTTTATATATTATTTGATATTAGATAATCGTCCATATAATAGTATATCTTTGAAAATATATATGTTAAAAATCCTTTCATAGTTTTACTAAGATTGGTGTACTTGCAGATTTAGTTGACTGTATTGAAGTCTATTAGTATAAAGGTTGTAGGTTAGATTCCTGGTAGATTCACTGATATGCCTCTCTATAACAAAGCCTAAAGATTTCGCTTTTCTGCTCTACAAAATTAGTTAAAATACACTGTGTTTCTTCAAACAAATGTTAAATTTAAAGCTTTAGACACTAACTTTTATTATAAGAAACCTTCATTCTTCTTTCTATTTAGCTTTACTGTAACACTTTCGAACCAACCTTGGTTTTATAACCACATTCTTGTTCTTAAGGATTTTTTGTAACTAAAAATTTGACAAATTTATTAGCTTTTATTACTTTTTCATAATAATAATTCTCTACATAATTTAAAAGCCACCTGGGTGGTGTTTTCCACAATAGCATCAGTTTGTTTTCCAAGTAACACAATGGCCACCAGCAGCACCTGGGCTAATAATTTTAGCTTAAAATATATACACAATAGAATACAATAGAGACTAAAATGTAATACAATAAAAAAAACTTAAATACTTGGGACTTAATATACACAATTGTGAATATTTTGTACATATTTCAATAACAACACAAGTCTCCTGAAATTTTATAATAAATTTTGCAATAATTTTTGTTTTATTTTCCTAACAATGGCCACTGTTTTCAATTGTTTCGAAAACTATATTTAGTTTTTCATTTAACATACATATTTTAAATAAATGATCAAAATATAAGCTGACAATTTAAATTTTTGAACTAGATTTAATGCATTTTATTTGGGTCTGCTTCACATTAAGGTTTCATTAAAAATTTCATTAGTGTTTTGGATTTATTTGTGTTAATTATAGTATTTGAATATGAAATGAATTTTAATGGCTTCGATTATGGATAGATATTTTTTCAATTTCAATTACAGCAGCTAATGATGTGTTAAAACTAAATAACAAAGAGTATGTTGGATAATGACATTCATATTTTATATTTCTAAAATACAATAAAAAGTTTGTTTAAGTTTGATATTAACAAAATTCTAAATATGACAGAGAAGAAATTTTGCTGATTTTTAATAAGTTCAAGATTCATCTCACTATTTAAATTAAAATTAATTGAAAGAGAAAACGACAATAATTATGTTCTATTTAAACGGTGCCTTTAGTAATTTATTGAAAATTTAAATTTTGAATCGTAAATTAAAAACAATAATTTCACCACAATATGTTTTACAAAATAATTTTGCGATACTGTAAAGAGTACCAATTCTGAATTCCTATCGATACCAGAATCGGTTTTAGTTGAATATGTTACAAAAATCATACAAATCGGTTCATAAACGACCGAGATATGTATAAGCGAAAACCGGCTTTTCCGATCTTGTGAAATTTTGAATCCCGCCCTAAAACTTGTACCTCTAATATAGGCTGTAGTTGTGAGTACAAATTGTATATAAATTAATAATCGCAAACGAACAATTTCTCTCTACATAGACAATATAAAGGGTGGCCCACAACTAATGAAAGATTTTTATTAAATAGAAAACTGATTTTTTTCTTTAGATTGCTATTATTTGTATTGAATCATAAATTACATAGGATAGAGTTGTGAATGGAATTAAATAACAGGGAAATGTCAACATCAACATTATCCAATTTAGCTAGAAAGAACTTTTTTATTATGTCGCGTTATCAATCACCAGTAACAGTCACTGCTTGACCAGCCTCATTTTGTAGATGTATGTTACAATGATGTCTCCAGCCAAGAATACGCACCAAACAATGACATGTTGACGATGTATTCGACAATCTCATGCGGATTCTCTGAACCTGAACTTCTGTAATTTTGAGATTAACAAAGTAATCAAGATGAAAATGAGCTTCATCGCTTACGATGATTTTTTTTTTTTTTTTTTTGGAAAATTAGCATCCACTTTCAATAATCCATCTAACGAACTCTCTTTGCTGTAAATGGTAATTATTTTGCACAAATTAGTTCTAGAGGTGCTATCACACGACATGTATTTTACACATGTACTGTCAAATTTTTCATCTGTAAAAGTTGTACACAACGTCTGATACATATCGAAGGCTTAATATAGAAAGGTCGTATCTCAGCTTTTAATTACTTTAAAGGAGAAGGAAAAAACTGAATAAAATCTGAAAGATAAAGTGAAAAATAAACAAGTAAAAATTTGTAATATATCGAAATATACGTTTAGAAAAGTTGTTTGTTTTAATATGAACCAAAAAGTATGCATTCAACATTAAATGAGTTAGCGCTTTTTCTTTCAAACTATTATTGAAATGAGTTAGGGTTTTTTTAATTACTGTAAATCTGTTATTCGTCAACATAGGAAACTGAATTTTTTAGAAGAGGTGTATTTGAGTTTTGTCTACCAGAATATGTGAGCCATCGATATGAAACATTGCATGTGTAAAATACATGTGGAAATACATATGCACTTTTCTCTATTAGACTATGCTCTATTTTCCTGTGACAAACATAAACGAAAAAGCTGTTTTGTTTTGAAATAAAATTGTTTAAAAAAGAAATTGTAAAAAAAAAATTAAAGAAAATCAGTAATGAACATGAAAAGTTAGTATTTTTTGATTTTTAATAAACTAAATAATGTTTATTATGTTTATTGCAGTTAGATTGAAGCAAAGAAGCAATTCTTGAAATGATTGGATTGTGGCAAACTTATGAGTGTCTCAACTTTATAACTTTATAATTTCAGCAGCTTTATAATTTTAACAATTTATACACATTAAAAAGTCAGCTGTTGTTTACATTTAAAAGTTATACGGAAAAACTTAGCAAAAATTATGAATCGTATGTAAAATGACAATTCTGAGATGCATTCGGAATTACATATGGATAAAAAAATGTGAAAGTACATATGAAAAAAACATGTCGTCTGATAACACCTTAAGTAAATGTTTTTCGAATAAAAATGTCTACAGAATTTTAATAAATCAAATATAATTAATTATTTAATAGTTCTTTAAAGGATTTTTTTCAAAACGTTTTTAATATTTAGTTTTAAATAGAATCGTAAGCCACCCGAATTCGAAGACTGATTTTATGTAAAGAGGAAGGTATGCCGTTAATAATGAAAAACAACATCAGCTAAATGGCCACCACTACCACGCTTCAGGACCATATCATTTTCATGAAATTTTCCATAACCAAACCGCAAAGTGACTGCCCTATGTCCTCTCGATAGCCTCACGAATTCTTTCTTTGAGGTCTAGAATCGATGCTGGGCTGTTGGCGTAGATCTTATCTGTCACGTGGCTCCAAAGGAAGAAGTCGCAAGATGTTAAATCACAAGATCTCGGTGGCCAATTTTGATCACCTCTTCGAGAGATATCACGGTCCGGAAACTTTTCCCTTAAAAGAGCAATGGTTTCGTTGCTTGTTTGGCACGTAGCGCCGTCTTGTTGAAACTAAACGTTGTCCAGATCAATATCATTCTAAATACGGTGTAATGACGTTTGTGGAATGCCCAATTCCAAATAACGACGAGGAATGGACAAACCTGGGTTTTCTTCAACACTTTGGGCTACAGCAACAATATTCTCAGTTGTTCTTGAGCGACGTGCACGGGTTTTATTCTTCACATCACTAACTTGTCCCAACAGCTCGAATTTTTCCACCAATTTCTGTATAGCGGCCCGACAAGGTGCTTCACGACGACCCAAAAATGCTTTAGTTTTTCGGACTGTGACTGCAAGATTTTCACCATTTTTGTAATGAATTTTTATAATTTCAAACACGTTGTTGAAGCGTGTATCGTTTCACTTTTAGTAATGGCGTAGTATCTACTTGTCAAATGTCAAAGAATAAAAGCTTCAAAAGTGACAGCTACCGAAATACCGGGTGATTTAAAATAACACCTCTTGTTGTTATATATGTCAGTCATATTAATATTTTCTTTAATTTTTAATACAATTTTATACAATTTTGAAAAACTTTAAAGTTGCTTTTATCAATATTTTAGTTTTGTTACTGCACCAAGCTCTTCAATTATTTATGTACATATATTCCTTATTTTGGCAGTTTTTTAATATAAAATTCTATGAACAGTCAATTATGCACTAACTGCTGCTAATTTGGAATTGCTTGAAATATGACTCGCTAAGAAGTACTTTTATTTTGTTATGTTTATAAGTGTTAACATTTCTTAATAATGGGAAAATACATAAAACTTTAGTTGTTGAATTATCATAATAAATTTATTACTTGTACTATAATTACTATTTATCCTTTAATTACCTTTTTCTCTTTATTTCATTTACAGTTGTTAACCAAAAGTATACAGTACAAGTGCACGATGAGTATGTGATGGCTGGTAATACGGCGGTTCTGAAATGTCAAGTAAGTTTGTTAATTTAAATATAATTTTGGAACAGCAGCTATTACTTAGCATAAACTGAAATTTTAAATTTTAAATACAACTTCTCATTAATTCTTAAATAAATAATCCACAAATGTCATTAGCTACTCCCAACTGCCAAGATTACAGTTTAGTTCTGAAATAATGAGGGTATTATTGTGTAATTCGGTTCGATTTGAAAGATTATGGAAATTCGAAAATATTTTATTTCGAATCGAATTACCTTGAAACTAATATGAATATGGATTTTCCATTTATAATGGTTATTGCAGCAGTATAGCTCACGTAGGGTATTTACTGAGTTGGAATATTTATATTTGACTGTCCATGGCAGCTCTTTATCGTGTGCTGACATGAGCTTACATTTTTGTTCCACAATCCAGATTCTTTTATTGTATTTTATTAGTTATTTTCCTTTGTGCTGTTTTCGTTTTTAATTATATTTGCAATTTCCATTTAATTCAGCACACAAAACATGTTCACATCTTTTCCAGGTGTGTTTCACTTTAAAATGATGAAAAATAATAATAGAAATTGTTTTTGCTAGAAACTTCAAATGCAATTTGTTATTGTAGTAAATGAATGTTTTATTTTTATTGAAATACATGCATAACAGAGATGAAAAATATCTACTCCAAAAATACAATTTTACAATAGAAATCACCACTTATTTTCAGTTATTATCAAGTCAAAAACACAATTTTATTAAACTTTGAGTAAATATTGTTCTTGATTCTCCATTTTTTTATACCTTTCAAAAAATAAGATTTGTCGAGGTCATCAAAATAGACATTTTTTGTGAGATGATTTCATCGTTGGAGTCAAACCTTTTTCCGCCTAGACATTTCTTCAGGTTTGGAAACAAGAAATAGTCTCTCGGGGCTACATCCGGAGAATAGGGCGGAAGACAGAGCATGTCGTGGGCTAATTAATGGATTTTTGCCATGGAAACTTGCGGAAAGCTTTCCCATACCCACGCGATCATTCAATTTTGAAACCACTAAACCATGTGAGCTGGCAATGGCTTCCACAATCTCTCGCACTTTTAATATCCGATCGACCAACACCATATCGTGATTTTTTTCAATTAATTCGGGTGTAGAGACCTCAACTGGGCGCCCAAAACTTTCGGCATCTTCCGTACTTGTACGGCCACAACTAATTTCAGTAAACCACTTTTTTACCACTAAAACTAATGCTGCAGAGTTACCATAGTTTTTATCAAGCTTAGTACATATTTTAGTGATGGTTTTTTTGCCTTCAAAAATGCTTAATGAGCAGACGAAATTCACTTTTTTCCAATTTATCTTCAAGCCACGAGGTATTATGTTATCAATGGCTGTCAAACAAAAAGCAATTGAAGCAGCTTCTTCAAATTTTGACAGGAGTAGGGTATACAAATCTTATAAAACCTGCTTCAAATTTTAACATTTTAACATTTTCTACTTTATAAATTGTTTTGTTCTGTTCCGCTCTTCCTTTATCATTAACTATTTTGCATTGTTTTCATTTTGTTATTTTCTTTACAGGTACCCAGTTATATGTCAGAATTTGTTATGGTCACAGCATGGGTACAGGATACGGGCATGCATTTGTATCCCAATACGGACATTGGTGGCAAGTATACAATACTGTCGAATGGTGAATTGTACATAAATAATGCTGGACCAAATGATGCATATAAAAGTTATACATGTCGCACGGTCAATCGTTTAACAGGTAATTAAAATAAGAAAAATACGAGGGAAGTTGTGAAGACTTTTTATGGTTTATAAGAGTACTAAGAGTAAATCTATAGATTTTAACTGCATTTGAATCAATTTTCCAAGCACTATTTAAGTTTATTCAGGCATACAGGTGTTCTCATGTTTTAGATTTTTTCTTGTCCGCTATGATTTTATGACAAAAATTAGCATAACTCATTAATTTTTTTAATTGATTTTTAGTTATTTATGTATTTTTGAAAGCTACTTTTTAATTTTTTTCTCGAAAATTATTTTTATCTCGAAAAATATTTTACTGCTTCACGATCAACGTAGAAAGTGAAGAGAATTAAATTTTTTTGAAAAATGTGAAACTTAAACGACCATTTTCCAACAGCTCAGCCATTTTCCAACCGAGTTTTAAAAACTCTCTTCTAAGTGAAAGGCAAATCATGAAATGTAAATTGTTATAGTTTTTGGTAAATTTCTCGTACAAGGTGGCGCAAAAGTAATCCTCCTATCAGAAAATGCTATAAATTTTGCGATTGGCCCCTAATGTCAGTTCTGTTTTGACATTTGTGCCATTTACATGATATCATATTCTCGACTTGATGTGAAAAAAATTAAAAGACCAAATAAAAATAATCCACAAGAAGAATCAAAGTTTTTCATTTTTTTTTTTTTTAATTACAGCCAAAAAACATCGGAAGTTTACTTTTGCGCCACAAAAATGTCAGTACTTTTTTCGCGAAAATTATGAAAAATTAACCTTTTAATTTGTTTTTAATTTTTTTTAGTACCTATTATTAACCCTCTAACTGGCAAGACCGTCAAAATTATCCGATGAAGCCAATAATTTTTTTCCAAGTAGATATAGTCAATAGAACCGTCTTGCCAGTTTACGTGTAATATGACACCGAAGGTAAATTTTATATATAAACAAATTTTATTGAGAGAAGGGAACAAGCAATGTTAAAATACGCATTATTTTCGATGGTGGTAGTTCCAGGAACAATTTTTATTAAATTGACCACATAAACCCAGGTCTCATTTGGAACAAACGACTTGGGTGTTACATTTTCTGCAATGTTTGCACCTTTTCTTGGCTTTTCGTCAGCATTGAACTGAACATCAGCAACTTGATGAGCAGCTCTTTTCCCAACACCTGATATACCAGGCTGTAGCGATAATGGCCCACCGAGATTTGGAACAGCTGGTCATCCTACAGACCGTATATTTTTGAAAGAAACAAGTCCAGCAGCTATTTCCTCACGCAAATCTAGAAGCTGTAAAAACAGTTCTTTAATCGGACACATTGTTGGAAGCATTGGTCTCATCGGCCTGCAGACGTTTGTATAAAAAGAATGCATTTGTAAAGACCATTTTAGCTCAAATATGGTATCGACCCTCGAGACCACCCATGAGATCTACTCCACCCATGCGATCATCATATTCTCGAATAATTTGAGGGTAGTTAATTTCGATGAATTTCTTCAGCTTTCTATCACACCGATGAACCATTGATTGTTCTTGGCCAGGATTGGTTGATCTGAATCCGGAAGACATATTTAGTATCCTTCCATAATATAGTATTCACATCGACTACATGAATTGAGGTCATGTATTTTACGCAAAATCATCTCTGCTCTTGGTTCATTTCGCAGCTTACACAAAAGCAAATCATGATCAACAAGAAACATGACGAAATGAAATTAGTACCTCTCATTGTGCCCAAACCATAAATTCGTCTGGCTCGTAAATAGACTAATAGCGGCTTTGATTTGTAAAAGTTATCAAAATACAGGATGTGATACATTAAATTAGGAATATCCAAACAATGTCCGGTATAACAGGTAAAATGATATTATCTTCGGACCCATTGTAGATTTAAAACTGATACACAAAACCGTTTGAATCACAAAGTACAAACAATTTGATCCCCCTTTTATGCGGCTTATTGAGCATGTATTTTCGGATATAGTGTTTCGTCTTTGGAACATAAGTGGAATCAGCAACACTGTCATCATCGCTATCAATATACTCATCTGTGCTTTCTACACAACTCTACAGAATCGATGAACTCGAGAAATTATTCATCAGACATTCGCTCCAAATTGATATTTTTCGTATAAAGACGATTAGTAATATCCATCTTTAACAGAATATTAAAATAAAAGGGTGCAAATAATAGAACCATAAGCAAACAAAAGAGTTTTATGAACAAAAGTAGAAAACAACAATGTAAGAGAGGAGAACATTTTTGTACACGCAAACCGTCAAGAAAGCCTTAAGGAAGCCTTCACTATTTCGTTTTTAAATCAAACTTTTTATTTTTTTCACTTGATTGATCATAGCTGACAAACGACTTGCCAGAATATATTGGGAGATATAAAGAAAATGTAAAAAAAAGTGTTGACTAAAGACAGTGTTCACTATTTTGAAGCGAAAAAGTGTTTAATACAGCACTGGGGACCAAAAATCTAAGACAGCCTTGAGGTGGTTAAGACAGTGATCTTTAATTTTAGAATTTTGTTTTTAATTTATAAATTAAGATAATAAATAAATCCGTAAAGATTTGTTTACGCTATTAGTACTAGGGTAAAGGATGTAAGAGGGCTAAAAAAATAAATTTTAATATTAAAATCTGAGTATTTCGTAAACTATAAGATATAACCATTACAACCTGATCCCAAACTGAAAATTGGGATCAGGTGACCCATTTAAGAGTCTTGTGACCCCCCACCCGCCGTTGCTCTATAAGATTCAAATAAAAACTTTATCTGTATATTTTCTATAGCAATGGGAAGTTTTGTTAAAATCGGACTCCGTTTAGAAATTTCTACTATTTTCAAAATTTCAATATGCATGATATTTGGAAATATATCGAATATTTTCACCTTAACTCCACGAAGGCATACATTTTAATTTATTAACATTTTTCTTAAAATATCTTAAGGCAATTATGTTTGGGCCGTTTGTTTTTCAAACCAATCGAATTAAAAGTATTGCTTTGTAGGTACTGTTTTATTTTAATATTTTTTAATGCTTTTAATTTTATGGTGTAAAACCAGATGTGAACACAGTATTAATAATGACTCAATATTTTAAATCAGCTCATCAGATGTTGTAGATGATGGATAAAAAAATAAAATAAAAACAAAACCAATATTACAAATTGCCAACAAATGGTGTGTTTTATTATGTGGCAATGATTTCTGTTTTATTAACAAAGAAACACTCAACATAATGAAGTGAAAATGTAAAATAAAGATTACAAAATTAACAAATTAACAATTTTTAATTTGTGTAAATGGCAAATCGCTTTTATGAAACAAAGAAATCATCATCAATCAAAAAAAGCGTAAATAAAAGCCACCCAGCAAAATCGTTTATTAAGATACGAATGTAATAAAATATGCTCTAAAAAAAGTTTTATGCGCATAAAATAAAACTTAAAAACGCAAAATATGCTCTTAAAATATACAAAATATGCACTTTAAAATAGATAATATAGGTTAGAAATTTAAAGTTCTGCATAAATTTGTCTACTCTACATCGAGCTTTAAAACACCCTTTTTTAAGGGGCCCATAGACACATACTGCTGATGAACCCTTCGTATACGTGTGTGATTGATATTTTACTACACACCTATCAATCATCAGTTAAAAAACAAATTAAAATAAACATGCGTTTGAGAACAAAAAAAATTATTATTTTCTATTTTTCAGTAACTAAAACGTCAAATTTAAAAATAATATTTCAGTAAAATTAAAAAAATTCATGTTATTGTTCATTTGAACAACTGTCAGCAGTATGAGTTCATTTCAAAATCAAAACTAATTTGATTTTTCATGTCTGTGTCTATGGGCCCCTTTAGATTTGAAATAATATAGTTCCTTATAGTTATACAAAATCGATGGAGAGCGTGTGTCGTTTTTTGGTAAAAAATATACAATAGCTTTAGCTGCTTTTGCCATGTATGCAGACATCCAAGATTTTAATAGAATTATCAAAAAGTCTTGCAATAGTTGAATGATTTGTATTCTTGAGAAGTAAAATACCATAACCTTTCTTATGTTATTTTCTTTCTCATCCATTGTTCACATATATTGTTACGTTTTTACCTATTGAAAACGTTGGTTTATTTCCTTTAAATAAACAGGATACTTTTGATTGCAAATAAAAACCGTTTAGTAGTTTAAAATTTTAACAAAAATGTTATTTAAAATGTACAACATCAAAAGTTTAAATGGTTGCTATGTGTTTTAATACACACACACGCTTTTACATAACACTTTATAAACACACTGGTAATGTAAAAGAACTCACTGGTAATACAGTACACTTTATGTCTTTACTTAACGATGCTTCCAATTAGACTGACTGATGTGGTGTTCTAACGGCCAATTTATATACGCTGCATTACCATCTAGAAAGCTCTTTTAACCATCCGTTAAAACAGTTTTATCGTAACAATATTGTTTTTTTAATGAGTTATTAATATCTTTGATACAATTTATGTAAATCTATCGACGTGCACATAAGGTCTTACAAATCAATAAGAAACATTTTCATATAAGTGATAAACAGTAGACATAAACAAGTATTGCTGATATACAATCTGCAATAACTTGTAATTACCAAGTTTTTTGCTGGGTTACAAAAGCCAAATAACTATTTGCTATGTTTCAATATCATTACCCGATTGTACATGTAATTATCATAAATCTAACTGACCTGTACGTTTTGTGATTTCTTTTTTTGCTTTCAATATGTTAATATTGATTTCAACGGAAAGAAAACAATTTCAAAGCTTAAATAATTATTATGATATTGGTTTTGTATGCGAATTATTCGAATTTGCATGATTTCACATACAGACCTAAGTGTTTGTATGCATTTTGTATTGAATATTAGCATGTTTTACATTTGAGATACAAAACACACACAAATACAGACAAAGCAGAGCTCATTATTGGAAAATTAGTGTAAATTTAATCACACATTCAGTAAACCGATATTGACGCATTCATGATAATTTTAACTTTATGCCAAAAACACATACACATACACACATACATATGTATATTTACATAAATAAATATTAAATATTTATACAAATTATGACAAACCATTATAACCCAGGGAGCAGAATTATTGATAAATGTTAAAATTTTGAAACTTTATATTTCGATTTTGCTCCTTGCTTACAAATTCCTATTTTTGGTAATAAAAGGTTTTTCATTAAGCACTTCCAATCTTTAAATTTAAATAAAACAAAGTGTGTGTGAGATATCACAAATTGTTTATTCGTTTGAAAGGCCTATCGATGCTATTATCCCTCTAATGCTTAAGCATGCTTAAGCAAGGCACTCATCGCAAAATGTAAATAAATGCAAATATAACTGATATTTCATTTAAAAAACTTTGAAAGCTTCTTAAAATAATTTAAGTACACTTTTTAGCAACCGTTACATGAGTTTTTGAAATGAAAAATCAGTTATATTTGCATTTATTTGCATTTTTGCGATGAGGGCCTTGGGTGTGCTTAAGCGATATAACATCGTGCAAATGTCCGCCGTGGCTTTCAAAGCTCTGGCGCATAAATCATACTGAATTTACCGATGGCATAGATTATATTGATTTTGAGCAACGCTGTGGTTTCTGGCTTATTCGCATAGACCTGCGACTTAAGAAAATCCCAAAAGAGAACAATCTAAAGGGGTCAAATCGCAGGATCTCGCGTAATGCCGTCCTGTTGAATCCATATCATGCCATTCAGGCCAAAAGTAGTTGGTAATTATTATACCCACAGCGTTCAACGTTGACGGTGAGGGCCAGGCCAACGCCGTTCTCAAAGAAATATGGACCAATAACGAAGCCAGTCCAAAATCCACACCAAACGGTGAATTTTTCGAATTGGTATCCTCCCAAATTGTACAATTTTTTTTTGTTGACGTACCCATTCATCCTGAAATGATCCTCGTCACTGAAGATGATTTCCCGAACAAAACACACCCATATTGATAAAACAATTTTATCGTTTGTACGTATTGTTGAACGTTATAGTGCAAATTTGCCAGATGTAGCTTCAACAATATGGCTGCTATCAACTGTTAAAGTTCTCCTATTGGAAGTTGGCAGATTTAGTGAATCAACGTGGACATTATGGACGGGTAGTTTTAACAAAAATCTATGTTATTCAATAATACTTTAAAAAAATTGCTTTAAAAAATTAGGTTTTAATTTTGCTTTTTTCCTAGATGCTGTCGGAATCGAGTTCTACTTTATGTCGCGTTCTTGACTTTACGTTTATTTTAAATATATTGGACATCTTCATTTAGCTCTAAACACAGTGCAAAAGGTAAAATTGTAGAATTTCTTTATGTTTACACATGAAGGCATAAGAATGTCGCGTTCTTGATCATGGACATTACCATATTATTATTTTAATTTAATAAATAGCTTTATTTTTATAGAATTCTTAAACCTCTCTTAATCTTTGATCTATTTCAAATGTGTTTTAACGTTATTATTTGAGATTTCAAACGAAACTAAGACTTTCATCCACAAATTTAATTCAAATCTAAATATTAAATCGCTGTTTAAATGTTTTATGTTCTGTTGTTGTCATTTGGACCAACAATAGATCCCAATGTGTTGCATTTGTATAAAGTCACAAAAATAGCTTAAATAATTTTAGTTTAATATTACAATACACTTAGGAACATGTTAATAATTTATATTTTTGCTTTCAAATATTTTAACATTTCCAAGTGTAAATGTATACTTTAAAGGTCTAAAAACTTAATCACTTACAATACATGAACAGCTTTAAAATGTTAACAATTATAAATTTGTATTTGTATTTGATTTTCGTAATTTTCAAAACTGCTGACAATAGCAACCACAGTAAACTGGGTTAACATGTGGATTTATGCCTATGAACATTGTGTACTGGCATATAAGCATTGAAGGCATATAATAATACATAATAATAAAACGAACAACAATAGTAAGTAGCAGCAGCTAGTAACAATTATAATAGTAATAATATTAATAATATTAATAATATTTTGACCAACAAAATTTCATATTAAAACGTCAGCTGTTTGAGGTTGTTATAATGTGCGATGAATGAATTTATTAAAATTATACTTAAATATTTTGTGCAGTACAGCTAAATACACATATCCATAGAAGACTTATTTGAATACATTAATTTACAGGGAGTTTAGGGAGAACCTTAAGTTGGGGTTGGATGTTATGAATTGAGGTACTTACATATGTATGGCGGATATAATAGGACTTTATTATTTTTTTGTTTATATGTTCAGAAATGAAAATATGTCAAATTATCATTCCTCTCTTGTCTCAAATAGATTCATTACAAATTAGTTTATTATTAACCCTTCTATACAGAATGTTCTTAGATCATATTGCTTGTGTGACAATGTGATGTGGTCTCTAAAGAAACTGATATTTAATTAAATTCATATTAATTCCTAATTAACTTATTTAAAGGAATACCATGAACCAGTAAACACGAACGAGAAATATGATTGCGCCAGTAATCAAGTTCATATTGCGAAAAATAAAGGATATTTTAATAGGGGCTTCGGAACTTTGACAGTTGATAGCGTTCATATTGTTGTAACTACATCTGTCGAATTGGCTGTCATTTATTCAGTTTGTTTTACCAAATCACCATGGAGATCTTTCAAGATCTCCCGTCTTTCAAGGTCTCTTGGCTTCAATTCGTATGGTACCCAATTTCGCTACTTTTGGATGAATCCTGCTTCACGCAATCGTTTTGAAATTGCTGCTTGAGTAGTTCCCAATAATTTTGCAAGCTCTTGTGGAGTTTTACAACAATCTTCATGGAGTACTGCATCCAATTCTTGGTCTTTAAACTTTTTTTTGGCTGGACAAAGTCTTCCGTGTCAAAGTCACGACTTCTGAACAACACTAACCATCTCGTGCACATTGAAACCACTTTTTTAAAATTAAAGAAGTAAAGCAAAACTTCCCGCATATGACGATTCGTTTGTACATAGCAAAAAGAACTTTGTTGTTTACACTATAATGTTTAATAACTAACCTTCAAAATGATATATAGTGTTACGAATGTGCAATGACGATTTGAATTCAACGGTCTGTAACGACTGCCTGCAGCATTCATCATGTTTAAAGGCACGTCCATCATTGACATTGTTTGTAAGTATGGCAACACTAAATGTTTGGGCTGCTGGCAATGACATCGAAAGCTCTAGAATTCGAATGTACTAGTATGTCCGTTGAGAGCATTGTAGAAGATTCCCGATAGATGGCGCGTGTATAAATAGTGGCAGGGCTGGCAGTCGTGAGTTGAATTTATCATTGGCGCTGTTACAGTTAACATCAACTGTCTTGTGCATTTAAGGTTGTACGTAATAGAGTGTGTGTGCATTTTTGCGAATTGATATACGTATATAAAGACATTGAGTGACTATTTAATTCTGTTGTTGTTGTACATTCTAAATAAATAAAGACTTACAATTTTAAACTACCAAAACTGCTTTTATTTGCAATCAAAAGTATCCGGTTTATTTAAAAGAAATAAACCACGTTTTTAAAAGGTAAAAACGCAACAATGTGTACATACGTCATCTATTATAAATCCAGTATTTTTAAGTCATACACCAAATAATTTTTCTGAAAATATTGCTACTTTGACTTGAAACTTTAAATGAAATTTTCAGCCTTTAGTTTTTAGTTGACAGAGAGCATAGACATTGGTACCATCCTAATGTATAAGTAAAATTGATTTCACATAAACATATACAATTAATAGTTATAACAGATTTTATGATAGAAAATGGAAAATTAAAGGACATTAACAACAATACATGCTCACACATACAACACGACTATGGTTGGGCGAGTGGGCTTAATTGTAAACAAAATAAGTATTAATGTCCCAGCAGTTCTGTGAGACTGTACCGAACTAGAGGTTTTATCATTTAGGATGGCAACTAGTTACATAATTAGCTACGTGTGACTAGTTATTATAACACGTGCTTGTCCTAAGAAAGGGGTCCAAAGTAATCAACATATTGGATTCACATACCGGTTACATATCTTCCTAGCTACCCAACCGGTTATTTGATCAGCTACATAACTAGATATTTAAACCAGTGTTTAAAAAGCTATGAGAACTAAAACATTTTTAACTATTGCTAAAACTACTGCTTCAAAAAATAATCAGTAGAGGTAGCAGTAGCATTTATCTATTTTTGTTTTCTTGTTTTTTCTAAAAATACTGCTACTTTCAAAAAAATAAAACTCTAAACAGAGCAGTAGTAATAAAACATAAATTGTAAATGGAGTAGTAGCATTAAAAAAACAAATCATTGCTACTGCTCTACATCGAGTTTTGATTTATATTATTTAGACGTAGCAGTTGACATAGTAGAATAAGTAGCAGTTAAATAGTAACTAGTTGAAATAGCAGTTGAGATAGCAATAGAAGAAGTCAAAAAAGAAAATCTTCAGCCATTATAAGAACTGAGAACGAAAAATTCTTAACACACATTTTTCATTAAAACTTTTAATCCAAGTATTATTTGATTTGTTTTTTGATCAAGTTGACTTTGTAAAGCATGTCAGTTATATGTTTAATGCCAATTATATTCATTTGTTGTTAATCTGATTAAAATGAGTGACGAGAACAAAGTGCGTACTAAAATTATTAAATATTATCAACAAAACCCAACTTGGTCCAACAAAAAGTTGGCCAAACAATCAAAGGTCTGCCGTCAAACTGTTTCCAGTGTTATTAAACAGTACCGGGAGAACTTGTCCGTTGATAGAAAACCTGGTGCAGGTAGAAGGAATGGTTCACAAGATGTTTCAAAAGCCAAAAAAATAGAAAGCATTTTCAAAAGATCTCCCAACACATCCGGTAGGAAAGCAGACTGGTTAGCTCAGTGCTCGAACTATAAACATACAAGGCTCAAAAAGTTCCTGACAGGAATGCAGCTAAAAATTTAGATAGCAAAAACAGAGCACGGAAATTGAAGTCAAATTGTATACAAAAAATATTCCTGCAGCATAATGGCTGACGAAACGTATGTTCTGGCAGATTTTTCGCAGCTTCCGGGTCAAAATTTTGATGTTGCTGATGCTCGAGAAAGTGTTGAAGAAAAGTTTAGGACCCAAAAGCAGACACAATTTCCCAAAAAGTTCTTGGTATTGCAAGCAATATGCAGTTGCGGCAAAAAAGCCAAACATTTGTTATAAAGGGTTCTGTAAATACCGAAATTTATATTAAGGAATGTTTAAAAAAACGGATGCTTTCATTCATAAGACTTCTTAGTGTGTCCACTTATTTTTAGCCTGATTTGGCACCCTGTCACTATGGTAAGAAAGGTCTTGAGTGGTACAAGAACAATTGCCTGGAGCTGAGTCCAGTGGAGGGATATTGGGCTCTTGTTTAAAGAGAATTGAAGAGCACAAAAAAGGTGTCCAAAAGTGTAGTAGATTTTAAACGGAGATGGACAACCTGTTCGAACAAAGTGACAGAAATCACTATAAAAACCATAATGGAAGGGTTTCCGAAAAAAGTTCAACATTTCATAATTAGTGATTGGAACTATAAAAATATATTTTTTATTTTGTAAATTGTAATAATAATTTCAATCAAATAAAAAAAAATCAAAACTGTAAGTTTAGTGATTCATTTAATTGACATATATGTATGTTAAGAATTTTTCGATCTCAGTCCTTACCACAAATACAAGAAATAAACATAGTTGGTCAATTCACATGGTGTCTTATCATGTCATATTGTCATAATGTCCTAATACTTCACAATGGTTTTTATTGCTTTTCAAGCAAAAAATGTCCTAAAACAATTCTATTTTCTATGCTATGTTTATTGTGTTATCGTAACGAACCAGCAGAGACCAACGCCGAAGGCGTAAGAGTCGGTTAAGCCGAGCCGCCGAGTCGTGATATATTAGCACATTATGACAATATGGCTGATAAGAGACCTTTGAATTGCCCAAGTGTATTGTTGTTGCTTTAAGAGTGTTTGAAAGAATAATACGATTTTATTCGTCTCAGATGTTCGTGTTTTTTGTCTGTACAAAGTTTCTTACGTTGCCATATAATTAGCATGGGAAATATTTATGTTCTACATAATTATAAATGCATTTTTGTACATTAACTGTTGTAACAATAAAACATTTATTAAATGATAGAATTAATTTTTTAAGCTAGTTAGTTTTCTTAACTCTTTAGGGGTAACATTTTGTGGAAGAATTTGTAAATCTGTTTTCTTAGCTGAAGATTTTTATTTTTTACTACTTTTATTGCTACCTCAACTGCTAAATACTTAACTGCTGCATCAACTACTACTTAACTGCCACTTCTCTACTACAACAACTGCTACTTCTTTTACTACTAAATTTTAAAAGTAGCAGAAGTAACAGATAACTCTGCAACTTTAAAACTTCTGGTTTTTTAAGCTAAATTTTTTTAAGTAAATTTTTAAATTTGTCTTTTATTGCTACTACTACAACTACTGCTACTACTATAACTACTGCTACTGCTTATTAATTTTTTTAACTAGACTACTTGTGTTTTTTTGTTGTTGCTACTGCTACTTGTAGTCTAGTTTTTTAAAACACTGATTTCCACACGTGCTGGTACTAATGGATTTCTCATAGATAATCTTATAACTGATGGCTTCTAAACAAGCCTTCCAATAGATTACTTATTTTGGGTAAAATGACTACTTTCTAAAGTGCAGTACAAATTAAACGTTTAAAGTAACTACACTATAACTTACTTAGAGACATTAAAGTGACAATTGGTCTCACACTATATTAAATGAGATGTATAAAGTAATCAATTGACTTCTATCTGCACTACAAAGAGTTCATTGGTGTAAAATTACTCAAAAAATATATAAATTAGTGTCAGCCAATTTATCAGACATTAGTGACAATTACTATATATAAAGGATACAATAACTACTTGTTTAACTGCTGGGTATTTCTAGGTGTGAACGAGTGTGTGTATGGCCATTACAACAAGAATAATAATAATAATAAGAACATTGACGCAACACATGACAAGAGTATAAACTAAAAATAAATACATACAACAACAGCAACAAAAGCAACAATAGTAGTAGCAGCGGTGGTAATAATAATCACAGTAATAATGACTTAAATGGCCATAAAGTGGCAGGTGTATGCTGCAGCAGCAGTATTATCACCAACATCAGCTATTGTTGTCATAGTTGTGCAAGTTGTGCGTGTGTGTGTGTAAGTGTAATGTTTAATGTCATTATGTGTGTATGTATGTGTGTGTGTGTGTGTGTACTGGTAATTAAGAAATACTCGTTCACTCGTAAATCATCTTTTGAACATTTATTTCATTTAACACCACATGATGCCAACACAACTCTTCGAACTGGTTGGTACTTGAGCGACCATCGAAAATGACAAGCAAATTGTTTATTTCTATGAGTGTATCTGTGTGTTTGTGCTCTTATTTATGTAAACTTGTGTATGAATTTAACAATGGGTTTGTATAGCATGTAGTATGTAGTTAACACTGTCGGATTTGGTTAGTTGTATCCATTTGATGTGATAAGTAAATTATTGGCTGTTACTAGGTGGTAATTAATATTAAAATTTCACAGTTTGCAGCATCCCAAGTATGCATCAGGGAATTATATAGTGAAAAAGTGAGATTTCAATACATAAATATGTATATATATGCTAAAAAAAAAACTTTAAATGCCAAATCAGTATTGGAGGAAACTTGTATGTTTTAGAATTGTTTGCGAATCTAAGTGCCTGATCTAGAACAAAGAGGTAAGAGAGCTATTTTCGGCTGTAACGACTCTTATATACCCTTCACAAAATTATACTTTGAAATAAAATTAAAAAGAATTTTTTTTTTTAATTTTTTTAAAATTTTTTTTTTTTTCGTAATTGTTTTTTAAAAGTTTTTTCCAATTTTTTTAACTTAAAAATTAATTTGTTTTAATTTATTATTGAAAAATATTTATGACAAAAAATTCGGGTTAAAAATTTTTTCCATATTGTCTATATTTATGACTTAGTAAACGAAATATTGATCAAAAATAGGACAAAAATAGAGGTTGTCTCGGATTTTTGCTCATATCTCCGTTTATTTATGGACGGATTTTGCTGATTTTAAATAGGAAACTTCTCGAAAACATGTCTGACAGAATTATTGAAGAATTGGATCCCGAAGATATCTGGGGTCTTCAGAAAATTGATTTCAACAGACAGTCAGACGGACATGGCTAAATCAACTCCGCTATATATAAGTATCCAGAATATATATACTTTATAGGGTCGGAAAGTTATATTGTGGAAATTACAAACGGAATGACAAACTTATATATACCCTTCTCACAAAGGTGAAGGGTATAAAAAGTGAAAAATGTAAAATGTATGGACAGCGGGTGGTATGAGTGATTTTTATTTATAACCAATTCACACTGAGAATTGTGGGAGACACATTAACTTTCTAGTTTAAAATATTGTTTTATTTAATAGCTAATATTGATAGTTTCTAAATAACCTAAATTTATATTTCCATAGAAATAAATCCTAACGTGAATTTTGACATGTTGTAAAAGCAAGCATTGAAATATAATAAAATTCTTGTTAACCTGATTTTCCATTTCTTTCCTATTTATAAATTTCCATCTAAAATACAAAGCGCAAAGATGCAGAATGTCATTAAAATGTTAAATAAAATATTGTTGAATTGAATTTTTTCACTTGGAGGCTATGAATCAAAAATAAAAAACAAAATATTTATATTAATGATTTTGTTGAAGTGCAGCAAGCAAGCACATCAAAATTATGTACATACATAATTTTATTACAAATTTCAAAAGACAAATAAAATTATGTCTCATGTCGTTAGCTTAGTGAGAAAATAAGCCTAAGTCCATGAGTGTAACTAAAGAGTGTCTTTTAAGCCATATAGAACTTACGAAAGGGTTAACTGTCAAACGAACTATAAAACTGCACTGACTTTTTGATATTTATGATCAGTATAAAGACTGAGATTGACAAATTCTTAACGTACATATGTGTTAATAAAAATGAAACCATTAAACTTACAGTTTTGATTTTTTTTATTTGATTGAAATTATTATTACAATTTACAAAAAAAATAAATATTTTTATAGTTCTAATCACTATTGAATATTGAACCTTTTTCGGAAACCCTTCCATTATGGTTTTTATAGTGATTTCTGTCACTTTGTTCTAACAGGTTGTCCATCTCCGTTTAAAATCTACCACACTTTTAGACACCTTTTTCGTGCTCTTCAATTCTCTTTCAACAAGAGCCCAATATCTCTCTACTGGCCCTAGCTCCAGGCAGTTTAGAGAATTTGCTTTTCTTGGTACAAATACCACATTATAGTTCTTTTACCACTCAAGACCTTTCTTAACATAGTGACAGGGCGCCAAATCAGCCCAAAAATTAATGGAAGCATCTTTTGTTGCAAACATTCCTTGATGTTAATTTCGGTATTTATAGAGCCCTTTGTAACAAGTGTTTGGCTTTTTTGCCGCAACTGTATATTGCTTGCCATACCAGAATTTTTTGGGAAATTTTGCTTGCAGAACATACGTTTCATCATCCATTATGGAGCAGCAATATTTTTTTTTTTTTATAAAATTTTACTTCAATTTCCGTGCTCTGTTTTTGGCCTCTAAATTTTTAGCAGCGTTCCTGTTAGGAACTTTATGAGCCTTGTATGTTTATGAACCTGCATTCGTTTCAACTTTTCGTACCAAATAGTCCGAGCACTGAACTAACCGGGCTGCTTTCCTACCGAATGTGTTGGGAGATCTTTTGAAAATGCTTTCTATTTTTTTGGCTTAATAAACATCATGTGAACCATTCCTTCTACCTGAACTAGGTTTTCTATCAACGGACAAGTTCTCCCGATACTGTTGAATAACATTGGAAACAGTTTGACGGCAGACCTTTGATTGTTTGCACAACTTTTTGTAGGACCAAGTTGGTTTTTGTTGAAAATATTTAATAATTTTAGTATGCACTTTTTTCTCGTCACTCATTTTAATCAGATTAACAACAAATGAACATAATTAACATTAAACATATAACTGACATGCTTTACAAAGGTAACTTGATAAAAAAAAAAAAAATCGAATAAAACTTGGGGTACAAGTTTTAATGAAAAACGTGTGTTAAGAATTTTTCGATCTCAGTCCTTACTGTGGTAAATCATCATGAATAGATTGATGCTTGAACAACGCTATCAAGTTATCCAAACTTAGTTTGAAAATCACTTATTGATTCGCGCAACTTGTGGTCTATTTTATCGCAAAATTGTATTCAGCGATGAGGCTGTTTTTTGGCTAAACGGGTTTTTAATAAACAAAATTGCTACAGTGAGATAAATCTACAACAGACTCCATTACATCGGTTTACACGCTGATGGCATCATCGGACCTTATTTCTTCAAAAATTATGTCGGAGATTTCGTTACGGTCAATGAAGATCGCTACCTTACCATGATCAATGGTATTTGGTTTGAAAATATGAATGACGTTGCTCCAGACCAGATGTGGTTTCAACAAGATGGCCCTACGTACCATACAGAGACCGCAACCATCGACTTATTGCAATCAAAATTTGGCGATAAAATGATTATGAGAATGAACCTGTCAAGCACGAGCTTGGAGACCAGAATAACTGGTCTCCTCTCGATTATTTCCTGTGGACTATACTATACGTCCAGAATACGCTTCGTCATGAGCAGTCGTAATGGCCATATGCCCGAAATCATTTTCAAATGTTAATACCAAGTATTGATCTTTCGATCGCTTTGAAATTAGTTCGCGGGATTTCTTTAAATATGGAACTTGTTTTTGTCAAATTATATTTGTATTCCAACATTTTTATGAGATTTCGTTAAAGTGATTTTCGGAAGTGGCACTTATAAGGAAGCTATAGTCAATTATGGATTGATCCGCAAACAAATTTTAAATGCGATTTTCTCTTGTAGAAAACCTATTTGTGGAGAAATTTGTGTATACATATATATATCAGACATTTATGACACAAAAATTTTATTTCGGGAAGAGATTTGTATGGTGACTAGGTGAAATAATGGACCGATTTCAAACAATTTTAATAGCATCCGTCCGTCATCCAGTCACACACGACGACAAGACGAACATCGTTAAATCAACTTATATTTTTGGGAGTTATAAACATCAGACAAGGCTGTTGACTATACTTTTCTGATTTTGCTTATATTTATTCCAAAATTTTTGAAAATATTGAATCATTTCCAAATTTCTATGATAGCTCACAAAAAGTATAGATTTCTGGAATTTTTATACGCAAAAAATTCTTTGATATTAATCCACTTACATATTTGGAAGAACAATTGTTCGAAATAGTAATTATTAATTAAGAACATCGATAATTTCCTTTTGACCTCCTTACAAACGGTGCACTCCTATTGTATTTTCTTAGTTACTAACTTGACTCTGACAGAGCGTATGAGTTTTATTGAATAAAAATGCATAATTGATGTAGCTTGACATGCAATTGACGCACTGGTAATTTAACAAAACTGAAATTTCTACGACGCTTCAACAGCAACAACAAGAACGAAAATCATTTAAAATGAACAGAAAAACTAGATAAATGGATAAATTAAGTTTATTCGACAACGTTTCCCTTAAACAAATTTATATCTGTTCAATTTGCCCCTGACTCTCTGCTTGTAACTCTTTCTCTTAGTTTGGCAAGGTAGGAAGGTAGACTGAAAAGTTTATTTGCAACATTCAAAAACTTTGTTTTTTATTTTGTAAGTCATTTGCTTTAACAAATTTTACATAAAGGTTTAATTTTCAGAAAAATAAAATAAAAAATTACATGAGAAATATCTCAAAATAAAGTCAGTTACCAATTAATGGGATTCTTCTTGTTAATATTGTTTATAAATCCTTAAAAAATAGGAAATTACTTTAGCTTTGGAAATAATTCTTTCAAAGAATACAGAAACAGTTTGCTAGACACATACCAGAGTGGAATATATTTTCGGCGCTCGCTACAACCTACCATTCAGCATTCTTCTATGCTGCATATTTATATCACTGTAAATATTATATGACCAGAAATATTTGTATCAAAGCTTTTTTACTCTTTAGCTAAGAGGACAAACCTGCTAAGTCCACTTTTAATGAAAATTTAGAGTTTTATACAAAACGTTAGTAATTGTAAAAATTTAATGTGTGCTAAAAATAAGCATTATCTATTGTAATCTCCAAAATTCTTATATTGAGTGAATGTCTTAAAAATGTGGGATGTTTTAAAAAAAATCAAAAAAATTGCACGTTTTAAACATTTTACATGTCGGAGGTATCCTACTCGAAAACTTCTTGGCTACGCCCACGTCAAATTTTATTCCGATCGGACCAGCCGTTTAGAAATGCCAGATTTATTTTCAGAAACTTTTGATTCTGCCCCACTGTGCATTGTTAGCTGCAACCTTTTCCCATCTTTCTGGCAACATATGGATTCCGAACCAAAATAAATGCTCATCTTTTGATTAGGCCTATTTCGGATACTCTGTTCCAAAGTGAAGCGTATCCCAGAGAGACCATTCTGCTTCAATCAAAACAAATACTTAGTAGTCAGACGGGGCAAGGTCTGCACTATAAAGCGGGCTAGGCAAAACATCCCAACCACTTCATTCTACATACCGATGGCTTAATATAGAAAGGTCGTATCTCGTTTTTTTATTTTTAATCGGGTTTTTCACATATTCTGGTAGACTACAGTAATTAAAAAAAAACCCTAACTCATTTCAATAATAGTTTGAAAGAAAAAGCGCTAAATCATTTAATATTGAATTCATTGTAATGAATTACATATACTGTATGTTATATTGATGGTTTATATTAAAACAAACAAATTTTCTAAATGTATATTTCGATATATTACAAATGTTTAGTTGTTTATTCTTCACTTTCACTTTTTTAGATTTTATTCAGTTTTTTTCTTCTCCTGTAAAGTAACTAAAAGTTGAGATACGACCTTTCTATATTAAGCCATCGATACTTTATAACAAGTATTTCAACGTTGACCATGCGTTGTTACGATGGAATATTACGATTTCATGTCTGGCCGCATGTTCTGGGAGTTATTCGCAAATACTCCCTTCAAACGAATCAGTTGCATTTGGTACAAGTTCCTTGTGATGTACTGGTCAAATTTCAAAAGCTTATAATAGGTAGGACCCTGTTGCTCCCACCAAATACAGAGAATTACCTTAGGCCAACAACCCACAAATCAAGCAACAATATGCAGATGTGGCAAAAAAAGGTGAAGAGAGCGGGAAGGAGCGACAAACGCTCGTATATAGAATCCTTGGCAGATGAAGCTGAAAAGGCAGCAGGTTCAAATAACACCAGGGAACTTCATCAGATAATCAACCGGCTCACAAACAAGAAACCAAAATTAAACCAACCAGTACGTGATCGCAATGGAATTCTACTTACAACCACTGAGGAACAAACCAAAAGGTGGATGGAACATTTCAGAGATTTAAGTAACAGCAGTGAAACTAAACTAGGACTACCTTGTAGCGCACAAGAGCAAGAAAGATCGATCGCATGTGACCAGCCTACTACAACAGAGACAGCAACCGCAATAGGCAAACTAAAACGCAACAAGTCTTGCGGTACAGACGGAATTCCACCGGAACTCTTCTTAATAGACACTCAAATTGCAGCTAACATCATACAACCACATATTGCACAAGTCTGGAGAACAGAAACTATAAATTGTTCGTGGACTAGAGGTAATGTAGTAAAACTACCTAAAAAAGATGACCTGAGAGATTGTGACAACTGGAGGGGTATTACATTGCTCAATACAATATATAAGGTATTAGCCACAATAATACTTAAAAGGTTGGAAACTGCAGAGGCTGGTCTTAGAGACGAACAGGCTGGGTTTCGCCCACATCGTAGCTGTGTCGATCAGTTGAATACACTTCGAATAATTATTGAACAGTCGATCAAATGGAAGTCACCACTGTACCTGGTTTTCGTTGATTTTAAGAAAGAGTTCGATGCAGTCAATAGAAATGCTATATGGTTAGCTCTAAATAGGAAAGGAATGCCAGACTAAATAATACAAGTCATCAAAGTTATGTACAACAACTCAGAACTGCAGGTTCTACACAATGGCACAATTAGTGATACGTTCACGACCAATATGGGCGTCCGACAGAGCTGTCCTCTATCGCCACTACTCTTTGCAGTGGTAATGGACTGTTTTATGGAGGAACTGTGCAAGAAGAAAAGGGGTATTGCGTGGAGTTTTCAAAGACATCTGGAAGATTTAGAATATCCAGATGATATTTGCCTTCTTTCACATAAACTTTCAGACATGCAAGATAAAACAAACAATCTTGTGAAGTTAGCCAGAAAAGTTGGCTTAGAAATAAATATAAAAAAGACGTACGCCATGCGCCTACATAACAGTAGCAATGCTCATATCAACATCGACAATCATCGAATAGAATACGCTGACTGCTTCTGCTACTTATGGAGCAAAATGTGGTTAAGCGGTGGCATTAATGAGGACATCACGAATAGGTTCAATAAAGCTAGAAGTGCATTTGACAGACTAAAATATATATGGCGGGCACCACAAATCACGAGAACAACAAAGATCCGTATTTTCAACGCATGTGTCAAGTTGACCCTTTTATACGGAAGTGAAGCATGGCTGGACAGTGACTCGTTCAGGCAGCGGCTACAAGTTTTCATAAATAAAAGCCTTCGTATTATATGTGGCATATACTGGCCCAACACAATAACAAACAAAAACCTCTGGAGCTTGGCCAAAGAAGAGCCCATACACATATAGATAAAACGCAGAAAGTGGAAGTGGATAGGACACACGTTAAGAAAGCCAGTACATAATGTAACAAGAATGGCTCTGGAATGGAACCCACATGGAAGTAGACAAAGAGGAAGACCCAAAAATACATGGCGTAGGTCTGTAAGAAAAGAACTAGCTGACATCAATAAATCATGGGATTAGGCAAAAATAATTGCGATCAATAGATTAAGTTGGAAATATCTTGTTGAAGCCCTATGTTCCCTCGAGGAATAAATAAAGGAATAAAAAAAACCTTAGCGCCATCGATTCGGCTGGTTGGCCGGATTTCACATACGATCTTTTAAGCTACGGGTTATCGTAATGGATCCAGTTTTCATCGCAAGTAATGATTCGGTGCAAAAATTATTTTCTTTTAAAGCGTTCAAGCAGCATTCAACGTCTCTCAGCTTCAATTCGTATGGTACCCAATTCTGCTTGCAAACGTTTTGAAGTTGCTGATTGAGTAGCTCCCAATAATTTTGCTAGCTCTTGTTGAGTTTGACAACAATTTTCATGGAGTAATGCCTCCAATTTTTGGTCATCAAACTTTTTTGGCTGGTCTGGGCGATCTTTGTCTTCCGGGCCCAAATCACCACTTCTGAACCGCACAAGGCAACTGTCGCACGTTGAAACCAATGAAAGACATTCACCATAAGCTTTGACGAACAAAGGGTGTGCTTCAGCGGCTCTTTCTTCAAATTAAAAAAGTAAAGCTAAACTTCCCGCACATGACGATTTGTTGGTATAACATTCGTCATTTTCGAAGCAAAAAAAAAAACTTTGTTGTTTACACTATAATGTTCAATATCAAAATGACATATTGTATATCACTCATTTTTAAATCAAAAATGTTCCCGAAAATCTCTATATGAATCTCGGTCAAACAGACTCCATATCTTCATTTAATAAAAAACAAGTAAGAAAGTATGGTCGGTCAAGCCCGACCTTATAATACCCTACACTAAGTAAATGAGCAAAATCATTATTCTTTCAAAATTTCAATAATTTATATTCGTGAGTGATTTTCGGAAGTGGGCCTTATATGGGAGCTATGAAAAATTATGGACCGATCACCATGAAATTTGGTCATGTGATTAATGTCTATATGAAAGTTATTTATGTTGCATTTTATGTGTATACCAACATTTTAAGGAGATTTATGCTCGTTAAAGTGATTATCGGAAGCAGGTCTTATATGGGAGCTATGACTAATTATGGACCGATCATAATAAAATTTGGCGACATGAATTCTGTATATATGAAACTTATTTGGAGAAAAACTTGTGTAGATACCTATATAAATTAAACATTTATGACCGATAAAGTCCAATTTCGGGAGGACATTTGTATGGGCACTAGGTGAAATAAAGGACCGATTTCAGCCAGTTTCAATAGGCTTGGTCCATGGGCAGCTAAAATTATATGTACCAAATTTTATCGAAATATCTTCAAAATTGCGACCTGTACTCTGCGCACAAGGTTTACATGGACAACCAGCCAGCCAGCCAGACGGACGGACGGACGGACATCGTTTAATCGACTCAGAAAGTGATTCTGAGTCGATCGGTATACTTTAAAGTGGGTGTTAGACTAATATTTTTGGGCGTTACAAACATCTGCACAAATCCATTATACCCTCCCCAATATGGTGGTGTAGGGTATAATAAATATGAGAATCCTAAATTTAGATATACAGGCTTTTTTTTATTACAGAAAATAAAAAATATGGAGTGTTTGCTTTTATACTATTCAGATACCAGCTGGAATTTTACAGAAGTTTATTTACTTTACAAGGAAACCTTTAAGGTTGTCCTCGTTATAGAAAAAGGCAACAAGCCATGTAAACATGTGGATTTTGAGTTCGCAGAAAAAGTCAAGTTTTTCTATTTAAAACGAAGAAAGGATGCTTTCAATACATACACACTCTTAGATACAAACATAAACTAGTATAAACCCTGCATTTCTTGGAACTACATACAACTGGTTATGCAACCACCTACAAGGGGCTCAACTGGCACTCTATAAAAAAGTGCACAGAATAGGGTTATTATGGAATACAAAACCGCCCAGGGGTTTTAGCGAAATTTTATCTGAACCCCAAATGCGACAATTTTGACGCTTAACAATGCTATGAGGCCGCAAGTGTGTTTCAAATTTTATGATAATTTTTCATAGAGAAATCAGCAGTCAATAATCAATTCAATTAATTCTCTCTCATTATGCTTTAGCTCCTGTATCACTTGAAGTTTGTAAGTATGGAGATACCGATCTTCAGTGAGCAGAGAAATTTGCAATTCTTGTCAACGGCACGAATTGATGTTTCTTGACTTACTCCAACACTCTCAAGCATTGATTCGATATTGACACTGAAACGGCTTGTTGAGGTTTGACCAGTATCACTAATTGATCCAATCTCCCAGGCAATGTTTTACTGTACAAGTGGCTGCAAATTGCAATCTACCATGCATATTTAGACACCCTTTACTAATTTCAAAGACCTAACCTAGAAGTAATAATAACTACCTTTAAAACTGCCGGAAATTCTCTAAAACTTTTTGAATATTTGCTTATTTCTGTGTTTGTGAACGAGAGTGTGCAGTGAATTCAGGGGTAAAATGTTTAAAAGAAAATAAATTCATTTTTTATTTTCTTCAAAAAAAAGCAACTAAAAAAAACAGAAAGTTTTCAATTTGTGCAAACATTTGTGTATATCTGGTAGTTTTTTTATTATTATTTTGTTCATCCTTTTTTGTTTCTTGTGAAGTAGTTTTTCCCAGCTCTTTTCTATGTTGTATGCCTGTCTGTTAAACCATCTATCAGTCAGTTCAGTGTGAAAAACTTTCACATCATCAATCAATGGCTGCAGGGAATTTTAAGGGTTCTTAACTTAATATTTATTCCTGTTTGTTTTATTTCTTTTTTATTTTTTTTTTTGCCAGGTTTTTCACAACTTAAATTTAAATAGTTTATTTGAGTCACTGTGTAAAGCAGTATTTGAGTTTTGTCCAGTATTTTCCAATTTTTTTTGTTTTTTTTTTCACAAAACAAAAGCAAATAGCTGCGCTATGTCTACATGTAAACCTCATGTTTCCCCCTCTCAAAATCTTCAAATCAAACAACCTTAAATATTTATAAACAATCTAATGACAAAAGTTGGGAAATTGTAACAAATTTCAGAGTGCTACTCACACCCAAAACTTAAATGTTTTACACACTCAATTTAAGTGACTTTTAAAATAATCTATTATTTATTTTGCTAATATTTTCAAATGGCTTTAAAAACACATAAACTATTTAAATTTTCAAACATTGAAAACCAACAGAAAACCAAACGAAAAAAACTTATCCATTAAAAGCATAAGATTCCGGCTTGGCAGAGTTTATAAACTTCAACAATTTTTGCATAAAACCCTTAAAATACCCGTATTTATGGTATTTTTGTTCCAAAGCATTTTTTTTGATTTTACCGTTTCGTTTTTTCTGTTTCTGTTTGCAGGTGAGGTACAGGCGTCCACATATCCTGGCCGTATTATTGTCACCGAACCGAAGGGTATGGTACAGCCG
This sequence comes from Calliphora vomitoria, assembly GCA_942486065.2. NCBI lineage: Eukaryota > Metazoa > Arthropoda > Insecta > Diptera > Calliphoridae > Calliphora > Calliphora vomitoria. The sequence goes on along the minus strand of OW818031.2, from coordinate 26,167,841 downwards.
CGTATAAATGTAGAAAAGCATTCAATGCGTCATGTTGTGCTTAATGGTCAGACAACGTTGCCATGTATCGCTCAAGGTCATCCAGTGCCAACATACAGGTGGGTAAAATATTGTACTAAAATACACGAAGGTAACAAACACATTTTCATTTTCACTTCCATTTGCCATTTAACATTTTCTTTTTCATTTTCATAAATTTTTTCATTTTTTTTTTCTGAAGCTTACAAACATTTTACTCTTGTTTTGTGACACTCACATTTAAATTTATCGTGTTTTTTTAATGCTTTTTTATTCTTTTTGGAAAATGTTGATTCTTGTGCTGGCTGTATGTTTTTTTTTTTTTCGTTTGTCTTTATGTATTTAACCCTGAACAGATGACAATATTTTGCAGGCTTTTAAGTGTGGCCAGAATATTTAATAGATTTTTATAAATTAAGTATGAGTTGGTAGGTAGTAGCACATTAAATATTAATTTAATGTTGTTTTTTTTAAATACTTATTTTAATAATGTGTTTTAAAACGGGGGGATAAAAATTAATCCCTTACCCCCATTTTCTCAATCTCTGGTTATTTTTTATCGCGACGATATTCTGACAGTTCTCATACAAAAATTATACAAATTTGATGTATATCGTTACGAAAAACCATAACCAGAGATTGAGCAAATGCGGTTTAATAACTTAAATGGAGCAACTCTCCGATTCTGTTGATGTTAGAAAGCATTTAAGAGTGATGACTGATTATAGTCCTTTTTCTTCTAGGACTTCTTATAAACAATCTATGCGTGATTTTAGATTTTTCAAATAAAAATCGATATTTGGTGGGAAATAAGAGTGATCACAGATTATTGTCCTTTTTCTTCCAGGACCTCTTATAAACAATCTATGAGCGACTTTAGATTTTTCATATAAAAGTCGATATTTGGTGGGAAATAAGAGTGATCACAGATTATAGTCCTTTATCTTGTAGGACCTCTTATAAACAATCTATGAGCAATTTTAGATTTTTCATATAAAAGTCAATATTTGGTGGGAAATAAGAGTGATCACAGATTATTGTCCTTTTTCTTCTAGGACCTCTTATTAATGATATATGAGTGATTTTAGATTTTTCATATAAAAATCGATATTTGGTGGGAAATAAGAGTGATCACAGATTATTGTCCTTTTTCTTCTAGGACCTCTTATTAATGATATATGAGTGATTTTAGATTTTTCATATAAAAATCGATATTTGGTGGGAAATAAGAGTGATCACAGATTATTGTCCTTTTTCTTCTAGGACCTCTTATTAACGATATATAAGTGATTTTAGATTTTTCATATCAAAATCGATATTTGGTGGGAAATAAGAGTGATCACAGATTATTGTCCTTTTTCTTCTAGGACCTCTTATTAATGATATATGAGTGATTTTAGATCTTTCATATCAAAATCGATATTTGGTTGGAAATAAGAGTGATCACAGATTGTTGTCGTTTTTCTTCTAGGACCTCTTATAAACAATCTATGAGCGATTTTAGATTTCTCATATAAAAATCGATATTTGGTGGGAAATAAGAGTGATCACAGATTATTGTCCTTTTTCTTCTAGGACCTCTTATTAACGATATATAAGTGATTTCAGATTTTTCATATAAAAATCGATATTTGGTGGGAAATAAGAGTGATCACAGAGTATTGTCCTTTATCTACTAGCACCTCTTATAAACAATCTATGAGCGATTTTAGATTTTTCATATAAAAATCGATATTTGGTGGAAAAAAAGAGTGATCACAGATTATTGTCCTTTTTCTTCTAGGACCTCTTATTAATGATATATGAGTGATTTTAGATCTTTCATATCAAAATCGATATTTGGTGGGAAATAAGAGTGATCACAGATTATTGTCCTTTTTCTTCTAGGACCTCTTATTAATGATACATGAGTGATTTTAGATTTTTCATATAAAAATCTATATTTGGTGGGAAATAAGAGTTATCACAGAGTATTGTCCTTTATCTTCTAGGACCTCTTATAAACAATCTATGAGCGATTTTAGATTTTTCATATAAAAGTCGATATTTGGTGGGAAATAAGAGTGATCACAGATTATAGTCCTTTATCTTCTAGGACCTCTTATTAGTGATATATGAGTGATTTTAGATTCTTCATATAAAAATCGATATTTGGTGGGAAATAAGAGTGATCACAGATTATAGTCCTTTATCTTCTAGGACCTCTTATTAGTGATATATGAGTGATTTTAGATTCTTCATAAAAATATCGATATTTGGTGGGAAATAAGAGTGATGACAGATTATTGTCAATTTTTTTCTAGGACCTCTTATAAACAATCTATGAGTGATTTTAGATTTTTTATAGAAAAATCGATATTTGGTGGAAAATAAGAGTGATCACAGATTATTGTCCTTTTTCTTCTAGGACCACTTATTAATGATATTTGGTGGGAAATAAGAGTGATCACAGATTATAGTCCTTTATCTTCTAGGACCTCTTATTAGTGATATATGAGTGATTTTAGATTCTTCATATAAAAATCGATATTTGGTGGGAAATAAGAGTGATCACAGATTATAGTCCTTTATCTTCTAGGACCTCTTATTAGTGATATATGAGTGATTTTAGATTCTTCATAAAAATATCGATATTTGGTGGGAAATAAGAGTGATGACAGATTATTGTCAATTTTTTTCTAGGACCTCTTATAAACAATCTATGAGTGATTTTAGATTTTTTATAGAAAAATCGATATTTGGTGGGAAATAAGAGTGATCACAGATTATTGTCCTTTTTCTTCTAGGACCTCTTATTAATGATATATGAGTGATTTTAGATTTTTCATATAAAAATCGATATTTGGTGGGAAATAAGAGTGATCACAGATTATTGTCCTTTTTCTTCTAGGACCTCTTATAAACAATCTATGAGCGATTTTAGATTTTGCATATAAAAATCGATATTTGGTGGGAAGTAAGAGTGATCACAGATTATTGTCCTTTTTCTTCTAGGACCTCTTATTAACGATATATAAGTGATTTTAGATTTTTCATATCAAAATCGATATTTGGTGGGAAATAAGAGTGATCACAGATTATTGTCCTTTTTCTTCTAGGACCTCTTATTAATGATATATGAGTGATTTTAGATCTTTCATATCAAAATCGATATTTGGTTGGAAATAAGAGTGATCACAGATTGTTGTCGTTTTTCTTCTAGGACCTCTTATAAACAATCTATGAGCGATTTTAGATTTCTCATATAAAAATCGATATTTGGTGGGAAATAAGAGTGATCACAGATTATTGTCCTTTTTCTTCTAGGACCTCTTATTAACGATATATAAGTGATTTTAGATTTTTCATATAAAAATCGATATTTGGTGGGAAATAAGAGTGATCACAGAGTATTGTCCTTTATCTACTAGCACCTCTTATAAACAATCTATGAGCGATTTTAGATTTTTCATATAAAAATCGATATTTGGTGGAAAAAAAGAGTGATCACAGATTATTGTCCTTTTTCTTCTAGGACCTCTTATTAATGATATATGAGTGATTTTAGATCTTTCATATCAAAATCGATATTTGGTGGGAAATAAGAGTGATCACAGATTATTGTCCTTTTTCTTCTAGGACCTCTTATTAATGATACATGAGTGATTTTAGATTTTTCATATAAAAATCTATATTTGGTGGGAAATAAGAGTTATCACAGAGTATTGTCCTTTATCTTCTAGGACCTCTTATAAACAATCTATGAGCGATTTTAGATTTTTCATATAAAAGTCGATATTTGGTGGGAAATAAGAGTGATCACAGATTATAGTCCTTTATCTTCTAGGACCTCTTATTAGTGATATATGAGTGATTTTAGATTCTTCATATAAAAATCGATATTTGGTGGGAAATAAGAGTGATCACAGATTATAGTCCTTTATCTTCTAGGACCTCTTATTAGTGATATATGAGTGATTTTAGATTCTTCATAAAAATATCGATATTTGGTGGGAAATAAGAGTGATGACAGATTATTGTCAATTTTTTTCTAGGACCTCTTATAAACAATCTATGAGTGATTTTAGATTTTTTATAGAAAAATCGATATTTGGTGGAAAATAAGAGTGATCACAGATTATTGTAGTTTTTCTTCTAGGACCACTTATTAATGATATATGAGTGATTTTAGATTTTTCAAATAAAAATCGATATTTGGTGGGAAATAAGAGTGATCACAGATTATAGTCCTTTATCTTCTAGGACCTCTTATTAATGATATATGAGTGATTTTAGATCTTTCATATCAAAATCGATATTTGGTTGGAAATAAGAGTGATCACAGATTGTTGTCGTTTTTCTTCTAGGACCTCTTATAAACAATCTATGAGCAATTTTAGATTTTTCATATAAAAATCGATATTTGGTGGAAAATAAGAGTGATCACAGATTATTGTCCTTTTTCTTCTAGGACCTCTTATTAATGATATATAAGTGATATTTGGTGGGAAATAAGTGTGATCACAAAGTATTGTCCTTTATCTACTAGCACCTCTTATAAACAATCTATGAGCGATTTTAGATTTTTCATATAAAAATCGATATTTGGTGGGAAATAAGAGTGATCACAGATTATTGTCCTTTATCTTCTAGCACCTCTTATAAACAATCTATGGGCGATTTTAGATTTTTCATATAAAAGTCGATATTTGGTGGGAAGTAAGAGTGATCACAGATTATTGTCCTTTTTCTTCTAGGACCTGTTATAAACAATCTATGAGCGATTTTAGATTTTTCATGTAAAAGTCGAAATTTGGTGGGAAATAAGAGTGATCACAGATTATAGTCCTTTTTGTTCTAAGACCTCTTATAAACGTTCTATGAGTGATTTTAGATTTTTCATATAAAAATCGATATTTGGTAGGAAATAAGATTGATCACAGATTATTGTCCTTTTTCTTCTAGGACCTCTTATTAGTGATATATGAGGGATTTTAGATTTTGCATATAAAAATCGATATTTGGTAGGAAATAAGAGTGATCACAGATTATTGTCCTTTTTCTTCCAGGACCTCTTATAAACAATCTATGAGCGATTTTAGATTTTTCATATAAAAGTCGATATTTGGTGGGAAATAAGAGTCATCACAGATTATTGTCCTTTTTCTTCTAGGAGCTCTTAATAGTGATATATGAGTGATTTTAGATTTTTCATATAAAAGTCGATATTTGGTGGGAAATAAGAGTGATCACAGATTATAGTCCTTTTGCTTCTAGGACCTCTTATTAATGATATATGAGTGATTTTAGATTTTTCATATAAAAATCGATATTTGGTGGGAAGTAAGAGTGATCACAGATTATTGTCCTTTTTCTTCTAGGTCTTCTTATTAATTATATATGAGTGATTTTAGATTTTTCATATAAAAATCGATATTTGGTGGGAAATAAGAGTGATCACAGATTATAGTCCTTTTTCTTCTAGGAACTCTTATAAACAATCTATGAGCGATTTTAGATTTTTCATATAAAAATCGATATTTGGTGGGAAATAAAAGTGATCACAGATTACTGTCCTTTTTCTCCTAGGACCTCTTATAAACAATCTATGAGCGATTTTAGATTTTTCATATAAAAGTCGATATTTGGTGGGAAATAAGAGTGATCACAGATTATAGTCCTTTTGCTTCTAGGACCTCTTATTAATGATAAATAAGTGATTTTAGATTTTTCATATAAAAATCGATATTTGGTGCGAAATAAGAGTGATCACAGATTATAGTCCTTTTTCTTCTAGGACCTCTTATTAATGATATATGAGTGATTTTAGATTTTTCATATAAAAGTCGATATTTGTTGGGAAGTAAGAGTGATCACAGATTATTGTCCTTTTTCTTCTAGGTCCTCTTATTAATTATATATGAGTGATTTTAGATTTTTCATATAAAAATCGATATTTGGTGGGAAATAAGAGTGACCGCAGATTATAGTCCTTTTGCTTCTAGGACCTCTTATTAATGATAAATAAGTGATTTTAGATTTTTCATATAAAAATTGATATTTGGTGGGAAGTAAGAGTGATCACAGATTATTGTCCTTTTTCTTCTAGGACCTGTTATAAACAATCTATGAGCGATTTTAGATTTTTCATATAAAAATCGATATTTGGTGGGAAGTAAGAGTGATGACAGATTATTGTCCTTTTTCTTCTAGGACCTCTTATTAATGGTATATGAGTGATTTTAGATTTTTCATATAAAAATCGATATTTGGTGGGAAATAAGAGTGATCACAGATTATTGTCTTTTTTCTTCTAGGACCTGTTATAAACAATCTATGAGCGATTTTAGATTTTTCATATAAAAATCGATATTTGGTGGGAAGTAAGAGTGATCACAGATTATTGTCCTTTTTCTTCTAGGTCCTCTTATTAATTATATATGAGTGATTTTAGATTTTTCATATAAAAATCGATATTTGGTGCGAAATAAGAGTGATCACAGATTATAGTCCTTTTTCTTCTAGGACCTCTTATTAATTATATATGAGTGATTTTAGATTTTTCATATAAAAATCGATATTTGGTGGGAAATACGAGTGAACACAGATTGTTGTCGTTTTTCTTCTAGGACCTCTTATAAACAATCTATGAGCGATTTTAGATTTCTCATATAAAAATCGATATTTGGTGGGAAATAAGAGTGATCACAGATTGTTGTCCTTTTTCTTCTAGGACCTCTTATAAACAATCTATGAGCGATTTTAGATTTTTCATATAAAAGTAGATATTTGGTGGGAAATAAGAGTGATCACAGATTATTGTCCTTTTTCTTCCAGGACGTCTTATTAATGCTATATGAGTGATTTAAGATTTTTTATATAAAAATCGATATTTGGTGGGAAATATGACTGATCACAGATTATTGTCCTTTTTTTTCTAGGACCTCTTATTAATATATATGAGTGATTTTAAATTTTTTATATAAAGATCGATATTTGGTGGAAATAAGGGTGATCACAGATTATAGTCCTTTTTCGACTAGGATCTCTTATTAATGATATATGAGCGATTTTATATTTTTCATGTTAAAATAGATATTTGGTGGGAAATAAGAGTGATCACAGATAATTGTCCATTTTCTTCTAGGACCTCTTATAAACAATCTATGAGTGATTTTAGATTTTTCATATTAAAGTCGATATTTGGTGGAAAATAAAAGTGATCACAGATTACTGTCCTTTTTCATCTAGGTGTCTTATTAATGATATATGAGTGATTTTAGATTTTTCATGTAAAAATCGATATTTGGTTGGAAATAAAAATGATCACAGATTATTGTCCTTTTTCTTCTAGGACCTCTTATAAACAGTCCATGAGTGATTTTAGATTTTTCATATAGAAATCGATATTTGGTGGGAAATAAGAGTGATCACAAATTATTGTCATTTTTCTTCTAGGACCTCTTATAAACAATCTATTAGTGATTTTAGATTTATCATATAAAAATCGATGTTTGGTGGGAACTACGACTGATCACAGATTATTGTCCTTTTTCTTCTAAGGCCTCTTATTAATGATAATGAGTGATTTTAGATTTTTTATATAAAAATCGAAATTGGGTGGGAAATAAGAGTGAACACAGATTATTGTCCTTTTTCTTCTAAGACTACTTATAAACAATCTATGAGTGATTTTAGATTTTTCATATTTGGTGGGAAATAAGAGTGATCACAGATTATTGTATTAAGTGAACAAACCTCATATGACAAAACTGGATTAATTTTCCCATTTTTTTTTACACATGTATATTAAGAGGAAGAGTGGATAAGATCAAACACAACCAAATATTTGACTCCTACTAGTGTAAATACATTTTTAATTAATTTAATTGTAGATTAACTTGAAAATTTTATATTTAACATAAACAAAATCTACTTACTTTTTTGTAGATCTGTTTAACCACACCTTAGAATCATAATAATTATTTACTAACTCTTTCAAATTCTATAGCCCTCAATCCCATACCAATTGAACTTTTAACAAAATCTAGTTAAATTTTCTCCATTACCATCACTATTTGATTATATTGCTTTCTACATTTTTTTTTTTTAATTTTGCTCTCAATGAGAAGTATAGTACTTAACATTTACCCCTCTGCCCCTCATATTTGCTGTTGCATTATATAGTAAGGAGTTGGTTAGGGGCTGGGAAGAGTTATTCTAATTTGTATCAGTGTTGAAAAAGTTAAAAATTTTTAATAGTACGACCTAATTTATCAGTAAATGACAGGCAAGGCCAGTTGGTTTTTAGTTCACTTCAGTTTGGTTTGGTTTCGCTGGGGGTTTTCTGGTTTTCTCTATTTTATATATACTTTGTGTGTTTCATGTTATATGTGTTTACTGTGTGTTTTTGTTTTTCTCATTTTTTTTTTTTTTTTTCATCTTTTTAAGTGAAAACCAACGTAAATGTTTGAGTTTGTGTTTGTGTAAACAATTAACGAGTGTCTAAAATGAAATTAACGTTACAATTAGCCAGAGACAAAGCACAGAACATAATAAAAACAAATGGTGAAACAGAAAATTTAACAAAATGGAGTTCAAACTAACGGAGCATTGTGAAGAGTAAACAAGGGACAACGACGAAAAACAAACTTATGTTGATGAGTTATAGCGTAAATGTTAGATAGTAAAGGGTGATTCATTTAAACGTTTTAATTTCAAATAAAACACTTTAAATTGAATTAGATTTCGGAATGTTTATTATGATTCGAAAGATTAATCTACAATATTTTACTTTACATAATTTCATTAAAATGTTGGACTCGACTGCGCGATTTTTGCTTCCTAAATTGAAATTTATATAGAGATATTTTAACTTCAATCATAGATCTAAATACAGTCATAGTTTAGCTTCATCCATAGGTCTTTATATAGTCATAGATTAGCTTCAAATGTAGGTATTTATATAGTCATAGTTTAACTTCAATCAAAGCTCTTTTTACAGCTTCAACCATAGGTCTTTATATAGTCATAGATTAGCTTCATCCATAGGTCTTTATATAGTCATAGATTAGCTTCAATTGTAGGTATTTATAAAGTCATAGTTTAGCTTCAAGCAGAGCTCTTTATATAGTCGTAGTTTAGCTTCAAACGTAGGGGTTTATATAGTCATAGTTTAGCTTCAACCATAGGTCTTTATATAGTCATAGATTAGCTTCAATTGTAGGTCTTTATATAGTCATAGTGTAGCTCCAATCTTAGGTCTTTATATAGTCGTAGATTGGCTTCAATCAGAGCTCTTTATACAGTCATAGTTGAGCTTCAATAGTAGTTCTTTATATAGTCATAGTTTAACTTCAACTGTTGGTCTTTATATAGTCTTATATTAGCTTCAATCAGAGCTTTTTATACAGTCATAGTTTAGCTTCAATCAGAGCTCTTTATACAATCATAGTTAAGCTTCAATCGTAGGTCTTTGTATAGTCATAGTTTAGCTTTAATCAGAGTTCTTTATACTGTCATAGTTTATCTTTAGTAGGAGTTCTTCATGCCGTCAGAATTGAGTTTTAGTTAGTAGTTTATATTTTAAGCAGAGACAGACTATAAGGGGTCCAGTTATTTTTAGGAAGTTATTAGTTACATTTTATTATTTAATGTTTTAGATCAGAAATTACTGAAAACTGTAATTTTTTAGCTAGTAATTTTAGCTTCTTTTCAGCCTACTAGCCGAACTTTTGTTACACATTTCTTTCTAAACTTTAACTCCTCGTTAAATTACTTTTTCTTAGACAAGGTGTAACCTGTAATATATCAAACCATGTAGTATGTTTCCACTTCCTAAAGAAAATAATTAAACTAAAGAAAACACACAGTCACTCTCAACCAGAAAAGATAACTAAAGTTATGGTCACTAAATATTTTTGTTTTCCAACAACCTTTTATAATTTATTTTTCTATTATTTTTTTTTTTTTTGTTTTCTTTCTCTCTTGTTTTCTCATGACGTTAGAAAAACAATTGCAACATGAGGATCTTTTCATTTTTTTTTTTTTGTTTTAACTTAAACTTGTAAAATGTTACACTTTTATGTTTTGCTCATCTGCTGCTCGTGCTCAGGGTATAAAAAATACATAGAATAGAATATTTTCATACAAGATAGACGGATGTAATTTGCCATTGTTGTCTCTTGAGTTTTGTTCTACTCAACTCATCTCATCTCAGCTCAGCTCAATTCATCGTCCTTCACTGGCGTTATGCAAAAAAAAAAAAAAAAAACAAGAAATAAGAAAAAACAGCAGCAACGAAAAGTTTGTGCTAGTACAATTTGCAGGATACGCTTTTGTTATATTTTTTCCGCTTTTTATTCTCTTATGGTCATGAGAGTACATGTATGTTAAATGCACAAATATAAAAAATATGCGTGGGTTAAGTTAAAAGTTTTATTTAAGAGATTTCTTAAATCTTATGCTTTTTCAGACTCATAAAAAAAATATACAAAAATAAATTATTTTTTTATTAACTAAAAATATGGGAAAATTTCCAACACTTGGAGTCGTGGACTAGTTATTGTCAGTCTATCGGTATGTCGAATCAATAACAAATAAATAAGAAGATTTTATTGAAATAATCCTTACAAGTTTGACCCAAAAATATGACGCTCTATAAATGTCGCGTGCTAAATCATATTAAATGTTTTAGAACCGAATACAAAAATTGCAACATGACAACTAACTATCAACAGAAAGCCACATTATTATACTTTACTATAAAAAATTGCATTAAAAATTAAGGTTTTTTGCATTTTTGTAGATGCAGTGGAAAACATGTTTTATTTTTTGTAGCGCTTTTGATCCCATGTTTATTGCTAATATATTGAAAACAACATAGAGCAACTTGCTAACGAAATATGGAAACAAGAACAACATTTTAAGATTTCTTTATTTTGTTCACTTAAAAAGTGTACGAATGTCGCGTTCGGGACCATTAATATTGAAGGCGAGTCTGTTAACTAATCAGCTTAGATTACATATCAGCTATGTAAAGACAGCTTCAAAAATATACTCTCAAACATGTTAATTTTGTACAACACATTTCAAAAAGTAAATATACTTTTCAATTGACCTTCCTTTAATGTTACTTAAACACACATTTGCTGGAGCATGCTTATATGCATGTGTATTCCAATGTCAGTTTGTATTTATATTACTTACTTATGAATGCATAAATTTATATTTGTATATCATACGTACGTATATACATACATAGATGTTTGACAAAGTTTGCTCTAATATTTAAAATTTTATTTAGTTTTCGTATGACATGACTTTTTCATTTTCTATAAAACAAGGAACACATCAAGTGAATTTTAGTTTTTATTTTTCCTCCTTGAAAATGCTAAAATACACAAACTGCCATTATAACTTTTGTAGTTATACATACAAATATGTAGCAGCTACTTAAAATCAAAATAAGTAGAAAATTATATAAAATTTATAAAATAAATGAAAAATATTAAAATTGAAATCTTATTTTTCTTAGTTATTTCAAAAAGTAAGAGCACTAAAGATAATTGAAAAACATAAAAAATAATACATATTATTTATAAAATTCATGCATAGAACGAGTATAATGTATGTTCCTGAAGTAAATGTTAGTTATTTAGATTATAAAGATAAAGAAATAAATAAGTAATTGCATTAATTTATTTGGTATATGGGTATTTTCACGTTCAAGAAGGCGACATAAAATAAAAAAAATTTAGAAAAATATTTTTTTTATTTTTAGTTATATAATTTTAGTAGCTCTAAATATAGTGCAAAAAGTATAATTCTGTGTTTTCAATATATTAGCAATAAACAGTGATCCAGAACGCTACAAAAAACATAACACGTTTTCCAGTGCACTGTCTAGGGAATTTTCTATGTTCAAGTTGGCCTATTGGTTTGTGTCAGACTGTCCGATACCAGCACTGTTTTTCAGGAGCAAATCTATGCCATTGATACAGATACAACATCTCGAGACATCAACCATTGATATATACATGGAAAGTCATCTGATGAATGTCAACTCAGGTGGTCGACAATTACAACTTGTAGAATATTTAAATGCAGAGAGTGCTATCTGGCATGGAAAAGGACCAATAAACTCTTATATATATTTGTTGCTCTTAAATGTACTTATCATGATTTTGCATGCTATAGCATAACTACAAAAAAAAAAAACAAATAACTTTAAAAGAATTCTATGCAAGTTGTTTTTTTAAGCACGATTGCTCACTATGCCAACATATATTTTAAATCACCATTTAATAATATCAAAGAATATGCAGTGACTTTCAATACTTTCAAATGAAACTAAAACTCAATTATCTTGTGCAGATAAAAAAAGTATTTCATCTTTTTTAGAAAATACATATTTTAAGGCAAGCATTATTCACTTTTTTAAATTTGTTTACATATTCTACTATTCCAATCATTGACACACATAATCGAGTATATGTACCTACTCATAAATATATTAAAAGTATCTAACCCGGAAAATGAACTGAAACATAAACGTGGTTCTAAGTCGGTACAAATAGCAAATGGATGAGATAAAATTTAAGTGAAACATAAACGTGGCTATAAATTGGTAAATAGTGGTCCAAATGAAAAAAGAATGATAATCTGTGATAGAGTTTCCAGTTCGGTTTTAACCGACACCGAAATCGCGGTTTATCAAGGCCGTAATCTAAAACCAACAATTATTCTTCGGTTTTTACTTTTAATCTATTTTCAGTAGAAAAATTCAAAATTTAGAAATGAGAAACCAACTTTTTCATCCAATTATTCATCCAATATCTCTAAAAGCAGATTGGTATAAATATCTTCAGATTTGTTTAAATTTTTTTAAATTGTAAGTATTACAATAATTGCTTCAGATGCTGTAGTAGGCTACCTTTTCGCAGGCTAAGCAAGGAAACCTGTTAATAAAGCATGACACAACATATTGATCTACGACTATTTCCTGACAATTAAACTTCGAAAGTCTGATTATTTATTTAATTAAAAAAAAAAAATAATGCAACATTTTTGTAACAAAGTCTTAGTTATTTTCAAATATCCGATAAAAGTATGTAGTGCTAGCTGACCCGGTGCGTTTCGCCACCCCAATTGGAAGAAAGAAATAGTACTATTGAGTCTCCCTTTATGAATTAATACATGAACATATATGTTGTGCAGAAAAAAATTTTTTTTTCAACTTTTTTAGAAAATACATTTTTTAAGGCAAGCATTATTCACTTTTATTTTAATTTGTTTACATATTCTACTTTTCCAATCATTGACACACATAAATATATTAAAACTAGCTAACCCGGTGCGCTTCGCAGAAGCTTCATAGTAGAATGAAAATGAACTGAAACATAAAGGTGGTTATAAGTCGGAAAATAATGGTACAAATGACAAATGGATGAGATCACTTTAGGTTTAACCAAAAATTTATTTTTCATATGAAAATGAAGTGAATCATAAACGTGGCTATAAGTCGGTAAATAGTGGTTCAAATGCAAAAAGGATGATAATCTGTGATCACTTTATTTTCAACCCAAAATCAAGTTTTCATATGAAAATTATGTAAATATTGGTCGAAATGGAAAACGGACGAGTTTGTTAATATGCTAAATTAAAAATGTACTATTGGAATAAAGAAAAAGTGTCACTAATTCAATTTCACAACTACCTAATTCCATGTTTCTAGATTCATAAATAAAGAAAATTCAAAAAGTACCATTAAGAAAAAGTTTCAACTTCGAATCATATACATTAAATTGCATGATTCTCTGTTCCTCAGCATAGAAAATTAAAAATGTACCAATGACAAATATAAAATGCAATATTAAGTGCACATTTTTGCGTTCTCCCTTCGTGTCTGCTTAAGTTTGTGTTCCTAGAAGCATTATTAATGATAATTGAAAAAGTATCATTAGAAGAAATAAAAAGTTCTATCATGATTCCCTTTTTGAATTCTCTCTCATTCATAATTACATATCTCCAATTTCATTGTTTATTAGTTTATTGTAATACAAAAATTGAAAAGTACCATTAAGTCCCCTCTTTGGATTACGGATAATGATTCTAGTTTCATTCAAAAAAAAACAACTTTAGAGTAAAGAAAAAGTACCACTTGTTCTATCTTTATGGTACTTAATTCTTACTTCACTCAGAAACATATCAGCCAAAATATTGAAAAAGTACCATTAGGAGAAAAAGCACCAATTTACATCCCTCTTGAACAGCCGTATAGTTTGAAATTTACTCCATTTTTTTCAAATATTATATGACTCAGATATGTCTCAAACAATAAAAATCTGTGTTCATGTGCTGAAGCAAAACAAATGTTTTAAAAAAGTACCAAACTGTTTACCCGGATTTGGCCAAAATAACACCATCGCATTCAATTTCCAAATAATATCCTCCTACCTAATTTTTTATGTCTGGAAAAATCAATGATTTAAATTAAATTAATAAAATTGTCCTATAAAAATAATTTCTTTTCGGTTTTTTGCCACTTTTTTGGTACTTTTTATTCCCCTTTGAGATGATACAAATTTTATTCAAATAAATTTTGATATCTTATAATGTAAATTTATAGAAAAACTTATTTTATGAACAAAAAGTAAATACAAATTTTAACCCTTTTCCAAAAAGTACCAAATTTATATTTGATATTTAAAATTGATTTCTGTTTTTGTTGGTTTGAAAAGTACATAATGTGCGAAAATAGTACCATATTACAGTTTTTGCTCAATTTTTCCCCTAAAGGTTCGATATTCAAAAAAGTACCAAACACCTGTCTGGAAATTTGTTAAGTAGTTAAAGATGTATTTTAAATATTCATTGCATCTGTATTGCTTGGGCGGTTAATAAGTCCGTGACTTTTTGAATTTACCGCTTCTTAACTGAAGGGCATTTGTGAGTTGACTCCTGTTGACTCCTCCAAAATTTGAACAAGCTATGTCATGTAGGTTGTGTTTTACAGACATTTTCTCTCTTGTGGAGAAAATGGAAAAAATGAATTTCGTGTGCTCATTATGCATTTTTTTTTTTTTGCGGAAATAAATTTCAATCGTAAAAAAGTGGTTTACTGAATTTCGTTGGGGCCGTACAAGCACGGAAGATGCCGAACGTTCTGGACGACCATTTGAGGTCTCTACTCCCGAAACAATTCAAATACAGTGCAAGCTCAGTATTCGCGACTACCCATTATCGCGACTACCCGGTTATCGCGACAGCTTATTTTTTAACATTGTAGGTTCTATAATCTCGACAGTTTACGAAATACAGGTTCTATTTTCGCGACTTTTATCTGTTTGTTTAAAATTTGATTACAATGTCTATAACCAAAAAATTGAAATCTCCGTCTTTAGGTATATTAACCTTTTTAGTTGATTTTGATCTTCAATTATGTCAGTTTATTCGTGTCATTTGTTGTGTAAATACATTTTTTAATATGGAAAAATTTCAACATCTCTCAAAAATTAGAGATTTTAAAAAAATTTAAAAGTGGAGATTCCATAAATTTAATTTGCGTGAATTACAAGTCACATAAGTCTTCGGTTTACCGCATTATAAAGGAAGAAAATTCAATAGAAAAAGTTCATACGTACAACAGAAAGTGGCCCTGGCAATCGTTGCACCTTAAAGAAAGCTGAGTACCCAAGAATGGAAAAAATGCTTTATAAGTGGTTTCTAAAACAAAGAGAAAAAATGTTCCAATATCAGCAGCGATTTTACGAACAAAAAAAGCCAGTCATTTGTTTTCAAGACTGTATCAAACCAATTCAGGGGGCAAATTCTCGCACTCGTAATCGAAATAAATTTCGAACGCTTATTAGCGTTCGAGTAAAAACTCGTTCGTTATCGAGTACAATCATTATGATTTTGTATACAATTTATTCGATATCGAATAAGAGAATCCCAAAAATATAAAAAACTCGCACGTTCGAATAAGTATTCGATCGTGTTCGACTGCGGTAATTAGCCCCCAGGTTTTAATGCCACTGAAGGATGGTTGAAGAAATTTAAGCGTCGACATGGAATTAGATTTTTTAAATTACGGGCGAGAAATTGTCTTCGAAACCTCAACATGGGTTGACTCTTCACCAAATCTACAATGCCGACGAATCTGGTTTATATTATAGGATGCTTCCAAATCACACTCTCGTCGCATGTAATGAGAAAATAACTGTTTTCAAATTCGAATGGCACAGACAAACTAAAATTGTTGGTTGTTGGAAAATCGAAAAACCCACGCGCATTTAAAGGCCTTTTCAATAATCCTGTAATATACAACTCCAGTAATAATGCCTGGATGACATCATTTATATTCAAGGACTGGTTCTATCACAAATTTATTACCCACGTAAGTTAATTTTCACCAATTAACTAGTAAAAGTAAGTTGTTCATAAGTAAACATTTTTTAGGTGCGAGAATTTTGGGTTCAACAGGTCTGCAGCAAAAAGCAGTTTTGCTTTTAGATACGCGACGTGTCACCCAGATAAGGAACTAAAAAGTGATGTGGGTTTAATTATAGCAATGAATCGACCACCCAACTGCACTGCGCTTATTCAACCATTAGATCAAAACGTTATTAACTTGGTCAAATTAAATTATAAAAACCAACTGCTCACCCACTTGCTTGACCAGAAGGGAACAAATTTAGAGCTGAAACTAAAAACTTCAATCTCAAAAATGCAGTTCAGATTCTAGCTACGTCCTGGCATAACATATCAATGTCCAATATTCGAAAATCCTGGAACGCCTTGCTCGAATTCGGTACTGAATGGAGTGAAGAGGATAACATGCCCTTAAATTTTTTACAAAATATAATTCAGGAAGAAAATGAAGATCTTTCTACTATTGGTACACTTGCAGCTCAAATTGATACGGAACATCTTTTCACGAATGCGACATAAACAACTGGATTCAAGAAGAATTTCATGTGGAAATTAATGAGGAGCAAATGGAGTTATCAGATATGGAATCGGAGGATTTATACGATAGTGGTCATGAAGAAAACAAAATTAAAGTGGACGATTGTTTAACATCGATAAGCATACTGGGCTTTAGAAAATGATAAGCCGTCAAGAGCACTATATGAACTACGTGATTCAGCTGTTGTTTTAAAAAATAATTTGCCAAAAAAGCAACTCAAAATCTCCAAAGAAAGCCATAGCCATCTCACACTCTCAATTCGAAGGTTTAGTGGATAAAAAATTATCCAAAAATCTGTGTTTCATTCAAAAAGTTACGGACTTATTGACCCTCGTAGTTTAAAAGATATAAAGTTACCGAACTTACCCGTTTTTACCTTTTAAACATTCGAATTTCCAAAAATCAATTCTTAGTGGAGAGGGAAATCTATAGTACAAATTTCATGTCTCTAACTTTTGGCGTTTGGGCTGGGCGATGTTCAATCATTCAGTCACTCAGTAACTTTACTCTTTTATGTATATAAATAGATATTTAGATATATATTAAAAAAAAATGGATTTATAATTTCAATACACCTAACTCCATACATAACGAGCACTAAAGCATCTTTAACGACAAAATCAATTGTTCATGGTCATGGAATTGAAAGTCACGTAATTTGTATGAAAACATATAAAGAAAAGTGCTTGCGGCAGCAAACATTTTAAAAAATATTGCAATACTTTAACGCAAATTATCGATTTGTCGTTTCTTTTAAATACCATAGAACAGAATGTCACATCTATTATCCGAAGATCTCAATGTCCCACTGTGCCTTATCAATCCGTTTATCTAGTATCCATTTTATACATTCATCTATTTGCAATATTTTTGCTCTGTGCCTTTTTATTTCAGTTTCTTGATATTCTCTATGCAAAAATATATTCTATTCATTTGCTTTTCTAATGTTCCACATGACTTCTTCAACTACTTGCTGTTGAACGTGATTTCTTCAAGCTGTATTCATGTGAACGATTTTATAAATGTATGTGTATAAATATGTATGTCAGTGTGTGTGTGTGTGTGTGTGTGTGTGAGAGCGTATCTGCTCCAGTTCATTTTATATGTTTAAAAGCGCGATTTTTCATTCAATACATAAGTAATTTAGTTTTTCATCATTTTATTATACTTTAATAATATTTGTTATAATAATTTTAGAGCGCGTAGGATGTTGCAATTTTTATGTAACAGTTTTAAAACAGATGAAAAGGAAATTTGAATAGTTTTGTGAGCAGAAATATTTATATAGGAGGAAATAGGTATTTATGCTCTTGTTCATCATCAGATATTTATTTTATCTAAAGTTCATTAAACAAAATTCAAATCAATTTCATTTTAAGAAATTATTATTTTATGTTCGTGATTAATATATCCAGTCGTTATTTTTGCTCGTGTTCTGTTTGTGCAACGTTCCGCGCGTTTCGCCCATTTTACAGTTAGGTCCATTTCTGGATGAATAGGTACGTCAACAAGCAAAATTGTCGAATTTGGGACGATACCAATCCACATGAGATCCAAGAGCCTGAATTATATGATATGGACACCAACGACTGCACAAATGGCGGCAAATTCAAAACCTGCATAAACTTTGGGACATTTTTTATAAATCAAAGACTTAAAAAAAACCTGTAAACAAGATCACTTCATAACAGTTATTTCTAATGATTTATTTTGTAGAACTGAAACCTAGTCTTATTTTATAATATTTGCATTTTGGTTTAAACAAATTTTATTAATTTATTTTTTATATTTTTTCATATTTTCAGATGGTTTAAGGAAGAAAATGAACAATTATTGCCACTACAATTAAGTGACCGCATTACGATTGTATCAGCCGGATTGCTAAAAATCAGTAAGGTATGTATATGACAAATGTGAATAAATATTAGGGAGACAAATGATTCTTTGATACTCGATAAATTTTGATTTACTATTATTATAGTTATATGGCTGACATATAATCTGATATACAGTACTATTTTACCAAATTCAATGTTTACATTTCTGTTAATTCAAATTGATTTAAAATATTTGTTCTTCATTCAATTACTGTTTTAAAGAAAATTTGTAATAGATTACTTGTTTAAGTCCTCATTTGTAAGCGAACATGGTAAGCTCTTGCCTCCAATGACATCACCATGTTGAACTAATGAGTTAAAAAGCCAATGTATAAGTAGTGTATAGTAAATATATTTACATTTTATGACATTACTCTGCAATGTAAGTTTTTGCTGGGTAGCTAAAACTTGGTAATGAATTGCAGTTACTGAATAACAAACTTTTCCATGACTATTGCATACCAACTGCATTACTTTGAAGTAGTCTAATAATATGTTATTTATTATCTGAAACATAACTGCTTATTTACGAGTAACTAATAAGTCAGTTGCAGTATCCTTCCACTCAATGTGTTATTATAGTCGTTACTTGCAACTAGTTTCAGTGATGTCAGAGTAATTACTAATTTAGTGTTAAACAATGTTAGAGAACAATTTTTTAAAATTAAAGTTATTCATATTTTAAGTTGTCTGCTGATTTTATTGCACATTCAACAAAACAAACTTATAATTCTGTTCTGACAAAATTCAGCAAAGCAAGAGCAATACATCTCAATATTGCTAAAAACTGCCTCTTTTGAACGAACTACTTTGTCATTTGGGGGATTCAAACGGTCTGCTATTAAGTCATATTTCGGCTAACTGGCTCAGTTATAACAAGATATCAGGTAGGGATATTCGTATATATACTGATAGTAAGGCCACAATAAAATCTATAACAGGTGTATATACAACATCTAATTTGGTCCAAGTGGGTACGTGGACACGGAGATACTATAGGCAACTTTGTTGCTGATGAATTGGCGATAAATGGCGCCATACTGCCTGACGGACACATAGACTTCCTATGCGGGATTCCGTTATCCAAAGGCAAGATTCACATTAGTAAATTAGTGGTGGCGGTCATTACCGGTTACTGCACTTTTGGCAACCACGCGATGAGACTTGGCTTGCCCTACAACGACTTCTGCAGAAGTTGTCAAAACGAGGAGGAAAATCAGACAATTTTTCATCTTCTTTGTCTCTGTCCGGCATTGGAAAATCCACGCTTAAGGTTTCTCGGACATCGTTCCCTAACTAGTCTCTCTGAGCTCTCGAATTTGATGCTTGAGTGCATTAATGCCTTTGTAAGGAACAATAACCAGACCAAATATGGGGATCTCCATGGAGTGACCAAATAATAATCTCCTCTCCTTTATCTTTCTCTCTCGTATCTCTTCTCTCACTCTTCAATCTTAACCAAATCTGGACTGTACCCTTTTTGGTTAAGACTGAAGAGTGAGAGAAGAGATACTAGAGAGAAAGAGAAAGGAGAGAAGATTATTATTTGGTCACTAAATTATTATTATATATTTGGCTTTCTAAAACTCTTCTGAGAAGTTAAAATTTAAACATTAATTAATAAGAAAATAGAAAAAGTTTATTAAGTTTTTCACACATTATGAAAACAACTATTTTAATACATTTATTTTGAGGACACTACAAGTTTGCATCCTAATATAAATTTTAATGATAATTGCACTATAAAATTATCGATTTTATTAAATTGATGTGGTTAAATGGAAAAAATATATATATATAAAAGAACAGTAATAATGATAAAAAAAAAAAACAACAAATAAATTCATGACATTAAAAACTTGTGCTATTTGCAATTGCAGCTCTCATCACTATTGATGAAGTGAAGTGATGTGATGAAATGGTGTCATTAAAAAGTTCAGCTCTTAATGTTATATAATTAATAACACTGAGCTACAGCGAAAATCTTCAGTTTTCAGCTTGCTATTTTATATTTGATATTCCCAACTTTATATAGAGTTTTGAGCTTCACTGTGTGTTGCAATAAATATAAATGCAATTCATCAACGTTATTGAAATTTTAAAAAATGTTGATGTCATTGAATTTATTTTTATATATTTAACCAATTTATTAAATAAATAAAAGTTATTCGACGATTATGGAAATGTAAATAAAATAATGAAATTTTTAATTACCAAGACGTATGAGTGATAATAACATTATTTGATATCAATCATACGCAGAATTTGTAGGTCTGTTCAGAAACAAGTTTTTAAAAATGTAATATAAAACAAGTAAGAGTGTTATATTAGGCCATGTCGAACAAATTATACTTTAAAATAAATATTAAAAAAATATTTTTGGTAAAGAAAAAATAAAAAAATAGGTGAAAAAAGATTTTCATCTCAACCATTTGGGGCCGATTTGCTCGATTTTAAATAGCAACCTAAGCTGGACCATATTGGATATATTGATGTATCAATCATATATGATTTAAATTAACAGGCGAACATTGGTTATATAAAACAAGGAATATAATTTAATAGAAAACACAGTTACATATATCACAATAAGTGTTAAGGGTATATAAAAGTTTGTAATTCCATTTGTCGCTATGTCCTTACATACACGGTTCAGTTGATATTTAAATTCAGAAAAATTTATCCACCATGCCTGAGTTATAAGCAAAAAACCACGACTACCTCGATTCTTGAGCTATTTTTTATCCAAATAGTCATCCAATAGGGACTTTCGAACTTTGACTGTTGATGGCGGTCATATTGTTGAAGCTACATATTGCTCATTTTCTGCAACAATGTCATAACTCAAATGCAACACACAGCTAAAATAATACGTTATTGCAAGTAATAGACAATAGGTTATGAAATTAGGACTTTGTCAGTAATTAAAACAACTTATTTACTATGCAATGGTGTTTTTAACTAGAAATTTGGGTTTTAGGAATTATGACATTGTTTTATTCATTTTATTTTGCAAATCACCATGGACGGATAAAGCGTTCAGTAAATTATACAATTTAATGGGCCCTGGGGCAGTTGGAAACCGACCCATATTTTAATCAAAAAATCATTTTCAACTATGATTCCCATCTGAATGAATAGATACGTCAACAAATAAAATTGTCGAATTTGGAATGATACCAATCTACATGAAATCCAAGAACATCCAATGGATCCCGAAAAAATCACTGTTTGGTGTAAATTTTGGGCTCGTGATAGCAACCGAATTTGTTGCCAATCGAAGCGAGGCAATCACAGCGATCTCTATAATTCGATGATTACCAACTTCTTTTGATATGGACACCAACGACATGTGGTTTCAACAAAACGCGCTACGTGTCACACAGTTAATGTCACATAGGAATTCTGCACGAGCTATTTGAGGCCACGGAGATCGTGTGATTTGACCCCATTAAAGTTTTTATTGTTGCAGATCTATGCGAATAAACCACAAACAACAGCCATATTCAGCCTGACTTATGCGCCAGAGACATGGAAGTCACTTGCACAACGATATATTCCATACATAATAGCATCGTTAGGACTTTAAAGCGAATAAAAAATGTCGATGATATTCACACACACTTGTTTTGTTTAAAATTAACAGGAAGCGCATAATGAATGACCCTTAATATCTGGATATCCAATCTATATAAATATATAAATGTCTTTGTAAGTTTGTTTGTTTATTTGTTTGTTTGTTTGTTTGTTTGTTTGAGCATCACGCCTAAACGGCTGAACCGATTTTATTGAAATTTGGAACGTAGATAGATCCTTACTTGGAAGCGTCAATAGGCTATAAATTTTTTCAATACTTGGACAGGAAAGGGATAAAAAGGGGGAAAAACGGGTAAAATTGGTACCTTTAGTTTTTAAACAATAATTACTAAACGGCTGAACCGATTTTTACATCGACAGGGGTAGCGAAGCGCACCGGGTCAAGCTAGTAAATATATAAATGTCTTTGTAAGTTTGTTTGTTTGTTTGTTTGTTTGAGCATCACGCCTAAACGGCTGAACCGATTTTATTGAAATTTGGAACGTAGATAGATCCTTACTTGGAAGCGTCAATAGGCTATAAATTTTTTCAATACTTGGACCAGAAAGGGATAAAAAGGGGGAAAAACGGGTAAAATTGGTACCTTTAGTTTTTACACAATAATTACTAAACGACTGAACCGATTTTTACATCGACAGGGGTAGCGAAGCGCACCGGGTCAAGCTAGTAAATATATAAATGTCTTTGTAAGTTTGTTTGTTTGTTTGTTTGTTTGTTTGTTTGTTTGTTTGTTTGTTTGTTTGTTTGTTTGTTTGTTTGTTTGTTTGTTTGTTTGTTTGTTTGTTTGTTTGTTTGTTTGTTTGTTTGTTTGTTTGTTTGTTTGTTTGTTTGTTTGTTTGTTTGTTTGTTTGTTTGTTTGTTTGTTTGTTTGTTTGTTTGTTTGTTTGTTTGTTTGTTTGTTTGTTTGTTTGTTTGTTTGTTTGTTTGTTTGTTTGTTTGTTTGTTTGTTTGTTTGTTTGTTTGTTTGTTTGTTTGTTTGTTTGTTTGTTTGTTTGTTTGTTTGTTTGTTTGTTTGTTTGTTTGTTTGTTTGTTTGTTTGTTTGTTTGTTTGTTTGTTTGTTTGTTTGTTTGTTTGTTTGTTTGTTTGTTTGTTTGTTTGTTTGACCATCACGCCTAAACGGCTGAACCGATTTTATTGAAATTTGGAACGGGTAAAATTGGTACCTTTAGTTTTTAAACAATAATTACTAAACGGCTGAACCGATTTTTACATCGACAGGGGTAGCGAAGCGCACCGGGTCAAGCTAGTGATAGATATTTCAAACAGCATTCCCACGACAACATAGAAATTCAGCCCCATTTTTTTTTTTTTTTTCATCAAATATTTTTTTCAAAAAATTTTTTTACAACAAACATTTGTTCATCAAAGAATTTTTCACCAATAATTTTTTTCAATCTTTATCTTTACGTCAAGCTTATATAAGATTCGGCTCAGCCGAATATAGCTCATTTACTTGTTTTTTTCTTTAGAATGTTATTATTTTATTAATTTATAAAGTTGATGGTACAAGGTGGTGCAAAAGTAATCCTCCTATCAGAAAATGCTAAAAATTTTGCGATTGGCCCCTAATGTCAGTTCTGTTTTGACATTTGTGTAGTGAACACATGCGAAATACACGTTAATAAACAATGTTACGCTACACTGCTCCAGAACGCGGAATATTGCTGACTAATTATTTGACTAATAATCGGTCGGTGACTTTGGCACAACGTGAATTTCGTCGCAGATTTCCTGGCCGTCCAACGCCTACTGGTGAAACACTGCGACGTTTAGCCGCTCGCCTCGAAAAGACTGGCACAACACCAGATGCTGCCAGGCGTGGCAGACCCCGGAGTAGCCGTTCTGCAGAGAATATTGCTGCTGTAGCCGAGGATGTCATGGAAGCGCCGTCGACATCGACCAGACGACGTGTCACGCAAATGGGTATCAGTCTACGGTCTTTACAGCGAATTTTGGTACAAGATTTGAAGATGTTTCCGTACAAAGTCCAGACGCTGCATCAGCTGTTAGCTGCTGACCGCCAATCGCGTCTAACATACGCTCAAGCCATCCTTAATCACCACCAAGAGGAAGATGATTTTTCATCAAACATAATCATGAGTGATGAGGCCCATTTCCATCTTAGCGGGTACGTAAATAAGCAAAATTTACGTTTCTGGGGCACTGAAAATCCGCGTGTAACCCACGAAGCGCCATTACACCCGCTCAAAGTCACTGTATGGTGTGCTGTTTTCGCTGGAGGAGTCATCGGACCTTTTTTCTTCGAAGACGTCGCGGGCCAAACGGTTACTGTGAATGGTGAGCGCTACAGAGCAATGATCAACGAGTTCTTTTTGCCGCACTTGATGAATTGGGATTGGAAAACATGTGGTTCCAACAGAACACGTGCCACAACCGATATGCTGAAGGATGCATTTCCCGAGCGCCTAATCTCCCGTTTTGGCGATTTGCACTGGCCAGCAAGATCGCCTGATTTGACCGCTCCAGACTTCTTTTTGTGGGGCTTTTTGAAGTCGCGGGTTTATGTCAACAAGCCTCAGACTCTTGCAGCTCTTAAAGACAATATCCGTCAAGAATGTGAGGACCTATCGCCGGAAGTTTTGGCCAAAGTGATGGAAAATACCATAAAAAGGGCTCAAATGACAATCAACTGTGGCGGCGGCCATTTACATGACATCATATCCTCGACTTGATGTAAAAAAAACTAAAAGACCATATAAAAATAATCCACAAGAAGAATCAAAGTTTTTCCATTTTTTTTTTTTTTTTAATTACAGTCAAAAAACATCGGAAGTTTACTTTTGCGCCACCTTGTATATATATCAAAAAAATGGCATCCATGGCATGGTTCTACTCTTTTGTCAAAACTTTCCATGTAACCAGAGATTACACAACCAGGAAATGTCTCATGTAGCAATTGAATTGTTTCTTGGCCTGTATTGTATTCTTTACAATTATTTATATAGTTGTAGATGATTCCCACCATAATGATAATCTGAGAACAAAATAATATGGTACAATTAATAGATTACAACTAGATTGCTAAAAAATCTAAGTCTGTTGTCAAATTTCTGTTTTTCTGTTTTGTTTTGTTTAATTTCTTTCATTGACATTTGTCTTTTCTTCCATTCTATGAAATTATTCTATGGTACAATCCTTCATCATAAAAAAGTATTGCAACAAACATATACTGAATTACTACATTCATAAATATGATTGCTATAATCATGTGAATCGTAATTTTAACATAATTACAGTAACCATAATATTGCCAAAAAACTTGTCAAAATGTTGAAATGATTTCGGTTATCAAGCACAAATATATTGTTTCTCTGGACGTGTGAAGATAATACGTTGTTATCTCGTTAAATTTTTACAAATCTGTTACTTGGTTATACAAATTCTTGCCCAGATTACCTCTTTACATTCTAGTACTTAATTTTGAATTAAAGTTAAAAAGTTCTACTCCATCTCTGCACTAAATTTCCAAACTACTCAGTTCATGGCACAACTTTTATACTAATTTTCCATACTAATTTTCAACAAGAAATTTAAGTTCCTTTATTTAACCAAAATCTCACAGAATGTCTCCCAAAAGTATATAATTTGTTTATATTTCCTTTCTTGTTTTTTTTTTTTAATGTTTGAACTAAAACAAAAAATAATTTTCTTTTTACAGGCACGTCTCGATGACACGGGTAAATATCTGTGTTGGGTTAATAACACGGCTGGTGAGGAGACAATACAAGTCTCATTAACTGTTACAGGTGAGTGAGCTAGCTCTCTTTTGAATTAAACTAAAATTACTTTCAACACACAAACTGTTACAAATACACATAATTTCAAGTACTTACTAGCTGCTACAAAATAAAATGTTCTCTTAAAAGTAAAAGTTTTTGCCTTAATACTTATGTACTTATACGTACTTGCAGTAAAACAGTAAGGAAAATGAAAATAAGGACATTTCTGTGGAATTATTTGAAAAGTTGTAGTAGGCTCAAATTCAAAGACTTATAGGAACACAATTGTACAGCAACCTTAAACATTTTATCATCCATGTACGAGTATTTTGTAATACAGACATACACTTTAAATAAGTACGTATCATTTTTAGTTGTAACAAAAATAACTTTATCATCAGCTACCAGCCTACACACACATAGTTAAATACATTCACAAGCTCAAATTTTTCTACATTCACTTCCCAGCAGTTCTAGGAGACAGTCCCGATCTAGTGATTTTACCTATCATTTAGGGTGACAACTAGTTACATAACTAGCTACGTGACACACCGGTTATATAGAGTCAATTAACTTACTAGCTACCTAACTGGTTACTTGATCAGCTAAATAACTAGTTATTCTATCATGTACGGGTGCTAATAACTGATTGCTTGTAAATAAACCTTTCTCCCTCAACTCTACAATATATTACTTCTAGTGGCTAAAATAACTACTTTCTAAAGTGTAAACGTTTAAAGTGACTACACTCTAGGTTACTTAGAGACACTAAAGTGGCAATTAACTTCACACTAGGTTACATGGGATATGAGTATACTTAACCAAAAAAAAAAAAATTAATTGTATTATAATTATATCATTATTATGGGTTTCTTAAGTACCCAGCAGTTAAGCAAGTGTCAATGTATCCCTTATAGGCAGTAATTGTCACTAATGTCTGATCACTTTCCTGACTCCAATTTATATATGTTGGGTTATTTGACACGTATGTGCTCTTTGTAGAGCAGAGACAAGTCAATTGGTTACTTTATACATCCCAGTAATCTAGATTGAAGATAATTGTCACTTAAGTGTCTCCAAGTAACCAAGAGTGTAGTCACTTTAAACGTTTATTTTTTATTGAACTTTTTTGTGAGTGATTCGTGCAAACTGGTTCTACACAAATTGCAATAATATAATTCTCGTACAGTTTATTTTCTTTTTGCTTAAGTATATATACTTATATCCCTGGTAATCTAGCATGAAGTCAATTATCACTTTATTATCTCTAAATAACTTAGAGTGTAGTCACCTAAAAGGCTTCTTTTGTACTGCACTTTAAAAGGTAGTTATTTTACCCACGAAAAGTAATCTATTAGAGAGTTGTCGGAGGAAGGTCTGTTTACAAGCAATCGGTTATTGGAATGTGTATGAGATCTCTTTTTAACTGACTATTTGAGGTCAATTACTTAGTACCCGTACATGTTAAAATAACTAGTTATGTAATCAAGTAATTAGTTAGGTAGATAGTGAAGTAACTCACGCTATATAACCGGTATGCTATATAACCGGTATGTGAATCCAATGCATTGACTACTTTGACTCAGATAGTCTCATTGTATTCAGAAATTGTCAAATGACACCCTTCTTAAGGAGTGAGATCATAAAATTCTTAACACACATTTTTCATTATTACTTTTAACCAAAGTATTATTTGATTTTTTTATGAAGTTACCTTTGTCAGTTATTATGTTTAATGTTAATTATATTCATTTGTTGTTAATCTGATTAAAATGAGTGATCAAAAAAAGTGCGTACTAAAATTATTAAATATTTTCAACAAAACCCAAATTGGTCCTACAAAAAATTTACCAAGCATTCAAAGGTCTGCCGTCAAACTGTTTCCAATTTTATTAAACAGTACCGGGAGAACTTGTCCGTTGATAGAAAACCTGATAAAGGTAGAAGGAATGGTCCACATGATGTTTATTAAGCCAAAAAAGTAGAAAGCATTTTAAAAGAGCTCCCAACACATCCGGTAGGAAAGCAGTCTGGTTGGCTTAGTACTTGGACTATTTGGTACAAAAAATTAAAGCTAATGCAGGTTTAAAAACATACAAGGCTCAAAAAGTTCCTGACAGGAACGCTGCATAAAATTTAGAGGCCAAAGAGAGAGCACAGAAATTGAAGTCAAGTTTTATAAAAAAAATAGTCTTGCTGCATAATGGATGACGAAACGTATGTTCTGGGAGATTTTTCGCAACTTCCTGGTCAAAAATTGTATGTTGCTGATGCTCGAGGGAATTTTATAGAAAAGTTTAGGATGGCAAGCAATATGCAGTTGCGGCAAAATAAGTCAATCATTTGTTACAACGGGCTCTATAAATACCGAAATTTACATCAAGGAATGTTTAAAAAAAGGATGCTTCCATTCATAAGACTTCGTAGTGTGTTCACTTATTTTTGGCCTGACTTGGCATTCTGTCACTATGGAAAACAAGCCCTCAAGTGGTACATGAACAATAATGTGGTATTTGTATCAAGAGAGGCAAATCCTCCAAACTGCCCGGGGCTAAGGCCAGTGGAGAGATATTGGCCTCTTGTTAAAAGAGAATTAAAGAGCACAAAAACCTAGTCCTATAACTACTTATGTAACTAGTTGTCATCCAGATAGGTAAAATCACTAGTTGAGGACAGTCACCAGGAACTGCTGGGTAATCATCACATTAACGCTGAGATTGTTATTTGCATATTTTAATTAAATTTTCATCAAAATAAAAACCAAAAGACGAGATAAAATGCTTCGCTTTGGTTTTTATAGCAAACAACCCAAAAGAACAACACAAATTATATAAATAACTTTCTGGGAAATAATAAAAAATTATAGAGCCATAGAGATTAATGTAAAATTAACAAATATAAAATAAGCCTTCGATAATTAGACACACTTAAGTCTAGCATAATTTCGTAACAAAAATCAGTTTTTAAAAATTGTTTGTCTCTTTAAAATAAATAAGAAGTTATCATCATTATCGGAAACTTATAATGAATTTTAGTTCATTCATATGAAGCAATTGAAAACTTTAGTAAATTTCATATTGCTTGCCATACCAAGAACTTTTTGCCAAAATTTTCTGCTTTTGGGTCTGCTTTTATGTTTGGAGATCTTTTGAAAATGCTTTCTATTTATGGGCTTCAGAAACATGATGTGCACCATTCCTTCTACATGAACCAGGTTTTCTATCAACGGACAAGATCTCCCTATACTGTTTAATGACATTGGAATAAGTTTGATCGCAGACCATTGATTTCGTCACCCATTTTAATCAGATTAAGAACAAATGAACATAATTGTCGTTAAACATAATAACTGACATGCTTTACAAATGTAACTTGATAAAAAAAAATCAAATAATACTTGGGTTAAAAGCTTTAATGAAAAACGTGTGTTAAGAATTTTTCGATCTCAGTCCTTATTGAAAAAAAGTAAAATTTTGATAATACAATTTCTATTGTTTTTTCATTCTCTTGTAAATTTCAAACTATTTGAGTTAGAGCCTTTCTTCAAGAGACCAATAATAAAAACAAGTCCATTTTTTAAAAACTTAGATCCTCTCCTATAATAATACTATGCACCAAATTGTGTTTCATGTAGCAACCAAAATGATGTAGTGATTTCTTTATTAAAAACTAAATTTTTCTATATTTTCCTAAATTTCAGAATTTTATTTGTATTTAAACTAAACATTTTACACTCGTTAAAAAAAAAAAAAAAAACATGTACATATTTAATGACAGCTTTGCAATGTTCTTTTCATTTTAAATAATTTATCATTGTCATCTGGCCAAGAGTTTTATTTTTTTTCCTTCTTTTGGCATCATTCATACAACACTTATGTTCATGCAATTAAATTTGTTTTAATATATATTTTTTTGTACTTCTCTCTCTTTTAAACAATTTGCAGCGCCTTTAACAGCCCATCTTCAGCCACAAGTACAAACAGTAGATGTTGATAAAGATGCACAATTTCAATGTATTGTAACCGGACATCCGGTGCATGATGTAAATTGGTTACATGATGGTAAACCCATACTGAGAGACAATCGTGTTGAGGTAAATATTAACATCTACCAAGTAAAATGTATGCATTTATTTTGATTACAAATGCAACATTTATATGTATTTGAAATTGAAATGTGTTTAAATGAAAATATTAGGGTGGTAATTATTTTCTGTACCTATTGACTGTACAGCATAATAACAAAGAAACCAAACTATTGCCGCTTTCGTTGACAATAACACCAGAAATACACTAGAACTGTTGTCTCTAACGTATCACTACTGAGGCTTAAAGGAAACTTGTCGACATTTGAACTAGTGCAATTGGCGATATGTATAACAAATTTACCTACTCGACTAGTTAAAATGTCTACAAGTTTCCTTTAAGCCTCAGTAGAGATACGTTAGAGACAAGAGTTCTAGTGTATTTCTGGTGATATTGTCAACGAGAGAGGCAATAGTTTGGTTTCTTTGTTATTATGCTGTACAGTCAATAATTACCTAGTCAGTAGTGCTATAGTCTACTGGTAGATTTTCAATGACAAGCTAATGTTAAATGTCAATAGAAGATTACATTGGATGGGGTACATCTGCAAATTCACTATTGGCGTTCCCTACAGGGCATTTACAGATATTTTAATGTGAAATTCTAAATTGAGTTTTTATAAAGTTTTAAAATAGAATATTTAGATTTGTTTTTTTAGTTATTATTTAATGCCTAAAAGAAAAATTTTAATTTATTAATTTTTTTAGAAAATTTATTTTAGATATAATTTTTGGTACAAATTCAGAAAATGGAGTTAATCAATTTGACTCATGACCGATCTATTAGATACTTTACTTACTAATTTATATGTGTTTCGTTGTTTTTTTTTTTCTTAATTTTCTTTAGATCCTTTCTGATCCACCTCGCCTTATCATTAAAAAGGTACAAAAAGATGATCCCGGCATGTATCAATGTTTTGTAACCAATGAATGGGAGCAAATACAGTCAACAGCTGAACTACAATTAGGTGGTAAGTTTCCAAAGATTTTATAAATAATAGAAAATACTTTATTAACTATATTATTGTTATTTATACCCACCATCAAAAAAGATGGGGGTATATTGATTTTGTTATTCATTTCGTAGCACATCAAAATATTTGTCGCAGACCCACATTAGTATATACTCATATTCTGGGTCCTTCTACGATTTTAAGACGATCTAGCTATGTCGATCCGTCTGTCCAACGATAGCGTTGATAAAGTTTTGTAATGGGCAGTATCGGTCCATGATTTCTCCTAGCCCCCATACAAATGTCCCCCCGGAATACTGTACATACAATATTTTTGTACATACAAGGAATTTCTAAACGAACAATTCGTCAACAAACGAATTTGTTACAAATTTGGTTTTTATAAATGAGAATTTTTTTTATATTTCATACATTTTTTTATTTAAAAATTTCAAATGTTTAAAGAATTTCATTCCAAAATTTTAAAATTCTTTTAATAAACGTGACGAAGCTAAAACTTTTATAAAAACATACACAGAAAAAAGTTTCAACATAAATCCTTAGAAGAATTTGGTTGTTTATTTTGGAAGTGTGAGTATTTTACACAGACAGACGGACATAGCTAAATGGATAGCATGATAGTTCCACTGGAATCACCAAGCATTTCGATATTTTTTTATTGAATCTTCCAAGCAAAAACCGTGTTGGATCAAACTACCAATAATTGATTTTTTATTGGTTTATTTTTTATATTTTTCATAAAAAGACTAAAGAAATTCATATATTTTTTATTTGTTTGTTTTTTATATTTTTTATATGTCATATTTGTTTTGACATTCTCACTCTCTTGACAACTAAGAAATATTGTCTTTGTTGTATTTGTTGCCGAGACACTCTCACCTGATTAATACGCCTTGATTTCATTGATTTCAATTCAAAACATTTATAAAAATTTTCTTAAATTGAATGTTTTTTACCAGGATGTACTAAGTAAGGTGAAATCAACAACACAGCTGATTTTTATTTATCTATTTTGAAAGTGCTTGTGTTTTGTCTAACTGAATTTATTTTGAAAAAATAATAAATTTTATTTTCAAAGAAAAAAAATTTTAAATCAAAAAACATCAAAAACATATAACGAAATTTGGATAAAGCACTATTAAACCGTTGTTTTTTTTTCAAATATAATTTAAATTTAACGGCCGTTTTTTAGTTAATATGCCAAAATAAAATTTGTTTATTTTTTATTTGACAAATTCAATTTTGACAAAACCTATGCTCTTGCCAGCAAGAAATATTGTGTTTGCTGTCGAAACGCTCTCACCTTACTTATTACATCATGGTTTTTTACATATTTTATGTTTTCAAATTAAATCTAGAATGCTTGGAAAATATTATTACAATTTCATTTATATTTTTATATTGTTCAAAAATGTTTGAAATTTTCTTTGGAAAATTTTTGATTTTTTTTATGATTTTCAGCTACATAATGATAAAATATGCGCGAAATTGACTACATTTTCTGAAGCAGATGAAATGCTTTAATGTTAATGCATGTTTAATTATGTTTAATGATATATTTTAAGTTTCAGAATATGAATCAACATTTTGGATGATTGGTCAATATAGGGATATTATACAAAAATACTTTAACTAGATAATTACATAATGCATTTTTAATGCAATTTATCAACAAATTTATGTAAAAAAAGCAAAAATTTCCATCATGTACACTTTCATAATATTTATGAACATGTTCTTATTCTGAAAGAAAAAAGTTTGGGAAAAAAAAGTCATGTTCGATTAATAATATTTATTAAAAAAATTCATTCCAATTATGAATTTTTTTTTCTGTGTAAGGTCTATCTACTTTTTTCCAATATATGAAAATCAACAAATTTCGAGAATTTTAATAAAAAATATTTAGCTTTTATCTTAAAACATTTCTGCAATTTAAATTTATTTATGGATTCCAAACCAAATGAACGAATCAAGCCAATTTCCGATACTCTGATCCAAGGTGAAGCGTATCCCAGAGAGAGCGATCTGCATCGATCAAAACAAAACTTTCCAATCACTCCTTTCTAAATAGTTTTTAAAAGGTATTACAACAAGTGGCCGAGCGATGTCATGATGGAATATTTTTGGCGTTTTTTGGCCAATACCCACTTCAAACGAATCAGTTGTTTTCAGTACAGGATCCCTGTGATGGTCTGGCCAGATTTCAGCAGCTTATAATAGATTGAACCCTTTTGGTCATGCGCCATGGATATATGTCTTTGATGTAGAATCCTCCTGCTCGCAAACATTTTGAAATTGCTGCTTGAGTAGCTCTCAATGACTTCGCATGCTCGAAATTTAACAAAAATCTTCATGGAGTAATGCTTTCAACTCCGTGTCTTCAAACTTTTTTGGCTGGCCTGGGAGATCTTTGTCTTCCATGTTACAATAACCACTACTGAAACGAGCAATCGGTGTGCTTCAGCCGCAAATTTTTTAAAATTAATGAAGTAAAGCAAAACTTCCCGCATATGACGATTTGTTGGCACAAAATTCGACATTTTCGAAGCAAAAAGCTTTGCTGTTTACACTATAATATTCAATAATTAGGTGCGAATAAATGACAGATATGTACCCTTCAAAATGACCTATAAGTTATTAAAAACTAAAACCTCGTTCAAAAGATACGCCATCATTGTAAATCCCGCATTTTTAAGTCATACACCCAATATTATTCAAAATTTAGTTTTCTTTGCGCTGACCGATCGCCATGAGATTTATTTTAAATTAAATTCCAACATTTTTAAGAGATTCATGCTCCGTAAAGTGATTCTAAGAAGACAGCCTTATATGGGAGCTATTATGGACCGATCATCATACAATTAGGTGACATGACTTCCACAAATATTGTATAAAACTTATTTGGAACGAAAATTGTGTAAATAGCTACTTATATAAATAAAATATTTATGACCGATAAAGTTCAATTTTGGGAGTTTCAATAGGCTTCGTCATTGAGGCGAAAAAAATGCATGTGCCAAATTTGATCGAAATATCTTCAAACTGCGACCTGTACTTTGTGCAAAAGGTTTACATGGACGGTTTACATAACTTAAAACCTGTCGTTAAATTTTAAATATTTAAATATGCTTTACAGACACGGAATTTACATTTCGTCACTATTTGCTAAAATTTTCAGAAACCCTTTTACAAAAACGTATTTCCGTATTTCGTATTTCAATAGATGTCAACGAGATACGTTAAAATACGAAGCTTTATTTGTTGTTAAGTAGTTAAGTTGTAATCATTGTCACGTAGTTTACAAAATTTTTTTTATTATGTCTTGATACTAGATTTTTCATGCTATAGATTTTAAACAATGCCAAATATCTTAAAACTATTGATATCTAAGGATGCATTAGAGTCTCACATTAACAAAAAGAGATCATAAACAAATATTAAAATTACTAAAAAAAATTGTCGAAAGGTTCATACACAATTGGAGTCCTGTTTTTACGTATAACCGACTGCTCCAGATTTGATATGAATATATTTTTAAAAAGCCCTTAGAACCGTCTATTTAATATTCCCAGTAAATATAATTTTCTATCTTATTCGTTTTTAAAATAAAACCACTATAAATTCAAACACCTTACTGGTTACTAGTTGCGGAGTTTACATTTGATTATTATGGTCCAACTAGATATTACAGGGTTGTGAATGATTTTATGATTTCACCTATAACATATTTTCATACCCTTATTTTTATAACAAAAAATATAACATTTATAAGTAAATATAGTTTATTTTCAGAGACTATTAAAAACCATCATTAAATACACAATTCGAATAAATATTTATGTGCATTTCATTTACACATTTGAATACATAAATACACATACACATATTTTGATTATATAGTACATTTGCAAATTGTTGATTTTATGGTTTATACTTTATATGAAACCACACGCACAGGATACACATAAAATTTATGTTTAAATTTGATGTCACCCATTGGAAAATATAATAAAGTGCACACACGCTCACCCACTTTTAGCATTTAACCGCTACCACAGCCACGCACTGATACACACTTGTACATATACATTCCTAGCAGTTCCAAGCTGTTATAGGAGACTGTCCCGAAGTAGTGATTTTACCTAACGTTTAGGGTGACAACTAGTTACATAACTAGCTACGTGAATAGTTATTTTAACTCGTTCTTGTGCTTTAGGATTATAATAACCCTTTAGGATTATAATAACTGGTCCAAAGTATTCAAAGCATTAGATTCACATACCGGTTACGTAGAGTCAGTTACCTTACTAGCTACTTTAACATGTACGGGTGCTAATTGACCTCAAATAGTCAGTTAAAAAGACATCTCATAGACAGTCTAATAACTGATTGCTTGTAAACATACCATCCTCCGACAACTCCCTAATAGATTGCTTACTACTTTTTAAAGTGCCCTACAAAATAAATCTTTAAAATGACTACACTCTAGGTTACTTAAAGACACTAAAGTGGCAATTGATATCATATGTACGGCTGCTAACCAGTAACCAGTTAGGTAGCTAGTAATCGGTATGTGAATGCAATACGTTGACTACTTCGGACCAGCTATTAGGCAGTCTATTTGCAATCTATATTGTATCAATTGAACCCATTCTTAGGACACGCACATGTTAAATTAACTAGTCAAATAGCCATTTTATGTGGTCAACTTAAATGATGGGTAAAATCACTTGTTCGGTACAGGTCACACAGAACTGCTTGGATATATCTATGCGTTGTCTGTATCTGTAGGTGTGAAAACCCAATATTTAATTTGATTATTTTTCAATTTACTAAATTGACTTTTAAGAGACAAAATAACATTTACTAATCATAATATATATAGAGACAAACATAGGCTTTTGCTACCAAAATAAATGGTAATTAATTGCAGACACACATGTACATTTAAGCATAATCAAAAACACAGTAAAACATACATATGCTTTAGGCCAAGCTGACTTTTAACAGCATTTTTTAAATTTTGAAAATAATTTAAAAAGTTTAAATTACACTACTCGACAGGCGACAGGGGTTCTCGAGAAAAACGACTTGTTTTTGTAAGATTTTGGCACGCTGAATACAAATGTTTTAAAAATTTCAAAATCAGTTTGCAAGATATTTTCACTTTTTGGGTTTCTTTAAAAACCTTATTTTTAGCTGTTTTATCCCAAGAACAAGAAATTTAACTGGCAATGTTGGATTCTCGAAAATACTTAAATTATGGGATATATTTTTAAAAATATATTTACGTTTTTGTGTATACTTTTCAGAACTGATTGTCCAATTTTTATAAGCGTATAATTCTCCTAGAAAGTTTTTTATTCTAATGTGTTACTCAAAAAAAAAAAAACATTTTAATCAGAAAGAGCATAATTACTATGATTAGGATCCTTTGAGAAGAATTTGACGTAATTTTTTAATATTTTTTTCATAAAAAGTAGATTATGCTGTTGTGAAAAATATGCATAAATTTGGAAATGGTATTTTAAGAATACTATAAGATGTTACTTTTGCAAACTACATAGCATATTTTATAATAAATTTAATCACAAAATACAATTAGTTTAACTAATCATAATGTTGAGTACTTAAAATTATATTTGATGTAAGAGCTTATTTTCTTTTATAAATTTCAACATTAATGTAGAAAACTACGTTTCCTTCTCAATCTCTCTGGCTTGTAGAATTCTATTTCCCTTTCTGACTTAATTATTCAAAAAACGCTATTTCTAACTAAAACACTTCTTCCAATTCAAATTCATTCGAAAACTCTATTTACATTTTACTTAAATTACTAAACAATTATTCAATATACTCTAATGCTGTGAGTAACTCACACTCACTGACTGATTTCCACAACTGAATAACAACTGAATTATCACTTCTAAAATGTTCGTCTTTTATACTCGTGTTCCTGTTCCATTAAACAATATATTGTATCTGTCATGTCAATCTTGCCGATCATCCTGTCCCTTTCCCCTGTCAAACACTGTATTCTATCCCGTTCCTACATTCGGCCCTCCTGACGATACATTGGAACCGAGTGTAGTACTCTGCAGCTTCACGTATTCAACGACAATGGCAAAACCTCCGGCATCCAACTCTTTCCAATGGCTTCCAATATATGGTTTCATATTCCCGAAAATGGAGTATTTCATCGCACCCTAATAGCGTAGACAGACGATAGCGTTAATATGCATTAGTAGTCTTAATTCAAATTAACTTGTGAATTGTCCCCATCTTAATGCGCATTAACTTTGATGTAAATACTCAAAATCAAACTGAATTTTGCTATTTCAATATGGCAATACCGTTGACAATCAATCAACTTTTGGCAAATTGTTTATTATTGTGGTATAGAAAAACAATAGGGAAATTAATCTGTAACTTCTAAACGGTCAGCCCGGTTTGAAAGAAATTTCATATGCACAAAGAGGAAGTGTTGTCGAATTTAAGTTTTGTATTTAGACTACATGGGCCCACCAGGGGCGCGGCCAGTGGTCCCCAAAGTAGGACACCTCCGGTATGTAAAATTTTTAAAACGGTAGTATTTCTTCGTTTGTGTCCCGATTTCAAACAACTTACATATATAGAATCTCCTCAACGAGCACTACAAAAAACCTTGTCGTAGCTATCAATTATTTCTTACAGCTTACGAGATATTCACATTTGAAAATTAAATTTTTAAACATTTTACCCACCCTACTCCAGTTTTTTTATAACAGCGGATCCAAATGTTTCCCGATTTTCTCCTTTTTTCCTTTATTAGACTGAAAACAAATGTATGTATCAAATAAAAGTATTAACTGTTGAAAAATCATGACTGATTCCAAAGTTATTGTATTTGAATTTAAAAATTTTGAAAAAGGCAATTTTTCGCAAATTTTTTGGGAAATAAAGTACCTTTTTTCTTTTTAAGTTATCTAAATAATTTCTACAAAGATGTATAAGGAATTTATACTTTTTCGAAAGCTAACTTTACACAAAATATTTGAAATGAAAACCGATTTTAAAATTGTTGATACCGAACGGACCAGTTCCATCTAAAAAATGCCTATTTTTTATATAAAATTTAACTTTAGGGCAAAAATTCTCAAATCGCATAGTCGATATCAAAATATAGTAACTTATTTTAGATGGCCGAATATGTTTTTAATTATTTTGTAAAAGGTTCCGATAACACCACCCCTGGTATGGATATTATAGCCACAAAACCCAAAAATCTCATTTTTGCGATTTTTCGAAACTTTTTTGGGAATTGCGGGATTCCTGATTCCAAATTTCAAAATTTGTTTTAAATTTTGCATTTTTAATAGAAAAATCTATATAAGTGTGAAATTTCATTAAAAAATATTTATAAATAAAAATTTGATTTCAATTCGCAAAATTAGTATCTTCGCAAAAACTCAATAAAAAGATATTTTCGTCATATTTTTCAAAAAAGTATTCCATGAATTTTTTAATTGTCAAATGTTATACATATTTTTGAGAAATATACAAAATTGCCTATCCATTGATATATACCATTTCTACCTTATGTTTTATACGTGGCAATTAATTAGGAAAAACTTAACATCTAGCAGAGAATTTACCGATTTGCTGCAAATTTTTTCACAATTAAACAGTTCTTTACAAACAAACAGCTGTTTAAAAAATGCAAAAACTGTCGTTTGTCAGGGTTAAATTTTAATTCACATTAGTGTGCTGTTAATGCAAATTAACTCTGTCGTCAGTCTACGGTATAAGACTTAATCAATGGGCTTAATGGCGACCATCAACTCGAAAGAAAACAGATGCCGTATTGGCAATGGCAAGAGATGCGTTTTTAAATATAAGAAGTTTTTACCAGCCATTACATTAATCTTCAAACTAAATTAACTTTTATCAAGGCCTATGTATGGTAATTTCTGCTATATGCAAATAGATATAAAGAGGATAGATGCCTTTGAAATGTGGATTTATCGAAGAATACTCAATACCATGGACTCACTTTTTATCGACCAACGAAGTTCTGAGGAAAATTCACCGCGGTAGAGAGTCACTATAAACAAACGAAAGACTGCATTTTTGGGCCATATTATGAGAAACCCAAAATATAAAATATTACAAATAATTTCGCGAGCAAACATTGAAGCATTGGCTTAATAACATCATGGTGTGGACTGGTATCGAGATGTATGAAATCTTTTGAGCGAGGCGCGAAATAGAGACGCTTCTACAGATACATATATTGAGAAATTTATAAAGTTGTATGAAATTATTATATTGGTCGCTAACATTCGGAAAATGAATAGACAAATAAAGAAAATAGCAACTTTAAATAATGTATAAACAAAGAGGGTATGTACACATTTTTAAAAAATTTGGAATGATTACGATGCCTTGATTTTCTTTTGTTTTCTCTCATATAACAATTTCTATAAATTTACAATATTTTTTCTTAAAAATTATGTTTATATACACATGTAATTAAATTGTCAAACAACCACAGTTTGAGGTTAAGCCACATACGCTATTTGCTGTTCAGCTGCTTTTTTACTTATTTGATTTTTTTCTGGAAAGGAGATGAAACAATTTACAAGCGGAAATTGATTTTATGTTTGATTTTTTTCTTCTTTATTACATCAATAAAAAGGCAAACGAAAAAAAAATACAATGGTTTATGTATGAATTCTGTAGCTATAATAAAATATTTAGAAAACAACAGCATCCTTGAGGGAATTTTGAAAAAAAAAAAACAAATTGTTGATTTTGATATTGAAAACAGGAGTTGGAGGCTTATAAATATTCACGTTTTTTGTATATGATAATTAATAACATTAATTTGTTTTTCTAAATGGAAATGTTGCCATTTATGTCAAAATTAAATATAATATCTTAAACAAATTTAACAAAAAAAATCCAGCTTTTCAAGGAAATATATAAATTTCCTTGTTTAAAGTAAAATTTCAATTATTTTAATATTTAACCTAACTTTCCAGGTAATTTTGTGGTTAAATTTTAGTTTATGTCTCTGTTTATTACAGATGCTTCACCGGAACTACTTTATTGGTTTTCTGAACAAACACTACAGCCGGGGCCAACAGTTTCGCTGAAATGTGTGGCCACTGGCAATCCACTGCCGCAATTTACCTGGACTCTGGACGGATTTCCGGTAAATTAAATTGAAACATAAAATAAAATAAAACTAGAATTTAAAAACCTGCCTTAACAAGTATTTAATAAGAATATTTAATTATTTTGTTTCGTTTTGTTCTTTGTTTCTTTTAGATACCAGATAATTCACGTTTTTTAGTTGGCCAATATGTAACGATACATGACGATGTAATTAGTCATGTCAATGTTACAAATGTCAAGGAAGAAGATGGTGGAGAATACACCTGTACAGCCCAGAATGCTATTGGCAAGTAAGTAACTAAATCTTTATACCCTTTTCCATAAGAGAATTTTAAATGGAGTTATCATTTTCCACATCTAAGCTATATTTCAAATGTTAATTTATATAGAAATATAATTTTATTAAACAAAAAATCCTAATCTAATGAATTAAATAGCACAATACACCTAATTTATTTAAATAAAATCAATTTTAAATAAATTTACCATCACACACCTAAATAGAAAGGTATTAAACTGTAAAATTTTACATTTATGTATGAGTATAGAAATTCATGTTTTAAAGATTTAAAAGATTTTACGAATATTTAATAGTTAGTAGCAAAAAGAAAGAAGAAAAAACAGCAATAAATTTAAAATGTATTGTTATTTAATAAAACATGCATTCGATTGCATATTTATAAGTTTTGTTTAGCTTTACAAAAATATTTGCAATCATTTATAGAAATCAGTTTTTGTAAAGTCTTTATTTCATTTCATACATTTATGTTTTTACATTCATAGTATAGCATTGAATTGTGTCAATTTTAAGGTAAATGTCACAATATTTTTTATTTATTTTTTTTTATACAAAGCAGAAATTTATTTTATAAATTTTTATTTAAGTATTTGGAATATTTCATGAATTTATTATTTGGACAAAATAATTTATTTCACATTAAATTGATTGGCTGATTAATTTAAAATTTTTTATGTAACATACATAAACATATTAATTAAACAAAGTAATTTGTATAGCCACCATCAAACATATGGAGGGTATATTGATTTTGTTATTATGTTTGTAACATATTGAAATATTGGTTGTAGAAGCCAAAAGTATACATATATTAGGGTGGGTCGATTTAGCAATCTATTTTGTGCCATCGATTTTTCAATAGATTTTGGCATGAGAAAAAAAATTTCCACTATCTATGTATATCCTGGGTCGTCATAAGATTCTACAACGCTATAGAGGTGTCCGTCCGTCTGTATGTTCAAAACACCTAACCGGAATTCTGTTTGAGCAGTCATAAATACGTTGATTATGCGTCCTGATAAAATTTTTCAAAAATTAGTTCAAAG
The DNA here is from genome assembly GCA_942486065.2 of Calliphora vomitoria. NCBI lineage: Eukaryota > Metazoa > Arthropoda > Insecta > Diptera > Calliphoridae > Calliphora > Calliphora vomitoria. The sequence continues at coordinate 26,126,096 of OW818031.2, read as the reverse complement.
TACTCCGAAATTCTACTGTAAAGTATGGCGAGCACCCAAGGGTACATATCTATCATTTATTCCCACTTAGTTATAAGACATTAGAGTGTAAATAATGTCGAATTTTGTACCAACAAAGCGTCATATGTGGGACGTTTTGCATTACTTCTTTAATTTGCTCACCAAAGCTTATGGTAAATGTGTTCCATCGGTTTCAACTTGCGGTTCAGAAGTGCTAATATTGACATGGAAGACAATGATCACCCAGACCAGCCAAAAGATTCCATGAAGATTGCAGTCAAACTCAACAAAAGCTTGCAAAAACATTGAGAGCTGCTCAAATTTCAAAAAGTTTGAAAGCAGGAGGTTTTATCCAAAAGCTGGGAAATTGGGTACCATACGAATTGAAGTCGAGAGACATTGAAATACGATTGTGTATGTCTGAAATGCAGCTTCAACGCTATAAAAGAAAATAAGTTTTGCATTGAATCCATTAGGATAACCCGAAGCGTAAGATATCGTATGTGAAGTGGCCGGGCCGAGGTAATGCTCTGTATTTGGAGGGATCAAAAGGGTTCTATCTATTATGAAGAACTAAAATCTGACCAGACCATCACATGGAGCCTGTACCGAACGCAAATAATTCTTTTGAAGAGAGCATTGGGCGAAAAATGCCCAGAATATGCGGACAGATATGAAACCGTAATATTCCACCATGACAACGCTAGGCCGCATGTTGCAATACCAGTTAAAAAATATTTAGAAAGAAGTAGCCTCACCCACCTTATAGTCCAGACCTTGCCCCGTCCAACTACTATTTTTTTCGATCGATGCAGAACGCCTTCTATGAGATACGCTTCATTTTGGAACAGAGTATATTGGCTTGATTCGTTCTTGACCTAAAAGATAAGCAGCTCTGTTGGCATGGAATCTAATGTTCTCAGAAAGATGGGAGAAGGTCATAACTAACAATGGCCAATACTTTGAATCAATTACCATAATTGCTTCAAATCCCCATAGAAGGACAAAACTACATATTGATGGTGGGTGTACATGATTCGGCACAGCCGAATATAACTCTCTATCGACACTAGCTGATTTATTGCTACATATTGAAATTAAAGCAAACTACATAATTAAAGGAATAATAATTTAATTTTATTAATTAATGATTTAAAATATCGTTTGTATAAAAGAGAATTAATGTTAATCATACATTTTGAATTATTTAAAATAAACAAGTGGTCAATTCACAAGGTCTCTTAACAGTCATATTGTCATAATGTCCTAATATATCACGACTCGGTGGCTCGGCTTAACGGACTCTGAGGCATTCGGCGTTGGTCTCTGCTGGTTGGTTACAATAACACAATAAACATAGCATACAGAGTGGTATTATTTTATTACATTTTTTGCTTGAAAAGCAATAAAAACCATTGTAAAATATTAGGACTTCATGACAATATGATCTTGTGAATTGACCAAATATATTGAGAGGTTTCTATATTAAAGACTCATAGCTCTCCTGGATTTTTAGATTGCATACTTAAAGGTTTTCGAAATTTAATCGAAATCGCAGAATATAAAGGGTCTTCCAATAGGGACTTCCGAGCTTTGACTGTTGATAGGGGCCATATTGTTGAATCAGCATCTGTCGAATTGGCGGTCATTTCTTCAGTTTGTTTTGCCAAATCTTCGTGGACAAACATAGCGTTCATGAACACATGCAAATTGTTTCATCAAAATGGGTGTCTGCTCGGGAAAATATCCCCTTATTTTCATTTCAAATCATCAGCAGCAATAAGGCCGATTTTTGTATCAGTGGGTGCGTCAACAAACAAAATTGTCGAATTTAGGACGATACCAACCCACATGAGATCCAAGAGCTTCCAATGCATCCCGAAACAGTCACTGTTTCGTATGGATTTTGGGCTGGCGGCGTCATTGGTCCATATTTTTTTGGGAACAACGTTGGCCAGGCAATCACCGTCAACAGCGAGAGCTAAATGTCGATGATTACCCACTTCTTTTAATCTGAATTGGATGATATGGACACCAACGTTATGTGGTTTCAACAGGAAGACACTACGTGCCACACAGCTCATGCGACATTGAACATTCTGCACTAGCGATGTGAGAGCATGATCATCTCACATGAAGGTGATGTGAACTGGCCACCGAGATCGTCCGATATGATTCTGTGGGAATTTCTTAAGTCATAGGGATTTGAGAATATGTCACAAATAACAGCGGGCCTTAAAGCCAAAGTAACCCATGCCTTCTTTCAAATTCAGCCTGATTTAACGTATGCGGAATGAAATTGCAACAAAAATTTGACACTGACCAAAGAAGCTACCATGAGCTATTAGTGTTTTAGGACTTTGAATTACGTTATGTTTTGCCTTAATACTTTAAAACTCCATTTGAAAATCTGGCTTTTAGTTATTTCAAAATGTTAACAAAAAAATAACTACCTTGAAAAAACATTTGTAATTTTTTCCATATTTCACATATTTTCATCGGGAACAATTTATTATGTTTTACATCAAGTGACAGAGAAAGATAGAGAAGTGGACTCTTTTGGAAGTAAATAAACCTATTATTGATAAAATGTGCAAAGTAGAAAATAATATTTTTTCTAAAAAAATATATATGGATCTTAATCAATCAGATGTAAATTGAAAATTTTGACTTTGTTGGAATTGGATTTGACCATCAATTCTAATTAATATATTATGAAATGTGTACACAAAATTAATCATTTCATAGGAGCTCAAAAAAAGTGCAAACATCGGTAAATTTCTTCATAACTGCCACAAAAGTACATGAATATAATAAATGTTTTGCTTACATTAAATCAATACAATGGGCTATTTGATAAAGGTTTTATATGTCATTTGTTTTAACGTTGGAAAAAATATAGCGTTTTCTGTTTGGTTGCAATTTCATTCCGCATACGTTATGCGCCAAAATCATGGGAAATTGGACAGTTTGCATTCGCGCATTCCATACATAATTGCATTGATAGGTCTTTCAAATGAATTGAAAATTTTGATTCTATCTCATACACACTTTGTTTTATTTTTAATTAAAGATAGCTTTATATTAAATCTTAAAAATCTAATATATTTTATTAAAACTAATTTTAGAATATAATGATTAAAATTTTATATTTCTTGTTTTTTTATTTTTGCAGAGTATCCCATAATGCCAAGGTCAATATTTATGGTTTACCCCATATACGTGAAATGCCTAAAATTACTGGTATATCGGGTCATGATTTAGTTGTCAAGTGTCCAGTAGCAGGCTATCCAATCGATAAAATACACTGGGAAAGAGGTAAGAACATAAATAAATCAAATTACTTAACATAATAAAGTTTTTAAAATGTACTCATATTATGTGAATGGTTAGTTTAACCATAGAGAAATATATGGGGCATTTCATGTCAAGTCAACCAACTTTTGAAATCGATATCTTCCGATTGGGATGAAATTTGCACCATAGTTATTTCTATTGGATAGTAATTCAGACACAATTTTTCAACAAGATCGGTCGAGAACTTTCTGAGTTAGAGGGGTCAAAATTTTACATTTTGGGCAAGTAGGTGTTTTTTCTCATCCATGTTACTTATTACGTATTGTTTTTAGAAAAATGTGTCCAAAATAGTTTAGATAGCTATTTCTTCAATATTTCGGGAAAAAAATTAAAAATAAAAAATAAAAAAATTTTGTAATTTTTTTTTTCAAAAATCAAAAACTTTTTTGCCTTTTTTTCAAAATGGGCCATTTTTTTCTCAAAAGAAAGCTTAGATATTTTCCTTGAATACATATTTGGTCGCTTAGTGGGATGTAAATTTCATCCAAATCGGAAGACATCGATTTCAAAAGTTGCTTCACTTGACATGAAATGCACCATATATAAAATGGAAACTTGTCTGTCAAAGACCTAACTCAGTTGATAAAATGTATTAGTAAAAGAAGTTAGAGTACTAATTATATTCGACTGTGGCGAATTTAAAATACCCTCCACTTAGATATAATGAAAATTAAAAAAACTATGTAGATTAGTATAAACACTAAAATATCCATACTCTGTGTTTTTTATTGTCAGTTTTCATACAAATATTTTTTAACAGCCAATATAACTTTAAGTTAAGAAATAAGGAGACATCGTAAAAATTGGGCTTAAAATACTAGATTTAAAGTGATAATCGTTTGTGAGCAGTACCGTTTTGTTTTGAATATACCCCTAATCTTTATTGATGGTGGGTATATTGATTTTGTCATTCCGTTTGTAACACATCAAAATATTTGTGACATACCCACATTAGTATATGTTTATTCTTTATCCTCACAAGAACTAAGACGATCTACCTATGTCCGTCCGTCTGTTTGTTTGTTTGTTTAAAACACGATAGAGCCCAAATACTATTTATTGATTACGAGTGTCTGGTATTGAAAATGTAAAATATTGGTCCAAGATTTCACCTAGCCCTCATAGAAATACTGTTCGGGCAGTCACAAATATGTTGATTACTCGGCAATTTTGACAAAAATTTCCACAAATAAGTTCCAAGTGAAGTTTTCAATCCGGTTTTAACCGAAACCGACAATTATTCTTCGATTTTACTTTTAATCTATTTTCAGCAGAAAAATTCAAAATTTAGAAATGAGAAACAAACTTTTTCATCCAACTATTCATCCAATATCTCTAAAAACAGATCGGTAAAAATATCTTAAGATTTCTTTAAATTCTTTAAATTGTATTACAATGATGATGTAGTAGGCTACCTTTCGCTAGCTAAACTTAAACTTCAAATGACTGCTTATTTATTTAATTTAAAAAAAAATAATAATCCAAATTGTTTAACAAAGTCTTAGTTATTTTCAAATATCCGATAAAACTATGGAGTACTAGCTGAGCCGGTGCCAATTGGAAGATAGATATACAAGGTGGCGCAAAAGTAAACTTCCGATGTTTTTTGGCTGTAATAAAAAAAAAAATAATGAAAAACTTTGATTCTTCTTGTGGATTATTTTTATTTGGTCTTTTAATTTTTTTACATCAAGTCGAGAATATGATGTCATGTAAATGGCCGCCGTCACAGTTGATTGTCATTTGAGCCCTTTTTATGTCATTTTCCATCACTTTGGACAAAATTTCCGGCGATAGGTCCTCACATTCTTGACGGATATTGTCTTTAAGAGCTGCAAGAGTCTGAGGCTTGTTGACATAAACCCGCGACTTCAAAAAGCCCCACAAAAAGAAGTCTGGAGCGGTCAAATCAGGCGATCTTGCTGGGAGATTAGGCGCCCGGGAAATGCATCCTCAGCATATCGGTTGTGGCACGTGCAGTGTGTGCCGTTGCACCGTCCTGTTGGAACCACATGTTTTCCAATCCCAATTCATCAAGTTGCGGCAAAAAGAACTTGTTGATCATTGCTCTGTAGCGCTCACCATTCACAGTAACCGTTTGGCCCGCGACGTCTTCAAAGAAAAAAGGTCCGATGACTCCTCCAGCGAAAACAGCACACCATACAGTGACTTTGAGCGGGTGTAATGGCTCTTCGTGGGTTACACGCGGATTTTCAGTGCCCCAGAAGCGTAAATTTTGCTTATTTACGTATCCGCTAAGATGGAAATGGGCCTCATCACTCATGATTATTTTTGATGAAAAATCATCTTCCTCTTGGTGGTGATTAAGGATGGCTTGAGCGTATGTTAGACGCGATTGGCGGTCAGCAGCTAACAGCTGATGCACCGTCTGGACTTTGTACGAAAACATCTTCAAATCTAGTACCAAAATTCGCTGTAAAGACCGTCGACTGATACCCATTTGCGTGGCACGTCGTCTGGTCGATGTCGACGGCGCTTCCATGACATCTTCGGCTACAGCAGCAATATTCTCTGCAGAACGGCTACTCCGGGGTCTGCCACGCCTGGCAGCATCTCGTGTTGTGCCAGTCTCTTCGAGGCGAGCGGCTAAACGTCGCAGTGTTTCACCAGTAGCCGTTGGACGTCCAGGAAATCCGCGACGAAATTCACGTTGTGCCAAAGTCACCGACCGATTATTGGTCAAATAAATAGTCAGCAATATTCCGCGTTCTGGAGCAGTGTAGCGTAACATTGTTTATTAACGTGTATTTCGCATGTGTTTACTACACAAATATCAAAACAGAACTGACATTAGGAGCCAATCGCAAAATTTATTGCATTTTCTAATAGGAGAATTACTTTTACGCCACCTTGTAGTACTATTAAGTCTCCCTTTGTGAATTAATACTAATTCAGGAAAACATGTCTCTAGTTTCATGTTTATTGATTCATTGTAATGTGGATTCTAGCTCATTCTAAACGTATTATTAGAATAAAAACAGTACCATAAAGACCCACATTTTGTATTCCTACTCAGCTTCATGAATGTCTAATTTCATATTATTATAGAAAACACAGAAGAAAGGTACCACTATAATCACCTTTTGTGAATTCTGACTCATTCAGTATCATTTCTGCCTAATTTTCAATTTTAAGGTTTATTATTATAAAATATTCAAAAAGTACCTTTAGAATAAAGGAATAGTAACATTAATTATCCCTCTTGAATTCGCATTCACTAAACCATGAATGCTTAATTTCGTGTATCTAGGTCAATCGTTATAAAATATTCAAAAAGTACTATTAGTTGGAAAAAGTACCTGCAAACCCCGTTTTATATTCTAACTCAGTCAGGATCATGTGTGTTTAATTTCCTGCTTATAGGTTCATTATTATAGAAATTTCAATAGTAGTTCCTTGATTCTTTCTTTACACAGAAGCATATCAGCCAACTATTATGTATACATATAAGTAAAATAATTTAATATAATAAAAAGTACCATTAGAATAAAAAGTAGCAATTTTCGACACTTAAACCACTGTCAAGTTTGAAATTTTAAAGTAATTTCCTGATTCACAATTCAATATTATAGAAAATTCAAAAAGTACTATTTGAACACCGAAAAAATACTCCTTAGTTTTTTTTAGTTCTCCATTTTAGGTATCATAATACAATTGAGCACCCTATTCTTGATTATTTCTTTACTGAGTAGCATATTAGCCAACTTTAATGTATATAACTCTAACTCTAATTAATTTAATATATTAAAAATGCACCATTAAAAGAAAAAGTACCAATTTCCTTTATCCTCTTGAACACACGTCAAGTTTGAACTTTAAATTTGTATAGCATTTCGTATATTATAAACTGATTTAATTGTTAATAAATTATCACAAAACCGAACCGAAACCGATCGGTTTTCAATTTTTTAAAACGGAAACCGCGATTTTGAAATTCTTCGGTTTTTTGGAAACTCTAGTTCCAAGTACTCTGAAATTATAAATCGGGCAACATTTTTGCCTAGTCCCCATACAAGGTCCACCTCAGAACAAGTTTTTTATGAACCTAAATCTTTTTACCAAATGATTAATTTAGACCACATATCGAATGCGTGATATTCATTGAATTATATAACACTCATACGCCTAAATATAAAGTGTATGTTTACAAAAATGATGGGACATTTTGAAACATTCTCAAAATTATTCAAATCTTTTTCAGCTATTAAAAATAAACCTTTTAACCATAAAATATGTCTGCTAACAATTAATATAAAAAAAAACAATAACTCGCGTTCTTATTTCTCATAAATTCCAATCAAAATATTTTCTAAAAACAATATACTACACTACATACTTTTGTTTTAAAATTAAAACAAGTAAAAAAAAACATTATTTTCTTTCTTCATTTTATTGTTTAATTTAGATGGCCAAACTTTGCCCATAAATCGTCGACAACGAGCTTACAACAATGGCACTTTAATCATAGAACAATTGCAGAGATTAGAGGATGCCGGCACTTATACGTGTATGGCACAAAATAAACAAAAACAGACTTCAAGACGCAATGTGGAAATACAAGTACTGGGTAAGTGTTAAGCTATTGTTCTTTTCAATTTTTCATTATTGTTACAATCTATGCTGCCTTTTAAGTGTTTTTCTTATTTTAAGCTTTAAAAATATTGTAAATATGTAAAAGAATATGTTGTGTTAGGCAGTAAAGTATGCAAGGAATTATGATAAAGGAATTATGTTTTCAAATTGCCAATTAATTTGGTTTTAAGATAAGTTTTCTTCGAATTAATACAACTTTAAATTGATTGCTTACTAATAACTTAACTTAGCTGCAATATGCTACCACTTTTATCAGAACTCCCTCTTTAATGGTCAATGACTTGTTGTGAACAAAAAAAAAAAAAAAAAAAAAACTTGTGTAAATATTTTGCATCTACACAATCAAAACCTCATCAGCAGCCAGAACAACAAAAGTAATTTCTCCAACTAATGAGTATAAACACCACCATAGTAATCATCATCATCATTACTATTGGCATCGTTTACTTCATCATTCGTAATCACAATCATCATGCTTAAAGTCATTATCTTCACCATGAGCATTATTGTTGAATGCTGTTTGCAATTTTTATTGTTACAACAATTGCAATCTGATACCAAACTAAAGCAAATATTCATCTTCTTGTTATTGTTGGTGATTTGAACTGTAGGGTGGGCAGTTCTTGAGGGATTCTGGAATGTGGAAATTTCAAGGACTATAAAATCTAATTGATCAATTCAATTTGATTTCATTCTCGAGATCAATGATCATGAAACTATCTGTCGCGGTTATTAAAAGTGAAATTGCATAGCTGTCCCAATATGCAAAATTTGAATTTGCCAACAGAAACAGTTTGACAGCTGAACGAGACAACAACTCTTTTTCATTGCTGAACTATATTTCAAAAATAATTAAAGCTTGGCGGCTATAATTCGAAAACTTTGTGCATAATATGATTGTAATATTGATTTTACTTCGTCTACTGAGAAGAGTGTAATTGAAAAATCCAAGGAGATTGGACAATTGGTGATGCAAACACGATGTCAATATCAATGCAGTATGGGATAGAGTTGATTCACTCGTACTGCTTCTTCTGAACAGTACACACAAGTACTGAAGCTTAATCACAGCGAAGACTGTTCGTTTAATGGATTATTGAATTTCGACCATAATCATTCAAAGTGATGAAGCTCATATTCATCTTGATGGCTGTATTTATTGTCAAAATTTCCCCATTTGGGTTTCAAAGAAACCACATTCGATTGTCGAAAAGCAAATGAATCGACTACATGATACAGTTTCTTGAGGATTTTTTGGTGAAGACATCATTGAACCAAATTCCTTCGAAAATGAGGCATGATATCAGAGTTATTTTTGTCTAAATTCAATGATATTGATGTGGTTTCAAAAGACAGTGCCAAATGCCATATAGTCCGTAAACCAAGTCAATTACTTCATGAGACATTTTGTTGTATACTCTCTCGTTTCGGTGATCAGAATTTGCTCCCTAGACCGTGTGATCCGAATCTGAATCTTCTAAACTACTGGTGTGATTACAAAATTATATTTACACGAATCATAGATAAGAATATAACCTTTGAGATAATGAAATTTGTCATCATTCTCTTAGAATACAAAGTAAGAACAGGGTGTCAAAGTCGACCAACTCAAGTTGGGAATACTTTGTACAGCTTCTAACAATTAATGAAAAGCAAGTGGGAACGTAAAAGAACTCCTGTTTTTCACTAATTTATCGCTTACAGCATTGTGTGTATGACTTAAAAATGCGGGATTTTTTTTAAATTTGTAGCTATTATTTTGAAACATTTGTACAATATAAATATAAAAAGTGTGGACTGGACGTTTTTCGGCCAATGCTCGCTTCAAACGAATTAATTGCGTTCAGTACAGGTTCCCTGTGATGGTCTGACCAGATCTCAGCAGATAATTTTAGGACCCTTTTGCTCCCACCAAATACAGAACATTACCTTAACGCCATGGATATTTGGCGTTGGTGTCGATTTGGCTGGTTGGTCGGGCTTCACATACGATCCTTTACGCTTCGGGTTATCGCAATGAATACATTTTTTATAGCGTTCAATCATCATTTCGGATGAGCAAACTCAGCTTTCAAGGTCTTTCGGCTTCAATTCGTATGGTACCCAATATCCCTGCTTCTCGCAAACGTTTTGAAATTGCTGCTTGAGTAGCTCTCAATGATTTGGTAAGCTCTTGTTGAGTTTTACAACAATCTTCATGGAATAATGCCTTCAATTCTTGGTCTTCAAACTTTTTTATCTGCCTGGGCGATCTTTGTCTTACCACTTCTGTACCGCACAAACCATCCACGCACGTTGAAACTGATGGAACACATTCACCATAAGCTTTGATGAGCAATGAGTGTGCTTCAGCGGCACTTTTTTCAAATTAAAGAAGTAAAGCAAAACTTCCCGCATATGACGCTTTTTTCGTGCAAAATTTGATATTTTCGAAGCAAAAACAAAAACTTTGTTGTTTACACTGTAATATTCAATAACTAAGTGAGAATAAATGACAGATATGTATCCATCAAAATGACATATAAGTTAAATTAGTAAATAAAATGGTCAAAGCATTCATATCTCAAAGAATTTTCTTAGCATACATTTCAGCGTTTTGAAAATAATAAATTTTTGATCAATTTACATATATTCGTTAGTAGTTTAGAACATTCAAACTGTGCACCATTTGATTTTTTTTTCAAGACTATGTGAAATCAAAGGTCTATGCCAATAGGCCCACAATCACTTTTTTTTTTGAAAACAAACACAAACTGCGAAGCGTTTTGCTTGTCTGCAGATACACCCAGAGTCTCTGGCGGGAATCGAACCCGCAACCCCCAGATTGATAGTCCAGCACACTATCGTGTAGTCTATCGGGGCACCCACTTGTCGTGTTCATTCTCGTTTGATTGTTCACTTTAACTTTATTGGATATATTTTTATTTTGATATTTAAAGTCAAACGTCTATGACAACAAGCCCACAATTAGCTGTACTTTAATGGAGGAAATGTACATTGATGCAAAATAGTCAAGAAAAATATCGTCAAAAGTATGTCACAGCAAAGCCCTGGATGGCAATTGCCCGACAATTGTGCTATTCCATAAATAACTTGCATTCACTTTGGGACAACTTTACATAGAAAAGCAAAGGATCCTATTTCAAAGACATTCATTTAGAAAGTAATTCATTGGAAAACTAAAATTATTTACTAATTAAGACTTTTTAGAAAAGTGTAGTTCATAATAGAAATTTTAATTTCCCCTTAATAATTTATACTTTAGGGCACACCCAACTTGCAACATTGGCTGCTGCAAGTAGCATACCATGATTATAATGAGTTTTCAGTGGTTTCCACTAAACTACCGCTTATTTGTACAATGATACTTTTACATTCAACTGTTTGCCCCACAAAACACTAATGACTCACGTTTTGTATGGTTTTTTATTTTTTTTATTTCTCCATTCATTTTCAATTACAACTCCTTGCAGTGCCACCAAAAATCATGCCCATACAAGCCATGACTAATATGCTGAGAGAGGGCATGAGAGCAGCTATATCATGCCAAATATTAGAAGGAGATTTACCGGTCAGTTTTAGGTGGGAACGTAATGGTAAACCATTAATTGGTACGGGGTAAGTATCAAACAAAAAAATAAATAAATTAAAAACAAAAATCTTTTAACAAATTTCTTTTTAAGCAATGAGGTCATACGACGCTTGGATGAATACTCTGCCAGTTTAGTTATCGAACATATCACTTCCGAACATTCGGGCAATTACACTTGCATTGCCCAGAATGTAGCCGGCACCGAACGTTTCATGGTGCCTTTGTCAGTTAATGTGCCACCCAAATGGATATTGGAGCCCAAAGATGCCAGCGCTCAGGCTAGCGATGATGTTTTCCTCCACTGCCAATCGTCGGGTTACCCGAAACCCACAATAACCTGGAAAAAAGCCATAGGACCCACGCCCGGCGAATACAAAGATTTTATCTATGAACCCACCGTACAATTGTTTGCCAATGGCACCATACACTTTAAGAAAATTAGTAAAGAATCTCAGGGTCATTTTCTGTGTGAAGCCAAGAATAATATTGGATCGGGTGTGAGTAAGGTCATATTTTTAAAAGTTAATGGTGAGTATTTTTTGCAACTACTTATGTAGTAAAGTAAAGAATTTTACTCACAATACTAGCAACAATTTCTGAAACTTCTTTCCCTCTCTTTAACACTTTAATCACTTTTTATTTTGTCCTTCCTCGTTTAATATAAAACTAATAACCTTGCTAGAATTGTGAATAAAAATTATTACAATACATTCATATTAATAATTTTATTTAATTAAAAAATTTTCTTGTTTTCCATTTAAAGTTCCTGCTCATTTTCAAACGAAATCGAAACAAATCTCTGTTGCTAAGGGCAAACAAGTTCACATACAATGCAACGTTCAAGGTGACAATCCAATTGATATTCAATGGAAACTGCAAGCAACACAGCAGACTATAGATGAATCTATGGATACAAGGTGAGTTTAATTTTTGGTTATTTTTAAATAGCACATAGATTCAAGTGTTCATATGTACATACATATTTGTTTTGTGTGTAAATGATAGTCATGTGAATAGTTTAGCGAGCAAACAAGCTAAGTCAACTTTTTATGAAAATTTTAATTCAAGACAAAACAAGAGAATAACTAAAAATGCACTGCTATTCAAACTACTACACCTAGTACTCTGTTCATATTTGCGAAAAATTATGGTTTTTTAATCCGAAAAGTTTTATATGCAACAAATAATCAGCTGTTGGTTTTAATTTCGTGCGAAAGAAGTGCTGCTTATGTTATTTCGTTTTGAAAATTAAGGTTGCCAGATGTATTTCACATGTTTTCCACAATAAGAACAGAGTACTGCTTTTGCGAAATTATTTCGCATATATTTCATTCCAAATATTTTATATGTAGTTTGACAGCAGTTCGCACGAAATTTTGAACAGAGTACTTAGCTTTGGGGTAGAACTAGAGGCGCAACTGAGAGTAAGCTTCGGGTAAAAATAATTACTCTCTCCCAATAACCCGAAGCTTAAGAGATATCTAACAAAAAAAGAAAATGCTATAAATTTTGCCGATTATTGGTCAAATAAATAGTCAGCAATATTCCGCGTTCTGGAGCAGTGTAGCGTAAAATTGTTTATTAACGTGTATTTCGCATGTGTTTACTACACAAATGTCAAAACAGAACTGACATTAGGGGCCAATCGCAAAATTTATAGCATTTTCTGATAGGAGGATTACTTTATAAGAATCCAAAGTAGTTATTATTTCACAATGAATACAATCACAAAGTGATTAATCACAAAGTGATTAGTTCAAACATCAGAATGATTGGTTAATGTTAACACCTGCTAAAGATCTATTGAAAGAGAAAATTGCATTTTTTTTTACAACGAAAACTAAAAATAAAAAAGTTTACTTGATACTTTATAGAGTTTCCTATATACAGGCATTCAAGGTCAGTGATATATTGTAAATAAAAGATTATTCATATCATTTTCAATGTAATCCGACGTTTCGTTGATTATTATTTCCAACTTCTTCAGGGATTGAATTTTATTTAAATCTGGCAACTTTTTCGACGGTTTTTGGGTTAACGTAATCGATTGTTAGACTTTTTTCCGACCAAAAAGTTGATTACGATTCAGCAAGTATATTGTTCGAACAATATACTTATATTTATAATTTTGCTTCATATTGTTACGTTTTTACCTTTTAAAAACGGGGTTTATTTCTTTTAAATAAACCGAATACTTTTGATTGCAAATAAAAAGCAGTTTTAGTAGTTTAAAATTGTAACAACTGTTTATTTATTTAAAATGTACAACAACAACAGTTCAAATATTCAATCAGTGTCTTTATACACGTTTATCAATTCGCAGAAATGCACACACACTCTATAACGTACAACCTTAAATGTACAAGACAGTTGATGTTAACTCTTACAGCGACAATGATCAACTCAACTCCCGACTGCCAGCTCTGCCACTGTTTATACACGCGCCATCTATCGAGAATCTTCTGCAATGCTCTCAACGGACATACTAGTACATTCGAATTCCAGAGCCTTCGATGTCATTGCCAGCAGCCCAAACATTTAGTGTTGCCATACTTACAAACAATGCTAACAACCGCATGCTACTGATGGACGTGCCCTCAAATATGATGAATGCTGCAGGCAGTCGTTACAGACCGTTAAACTCAAATCGTCATTGCACATTCGTAACAATATATTCAGATCATATAGTAGTTTTAAAAAGGATCTAGCATATTTGCCTTCATTCTCTCGCGAATATAATTTGTCAGTAGTAACGCAAAAAGAACTATATTCTCACGTTCATCCATTTCTAATATTTCACATGGCTTATTTGTTTTACACATTTTGGCTATATCTCTACAGATTTCTGTGTCTGAATTTAACATGAACTATTCTAAAGTTTGACATAATAACTCGGTTTAGTTCTTGACGTTTTCTACCATTGGATTGAGAACATTTTAAAATTACTTATTTAAAATACTTCATGGCATTTTTAGGTTCATTGCGATCAAATAAGCTTGTCATTTTTTACACAGTGAAACAAAAAAGAATGAAGTTGAAATAACTGGGAAGTGATAGTATTTTTCTGATAGGTGTTACACATTTTGGCTTTTACACATTTTTGCTGTATCTCTACAGATTTCCTTGTCTGAATTTAACATGAACTATTCTAAAATTTGACATCATAACTCGGTTTACAATTGGATTGAGAACATTTTAAAATTACTTATTCAAAATACTTCGTGGAATTTTTAAATACCTGGGAAGTGATTTTTCTGATAGGTGTTATAGAGTATAATAAGAATCTGTTTTTGAAATTTGCCAAACACACCTCCTTGAGTTACGGGTAAAAAACCGGGTTTTCGTACCGTTATCACATATAAGCTATTAACTTAATTGTACAATATTTAAACTGATTTTGATGAAATTTAAGTAACCTTGAGAAATCACCAAACATCTTTTAAAATTTTTGTTCTCAAAAAAAAAAAAAAAAAAATTAAAAATGATGAACAAATTAAAAAATATATTATATGTTTGCTGGCTCTTAAGATTAACTTGAAATCAAAGACTTTGTGAAAAATAGTTTCTTTTTTTTCTAAAATTTTTATGAGAAGTTTGAAAATACAGTCAGTTTCTTCATCATATGCTTTACATTCAGGAGTTCTGGATTCAAAGTATGGATTAGTATTCTTTCCTCAATTGATATACGACCGCAGTCAGCCTGAGCTGCTTTATATTTAGTAGTAGTAATCAATTATTATAATATATTTTTTATCACATTCATATCTTCAATTGTTTCCACAAAGATTATGTTGTTTTGGACTTATTAAAATTTTAAAAGTTTTCTAAGTTGCGAGAGTATTTCGTTATTTTCCTATGTCAAAAAGTACTCAATTTTCCATTCCTGGCATCACTACAATTATAGAGAATAAAATAACGAAATAACTAGTTAAACAATTTACCCCCTCCTTCTCTCATTTCTATACATTTACATTGCTCTCTTTGTCAATTTTGTTTTGCTAAATAAATCCTGGTGATATATTTAGACTTAAGCATGTTTTTTTCTATTTATTTATTTCCTAAAGAAATAATATTATTTATTTAGTAACACCGCACGTTTTTGTTGTAATTAAGTAATTTTAAACTAAACAGTTAAGTGATTACGGCATTCTTGGTACATAGCAAACATGTCACTAAAGAAATATTAAAATAGAAAAAAAACAAGTGCGAGTGCGAGTACTATATTCGAATGTGACTAATTTTATATATTCTTCATTTATTTTTGAATGAAAATTTGCCAAATATCTCCCGAATTTGAAAACAGCAGAGTCGTATTATATGTTAAATTAAAGCTTTTTTTCTTCAAAAAGATTGTAGTATTTGATATGTACAGTATCGGTCATAACAATGGAATGGATTTTTTCATAATATAATTTTTTTGATAAAAAGGTTTTTTTGGGATGTATTTTGTATGTATTTTATTAACTTATATTGTTAATGTTCATATTGTGTTCATTTAGGAAAGGATAATTTTATGAACAACTGATTTTAAATGATAAAACATATAATAACACAAAACGCGACGGACAATACAAAAGCACCCCCTTATAAGATGTTCAAAAATTTGACTATGCTTCTGCATATTTGCAATGTCAGGTAACGGGATGAATTTAAAAAGTTCAGAAGATAAAAATAAAGGAAAGCGTAGTCTGTATAAATTCAGTTTTATACAGTTTCTTGTGAAAAAAACAATGGATGGCAAGGAACAAGTACTGCAGTGAATTTAAAATTAAAGTTATTGAAGACTGAAAGATGGGCGGGCTCATCACGGCATGAATTGAGTAAAAAATATTCAATTAACAGATCAGTTATTTGCAGGCTGATTCCAAAGTTTTTGCAGACTGGTAGTATATCATCGGGGCATTCTGGATGACGTCCGCGTAAAACCACGCGATATGATGATTCCTTAATCAAAGGAGCAAAGAAGCAGGATTATTCATCCGAAGACCAGCAAAAAAATCGTTTATATCAGCTACGAACAAGAAATCTAGACTGGAGTTTGCGAAATCCACATCGACTGGAGTGCCCAAAAATGGAAGACAGTACTGTTCTCTGACGAATCCAAATACAAATTAAAAAGTTCCGATGGAATAAGGCGTGCATGCATACGAAAAGGAGAAATACTGAATACTAAGTATTGCAAAGGAACAATTAAACATGGAGGGGGCAATGTTATGGTCTGGGGTTGATTTTCTGGTCAAGGAATTGGGGCAATTCATAAAGTTAATGGGATTATGGATCGGTTCATGTACCGTGATATATTGAAAGATGTAATGTTGCCTTATGCCAGTGAAGAGATGCCACTTATAGGGAGGTTCCAACAGGATAACGATCCTAAGCACACTTGCAAATTTTGTAAGACATCGCTACAGAGCAATAAGATTCAAGTTCTTCATTGGCCTGCTCAATCTCCCGATCTCAATCCTATTAATAACTTGTGGGAGATTGTTACTATGAAAATAAATCGTGAAAATGCCGAAATAAGGATCGGCAACTTTCACGAGTTATTATAGCCTGGGAAGGAATATCGCAAGACACATTAAAAAACTTAATATCTTCTATACCTAGGAGATGTGCTTGTGTCATCGAAAACAAAGGATTTGCAACAAAATATAAATTAAACATTTTTGAAGGGGTGCTTTAGTTTTGGACGATTCATACAATTTTTGCATCAATTTAGGGTATAAAATCGAGATAATCGTTGGTATTTGCTTATTTCTCAAGAATTTATGAACCGATTTTGTTGATTTCTCATGAGTATATCGGATATCTTGATACCACATGTTGGTCCTTACATTGTCTGGGGGCTTAGGAAATCATATTTCAACCAACACGGGCAGACGGATATCGAACATTTTAGAAATTACTAATGAAATGTCAAAATTATACAAACCATTACTACCATTACTTAATAGTGTCTATTTAATTAATTTTGTTTTAATTTATACTTTTATCTTCATAGTTTTTTTAATTTGTGTAATAGGCTTTTTTCTAAACAACTTTTAATCACAAGCTAGAATACAATCAAAATGTTTCATTCATTTGTTTGATGCAAAAGAATACATAAATACTTGAATAGACAATACAATTTATTATTTTCTTTTGGCAAAAAACAAGATAACTATGAATAGGTAGAATTATTTTTTAATTTTTGATATTTTTTCCATTTTAGTTTTAGTTACCTTGTAATAAAGCCCACACGCACCATGTGCTTTCCTAGGTTTTACTATTATGTTTATTATACACATATCTTTTAGATAAACATTTAAGTCTTTTTTTATTTAATACTTATTTGTCGTAAGTATTTCCTACCCCATAAATTGTGTTAACAAATAGATAAAACCATTATATTGTATATTATTTTTGCAGATTTCTTACTCTCTTTCTCTCTTTTCAATTCTTTCATTGGCTCTCTGTTTTTTTTTTTTTTTTGTAGTTTTTATTTTAACAACCAGTGATGTTAACTTTTTTGTTTCGATTTCCGTACAGCCCTAAAAAAATTACCGTTTTTTGGGTAAAATTACCGTATATAAAGTCTTAAACAAAAATAATAATATTTTCTTACAATTTTGAGAAAATGAGCGAATTCACTTAATTGTGAATAAATTCGAAAAGAATCATTCGATTTATATGATCGATACCTCATTTTGTTCCTATTACATGTGGCTTTGCGATAAAGCCATAAATCTGAACAATTTCTGTCGTTTTAGATTTTTCATGATTTTTTTAAAACAAAAAATTGCTATTTTCACGTAAAAATTATATTTGTTGCTTAAATATTATAACTTCGAAACTACTGAGGCGATTGAATCGCAATATATAAGAGGATTAAAGGTTATGTAAATTGGCACAGACCTTTGACTACAATTTTGAGCACCGGCATATGTTTCATGAAGTAAATGATTTGTTTTTCGGGCTGTATGGCATCACAGCAATATCATGCAATCAATATTGTTACATTTTTACCTTTTAAAAACGGGGTTTATTTCCTTCAAATAAACCGGATACTTTTGATTGCAAATAAAAGCAGTTTTAGTAGTTTAAAATTGTAATAACTCTTTATTTATTTAAAATGTACAACAACAACAAGCTAAATAGTAACTCGGTGTCTTTAAACACGTTTATTAATTCGCAGAAATGCACACACACTTTATAATGTACAAACTTAAATGTACAAGGCAGTTGATGTTAACCCTAACAGCGCCTATGATCAACTCCCTCACGACTGCAACCTCTGCCACTTATACACACGCCATCTTTCGTTATTCTTCTAGAATAATCTTAACAGACGACTAGAACATTCGAAATCTAGAGCTTTCGATGTTAATGTTAGCAGCTTAAACATTTAGTGTTGCCACACTTATAAATAATGCTAGTAACCGCATGCTATCAACATTGTTGATGAGTGGAAGCTTCTACTAATGGACGTGTTTATAAACATGATGAATGTTGCAGACAGTCATTACAGACCGTTAAATTCAAATCGCTATTGCACATTCGTAACAATATCATCATGAACTTTCCTGGACATATACAAACACTATCACGCATTTCTTCCAATTTTGCTGAATTTTTCAATTACTCTCTTGACAGTTGAGGACGTTAAATCAATAATCCGAAAATCAATAATCCGAAATTGTCGACAATTTGTTCAACAATTAAAACCCGGTTTTGCCGTGTAATTCTCCATTTTACTAACCCTAAATTGTTAGCTGTCAAACAGTTTCTTATTTTTTTTAATTCTTTTCTTAACAAATACCGTTAATTTCAAAACTGACCACTCGTTATGGAGAGTATAAATTATGAATTTCTTTAGCACTACACTAAATACTCATAAGCTGAACTCAATTCAATACTTCAACTTTAGTTGTTAAAATTTCATATCAAACAAAAAATTTCGTACATGGAATTCTTTTCATTTTTTTTTTTTTTCAAATCTACTTAATTGAGTTCCATTTGTGTGTCCATTGTTTTGCTATTTTCAATAGATTTTTTATTCATTTGCTCTTTTTTTTTTTTTGCAATCAATTAAAAATTGTTTCCATGCAGATGACACAAGTAATCAAATTGTCCTTGTTTTTTAGTTTTGTGTCTTATCTCCCTTACCTAGTCAATACAATTGTTATTGTTCTGCTTGAGAAAAACAAAAAGAAAGAGAAATAAAAACAAAAAAGACAATCAAACAAAACAAAAAATAATCATTTCATGTGTACATAAGTTCATATAATAGGATGGTACAAAAAGTTGGAAGAACTTTTCAACTAAATTGAAATTTTTAACAGCTCACAGTGGGGAAATTACCAAAAAAAAATGGAAATAAATCTACAACTTCTAAACGGCTTTAAATTTGGATTTTAAACACTAAGGAAGGGCGGAGTCTCAAGGGCACAAACTGGAGTCTCCAAAGTAACTCCTTCTCATGTGAATTTTATTAAAATCAGAATATCCGTTTAGAAGTTATAGAACAATGAAGAATCTGAAATAAATGTTGAAAAATTCAAAAATAGTTTTCCTATTTATTAGGGACCTTCCTAAGGCTCATATAAATATTCTTATAATTGAGTCGTCTTACACATGAATATTAACGTACATATGTATGTAAGTAAGTAAGTATGGTGAGTGCATGCGTGTGCATGTTTGCCAATTTGATTGTGTGCTTAAGTGTGTAGGGGAAATATTAAAGTAAAGTAAAAAAAACACAAGCAAGAAACAAAAATAAAACCTTGACACGAGATTTCATGTTGCTTCTTTTGTTATGTAAACAATGTCAGAAATTAAAACAGACAAACGGACGGACGGACAGAAAATATGAAAATATCTATGTACGATTACATACTCTTACATACATATTGTAAAAGGATGAATGCGCAATTTTTAGGCAATATATAAAATATCTTTCTTTAATATAATAGAAAAGCAAATGTGCGTAAAATTATGAAATTCAATAAGTATCAGTATAAAAATTAAATTTTTAAACAAACGTTTGAAATTTTAAAACAATGAAGCTGTCTCGTCTATGGGATTAACATACATATATGTATGCCAAAAGGCTACCAGACAATCGCTAGTATTTTAGCAATTTTAAGAATTACTAAAATAAAAGTCAACGAGTTATAATCACAGAATAATTCGTCCGAATAATCAAAATACACAAATTGTGATTAATATTTTGTTATAATAAATATATCACTCAACAAACATATATGTTATATAATTTGAATTAATGTAAAATGTTAACGGTTAAAGATATCATAACAAGATTTGGAACTAATACAGATCCTAATGTCCTTCAATCAACGGCATTATAATTTTTGATATTTTTTTATTTTAAAATACCGAAATTCCTAAACCGGGAAAAATGTTTTCCAAAAACTGAGTTCTTTTAGAAAAGTGCCTAATGTGACGTTATTTACTGTATAATACTAAACAAGACTTTGTAAGTCTTTATATAACATATAGGGTTATTCAAATATGGAGTATTTTCGAGAATCGGTGCGTTGCCTTTGTAGAATGTTTTACTCAAACCTAAAATTATTTTTTAAAATCAGTCAAGTTTGAATAGGCCTGGTGGGTGTTATGCCCGCTTAAGTGACCCAAGTTTTACTTTAGACGCCTTTGCAAGATAATTGTTATCAATTTTTTTTTATTTTATTTAGAATTTTATATTTTAAAAAAAAAATTGGACCTTTCGTTGGCCAGCCATATCTAAAAAACCATTAAAAAATTAATTAACAATCATTAATATCTCTTCAACTAATAAAGATAACCTACACATGTAAGTGTATTTTTTGCAGGTCTTCTTACAATATTTATATTTAAAATTTCACTTCATTTGGATCATAAATGCATTTTTGCGATTATTTTTTAAAAGTTGAGACCCAGATGACCAACTTTGAAAGGCCACGCACTGGCCCCCATTAGCGCTAGGAAGCTGAACAAATGCAGATCAGCTCAAAAACTCCTCAAATCCAACCAAGTTAAAAAAAGCACTGTGCGATCTAACAAAACAAACTATTTTTAGATGGTAAAGACTGACAATGTACCATTTGAAGTTAAAGTGGACCCGTTTATTTCTGTATCTGTAATAAAACTTTTAAACAAACATTTTTGGTTTTTCAATAACTACATAACATTTTTTTCATTCATCACACAGTGATGGAATTTAGAAAAAAAATCTGAAAAGAATATCTCGTAAACTATAAGAGGTAATCTATATAAGATTGCATCTATACTACATTCTTTCGGGTCGTATCCAAAACAGAAAATTGATATCGTGAAGTTCAAAACTTAAACTTAATAACTGATATACGCAAAACCTATACAAAAAAAAACTGTTATACAGAAAATACTTTAGCTCTGCATGAAATCCAACCAAAGAATATAACAGAATTATCACGCCATCAGTATCAGTCTATAGGAATATGTAAATTTGTCTTATTAAATAAAATACTGAAAATTGTTTGATAGTATAAAATAAGTCGGAAAAGTACTGTCATGGTGCAATGAAGATTAACATTTCACGCTGCATCAACGCAATGCATCTACATCGTTATGAACAATTAAAAAAAAATGCCTCCTGCCCGATGTTCTATTCAATACTTAACTCTATAATGTGTACTTTATGATTCAATAAAAAAGGAACAATCTAAAGAAAAAACAGTGTTTTCTATTTAATTAAAATCTAATTATACCCCTCACTTTGACTAGTATTGTATAATTATCATTTCGTTTGTAATTTCCACATTTTTCATTTAATAATCCATAAAATTATTAAGTATATTCCAGATGAAAGGGTATTTTAATAGAGAAAGAGATCTTAAAAAACGTTTCTACTATCCATCCAATTGGCTTTATTAATTAGACAATTTTATTGCATTAATGTATAAATATGATTTCGAGCATGTGGCCGCCGCGCGGTGGCTCAAAAATTAATTTTATTGGCCAAAAATCAATTTTTTTGTTAACACCAATTTCCAAATTTTTAATGTCATGCAATAGGTAACATATTGAAACTAAGGTGGCCAAAAAAAATATATCAAATATTAGTAATTGTGGGCGTGGCTTGCTGTTAATGACAAATATTTGGTAAATTTAATCAGAAGTAAATTATCATTACTCGCAAGCTATTATCGATAATTGTCTGCATTTTTTGTTATGTTGGTAGGATAAAAGTCTTTAAGAAGTGGTATGAGTGGTGTCACTATACGTTTATATCTGCTGTGTTATTACATGTTCATCTACTTTAACTACCAGCAAAAAGACAAGAGTATCCTCTTTAACCCCATATATACTTTTGTACCTGTATGTACCCGTCTGTAGAACACTTTTTCCATTTGAATGGAATTACTCCCAAAATGTTTTCAACATTTTTTTATTACCTGTTCCATATAAACTTTGTGCAATTCTCAAGATATTTCGTTAAAATTCGATACATACATAACTCACCCTTCGCAGTAAACCAGGCATTATTTCGGCAATAACGAGTGGAATATTCTCTTTCAAGTACTGGTTTATCTGCATAGACCTGAAACTTTACACATTTCCAGAGAAAATAATCTAATGGCGTCAACTCACATGAACGAAGTGGCCAGTTAACAGGTTCATTTCTTGATATAATTCATTCACCAAATGTTTCTCTCAGTATATTGACTCGCTGTGTGAGAAACCACATATCTGCAGTATTAATGGCTTTCAATTAAGCCACGAAAATGTTAGTAAGCATGTCTCAATACCGTTGATCACCGTTGACTGTAACGTTCTGACCACCGTTCTGTGTACACCATCAATCGCTTTTTATGTGCGCAATGTACGACGTCTTTCGGGATGCTTATTATCCTTAAGAGTAAAGTATTGTGAAAACGATTCATACTTTCTCGAATTAATCGCTCTGGTGAGTAATATGAGCTCAATATATCGGTTACTATTAAAATCGTGGAAATTTTCCAACAAATTGCTGAGATATAACCAAAAACTCGATTACTAATAATATGGTTATGCAATTTAAAGAGCTTTCCAACGGTTTTTTTTCGACAAGACTTTTTTCACCAACATTTTTTTAAAACAAAAATTGTTTTCAGTCATCAACTTTCAGAAGCCCACACGCAGAGAAAAAATATAGTTGTGCATGTTTACAGTAACCATTTTCAAATTTTTTTAAGTTTTTTAACAATATTATAGTCACAGTAACTATCTACATGATTGTGGTAACCATAATAAACAAGTATATGTTTGTATCAACCATTTTTATTATTAAGGTTTTATCGTATTATGTTGCTCTCGGCTAATTGATATCATAATCTCAGAACAATGGTAGTCACAAACATATACTTGTTTACTGTAACCATATATATGATTGATACAATCATGTTAATCGTAAGTTAACCATATTATGGTTACTACAATCATGTAAATAGTTACTGTGAATATAATGTTGTTAAAAAACTTTTAAAAATATGGAAATGGTTACTGTAAATATGCACAATTATATTTTTTCTCTGCGTGATTTATACATCATTATGTGCGGTAAGCCTACAAATGACTGAGATACAAAAAAATCGCGATTACCTCGATTTTTACAACCATTTTACACGACATTTTTTTTACATAATTTGCGTTTTCACCACGATTTTTTTGGAACAATTTTTGTGTCACTAAAATTGTTGTTATTATTGTTTTTCACCAACATTTTTTTTTTCTAAAAACATTTGTTTGACAAGTTTTTTGTTTTCAACAAATTTTTTTTTTTTTCACCAAATTTAAGTGAAATGTAGATAAGATTTAATTCCAAATTTTAAATTTAGCAGCAACTAATTTTTATATTATTGTTTTATATGACCATATTTCAATAAACTTTCCGAAATTCAGATTTATTTTGAATAAAATTAGCTAGCATTCACTTAAAATAATTGTGAAATAGCAAAGTGGAGATACAGGAAAATTTAAATTTTACTGCATCACATTATTATTTATCGACGTGAAGCAATCATGTACCTTTTTAAAGCAAAATGCATGTTTTACATGCATTTTAATAGACTTCTCAAATTTCCACAATAAAAAAAAAGTACATACACCAACTCTAATATATATGTACTTTTATAATACAATTCTATTTTAATTTAATCAATGCATTGATTGCAATGTCAAGAATTTTTTTTTTTTTTGTGGACATTTGATAAATTTTTCCTGAGTGTTCCAGAGACAAAAATGACAATAGAAATATTTAATTTCTTTACATTTTACACATGTTCGCATGTATTTCCAGAGTTACAATAAAAAATAATAAAAAAAACAACTACTAGTATCTACGTACATATGTATGTAGGTACAAAGTATTTATGAAATTCATGTTCTTATTCCACTCGACAGATACGTGAACAAATGTGCCTGTATTATGTTGTAAGTACGAGTATTTGCAAAATGCATAAGAACTTTGCTATTTTTGTATGCATATTCTTATGCTTTGGTACAAGTACCTTTTTTGCATTTTTGTACATGTCCACGTATATAAACGTATGTATGTACATTCAGACGTGTACACGAATACAAAAAGGTATTACAAATACACATGTAAACATTAATAACAAAAGCATGTGTAATTCTTTTAGAAAAAAAAAAAAAAAAAACTAAAAAAATATACTGGTAATACTAAAAAAATACTTTATACTTGTTTCCCATTTTTTTTTTTTTTTTGTTTCCTTTACAGATACACAATACGTGATCAGATACTTGATGATGGCATGGTATCTGAATTAGGTATTTCACATACATATCGTCAGGATACTGGCATTTATATTTGCCATGCTACAAATACATTCGGAGAGGTGAGTTTTACTTTTTTATATTTTTCTCTTTTTCTCGTTTTGTTTGTGATCATAGATATAACACAAGCCAGTTAAAAATTTTTATTTTTAGTTTTTTCTAAAACTTTAAAATTTATTCTATTGGTAAATTGCACTAAGTATTTGTGATTCCTGTGATTTATTGTGGCTTAATTTTTGGTTAATCGAGTTGTAATAGAAAATGAAATATAAATAACACAGTAATACAAAAGTAAACAAAAAAATACGGTAAATATTGTTCATGCAACAATACTTACCGTTTTTCTCAACTAAAATTAAGTAGTGAAATATCTTCAAAACACCATAAATATGTTCTTTAGAAACTAATTTTAATATTGTTTCTTTTGACAGATATGATTTCAAATTTTCTTCAACCGACCCTCACCCACCCATTTTTTAGCCGAGATTTTAGTATTTTGTATGAGCAATAACCAAATATCATTATATATTTATCATTTCTTATGAATTTTTTATATAATTTTGGTAGGTACGAGAATAGGTCGTAAAGTTCACTTAGAATACATTTGTTATTTTTTATTTAACAACCAAAATATTCAGAAATAATTTGTATGGCAGGACAACGTTTGCCGGTTCAGCTAGTTTTTTTATATAAATCGTTGAAACATTAAATTCAATTTTCCCAAAAAAAAAATGTTGGTGTTACGTGAAGATAATTCGGAACGATAATATGTATATCCAAAAAAATTATTTGCTATTGGACAGATCTTTTACATGCCTTGAATTTATCTGTAATAGATATCTATTATAGTATCAAAAGGCAAAATATTTTTCCTTTTTCAATACATAAATGTTTTAGAATTGTTACAAACACTGCGGATGACTGATATGTAATTGTGTATTAAATTATGTATTAAAAGAAAAACCATCAAGGCGTATGATTATTTTTTATTTCATATATAATTACATATCCCTCATACGCACTGTTAGAGTTTCATAAACATTTACATATGAGGCATTTCATGTCAAGTGAACTAACTTTTGAAATCGATGTCTTCCGATTGGGATGAAATTTGCAGCATGATTAGTTCTATTGGATAGTAATTCACACACAATTTTTCAACAAGATCGGTCGAGAACTTTCTAAGTTAGAGGGGGTCTAAATTTTACATTTTGGTCAAGCAGGTGTTTTTTCTCATCCATGTTAGTTATTACCTATTGTTCTTAGCAAAATGTGACTCAAATAGCTTAGATAGCTATTTCTTAAAATCTTTTAGAAAAAAAAAATTAATAAAAAAAAGTGTATAAGTGTATATATAGTATTAGGCAGTTTAGAAGATGAGACAAATCAATTGATTAAAATTGTCTAAGAAACTCTAAGGAAATCTAAGAGTCTAATTTAGAAACACGAAACGAAAACATTTTTCTAATTTTTGTATGAAAATCACTCTGTTTTTAAATAATTTTTGAGTGTTTTTCATACAAAAATTGTTTTCGTTTCGTGTTACTGAATTAGGCCCTAAAACTAAGATTTAGTTTGACAATTGCAAAACTTAAGTAAACACATATGTAGTAATATATTGCAATAATAAAAAAATGAATTAAATCAAACTATTTTCATGTAGTGCCAAAGTTACTAAAATCGAAATTTAAACCTATAATAACCAATTTTAATTTATGAGCTTAATATCTGATTTACTTTTTATTTATTTTTATAATAAGTAGAACCTTAAAATCAAAGTGCATATTTTTTTATATTTTAAGAGCATATTTTTGTTTGCTAAGGTTATTCATCAAAATGCTTAGTTATAGATGTACTCGTATCGTTCTAAATTGTTCAATGTTAATTTTTATGTAAACAAATATAATAATTTTTAAAAAATATTCAAGGAAATGCCAATCAAAAGTGGAATATACTCTACACTCTTAAATTTTTCATTATTCTGCAAATATTTAACAATCCGAATTTAATTTCCAATCTGTATAGGACAGTGTTTTTTTTTTAAGATATTTTCTTTAATTGATTCTTTTTTCATTTCAAGTCATTAAGTTTTGTCCTTGTAGATATGTAATTTAGTGCAAATGAGTGTGAGAGAAACAATTGTTTTAGAAGTATATTCATTCAGCTTAATTTACTGTAAAGATTGTAAATTATTAAAATTTATAAGGCATAGACTGGAAAGAGAAACAGCGGATACAATTTTAAATATTTTAAGACATATGTGTGAACTCAATATACTGCATATGTTTCTCTACTAATATATTATCATGTTTAACTTAAGGTTTTCTTTATATCCTTGCCATCTAGTTGTCCTCTATGACATTAATTTTGAACATTTATAAAATTACATATTTATGTCATACATTTTTTTATTAGTTTTGTGTTTGAATATTCATAGAGTCATATACATAGATATGTATATGTGTGTATATAAATATATGCATACGTATGGCTGTGTAAAACTGAATAAATATGCTGGTGTTTATCTTGCATAAATTTTAGTATCAGATATATTAGGTTGACACTTATTTTGGACTTTTTCGATTTTTTATTTTTTTTTTTTTGGCCCCAAGGTTTGAGCAAAAGAGGCTGTCATTTAAACAGATTGCTTTTCCAAATCACCATGGATGGATATAGCGTTCAACAACATGTGCATATTATGAAATTATGAAACAAACAAAATAGACGAATTTGGGATGATACCAATCCACATGAAATTCAAGAGCGTCCAAAGTCTCCCAAAAAAGTCACTGTTGGACGGCGGCGCTATTGGTCGATGATTACCAACTTCTTTTGGACTAAATTGGATGATATGGACACCAAAGACATGTGAATTGAACAGGACGGCGCTACGTGCCACACAGCTCATGCCACATTAGAAAAAGTGCATAATAAGCGTCACCCTAATATACCTATATATCGCTCATTTTCAGCAACGTCGTCATAACTAAAAAAGTGTGTTTTTTCTGGAGACTTATTTACTATGCAATGGTGCTATTAGCTTTGGGTTTTTTGAATTATGACGTTGTTGCAGCAAATGAGCGACATGTGCATAGATGACAACTAAATAGGTAACTGAGAGCCAAAAACCTAAGTCTGTTGTCAAAAACCTAATTCATGAGAATGTATTGCATGCATTTTGTTATTGTATCACCAGTATGTGTGAAAAGAGAGTAATTTTTTTCCATTGGTATTACTCTCTCCTTCCGTTCTATAGGTATAATTTATGGATATGTGTTTCAAATTTATGTGTTCTGAAATTTTTTAAATTCTTCAAAATGTGAACAAAGTTTTGAATAACAAATGTACTGTCAGATTTAAGATTTTTTTTGCAGCACTGATAGTTCAAGACAGTTCTGTTGTTTGAAAAATCATCATTCCATATTATACTAAGTATCAACAAATTTCTGGCTTTGTCTAGCTGAAATTGAAACAAAGTTATGAGGAAATCCGTTAACATCTGCTTTTATGCTCTTCATTTTAACCCTCTAATGCCAAAAAATGGCTAAAAACGTTGATAATAATTTGTTTATGATAAATTTGGGCATCAAAAACAACATTTAAAAATTTGTACATTCAATGGTTTACCTGCTAGGTTGTGAAAACTAAATGAGTGCCTTAAGGCACCCTTGGGGCGCTTTAGAGATTGAAACATAGTCGGGTTTTAGTTATTAAAGATTTTCAATTTTTATTAAAAAAAAAAATAACTTTTCTAATAGTTCATCGCTCAAATCAACAAAGTTGAAACAACACAACATTTAGATATATGAGAGACAAACTGAGGCAGCAAAACTAGTCTGCAGTGCCCAAAAGTCCCTGAAGGCACTTATCAATAAATCACGTCTCTAAAGAGTAGCTTATATTTTTTTAAATAAATCTTGACTTCAATGTATAAAATATAAGTACACTTTTTAAGAAAAAAAATATGATGGCAATCGGCAAACTTTAAAAAACTTTAATCAACATCCCATATTTTTTTGGTTGTTAATGCACTTAGTTTGTAAAAAGTGCAGTAAATAAGAAAGAAGAGAGCTTTTATGAGGTTTCAAGGCTTATGAACATATTTAAGTACGTTTTTTAGAAACTGTTACAAGAGTTTTTGAAATGAAAAATCGGTTATACTTGCATTTATTGGCATTTTTGCGATGAGTGCCTTGAGGCATGCTTAAGCATTAGATGGTTAAGTGGTAATTATACACTATAAGTTTGTCATTCTGTTTGTAATTTCCATTATAGATAACGGAGTCGATAAAGCCATATCCGTCTGTATGTCGAAATCAACTTTCCAAAGCCCAAAAATAACTAACAAACATGATTGATAAACCGAATATGGCCCTGGTTCGTTTATCGGCCCAAAAGTGGCTGATATTTAAGCAAAAACCACGACTACTTTAAGTTTTTGACCTATCTCGTACAACATTTTTTATATTTTTTTTCACCCAAACACTATTTTCCACCATTTTTATTCCAAAAATTTAGACTAACAAAAAAATATTTTTATAAAAAAAAAATTTTAACCAAGAATTGTTTTCAATATTTTTTTAAAGTAGCTTTGGCGATGGGCAAATAAGATTTTACACAGTTGAATATAACAGTTTTATTTTTTAAACACTACAGCAGGCTACACACCTATGCGACTACAAATACCATTGACAGCAATCGTCGCCCTGTAGTCAGCTACTTAATTCTAATACAAATGACAGCAACATCTTATCCAGCTGGCACTGAATTGATATTTCAATATATATTTACTGTTCATTGTCGCCTGCGAAAATAGAAATTAGCTTAAGTTCGGTACAGCGGCAACTGTGATCATGTAGCTGTGTAGACGTGTAGCTGTGATGGCTTCAAAATAATCATCTTCATATAAACGTGTGTATTTTAATTTTGGCATATTGTGGTCGGTAGCCTGCTGTAGTCTATGTGTTTAAAGCATTACTTGTTTTATATAGACTTAGGTGACCTAAACTTTCCCACTGGGTAGCTGCAATTATTTGTTAATTATGTATCAGTATTACTCATTTTACACTCTCAAATGTGTAAATAAATACAACAGATGTTGCAAATACAAGCACCTCCATACTTCATCCTTCAATAAATACAACTACTTTCGCCAAATAGTAAATATTTATTTTGATTTCAAGATGATGAAAGCGAAATATTTATAAAAACTACTTTGTAAATTACTTATAAAAAGAAATACCGAAATAACTAAAGAAATCTTTCGCAATTTATCATTATTTTAACATTTATTTTGTTGCGAAGGAATACTTATTCGATTGAGTACAAGTAGTATACATATTTCTCATGCTATATTTACTTAATACTTCATCTTCTTCATCGTTTTCATCTGCTGTCAGTTTGATTTCATTTCATTTGTTTTTTTTTTTTACTCATTCTCTCTTCTTCGTCATTTCCATCAACATTCACATTCAGTTTCATGTTTCCTTCATTTTTCATCTTGTAAATAGTTTATTTTTTGTTTGTATTGTTTTTCTTATTGGAGATTGTATTTTTTTTATTGTTGCAGGATGAAATGACGATACAATTAATTGTACAGGAAGTACCAGAACAGCCGAAGAATTTGCGCATCAATTCCCAACAATCACGTAGTTTACAATTGACATGGAGTCAACCGTTTGCTGGCAATAGTCCAATCGAAGAGTATCATATATTTTATAAGCAGATAACTGGTAAGTAAATGATAAGAAGTTCGGATAGCTTGTAAAACAGTTTGTAAAGTGCTTTCAGAAGCACTTTTTAGTTTAAAAAGACATAATTAATATTAATCATACGCTACATAGTACAGTTTTGAAGTTTTTATGGTAATTGGCGGTGTATTGTGCCCTAATTAAAAAACAATTCATACAAATATTTTAGAGCGGGACTAAAGCATTTAGAAAATTTAACTTGCAATCACTCTGTTATTATGTAATTTAAGATACAGGGTGTAAAAATTGATCACTTCGAATGTGAAAAGCTTTTTGGAGGTCATACATTACAAATATACAACTGTTTCGAAGAATTTGAACTGTTTGCGAAGAAAATTACGAGATTATTTATAAAACCTATTAAAATTTTTATTTGAATATAATTTTTTTACAAATAATTTCTTATCTAAATTTTAAGATTAAAACAATTTATTTATATTGTTAACCAAAATTTTATAAAACTTTTATACTGTTGGGTTTTAATTTTATTTAATTTTGCAAGACATATTTTGTAGACTTTCAGAATTACTTTAAATTAAAAATATATATATTTTTGTTTGGGAGTTATTAGGTGTTTTATTAAAGGAAACATCATTAATATTAATCATACGCTACATAGTACAGTACATGCTCGGTTTTCGCGACTAATTAAAAACCAGACCTGTCGCGAAATCTGAATTTTCGCTATAACAGAACCCAAATTTTTATTGAAAAATTTTATGTTATATAGTATAGTAGTAGAAATACTACTTTTTTAAAATAGTAGTAAAAATACTACTTTTTTAAAATAGTAGTAAAAATACTACTTTTTTTAAAAAATAGTAGTAGAAATACTACTTTTTTGTTAAAAATAGTAGTAGAAATACTACTTTTTTGTTAAAAATAGTAGTAGAACTACTACTTTTTTTCAAATAGTAGTAGAAATACTACTTTTATAAAAATAGTAGTAGAAATACTACTTTTTTAAAATAGTAGTAAAAATACTACTTTTTTTTTAAATAGTAGTAGAAACACTACTTTTTTAAAATAGTAGTAGAAATACAACTTTTTTTAAAAATAGTTGTAGAAATACTACTTTTTTTAAAAATAGTAGTAGAAATACTACTTTTTTTAAAAATAGTAGTAGAAGTACTATTTTTTTTTAAATAGTAGTAGATATACTACTTTTTTAAAAAATAGTAGTAGAAATACTACCTTTTTTAACAATAGTAATAGAAATACTCCTTTTTTTAAAATAGTAGTAGAAATACTACTTTTAAAATTTTAAATTATCTAATTTTTCGAGCTTTTTATATCCTACACCATGATAGTGGGGAGGGTATATTAGATTTGTGCAGATGTTTGTAACGCTCATATATATTAGTCTAACACCCACCGATCGACTCATAATCACTTTCTGAGTCGATTCAACGATGTCCGTCCGACTGGCTGGTTGGTTGGCTGGCTGTCCATGTAAACCTTGTGCGCAGAGTACAGGTCGCAATTTTGAAGATATTTCGATAAAATTTAGTACATATCAATTTTTCGCCACAAGGACCAAACCTATTGAAACTGGCTGAAATCGTTCCATTATTTTACCTAGCCGCCATACAAATGTCCTCCCGAAATTGGACTTTATCGGTTATAAATGTTTAATTTATATAGTTATCTACACAAGTTTTTCTCCAAATAAGTTTTATATATACGGAATTCATGTTACCAGATTTTATTATAATCGGTTCATAATTAGTCATAGCTCCCATATAAACCTGCTTTCGAAAATCACTTTAACGTGTATAAATCTCCTAAAAATTTTGGTATACACATAAAATTCGACATAAATAACTTTCATATAGACATTAATCACATGACCAAATTTCATGGTGATTGGTCCATAATTTGTCATAGCTCCCATATAAGGCCCACATCCGAAAATCACTCTCGAATATAAATTATTGAAATTTTGAAAGAAAAATGTTTTTGCTCATTTACTTTGAGTAGGGTGTTATATGGTCGGGTTTGACCGACCATACTTTCTTACTTGTTTGTTATTAATTTTATTTCTAGTTAGTTGGAGATTTTGAGATGCTTTTTAGGCAAATTATTTTTTAAAATAACAGCTGAATCACTTAGTTGATATAATGCTGTTGTCGGTTTATCATTTTCCAAAGCCCATTGTATGCATATGTTTATCGATGTTATACAATCGTCCATTTTAATTTTGTTTTCTTCATGACCACTTTCGTATAAATCCTACGATTGCGTATCTGATAATTCCATTTGCTCCTCATTACTTTCAACATGAAATTCTTCTTGAATCCAGTTGTTTATGTCAGCATTCGTGAAAAGATGTTCCGTACCTGTTTGAGCTACAAGTTTACCAATTGTTGAAAGATCTTCGTTTTCTTCCTGAATTATATTTTTTTAAATATTTAAGGGCAGGATATTGAACACTGATATTTTATGCCAGGACGTAGCTAGAATCTGAAATGCATTTTGATTGACCTGATAGACTACACGATAGTGTACTGGACTATCAATCTGGTGGTTTCGGGTTCGATTCCCGCCAGAGACTCTGGGTGTATCTGCAGACAAGCAAAAGGCTTCGCAGATTGTGTTTGTGTAAAAAAAGTTTGAGCTCCAAATTTGTTCCCTTCTCGCCAAGCAAGTGGGTAAGCAGTTGTTTTTTATTATTTAATTTTACCAAGTTGATAACGTTTTGATCTAAGGGTTGACCTTTTGAAGCCAAAAATTCTCGGACCTAAACAATTTTTACTTATGAACAACTTACTTTTACTAATTGGTGAAACTTAACAGTCGAGGGGAACAAATTCGTGATGGAACCAGTCCTTGAATATAAATGATGTCATCCAGACGTTATTATTGGAGTTGTATATTACATGATTATAGAAAAAGCATTTAAAGGCGCATGGGTTTTTCGATTTTCCAACAACCAACAATTTCAGTTTGTCTGTGCCATTCGCATTTGAAAGGTATTCGCTATTTCGGGAGCCGTTTTCTTATTACATATGACAAAAGTGTGATTTTGAAACATCTTATAATATTGTTTCGTTTTTACCTTTTTAAAACGTGGTTTATTTCCTTTAAATAAACCTGATACTTCTGATTGGAAATAAAAGCAGTTTTAGTAGTTTAAAATTGTAACAACTCTTTACTTATTTAAAATGTACAGTAACAACAGTCTAAATAATCACTCAGTGTCTTTATACACGTTTATCAATTCGCAGAAATGCACACACTATTACGTACAACCTTAAATGCACAAGACAGTTGATGTTAACTTTAACAGCGCCAATGATAAACTCAACTCACGACTGCCAGCTCTGCCACTATTTATTCACGCGCCATCTATCGGGAATCTTCTACAATGCTCTCAACGGACATACTAGTACATTCGAATTCCAGAGCCTTCGATATCATTGCCAGCAGAACAAACATTTAGTGTTGCCATACTTACAAACAATGCCAACAACCGCATGCTACTGATGGACGTGCCCTCAAATATGATGAATGCTGCAGGCAGTCGTTACAGACCGTTAAACTCAAATCGTCATTGCACATTCGTAACAATATAAACCGGATTCGTTGCCATTGTAGATTTGATGAAGAGTCAACTCATGCTCATCAACGTAATCCTTAAACTCTTTCAAAATGGATCAATAAGTTAAGGTTTTGCAGACAATTTCTCGCTCGTAATTTCTAAAAATCTAATTCCATGTCGACGCTTAAACTTCTTCAACCATCCTTCACTGTCATTGAAACCTGAATTGGTTTGATAAATTTTGGAATACAAATGACTGTCTTGTGATCGTAAAATCGCTGCTGATATTGAAACATTTTTTCCCTTTGTTTTACAAACTACTTATATAGCATTTTTTCCATTCAGCTTTCTTTAAGGTCCACTTTCTGTTTTACGTACAAACTTTTTTAATTAATTTTCTTGCTTTATAATGCGGTAAACCGAAGACTTATGCAACTTGTAATTCACGCAAATTGAATTTATGGAATCTCCACTTAAAATTTATTATAAAATCTCTAATTTTTGAGAAATCCTTGGCTTTAAAATATGTTAAACTTTTCCCATATTAAGAGATGTATTTGCACAACAAATCTTGGGTGTCGCTTTTGATAGCCTTTTTACCTCCTCAGCACACGCCACTGCAATCACGCATACACTGCGAAATAGGAACAAGGTCCTCAAGGCACTAGCCGGCAGCACTTGGGGTATGGACAAAGAAACCTTGTTAGCAACCTACAAGACGATTGGCCGGTCAGTGGTTAATTATGCAGCTCTAGTGTGGTCGCCTTCGTTAAGTGATACGCAGTGGAGAAATATTCAAAGCTGTCAAAATGCAGCCTTAAGGACCGTCACAGGCTGCCTCCAAATCACCTCCGAACACCACCTGCACGAGGAAACTAAGGTTCTGCCGGTCAAGGAACATAAAGTCATGCTGACACAACAGTTCCTTCTGGGATGTCACCGGAGGAGTCATCCAAACTTCAACATCACACAGTTGTAGTCTCCCCCGAGGCATGTCAGACAGGACCTTAGAAAATACGAGGAGAGCATACAGAGGTATGTGCAGGATCCATTTGATCGCAGCACATATGTATATGACAGCTTTGAACGACATTCATAGAGACGCCATCAATTCCGCGGTAGCAGGATACCGTATGAATGTCGTACTTGGGGGTCGCCCACCACATATAGCAGATGCCGAGAAGATTCTGCCGCGCAAAACAAAAGTCATTCTGGCACAACTAAGATCAAGATGGAGTAACAGGCTTAATGCCTTCTGGTCCCTCATAGACCGTGCCGTCCTAAAGTTATGCCCAGCATGTGGTCAGGGTCCCCATGACACCCTTCACATTTTCAACTGTCCAGCCAACCCTACTTCACTACATCCAGTGGAATTATGGACCCACCCAGTAGAAGTGGCACAATTTCTTGGACTTGATCTAGCAGAACCCCCAGACTAAATCTTGTATAATTATTCACGCTGCTACAACAGCAACAACAACACAACATATGACACGGTTATAGACATTGTAATCAAATTTAAAAAAATCAGATAAAAGTCGTGAAAATAGAATCCGTTTTTCGTAAACTGTCGCTATTATAGAACCTGCAATCTTAAAAATTAGGTCGTCGCGATTTTGGGTAGTCGCGAATAGCGAGCTTGCACTGTAATTAGCTGTTTACAGTGTTCCAATTGAAAAATAATGTATATGCTACATTAAAGCAATCAGAAAATTAAAATTCCAATTACTTTGTTGGAATGCAGTTTCAGCTAAGTAAAAATATTTTTTTAAATCAATTTTTTTTACACCAAAAAAGTTTAAATTTCAACTGTAAAGATAAGTATTTTCTAACATTTCTAAGAATAAAAAATCAACATAAATATGTAGGCAAATATTTTGTAAATAATCCTTAGGATTAACCTTAAAAAAAAACTTTGTTTATTTTGCTCGTATGACTGAATACACAAAATGTTGAAGAATCTAAACTGCATAGACAACAATATGTGTTGTAATACAATATTTATCAATAGTAATTATGGGCAAATAAGAAATAAATCTTTATGGATTAAGGCCAAATATGAAAGAAAAATCATATCAATTACGTACTAAACACAATTATTGAAATAAATCCTAAATTGTGTCTGCATTTCAAGGATGTATGAACTGTTGTTGAAAAATAATCTTAATAAATTACTATTGCACTTTTAATTAATATTCTACAAACAAGGTTTTTTTTTACTTACATACAAATGTTTGTATGAATACATATGTACTAAATCACATGTTTGTTTCTGTATCTCTATTTTTCATTTTCTTTAGATATTTGGCAAAATGCCGAACACATAACCATCACTGGTTCACAGACGGTTGTCAACATAGCCAACTTGAAGCCTGCCAAAGCATATCATATACGTATGTCAGCCGAGAATAAATTGGGTTCATCGGAATTCTCTGAAGTTGTACAGGTTACAACACTGGAGGAAGTGCCCTCCGCCCCGCCGCTCAATGTACGGGCGGAAGCAAAAAGTTCAACGGAGATTGCTGTTTCCTGGGATGCGCCAGACCGTGACCACTGGAATGGCATTCTGTTGGGCTACTACGTGGGCTATCAAATGTCCTTAACGCCCGAGGATATGGAAATCAATCCCACATTGGGTTTTAGTTTCAAAACCGTTGAGGTACGTTCACACTATGGCGGTGAGACTGTTTTAAATAATCTCAACAAATACACCGAATACCATGTGATTGTGCAGGCCTACACCAGTCAGGGTAGTGGGCCACCCAGTAAGGAAATTGCTGTACAAACAATGGAAGATGGTAAGTGGACAAAAAAACACCCCACACATACACACACACACATAAATCAATTCAAACATTTTATTTGCTGTATGTATCTATGTATGTGCTATAAAATGCATTCTCACACCTGTCTGTAAATAACTGTGTTTGTGTTTGTTTTTGTTTAAGTGCCATCTTCACCACCTGAAAGTCCACAGTGTGATGTTTTGGGTTCAACATCTATTTATATAACATGGTCGCCACCCGATATTGATGGACAAAATGGCAAAATTAAAGGCTATAAAATATTCTACATATCAACAGAAGACTTGTATGGTAAGTTCAACACCAAATAAACACATTTATACTCATACATTTATACAAATATGTACTTACATGCTTACAAATACCAATCAAATGGTATTTTCTTGACCCTTTTCCATTTTTGTGTTCTAGAATTCTAATAAAATTTACATAAAATCATTTGCAGTCAAATTTTCTCCCCAGTAACTTGTAAATACTTCACATTCTCACATTTACATGCTTGTTTAATGACAACAAATTCACTCTTTCTCCTACTTACTTTGAATATTCATGTAAATTGTTGGGTCAATTGTTAAGTTACTCAATTTAATTTAAATGTTTTTAGAAACAAAAAGCTAAGCAGATAGTGAGAGTGTTAAAAATCTATTCAAACTTAATTTGAAAATCTAGTTAATAATTTTAAAGTGATGCAAAATAATATAGCAATTATGCTTTGTTGGAGTCCGTAGAGTGCGGAACTACTTATAGTTTTTCTCAATCACTTCATTTTAGTTAGGTTAGGTTAGGTTAGGTTCCATGGGCAGCCGCTCCTCAAGCAGCTCACTTGGGTCCATTCAAATCTGATCCCATTGTGATACCCAAGGGGTAGTCATCAGGGTATTTGCAGTACTTCCTTTGACTCCAAATTAAACCAACCAGATTCCCGGATGAAGGAATAGATTCGTCTCAGATTCATCCTTGATAGCTCGTCCAAACATGATAGGAATGGAGATCCGAGGATACGTTCCCTCAGGTTTGTCAGAAAAGGTGATACACAGTCTCTTCCTCTTCTTCATTATGGCAGCTTCTACAGTAATCATTGTTCCGTAGGCCCATTCTTCTAGCATGTGTCCCGATTAAACAGTGTCCTGTAATAATGGAGACAATTAGCCTTATTTGCTCACGACGGTAATCTATAAGTAGATTCGTCCTGCTGGCATCATATACGGGCCAAGTCGACCTCGCTGTAGCACAGGAAGGTTCATTAGTCCACCTGTTTTGTGCAGTCTCATATAGTTTCTGCTGAACAGCCATCTTGCATTTAACAAGGGAAATACCAGAAAAGGGGTCGATGGCCTCCTCACTCATCATCGCACCCCTTTTGGCCAAATCATCTGCTATACAATTACCCTGATTTCCATCGTGTCCAGGGACCCATATTAGCGTTATCCTAGAATGTATCGCTATCTCATTTAGGGATATCCGGCATTCCTCGGTTAATCTAGATGTCGTAAAGACACCCGCTATTCCGTTAACGGCAGCCTTGCTGTCAGTTAATATACATGTATCACCAGATATTCAATAATACCTCAGCCAGTTGGATGCACGTTTAATGGCAGTAATTTCCGCCTGAAGAACAGTGGAGATGTTAGGTAGCCTAAAGTAGGATTTTATCCCAAAGTTTTCAATGTAGAAACTTCATTTTAGTCAAATAGCAGATTCTTAAACGTCTTAAACATCAATAAGTCCGCGGCTTTATGAATTTCCCTGCTCTTAACAGAAAGGGCTCCTGCCAACAAGCATCTGTCAGTTGGCTCCTGCCAAAATTTGAAGAAACTCCGTCATTTAGTATGTGTTTAACAGCCATTGACAGCAAACCACCACGTGACTTGAGGAGAAATTGGAAAAGAGTGAATTTCGTCTGCTTATTAATCATTATATTTTGGCGAAAAAAACCATCACTCAAATAAAGGCTAAGCTTGATAAATACTATGGGAATTCTGAACCATCAATTTCAATGATAAAAATGCTGTTTACCGTACAAGTATGGAAGATGTCCTTCTGGACGTCCAGTTGAAGTCTATACAACAGAAGCAATTGAAAAAATCACGCTTGAGCTCCTTTGAGGTGTTGGCAGATTGCAGATTGAAAGTGCGAGAGATTGTGGAGGACATAGGCATCTCACAGTGGTTTCAATTTTAAATGATCACTTGGGTATGAGACAGCTTTCCGCATGATGTCTGCCGCGTTTGCTCACAAGCGGGTGCACAAAAGGGTACATACATGTGCAGTTTCCATTGCAATGTTCCATGAATTAGGCAACGAAATGCTCCCTCTTCCGCCCTGTTCTTCGGATTTAACCCGGGGTTTTCAAACCTCAAGAAATATCTCGGCGGAAAGATATTTAGCTCCAACGATGAAATCATCTCACAAAAAAGACCTATTTTGATGACCTCGACAAATCTTATTTTTTGGAAGGGATAAACAAATTGGAGAAACGTTAGACAAAATGCATAAAGCTCAAAGGAGACCATGTTGTGTAAATAATTTTTTATCCAGAAACCTGTGGTACGGACTTTTTGATTCTTAAGAAAATAACTTTAAATATATTTCTTCTGTATGACAGATATGAGTTTTACCTTTTAAATAGAAAATGATTTGTAGAAATCGGTTGGAAAATGGCTCAGATACGATAGTTTAAAGTCAGGAGCTCCCTAACTAAAGCTATGTTTAGCATTTGTATGAAAAAAACGAAAAAGTCCAAAATCATGTTATCGCAAAAATAAGCATCATCAATTGATTCTTATTTTGTT
Organism: Calliphora vomitoria; assembly: GCA_942486065.2. Lineage (NCBI taxonomy): Eukaryota > Metazoa > Arthropoda > Insecta > Diptera > Calliphoridae > Calliphora > Calliphora vomitoria. The sequence goes on along the minus strand of OW818031.2, from coordinate 26,085,849 downwards.
ATAGAGAGCTACTTTAATATGATTTTTCAATAAAATAAGAAAAAAATATTTTTTAGAGCTTGAAGAAAATTCAAATTTTAGTTCAGCCATTTTCCAATCGATTTTCAAAAAGTTTTTTTTTTTAGCAAACAAACATTTTTGGGGTTTGTGTACCGCTACCTTTTAATTCTTATTTAGTTTTATAAGACATATTTCGTTGGCTTTCAGAGGCAATTTAAATTTAGAAACTATATCAAGTAGTTTCTGAGTTATTTGCAGTTTTATTAAAAAACATACAATTAATATTAATCATACGCTACATAGTACAATTTTGAAATTTTATGGTATTTTGCAGCTTTCATTGCTACAATTGGTAAACAATGCCTATAATTATTTTAGAGCGGAACTAAAACATTCAGAAAATTCCGTTGCATATTTGCTGTTGTAATACAGGGTTTTCCAACAAAAGGTGTTATTTTGGTATTCAAAGAAAAATTTAATATTTTTGAGATAAATGATCGGATGTTTATTTCATAAAAAAGAGGACGGTATGCCGTTAATAATGAAAAACAACATCAGCCAAATGCCCACTACGACCACGCTTATAGGACCATATCCTTTTCATGAAATTTTCCATAACCAAATCGCAAAGTGACTGCCCTATGTCCTCGATAGCCTCACGAATTCTTTCTAGACCTAGATAGACCGTAGACCTTATCTTTCACGTGGCCCCAAAGGAAGAAGTTGCAAGGTGTTAAATCACAAGATCTCGGTGGCCAATTGTGATCACCCCTTCGAGAGATAACACGGTCCGGAAACTTTTCCCGTAAAAGAGCAATGCTTGGCACGCAGTCCCGTCTTGTTGAAAGTAAACGTTGTCCAGATCAATATCATCCAACTCCGACCGTAAGATACGGTGTAATGACGTTTGTGCAATGCCCAATTCCAAAGAACGACGAGAAATTGAAAAACCTGGGTTTTCTTCAACACTTTAAGCTACAGCAGCAATATTCTCAGTTGTTCTTGAGCGAAGTGCACGGGTTTTATTCTTCACATCACTAACTTGTCCCAAGATCACTAACTTGTCCACCAATTTCTGTATTGCGGTTCGACAAGGTGCTTCACGTCGACCTAAAAATGCTTTAGTTTTGCGAACTGTGACTGCAAGATATCCACCATTTTTCTAGTAAATTTTAATAATTTCAATGCGTTTTTGAAGCGTGTATCGTTCCACTTTTAGTAATGGCGTAGTTTCTACTTGTCAAATGTCAAAGCATAAACGCTTCAAAAGTGGCAGCTACCGGAAATACTGGGTGATTCAAAATAACACCTCTTGATGGAAATCCCTTTATATTCTGACCTACAGGATGTCACCTCGAATGTGAAAACCTTAAAAAAATTAAAATATTTATTTTTTTATTAATTTGAACTAAATTTTTATGGAAGAGTTTAGTTTAGTTACAAAATCCATGACAATGCGAGATTTTTTAAAATGTTTAGCTTTTATTTTGAAACATTTGTACAATATAAATTTATTCAAAGCATTGGCCATTGTTAGCTATGACCTTTTCCCATCTTTCTTGCAACATATGGATTTCGAACCAAAAGAACTGCTCATCTTATGAGGCCAAGACCGAATCAATCGAATTTCGGATACTCTGTTCCAAAGTGAAGAGTATCCCAGAGAGAGAGTTCTGCATACATCGAAACAAATAGTAGTCAGACGGACAAGGTCTGTAAAATAAGCAAAACTAATTTTCAATAACTAAATAAGAATACTGCTGGCTTTTAAGATGTCGTTAATTTTTAAGAGTTGTTAGGTTTGTCGTTAAAGCAGACATAATAATAATTAATCATACGCTACATAGTGTAGTAACTATAGTTACAATTCAAAAGTTTTAATGGTAATTGGCGGCTTAAAGTGCTTCATTTGAAAGACAATGCACATGACACTATTAGAGCAGGACTAAAGTATTCAGAAGTATTTCTTGTTAACTTATAAATCTATACACCAAATGATCATACTTATACACAATGTGTTGCTCCTGTATTTGCTCATGAATCAATGTTTATATTTTAAATTACAATTGGCACATTGGTTAGGATAAGTTTTCTCCATTTAATGGCTACATACATCAAATTGAATGTACCGAGTCGTACGTTCATGTGCTTGCCATACTCTTTACACACATATGAGGCTGTTTTCATTTATCTTTTACCAAGAGGCAATTATTCAAGTCATTAAATTTTTAACGCCTCAATATTTATTGACCCTGTGCAACGTTGAGTGTGTGTATGAGTGTTTAACAAATATTTATAACAGGTGGCCCAACATATATCACTCTATCAGAAAATGTTATAAGTATAGTAAATGGTATTAACCTTGTGATTGGTTTCAATACAAATACGGAATGCACGTAGAAAAGCAGTGTCAAAAACTCCAAATAATCGTAACTATTTTTTACGAAATAATTCATTCGTTATAAAGGGTAATCCAAAATTTAACAACTGACAGTTTAGGGTTTGGAAAAAGTGAGGTATTATATTTCTGAACAACGCGTTTTCAAGGTTAACCAATATTTCTAAACCTAATGGAAAAATATAGCAATATGTAGGCAATAACGATTCATTTTTAGCTGGGAATTAATGTTAATGGATCCCAAATCAGATTTTTTTCGCTTATAAATCAAAAGTAGTTTACATTTGGGACACTGATCCGCATATGTTCTTAGCAGACTTTAATATTACAGCATAAAAATCATCGACTGAATCCTGTTTTATATTAATGTCTAGCTACATTTGTTAAATATCTCCAAAATATGTAGTTCTAATTGCAATTAGCACATTAATGGCAAATGATTAAATAATACCCTAATTTAAATTACTTCTGTACCCTTTAAATCTAATACTATTTAAAATTGTTTAGATTTCAATTAAATTTCTAATCAATTTTATTTCCATAATTGCAGAAAAAGATCCCGAGGTTGTGAAATCCAATAATCAATATGCCACCATAGAAAACCTACATAAATACACCAACTATACCGTATGGGTGGTGGCCTACACTAAAGTGGGAGATGGTGTTAAAACCAAACCATTCTATTGTCGAACAAATGAGGATGGTAAGTTAACCGCATATACGCAAGTACACATACAAACTTAGCAAATATTTAGATAATTAACAATTAATGTTGCATGTTGTCTAATCCTTGTAGTACCATCCGCACCACATGCTATTAAAGCGATACCAGCTTCAAGTACAAAAATTATCATATCCTGGTTACCGCCAGAGTTTCCAAATGGTGATATTGTAAGTTCAAATTTTAAATTAAATTCTTAAAAAAACATTTAAAAAATATATATTTTTTGTTTTTTCCCTAAAAGACCGGTTATACATTTTACATGTCCATGCTGGAGGGAGGACGTGAAGAAGGTACTCATAAACGTATTTTGGGGCCTTACGTGGAAATGCATGAAACGCAACGCACCCAAGAGTCGGCCACTTATCAGTTCTGGCTGACCGCCTCTACCAAAGTGGGTGAGGGGGAGAAAACGGAAGTCGTTACAGTGCCACCTAATAATAAAGTACCTGCTCGCATAGTATCATTTAGCCAGCGCGTTATAACGCCTTGGAAAGAAAACTTAGAGTTAACTTGCCGTAAAGTGGGCTCCCCCGCACCCGTGACAATATGGCGTTTAGATGGTCATAACCTGGAGACAAATGCCCGCAAAACTATAGCCAAAAATGGCACCCTCTACATACGTGAAACTCAAGCCACCGATGCGGGCAACTATACTTGCAGTGTGGAGAATACCTGGGGTAAAGATGAGATTATCTATAGTGTTGTGGTTAAGGTGCCGCCCGAGGCTCCCAATCTCACCGTAGTCACCGCCTATTCGGATAGTTTGCTTTTGGAATGGTCCGACAATAATAATGGCGGTAGTCCCATATTGGGTTATGTCATCAACTACAAACGCGATAATGGCGATTGGGAAGAACTGCAAGTGGATGCTAAATCCTATTCCCATTTATTGAGTAATCTTTGGTGTGGCACTCGCTATCAATTGTATATAACAGCTTATAATAAAATAGGCACCGGTTTGCCTTGTGACATTGTGAATACCCATACCAAGGGTAATCCGCCGGTGCAGCCGAAACATTCACAAATGATTACGAATAATTCTACTAGTGTTACCTGTTGGTTGGATTCATGGGGTGATGGTGGTTGTGGTATTTTGTATTTTATGATTGAGTCGAGAATTTATGGCAGGTGGGTGGTAGTTTTTTTTTTAATGAAAATATATTATAATTAATACATTTTAAACATTTTTATTTAGATCGACTTGGACGGTTGTCTCGAGCCATATACCACCGACGGAACGTATATACACGGTTAGTGATTTGGTACCTGGTACAAAGTATCAACTTAGAGTAACAGCGCACAATAATGCTGGGTCTACGACAGCGGTTTACAATTTTACTACGCTAAACCCACAAGGAGGTGAGTAGAAATATTATATACTTTAGGTTGCTATTGTTATTTTAAATTTGTTCGGGAACAAGTAAGATTTACACATTTTACTGGAATATATTGCCGTATACAAAAAAAAGTAATCCTCCTATCAGAAAATGCTATAAATTTTGCGATTGGCTCCTAATGTCAGTTTTGTTTTGACATTTGTGTAGTAAACACATGCGAGATACACTGCTCCAGAACGCGGAATATTGTTGACTATTTATTTGACCAATAATCTGCAAAATTAATAGCATTTTCTGATAGGAGGATTACTTTTGCGCCACCTTGTATTAAACTTTTTGCTTCTCTTACCACCTCGATGTCACAACCATTTATATACTCTTGCTTGGTTTTGTAGTTGTCGCATCCACTCTCACTTTTTAAAACAATTATTTCCTCTACCATGATTATTAGACGCAGCTTAAAGTTTATTCCCATTCCATTCATCTCTCTCTTTCTCGATCGCTCTTATATTTACCGTGGTATATTTTCGGTATACTCTCCTGATCTTAGTTAAGAAAACAGGGGACTAGAAGGAGGGAGAAGTCCATCTAGTCCCTTATTTTACATAACTATATATGAGGCTATTAGTGCAAAAGTAGTGTAACCCCAAACCATCTGTTTTTGAATACCAAAAGGTAGTTTATCCCACTTTTGTATTGATATTGGTGATGTAAGGTCTGTATGTAATACCAGAACACCAACCAAAAAAAATTGTGGGTTACACCACTTTTACGATGATGGCCTCATATATATGTTTTTTTTTTCACATATGTGGATTAAATTTCTAGAAATTTTGCTCATTACATGATTACAATTAAATTAATTTAAAATCAAATTAATGTGCTGTTTTTCTATAGCAAACGAGTGCTTTGAGTGGAAATTTTACATGTATTTTGTTTTTGTTACAATAACAAAATACATGTTAAATTCCACTCAAAGTACTCGTTTGGATTAGAAAAACAGCATATAAGTTCGAAGAATTATGTGGGTGTGCCATAATTTACGCTCGTTTTAAATTAAATAGGAAATAACGTTTTTATCCTTAGATTTTTATTTTTATACTGAATCATAAAATGCACAGAATGGCATCCACGGTTTTCCAGCAATATACACTCTCTTAATTAATTAATTTCCTTCTTCTTTACACGGGTAGTTTTGGGGTTGTTTGCTTCGACCTTCTGCTTCAAATAATACGATTTAGTGAGTCCAATTTTGATCACCGAAAGGAGAGAGTATACGACCTGGAAATATCTCATGCACTAAGTATGGTTCAATTATACCTTATTCATGTCGCCAACGTCAATAGCATCCAATCTACGTAGAAATAACGTGGTTATAATGACTCCATATGTTTGACCAGCATAATTTTTGAGGAAAAACCGCACCAAACAGTGACACGTTGTAGATGTATTTATTTTCAACAATCACATGTGGATCCTCTGCATCCCAAATGGAGAAACTTTGAAGATCTCTATTGCGTACAGACTGTAGAGGGCTTATTAAAGTTTTCAATTCTTGTCCGAATTGATGTTCACGAACATCTTCGATATTGACATTTAAACGGCTTGGTTTTGAACTAAAAGTGTTTTTAGCATCACCAATTAATTCAATATTCCTGTATTACTTTCTTACACTGGACGAAGTTAAATTAATATTCTGACCATATTTGTCATTCCGTTTGTAATTTCTACATTTTTCATTTGCGATCCCATAAAGTATATATATTCTGAATCATTTAGATAGCGAAGTCGATATAGTTATGTCCGTCTGTATGTTGAAATCAACTTTCCGAAGCCACAAAAAGCTTAAATCCGCTTAGTATCGGTTCCGTTGTTATTTAAATTCGAGAAAATCGAGCTACAAATGGCTGAAATATAAGCAAAAAAAACACGACTACCTTAATGTTTCAACTATTTTGTATATACATGTAAATTGCTAAGACATTAATATAGACAATACGGATATCTGATGATAGCTATTTCAAAGGCCTTTCCAGCCACGCACAGTGGCGACCTTAGAACAAGTGAGGTTGCAAAAATCTAAAATTTCATGTGCCCCTAAAAAATATTTAATTTTTTATTTTACAGGAAATTGTCCATCGATTTCAAATATCCTACTCTTATTACAATCAGATTTTTGGTTCAGAAGATATAAATAACCCTTCAAAGTTGACTGATTTTCACTTTTCAAAAAAACAGACCATTTTTAGGTAATTTGGTCCGCTTTTGATTATTTCTTTTGCCCCATTTTGTTGATAGAGGTAAAATTTTAAAAAAAGATATGGTTCCAAAAATGTTTTCCATGCATTTTTGGGTAATTTATGACATATAACCGTGAAAACCCTTATTTACGGATTGTGAGCAATATTTTACAAACAAATTAAAAAATTAAATCTTTTGTGGAATATTTTACAAAAAATTTAAAAATAAATTTAATCTTTTCTGGAATAATTTTAAATCACAAAAAGAAACATAAAAAATCAAAAATTAAAAAAATATATTGTATTTTACTTCCAATAAAATAGATTTTTCCACAAATTTCAAATTTGCTAACCCATAAGTATGCATCTAAAAGGCACAGAACCCTTTTCAAACACTCATTTCATAGGTTGATCAATTATCTATCATATGCCTATTTTGGAAGCTTTATGAAAATATAAACGATATTTTTTTACTAGTAAAGTTTAATTTACTTTTTGCTATTTTTGAGTATTTGAGAGACAAATTTTATACATTTTTATTTTACTCTGTCGTTGCAAGTTTTGTATCTACTTTGAAAGTAAATCAACAGAGCTATTATTTAGTACACTTTACTGTTCAAATGGCGGCAAATTTCAATTGTCCTTGAATTTTAGTTCACCATTTAAATATATCTTTTAATTTTCTAATTCTCTTTGCAGTTATCTACAATACCGATTTGAATGCCATGTCTCCTATGACTGACAGTCCTTTTTATGCCAATATTAAAGTATTACTACCGGTGTGTTTGTCACTAATCATGTTACTAGGCCTATTAGGGGCTGTATTTGTTATAAGAAGAAAAAGTAAGTTATAAAAAAACTACGTGTCAAAAAGATTTTGAATAATACAATTTATTTATCAGAAATGAGTAACAATCAATCTCGCTTGGCATCCTCCTCAATGTCGGAAACACCCTCGTTAACCCAACTACAGAATAAACAAAATCGTGATCAACAATATCTGGCCGTGAGATGTAATCCAAATGTGGGGCCACCTCGAGGCTCCAACTCCAATGATTCGGGTAGTTTTGGTAAAGCGGAAAGTAATGAATATATTGAGGATATTTGCCCATATGCCACATTTCAATTGAATAAACAGCCCTACAGTGAAAGTTCTTACAGCGGTAATGTGTACAGTGGGCCTTATCATTCGGTGAGGGGATCTTTTGTATATCATGATGTTAAGCCTGAAAGTTATCATGTAAGTTAGGAAAATCATACAATTGTATCTAAGTATATATCAAATTAATATTCATTTTTATTTCTAGTCCAAAGAACCGGAATATACTAAAGTACGGCGAAAGGTGGGCAGATTAAGGGATCCCCATTCGGAAAGCCAAGGTAGGTCTATGAACGTCATACATATTATTGTAAATTTTATCCAAAGCAAATATTCCTTTAGTCTAAGTAGTTAGCGTTTGAGGCCAGTAATTTAAAATTCAATTACAATAAAAAAAAATAAATTTTGCAATCATGTTTGTGTTTACCTCAGCATGACACATTCCTTTTATGAATGACCAACCACCAAAACTGAAAATTGGCTTATGACATTAATTCATCAGAGTCATAACTATAATTTAAACACACATGATAATACTTTGTGTTATTTTTTCTATATAAACCCAACCTTTTAAATCCTTCTACTTATATACGAGTATATAATTTATAATTTAATTTTGAAAATTAAGATTTTTATTAAAACATTTTCATTTGTGTTTTCATATGCACCAATTCCACCAACATTCATCATATTCATGAAATCATTACGACCACCACCACAACAACACCGTATCAAAATCAATCAAATCAAAATCCATCATCAAATCGTACTATAAACTGTTTTAGAATCGGATAATCCAGGCTCAACAGATTCTGAAGTTAGGAAAATCCTAACACTTCACATACCAATTACAGAATATGACACACTCGGCTCCGAATCGGATAATGATGTATCAGCACGAGCTATGAACTCGGCTAAATATAGACCACAACGAGGTAGGTATAATTTGTTTAAAACAAATGATAAAGTAACATTAATCATTTTTGTTTGGAATTCTTTAGAAACCCAGGATGAATCCTCTTCTTCTTCGGATGCCACACCTACCAGCATGTCACGCAAATCCAAACCACCTTTTAGCACCCGTAAAGCGGCCAAAACCGGCACCACCAGCAAAAGACACATACGCTCATCGAGTGGTTACTCGAGTAATCATGATGAAACCACGTTTAGGTAGGAATTTTAAAGAAAAAATTCCCATTTTTTTTAACAATTCTTGAGAGCAACAAATCTTTAGTTTCAGATTAGTTTGATTTTCAATTTAAAAATACAAAACATATGTAATGAAATGAATGCAGCTTATTTTCACTTTTCTCTACTACAAATTTCAGCATTGCTAACTTTCCACCCAACTATCAAGATCACATAAATCCACCTGCTCGTTTTTCCGATGAAAAATCAAAAGCCCAGACATCACCACGCATACGTGCCAATTCCAAACTGCAACGGGAAACATTTCAAATAAATGTTTAGACCATAAACAATTTCTACAAAATACTTGAAAAAATAACTGAAGAAATACAAATTTAAGCCAACCTTATTAAACATACATACATTTATTTTGTAAAAATACAAGCCAACCGAAAAATTAACGAAATATGTTAAACCATGTAGTTTTAAAAAATGTTTTGTATATAAAAAAATTTCCAAAATTTAAGAACAAATGCTGATGTAAAGGTTCTATAAGAAATCGAAAGCATTTATAACAATAACAACAACTAAAAATACTAAATAAATTTAAAAAAAAAATTGATTTATGTTTTTAAAAATATGAGTTTTTAAAATCATTTCAAAACAATTTGAGTTTATATAAACACAACATAAGCGGATCAAAGGAATAATTTCCACACAATATTTAGGACAGGTTTTTGACTTGAAAATTAATATGAAAATGAATTCACTAGGTGAAGGCCGCTTGAACAAAATTAAATAATCAGAAACAACATTTAAAGATAAATCTTTTTTAAACCTCAAGTCAAAAACCGGCTCTTAGTGTAAAGAGTGGGTGGCCATTGTTTTTTACTTTGTTCTGAAATCAAATCCTGAAAAATGTTTTTCATAGTTTGCGGTCTTTTAGGCCTCAAGTGCGTTTAAAGGTTAATTTATATTATTTATTATCTATTATTGACTTTAAGATATATTTTTATAAAGATTCATAAAATTCTCCTAACTCAGTTGTCAAAACCTAACTCAGTTGTCAAAAACTTAAGTGGTAAGAATGTATTAGTAAAAAATACTATGTGAAAACGAAAACAACACTTGTAAGTGTGATTACTTTGTGTAATTTTTTTTGTTTGAGTTTTTTTCTAGTTTCTGTTCTATGTGTATTCCTCTATGCTCGATACTATTCGATACAAAGACAAAATATACATAGAGCGGAAACTAGAAAAAAACTCAAACAAAAAAATTACTCAAATTAATCACACATACAAGTGTTGTTTTTGTTTTCACATAGTTTTGTTTACTAATACATTCTCACCACTTAGGTTTTTGACAACTGATTTAGGTCTTTGACAGGAGAATTTCCGCTCTATGTATATTTTCTCTATGACTCGATACTTTTCAAGTATTGACTCAATATTTTAATATTTTTTTAAAATGAAAATAATAAACAATATACGAGGGTGGCTAAAAAACTCCTAAGAGCTCTATGCACTTTCTCCAACGTTTCTCCAATTTGTTGATCCCATCCAAAAAATAAGATTTGTGGAGATCATCAAAATATGTATTTTTTGTGAAGTGATTTGATCGTTGGAGTCAAATCTCTTTCCGCCGAGACATTTCTTCAGCTTTGGAAACAAGAACTAGTCACTCGAGGCTAAATCCGTAAAGTAGGGCGGAATATTGAGAATTTCGTGGCCTTATTGATGGATGTTTGCCATGGAATCTGCACATGTGTGTACCCTTTTTGTGCACCCGATTGTGAGCAAACGCTGCAGCCATCTTGCGGAAAGCTTTCTCATATTCAAAATTTATACCACTGAGACATGTGAGATGCCTATGGCTTCCACAATCTCTCGCACTTTCAATCTTCGATCAGCCAACACCACCATATCGTGATTTTTATACCCTTCACCATGAGTGGCAAGGGTATATATAAGTTTGTCATTCCGTTTGTAATTTCTACATTTTTCATTTGCGACCCCACAAAGTATATATATTCTGGATCGTTATAGATAGCGAAGTCGATATAGCCATGTCCGTCTGTCCGTCTGTATGTTGAAATCAACATTCCGTAGCCTCTAAATAACTTACAAGCATAATTTATACATCAATATGACGGGAATTCTTCCGGCTCGGTCGCTATTTAAAATCGGCCCACAGATGGCTGAGATTTAAGCAAAAAACCGGGACAACCTCTATTTTTGATCTATATCTGGATTACTAAGTCATTAATATAGACAATATGGATATCTAATGATAGATATTTCAAAGTCCATTTCAACGATGTATATAAGGCTATAGTAATTTGGACCTACAATGGGTCAAAATCGGGAAAAATATTTTTTAACCCGAATTTTTTTCATTCACTTTATTTCACTAATAAATTTAAAAATTTAAATAAAAAATTGGAAAAAAATTAAAACAAAATAATTTCGAAAAAAAAATGAAAACAATTTTGAAAAAAAAAAAAAAAAATTAATTTTGATAAACAATTTAGAAAGAAAAATTTTTTTTAAGTTTTGAAAAAAAAAATTTTAAATTTGTTTACCTAAACATATTTAAAATTTTTATTTTAAAGTATAATTTGGTGAAGGATATATAAGATTCGGCACAGCCGAATATAGCTCTCTTACTTGTTTTCATTTGTTTCGGGCGTTCAGAACGGTCGTCATCTTCCGTGCTTGTATGGCCACAACGAAATCCAGTAAACCACTTTTTATCATTGAAATGTATGGTTTTTTTCCGCAGAAAGTAATGCTTAATGAGCAGACGAAATTAACATTTTTCCAATTTCTCCTCAAATCAAGAGATAAGTCAGCTATCAATGGTTGTCAAACACAAACAAAATGACGGAGCTTGTTCAAATTTTGACAGGAGTCAACTGACTGATGCCTGTTGACAGGAGCAGTGTTGCTCTTTCAGTTAAGAGTCGTTCTATCTTCCGTTCTATGCCTTTAGCATTTATTAAGTAGAATCGAAACTATTACTTTCATTTTTTGAAATTCCATTTAAAAAAAATGTTAAAATGTAAAATTTTGGAACTTAAAAAACACAAAATTTTATGATTTTTTTGGTAGTTATATGGGGTAACGGTGTCAGACATTTTTTACATTTAAGGCCTGTTTCACGATGTCGAAAGAAAAATGAGTCGAACAAATTTGTATGAAAACTATTCGAAAGAATTTTAAAAAATGAGTGTTTTTCATACAAATTTTTTCGACTCGTTTTTCTTTCGACATCGTGAAACAGGCCTTTAATGAAATATTGGTAAATGAAATACAACAACAATTTTCAATTTATTTTTATACCCACAATCAAAAAAGATGGGGGAAATATTGATTTTGTCATTCCGTTTGTGACACATCGCAGACCCACAAAAGTATATTCTGGGTCCTCATAAGATTCTAAGACGATCACACAAGGTGCCTCTTAGAAAATGACATGAACATTCATAATTGTCTTATAATAATTAATATCGTGATAAAATTAGACAGAAACAAGTTTTATATGAACCTGAATCTTTGTAACAACTTTTGTGAGAATCGGTACATAATTGACCCAAACCCCATATAACTCTACACCACAAAAATAGTGTATTGTCAATATATAATGATATTAACATAAATTTCTACATATGTAAGTCATTTAAAATTTCAAGAAATTAATCACTCTTTTAAATTCTGTACAGTTCGAACCATTACTGATTCAAGCCCCCATAGAAGGCAAAAACTACATATTGATGGTGGGTATACAAGAATCGGCACAGGGGAATATAACACTATTACTTGTTTTTTATTTGCTTTAAAAATATTGCTACTTTGACCCAAACCTCGAAACTTCAAATAAAATTTGTAACCTCTAAACGTTATCCGAAATTAAAAAAAAAAATATGTTCATTTTTTGGTTTTCAGATGATGTTGAACAATTTTAGACCTTGTGCCTCGAAAAAGTGCAACTGTGTACGAAAAAGTAATGCTAAAAAATCCAACCGTTAATGTTGTGTTTATTTACTAAAATAATTTACTTGTTGCTATTTAGTTGAAATTTTACTAACAAAATTTTTACTAATTATTAAATTGAAGTTTTCTCTTAATACTACAAAATGATTATTAAATTTAATAAAGTTTTGAAAACAAATATTAAAATAATACATTATTGCTCTATGAAACTTTTTAAGTTTAATAACATTTTGCTTAATATGTATAAATTTAAACAATTTAAAAAAATTATTAACATTTAAAATTTAAAAAAGAAATGACTGATTTCAAATTTGTTGCATTTATTGTATATTTTATAAACCGAAACACTGACTTTCAAAAAGACTTATTAACAAACAAAAATAAAAATAAAAAAAAATAAATAAATAATATTTAAACAAATACTACAAAGAAATATGTAATGTTATACAATGAATATGTTATTATAACAAAAAAAAATAAACAAAAATATTTATAAATATATAAATTAATTTAAGTAAGTAAATAATATTTTATATTAATTAAATAAAAAAAACAAAATATATAACTCATTTAGTTTAAATAAGACAAAACACATTTAGTAAATATTAATAGAAATTTGCCAAAAGAAACCACTTAAAATAACTACTTAACGTAGTCATTTAACAAAATAACGTAATTAATAACAATTACCTTATTAAATATATAAATTGTGTATAAATTTCTTTATCATTTTTTGTTTATGAATTTAAAAAAAAAAAAAAAAAAACTTTTTTGTTAGTTAGTTTTATATAACAAAATAATATAATAAATAATTTAGTAATAATTATTGTATGATATTAAAAAAAAAACATGTGCAAATTTATGCATTTAATAGTTACTAAGTTTAAATATAAAACTATTAAGAGTATTAAACAAAAACCAATTACAACATATAAAGAAAAAAAAATCTAACTAAAGTTTTGTGTCAAATATGTAAAATTCTCACTAAAAATATAAACAAATCTAAAACCACTCTACGTACTTCTAAATGTGCCATATATAGAATGTAATAAAAACCCTCAAAAGATTAAACAACAAATAGTACTTATAGTATTTACATAAATTAAAAATTATTGTTAAATTGTTAAAATTAAATGCATAAAACAGTTAACGTACTTTCTATAAAAGTAAAGTTTTTAGCAAGAATAACTTAGTTAATGCAGAAATGTTTCTCAACTCAGATGTGTTACGCTCTTTTAACATTAAATTCAGATCAGTGATGCCGTTTGGTTACATTTGTTACATTTTTCGTAACTTTTTAACCCTCTACGTAACATGTATAATTTTCTTGATTTGGACCTTATTTTCGTAACTTTTCAGCCCTGCGTCTAAATGAAGTACAATATGAAAAAGTAGTAAACTTTTTTAGTACTTTTAATGTATATCATGCAACGGATGTTTCTATTAAACAATATAAATTATTGCCACCCAGGTCTAGATCCTTTTGAGACAAACTTTGAAATGTGAACTCCGATTTTCTGCTTTTGTAAGATTTAGTTAAGTTTTCGTCAGATACAACAAATGTTATGGCTGGATCACTTAACTCTGTTTTAAGACATTTAAAGAAGTCTGTTCAAAATATCCTATATAACTAATGTAGCTATCATTTATACACCTAGTGTATATCAAGTGTAGAAGGAACTCTAGAGCATCACACAGTTTTAAAGGAATATTTTCACATAGAAATGTTTGAAACCCTTTCTACCCGGAGAATTGATTGTTTAATCTTCGGCATAAAAAATTAATGAAAAATGAGAAAAGTTGTAACATTTTCCATGATACCCCTGGCAACACTGATTCAGATAAATAGTGAAAAGGTAGCTTTAGAGATTTTCTAAGGTTCTGAACAAACGTTCAGTTTTATAATTAATTTAGAAATGTAAAGGTGTTTGGATTTTAATGTTCAAAGGATAATTTCTTGAAAATGTTGAGCAAAACCATGTTATATGTGATCGATTTGAGAAGTCCTACTTTGAATCTGTCAAAACGGGGTCCCTTCGACCCTACTTGATTGTTCGCAAGCAGCGAACTACCACGTAAACCAACCAACCTACTTTGAATCACTCATCTAACGACTGGTATATCGCTAATAACACATGTGAAGAAAAGTATGTAATTCAAAATAAGCTAATATTTTGACACCCAAATGACTTTAAACCAGTAATCGGTACTCATAGTCTCCAGGGGCCGAACATGATGGTTAAATATTGATAACTCGCAATGGACGCATTTTGTGGCTGTCATAACTCAATATGAAGTTTAATTGTCCGAATATATGATCAATATTTTGAAATTAATGAAGGTTTCTTGGAAGGTTTTCAAATTTGTATTAGAAGGTTCCTCGCCTCCCATACGAAAGGCAGTATGTTACTTCACAGTAAAAAATTAATATAATAAAGGGTGTTTTTTTCAGTCCAAAGAACTTCATAATTCAAACAAGTTTTTATACGAAAGATCAATATATGGCATTAACATTGGAAAATGATTTCGACCATATGGTCACCGCGGCTGTTCTTGATAAATCGCATTCTGGAAGTCCAATTTTGGGCCACTTTTTCGTGAATAACACGAACAATGTTGGCCTCTAAGGCGTCAATTGTTGATGGTTTATCAGTATAAACCAGTGGGGTCTCACAGGAAATAATCGAATCGCACGAAGTTGGACAGGTTCATTTCTCGAAATCAAGTTGTCGCCAAATTTTGATTTCTATAAATCTATTTCATACAAAAAAAATCATTGATCATGGTGCGGTATTGATCTCCATTGACACTAATGCGAGCTCCGGCTTCATTTTTGAAGAAATACGTACAATGATGGTACAATGATGCCACCAGCGCACAGTGGTCCAAATGCTCAATCTAGCCGGAAAAAAGTAATTTTTTTAAATGTTTCAGAAGCAAATTTTTTGTATGGTAATATGTTGACAAGTGTCCATAGTACATAACGGCATATTTTTTTTCTTTAAATAGCTACACTAGCATTGATACATTGCTTCAAAAACAAGCAATTGCTTCTTTGTTAAAAAATTAATATCTCAAGTGACATTTAACAGTGCAAGTGAAATTGTCGTCAAAAAATAATAAGAACAATTAAAAAAAATTTGTTGGTGTAATTAAAACACACATTCATGCTAAAAAAAAAATTTTCTCTCAGATTGTTTATATTGATGAAATCTATAAACGTACCAAGTTTCATGTCGGAACGGCTTTTCAAAAGCGAATTATGACTTTTTCCGGCTAGATTGAGCATTTGGACCACTGTGCAGCATGTAAATCGCACCAAATGGTGCATTTTTCTGGATGTAATGCAGTCTGTTGTGGATTAGTCTCACTCCATATGCGTCAATTTTGTTTCTTAACAAACCCGATAAGCCAAAGCTGAGACTCTTCATTGAACACAATTTTGTGATAAAACAGTCGTCTAAGTATAAGTTGCGAGAATCAATGACTTATTTTCAAAGTAAATTTTTATGAAATGGGGTAGCATTGTTCAAGCGTCCATCTATTTATGATGATTTGCCAGAGTGTACTGATCATAAATGTCAAAAATTGAGCGCAGTATTACAGTTCATTTGACAGTTAAAACTTTCGAAAGTTGTATCGGTCTTAAAAAAACCCATTGCAAATATTATTAAAAATTAATTCATGCCAAAGAAAAGGTTTACCTCGATTTGAGTTTAGAGAAATAACGAATACCCTTTTAAGCCCCATCACAAATTATACAGATATGAATCAGCTGGTTTCAGTAATGTGACAATAGATAACGAACAAAAGAAAATTTCAAAATTTTTGCGGTTTGGAAAGAGGAAGAATCGCACTCGTTGCCTAATGAAAATGATATTCTTTTCTCTCGATCTGCAAACCACAACCATTGAAAAGTGGTTGTAGAACGCCAAAATAAACATACGGTTCGATATTAATTTTTTGAAAGCTGTCATTTGTTACATATCTGTAATAATCTGTGGCACCATATTCACTATGTCTTGTTGTTTATAACCAAAAAACTAACTGAAAATTGTCGGTATAAATCTAGATTGAAAAAATCTAGATATTTTGCAAATGGGGATAAATCTCTGTGTCTCATATACTGGTTTCCAAACTTGGAAATCAGAAACTTGGAAATCTAGAAATTGTATTTTCACAGTCTTTAACATAGTATAATCCAAAGTGTTGGGTGGATGAATCATGAGAATTTAAATCATATTATTCACAATTAGATCTGATTCTGCCATTTAATAACATAAAATAATAAGCTTGATTTCAGTTCTAAATTTAAATTTTTCTGCTGAAATTAGTTCTAAATGAAAACATGTAAGAAATGAGCAAAAACATTTTTCTTTCAAAATTTCAATAATTTATATTCGTGAGCGATTTTCGGAAGCGGGCCTTATATGGGAGCTATGACAAATTATGGACCGATCACCATGAAATTTGGTCATGAGATTAATGTCTATATAAAAGTTATTTATGTTGCATTTTATGTGTATACCAACATTTTAAGGAGATTTATGCTCGTTAAAGTGATTATCGGAAGAAGTCCTTATATGGGAGCTATGACTAATTATGAACCGATCATAACAAAATTTGGTGACATAAATTCGGTATATATAAAATTTATTTGGAGAAAAACTTGTGTAGATACCTATATAAATTAAACATTTATGACCGTTAAAGTCCAATTTCGGGAGGACATTTGTATGGGGGCTAGGTGAAATAATGGACCGATTTCAGTCAGTTTCAATAGACTTGGTCCTTGGACAGAAAAAATGATATGTACTAAATTTTATCGAAATATCTTCAAAATTGCGACCTGTACTCTGCGCACAAGGTTTACATGGAGAACCAGCCAGACGGACGGACGGACGGACATCGTTTAATCGACTGAGTCGATCGGTATACTTTAAGGTATATATACCCTCCCCACTTGCCGGTTTTAAGCCAAGAAACGCAAATTTACAGCATAAGATTTCGAATAGCGATAGTAAAAGGAGCATTGGATACTAAATTTGACACTTCTAGTTATTAAATAACATAACATGCCTCTCTATTGGATTATATCAGGGCAGCTGTCGTTACAACAAAACAGAAACCAGTTGAGACCGTAATTTGATTCATAATTACAACTTCTTTTGATGTTTTAATAACATCCCTGGAAGTAGAGGTAAAACCTTTAGCTCTATTTCAAAGAAGCCATAATGTAAGTCCACTTTATATTATTACTGTGATATCCATAACGTTACTCCATAGCCTTTTGAAATCAACACTCGTGACAATAGAGGCTTTTAATCGCATGATCAATCTAATAAAAAATGTGCTAAATCACAAAAAAAAAAATTAATTAAAAGGTGCCAATGCACTTCCTTTAAACAGTGATTTATTTGTCATTATAAACCTAAGCAAATAATGAAGTAAACTGCGTTAATATATTTAAAGTATATTTATTACAAAACAATTCTGTACTTAGCACATTTGGCCACTAAGTTAACGATATTATGATGGTGCTTACCACAGTAATTCGTAATTTATAGTTTAAATTTCTCTAAAATTTAACATTCTTTAAACATTTACAACTTTTTAACTATTATAAATCAATAAACTCAATAACTCGATCCAATATTAAATACAAAACAACCCAAATATGAAACCAAAAAACCTAGACAATATCCTTCAGAATTAAAACCATATAACAATAATTAATACAACTGTAAATATGTATAAAACAAAAAATAATAATATAAAAAATAATAATAATTATTAAACAAATATTAACAAATCTAACGAATAACATGAAGAATGACTTATTAAAAATCCAATAGATACAAAATATAAATAAAGAAATATTGAACAAAATAAAAGAAAATTAAAGAAATGTTTTGCAGTTTAAAAATTAAAATAGTTAAGCAAAAGAAAACACCATAAACTAAACAAATAAAACAAATAAAAATTATGTGTAAATGTTACAAAAAAATGAAGGACACAAGGATCTTAACACTTTTAACAGTTAGTAAGTCCTTAAGCAAAAAACGAAATACAAACAGAAATTAGAGACACGGTATGATAATGAGAACCTTTTAATTTTGTTTTTTCAAAATTAATACAAATCTGTATAAAAAAAAAGAAAATAATAAAAATTGTAGAAACTCAAACAAAACCTCTAGACACAAAACTAATTGTATGACTCAGCTAAAATTGCATCCCCTAAAGAAAAACCAAACGAAAACTAAAGGAAAATACTTAGTTAAAACAGTAAACAAATTATAAAAAAAAAATAAATTAAAATAAAAATTAATAATAATAAAAAAAGAAATCATAAGAAAATAATAAAAGTGAATTAAGAACAAACAAAAATTATGTATGTATAAAACAAATATTACAATAAATGTTGATAATCAACACAAAAAATAATAAACACAAAAACATTTAAAGACTTTTATTTAAGAAGAATTTCTATAGAATTCTCAATTATAGATTCCAAAATATGAGAGACGAATGTCCATAGATAAATACACATAGATCGGAAACTCTACTATCATCCACCTAACTCAGTTGCCAAAAACCTAAGTGGTGAGAATGCATTAGTAAAAAAATCGCTGAACTTAGAATATTAAAAAAAAAAAAAAAAAATTGGCAAACAATAAAAGTAACCAGCAAACTATAGAAAATAGAAAAGGAAAGATTAATATCATATTTATGCTAATTTGTTACTAATTTTATTTATAACTGTTCAATAATTGCAAAATCTCTGCCAATATCTTGTAACTTAAACATTTTTGACTTTTTGTCGAACTTTTTTACATGGCGAAGAACAGCTGATGCTGTTGTTAAATGAGTTAAAAACAGCTTCAGCTAGTTTTAGATTTACAGTCGACTTTAACGTCAAAAGTATACTTTAACTTGTCTATGGTAGACCTAAAATCCAATCTTAAGTAAAGACGACTTTATTTCTCTTAAAATATACTTTATTTTTGACTATGTGTATATCTTTTCACATACATGGCTTTTTTACTAATACATTCTCACCATTTAGTTTTTTGACAACTGAGTAAGGTCTTTGACAGGAGAGTTTCCGATCTGTGTCTACTTATCAGAAATGTTTGGATGTGGTTTTAGACTCTAAACACTCTGTCTGTTGAAACCACTATATGGCCCAAACTCTTTGTTGATGAAAATAAGCATTATCGGTCCATGATTTCACCTAGCCCCCATACAAATGTCCCCCCAGAATACTGTTTGGGCAGTCATAAATATATTGATTATGCGGCAGTCCTGATAGAATTCTGTACAAATTAGTTCTAAGTATGCTGAAATAATATTATACTAGTTGACCGCCCGGGCTCCGCTCGGTAGCTATTTACTAATGTTAGTTAGTTCTTGAAGGTTATCCAAAAAATGTCTCTTATTAATCAAAATGAGAAGTGAAAAGGAGGCAATATATTAAAAATTTCCGAATTTTTGAATATTTTTTCTTTACAAAGCATCTACTGAAAATTTCAAATCGAATAAAAAATATCAGCCAAATCGATCCAGCCGTACTCACGTGTTGCCATTACATACATAGATCATTTCAGATAAGTATAGCGAAAATCGGGCAACATTTGTCCCTAGACCCCATACAAGATCTCCCTCAAAAATTACTTAAACGTTCATAGTTGCCTTATAATAATTAATATCGTGATGAAAATAGACATAAGAACTTTTTTGTGCTCTTCAATTCTTTTTTGAAAAGATCCCAATATCTCTTCACTGGCCTTAGCTTCAGGCAGTTTGGAGGATTAACCTCTCTTAGTACAAATAAGACATTACGGTTGTTGTACCACTCAAGACCTTGCTTACCATATTGACAGGATGCCAAATCAGGCCAAAAATAAGTGGACACACTAAGAAGTCTTATGAATGGAAGCATCCTCTTTTGTAAATATTCCTTGATATTAATTTCGGTATTTATAGAGCCCTTTGTAACAAATGTTTGGCTTCTTTTGCCGCAACTGAATATTGCTTGCCATACCAAGAACTTTTTGGGAATTTTGTCTGCTTTTGGGTCCTAAACTTTTCAACATTTCCTCAAGCATCAGCACATCAAAATTTGGACCGGGAAGCTGCGAAAATCTGTATAAAATTTTACTTCAATTTCCGTGCTCTTCCGTTGGCCTCTAAATTTTTAGCAGCGTTCCTGTCAGGAACTTTTTGAGCCTTGTATGTTTTTAAACCTGCATTGGCTTTAACTTTTCGTGCCAAAAAGTCCAAGTACTGAGCTAATCGGATTGCTTTCCTACCGGATGTGTTGGGAGCTCTTTTGAAAATGCTTTCTATTTATTGGCTTTAGAAACATCATGTGGACCATTTCTTCTACATGAACCAGGTTTTCTATCAACGGACAAGTTCTCCCGAAACTGTTTAATAACATTGGAATCAGTTTGACGACAGACCTTTGATTGTTTGGACTACTTTTTTTTAGGACCAAGTTGGGTTTTGTTGAAAATTTTAAATAATTTTAGTACGCACTTTTTTCTGGTCACTCATTTTAATCAGATTAACAACAAATGAATATAATTGACATTAAAAATAATAACTGACATGGTAAAGGTAACTTGATAAAAAAAAATTAAATAATACTTGGGTTTAAAGTTTTAATGAAAAACGTGTGTTACAAATTTTACGATCTCAGTCCTTAAGTAAGCGCATGCGATTCTCATGCCGCAGATTCTTTATTGTCTTTAAGTTATATCTGGCACAATTGGATTGTGTCATCTTTAATGTTCGACGTATAGATTATTTTTCTGGTTTTGTAAGAGGTTTTGTTTTTTTAGTCATTTTGTAAAGTTTCACAAAATTATAAAATATGGTAGACCCTCTGTTCGTTTGTCCAATTTAAATATTATGGTCATTTGACATATATGTTCTCTTTGTAGTTCATAGAATAGGCAATTGGTTACTTTATACATCCCAGGTAATCTAGCGTGAAGTAAATCATCACTTAAGTGTCTCTAAGTAATCTAGAGTGTAGTCACTTTAAACGTTTATTTTGTAACGAACTTTAGAAAGTAGTTATTTTATTCAACAGTAGTAATCTATTGGAGATGTGTTTTTAACTATTTGAGGTCAATTAGCACGTACATGTTAAAATTACTAGTTATGTAGCTGATAAAGTTACCAGTTAGATAGCTAGTAAGGTAACTGACGCCATGTAACCAGTATGTGAATCCAATGCATTCACTACTTTGGTCCAGCTATCGGACAGTCTCATTGTAATCCAAAAGGGTCAATTGATCCCCTGCTTAGAATATGCACTAGTTACTTAGTCACTTAGCTAGTTGATAAATGATAGGCTAAATAAATCTCTAGCTCGAGACAGTCTCCTAGAACTGCTGGGTATATTTACTTTTCTCTATTTATAAATTGGCATTTTAACTCATGTCATTAGACGCTTGTCATTTTCGCTTACAAGTAGGGACTTAAATAAGTAATCTATCACAAATTGTCTTTTAAAACTTAATCTTATCTAAAAATGAAATTGAATGAAAAACAAGTAAGAGAGCTATATTCGGCTGTGCCGAATCTTATATACCCTTCAACAAATTATACTTTAAAATAAAATTTAAAAAATTCTTATTTTTAAAAAAAAAAATTTTTCGAAATTTTTTTAAACAAATTTTTTTTAATTTATTAGTGAAAAAAGAGTTTTTTGTGAAAAAAAATTCGGGTTAAAAAATATATTTCCCGATTTTGACCCATTGTAGGTCCAACTTATAGCCTTTTATACATCGTTGCAATGGACTTTGAAATATCTATCATTAGATATCCATATTGTCTATATTTATGACTTAGTAATCGAGATATAGATCAAAATAGGCAAAAAAAATAGAGGTTGTCTCAGACAGACAGACAGACAGACAGACAGACAGACAGACAGACAGACAGACAGACAGACAGACAGACAGACAGACAGACAGACAGACAGACAGACAGACGGACATGGGTAAATCGATTCCGCTATCCATAAGGATCCAGAATATATATATACTTTATAGGGTCGGAAAATTATATTGTGGAAATTACAAACGGAATGTCAAATTTATATATACCCTTCTCACGAAGGTGAAGGGTATAAAAAATATTTTCAATCAATTTGAATTAACAAAAATGTAATCATTCAAAGGTTATTTTATAATGAATTGTGATTTTTATTAAAAAAAAAGTACTATATATCTGATGATATGTCAACCATTACCAAACTAATTCTGAGTAATGCAGATGGTATCAAGTAGGCATTGAAAAGTAAGTTGTTTAGTGATTGCAAGTCATTCCCAAGTTCTAGCTGGAAAGCGTCATTGTTTATTGTATGCTCCCCTTAAATCCCACAGTTAATAGATTTTAGTAATTCATTTAATAAAATAAACCTTTAATAATAAATACACTTTTAAAGCCAATATTTATTTATATTAATTTTTGTTTTCTTTTGTACAATACATAATTTTTAATATTTAACATTTAAATATATATATTTTGTGTGTGTGTGTTTTATAATCAATATTAATTAATTGTGTATGGATATTGCAGCTGATTGTCCTTATAAAATAAAATATCGAGTTTGTGTGTGGCTGTGTTTTTTTTTATCTACTATAAAATAAATGCTTTTTAAAGAAAAAGTTAAAATTTTTTGGTTTTAAAGAAAAAAATTATTAAATATAATTTGTTTTTAACAATATATTGTAAATTTCTTTAAGCATAACAACTTTGTTGAAAATACTACATTTAAAACAACTATAGCACTTTTTATTTAATGTTTAAGAAAATATTTTAAAATTTTCTTTATTTTGTGATAGTATGTAATAAATTTAAAAAAATTTAGCCTAAATCAACCAGTTTGGAATATTTACATTGAGTTTAATTTAAATAAATTTTTTAACAAATACTCTAAATAATCTACAAATACATATTTGTTAAGTAGTAGTAATTGTTTAGAATTTTGTATGTACAATTGATTTATTAAATTTGTTTTTAAAAAGTTAGATATATATAATTAATTACTGCAATAATATTAAATAAACAATTTAATTGTTAAAATCAAATCCTTATTATTTGAAAACGAAACTACATTTAAATAGGGCTAAAAAGTATTGAAATTATTATAAAGAATGTTTTGCACAAACACTGCAACACCCAACCAAACAAGAGAAAATTTACGTGCACAATAGTAAATTCAGGAAGTTTTTTAGAATTTTCAAAATAACAAATCTTTCTAATAGTAAACAAATCTCGATCGCTATTGCTAATAATTTGATATTGATATTGATTCTAGAATGAATGTTTTGCTGACTCAAACTGAGTGACAGCCGAACATTTTTTGAATTTTTGTGATAGTCCTTCTCTATCGAACATTTGAATGTTTGTAAATGAATACCTTTAATATGTTTAGTGAAGGATTCGAAACTTATATTAATTTAAACCAATTCAGACTTGGTTCGAAATGGTATCGATTCCGTAGTCACTCCTTTAGATTTCGTTGATTTTATTAATTCTCAAAAGTTATAATAATTTCAAGCTAGTCACACATTCCGTTCCGAATGGTTTTGATTCCTTAGTTACTATTAAGATAAATTTTATTGTAACTTCTTTACAAGTCTGTTGTACATTTTGTTCAGAATAGTTTCAAATCCGTAGTTATTATTTCCATCGATTTAGCTTTAGCTTCTTCAGATTCCTGATTTTTTCTGATTTTAATTTGACAACGTTTTATATATTAAAACCAAAGTCAAAAAATTTATAAAAAATGTGAGAAAAACAAATGATTATAAACAAATATCTATTCAACTTAAGCTCTGTTCAATAACTAAAAGTTGTTACTAGTTAGTAACAATTGCTACTGGAAAAGCGTTCATTAACGCAAAAAACTTGCAAGTAGAGAAAAAATCGAGAGCATATAAATTTTAGAGAGTGTTCTCTCGTTGCAAACTATTACAAGTTCTATTTTGAACTAGTAATAATTAGCAGCTTATATATCATATGTTTTGTGTTATTGTTTATTTATAAATAAATATATTTACAATTTTATTTTTGTGGTGAAAAAATTTAAAAAAAAAGAATTTTCAATAAAATTGAAGAAAATCTGAGTATTTATAAATTTTAAAAGGAATAAATAAGAAAATTGTGTGTATAAATTTAGGATTCAGTTCAGGTCACCAAGATTTATAAGATATTGGGACCAAATTGAATCCAATTGTTACTGGAAAAGCGTTCATTTACTTTTTACTATTTTTGAGAATTTAAGAGAGTAATTTTGTAAATTTTGATTTTATTCTCTCGTTGCAAGTATTTACTTGGAAAGTAAATGAATAGACCTTTAGATAACTGAATCCAAAAAAAAAAATTTCTTTGAGCTCGTTTAGCTCAATTAGCTAAAGAAAGAATTAATGTCACTTTCGATCGAAAAAAGGAATAATTCTGTTTTATTCATGCCTGTCGAACGGATTGTAGTTCGAATATTTTTGATTTCGTAGTCACTATACATTCCTATTGATTTTTCAATTCCACGTTTAAAACCAAAATTCCATTCCGACAAAATGTATCGTTTTACTTTTCCTGAAGATGAAAAATACACAGGCCAAATTATCGCATTCGTAATCGGAGGAACTATCGTATCGAAAAATACTTTCGATTAGAAATTATAATAAAATGTACAAAATTTCATGCTCGATATCGAATTTCAAATATACTTTATCTAAAATAACAAAAAAAAATTGATTTCCACTTTTCGATAGGAATACGATTCTATGACAGTGACAATATGGACATTTCAAAGCTGTCAAATAAGTTAAAAGTGTACTGAAAACGTTAATATTATGTATATAGCCCTTTAACGATTTTTAGTTCATTGCCATTTCGAAACAAGATTTATAAAAGATTAATATGCCAAAGGCCAAACATACATTACTATTTTGGATTTTATATATGTATATGATTTATTTTAAATAGCTTGACAAATAACATATGTCGCCAAAACCAATTTAATAATGCTTTCCTTAAAAAGACACTCAAAAAATACTTCATGGAAAAATCAAGTGTGCTTTAGATTTAATCCAGTTTTGAAAGTTTAATTTTCCGCAATATATTAAATATTGTTTTTAATGTTCTAAATAATCAAATGCAGTTGTGTTCTAATATGGAAATATGAACTACAATTGAAATATGTCGCAAAACCAATGTCAATGGGTTGTGAAATAATTTTCATTGGATAATCATTTGAAATTTTCCCTTAAAATACCAAATTTCATAAGTAAATTTTTAATGAATCTAAACTAAAGGTTTTTCCTTGAGGTTTATTAAAAAATCGTAAGAATGCATTACTTTTTTAAACACAGTGTATAATGGAAACAAATTTGAACATTGTTATTATCAAATCGAGTTAAAAGTGACCCCATGAACTGAACAAATGTATTACCAATTGGTTCTAAAACTCTGAAGGGGGTTTAGCGTAATACGATTCCAATGTAAACATTCCCGAATTACAATATTCATTCCATAAAATCAACCCTAAGCTTAATTTAAAGCCTTTTTTGAATTGAATTCGTTCATTCAACCGTTAAATGTATCAATTTGTAATAATTCAAATTTAATTCAAATTAAATGAATATAGCTTTTTTTCATTCAATTTACTTTTATTTTTAATCATTTACAAAATGTATTTTAAAAATGTTCTAAATTGAAGAAAAATTAAATCATTCAATAAATTTTGTAACGAATTCTCAAAGGAATGAATTCAATACATTTGAAGTACTAACTAAGCCTATGAACTTATTCGTAATGAATTTTTAATGGAGTGGTTAAGAGATAAAATTTAATTTGATTTTGAATACAGTAAATCTGTATCTGTAATTAATTCTTTGGAATCTTTAGTTTTCATCAGAGACCGAAAATAACAGGTTCGTTCACAGCCTAAACTATTCAAAATCATTTTATTATATCACTGACAGACTGATTTATAAGATAATATTTTAGGTTAGTGGTGTTGCGAGAAACAGAAAAGAAAAAATCTCAAGTAATCAAGATAAGTTTTTATTAACTTTTTTGGTGTAATCTTTGTTTGCGAACATGAAAAATAAATGGCAAAAATTCACTTGATGTGATGCAACTCTAAATTCTCAATTTTATAAAAAAAATTATTAATTTTTCAAAAAAAAAAAAAAAATCTTAAAAATTCATCGATTTTTTAAAAAAAATCAACAATTTGATAATTTTATAAAAAAAAAACTGAATTTTTTTAAAAATTTAAATTTTACAAAAAATCTAAAATTTTTCAAAAACTTTGCAAATTGTTAATTCCACAATTTAAATTGAAAAAATATCCCAATTATGTCAATCTTAGCACTGCATTTTTTCATATTAAACATATTCTTTCTATTTGTTATAAATTAATAAAAATATGTTATTGTATATAAATAAAAGAGAAATAATGTTAACAGTTATTAAGATCAACCACAGTTGAAACTGGTTGTCTCTTACAAATTCATTAAAAAACCACAAAAACTAATAAATTATTACTATGTATTATTGTGAGTGATTTATTTTTTTTTTTTTTTTATCACAAGATATAAATCAAAATTCAGTATTTTGATTATGTGGACGAGTTATTTTCGGTCTCTTGTTTTCATCGATTTCAAAATCATTATCAAGCCAATGGTTTTTTTTTTCAAACTATATAAAAAATAGGTTTCAAAAAGCAAATAACTTAGACAGTTCCTCAAAATGTTTGCAAGTTAAGTAGTTTAAAAAAAAACCTTATTTTGCGGACATAGTGGTCACTTGTTAAATTTTTCCTTATATTCTCATTTACAGTTGGATCTTAAAGTAAGATATTATATCAATGTTTTTGTTTCGAGAAGACCAATGTTTTACTCTAAGGACCATTGACTTCATGTATCTCAAAACAAAAGCATTAGCGAAGTTCACAATATTGTCCAAATGGTCATGCATCATTGTATATGCATTGCATTTTTACTTTACACTAACAAAATATACAGAAATACACCATTGCATAAATTTACAATACAATTTATGCAATGAATACCGCTATTGATATATCATACTTTAAGATACGACAGTAAATGCCAAAGATATAACCACAAATTTAAGAACTAGGGGTCGCTAGTTCGACAATTTTTTTTTAAACTGCCTTGCAAAAATACTTTATATTAAAGAGTGTACGGCTCACTTTTTTTTGCTTGTAAGGTGTTACGCTCTAATGTGGATATTAATTAAAATGTATTAAAATTACATATAATTTTGAACCTATAAATAGTATTAATGAAGTAGTTACGAAAGTTTCAATGCACAGTTTTGTTACATTACATTACACGTCCATTATAGACAACTTTGAACTATTTTAAATAAAAAATGTAGCAAGTATCTAAACTCGGTTTAAACTCCTTTACAATGTAATATTTTCAAAAATTATATGGGGTTTTCATAGAATCCAATCATTGTCGGAATCGTTTTTGAGATCGACAAAAAAGGTACATTTTACTTATGAAATCCAATATAACTTTTTGTTTAATCGATAACGAATTTAATTCTAGATCGAATATAAAACCGATAACTTTCGATTTCACGAGACCAATGTACTCTTTCTGTCGTTTTTGAAACCGATTCCGACAACGATTTGATTCTATTACAACCCCGATAATCGTTTTTATTAAGAAACTTTTAAATTTGGTTTAATAACAAAACAATACAAAACAAATGTTGTCTTCTACTACTACGCAAAGATAAAAAAAATATATGTATATAAACAATATTTGAAGCCTTTATTTTGATATATTTTTTCATGTGCTTTTAAAAACTTCCATAAAGTGAAAAAAAAAACTTACACTAAATAATAATTATAAAAATAAACTATACAAAAAACGTATACGTTACAAAATATTTAGTTAAAAACTTAATTAGTTTCAAAATAGCGAAACAATATTTGAAATATTTTTCCATTAGTACAAATCATTACACTTTGATCATTTATTTCAACAGTTCGTTTTAATATTTCTCTATATAAAACAAAAAACTTTCGGATATTTTTTTTTATCGTATTTTTCTAAAACAATTAATTGCATTATTTGAAGTAAATGAGAAATACATATTATATGTGGTATAAAAATTAAATTTTCATGCCTCTAAATTACATTTAGAATTTACCGACTTATTCACAACAATTACATTTTACATTTTTAATATGAATTTAAAACAACAAACAGAAAAAATATACATACATACATTTAAATTTCTTTTTCTTTTTTTTTAAATATTTATATAAAATTACTTTACTATAACAATCATAATAATAATAATAATAAAAATGGCAAATATCAGAACATAATGGGTTTCTCTTTGCACTGGTCTATCACGTAACCGGTAAAACGTTTAAGGAACTTTGGATATTCACGCTTGTAAACAGCGCGTAAAGCTGAAGCAGGAGCCCAACCACCAGGATTAACTGAAATTAAAGAAAATTTATGAACGATGATTTTTATAACTGGAAAAATAAAACACTTACCCACTGAACAATAGGTTACTTTACAGGTTAAATCGTCTCTATTTAATTTATCATTTTTAGTTTTACCCGGTGGCAAAATGGTTTGACAGGCAAGTATAACAGTTAAAAATATTCTCACACATTTGCCATTCTTTGACTAAAATATTTAAAATAAAATTGTAAAATATATAAAATTAAATAATAATTTTGTTTTATTTAAGGACTGAGATCGAAAAATTCTTAACACACGTTTTTCATTAAAACTTCTAACCCAAGTATTATTTGATTGTTTTATTTTTTTTTATTAAGTTACCTTTGTAAAGCATGTCAGTTATTATGTTTAATGTCAATTATGTTCATTTGTTGTTAATCTGATTAAAATGAGTGACCAGAAAAAAGTGCGTACTAAAATTATTTAATATTTTCAACAAAACCCAACGTGGTCCAACAAAAAGATGGCCAAACAATCAAAGGTCTGCCGTCAAACTGTTTCCAATGTTATTCAACAGTACCGGGAGAACTTGTCCGTTGATAGAAACCTGGTTCAGGTAGAAGGAATGGTTCACATGATGTTTATTAAGCCAACAAAATAGAAAGCATTTTCAAAAGAGCTCCCAACACATCCGGTAGGAAAGCAGCCCGGTTAGCTCAGTGCTCGGACTATTTGGTACGAAAAGTTAAAGCCAATGAAGGTTTAAAAGCATACAAGGCTCAAAAAGTTCCTGACGGGAACGCTGCTAAAAATATAGAGGCGAAAAACAGAGTACAGAAATTGAAGTCAAATTTTATAAAAAAAATATTCCTGCTGCATAATGGATGACGAAACGTTTGTTCTTGCAGATTTTTCGCAGCTTCCGGGTCAATATTTTGATGTTGCTGATGCTCGAGGGAATGTTGAAGAAAAGTTTAGGACCCAAAAGCAGACATAATTTCCCAAAAAGTTCTTGGTATGGCAAGACCTTTTTGGGAAATACCGAAATTTACATCAAGGAATGTTTACAAACTTCATAATGTGTCCACTTATTTTTGGCCTCACTTGGCATCCTGCCACTATGGTAAACAAGCCCTTGAGTAGTAAAAGAACAATAACGTGGTATTTGTACCAAGAGAGGAAAGTCTCCAAAGGCCAGTGGAGAGATATTCGGCTCTTGTTAAAACAGAATTGAAGAGCACAAAAAAGGTGTCCAAAAGTGTGGTAGATTTTAAACAGAGATGGACAACCTGTTCGAACAAAGTGACAGAAATCACTATAAAAACCATAATGGAAGGGTTTCCGAAGAAGGTTCAAAATTTATAACTATAAAAATATATATATTTTTTTTTTTTTTTTTTTTTGTAAATTGTAATAATAATTTCAATCAAAGTTTAGTAGTTTCATTTTTATTAACCTATATGTATGCTAAGAATTTTTCGATCTCAGTCCTTATAAAGCTTACCTCCTGTTTTGAATATTCTGTTGAATTATTACAAACCATCCAGTTGTCGTAGGAACCCTCCTCTAGACCATCTGTAATTTTGCGCATATGAGACCAAAATAGTGCATCTCTTTGACTGGCCGGCCAAATACGTTTGTGAGTTTGTAAAAACAAAAACGTATCGGGTGAGATCTTTTCCAAAATAATACAATCTTCCAAGGTGGCTGTTAGGAGAAAATGTGAAACATTTTAAATAATTTATCTACCATCAAATCCTTGATTGCATTAATGCAATTCTCCAAGTAACAGTATTTTAATTAAATTAAATCCAAATTCTATTAATACTCACTTTCCCATTCATTGCGAAATTCTGGCATAAAGAAATAGTGACACATTTCTCTAGCCGTTACACCTTTAACCGTATGATAAGCCTTCAAGGGATCCATCACCATGCCATTAACTTCCTCCTCGCGTTTATACATTTTGATTTCACCCTCATCGGCAAATATTTGCCAACCATTGCCATCTTGGCCAACACCCTGGCGGGCATGGTGTAGCTGTTCTAAACAAACTCTATCAATCTGTCAAGAGTTGTAATTGTAACAAATAAATTGTATATAAATGAAATAATTAATAATTTCCGTTTGATTTTTATAGATTCAAGTCAAGTTTTTACTAACCTCTGGCCATAAATTGTGTGTTTTTGCTAAGGCACCGGTACCAAACTCCTCTGCCGCACTAGACTCTTCATCATCGGTTTGTGCAAAATGTATAGAATTGTGTGTGGAATTTTGTGATTGCTGGGATTGAAGTTTTAATTTGGCTCGTAATTGCATGTCCTCTTCAATTTTGTCCAAACCAGTTTCGACAGCATCGAAAAATTCATCTTCTGGTAGGGTGGAATGTGGTCCTTCCTAAAAAAGGTTATTTATATAACAGAAATAAGCAGAAATAATTATTATTATTTTTTTAGACATTTGCGTGTAAATGGTTACAATTTTATCTTGTTTCGTTTTTTATGCAATGAGGAGTTTTAAAACTTTTTAATTAACTCTGATACAAATCAGTTACATGTTTTCATTCTATATATTATTTTACACATTGTTGCATACTTCAAATAGAACGTGGTTAAACAATGTATGTAAATACTTTAATTAATTAGAAATGAAAAATAAATAAAGGGTTTTTGAGGTAGAAATACGAGTGCATACAAATTTATCACGGAATATGAACTAAGTTTCTTAGCTTTTTCGGGATTACTCTAAATTAATTACTTGTTCAGCCTTCAAAATATACATAGTTCTGTCATAAGAATGTTCTGAAATACTCGTATATAAGCCAAATCGGTCCATAATGACCGTGACAAATCTTAAAACTATACAAGCAGTTATGCATTGATCTACCAGTCAATATATTCTCTAACTAATATTAACTAAAACGCTCTTTTTTAGTCATTCAGTTAAAAGGTTATACTACGACTACAAAACAATTACAAAAACATCAGGCTATTTATTTTTTTCTTTTTGATACATTAAAACAATTGATCGATTCAAAAGAAATCCTATCATGTCATATTGTCATAAGCAAAAAATGTCTAAAATAATACTACTCTGTATGCTATATTTATTTATATTTATTGTGTTATCGTAACCAACCAGCAGAGACCTGAGCCGAACGCCTAAGACTCGATTAAGCCGAGTTCTGAAATATTAGAACATTATGACAATACGACATGATAGGATAGCTTGTGAATCGACCAAATGTGTTGTTATTGTAAATGTATGGTATATTTAGCACAACCTTTTAACTGAATCACTGATAAAGAGCGTTTTAGTTCAGAGCGGCACATTTCTAAAGTATGCATTTAGACAGTTGTTGTTCTTGCAACAGTTCCATTTTTTTCCAGAGTTCGTTAATGGGGGACAATCTTTGGCCGAGTATGATCGGGTCTTTCCGAAGCTCGTGGGAACGTTTTAGACAGTAATTTTTTCTAATGTCTAATTAAGGACTGAGATCGAATAATTCTTAACATACATTAATAAAAATGAAACCGCAAAACTTACAGTTTTGATTTTTTTATTTGATTGAAATTATTATTACAATTTACAAAAAAAAATGTATAGTTCTAATCACTAATGATGAAATTTTGAATCTTTTTCGGAAACCCTTCCATTAAGGTTTTTATAGTGCTTTCTGTCACTTTGTTCGAACAGGTAGTCCATATCCGTTTAAAATCTACCACACTTTTGGACAACTTTTTTGTGCTCTTCAATTCTCTTTTAACAAGATCCCAATATCTCTCCACTGGTCTTAGCTTTAGGCAGTTTGGAGGATTTGCCTCTCTTGGTTACAAATACCACATTATTGTTCTTTTACCACTCAAGACCTTACTTACCACAGTGATGGATGCCAAATTAGACCAAAAATAAGTGGACACATTAAGAAGTCTTATGAATGGAAGCATCTTCTTTTGTAAACATTCATTGATGTTAATTTCTGTATTTATAGAGCCCTTTGTAACAAATGTTTGGCTTCTTTTGCCGCAACTGCATATTGCTTGCCATACCAAGAACTTGTTGGGAAAATTTTCTGCTTTTGAGTCCTAAACCTTTCTACAACATTCCCTCGAGCATCAGCAACATAAAAATATTGACCCGGAAGCTGCGAAAAATTTTCCATACGTACATTTCGTCATCCATTATGCAGCAGGTATATTTTTTGTATAAAATTTGTCTTCAATTTCCGTGCTCTGTTTTTGACATCTAAATTTTTAGCAGCGTTCCTGTCAGGAACTTGTTGAGCCTTGTATGTTATTAAACCTGCATTGGCTTTAACTTTTCGTACCAAATAGTCCGAGTACTGAGCTAACCGGACTGCTTTCCTACCGGTTGTGTTGGGAGCTCTTTTCTGAAAATGCTTCCTATTTATTGGCTTTAGAAACATCGTGGGGACCATCCCTTCTACCTGAACCAGTTTTTCTATCAACGGACAAGTTCTACCGATACTGTTTAATAACATTGGAATCAGTTTGACGGCAGACCTTTGATTGTTTGGCCAACTTTTTGTAGGAGCAATTTGGGTTTTGTTGAAAATATTTAATAATTTTAGTAGGCACTTTTTTCTGGTCACGCATTTTCATCAGATTAACAACAAATGAATATAATTGACACTATACATAATAACTGACATGCTTTACAAAGGTAACTTGATCAAAAAAAAATCAAATAATACTTGGGTTAGAAGTTTTAATGAAAATCGTGTGTTAAGAATTTTTGGATCTCAGTAAAGACTGATTGGTTACTAATCTAGCTTAAAGTTAATCGTTACTTTATTGTCTCTAAGTAATCTAAGGTGTAATCACTTTAAACATTTTTTGTACTGCACTTTAGAAAGTAATTATTTTACCCACCAAAAGTAGTGTATAGGAGAGTCAATTGTCACTAACTGCCCCTTCGTAATGCGGAGTTTACTCTTTTTGTAATTCTAGTAGGGAATTGACATCCGCTTAGGACATACACATGTTAAAATAACTAGTCACGTATGTAGATAATTCTACAGCTAGTACAATTAGCTAGAACTGCTGGTTAGAATGACACTCTTTAAAATACATGTTGCCACCAGACCACAGTGCATTCGAAAATTGTATCACCTTCGAACGACTATCCGAAATGATTGCCACAAGTTTTTTTTTTCTCCCAGTTTATGGCAGGTTAGTGAACAATATAAATAACAAATCAGATTAATCTATATTTGTTTACTATTACAAAAATTCGTAATTTTAAAAATTATTTACAATTACTACAAGTAAGAGTGTTACATTCGGCTGAGTCGAATCTTGTATCAATATCATAAAATATCTGACCATACAATATTTTTCTGATATAGGGGTTATATGAGGGTAGGGTCAATTATTTACCGATCCTCACAAAAGTTGGCAAAAAGATTTAGGTTCATATTAGGCGTATGACTTAAAAATTCGGAATTTTTTCAAATTTTTATTTGAAATATTAGTACAATATAAATTTATTCAAAGTTAGCTTTGTTAGCTTTGACCTTTTCCATCTATCTGGCAACATATGGATTCCGAGCCAAAATAACTGCTCATCTCTTGAGGCCAAGAACGAATCAAGCCAATACCGGATACAATGTTCGAAAGTGAAGCTTATCCCAGAGAGAGTGTTTTACATCGATCGAAACAAAGAGTAGTCGGAGGGGCACAGTCTGAACTATAAGGCGGGTGAGGCAAAACTTCTCAACCACTTCTTTTTAAATAGTTTTGAACAGGTATTGCAACATATTCTGGGCGTTTTTCGGCCAATGCTCACTTCAAACGAATCAGCTGAGTTCGGTACAGGCTGCCTGTTATGGTCTGGTTAGATTTTAGCAGCTCATAATAGATAGGACTATTTTGCTCCTACAAAATACAGGACATTACCTTAGAGCCATGGATATTTGGCGTTGGTATTGATTCGGCCGAGCTTCACATACGATCTCTTACGCTTCGGGTTATGGCAAGTGATCTATGATTCGGTGCAACAATTATTTTTCGCTTCATTTCGGACATGCAAAGTTGTCTTTAAAGGTTCTCGGCTTCAATTCGCTTTTATACAAAATGCACAAAAATCGGTGCTCGTATTGTATTAATGGTGGGGCATATAAGGCTCGTCACAGCCGGATATAACACTCTTACGCGTTGCCCTTGAGATTTTTTTTTCACTCGTCCTATTCAATTTTAGATTTTGTAAAAAGTAACAGAGATTTTAATTAATTAAATATACTAAACATCTTTAGAAGGTTTTGGTTAACAACTGAGTTAGTGTATATTATTACATAGGGAAACAGAAGTACTTTTCATGCTGAAAGCAACAATTTGCCAAAATGCTCCGTTAACAGGTTGACACATTTATTATTTATTTTCCCTTCATCTACAAATGTCATTTAAACGTGCGTTTTACGCTCACAACTGACAAGTAATTAATTAAATTTACTTTAATGTAGTGAATTAAGTATTAGTGGTTAAGCATACAACAAACTATATACAATTATATGTTCCCTGCAGTGCATTGAACTAGTACCGCCACGTCGAATTAGTTAGCCACTGAGAATTACTACTAGTGAATTTTCAGCCCACTAGCAACTTTATTAACACGGGGATGTCATTGTAAGTGGCCGATTGGCACACTATGCATAACATTTTACTATTAAATTCAATAATACTAATACTCCAGCATATAAGAAAAAAAGTAATTTGTTCAGAGAGCGAGATTGTATTTATAGTCTTGCTTTATAGACAAATGTGCTTATCACTAAGCCACAGAACTCTTATTTGTAATGCTCTCAATTTTTTATTAAGAATTACATGTGAGTCTACTCTCAATTTATGCATTTTTTGTATCATCAGAGAGAACGAAAATAACAACGGCCACATTCAGCATTACATGTGGTCATCATAGTGGTATATTTTATAGGATTTTATTTGTATTTATTTTCAAAAACTTAAGGCAAATATCTGACTATTGCTTGCTAGTTTACCATTTAAATATCACTTTAGCAGTCAAAGCGAACTAGTTTGTTATACAAGTAGTAATGTAGCTAATGTAAGGTTTTCAATTGACCCTTTTTAAACTGCTGGGTTAGTACTCCTGTACAATTGTGTGTATAAATAAACAATAATGTCGTTGACTTGCATTAACAATTAGGCTAAATTTGTGGTACCTCTACTCGTACTTTATTTATATTTATTTTAACAAATGACCTTAACTTTGGCCCAAAATAGAAATAAACCGTTGTTTATGTTTTTTTTTTTTTAAGACAGCCAGGCCAATATAATTGGTATTTCCACTTGGGCCATAATAAAATGTTAAATAAATAATTTAATGAAAAAACACAACACACAAAAACAACAGAATAGGCAGTATTAAAGAAATTAAAAAAAAAGAAATAAAATGTTTATAAACAAATCAGTGCGTTTTATTTTTCAATGGTTTTAACTACTTGATTAACTTAGATTTAACACATATGTAATGTTTATATTAATTTTAAAAACTATATTTTTAATACAACTTTAATTATTACACTGAATGATCAAAATATTTTATGACCTTAAGATCGTATACAAAATATATATGTAGTTTAATTTTAATATTTAATTAAAAATAAGAGCTTTAATTTATGCCATGAGTGTCACTACAACGGAAACTATAGCCATATTCCATAATTTTAGTTATAGTTAATTGATTGAGCTTGAGGTAAGTTTTATAAAATTTACAAAATAAGGAGTTAGGAATTAAATTTAATGAAAAATGGTTCGTTAACAAATCCTATCTAAACAGCATTATTACCTAAGGACTGAGATAGAAACATTTTTAACATACATATATGTTAATAAAAATTAAACCACTAAACTTACAGTTTCGATTCTTTTTTTATTTGATTGAAATTATTGTTACAATTCACAAAAAAAAAAAATATTTTTATAGTTCTAATCACTAATGATGAAATTTTGAACCTTTATCGAAAACCCTTCCATTATGGTTTTTATAGTGCTTTATTTCACTTTGTTCGAACAGGTTGTCCATCTCCGTTTAAAATCTACCACACTTTTGGACACCTTTTTTGTGCTCTTCAATTCTCTTTTAACAAGCGCCCAATATCTATCCACTGGACTCAGCTCCAGGCAGTTTGGAGGAATTGCCTCTCTTGGTACAAATACCACTTATTTTTTTGTACCACTCAAGACCTTTCTTACCATAGTGAGAGATGCCAAATCAGGCCAAAAATAAGTGGACACATTAAGAAGACTTATGAAGAAGACTTTTTTGTAAACATTCCTTGATGTAAATTTCGATATTTATAGAGCCCTTTGTAACAAATGTTTGGCTTTTTTGCCGCAACATCATATTGCTTGTCATACCATGGGACATTTAGTCTGCTTTCGGGTCCTAAACTTTTCTTCAACACTCCCTCGAGCATCTGCAACATAAAAAAATTTACCCAGAAGCTACGAAAAATTGTCCATACGTACATTTCGTCATCCGTTATACAGCAGGTACATTTTTTGTATAAAATATGACTTCAATTTGCGTGCTCTGTCTTTGGCCTCTAAAGTTTTAGCAGAGTTCCTATCAGGAACTTTTTGAGCCTTGTATGCTTTTAAACCTTCATTGGCTTCAAGTTTTCGTTCCAAATAGTCCGAGTACTGACCTAACCGAGCTGCTTTCCTACCGGAGGTGTTAGGAGCTCTTTTTTTAAAAAGCTTTCTATTTTTTTGGCTTTAGAAACATAATGTGAACCATTCCTTCTACCTGAACCAGGTTTTATATCAACGGACAAGTTCTCCCGGTACTGTTTAACAACATTGGAAAGAAGTTTGATAGCAGACCTTTGATTGTTTGGCCAACTTTTTGTAGGACCAAGTTGGGTTTTGTTGAAAATATTTAATAATTTTAGTACGCACTTTTTATCTGGTCACTCATTTTTATCAGTTTAACAACAAATGAACATAATTGACATTAAACATAAATAACTAACATGCTTTACAAAGGTAACTTGATCAAAAAAAAAAAAAATCAAATAATAATGGGTTAAAAGTTTTAATGAAAAACGTGTGTTAAGAATTTTACGATCTCAGTCCTTTTAAATAGATTTACTCAATATTAATTAAAACAAATTAGTGGAAAGTGAGCTCTAAATATATACATTTAAGTAAAAAAAATAAACATTAGCAAAATGTCATTATATTCATTGAGAATTTTCGGATTTCAGAAACTTACAGTGGTGTGCAAAAGTGTTTTTATGTTAATAAATTTTCTACGAAAATGTCAATAAACATTTTTTTAGCTAAGATATTGTAACGAAAATTCACATGTTAATACTTTATTTGGTAGATTACATTATAGTGAAAAAATTTACAAAAACAATTATAACTCTGGTAATATTGATCGATCACAAAATATATGTCAACTCGAACACTTTTGCACGTGCTAGTTTATGTCATTTTACAAGTGTCAATTTATAATTTAACGTTATTTTTTATCGAGTTATGGTTTGATATCGACTTTATTTTTATTTAAAAAAATTAAGTGCGGGTTTTATAATACTACCTGGCAATTTTAGTAAAATAAACATTGAGAATTCATTTCTAACTTAAAAACCAGTAAGAAAGACTGGTCGGTCAAGCCCGACCTTATAATACCCTACACTAAGTAAATGAGCAAAAACATTTTTCTTTAAAAATTTCAATAATTTATATACGTGAGCGATTTTCGGAAGAGGGCCTTATATGGAAGCTATGACCAATTACGGACCGATCATCATGAAATTAAGTGGTGTGATTAATGTCTATATGAAAATTATTTATGTTGCATTTTATGTGTATACAAAAATTTTTAAGAGATTTATGCTCGTTAAAGTGATTATTGGAAGCAGGCCTTATATGGGAGCTATGACTAATTATGGACCGATCATAATAAAATTTGGTGACATGAATTCTGTATATATAAAACTTATTTGGAGAAAAACTTGTGTAGTTACATATATAAACTAAACATTTATGACCGATAAAGTCCAATTTCGGGAGGACATTTGTATGGGGGCTAGGTGAAATAATGAACCGATTTCAGCCAGTTTCAATAGGCTTGGACAAAAAAATGATATGTACCAAATTTTATCGAAATATCTTCAAGATTGCTACCTGTACTCTGCGCACAAGGTTTACATGGACAACCAACCAGCCAGCCAGACGGACGGACGGACATCGTTTAATCGACTCAGAAAGTGATTCTGAGTCGATCGGTATACTTTAAGGTGGGTGTAAGACTAATATTTTTGGGCGTTACAAACATCTGCACAAGTCCAATATACCCTCCACACTATGGTGGCGTAGGGTATAATGAAAAAATAAGCGTGGAAATGGAGGACCGAATAGTAATTCTGACGGAAAAAGTGCATATCCCGAGGAGGAGTTACTGTTTCAACAAGATGGAGATCCGAAACACACCTCCAAAATGTTTACCAATTGGTTGTCGAACCAAAAATTTCATCTAATTAAATGGCCAGCGCAAAGTCCGGATCTTAATCCTATTGAAAATTTGTGGGCTCTTTTAAAGAGAAGATTGGCCGTATATGATAGAGCTCCAAAGAACATGGATGAACTGCGGCAAAGAGTTCAAGAGGAATGGAACAAAATCCCGGATGAAATTTTAAAAAATTTGGTAGAGAGTATGCCAAAGCGGATTAAAAATGTAAAAAAGAACAAAGGATTGTGGACAAAATATTAAAAATTGCTTAATATTTTCGTTTTTCAATGTAGGTGCAAAAGTGTTCGAATTAAATTGTTTTTAGTTTTATTTATATTTATGAAGTATAGTATTAATTTTTTATTTTTTTTATGTTAAAAATGTAATAAAATATATAAGTCAGCAACCCTGAAACATTCATACTGTGTTCTCTTTCATAAAAAATTGTATAGGGCTTAATGTAAGGAATTCAGTAACATGAATGCACTTTTGCTCGCCACTGTATATATAAAAACCGAATATTAATGAGAGTCACTGTATGTATTAAAAATAAACTATGTATATCCAAAAAATAAATTGTCTAGAACATTTTTTTAGTAATTTATATACAGTTGCGAACAAGATAGTAGCAGTATTACTAAATTTTTAAATATTTTAACTGTTTTCACTGTGGTTGACAAGCAGTAGAAATTGGACGTTGAATATATTGCCTACAGCCTGATCTTCAAAATTAAACAAGTTTAGACCCGGTATTTAGAACTAATTTATATTTAAAACTAATTTGTGCAATATTTTATCAGGATTGACGCATAATCAACATATTTATGACCGCTCAAACAGTATTCCACGGGGACATTTGTATGGGGGCTAGGTGAAATCATGGTTCGATATTGACCAATACCAAACAAACCTTATCAGCAGAGAGTATTTGTGGAAAAATTCAGCTAGCTAGCTACTTTCGTTTGCAACAATTTGTATAAACTGTCACAATATATTAAGACATTATGACAATATGACTTAATAGCAGACCGTTTGAAGCCCTTAAATATATATTTAGTTTATTATACTTTGTTTTGTGATTTTTTTTTAAGTTATAAAACAGTAAAATACATTTATATTTTAAGATTTTTATGTTTTATTTTACAAATGAAAAATCTGTCCCCTCATCCCTTTGGCGTATTTACCCCATGGTTGGGGTAGTTTCGCCGTTTTTGGTCAGTCTAGAAATGTTAAAGAATAAGTACAAAAGATGAGATAGGCAAAATTGAAATGAATAGAACTAAGGCCAACATGTCTAAGTATCCGAAACAAGAACAAATTTAAGAATTTGTATTGTGGTTTTAATTTGAGAACTTCTAAAAAAAAAAAAAATGGCGTATGACCCCCCTCTACCCTACTTATATTCCTTTTACATCCATGATAATGGATATAAATATGTAATAAGGAGCTTGTCCTGTTTGTTATAATGTTTTTCATTTGGATTATATCTGTAACTTTTAGAACGTTGAATGCTTTAAACCCAACGTTAACTTGCCGTTTATAGGTTTAAATACATTTCTACACATTCCCATTATTCGCATAGAAATATTTGGTTGCATTTTCAAAACCTTCTGCACTTCTTAATCTTTGAGTTCACCCCCTAGTTCTTTGGTTTTACACGTACGAGATTTCCTTTTAATCGTTACTTTCTTATTGAACTTTGTCGACGCTTAAGAATCATATATGCTGGTTTGTATAAAACTTTTAAATGTGTATAAAGTTCTTTTCGTATCCTTTATTAAACATATTTCCCGATCACAGGAAATCTATATAAATATATAAATGTATTTGTAAGTTTGTTTGTTTATTTGTTTGTTTGTTTGAGCATCACGCCTAAACGGCTGAACCGATTTTATTGAAATTTGAAACGTAAATAGATCCTTACTTACTAAACGGCTGAACCGATTTTTACATCGACAGGGGTAGCGAAGCGCACCGGGTCAAGCTAGTCGTTTATAAGTTTAATTCGATATTTTGGTTATATCACTTATAACAATTATAAGAGTACTGTACTTTTTTACTTTTCACTAAACATTACTATTTTATTCAATTATATTTCTTTACAATATCAAGTATGTAGCCAGAATTGGTTAAAAAAAATTCTAGAAATTTAGCAAATTTAAATGATTACGGTATTAAATTAATTCTGTTCTTTTTTTTTTTTGGTGATTTTTTATTGATTTATATTTTCTAGCAACTTATAATTAAAATGCGCAACTCAAAAGAATATTAAATAGAGAGGAGTATTTTTGTTTTATTTGTACGACGTACTTATATAAAAGTATTTTTTTTTTTTTTTTTTTGGAATTACAAAACAATTTGAATACTAAACATATTTGGGGTTTTCCTTTACATTTAATCCTGCTGAATTAGGTATGTATGAATAACAAATAGAAATAATTAACATACTCAATAATCATACGCAAGCTTTCATTTTCATTTATAAATTCTTTTGTGTCTGTTCATCATCTGTCTCACTATAGAAGTTGTAGGTATTTTTTCGGTTTTATAGTTTTTCATATTTTAGCGTATTTTATTCATTAAAATATGGTAGATTTTTTGTCATTAATTAAAGTATTATTTTGGTCACGTTTAATGCCTGATCAAACAGATGTGACGTTAGTTATTTCGTCTTAAAGACTTTGTTTAAATATATACAAAGTGAACAATAAAGTTAACGTTTTTAAACTACAAAATATAAGTATGTATGTATTTATTATCAAAATATTTATAAAAAATTATAGAATTTGTAATTTTATTTTATATAAAAGTTGATTATTTCATAATGAAGTTATGAGATGACATAGGTTTTTATTATATTTTATAAAAGATAAGTGCAAAAAATTTAACTGTTCACAATTGAACATTTATAAAAATATCATAGGAAATGTGCTTCAAAAGTTTAACTAGAATTTAAGTATAGCAAGAAAATCTGGAAATTCTAAAACAAGAAAGCTATTGGGCATAGAATAAACGCATAGAACGGAAGGAGAGAGGAAAAATTTACTCTCTTTTCACACATACGGGTGATACAATAACAAAATACATGCAATACATTCTCATGAATTAGGTTTTTGACTCTCAGTTGCCTATCTAGTTGTTGTCTATGCTATTGGGTGTATTTCCAGCTTTTATTTTAAAACATTTGTACAATCTTAATTTATTCAAAGTATTGGCCATTGTTACCTTAGACCTTTTCCCATCTTTCTGGCAACATATGGATTCTGAGCCAAAAGAACTGCTCGTCTTTTGGGGCCAAGAACGAATAAAGCCAATACCGGATACTCTGTTCCAAAGTAAAGCGCATTCCAGAGAGAGTGTTCCGCATCGTTGGAAACAAATAGTAGTCGGACTGAGCAAGGTCTAGACTATAAGGCGGGTGAGGCAAAACTTCCCAACCACTTCATTCTAAATACTTTTTAACTGGTATTGCAACATAAGGCCGAGTGTTGTCATGATGGTATATTAGGGTTTGGCCGCATATTCTGGTCGTTTTTCGGCCAATGCTCACTTTAAACGAATCAGTTGCATTCGGTACATGTTCCCTGCGATGGTCTGGTCAGATTTCAGCAGCTCATAATAGATAGAACAGTTGTTCTCCTCTCAAATACAGAGAATTACCTTAGCGTTATGGATATTTAGCTTTGGTGTCGATTCGGCTGGTTGGCCGGGCTTCACATACGATCTCTTACGCTTCGTGTTATCGTAATGAATCCACTTTTCATTGCAAGTAATGATTCGGTGCAAAAATTATTTTCTTTTATAGCATTCAGGCATCATTTCGGACATGCAAAA
Organism: Calliphora vomitoria; assembly: GCA_942486065.2. Lineage (NCBI taxonomy): Eukaryota > Metazoa > Arthropoda > Insecta > Diptera > Calliphoridae > Calliphora > Calliphora vomitoria. The sequence continues at coordinate 26,042,107 of OW818031.2, read as the reverse complement.
TCATCAACATCTCTCGTCTTCAATTTGTTTGGTACCCAATTTCCCTGTTTTTGGATGAATATTGCTGCTTGTAAACGTTTTGAAATTGCTGCTTGAGTAGCTCCCAATGATTTTGCAGGCTTTGACAAGAATCTTCATGGAGGAATGCCTCCAATTCTTGGTCTGCAAATTCTTTAAGCTGGCCTGAGCGATATTTGTCTTCCGTGTCAAAATCACCACTTCTGAGCCGTACGTTGAAACCGCTGAAACCCATTCACCATAAGCTGCGGTGAGCAATCGGTGTTCTTCAGCGAGACTTTTTTACAAATTAAAGAAGTAAAGCAAAACTTTCCGCATATGACGCATATTCGTTATTACAAAATTTGACATTTTCGAAAAAACTTTGTTGTTAACACTATAATGTTCAATAAATAACTGAGAACGAAATTATTAAAAACAAAACCCGCATTCAAAAGATACGCCATCTATTGTAAATCCCTAATTTTTAAGTCATACAACCAATATAATTTAATAGCAAGGATATCTCGAAAGTCTAAAACAAAAAAGCTAATTGTTCATACCTTCATCCCATAAATTGAAAAAGCCGTTGTTCCAGGCACATTTTAAAAGTTGAATTGAAAATCATTTCCGCTAAACTAAGTTTGCATGTTTTACAATACCACACAGCAAATGAATACATTATATTCAAATTTATGCACCAAATACTTCCATCACAAATTGTATATCCTTGAGTTTTAAACACAAAATTTCATAACTTTAACAAATCTTTGCAAGTAAAAAAGAACCACAAACTTGAAATGGCCTCGTTTAATAATCCCACAACCTTCTGGTTTTAAATTATAATAAATGAATACTAAACTACAGCTTTTTTTTAATTACATACTTACTTAACTTTTTGCCAAACCACTTACACAGATTAACCAAATCTAATAGTTACCAAATAACTGGTAGAAACTCGCAGCTAAAGAAATAAACCCACACTTAATAAAGCACTCAAGTTAAATAAATGAAGGATTTTAAAAAAGCAAACACGCAAATTGTTCAAACTCAAATATCAACAAGAAAATAAAATGTATCCTTCTGTCTGTTACTGAAGAGGTCTGAGTGCAAACTGTTGCTGTGCCTAAAAGCAGCAACAAAATATATATTTTGTTGCTGTGTTTTGTTAACACCAAAACACAGTGCCAAATTAAACGGAAGTAGAGATTTACAAAGAAGTGTAAAAACTAAATGAATGCATGAAATAGGGAGACGTGCGGGAAAAATTTTATAGCATATATTGGACAGTAAGTAAGCCTTTTCATATCCTCACACTATTTCATGTTGTATTTCGGCATTCAACAATTTAGCTTCATACAGTCACTGATGTTTTGATAAATGATTTAGAAACTTACAGATGTATGCTGGAAATCGATTCAAAAACCAAACAAGTTGGAGTGCTTTATTCGGCTGTACCAAATCTTATGTAGCCTTCCGCAAAGTTATTTTAAGTTAAAGATAAAAAAGAAGAAAAAAAAATTGTTGATCAAAAAAAAATTGGGTTAAAAATTTTTTTCCCGAAACTGTCATCGGTCATTGGTTCATATTTCTGGCACTATAGGTCGATGATTACCAACTGCTTTTGGCCTGATTTGGATGATATGGACACCAACTACTTGTGGTTTCAATAGGACGGCGCTACGTGCCATAAAGCTCATGCCACATTGGACATTCTGCACGAGCGATTTGAGGGCATGGTCATCTCACGTGGAGGTGATGTGAACTGTCCAACGATATCGTGTGATTTGACCCCGTTAGACTTTTTTTCTTGTGGGATTTTCTTAAGTCACAGGTCTACGAGAATAAGTCACTAACCACAGTGGCCCTCAAAGCCAACATAACCCATGACATCGGTCAATCGGGCTGATTTATGCGCTAGAGTCATGGAAAATTTTATATTTCGTATGCATCATCCTGCGAAGCCTCGAAGGAAATTTGCACGATGTTATATTCCATACATAATGGCGTCTATAGGCTTTTCAAACGAAAAAAGTCAGTGATACCAGTATCTCACACACATATTGTTTTATTTAAATTTAAAGATAGTAATAGCTTAATGAAAGACCATTTACCATAATCTGAGAGCAACATAGTATCATATAATGGTTGTTATAATCATATGAATTGTAACTTTAACATATTATAGTTGCCGCAATCATATAAATAATTACAGTGAACAATGATCACTGACCATACTATTGTGAAAAAATTATATTCATTATTAGGCAATTGACAAAACAATGGAAACTTAGGTTTAATTTTTACAAAAATTGCCTGGCCCGTTTAGTGACTCACATGATTTTTTAATTAATGTTTCACAACAATAATGCATTGAACCAATTTAAGAGGCAATTGTCTCCTTTGAAATACTTTGTCATTCCCTTTGCCACATATGACAAAAACTTGCTTCGTGGTACAATTTTGCGTTCTTATTTTGCGATCTATAGTTTCCCATAGGTTTTCTATGGGATTGCGATCTGGTATTTGGGCAGGCCACTTCAAAACATGTAACCATTCGGTTACAACTCTATAGGGGTATATTTCTCTCATAGTTAAAAATACATCTGCATGCGATTCCCTAGTGACAGGATGCCAACTCAGGCCAAAAATAAGTGGATACATTAAGAAGTCTTATGAATAGCAGCATCCTCTTTTGTAAACATTCCTTGATGTATTTATAGAGCCCTTTGTAACAAATGTTTGGCTTCTTTTGCGGCAATTGCATATTGCTTGTCATGCCAAAAACTTTTTGGGAAAATTTTATGCTTTTTGTTCCTAAACTTTTCTACAACATTCCCTCGAGCATCAGCAACATAAAATTTAACAACATTTAATTTAACTTCAATTTTCGTGATCTGTCTATGGCCTCAACATTTTTAGCAGAGTTTCTGTCAGGAACTTTTTGAGCGATATATGTTTTTAAGGCTGCATTGGCTTTAACTTTTCGTACCAAATAGTCCGAATACTGAGCTAACCGGACTGCTTTCCTACCGAATGTGTTGGGAGCTCTTTTGAAAATGCTTTGTATTTATTGGCTTAAGAAACAGCATATGGACCATTCCTTCTACCTGAACCAGGTTTCCTATCAACGGACAAGTTCTCCCGATACTGTTTAATAACATTGGAATCAGTTTTACGGCAGACCTTTGATTGTTTGACCAACTTTTTGTAGGACCAAGTTGGGTTTTGTTGAAAATATTTTATAATTTTAGTATGCACTTTTTTCTGGTCACTCATTTTAATCAGATTAACATCAAATGAACATAATTGACCAAACATAAGAACTGACATGCTTTACAAAGGTAACTTGATTAAAAAAAAAAAAAATCAAATAATATTTGGGTTAAAAGTTTTAATGAAAAAAGTTTGTGTGTTAAGAATTTTTCAATCTCAGTCCTTATTTTATGAAATGAATTAAATTGAACCCATACCTTGTCCAGAAAACAAACAATACAACATAATGATGCCACCACCAAACTATACTGTCTTATTTGTATACTTGGGGACCAGACTCTTGCACTCCGAAGTTTTGCTTTACTTCTTTAATTTGAAAAAAAGTGCCGCTGAAGCACACCGTTTGCTCACCAAAGCTTATGGTGAATGTGTTTCATCGGTTTCAAAGTGCGAGAGATGGTTTGTGCAGTTCAGAAGTAGTGATTTTGACACGGAAGACAAATATCGCCTAGGCCAGAATGGAGGCATTACTCCATGAAGATTGTTTTCAAACTCAATAAGAGCTTGCAAAATCATTAAGAGCTACTCAAGCAGCAATTTCAAAACGTTTTCGAACCTTGTTCGAAATAAATCTATAAAAAAAAATCAATTTTGTACCGATGAAAAATTGATACATTACAATAAACCGAAGCGTAAGAGTTCGTATGTGAAGCCCGGCCAACAAGCCGAATCGACACCAATGTCAAATATCCATAGCGCTAAGGTAATTATCTGTATTTGGTGGGACCAAAAGGGTACTTTCTATTTGAGCTGCTGCAATCTGACCAGACAATCACAGGACACCTGCACCGAACGCAACTGATTCATTTGAAGCGAGTATTGGCCAGACATGAAACCGTAATATTCCATCATGACAACGCTCGGCCACATGTTGCAATACCTGTTAAAAGGTATTTAGAATGAAGTGCTTGAGATGTTTTGCATCACCCGCTTTATAGTCCAGATCGTGCCCCATCCGACTACTATTTGTTTCGAACAATGCAGAACGCTTTCTCTGGGATACGCTTCAATTTGGAACAGAGTATCCGATATTGGCTTTATTCGTTCTTGGCCCCAAAAGATGAACAGTTCTTTTGCGAGGAAACCACATGTTGCCAGAAAGATTGGGAAAATGTCATAGCAATGGTCAATACTTTGAATTAATTTATATTGTACAAATGTTTCAAAATAAATGCTAAAAATTTATGTTTGTTAAACTTGAATTTATCTTAAAAATATATATTTATATTTGGTAAAAGGTAATTACGAAAGATAGCTTTCAAAAATGTTTTCATTGTATTGTCACCCACTGTATATTTAACTGCAAAATTACAATAAAGAAATTTATATGTAAGTGCAGCACGTTTTTCGTAAATCTCCCCATAAAAAGTTTAAAAAGGACATGAATAAAAGAACTTTTATTACAAACAACTTAAATAATATGTAAATAAATGTCTAGCTATCAAATACCACAACACAGGAAATAAAACTTACTAAACCATTTTTACTTCTAATTTGTAATCCTTTAATCATATAACGTATAGACGGCATGTTGAATACACTGTTTCTGTTTTGCTTTTTTAAAATGATCTTTGTTCAAAATATTTTACAAAAATATTCCTTTTTAAAATTAGCTTATAGTTTTAATCGCGTGTTAATAATTTTATTTTATACACATTTATTTAAAGAATTTTTTATTAAATTAATCACGTTTTGTTTAAACGAATTCGGCTCGACTTGCTTTTCGGGGCGTAAGCGTTGTTGACGCTTTAAGTGATGACAACAAACTGAATTATTACCCAACCAATTTTATTTCTGTTTAAGCCAACTTTGCATAGAAAATTTAAAATATTTAATGGCATACGCTAATAAAATAAAAAATTAAAAAGACACAACAAAAAGATTTCTGTTTAAGTAAACAAATAATGTGGAGAAGAACGAACTAACACTTAAGAGGATCATTCAAATGCTTAAAGTTTGTTAACTAAGGAGTGCGCATGAAAAAATAATTACATACGTTTATCGCAATTAAGTTGAAACTAATAAGTGGAATGTTTTTATTAATTACTATTATATAAACATAAACAGGAATTAACAAATCTATTAGATTTTGTTTATAAAAAGTGTTTAATTTTGTCACACTTGAGAGATATTTTAATGTGTATTTTAACGGTTTAATATATTATAATATAATAGAGAAAAAAATATTGGGTTTAAAAAATATAAAATGCGGGATTCGCTATAGATGATATTTTGAACGCGGTTTTTGTCTTTAATAACTTAAATGTAATTTTAAAGATATGTACCTGCCATTTATTCTTATTTAGTTAGTATTTTTTGCTTTGAAAATGTCGAATTTTGTGTCAACAAAGCGTCATAGGCGGGAAGTTTTGCATTACTTCTTTAATGTGAATGTGTTCCATAGGTTTCAACATGCGAGGTTGTGCTGTTCAGAAGGCCAGCCAAAAAAGTTTGCAGAAAATGTCAATAATTGGATGCATTACACCAATGCATAACTCAACAAGAGCTTGCAAAATCATTGGGAGCTACTCAAGCAGCAATTTCAAAACGTTTGCGAGCAGCAGGATTCATCTAAAAGCAGGGAAATTGGGTACCATACGAATTGAAGCCGAGAGACCTTCAAAGGCGATTTTGCATGTCCTAAATGATGCTTGAACGCTATAAAAGAAAATAATTTTTGCACTGAATCATTACTTGCGATGAAAAATGGATTCATTACGATAACCCGAAGCATAAGAGGTCGTATGTGAAGTCCAGTCAACCAGAGGCCAAATATCCATGGCGCTAAGGTGATGCTCTATATTTGGTGGCACCAAAAGGGTTCTATTGAGCTGATGAAATCTAGCCAAACCATGAAAGGGAACCTGTACCGAACGTAACTGATTCGTTTGAAGCGAGGATTGGCCGAAAAACGCCCAGAATATGTGGGCAGACATGAAATCGTAATATTCCATCTTGACAACGCTTTGCCACATGTTGAAATACCTGTCAAAAAGTATTTAGAATGAAGTGCCTCACCCGCTTTATAGTCCAACTAATATTTGTTTCGATTAATGCAGAACGCTCTCTCTGGGATACGCTTCACTTTGGAACAGAATATCCGATATTGGCTTCTTTCGTTCTTGGCCTCAAAAGATGAGCAGTTCTTTTGGGTCAGAATCCATATGTTGCCAGAACGATGGGAAAAGTTCATAGCTAACAATGGCCAATACTTTGAATATATTTATATTTTACTAATGATTCAAAATAAAAGCTAAAAATGTAAAAAACCACGCATTTTTAAGTCGTACACCCAATAGAAAAAACTGTTATTGCATAAAAAATACACAAAATTAAAAGGGTAAACACCGATAGAACTTACAAACGCACTGTCATACTGCACTCACTTTTTGACATTTATGATCAGTATACTCTGGCAAATCATCTTGAATAGATTGACTCTTGAAATATGCTACCAAATTATACATATTTACTTTAAAAAAATCAGTCATCGATTTGTGCAACTTATAGACGATTGCTTTGTCGCAAAATTGTGTTCAGCGATGACACTAATTGATGAGGCTTAACGTGAGTGAGACCAATCCACAACAGACCCTATAGAATCTTTAAATCCCGAAAAATGCACAGTTTGTTGTGGTTTAAACGCTGGTGACAACATCGGACCTTATTTCTTCAAAACTGATGCCGGAGCTCGCGTTACGGTCAAGGGAGATCGTTACCGCACCATGATCAATGATTTTTTGTTTGAAATTGATCCGGGAGAGTTGTGGTTTCAATAGGAATGCGCTACGTGCCATACGGCGACCGCTTGATTTCAAGAAATAGCCCTGTCAATTGGCCTCCAATGTCGTGCGTTTTTATACCTCTCGATTATTTCCACTTGATATCACTGATTTATGCTGATAAACCAGCAACAATTCACCGCTTAGTGGCCAACATTGTTCGTGTTATTCGTGACATATGCTCGAAAAAATGCCCCAAAGAACAGCGGCGGTGGCCATATACCGGATATAATTTTCAAACGTTAATGTCATGTAATGATCTTTCGAATAAAAACATTTGTTTAATTAAAATTTACTTTTTTTGTGTAATTTTTAACAATTTCAAGTTATGTCGGGCTTAAAAAACATCTTTAGCAACAACTCATTTTGTGTCATTAAGAATGTATACATTTTTATACCCTTCACCTTCGTGAGAAGGATATATATAAGTGTGTCATTCCGTTTGTAATTTCCACAATATAAATTTCCAACCCTATAAAGTATATATATGCTGGATCCTTATAGATAGCGGAGTCGATTTAGCCATATCCGTCTGTCTGTCTGTTGAAATCAATTTTCTGAAGACCCCAGATATCTTCGGGACCCAAATTTTCAATAATTCTGTCAGACATGCTTTCGAGAAGTTTCCTATTTAAATTCAGCAAAATCCGTCCATAAAAACGGAAATATGAGCAAAAATCCAAGACAACCTCTATTTTTGGCCTTTTTTTTGATTATATCTCGATTAAGTCATAAATATAGAAAATATGGATATCTAATGATAGATATTTCAAAGACAATTGCAACGATGTATATAAGGCTATAGTAATTTGGACCAAAAATATTTTTTAACCCCAGTTTTTTTTTTAAAAAATACATTTTTAAATTAAAAAAAAATTTTTTTTTCGAAATTGTTTTTTAAAAGTTTTTTTCAATTTCAAAAAAAAATTTAAAAAATTAACAAAAAAAAATTTTTTCTTTTTTAATTTTATTTTAAAGTATAATTTGGTGAAGGGTATATAAGATTCGGCACAGTCGAATATAGATCTCGTAGTTGTTAGAAGAAAATTGTTTGAGAGTATAATATTAGTCACGTGAGTACCTAATAGTAAAATAGTATTAAAAATAAGTACGTGTTGTATTAAATTTTCCTTACCTGGAATGGATAGGATAAAAAAAATGTTGAGTAAATTTGACAACATTTTTAGTAAAGTCTCTTAGTTGTCTGGTCCATCTTTGTGTGGATTTAAAATAAAGTGTGGATTTAAAATAAAGATATTCTTATTCAGCCTTCTTGTGGCCTAAAAATACACTTTTTGTGTAACATTTTCGATTTTAACAAACGGTCACTAACTCCTTATACTTTTTACATCCCAAAATGCAGAATTCCGTAGAATCAGTTTTTCCATAGAATATCTGGGAGTTTTTGAAAACATATTTCAACCGCATAAGGAATATTTATTTGTATATGTAGATTTCTATCAATATTTGTCAGAAATCGATTTTCGACCATAATTGTAATCGATTTACCATGTCACTAATGTGAATGTAACTTACATAGTACAAATGAATCACATTTACATGGGAAAATATTTTTAAAGATTCCAAAATATTTTGCTTTGTCACCAAAAGTAACAGTTACACTGTCTACAACTTTAAATACATTCAATTCATTGCACACAACACCTTCTTTAGCCCTTCATAAACGTGTGCAAGCATAATTATATATAGGTAACTATATACATATACAATTTTTATGAAAACAACCCCTCTTTACATGAGTTAAGCTTTTGTTTCTGTCTATTGGTCATACAAAATGTCAATGAACCAAATGAGGAAATAATAATTATTGTGGACAATGCACTTGTTGACAGGTCACTGTACTATAACTATTGTTATAAGAAAAGTAAATTGTTTTAATCTATTTATAAAACTTAATATAAAATTGGGAATTTACTCCTAAAATAAAGAGATAACATTGTTTATTTTATTATTATTATTTTTTTTTTTTTTTTTTTTTTTGCAAATATTTAAATAATAAATAGTTTTTGAAATATGATGATTACTTGTTTATAAAAAAAAACTGCAAAAACAACTTTGCATGTTTGACAAATTCAAGATAGACAAAATAGATAAATATTTAATGTTAGAAAGTCATATATTTTCAAAGCATTTTAACGCTAGTATATAATTTAATTATAATAGTAGGTACAACAACATACACCTAGAATTCTACAGGCAGACAGACATACACTTGTATTTAATTGCTTTATATATTTTAAAATAAACTTTCTTTGAATAGGGGAAAACATTATGAATGAGTTGTGTTAGCCAATATATTTAAAACATTTTAGCTAACGTACTCCAATAATTTAAAAGTCTTAAGGGCATTAATCATATTAATTGTATTAAGTATTTGAAATATTTGTGAGTCATTTTTGTTGATTAAAGTAAAAGCACCAACAATTTAGTTTGTTTCTATGAATAAGTAAAAAATCGTTTGATAATAACTATGGAATTAGAAAACCATTTAGACCTTTGTTAATTTAAAGCATTATTTTTGGAATATTTTTCAATGCAATTTCAATTTTGCAATTTGGTTCATATCCTTTCATAAAAGCTGATCAACTATTTTTCCTAGCACCGATTTAAAACCTGACTCCAGGAGATCTAAGACGATTGTCCGATCAGTTTCTTAGAAAATTGTGCTATAATTTTTCCATAGAAAATTATGCGATCAGTTTTCTATGGAAAATTGTGCGATCAGTTTTCTATAGAAAATTGTGCGATCAGTTTTCTATAGAAAATTGTGCGATCAGTTTTCTATAGAAAATTGTGCGATCAGTTTTCTATAGAAAATTGTACGTTCAGTTTTCTATAGAAAATTGTACGATCAGTTTTATGTAGAAAATTGTACGATCAGTTTTATGTAGAAAATTGTACGATTAGTTTTCTATAGAAAATTGTGGGATCAGTTTTCTATAAAAAATTGTGCGATCAGTTTTCTATACAAAATTGTGAGATAAGTTTTCTATAGAAAATTGTGCGATCAGTTTTCTATACAAAATTGTGCGATCAGTTTTCTATAGAAAATTGTGCGATCAGTTTTTTATAGAAAATTGTGCGATCAGTTTTCTATAGAAAATTGTGCGATCAGTTTTCTATAGAAAATTGTGCGATCAGTTTTCTATAGAAAATTGTGCGATCAGTTTTCTATAGAAAATTGTGCGATCAGTTTTCTATAGAAAATTGTACGATCAGTTTTATGTAGAAAATTGTACGATCAGTTTTATGTAGAAAATTGTACGATCAGTTTTATGTAGAAAATTGTACGATCAGTTTTATGTAGAAAATTGTACGATCAGTTTTATGTAGAAAATTGTATGATTAGTTTTCTATAGAAAATTGTGTGATCAGTTTTCTATAGAAAATTGTGTGATCAGTTTTCTATAGAAAATTGTGTGATCAGTTTTCTATAGAAAATTGTGTGATCAGTTTTCTATAGAAAATTGTGTGATCAGTTTCCTATAGAAAATTGTGAGATCAGTTGTCTATAGAAAATTGTGAGATCAGTTTTCTATAGAAAATTGTGAGATCAGTTTTCTAAAGAAAATTGTGAGGTCAGTTTTCTAAAGAAAATTGTGAGCTCATCTTTTTATAGAAAATTTTGCGATCAGTTTTTTATAGAAAATTGAGCGATCAGTTTTCTATATAGACATATGTTATTGTGATCAGTTTCCTATAGAAAATTGTGAGATCAGTTTTCTATAGAAAATTGTGAGATCAGTTTTCTATAGAAAATTGTGAGATCAGTTTTCTATAGAAAATTGTGAGCTGATCTTTTTATAGAAAATTGTGAGATCAGTTTTCTAAAGAAAATTGTGAGCTGATCTTTTTATAGAAAATTGTGCGATCAGTTTTTTATAGAAAATTGAGCGATCAGTTTTCTATATAGACATATGTTATTGTGATCAGTTTTCTATAGAAATATGTTGCAATCGGTTTCTATACTAAAATGTTGCGATTAGTTTTCTATCGATCAGGTTTTTAAAGAATATAGTTGCGATCAGTTTTTTATACTACAATATTTTTATTGAAAAATGTTGCGATCAGTTTTCTATAGACAAATTTTAACCAGTTTTTCTATAATAAAAAACCAATATTAAATATTTTTTCTCAGGAAAGACCTTTTCGACCAGTTTTTCTATAAAAATCCGACAAGTCTTTCTTCAAAAAAAAAAAACTTCGAACCATTTTTTTATAAAAAGAAACATTGATAATTTCGATAAAGAAACTTTGATAGTTTCTCTATAAAAAAACTCCCAACAGTATTCCTAAAAACAAAATATTTTCAGCAGTTTTTCTTTCAGCTGCTTTTCAGACAATGTTTTGTATTGAAAATTGTTTCAAAATTTGAGACAAAGTATGTATTTTTATGACAAAGTTAAAATAAACACTCACCTCCAAATCAGGTCCCGGATATGAAATACGTTTCAACTTTTCCATTTCATCTTTATATCTACGACTTTGTTCTTCAATCTTTTTACGCTTTTCAATTTCTCTATCCAATTTCTTTTTCCAAATCTCATCATTTTCCGCTATAATTTCCAAACAATGCTGCAAAGTACTTAAAACACCAGAAGTAGTAGCACGAAATGTTATTGATTCGCCCTGCAAAATACAACACAAAACAAGAATAAATAATATGTAATATGTATGTAATAAGTACAAATGTTTTACAATGTGAATAAAAGTACATAATAAATAATTTATGTAAATATTATATTTACCTTAAAATCAATTGGTTTCAAGCCATCACCCAAATCTAATGGTATATCTGTGCCTTTATTTGCCTCCGCACATGCATCAAAGTATCTGCAATGAACGAACACAGTCCACAACCCATCAATAAGTTAAATATTAACAACGACAGTGTTTCAATATTTAATTACCTTTGCAAGGTTTCTATTTGTCCAAATAAAATATCCTTGAATGTTTCAATTTCGCCAACTTTCTCCTTGAGATTACGTTGGGTTTTTTTCAAACTGCTACCACTGGCCACCGAGACAGTGTTTGATTGCAATGACATTGTACTGCCATGACGTCGCAATGATGTTGTATCCGTGCTAGTGCTGTCCTCTTTGTACATACGTAATACTTCCACCCAGTGCATACGATCCTCGGGTGTTTCAGCACGTAAACACCAATTATTGTAATTATTGACCACAACATCAAAGCGCAATTCATCGGATTCATGAGGCTGTTTTAGTTAAAAACAAATAGTAAAGCATATTTTTAGGCTTTTGCAATAATTATAAAAGATAAAATACTAAAAAAGTTTTATACCTATTTAACTTCTCTATAATAGTAAAATAAACTGTTACTATATTTGTTATATCATATTAAACATCTAAATTCTCCAAAACAAAAGTACATATGCCCTTAAATTGCATTTATAGCAAACAATAATTCAATGTGACTGAATTTTATCATTTAATTTTTCTAGGGTAATTTACATTATTACCAATCGTTTGTGTATATTTTTTATTTTAAATACTTTTTGTTGATAAAGTAGTATATGGGTTGTGACAGAAAAGAAAATACCAATCAATGAACATAATGAGCCAAGAATGATTAATAATGTAAATAATCTATACAAGTGTTTTCAATGTTATCAATATGTTTAACTTCGATTACTAATTCGTAATATATTTTGTTTGAACATTTAAAGTAGGAGAATTATTAAAACAATTAATTATACTTTACACAAATTATACAAAAGTTTGGAGTACTTCTGTTATTAGTGTGTAAATAAAACACATTTTATGGAAAACTTTACACAAACATTCCTTAATTTATTTGGAGTCCTAACCATAGAGAATTATATATAGAGACGAGACACTGCGATTTGTCAAACAAAACTACAACAAATCATATGTTTAATACAAAAACAAAATACATTGAATAACATGTATTTTGTTGTTGCAAGAGTTAGGTTTTTGGCTTAGATTTTTGACAATTACACCTCGTCTCTATGTTAACCTATGGTCCTAACTTTCAGCAAATTAAATATTTTTCAAATAGTTTCTTAAAGATATTCAAAATTGAATATCCATATAAATATACAAATGTCTTTGTAAGTTTGTTTGTTTGAGCATCACGCCTAACCCTAGGTCTCCACGTAGCAATTTTTATTGCTAAGTATAAGCAAAAACGTCGGCAGAACAACTGCAGAACGATTGCTGATTGCTTAAGGTGGAGAAAACGTTCGTCACAAATACAAAATTTTCAATGCGAGAAGTTGTTTAAAAAACTGATGGGTATTTTGCTTAAATTTAGTGTTGAAGGATATTTTCCACTAATTTCTTTGTTTTTTTACTTTTTTACTTAAATAAATTAAATGTGTATGCACTAATCACAATGAATCATAGAAAGAAGAAATTTTACATTAATGACAACTGAACTGACAGCTTATTGCTTAGCAATAATTGCTCAAGCAATCTGTATAGCAATCATTGCGCAATGGATTGCTACATATGGCAATTTGCCGTCTACACTCGCAAATTTCATTGACGCAATCAAATTTGACAATTGCAGCAATAAATATTGCTACGTGGAGACCTAGGGTAAACGGCTAAATCGATTTTATTGAAATTTGGAACGTATATAAATCATTACTTGGAAGCGTCAATAGGTTATAAATTTTTTCAATACTTTTACCAGAAAGGGATAAACAGGGGGAAAAACTGGTAAAATTTGTACCTTTAGTTCTTAAACAATAATTATTAAACGACTGAACCGATTTTTACTACAACAGGGGTAGCGAAGCGCACCGGGTCAAGCTAGTTTTGTTATATACTTGAACCAGATTTACTACAAGTATATTAAATTGTCATTGTGATTGACCACTGCTACTTTATCTTGGTTATGTATATTGTCCAATATCATAAGTTTGTTTTAGCAACAAGTTCCTGAAATTATTTTCTTCCAAATTTATACAATTAAATTAAATATGTACATAGAAGATATTGGCTCATAATCATATTCAAAAATAAAGTATATTTGAAGAGAAATAAAGTCGTCTTTACATAAGAGTGGGCTTTAGGTCTACCATAGACAAGTTGACGTTAAAGTCGACTGTAAATCTAAAATTAGCTGAAGCAGTTTTTAACTTATTTAACAACAGCATCAGCTGTTCTTCGCCAAATAAAAAAATTCGACAAAAAGTTACAAATGTATAAGTTACAAGATATTGGGAGAGATTTTGCAATTATTGAACAGTTATCAATAAAAATTAGTAACAAAATAGCATAAATATGATATTAATCTTTCCTTCTCCACCACAAACAGCTTGTTTTCTTTAGTTTGCTAGTAACTTTTATTGTTTGACAATTTTTGTTTTTTAATTTTTTAAGACAGCTGTTCAGCGGTGTCACTTGTCTATATTTTTTTGTATATTGTATGAAAATATTTTCCACATTTGAGGTGACACCCAGTTAAAGTTGTTTCAATTTAAAACATACTTTAATTTTGACTATAGTTGTAAATAATAAAAGGCGGATTTTTAATTTAAAGTTGCTTTTAAAAAGAACCGACTTTAGTGTTTGACTATGATTATGGGCCATTATTATTATAATTAAAAAAAGTCATGATATATTTCTTAGCAAAATGTTGCTAGAACTACTTTTCTAAGTTAATTAGTTATTAGTTTTTTTTTAACAGATTACATTAAAATATTATTATAAATAAAATTTTTACTTTCTTAGCAACATATTGGTAAAAATATTTTTCTAAAATCAATACTTAAAATTTATTTTCAAAAATATTAAGTTAAAACATTTTTAATAAAAAAAAATTCTAAGCAACATGTTGCATGAGTTTTTTTACTAATAAATAGATTAAAAAAATAATTTAATATATTGTTTTATGATTATAATTGTTGCATGAGTTTTTTTTACTAATAAATAGATTAAAAAAATAATTTAAAACATTTTTAATAAGAAAATTTTATTAGCAACATGTTGCTAGAGAAATTTTTTTACAAATAATTAAATATGTTATTATCTACATCAAGAAATTACATTCTAATGTTGTTGTGATAAATTTTGAAAATAAATTTTATTTCAAAATGTTACTTGAAATAAATAATATGTACCTTGCATTTTTAAGTTTATTCCATTAGCAACATGTTGCTACAAATGTTTACTTTTAATTTTAGTTAATAAACTAAAATTGTTAATTATTTTTTTAGCAACATGTTGCGAAAAATATTTTTCTTAAATCAGTTTTACATATTTATAATAAAATTATTATAAATCAACATTTTCAATAAAATAAACTGATTTTATTCTTAGCAATATGTTGCTAGAGATTTTTTTTCTTCCATATAATTTAATACATTTTCATTTATTCTAACAAATTACCTCTATAATCGTTAAAGAATTAAAACAGTTTAATAAATTTCAGAATTTGTATTTAAATTTAAAAAGAAAACGTTGACTTTTTTTAAATTTATTCTATTGTTAGAAATGTTTTCTTTAAATGATTGTTCAAACATCAAATTATCTTAAATGATTTATTTTTCTTAGCAACATGTTGCAGGAACTATTTTTCTTAAATCACGTTTGAACATTTCTATATTAATAAAAAATTATTATTATTAAATCATTTTAAAAAAAAGGAAATGATTTTTCATTAGCAACATGTTGCTAGATATTTTTTTTTTAATAAATGAATAAAATGTTTATGTATAGTAACAAATTACTTATAAATATTGTTAAAAATGAAAATATCGAGTATTATTTCATAGCAACAAGTTGCTAGAAATATTTTCTTACAGAATTAAAAAAAATGTCAAATATTATATCTAAGCAACATGTTGCTAGAAATATTTTTCAAAAAGAGTTTAATAAATTTCGAAATTTATTAAAGAACCCCTTGAATTTTTCTAATAAACAATGCTTTTACTAATTTAATCCACTAGCAAAATTTTGGTAGAAATATTTAGAAAAATTTAAAAGATTTTTTTAATAAAACTGATTTTTCCTAAAACGTGTTTAATAATTTCCTAAATTATGCTTAAAATTTTCTAAAAACTTAGCATTTTTTACATATTCTCTTAGATTAGATAATAAAAAAAATACTATTTTTTAGCAACATGTTGCTAGAGTTATTTTCTTCCAAACAAATTAATACAATTTAATTTAAAATAACAAATTACCTTTAGATGTTATTATAAATAAAAATAACAAATTTTGTTTCTTAGCAGAATTTTGACCTTGGAAAATGTATAATAAACTATATTTTGGCATTCTTTACATGACAAAACATTTTATTTCAGGACCTTGGCTTTTTTATTTTTTTCGTAGCATATGGTTCTCTTTAAATATGAATAAGATTACCATTAAGAAGTCATATTAATGTTGTAGAGCATTTTATACACAGTCTTTAAATCCTTCTTAACATTATTGTCTTTGAGTTCATCGTCTTTTTTTTCGTCCATTCGAGATTTCCTCTCAATCGTTATTATACTTTGTAAAAGCTTTGGGGAAAATTGTTTTAAAAAATGTGTGATACACTTTTTTCCGGGCAATACGGATATTTGATATCGAATTGAAATTGATTTGAAACTTTTCTTCTTTGAGAACAATTTAGGAATAATAGTTAATATTTAAAACCAATTTTTTCGCATCCATTTAAGCTTATAGATAAGTTTAAGGATTTGAAAATAACATTTTATATCAAACATGAGAAAATATAATTTTTCGGACATTATTTCCTCAAATTTTATTGAAATTTAATAAGAACAAAAAAGGTTAAACTCAAATTTAAAATTTGTAGAAATATTGTTAAACATATTGTATAAATTGAAGGATTTCTAATTATTTAGTCAATACCCCAATAATAATAAAGAAAATGTTTTATAAACCCGTAATAAATTTAAAAATTTGTTTATGAAAAAAGCCTTTAATATATTGTTAAAATTGTATTAAAACTCCAAAATATGTCACAATTTGTTCGATTTCAATTAAACTTGTACATTAATAATCTGTGTGGTACATATTGGCGACTTATGTATATTGCATTATTGTGACATTATTCCGAACCATGGCAGAATCAACCATGTACAATTATTAGAGAGAGTTGTCTATATTTACCCCTACAACGTCAAATAACGCATTTACTCTCATCACTTTTTATTTGTCTTCCGCGATGTTTTGCACATTATATTAAAACCAACACATTTATTTGGACAAATTTTAATTTGTATTAAATATTTCGCGAAAAAATTTAAATACACAAATATTTTTTTTTACACAACTAAAAATTAATTTATTTTTATTTTAGACATTTCGTTTTGTTTTTTTCTAATTTTCTTTTGTTTGACGTTATAAGGAATGTATAATTGAGAACATACTTTCTATTAATTGTACCTTGTTAGTTCTGCCATGATTCCGAACGTTATTCCATTAAATTCAAAAAAAGTAAAAAAAAAACACCCTAGAAAATATATTTTGTTATTGTGTCACCCGTATATTTAACTAAAAAGTAGTTCCCTGTGTATAAAGGAAATACAAAAATAAATAACAAATAGCCCTTGAAATTTCCAAATTTACTATCAAATTCCGTTTTGGAAATCAAACTATTAAATTAAAACAAACAAAATCAAAATACCATTAAACCCCACACCAAAAGTCGCCCAATTTTCTTTTTTTATAGGTACATATATATAATTTTTAGCCTTGTATGAATTGAATGAATATATTTTTGCCTCAACTTACAATTCGCGTATTTTATGAGTCAACATTTTGTTGCTTACCTCCCATTAAATTGTTGCTCACTTTAGAATACAATTTTAAAAACGTTTTTCTTCACCAATTTGTATTTGTTTGTTTTTTTTTTTTTTTTTTTGTTACCACAATCATACATACACTGTGTTTTTTAAAAGTGCAGGGTGGTGTCCATGGTGTTGGGTGGTTGTTGCTGTTTATTTTTTTCCATAGTTGTCCATTAAGTGCTTAATGAGAAACAATGAACAAGAACAGCAACAACAAAAAGGAAAACATTAAAGTAACAAATACATTTGACAATTTAGAGCATACATTGTGGGGAAGACGTCATCGTTGTCGTGTCAATTAAAGACAACAAAAAAAAAATTCCAATTCCATAAAAAATCCACAGAACACAGCAAAAACTCAGTGCACAGAGAAATATTAGGGGGAGAATTAAAGTGCAGTTTAAAGGTTTTGGAAGTTATAAGGAAAATAACAAATATTACAAAGTAACTGTTAGATTCTATAAGATCTTATTCGCAATATTCAAAACCAAGAAAAATAATTACTCAAACAAATTCACATAATTTTTTTACTATTAAATTCTCTCCACTTAAGTTTTTGTCTAATGAGTCTTTGATCAGGTCTTTGACAGGACAGTATTTCTGATCTATGTTCAAAACAAAGTATATTTTGGTTCAAAACATCAGTATTTAAATTTAAAAAAATGTAAACAGAAAAAGTTTGAAAAAAGGTTTTCATTTTGTTAAAAGAACAATTTTTTAATTGAAGAATACCGGCAAATGTGCGATAAATACATTGTAATTTCAAGATATTTCCTTTCGAATCGAATTAGGGAGTAAATTTTTTGAAATTCGAATTTGTTTTCATACCAACAATTTTTTTTATGTTTTTCATTAAATTGTTCAAATTAAACATAAAATAACATTTTATTTTCACAAACAAATGCCTACCTAATGTATGATAGTATACCCGTATATTTAAGCACAAAAATAAAATAGAAAACAACTAATATCTAATTGTATCAATGAAACTTTTGTGGTCAAAAGTCACAATACATGATTGGATCTCTTAATTGAATTTTAAAAATAGAACAAAGCGTGTTTTAATGTTCTACATAATAGCCACTATTGGATGTTATTTAATACAATTTGATTTTACAATGTGACCTCGTATTTTGTTTAACTATATGCTTCAATTCCACTTACCTTAATTGTGGCTTTACTTAGACTTATAGCACCGCGACAACCAAAATCTGATTCCGATTCCGATTTGTAATAGGATAATGTGCCATCTTTTAGCACAATGTAGCGTGGTTGCCAGCCATAAATATAATTAGTCCATTTACTTAGATAACCGCGTAACTCCACGGTACTGTTGTCGATGAACTCCAAATCGGACTCTTCACTTTGTGAGGCAGAATCGTTAACCATAACGGTATTGTTCGATTCGGCAATGGTAACTTGAGGTGTTGCTGCGGGCGCCACTTGGGGTGGGGCTATTTCGCCACCATTTAATTGTTTAATATATTCCATTATTATTTGTTGTGATTGTTTATTTGTTTGTTTATGAGTTTAGCAAACACACCATAAAAATTTTCACAACTTAAGTTTTCTTTGCCCATACACATACACACTCTTCTAATACATAAGCGTATTGTAATATGAATGATGGACGACGGACCGAGCAATGGTCTACTTCTTTTTTATGACTCTGGGACAGAAGTTGGAAAACGGAAGTTTATACCAACAAAAAAAAAAAAAACAAGCTAGAACACATTCACGGCCACGTAATTTGCTGGATTCTTTCGTTTCTTTAGTTATTATACTCCACCATATAGTACAATTAATAATAAATATTATTACAAATTTGTTATCTTAACTTGTTGTGTATTGTTTGTTGTTGTTATTGTTAACGTTTTAAATATAAATTAAAACAAATACAAAAATAAAACAAAAAAACCTAATCTTAATTAATATTTCTGATATTTGCTGCTTATCCATCCACCGGTGGTTTACTTGGGACCACTTTCTTAATCATGCACACATTCTGAATTTTATGATTAAAAAAAAAAACACACACAGAATTATATTAAATTGAAAATTAAAAAACACAACCACAAAGAAATAAAATTTCTTTCTTTTTTTCTGTATTTTCAAGTTGTTGGACGGCCTTGTATTTATTTTTGATTTATTCTACTTCACTTGAAACACTTTTAAGTTGTATTATGCAAATTTATTTTAATTAAAAACAATTTTTAATAATTAATTTTTATTATTTTATTTGTTTCTTTCACTTCTTTCGTCTCGCAATGTTGTCACTATTTTCCCAACAACTTTATTTATGGCAATAATTTTTTGTTTTTGTTATTTTTCCTTCTTGTTCACTTCTGCAAAATGACATCGAATAGAAGAATGAAGAAGAAAGAAATATTCTAACATGACACTGTAATCAGCTGACTCTCGTTTGACGTGGTGTAAATAAATATAAAAGTACCGTTTTGTGGTGAATTACATGTGCAGAGTTGCATTTGCAGAAGATAGGGAAATTATCGTTTTATTTGAAATAATAAGGGACTGACTGAATATTTAATTGAATAATATCAGGTTGATTTGAATGAGTATTCAAATGTTTTTACATATTTATAGTTTAAACAAATAGTTTTCGAGATATTGGTAGGCTAACTTTTAGGTAATTTTGAAAAAAAAAAATATTCATCATATTCATTCATTTTCATAAAATTGTTGAAAAATTGTATTTTAAGGGTTTTTCCAAAGGTTCCAAACAATAAAATCTTAATTTAATATTCATAATCAAATTAAATACATTCTCTTAACAATTCCATTAAAGCATTCAGCGCGAATTAGTTTGTTGCCTTAATAACTTAGTACTTCAAACGTATTGAATTCATTTTTAATATAATTAATTCCTTATTGAATTATGCAAGATTTCTTTAATTAAAATTCATTGTAAAAATGTAGATTAATAAAATTTATTGAATAATTAAATTTTTCTTCAATTAATATATATGTTACATTATGAATTGATTTAACAATGAATGAATTCAATTCAAATACAAGCCTGTAAATGAACCCAAAGAATTAGTTTTTGTGAATGGATTAAGGGAATGAATTCCTGATATTTTAAAAATCTGAATTAAGTTTTAGAGAATTGATCTCAAATTGAATGAATTGCCTATATATCCTCCAGATTTGATTGATTCTGATTATATATATTGTATATTAAAAGACTTTCTAGAACTAGACTTTTCAGAATGTCCATAATGATTTTAATGAATTTAAATTATTTAATTTTGAAATTCGTGTAAACATAGTTCCATGACGTAATAAGTAAGGTGAGAGCGTTTCGACAACAAACACAACAAACACAATATTTCATGCTGGCAAGAGCATAGGTTTTGTCAAAATTGAATTTGTCAAATAAAAAATAAACAAATTTTATTTTGGCATATTAACTAAAAAACGGCCGTTAAATTTAAATTATATTTGAAAAAGATCAACGGTTTAATAGTGCTTTATCCAAATTTCATTATATGAAATCTTTTTATTCACATTTTCATTCATGTTTTTTGATTTAAAAATTTTTTTCTTTGAAAATAAAATTTATTATTTTTCAAAATAAATTCAGTTTGACAAAACCCAAGCATTTTCAAAATAGATAAATAAAAATCAGCTGTGTTGTTGATTTCACCTTACTTAGTGCATCCTGCATAGTTCATTATAAGCGTCTAGTTTTAAAGAATTAAACAATAATTTCCCTTGACTTTAGATATAAAAAAATAAATTTCTCATTAGATTCACTAATAGTTTTTAATTTTATTAATCACTACAATACAATAAATAAAAAGTTCTTCGTTTAATATTATTATTTACAATAAAAAAAAAATAAATAGCAATAAATAAATATTTAAATAAATAAATTAACCAAAAATTACATAATTACAAATTTTTTATTGTCTTATTGAACTAAAATATGACTTTCATAGAACACTCATTGCATTTACATAAAATCTACAACATTTACAACAAAATAAATAATTTAATAAATAAAATAAATAATTAATTAACTAAAACATGTACGATTTTTCATAAATATAACAAAATAAATTCTTTTATTCAATATCTTTTAAAATATCAAGCATTATTTTAAAAAAATTTACATGGAATATAGATTATTTCCTTTGGCTTTTTGGAATTGTGTTCCATCTAATTCATTATCTAGAGAATTTTCCGTTTCGGTAATTTGTTGATCCAATATTTCAGCAGCTGATAATTTTTCGGGTAGTGTAGGTTTGGTAATTTCTTCCACCTCCTGTTCGTGATATTCGCCTTTAGGTGTTTCTCTGTAAATAAAAATATTTATTAAATAATTTGAAATAATTTGAATTCTTAGAATTTTTATAAAAAATTCTTCATTCAGTCTGAGCAATTTTGTTCAATATTTATATCAAAGCCCCGTATTAATTTATTCAATTTAATCTTGGGGCCTGATTCAGAAACATGACTAAAAAACTATTTTTATATGATTCAAAATTATTTTTAATTGTTTTTTATACAAACATTTGAAAATTGTTTTCCGATCGTGTTTTTGAATCAGGCTCTTAATTCAAAACAAATTCTTAAGACCTTCATTTGAATAGAATTTAGTCATTGATGAATAAATTCATATTAACATTCATTCTGCCTTTAAACAGTAAAATTTTTGTCAATTAAAATCTAATGCAAATTTAATGAAAATACTTTTTCTTCATTCAATATTTTTAATCATTTACAAAATAAATTGATAAAAATTGTCTAAATCCTTTTTGTAACAGATTTGGATTGAAGAAAAATTTAATCTTTCAAAATTTAATTAATTTTATTCAAATACATTACAAAAGAATTTGAATTAAATCAAAATTTAATGAATTTAATTAGGAATTCATTCTATAAACAATGAATTCTTAAAGGAAACAATTCAATTCATTTGAAGTATTAGAAATTATTCACATGAGTTAATTCATAACGAATTCTTTAATGGAATGGTTAAGACACATAATTTAGTTTGCTTTTGAAAATCAAATTAAGAATTCATTTTTCCGATCCTTTGCTTTATAAAGAGCTACGACTTAATTGGTTCAATTTGAGCTTAGTTCATTCAAATCTTATTTTGGAACTAAAAATGTCAGCAATTCACTTCATAAATCCATTCCCAACAAAACAAATTATTTATTTGAATAAAATTCATTCATTGCTGAACTAAATCATAACGAAATTAATTCATAATAAAAATCATTCAACTTTAGTTTTGTTAATTCAAATCTAATCCAAATTGAATGATAATATTTATTCTTTATTAAATTTGTTTTGATTTTGTTTTTATCAAGAATTTATCAAAATTTACTTAAGCCAATTAATAATAGGTTTGAATTGAAGTAAAATTGAACCATGGAATACATTTTTAAAGGATTTGAATTACAAAGAAATCTAGCTTGATTTAATTACGAGTTAATTCTATAAAGAAACCTATGAATTTGTAATGCATTTTTTAATGGAATGGGCGAGAGAAAAGAAATTTTATTTGATTTTAAAAATTGACTTAAGAATTAATTCTTCTGAACCTTTGCTTTATATTACCTGTATTTATGATTTTGTAAGACCTTAAATACACTTCGGGGACATTCTTTGTGGTATGGAAAACATTCACCTGGTGCCGTACGACCTTCTCCAATTTCTTGAGCCGTCACATATTCTGGTATCAGATCCGAAAAGGGTGATCTTGTTACACTGCAAGAGAAAATATAGAAAATTTAAAAAAAACAAGTTAGAGAGATAAATTCGGGGCCGAATCTTATATACCCTTCACCAAACTATACTTCAAAATAAAAATTATAAATACAAAACAAATTTTTTTTTTTTTTAATTTTTTGTAAAATTTTTTTTTTTTTTGAATTTATTTTTAAAATTTTTTATGTAAAATTTTTTTAATTTTTTTTTAAATTTAAAATTTTTTTTTTTTTTGAATTTACAATTTTTTTTTAATATTTAGCGAAAAAAACTTTTGGTGAAAAAAAAATCTGGTTAAAATTTTTTTCCCGATTTTGACCCATTATAGGTCCAACTTACTATACGTCGTTGCAAAAGTCCCTGAAGTATCTATCATTAGATATCCATATTGTCTATATTAATGACTTAGTAATCCAGATATAGGTAAAAAAATAGGTAAAAAATCGAGGTTGTCCTGGTTTTTTCCTTATATCTCAGCCATTTGTGTTTTACTGACAGAATTATTGAAGATTTGAATCCCGAAGATATCTGGGGTCTTCAGAAAATTGATTTCAACAGACGGACAGACAGACAGACGGACATGGCTTAATCGACTCCGATATCTATAAGGATCCAGAATATATACACTTTGTAGGGTCGGAAAATTATATTGTGGAAATTACAAACTTATATATACCCTTCTCACGAAGGTGAAGGGTATAATAACAATAAAAATTTATAGTTCCTGCATTATATCCAGAACAATTTAATAAACAATTAATTTTATAAAGAATTAATTCAATACTCTTGAAGGAGTGAATAAGTTAGATATATAGTGAATAAGTTAGATAAGGAATCAAATATAATTTGGCTTTGAACATTGAACTAAGAATTAAAAAGCATTAAGAACCTAAAAACTCAAGCACTTGAAAAAATTTTTGGAAAATTAGTTGAATTCAACTGTAAAAACAATTGATATAATGTGTAATACAACTATATTTCAATTGCTTGAACTCATTGGTTTTAAAATTATTGTTAAAATCGATCGAAATTCATTACATCTATTTAAAAAGATCATCACATTCCTGATTTAAGCTCTTTTACCTTTACTAATTTGCCACATTTCAAACTTACGTTAAAAACAATTTTGCCATTTCACCAAACACACCATAGTGATCAATTTTTCTCGAATGCACCTCACAGATGGTGCGCAACAGACAGGCCTTGCCATTCATGCCGAACGTAGAGAGGAAATCTTCAACAACACCATATAAAATTACTCTACAAAATAAAAAATAAAAATAAAAAAAAGAATTGTATCAATATAATCGACTACATATTTTTACATCATGATTTAAACCCAAACGTTACATACCTTTCACCGCCATGGAAAATGTGCTTAAAACGTTCTGGCAATAGAGGCAATACCGGTTGATCCTCATGCACATGTTCCTTGATATTGAAATTAGAATTTCTGGGTTGTCTGTACAACTTTTGTTGTTCGCTTAGATCACGTTTTCTTTTGAAGTGTAAATATTTGGTCATGTAGTTGCCCAACATTTCACCAGCCGAATGGCCAAATGAACGTGAAAAGATGGGAGGCAAATCACCCAAGGGATTTTGATTGTCGGTCAAACCCAGTTTATCGAAATCAACTGTAACAGAATTAAATACAATTAGATATCACTTTTACTAACTAAAATTACACTACTCACTTGTTACGGGAAAACTGATGGACATGTTTGAGAAGAAACCCTCCGGAGGATGTCTGACCAAGGGTAAAGCTATGGTGGGGGTAAATGTTAAAGTGGTGCCTGGCGGCAAAGCCAAACGACCATCGTCTGTTATCCATACCAAACGTTTTCTGCGTGAATGTGGCTGCTGGGAATCTGTATCAATGAATTCTTCATGTTCTATTTCATCGGCCAGCGAGTTGACATGTGTTGTTTCTGAATTTGTGGCAGCATCTGATGCAGCTGTATTTGTGGTACATGTTGTGTGTGCTATCAACACCGTAAATGCTATTAAAAATAAAACTATTTTTGAGGTGTTTTCTAAGCACAGCCACGTTAAACTCATGGTTTTATGTTATTTGTTACTGGAAATAGAAAATAAGAGGAGATAAATCACATGAATTGCTTAAACTAGAAACTTGTTACATATTATGAATGTTTTTTTTTTTTTTTTCTAATAAAGCTGATGTTTAATTGTTCTAAAAATTATATTTAGATAATTTTATTTCATCTAATTTCAAGATTTTTTTTGCTGTGTTTACAAAAATCCTGGTTATTGTTAAACTAGTTTGTTTGCTTTATTTTAGAATGCATTGGAATCATTTTAAAAGAATATTTCCACTATTACTAAATCAAAGATCAAGTAAACAGCACTAAATACATAAGAGAAAGAAAATAAAATATGGAAATATGTAAGTATGTTGACTAATAAATTTGGATTAAATGCATAAATATTATTATTAAAGCGGGTTTTTTTATATGAAGATCAAATGCCAATTAATAATCATATTAGTTTATCTAGAAATAAATCGTATTTAAAGTTAACACAACGTCAGAAAATGTCACATTTTATTATCAAAACAGTGGCAATTCCCAGCAGTTCTTGGAGACAGTCCCGAACTAGTGATTTTACCCATCATTTAGGGTGACAACTTGTTACATAACCAGCAACGTGACTAGTTATTTTAACTCGTGCTTGTCCTAATCGGGGGGTCAATTGACCCTTTTTGATTACAATGAGACTGTCTGATAGCTGGTCCAAAGTAGTCAACGTATTAGATTAACATACTGGTTACATAGCGTCAGTTATCTTACTAGCTACCTAACTGGTTACTTGATCAGCTACATAACTAGTTATTTTAACATGTACGGGTGATAATTGACCTCAAATAGTCAGCTAAAAAGACATATCACAGACAGTACAATAAACGATTGCTTGTAAACAAACCTTCCTCCGACAACTCTCCAATAGATTGCTTCTGGTGGATAAAATAACTACTTTCTAAAGTACAGTACAAAAAAAATGTTTAAAGTGAATTCACTATAGTTTACTAAAAGACACACAAGTGACTATTGACTTCACGCTATGTTAAATGGGATATCAGTTTACTTAAGCCGAAATAAAAATAAACTGTATGAGAATTATATCAACACAATTTGTATAAAACCAGTTTGATCGAATCACTCAGCAAAACGTTTAAAGTGACTACACTCCAGATTACTTAGAGACACTTAAGTGACAATTGTATTCATGCAAGATTACCTGGGATTATATAAAGAAACCGCACTACAAAGAGT
This sequence comes from Calliphora vomitoria, assembly GCA_942486065.2. NCBI lineage: Eukaryota > Metazoa > Arthropoda > Insecta > Diptera > Calliphoridae > Calliphora > Calliphora vomitoria. The sequence continues at coordinate 26,015,204 of OW818031.2, read as the reverse complement.
TCATACGTGCCACATGAATCATCTATATAAATATATAAATGTCTTTGTAAGTTTGTTTATTTATTTATTTGTTTGTTTGTTTGTTTGTTTGTTTGTTTGTTTGTTTGTTTGTTTGTTTGTTTGTTTGTTTGTTTGTTTGTTTGTTTGTTTGTTTGTTTGTTTGTTTGTTTGTTTGTTTGTTTGTTTGTTTGTTTGTTTGTTTGTTTGTTTGTTTGTTTGTTTGTTTGTTTGTTTGTTTGTTTGTTTGTTTGTTTGTTTGTTTGTTTGTTTGTTTGTTTGTTTGTTTGTTTGTTTGTTTGTTTGTTTGTTTGTTTGTTTGTTTGTTTGTTTGTTTGTTTGTTTGTTTGTTTGTTTGTTTGTTTGTTTGTTTGTTTGTTTGTTTGTTTGTTTGTTTGTTTGTTTGTTTGTTTGTTTGTTTGTTTGTTTGTTTGTTTGTTTGTTTGTTTGTTTGTTTGTTTGTTTGTTTGTTTGTTTGTTTGTTTGTTTGTTTGTTTGTTTGTTTGTTTGTTTGTTTGTTTGTTTGTTTGTTTGTTTGTTTGTTTGTTTGTTTGTTTGTTTGTTTGTTTGTTTGTTTGTTTGTTTGTTTGTTTGTTTGTTTGTTTGTTTGTTTGTTTGTTTGTTTGTTTGTTTGTTTGAGCATCACGCCTAAACGGCTGAACCGATTTTATTGAAATTTGAAACGTAGATAGATTCTTACCTGGAAGAGTCAATAGGCTATAACTTTTTTCAATACTTGGACCAGATAGGGGTATACAGGGGGAAAACCGGTAAAATTGGTACCTTTAGTTCTTAAACAATAAATACTAAACGGCCGAAACGATTTTATTGAAATTTCCAACATAGACTACGAAAGGGGTAGCGAAGCGCACCGGGTCAAGCTAGTAATATATAAATTGGAGTCAGCCAAGTGATCAGACATTAGTGGCAATTACTGTCTATAAGGGATACATTGAATACTTGCTTAACTGCTGGGTTATCTTTCAAAGTTACAAACATCATCCATAATGTCTATGTATGATTGAGTAGGGTATGAGTAAGGATGTATGTAGGTCAGTTATAAACTTTTAAATGATTTTCAAAAGCAAAGAAATTGTTTATACATATGTAAATTTAATAAAGAATTGTGCAAAAAAAACCAAAAACTAGTTTTTAACAGAAGCCAATTATTTTGTTGTTGTTTTTTTTTCATTTAGAAGAAAGAAAATAATTTTTGTTGTTTAACTCTTTTGTTTTGATAATAAAACTCTTAATATTCGTGCAAGAAAATAACAAAAAATTCCTTATAATTCTCACGCCTCACAATGGCGTTTGTTGGTAATGAAAGTGAATCAACCAAAAAATAACTGAATTCATTGATTTATTGCATAATATTGAGTTTTATGGCTGAAAACGTGCTTTGCAAGAATTTCCAAATTCAACAACGAATTAAAACGTAACGTGACGTCAATTCATTAATATGGTTGCAAGACATACATACTTAAGTAAGTATTAGAGTGTCCGAAAAAGCGGTAAATTAAAAAAAACCCGGTTTCCGGTTTAACCGAAAAAGTGTGTTTCGGTTTCGGTGTTTGCATTATAAAAACACCGGTTAACCAGTTTTATATTAAACTAGTTGAACCCAGTCCGCATTGCTGGCCCTTAGAAAACATCTGTTTTTAATAGCATATCTTGATTTTAATATACAGTGCCGGACAAAGTCGGTGATCCAACCTTCAATGTTAATACATGTGGTGGCAGTCCGGCTGGTTCCAATGAATTCAAAAATTCAGTAGGATAATCGACAACTTGTTCTTCGTTCATTACTGTGTCAATCGATTTGTATTTTATTGTTTCGCCAGGCAGTTTCAATTGTATTTGCTTATTAAGCTTGTTAACATCATAATTTGTTGGTGCCAAAATTGCAGGTTCCCACAGACAATCCGAATTTTTGCAGTTGGTTGTAAGACTTGGGAACACCTTGTCGACAACGGCCTGAATATTCGTTTGCATTTGACAGAAGTTCACTTGTGGCGGGATCAATAGGAATTTTTCCATTCCTGATGTCCAACAATTGTTTTGAGAATGTTTCGGCAGAAGGGTATTGCAGCAAATGCACACGCATGTTCGTTGATAGCGTTCGGCTTCTGTAGCTTCATTTTCAGTGAAATTAATTTGAAGGAACTTCACATCATCATTGGGAAGCGGGAGCAATGATCCAATTCTGTGGTACATTTGGCTTTGAACTTTAAAGGTGGGCATGAAGCCATTTGAAAGCATGAGTTGCACTTTTGGATATTTTGTAGGAAGTGCTTGGAAATAGGATTGGCAACGGAAATGTAACTTAGTAGCAGTTCAGGCCGCTCAATAACTGGTGGCAGAATAACTTTACCGTTCGAACAGCACATTTCCGGGGATTCCTTAGGGAACTTCAAAACGCTGCAATGTAAGCAATGTTTGTACATTGTGGCAATCAGTACGTTCTTGTGATTCCTGGTATTTTTTTTTGATCGAGCCATTCGGGATCGATTGGCTTCGAGTCTTTCGATATGGTGTTGAGGTGTCTCTGCAACTATTCGACTTTTTTAAATTTATAATTTATTTTATAGAATATTGTAGCACTTGGGAATTTTTCGTAAAAGATAAATAGTAGGGTTCTATAGTTGAGACAAAAATCAACTTTTCGACTTTTTCAAATTTTTGAAAAGTCGACTATTCGACTTTTGGAAATCTGTGAAAAGTAACCATATCTTAAGCTACATGCTCAGAAAATGGTTAACACAACCATGAGAACTTATGTTTAAACATATGGTTGTTAACCATTTATTGAACATTTTCTGACAACATTGTAAGAACATGGCAATCGTGTGTACGTAGCTTAAGATATGCAACCAGTTCACACAATTTTTGTTTGTGGGCGAAAGGGGTAGATAAGCGATTTGTGTGTTTTTTTTTTAAATATTTCTCTTTACAATAATTTGTTCTTGTTACGTTTTATTATTTTCCTTATTTTGAAGTGGAAAAAATAAAATTGAAAAAACTAAATTTCTCATATGAATGGAAAGTGTTTTTGGAAGCAACTTCAAAAAACACGTCGTAAAAATCATAGTCTGAAAGCTGAAAAAAATCGAAAATATTCGAAAATATTCGATTTCAATACAAAAGTCATAAATTACCAAAAGTCGAAAGTTCGAAAAACCGACTTTTTTAAAATCGAAAAAAGTCAAGAAGTCGATTTTTGTTTCAACTCTAATATAGAACCCTAATATTTATATTTTACGAAAAACTTACAAATGCTACAATATTCTATAAAAAAATCAATATTTTTAAAAATGTTATCAACGAAAATATATTCCCTTAAAACCCGTTAACCGTATTAAAAAAAACCCCGGTTTGTCAAAAAACCGAATAGTTAATAATGAAAACCGAAACCGGTCGAGTTTATGATGAATGAATTATGAAAAAACCCGTTCGATTTCGGTTTTGGATACTCTAATAAGTATGCTTTTAATTACAACAGTATTTGTTGTTTTGTTTTTAGCACACTTCCTTATAATTTTCGATGTGATAACCTAATCAGGTGACTGTCGATGTGTATGTGTGTGACACAATCACAAATTTAATCGAAATATTTGTATGTCTGGTAATTTAATGGAATGATATCAATAATCAAAACCATTACTTAATTGTTATTCAAATTCGGTACAACACGACGAATGCATTACATACAAAACTTTCTATTGTGACACACTCACACTCGGTATGACAACATAACATTATTACACACTTTTGTTTTGATTTGATACCTATTGACAATAAATATAAATTAAATATCAATTAAGCTTATTATTTACTTAATAGCAGATTCTTTAATTATTTTGCCAACTATTGCTGTTTTCAATGGGTGTGTGTATTTGACCCTTTAGTGAACCTTAATATAAAATAGTGTTAATTGTTTTATGTTGTTATTAAATTCTGTCACGCGTTTTTATATAATTTCAATAAAAATACTAAATTAACTACTCGATATTCACTTTCATTTTTTTTAATAAACAAAGTTTTTACGAAATATTTGTTGGAATTTTTTTTATAAACTCTGTTTCCCTTTTTTAAATTTTTTTTTTATTTCCTTTCATTATCATTAATGTTTTGCTTGTTATTAAAATACAACTCAGGTTTCTGATTTAACAACATTGTAATCCAAAAAAAACCTTTTAATTCACAACAACTGTTAAGCTTAAATTATAAAAACAAAAAAAAAAATTGTTATACATATTATAAATATTTTTTTTAGCAATTTTAATTTGTTTGTATGAATGTATAAAAAATAATTTTGATTTAAAATTTAGGTCTTGTATTGTTGTACTACAAATATTTGAGGAATTAGAGGAAAATTTTGAATTATACGCATAATAAATTACGAGTATTTTATTTAAATTTGCCAAAGTTTTACAAAACAATTACAATTTATAACAAGTAAGTGTGTTATATTCGGCTGTGCCGAATCTTGTATACCCACCATCAATATGGACAATTCCATGTCATCGTACGTGACATTTGTACGCCTATAGATTGGAATAGATATTGCAAAAATTAGAGTATCTGATAAATAATTTGGTCTTTATGTTCCATTCAGAGGGTACTATATTTTAAAAAAATAATAAGTTCTTTCGAAACATTGTTGTCCAAAATGTAGAGCGAAATAAGGGTATATCGTACGTGACATAAAACGGAAGTAATTTTGTGGTACATGTAGAAATATGCAAAAATTTGTGAATCATTAGAGGCGTTAAGTTTTATTTTAATTTCTTACACTAACCAAATATTTTTCTTTTACAATCCGTCATATTTAAATAAAAACAAGTAAGAGAACTAAATTCGGCTGTGCCGAATCTTATATACCCTTCACCAAATTATACTTTAAAATAAAATAAATTTTTTTTTTTTCAAAATTGTTTTTTAGTTGTTTTAGTTTTTTTCCAATTTTTTAAAAATTTTTTTTTTTTTAATTTATTTGTGAAAAAAATTTGACAAAAGAATGTATTTGTGAAAAAAAATTCGGGTTAAAAATTTGTTTCCCGATTTTGACCCATTGTAGGTCCAACTTTGTATAGCCTTATATACATCGTTGCAATGGACTTTGAAATATCTATCATTAGATATCCATATTGTCTATAGGCCAAAAATAGAGGTTGTCTCGGATTTTTGCTCATATCTCCGTTATTTATCGACGGATTTTGCTGATTTTAAATAGGAAACTTCTCGAAAGCATGTCTGACAGAATTATTGAGGATTTAGATCCCGAAGATATTTGGGGTCTTCAGAAAATTGATTTCAACAGACAGACGGACATGTCTAAATCGACTCCGCTATCTATAAGGTTCCAGAATATATATACTTTATAGGGTGGGAAATTTATATTGTGGAAATTACAAACGGAATGACAAATTTATATATACCCTTCTCACGAAGGTGAAGGGTATAATAATCTTTGGATGATTTTATAATAAATAAAATTTGATATCGTACGTGACAGATTTTTCTCTAATAGTAAAACAATATATATTCTGTAAATATATGTTAACAAAAACTAAAAAAATATATATTCGGTTTCAATAAACAATTTGATAATAACAAACAAACAATCAGAGTAAAATTAATTTCATACAACGTGCTAAATTGGGAGCTTAGTTTTCGCCCAATTTTAGCCTAAAACATACCAATTAAATTAAATTTAGTCAGTTTAAACTATTATTTTTGCACTTAAAATGTTGTACTATGCTCTAGCAACATTTTTGTCCTATTCAAATCATCCTGTAAAAAAGTTTAAGGGATTTTGTTTTTTCAGTCGTGGTTTTCATTCTCGTGGAATTGCCCATATGTGACAATAAAATATTTTTCTGATATAGTGATTATATTGGGGGGTAGAGTGAATTATGGACCGATACTCACAAAAGTTGGTTGAAAGATTTAGGTTCATATAAAACTTGTTTATGTCCAATTTCATCAATTATGAATGATCAAGTAATTTTCCAAAATAAAAACTCTATTTTGGTACTTTTTTTGGCACCCTATGTATCTTTTAAACTAATAAACATAGAAACGAATTTTAGATCGTATTCTTTACTTATCAAAAAATAAAAAATATAAGTTTGGTACTTTTTGGAAATTCAAACCCTTAAGGGATAGAAATTGTGTTTATTTTTGGTACTTTTTCATAAAATATGTTTTTTTATAATTTGACATAGAGTTACGAATATTTTATTATGAGCTCCCACCACAATACAGACAGGGATAAAAAAAGGTACCAAAAACGGGATAAAATCGAGAAAATAAATTTTATTTGAAATTATTAAGCCAATTTTTATAATTTTTTAACATTGGTTCTTGGATTAATACAAAAACTGAACTATAGGTATTTTTTTATTGTTCTAATGGTACTTTTTGAATTTTCTATAATAATGGACTTAGGAACATGAAATTAAGCATATATGGTCCTAAGTGAGTGAAAACTCTAGGGGGAGACTTTTTGGTACTTTTTCTTTATTCGAATGGTACTTTTTGTAATTTCTTCACCAATAAATCTAGAATCATGAAATAAAGCTTACATGGGCCCGAGTGGGTGAGAATCCACAAGTGGCTGCTTTTTGGTACTTTTTTATTCTTCTAATGATACTTTTTGAATGGACTGATTTATCATCGCCCAAGCCAAACGCCAAAAGATAGAACTTTCATATCTACATATGTAGATCCACTTAGAAGCGATTTTTAGAAATTCAAAGGTTTAGAGGGAAAAAAACGGATAAATTCGGTAACCTTATATCTTCAAAAAATAATTTAAAATGCATTTTTATCTATTTAAAAAAATTTCCAGGCAGATGTTTGGTTGTTCATGAAATTGTGACTTTTTAGGGGAGAAAACGGGTAAAAGCTGTATTTTGGTACTATTTTGCTACCCCATGTATCCTTTAAACCAATAAACATTTTAAATCATATTCTTTACTTATTAAAAAATAACAAATAGAAGTTTGGTACTTTTTAGAAATTCGATAATTTCAATGGGGACAAAAAAGTACCAAAAGGAGTAAAAACGGGAAAACACATTTTATTCGAAATTATCAAGCTAATTTTAATAATATTTAAAGATTAGTTCCTGCAGTCATACAAAAATTAACTACCAGGGTACTATTTTGAACTCGATTGAGAAGGTGTAAATAAATCCAATCAAAATCAATCTGTGATTACTCATATTTTATACAATAAATCGATTTTTAGTATAAAAAAACTAAAATATTTTAAATCGTTAATAACTTTGTAAATACTGCGATTTTTGGGAAAATAATCTAAATCTGTGATCATGTGATAAACAACTCAAATATATTGTAGACAAAACCTGGTAAACAATTTGGTACTTTTCTAAAATATGAACATTGATTTGAGACATATCTGTAACACAAAAAATGGAGTATTTTTAAAATTAAAACTTGTGTTTTATTATGATTAGCGATACAAACCGGATTTGCTAGTCTCAAATAAATCATGGTAAATAAATGATATCTTTTAATTAAAGTAAATGTAAACTTTTTCAAAAAAATTAAAATAAAACAGATAAAACTGTTTCGGTGAATTTATACCAGATTTATAACGTATGAATTTAAACTAATTATATAAATAATTCAACTTAAAATTGTTTGCAAAAAATTACAAAAGTTTCAATAATTTTGAACTTACATACAGCATTGAAAGCGTCTTTTAAAGACATTTTTGAAAAATATGAATAAAATCACAAAAAATCACCTTTTTATCCTTTGATTCAACTCACATAATACTGACAACATTTTGAGAAAACAAACTAAGAGTAAATTTCCAACATAGACTACGACAGGGGTAGCGAAGCGCACCGGGTCAAGCTAGTTTCCATATATATTCGTAATAAATTTAAAGTATTATATATTCGAAATTGATCGACTACATTTGGTTTTGCATACTGAATTATAAGATTTTCTGAAGTGAATAAAATCTTCCTTGCTTTTCATACATATTTAAAAGAGAAAATAACTATTTTGTTGATTTTCTCAAAGTTCAATTTTAAATACTTCTCCATCATCTACAATATTTAAAATAAAAAAAATCAAACTCAATACTTGATTGTTTGTCTGTCAAGTGTATTATTAAAATGCGTGTAGATTTCTGTTTTGAAAGGCATTTCCACTTAAGATTGTTTAGTTGGCGTTGAGCGTTTTAGTGTGTGATTAAGTTTGGATTACAACTGATAGATAAGGAGTTTCAACATGAATGTGTAGTCTTTTTTTTCTGCTTTAAACACCATGAATGTATGCATGTAGAGCAAGTTACACAAAAAGCATTCTAATTGATTTGAAACGTTTGATACACAAATAAAATCAATAAAATGAATGATTTTCGACTGTATTAATATGTATTTATTAGTTAAATGTACACTATTTCCAACTTCTAAAGCGTGATAAAATGACAAGAGTGATAAAATTTATTCACGTAAAATTTAAAACAATACAAAAAAAATGATACTGTAAATATTTTAAAAAGTAGGTCAGATACCAAAATAAATAGTACTTCACATAATATTGAACTTTCCATCCACTGACCCAATATTTTTCTTTTCATTTAGCAGTTGTTAAAAAGATGTATTAGAATTTCCATTTTTATTTATTATTTAAAATTAATTACTTAATAATTTTATAGACACTTACAAATTATATGAAATTTTAGTTATTTATTTTTGCATAGTTTTTATTGCTGTTAATTGTATGTAGCTAGCTGTATGAATCACGGAGTGCCATTTAATTTACACAAGAATTTTGTTTTCAATTTCATATTCACAACAAATACTTTAACTGCACGCAAACACGTTTATTTTTTTTTTTTTTTTTTTAAATGGTAAAATGTTTAACTGTCATTTGAACAGAATTTTCTCCACTTTACTTATAAGAATGACAAGGATTTTGTTTAATAGAAACCATCACAGATGTCTAAAGCTTATACTACATATGTACATTAGGGCGGTCCGGTTTTGTATGGAGTAAATATATGAAATTTTTATGTGAGCCCATAAATATTTGAACTTTTGTAAATTTTTTTAAAAACAAGTAAAGATCTATATTCGGCTATGCCGAATCTTATATACCCTTCACCAAATTATACTTCAAAATAAAAATTTTAAATATTTTTAGGTAAACAAAATTATTTTTTTTCCAAAGCTGTTTTTTTAATTTTTTGGAAAAAATTTTTTTTCGAATTGTTTTTTTTTTAATTTTTTAAATTTTTTTTTTTTTTTTTTTTTTGTTTTTTCATTTTTTTTAATATTTAGCAAAAAAAACTTTTGGTGAAAAAAAAATTCGGGTTAAAAAATATTTTTCCGATTTTGACCCATTGTAGGTAAAACTTACTATGGTTTTATATACGTCGTTGCAAAGGCATTTGAAATATCTATCATTAGATATCCATATTGTCTATATTAATGACTTAGTAATCTAGATATAGCTCCAAAATAGGTAAAAAATCGAGGTTGTCCTGGTTTTTTGATTATATATCAGCTATTTGTGGACCGATTTTGCTGATTTTAAATAGCAAACTTCTCGAAAGCATGTCTGACAGAATTATTGATTATTTGGATCCCGAAGATATCTGGGGTCTTCAGAAAATTGATTTCAACAGACAGACAGACGGACATGTCTTAATCGACTCCGCTATCTATAAGGATCCAGAATATATATATATACTTTATAGGGTTGGAAAATTATATTATTACAAACGGAATGACAAACTTATATATACCCTTCTCACGAAGGTGAAGGGTATAAAAATATATATAAAAACCTAATAAAGGAACTTTTTTCCATTTGATCCAACTCAGCAATTACTGATGACAGGACAAACATTTTGAGATATAGTCTTCTCAAAAAAACTAAACATTCATCTTAGTTGGAAACATCGACACCTTAATTTTTCTCCATGCAAACGGCACCACCCTAATGTACATACATTTGCAGATTTCAATAGTATAGTATCACTCACTATCTTTGAATAGACACGCACTCTCATACCTATCTTTAATATCTATGATATGTTTATATGAACATAAAACTGAATTGAAGAAAACTTATGTTTATTATAACATAAATATCAGTTTAAAGTTTCTTGTTATTTTGATGTTGACAGAAGACACAAATGTTCACGTACATACATACATATATATGTACATAAAAGAAGATGATCATGTTGATGATGGCCATGAAAATTATAGAATTTATTTTCCAACACATACTGTTTATATTTATTAAATGGGTCATATTATTAAGACAATCAAATAATTGAAAGAGAAACTGATGCAGAAATATAATTTCGCTTTTAAAAATTCCTTAATGTTGGAGTTAAAAATATTTCATAACTAATTACAAGAAAACAAAATCAAAATTTTAAATTTACTACCAGTTCCTCTAAAAATTGTGTGAAAAAAACTGAAAAATATTTTTCCAACATCTCCCTACACATGTTTCCAACTCACTTTTCTTACAAACTGACAGAATAAAAAAAAAACTGACAGTTAATTTAAAAGATTTATACTAAAATAACAAATTCAAATATAAGTGGGTGAAATACAAAGTGGGTGAAGCCAAGAATCTGGCCAATTTACATTCCTTATTTTGGTAGGTCAAATCATAAACATTGTTGGGACCTTAGTTAATCATGATAAATTTTGTAAATATAATTGATTTGGTGCAAACAGAGCCATTAACTTTTAGGACAGATTTGACAGTCAAGCACAGTCATAAAACACAACGCACAGTGGCTAGGATTGCAAAATAAGTGGTAATAAAAATTATATAATAATTATTCTATCTGTGTTATACTTAAAATATCAATAATCTATATCTATATAAATATATAAATGTCTTTGTAAGTTTGTTTGTTTATTTGTTTGTTTGAGCATCACGCCTAAACGGCTGAATCGATTTTATTGAAACGTAGATAGATCCTTACTTGAAAGCTTCAATAGGCTATAACTTTTTTCAATACTTGGACCAGAAAGGGGTAAACAGGGGAAAACCGGTAAAATTGGTACCTTTAGTTCTTAAACAATAAATACTAAACGGCCGAAACGATTTTATTGATATTTCCAACATAGACTATGACAGGGGTAGCGAAGCGCACCGGGTCAAGCTAGTATATAATAATTTTGGTCACAAATTATATACATATATATGAATCAGCTGGTTGCAGTAATATGGCAATAGAAAACCAACAAAAGAAAATGACAAAATGGCTGTGGCTTGGGAAGAGGAAAAAATATATATCACACTCGTTTCCAAGGCGAATTGATATAAGGTGGTGGCAGTTATACAAAAACCGAATTTTGTCTTAAACAACAAATGTATATTAAAACTTAAAATAGTGTGGATAATTGAATAAGTTATTTATGTAAAAAATAAATAAGGACTGAGATCAAAAAATTCTTAACATACATATATGTTAATAAAAATTAAACCTCTAAACTTACAGTTTTGATTTTTTTTTTTTTTTTAAATTATTATTACAATTTAAAAAAATATATATATTATTATAGTTCTAATCACTAGTGATGAAATTTTGAATCTTTTTCGGAAACCCTTCCATTATTATGGTTTTTATAGTGATTTCTATCACTTTGTTCGAACAGGTTGTCCATCTCCATTTAAAATCTACCACACTTTTGGACATCTTTTTTGTGCTCTTCAATTCTCTTTTTACAAAAGAACCCAATATCTCCCCACTGGCCTTAGCTCCAGGCAGTTTGGAGAATTTGTCTCTCTTGGTACAAATACCACATTATTGTTCTTTTACCATTCAAGACCTTTCTTACCATAATGACAGGATGCCAAATCAGGCCAAAAATAAGAGGACACACTAAGAAGTCTTACGAATGGAAACATCCTTTTTTCCTTGATTTAAATTTCGGTATTTATAGAGCCCTTTGTAACAAATGTTTGGCTTTTTGCCGCAACTGCATATTGCTTGCCGTACCAAGAACTTTTTGGGAAATTTTGTCTGCTTTTGGTTCCTAAACTTTTCTTTAACATTCCCTCGAGCATCAGCAACATCAAAATTTTGACCCGGAAGCTGCGAAAAATCTGCCAGAACATACGTTTCGTCATCCATTATGCAGCAGGAATGTTTTTTTTTTTATAAAATTTGACTTCAATTTCCGTGCTCTGTTTTAGCTCTCTAAATTTTTAACAGCGTTCCTGTCAGGATCTTTTGGAGCCTTCTATGTTTTTGAACCTGCATTGGCTTTAACTTTTCGTACCAAATAGTCCGAGCACTGAGCTAACCAGGCTGCTTTCCTACCGGATGTGTTGGCTTTTGAAAATGCTATCTATTTATTGGCTTTACAAACATCATGTGGATCATTCCTTCTTCCAGAAATAGATTTTCTATCAACGGACAAGTTCTACCGGTACTGTTGAATTAACAGTTTGATGGCAGACCTTTGATTGTTTGGCCAACTTTTTGTTGGACCAAGTTGGGTTTTGTTGAAAATATTTAATAATTTTAGTACGCACTTTTTTCTGGTCACTCATTTTAATCAGATTATCAAAAAAATAATATAATTGACATTAATCATAATGCATACTTTACAAAAGTAACTTGATAAAAAAAAAAAAAATCAAATAATACTTGGGTTAAAAGTTTTAATAAAAAACGTGTGTTGAGAATTTTTCGATCTCAGTCCTTATTTTGTTATTATTTTAATAAGCATAGAATATGTAAATATTGAAGTATAAAAAAGCTGTTTGAACTCTATCTTACATTAATTCGCCTTTACTCGTTTCCTATTGAAAATTTTATTTTTTTCTCACGCTCTGCAAACTACAACAACAAATTGGAGTCAAAACAGCTAATTACTTTTTCGCTTGTATTTGTTATAGAAATAGCATTAAAAGTTATCGACCAAGGCGAATTAATATCCCAGGTGGTGATGATAGCACAGCTGAGCAATGTTTACTTTAGTTGTTTAGATGTTTAAGCTGTCAAATTCGCTAGTGTTGCGGCGAAAACAACAACAAACGTAAAAGCAACAAAAACAACAGGTAGACTTTGACAGCTTAACATAAACAAAAACAAATTGCAGCTGGTTGTTGTAAATGTTGTACTTGTTGTAGAATCGACTCCACCTGGAATATAAATTCGCCTTGTTATCGATTAACTTCTTTCGACATCGAGAAACTGGTATTCAAAACATTTTGCTTCAAAAAAGTTTAGTTTTTTTTATCATTCATATTTGTTTTAATTTCAATTTCGATTTATAAGTGATTTCTTTATCAAAAGATTTTGTAACTTCACATACATAGTTATGGCTCCTGACAGACATTTCCACAGCAGTTGTAGGAGTCTGTCCTGAACTAGTGATTTTACCTATTATTTATGGTGACAACTAGTTACATAACTAGCTACGTGAGTAGTAGTTATTTTAACACGCGCATGTCCTAAGCAGGTGGTCAATTGACTTAGAGACAAATGCACAACACAATGTTTAAAGTGACCACACTATACATTACTTGGAGACACTTAAGTGACAATTGTCTGATATATAAAGTAACTAATTGACTTCTCTCTGCATTTCAAATAGCACATACGTGTCAGCCAAGTGATCAGACATTAGTATAATTTACTGTCTATAAGGGTTATTAGGAGATGAAAATTAAAGTGCTGTATATTAGCATCCACTACGTTACAGCACGATGAAAATATCGTAAGATAGATACTCTAAAGATTATGGCTTTAAACAAGTACACATACCAAGGTATTATAATTAATATATCCATCGTTTTCTCAGAAGAACTATTATAATTTTAAAACTTTAACTATTTAATTCCTGATTTAATTTAAATGGTCCTAACTGCTGGCAACACTGTTGTGTATTTTTTCGACATTTCGCAATCCATAGTTAATATAATATAAATGCATATTTTTTTAAATTTTTAGGTCATATTTTGTTTTTTTTTAAGCATATTTTAGGCGCATATTTTCCAATAATAAATGCATGAAAAACCATGAAGTATAATTCCAGAGTACTTAGAACTAATTTGTTGAAAAATTTATCAGGATTGCCGAATAATCAACTGTTTAATCTGTATTGCGGAGGGACATTTGTTTGGGAGCTAGGTGAAATCATGGACCGATAATAACAAACAGACAAAATCAACATAAAGTATTTGTGGAAAATTTTCTAGCTCCTTTCGTTTTGACCTTACCGTGTTTTCAACAGACAGACGGACGGACATAGCAAGATTGTATTAGAATCTTATGAGAACCCAGAATATATCGGTTTATCGATTTAAAAAACCAAACAAAAAAAAAAAACATTAAAATAACAAAATAATTAGAGTTTTTAAAAAAACAACGGATGGCTTAGTAGCTAATAACAGTGGAACATTTCCTTAAAATCGTAGATGACAAAGCCGACTGCTGTCCGCTTTGGGATGGATCCCCTCATTTTATATTCGATTTTATAAAATCCCATTTTAGTGAATTTTTTTTGTTTCGATTTATTTAGTAGCCCCACTGTTTGTAGTAGGTGTTGAGCAAGGCGAATTTATAGAAGGTGACGACAGAACTACAACAAATACAACATGTACAAAAACAACAGGTACTTTGTTTTTGTAAAAAGATAAGTGAACTGTCAAAGTTGCCTGTTGTTGTTTTCGCTTTTGGGTTTGTTGTATTTTTCGCCACAACAACCACAAGTGAATTGACAGTTCACTTGTCTAAACAACTGAATATAAAAAATAATCAGCTGTTCTTGTGAGGTCACCTTCTATAAATTCGCCTTGGTGTTGAGTATAAAAAGCCTTTAAGTTCAACATATTTAAAATAGTTCAAGAAAACAAAAACAAATTTAATGTTAAAAATACAACAAACAAAGAAAAATACAAACTAACTGAACAATTGCATGATTACCAATACAATATATAATGCTATTGCCAGTAAAAAGAACGCCTTCTTCCAAGTAGCTGTTACTAACTCTGGCAAATATTAGCAGAAACGAAAACCGCCCATTTACTACCAAAATTGCAAGCACATACAAGTAGTTTGCAGTAAATAGCTATTTTATAGAAGCCTGTTTGTCAGGCTCATCATTTTGTCCGCCTTTTAAACTTACTATGGAAGTAGATCCAATCATTTCGTCTATCGGCCAATTCATGCATAACGAACGACGACTACAACGAACACAATGACTGCATTTGAAGAATTTTCCATCTACTACCATAATTTATTTATTCAGCTAGGACCAGTTTTCCGCATGTTTGACATCATTTCGAATATTGCATCACAATATAATTGCTGTATGAGTGAATGAGTGAATATACAGTTTAAATGAGAAATATTAATTGATGATGAAAATGCAACTAAATGAAGAAAAGTAAATGTTTTCAAAGAATATGAAAGTGCGTAAAATGCATTTTTATTTATTTATTTTTTTTTTTACTTTTTCAATAAGTACCATAAATACAAGTCTAGCTGCTCTATATACCGCATTTTGTTTAAATAAAGATGTTGTCTTGTATTGGTCAAGAATGTACTTTTGCTCTAAGTTAGTCAGTAAATCTATTACTGGTTTCAGGTGATTTAAAGAAATGCGTGTGTAAGTGTTTTAATCGCACACACTTGTGTTTGTGTGTGATACCTAGTAGTTAGTAGGAATAGACCAGTTTTGACCATAAAGGAGAAACACACTCTTGCATTGTAAGGTGAAATTTATTTATTTCTATTAGGTTTTAGAAATTCTAATAAAACATAAACAGCATTCTAGAATTTGCAATTACTTACACTTTCGCTGAAAAGATGGAAATTTTGAGATTTTGATATAGAAGTGAAAAGTAATAGGCTATTTCTATTATGTGGTATGTCAATGTACTAAGTACATTTTTCATTTGTCAAAATTGTAAAATTAGTATCTCCGTCAAATAGAAATGAGTATAACTACATTATTAAATATATATTGGAGCCACCATTCCAAAATTTTTCGTAAATGTATGGTTTTTCAAGTGATATTCACATACTATTTGAATTTGGCTATTGTATGTAGAGTTTCCAATTCGGTTTTAACCGAAACCGAAACCGCGGTTTTTGAAGGCCTAAAACCGAAACCGACAATTATTCTTCGGTTTTCACTTTTAATCTATTTTGACTAGAAAAATTCAAAATTTAGAAATGAGAAACAAACTTTTTCATCCAATTATTCATCCTATCCCTAAACACAGATCGGTAAAAATATCTTAAGATTTGTTTAAATTTTTTAAATTGTATTACAATAATTGCTTCAGATGATGTAGCAGGCTAATGCAAAATTTTTGTAACAAGGTCTTAGTTATTTTCAAATATCCGATACAAGTATGGAGTACTAGCTGACCGGTGCGCTTCGCCATCTCAATTGGAATAAAGAAATAGTACTATTAAGTCTCCCTTTGTAAATTAATACTAATTCAGGAAAATATATCTCTAGTTTCATGTTTATTGATTCATTATAATGTGAATTGTAGCTCATTCTAGACGTATTATTAGAATAAAAACACTACCATAAAGACCCACATTTTGTATTCCTACTCAGCATCTTGAATGATTAACTTCATATTTCTGTGTCCATTATTATAGAAAATACAAAAGAAAGCTAAGACTATAATCACCTTTCGTGAATTCTTGTGCCTAATTTTAAGGTTTATTATTATAAAATATTCAAAAAGTACCTTTACAATAAAGAAATAGTAACATTAATTATCCGTTTTGAATTCGCGATTCATCGTTATAAAATATTCAAAAAGTACTACTAGTTCGAAAAATTACCTGCAATTCCCTTTTTTATATTCTAACTCAGTCAGGATCATGTGTGTAATATCCTGCTGATAGGCTCATTATTATAGAAATTTCAATAATAGTTTCTGTTACCTCAATATCATTATGCCCTCTATCCTTGATACTTTCTTTACTCAGAAGCATATCAGCCAACTGTTATGTATATACAATAAGTAAAATAATTTATTATAATAATTAGAAGAAAAAGTAAAAATTTTCCACACTTAAACCACTGTCAAGTTTGAAATTTCAAAGTAATTTCCTGCTTCTAGGTTCAATATTATAGAAAATTCATTTTGAAAAACGAAAAAGAACTCCATAGTTTGGTTCTCCAGTTCTCCATTTTTGGTATCATAATACAATTGAGCACCTTATTCTAGATTATTTCTTTACTGAGAAGCATATTAGCCAACTTTAACTAATTTAATACATTAAAAGAAAAAGTACCAATTTGTCCTTTATCCTCGTAAACACTCGTCAAATTTGAACTTTAAATTTGTTTAGCAGTTCCTATATTACCAACTGATTTAATAGTTAATAAATTATCACAAAACCGAACCGAATCCGATCGGTTTTCAATTTTTTAAAACCGAAACCGCGGTTTTGAAATTCTTCGGTTTTTTGGAAACTCTAATTGTATGTGCAGAAGGACTCAAACTAGGGTGATGTAATAAATACTGTCTAGCCCTTAAGTGCCAGTGCACCCTTGAAAATTCCTTTCGCGGAACATTTTACATGTCTCCCTGATCGTAAATATCTCAGCCTCTCAGACGACACCAGATCAAACACCACATTTAATCTTGGAACCACCAATGTATACTTTAATGACTTCTTTGGTTTAACTTAGCCTTTTATCCTATTATTAGTAACTTTCAAATACATTTTCTCGTATTTCGGTGACCAGTTTACATTACCACCAAATCGCCCGTGCAGAAAGTACAATGTGGCATGAGCGATGTTCTCAAAGAACTATGGATTGATGTACGATGACGCCGCCATCCCAAAACCCACAACAAACGGAAGATAAAGTTTTGATGTTTTCGTTTTATTTACATCTCTCTCAAGTGTGTTGAATTCTCAGAGTACTTGTATGTGAGAAGAGAAATTGAGAGCCTTTAATATTGAAAACGATATTATCATAATATCATCATTTCAGATAAAAAACGAGGAAAGATTTTTAAATTTTATAATATGGAAAATCTTCTAATATATAAAAATCTCGTGTCACAATGTTTGTGTTTGAACTCCTCCGAAACGGCTCAACCTTTTTTTATGAAATTTTGTAAGTATGTCTGAGAATAGAATAGTAAATATTCACTAGAAATAATTTGCTGAGACAGCTAGTAAATTTATATTATTCTCAATCCTACTACAAAAGGTTTTATACAAAGAGTCTTGCCCAATTCGCAAAGTTATGCAATTTTGTAATGCAAGTCAAACCGCACTTCTGTTTTCGGTAACATCACGCAATCGCATATTTTTGCTAATATCTTTAACTCCTTAGGGTCAATTGTTGCAATATTTTTTCTGAATAAAGTGGTACTTAATTACTTCGCAAATATAAAAAACTCTACAAATTTAACTTATTCATTCTTATTTTTAACATTTTGTCGTACAAATGTCACTTCACGCCATAATGGAAATGCCCATATATATAAAAATTAAATGGTCCATGTATGTAATGGCATTATGTGTGAACGACTGGAACGATTTGGCTGATTTTCTTTTGTTCGACATTTTTAGGAGATGATTTGTAAAGAAAACAAATTCTTAAACTCGGAAATTTAAATTTTTATTATATTGCCTCCTTTTCACTTCACATGTGTCTTAATAAAATACATTTTTTGGAAAAACTTGAAGAACTAACATTAGTAAATAGCTACCGAAAGAAGCCGGGCGGTCAAGTTTATAATAAATATGAAATTCGGTTCAATTGTGAAATAATTTAATTTAAAAAAAAAAATGTTATGATTGCACAGAATAAAGTTTTAACATAACATTTATAAATAAGTAATTTCAGAAACATGTAATATAATATTTTTTATATATTTTTTGTTTGCAAATAAAATCTAGGAGGCTTAAAAAAATACTGAAATTTTCATTTATATTTTAATGTTGTTTAAAAATTTTTGGATTTTTTCAGCTACCAAATGGGAAAATATCCTTCACCATAGATGGGAACTAGATAGATAACTGAAAGCCAAAAACCTAAGTCTATTGTCAAAAACCTAATTCATGAGAATGTATTGTCATGTATTTTGTAATTTTTTCCATTGATATTTCTCTCTCCTTCCGCTCAATGTATATTTCTCTATGTTCTTCACCATGAATGGCAAGGGTATATAAGGAGTGAGATCGTTAAATTCTTAACACATGTTTTTTATTAAAACTTTTAACCTAAGTACTATTTGATTTTTTTTTTTATTAAGTTACCTTTGTAAAACATATCAGTTATTATGTTTAATGTCAATTATATTAATTTGTTTTTAATCTGATTAAAATGAGTGACCAGAAAAAAGTGCGTACTAAAATTATTAAATATTTTCAACAATACCCAACTTGGTCCTACAAAAAGTTGGCCAAGCATTCAAAGGTCTGCCGTCAAACTGTTTCCAATGTTATTAAACAGTACCGGGAGAACTTGTCCATTGATAGAAAACCTGGTTCAGGTAGATGGAATGGTCCACATGATGTTTCTAAAGCCATGAAAATAGAAAGTATTTTTAAAAGAGCTCCCAACACATCCGGTAGGAAAGCAGCCCAGTTAGCTCAGTGCTCGGACTATTTGGTACGAAAAGTTAAAGCTAATGCAGGTTTAAAAACATACAAGGCTCAAAAAGTTCCTGGCAGGAACGCTGCAAAAAATTTAGAGCCCAAAGACAGAGCACGGAAATTGAAGTCAAGTTTTATAAAAAAATATTCTTGGCAACTTCCTGGTCAAAAATTGTATGTTTCTGATGCTCAAGGGAATGTTGAAGAAAAGTTTAGGACCCAAAAGCAGACAAAATTTCCTAAAAAGTTCTTGGTATTGTTACAACGGGCTCTATAAATACCGTAATTTACATCAAGGAGTCCGTTCATAAGACTTCATAATGTGTCCACTTATTTTTGGCCTGACTTGGCATCCTGTCACTATTGTGAACAAGCCATTGAATAGCACAAGAACAATAATGTAGTATTTGTACCAAGAGAGGCCAATCCTCCAAACTGACTGGAGCTAAGGCTAGTGGAGAGATATTGGGATCTTGTTAAAAGAAAATGGAAGAGCACAAAAAAGGTGTCCAAAAGTGTAGTAGATTTTAAACGGGCAAAGTGACATAAAGCACTTCCTTTTTCGGAAGGGTTTCCGAAAAAGGTTCAAAATTTCATCACTAGTGATTAAAACTATAAAAATATATTTTTTTTGTAAATTATAATAATAATTTCAATCAAATAAAAAAAATTAAAACTGTAAGTTTAGTGGTTTCGTTTCTATTAATATGTATGTTAAGTATTTTTCGATCTCACTCCTTATAAGTTTGTCATTTCGTTTTCATTTGCGACCTCATAAAGTATATATATTGTGGATCGATATAGATATCGTAGTCGATATAGTCATGTCCGTCTGTTTGTTCGCATGTATGTTGAAATCAACTTTCTGTAGCCCCCAAATAACTTGAATACATCATTCATACATCAGTATATCAGCTATAGTCCCGGTACGCTTGTTATTTAAAATCGAGAAAATCGGCCAACAAATGGCTGAGATATAAGCAAAAATCACGACTAGCTCGATTTTTTACCAAATTTTTATCTATATCTCGGTAATTAAGTCATTAACATAGACATTATGGATATCTAATGATAAATATTATAAAGAACTTTTTGACCTACATTGGTCAAAATCGGGGAAAAAAAATTTAACCCGAGGTTTTTTTTTTCTCGAAAAAAATTTTTTACCACACAATTTTTTTATCATAACATTATTTCAACCATATTTGTTTCACTAATAAAATTTTTTTCTGCAAAAAAATAGTTTTTAAAAATCTTTGTCTTAAAGTATATTTTGGTGAAGGGGATATAAGATTCGGCACAGTCGAATATAGCTCTCTTACTTGTTTATATTCAAATTTTTTCCTGAATTAATAAAATAACTTATTGAACAACATTTTTAATAATGTTATAAAACAAAAGATTAAAACAACAAACATAAAGACAGTAGATCAATTTAAAGAAACGATTCAAACTTAAGCAAAAAATCCTTACAAATTAAACATCAAATAATAAAAGTAAACAAATTTAATTTCACTTAAAACTTATTTTTTCCAAAGTTTATTTTTAACAAATCCAACTTACATTTCTATTAAACCGCCTTTTTTGATTTATTAGTGTCAAGAACTCCACATTAAAGACACAATAGTTTAACAATAAATCCTCTCAACGCCCGAATACACACTCATACAAACACACACACACACGTAAATTCCTTAATAAAACGTCCTAATTTACAATAGAGCTGCTGATGACGATGGGTGATCTTTACGTTTTCCAAAACCACAACTACAAACAAAAACAAGTTCAAAAGTGTTTAACAACAAAATAAACAACAAAATTTTCTATAAGAATTTTTTTCCTTAAGAAACTTATTTTTCATTATATTTAGCAAATAAAAAAAGAGATTTCACTTTTTTCTATATTTATTTTTTTTTATATAAACATTTAAAAAGATTTCTTACGATTTTCATATATGTATGTATTTTTATTTGTAATTTTTTTTATGAATTCTATAAAATTCCACTTTTTTTTTGTAAATAATTTATGTATATTTTAGAATTTTCTTTATTTTATTTTATTTATCCTTTTTTCGCTGTATATATTTCGGCTAATTTTTTTAAAATTATTTCGAATGTTTACAAGATTTGTTTTAAAACTCGTTACAAACTCGAGAAAAAAACACAACCGCGCTTATGAACGTTTTGAACGCAACTGACGTTTAGCAGGCGTACAACTTGTAATGTTATTTAGTTACTCGTATTTGGTAAATTTTAGTTGTTGTATGGTAAGTTTTAGCCAGTTTCAATTTTGTCTACTAACAAATATTCTCTTCTTCTACCGCTTTTCCGTCATGTGAGTTTATTTTGTTTTGAATTGAATTGAAAAGAAATAAAAAAAAAAAATTGTGAAAAAAAACTACTAACTAGTAACATGATTTTGGCCATTTACTGTGGTTTGTTGTTGGTCTGTCTTGACATTGCAGTATTGTCTACAAGATATCATTTCCTTGTTGGGCATTCGACAAATATCGTCATCAACTGATTTGTTCGTAGATTTTTTTACATCGATTTTTTATCAGTTATTTTATATTTGGGTACTCTATGGCCCGAAGTTTACACAGTGATAATTATGTCCTCGTTAATATATTATTAATTAAGCCATATTTGCTGATAAAAATAGATACTTAGAGTACTTGGTAGAGTAACATTTATATATATGGGGCATTTCATGTCAAGTGAATCAACTTTTGCACCATTTTTTTCGAAAGATTGAAGAACTAGCTATTTAAATTATTTGGGACACATTTTGCTAAGAACAATAGGTAATAAGTTACATGGATGAGAAAAAACACCTGCTTGGCCAAGATGTAAAATTTTGACCCCCTCTAACTCAGAAAATTCTCGACCGATCTTGTTGAAAAATTGTGTCTGAATTACTATTCAATAGAACTAACAATCGGAAGACATCGATTTCAAAAGATGGTTCACTTCACATGAAATGCCCCATATATATAAAAGCGTAACGTTACTGAGTGAATAACTGATTCAACATGGAATTTGTATAGGTTTCACTCTCCCTATGTAGATCTAAAAACGGGTAAATTCGGTAACTTTATATCTTCTAAACTAATACATATATCATAAACATTTAAAATGCATAATTATCTACTTAAAAAATTAGGAGAGAAAACGGGCAAAAAATAAGTTTTGGTCCCTTTTTGACAATCCAATGAATAATAAATAAATTTTTTGAATCGTACCAAATTAAATTTAAACTAATAAGGCGTAACAATTGTATTGTTAGTACTTTTCGCATAAAATATGTTTTTTTCTATTGGGTTTATGACTTAAAAATGCGGGATCTCTTCAAATTTTTAGCTTTTATATTGAAAAATTTGTACAATATAAATTTATTCAAAGTATAGACCATTGTTAGCAGCTATGACCTTTTCCCATCTTTCTGGCAACATATGGACTGCTCATCTTTTGAGGCCAAGAACGAATCAAGCCAATATCGGATACTATGTTCTATGTCCTAACCACTTCATTCTTAATACTTTTTAACAGGTGTTTAACATGTGGCCGAGCGTTGTCATGTATTCCATCATGACAGTTTCATGTCTAGCATCAAACGAATCAGTTGCATTCGGTACAGGTGTTACCTGTGATGGTCTGGTCAGATTTCAGCAGCTTATAATAGATAGGACCCTTTTGCTCCCACCAAATACAGAGAATTTAGCGCCATGGATATTTAGCATTGGTATCGATTCGGCTGGTTGGTCGGTCTTGACATACGATCTCTTACGCTTGGGAGATTGTAATGGATTCATTTTTCACTGCAAGTAATGATTCATTTCAGATATGCAAATTCGTCTTTCAAGGTCTCTCGGCTTCAATTCGTATGGTAGCCAATTTTCCCTGCTACTTGCAAACGTTTTTAAATTCCTGTTTGAGTAACTCCCAATGATTTTGCAAGCTCTTGTTGAGTTTTACAACAATCTTCATGGAGTAATGCCTCCAATTCTAAGTCTTCAAACTTTTTTGGCTGGCCTTGGCGATCTTTGTCTTCCATGTCAAAATCACCCCATCTAAACCGCACAAACCCACTCTCGCACGTTGAAACCGATGGAACATATTCACCATAAGCTTTGGTGAGCAATCGGTGTGCTTCAGCGGCACCTTTTTCAAATTAAAGAGTAAAGCAAAACTTCACGCAAATGACGATTCGTTGGTACAAAATTCGACATTTTCGAAGCTAAAAAAAATTCTTTGTTCCATAAAGAGAGAAAAATTAGTACTTTTTCGCTCCTGAGTGAATAAGAATCCTAATTGAGTGATTATTAGTACTTTTGTCATTCCGATTGTAACACATCAAATATTTGCCGCAGACACACATCTATATAAATATATAAATGTCTTTGTAAGTTTGTTTGTTTATTTGTTTGTTTGTTTGTTTGTTTGTTTGTTTGTTTGTTTGTTTGTTTGTTTGTTTGTTTGTTTGTTTGTTTGTTTGTTTGTTTGTTTGTTTGTTTGTTTGTTTGTTTGTTTGTTTGTTTGTTTGAGCATCACGCCTAAACGGCTGAACCGATTTTATTGAAATTTGGAACGTAGATAGATCCTTACTTGGAAGCGTCAATAGGCTATAAATTTTTTCAATACTTGGACCAGAAAGGGAAAAAAAAGGGGGAAAAACGGGTAAAATTGGTACCTTTAGTTTTTAAACAATAATTACTAAACGGCTGAACCGATTTTTACATCGACAGGGGTAGCGAAGCGCACCGGGTCAAGCTAGTTAGTATATATATTCTTGGTCTTCATAAGATTCTAAGACGATCTAGCTATGTCCGTTTGTCTGTCTGTCTGTGAAAACATGATAGGTCTGAAACGAAAGGAGGTAGAGTGGCTAACATTTTTCACAAATATTCACTGTTTATAAGGTTTCTTTGTTTGAGCAATATCGGTCCATAATTTCACCTAGCAAATGTCTCCCCGGAATACTGTTTACGTAGTCATAAATATGTTTATTATGCCGCAATCCTGATAAAATATTAGATTTAAGTACTCTGAAATAATACTGTAAACTATGGCGAAAAAAGCGGACAACGTTTGTACCTAGGGTCCCCCTCAGAAAATTACTTGATTATTCATAGTATCAAGTAATAAACAAGTTCTTATATGAACCTAAATCTTTCTAACAACTTTTGTGAGAATTGGTTCATAATTGACCCTATCCCCATTTAACCCCTATATCACTGATGTCAAAATAAGACAACTATGGCAACAAAAAATCCGTTATCATGGTCTCTTAAGGATCCTCGTTACGAGCAAAAGCTGCAATAATATCTTCACAATTTTGATAGCAAAGTTTTACAATTAATATGTGCTGTTCAAGACAGTAGCGTTCCAAGTTTGTACTAAATTAATGTCAAAGAATGACAGCTCAATTTCTGACATTTCATCATTTGTCATAACCTCATGTCTTTGAAATTAGGTTAGTTTCTAAGTGAAATAGTAATACTTTCTTCTAATGATAGTTTTTTATTATTCAATATTATGGAACTTGGAAACCAAATATTGTCCCTAAGTGAAATAGGAATACGCAAAGAGAGAACTAATGGTACTTTTTTTTATACTGATAGTACTTTTTGATTCTTTTTGCGTTCTTAGGTGGCAAAAGAACTATCAATAGCAGTACTTTATGATTTTTCTAAAGTAATAAACCAACAAACACAAAATTAGGTGTAATAACAGACCCTCAAAAGGAATATTAATGGTACTTTTTAATTGTTCTGATTGTACTTTTTACAACAATGATATTAGACACATACTAAGTATGTTCCTACTAGAAAAATTAAACCATTAAGATCCAAGACAATACAAAACTAATATTTATTCAAATGAAACTAATCTCACTGTCACAATAATTTGTAACCTTTCTTCAAAATAAAAGTGAAAAATGTACCACATCATATTATTCGTTTTTAACCAATTACAATATTGATGACAATCGATTTTCTTTATAATTTTTTTCTCAATTACTAAAATACAAGTTTTGCAGGCGCTTAGCCCATCAAAGCGATGATTAATTAATAAAATAAACAAGTAATTAAAGTGACACTGAAAAGCAGGTTAAAAACAATTAAAATTACTTATACAATCCGCAGTGCACAAAACTTCAAAAGCAAATTTCACATAGATTTTCTTCTTCCTTATCTTTATTACAAAATCGATTTGGCATTAAAATGCAGATAAATGTCAATAAAAACTCAAAACACAAATCAAAAAACACAGTTTATGCAATTTAAACGCAACCAGCTAAATAAACTAAACTAAAGAAAAGCTTTTAGATACAACAATCAAAAGCGACTTGTATGTAATTTGAAGCCAAATAAAATTTAGGAGGATGAGGTACGAGTACTAATGTGTAAAAGGTGTGTTAATGTGTGAATGTAACGTATTTTTTTTTTTGCTTTTTGAAGAAAGTTATAAAAATCTATAAATATGGCGCTACGGAAAAATGTGTCAATCGTTGCAAATACTAAGGCAAATTTAAATTTAAACGATTTTCAAAATCTTTTGATTATTTATCGATTTTTTTTTATTATAAAACATATTGTACATTGTGTGGTATTTGATTTGAAAGTTTTCATAATCACGTACAAAAAACACAAAATATATTACATATTTTGATAATGTCCACACACTAGATACCCATATATTATTTAGTTACTTATTTATATTGAAATATTAAATTTTCACCACGTACCTACATATTTTATTTTCATTTTGTAGTTGGAGTTTGTTGCATAAATTTCATTTATTTATAGTTTTTATTTTATTTTACGGGTTTAAAAATAATTTGTGCAATATTTTTTGTTTAATGTTAGTAAATTTGTCTTAATAAAGTCATAATAAAACCTAAAATGTAATAAATTTAAATTTGTTTGTGGTTAGCCACAACTCCAAACAGGCACGTTTCATTCTAATAAACTTGAAGTGTATTAATATGAAATTTAATACAATACTATAAGAATAATTTGTTAAATCTAAAAAACAAAAATTGTATATCCACCCTCAAAAAATATAGGGGGTATATTGATTTTGTCATTCCATTTGTAACACATCAAAATCTTTGTCGCAGACCCATATTATATATATTCTGTTTCCTCATAAGATTTTACGACAATCTAGCTATGTCCGTCCGTCTGTCTGTTGAAAAATTAAAGGGCCCAAACGAAAGGATGTAGCTGGCTGATATTTTACACAAATACTCTACGTTGATAAGGTTTGTGTGATATTAAAAATGGGTAGTATTAGTCCATGATTTCACCAACAACTTTTGTGAGGATCGTTCCATAATTGACCCTACGACCAATATAACCCCTATATCAGAAAAATATTTTATTGTCAATAAAAAAATTGCCACATATTAATGGTGGGTATAGAAGATTTGGCACAGCCGAATACTTACTCTATGTTGCCAAACTAAAATATTCACAAGGTCAATTCACAAGGCCTCATATCTCATATTGTCATAATGTCCTAATATTTCACAATGGTTTTTATTGCTTTTCATGCTAAAAATGTCCTAAAATAATACTACTTTCTATTCTATGTTTATTGTGTTATCGTAACGAACCAGCAGAGACCAACGCCGAATGCCTAAGAGTCGGATAAGCCGAGCCGTCGAGTCGTGATATATTAGGACATTATGACAATATGACTGATAAGAGACCTTGTGAATTGACCAATTGTATAAATTATATAAAATGTGCTACAAAATTTAAATATACTTGAATAAAAATATAGTAGTATTTAAAATTAAAATTCGTCTGATAATAACATAAAAACACAGTTTGACTCTGGGCCCGAATTACCGCATTCGATATTATAATAAAAAATGCTAAATTTGTTGCACGATATCTCGATATTTGGTCTCTTAATTATTGATAGGAGCTTGTCCGACCAGATTTATTTTCGAAATACATAGATTCGTCATAACCTTTACTAATCCATTATTTCCTTACACAATTTTTAATGGAAATATTATATAGAAACTCTTTCAAAATAATTTTTAATGTCAAATCTCAAAACATTCAAACATTATTGCCACCACGAATAAAAATGAGGTGGTATATTGATGTTTACCATTCCGTTTGTTACACAAAAGTATATATTCAGGGTACTTATATTCAAAGACGATTTAGCTATGTTCGTCCATCTGTCTCTTGAAGCCTCCATAGGGTCTAGAAGGAAGAGCCTAGGGAATAAAACTGGCCTCAAATATTCTCTGTTGATCGGAAATATTTGGTATAGAAATTGGAAAAAATCGGTGCACTCAAAAAAAAATGAGAACAAAAAAAGCAATTAAAATTTTGAACATATAGGTATGGATAATTGATAACTTATGTGTCAAAAAATTAAAAAAAAAACAAGTAAGAGAGCTATTTTCGACTGTGCCGAATTTTATATACCCTTCACCAAATTATACTTTAAAATAAAATTTAAAAAAAATTTTTTTTTAATTTTTTTTTTCAAAATAGTTTTTTAATTTTTTTTCCAATTTTTTAAACATTTATTTTTAATTTATTAGTGAAAAAAATGTATGACAAAAGAATGTTTTTTGTGAAAAAAAATTCGGGTTAAAAAATATTTTTCCCGATTTTGATCCATTGAAGGTCCAACTTACTATAGCCTTATATACATCGTTGCAATGGACTTTGAAATATCTATCATTAGATATCCATATTGTCTATATTTATGACTTAGTAATCGAGATATAGATTAAAAAAAATAGGCCAAAAATAGAGGTTGTCTCGGATTTTTGCTCATATCTCCGTTATTTATGGACGGATTTTGGTGATTTTAAATAGGAAACTTTTCGAAAGCATGTCTGACAAAATTATTGAGGATTTGGATCCCGAAGATATCTAGGGTCTTCAGAAAATTGATTTCAACAGACAGACGGACAGACAGACGGACATGGCTAAATCGACTCCGCTATCTATAAGGATTCAGAATATATATACTTTATAGGGTTGGAAAATTATATTGTGGAAATTACAAACGGAATGACAAATTTATATATACCCTTCTCACGAAGGTGAAGGGTATAAAAATTAATATATAATATGAAAGTTTAAGCTACTAAAATTTGGTGAAAATATTACGTAGGCTTGATTTAATAACGGATCTAGTGTGGGTTATACGCGCTATTGATATCTTATTCATATAAGATCCTTCATATCTAAAGTATATTCTGAAAAAAACTATTTTCAGGTTAGTTCGGATCGAGCACCACTTAAGAGAGATTTAACATGTTTAAACTATTTAAATCAACAACAAAACAATATTATTATGGGCATTCGAAATAAGTGGTAATTTTCTTAATTTTTAGATATTTTTTAATTTGATTAAGGCTCCTAATTTGTCTCTCCATTCTCCGGAATTTTATAAAATTAAATTAAGCCAAAAACGTAAAAAAAGTTAAATTTCAAATAATCAGTCATAATTCCATTATTAAAAGTTAAATTAAATCTGGAAAAAAATATTGTAAATTCGTTTCGAAATAGAACTTTTTATAAACATATTTAAACCAATAATACTGGTTAAAATGTTGTTATTATTTATTCTAAATACTAGAATTTCCTGTTTTAAATAAATAGTTTTCTGTTTTTGTTACAGAGAGAAAATAGTTTTGGTTGTAATAACCGATTATTATTAATCAAATAATTCAGAATTTTTTCACTGAATTTATCTGTTGTGGCTAAAAAAAATTTGAATTGTGTTGACAAAAATCCGGCTATTTAAATTGTAATTCAATTCCTGCTGCTAGTATATGAACAAATCAATGGTTATAATCGAATCATTCGATTGACAACAAATCACAACGTATCTGTTTTATATGTCCGACTGTGGAACAAACTTCCCGCTGAAGTGTTTCATGTCATTTTTAATGTAGGAAAGTTCAAATCGAATGTGCACAAAAACTACTCCCTCTTTCCACCCTCCCATAACCTATTTTCCTAGTTCCAAGACAATGTTTTGCATGAGTAGGGGTCATCCCCTGAGTGCTAGTTCAAGAAGAAAAAATTATATTACTTAAAAAAGAAAACATATAAAAAACTTTCTCGACAAAAATGTCTAAAGAAATATACCCGGGAATTTTTTCCCGATTTAAAATCCTAAATTTAATTTTCTAAACTTTTTTTCTTCAAAGAAAAATAGTTTTCAAATTTTTAAGGGATACAAAGTCGACTACCATTACATCTAAAATATTGTCATCGGTATAACTACAATTACCGTTGCCGCAAAAAAAATTTTGAAATATTTTTTATAACATACTCATAATTTATATTTTTTTGTATGAATATATTACTTTATACAATTATTAATATTGTAAATAATAAAATATATAAAATTCCGTTACCGAATTATTCGAAAATACCGTTACATTTAAGATATCGTTACCGTTATTCTATAAATAATTTTAAATCATGAAAATATAATTTTATGTTTTCCTACAGACTACCGAAGTAAACATTTAAGGCCTTATTCATAAACAATTTTTAAGTTTAAACAACGTTTTAAAATCTAAATTTGTATGGAAATTTTGCTTTAAAACATGTTTAAATTTAAAATTTGGTATAAATATGGAGGTTAATACGTATAATAATTTTAAGTTGAGCCGAAATTATATATACCGCAAAAGTACCGTTACCCAAGTAGTCCAAAATGTCGTTAACACTGAAATACCGTTACCAAAATAATACAAGTTAGTGTTACCATCTTTAACCATTTCGAATTGGTAGCAAAACTTGACAACAACAAATTACCTTTGCAAACTTACTACTAAATACTACACCACTTACATCTGCTACTACTTACTACTCTTTTACACATCCATGATTAAACAATTTGTTTTTCTACGCATTTTTATATTTCTTTTTAAGACAAAAACAAAGGCCGTGTAAAACAAGTGCAAGGTTTATTATTTTTTATTGCATAAAAGGATAAAAATAAACCAAACAACTAAACTGAAAAACACAAGACAGCACAGTAGTTTTTAAATTAATAAAACAAACAAATTACATTTTTAAGTACTAGTGTATAGAATTTAACCCTTTAATAAAGGCCAATTAAAACAATTGTGAAAAACTTAAACACAACAAATGACTAATAATTATAAAGTAATTTAATTAAATATATATATAATTATCAAGGGTAAATAAACAAAAACATTCTTTAAGAAAAGGGCACAACCCGTTTGGAAGAGAACAACAGAATTAACAGCAACAACAACCTGTCTCTTGAAACTTGCAAACACAGTGCCATTTGGAAAACTAACTAAACCAAAAAAGCTACCATTTATGAAAAGTAATTAATCATTAAGGTATTAAAAATAACATTTTAATACCAGAATTTGAATTTGAAAGTATAATTTGTTGTGCTGAGTTGACGAGCACAATTTCTAGAGTGATCTCATTTGTTAACAATTCGTAAAGGACCTTAGAATATGACAGCACGTAATCCACAAACATTAATGGCTCTGCCAAGTGATGAAAGCTTCGATTTTCTTTTTAAAGTGGTTTTAATCGGTGATGCTGGCACTGGCAAGACTTGCATAGTGGAACGTTTCAAAACGGGCAATTTCATAGAGCGTCATGGTAATACTATAGGTGTGGATTTTTCCATGAAAACCATTAATATTGAAGGGAAGTTAGTTAAGGTTGGTATTTGCTAAATTATATATGGAAAATTTATGTTTTTAATAAAATTTCTCATTATTTTCAGTTACAAATTTGGGACACTGCTGGCCAGGAACGTTTTCGTACCATTACCCAAAGTTATTATCGTTCAGCAAATGGTGTGATTGTAGGTAAGTAGAAATATTTAAAAACGCCCATAATTTACATTTGCTATTTTTTATTTTGCTTTGCTTTTTATTAAAGTAAACATGAAATACTTTTGGGATTACTTTTACTTTGCGTATGCCTAATTGTTTACAACGTATAATAACACATTTTTATAATGATTGCATTCAAAGTTTAATAAAACATTTTGTCTTAATTTTAAAAATATTTAAAACAATTCGTCAATGATGGAAAATTGCTTTTTTTGTTTGGTATCAAAATAGTATGTATAATGCAGAATCATAAAACAAATATTTTAATATTTGCGTATTAATGTAGTTTTTTTTTTTTTTTTTTTTGTAGAAATCTTCTATAGAAAATACTGTTATACCCAACACTTTTGATAGAAAAATGTTTCTATTGAAAAAAACTATTATACAAAAAATTTTCTGTAGAAGAACAAACACAAATTTTTTTATAATAAAATGGAAAAGCTATAGAAGAAACAATTATTTTCTTTAGAAAACTGTTATACAAAAAAACTTTAATAAAGACAATTTTCTATAGAAAAAAACTGTAATACACAAAACTTTCGATAGGAAAAACTGTTATACACATAATTACAAATAGAAAAAAATGTTATACAAAACAATTTTAAATTTTGACTACGACTCGGGAGTACTACAGTACTTTTGAAAATGAAAACCATATAATAAAATATACTGAGAGATAAAAAACTTAAGTCTGATGTCAAAAACCTAAGTCTTCCAAAAACAAAATACATACAAAGCAATGTATTTTATTGTTGTGTAAGCAATCAAATTTGGGAGAGAGTAATTATTTTTACTCTCAGTTGCTCCTCTAGTTCTACCCTATGCTGAAAAAATTGTTTAATTAAAAACCATTTTAAAACACTTAGAGCTAGTTTCTGGGATAAAGATAATCTACATTCTTCGTTTAAACCTAGATGAAACTAAAAATTGTGTTTCTCACTTAGTGTTTATTAAGTATATAATCTAGGTTTAACTTAGCATCATTGGTGAGTTAAACCTAAGTATAAAATGCCAAAGCACAAACAGATGCAAAATAAAATAATTCAGCGCAGGAGCTCTTTGTTTTGATTTGCTTTATTAACATCAATATAATTTTTAATATACATTACATATACTTTAATGTCACTTATTCTTTTAAAAAGTTAAAATTTACAAAAAAAGTTATATACACGGTTCCTTTTTCTTATAAAATTTAAAGTATTGCCATATTTATATGCAAAATTTTGAGGAATGCAAATGTGATTTGACTGAAAACTATGGCAATGCTAACAAAATTAATCTATTAAGCCTAGTACTCTGTTCATATCTGCGAAAAATTATGGTTTTTTCGTGCGAAAAATTTTATATGCAACAAATGATCAGCTGTTGGTTTTAATTTTGTGCGAAATAAGTGCCGCTTATGTTATTTCGTGTGGAGATATAAGGTTGCCAGATGTATTTCACATGTTTTCCACAATAAAAACAGAGTACTGCTTTTGCGAAATTATTTCGCATGTATTTCATTCCAAACAATTTTATATGTAGTTTGACAGCAGTTCGCACGAAATTTTGAACAGAGTACTTAGCTTTAGTGAGAAACACAATCATTGGTTAAGTTCCGGCTAAATATATTTTAGGTTTAATATAACAGCGTGTTAAGCTAAGTTTAACTGACAAGTAAGAAACAAGCTCTTAATAAAACATTATCCCACTAGAGATACTTTTTTCCCTTTTTTTTAAATGTATTTTTCCACATTAAACAGAGTTGTTCAATAAAAATTTTTTTTCTTTTTTAAACCGCTGAAAACCCGCATTTCTTTAAAACTAATCGTTTTTGTTTTAGTAATAAATCCATTTTATATAAAATAAAGAAAAATTTTGGTAAAAATTTGGCGGAGTCTATGTAACCATGTCCGTCTAACTGTTGAAACATGATGAATACATCAATATATCAACTTCATAATTACCTCGATTTGTTTGTCCTATTTTTCAACAACATTTTTGTTATCAAAAATATTTTTTCCATCAAATTTTATTTCACAAAAATTGTTTTCAATATTGTTACATTTTAACCTTTTTAAAACCTGGGTTTATTTCCTTTAAATAACCCGGATACTTTTGATTGCAAATAAAACCAGTTTTAGTAGTTTAAATTTTGTAACAACTGTTTATTTAAAATGTACAACAACAACAGTTCAAATAGTCACTCAGTGTCTCTATACACGTTTATCAATTCGCTGAAATGCACATACACTTTATAATGTACAAACTGTTGATGTTAACTCTAACAGCGCCTATGATCAACTCACTCACGACTGCAACCTCTGCCACTATATATACACACGCCATCTTTCGTTAATCTAGTACAATGATCTTAACGGACAAACTAGAACATTCGTGTTCTAGATCCTTCGATGTTAATGTCAGCAGCTTAAACATCTAGTGTTGCCATACTTACAACAATGCTAATAACCGCATGCTATCAACAGTTGATAAGTTGAAGCTTCTACTGATGGACGTGTTTATAAACATGATGAATGTTGCAGGCAGTTGTTACAGAATGTAAAATTCAAATAGCTATTGCAAATTCTTAACAATATTAATCTTAAAGTATACGAAAGTTGTATAAGCTTCGGCAGTCGAATATAGCAGTCTTACGAGTTATATGTATATTTTTACATGTTATTAAATATTAATAAATTTAATTTTCCTATTCTTTACAGTTTACGACATTACCAGTCGCGATTCCTTTAGCAATCTCCAAAAATGGATAGAAGAGGTGCGACGTTACACTGCCTCAAATGTCATGCTAATAGTGGTGGGTAATAAATGTGATTTAGAGGATGAACGCGAAGTGGACTTTGAAGAAGCCCAACAAATGTGCCAGTATATACCGGAAGTGTTGCTGGTAATGGAAACCTCAGCCAAGGAGAATCGTAATGTAGATGATGCTTTTGTAACGTTGGCCAGTGAGCTGAAGCGACGCATTGACACCAGCATAAGGCAAGATGAGAATGACGATGATGAAGCGATTAAATTGGGACAAAGTAAACCTTTGAAACAGTGTAGTAGTTCATGTAATTTAACGTAGAATATAAAAATCCCTTCATAATTCCCGTAATTGTTTTTTTAAAATGTGATTTATGTATTTACTTTTTTTTGTTTTATTGTTTGTTTCTCGCATTATTGTATTTTATTTAGTTATTTGTATTATTTTTTTGTTTTTAATTATAAATATAAATAACACATGGTACAAATGTTAACAAATTTGTATTTAAATTTTAAAGTCCAAAATGAAAATAAGGTCAATTTGTGTGTATTTAAGTTTTTTTTTTAACAATTGACAATTTTTATTTATTATAAATCTAACATGACTTTCCATTAACAAAAAACAAACGTCCTTTTATAGAATTGTAGACCACGAAGTTTTAATAAAATCTCTTAAATAAATAAAAAAAATTTAATAAGACTTTTAAATTATTTAAAAAGTTCAGTGTTGTTATAACTTGTTAGGGGTATTAAACTAAATGCTAAATTTCTATAAAAAATTGCTGTATAAAGAAAAAACTGCAGTTAGTTTTATTATATAAAAATCATTTATTATTTTTTGGAATATAAAAAAACTACCTGGCTATTTGTAAAAAAATTAATTTAACAAATAATCAATTATTTTTAAACATTAAATTAAAACAAAAATAATTCAATTACATAGTATATTTACACTTACTAGCTAGTCAAAAATATTTAATACATACACATATTCTATAATAATTACTTTTTCGTTACTTTAGTTTTTTTACTTTTACGTACATGACGATTTGTATCTTTCGTTTTGCCTTTGCTAACAGCAGCACTCGTAAGATCATAGCGAAATATTATACAACGACGATCGAAAAATATTTTAAGATCCTAGAAACATAAATACATAATGAACTATTGTTGAATTTGTAGAGTTTTGTAATAAATACCTTGGGATCATAACGATAACCTAAAGATTTTAGAAATAAATAGATTTCTTGCAGATCAATGGGCTCATACATCAATATGGTTTCATGCAATTTACGATTCGAACAGACCAAATTATACCACGCTATATGGAAGGGCAGTAATGGTTGAGGAGTCTAAAATCAATATGTTACAGAGGATTAAACAAATATGTTGCATTTACATTAAATTTAATATTAAAAGATAAACCATATTTAAAAGTTTAAAATTAGGCGTTCAAGGTTCAATTGAGGCAACTTCTAGATTATCTCAATTTTTAAATTCTTTAGCTTAGTGAGCAGATGTGTTAAGTCCATTAAAAGATAAATTTTAATTAATAGAATTTTTATGGCCTTTATAGGCTTTTATTACATGAATTGTGAATAAAAAAAAATTAAAAAATAAAATATGACTCTAAATCGAATGACAAAGTTAAAACAATAAAATAAAAAACACAAATTGTGGCAAGTTCTTTAAAAAAAAAATACAAAATAAATTAATAGAATTCGTTAGAGGTAAACATCTTATCCAAAGCACTTTATTATTGCTTGGAATTAATAAATTTATGACTTAATTCCCTAAAATCATAATTCAAAATTAACAAATAAGAGTGCTATATTCGGGTGTACCAAATCATATATACCCCTTCACCAAAGCTATCTTTAAGATAAATATTGAAAACAAATTTTGGTGAAAAAATTGTTGATAAACAAAATTTTGGTGAAAAATATGTAAAAATAAATCGAGGTAGTCGCAGATTTTTGCTCATATCTCAGTAATTTATGGGCCGATTTTCTAGAAACAGGGTTATACCCGTTATATTGATGTATCAGTAATGTTTGTAACTTATATGGAGGCTTCGGGCAGTTTATTTCAAATGATAGACGGGCATAGCTATATCGACTCCGCTATCTATAACGATCCAGGGGGGTTACTCTCTATTGCGATGCGAAAGAAAAATTGAGAATAATTGAACAATTGGTACCCTTTAATGCGTTTTCGCATCGCACTAAAAATTTGTTTATAATGTTTTTATTTACAAGTTTTGACATTTAATTTTCTCTTTATTCGCTATTGGTTATTTTGTGGTGCAAGTGTTGTTTCTTTTTGCGAAATCATTTGGGTAGACGACGCAGGGTACCAAATTGTATTCTTATCGCATTTACCTTTCGCATCGAACTTGCTTCCGCATCGCAATACAGAGTAACCCCCCAGAATATAAAGAGTGAGTCAAAAAAACTTATACACACTAACTATTCCAGCCAAAATTTAGCCTTGGTCCAACAAATTATTAGCTTTTAAAAATATGTCAGATATTATCTTTTCTAAATCATTCATTTACAACTGTTATTTTGGTCAAAACGGTCACCGGAAAAAAGTACGTGAAAAAATAATTTTAAAAAAAATCCATGGACTTTCAAAAATATAGCAAAAGATTTGAAGGTTCATCGTCACACTGTTTCAAAAGTCATTAAACAGTATAAAGACTTGACCATTGTAAGAAAAGCTGGATCAGGAAGAAAAAAATATCTAGCAGATATTGGTAAGGCAAAAGAAGTCGATCAACTCGAAGAGCACCGAACACTTCTAACATAAAAGCAGCTCTTAAAGTTAAATGCTCTGATTCTTTTGTGCTCAGAGCCAAAGCTAATGCTGGTTTCAAGTCGTATAAAGTTTAGAAAGTTCCAGATCGCAAAGCGATAAAGAACTTAAAAGCAAAAGAAAATGTATGTAAAATTTTATAAAAAACTATACCTGTTGTGTGATGGATGATGAAACTTATGCACTGGCAGACTTTTCACAAGGTAATGTTCAAGAATAATACCGGATAAAAAAGCAAACAAAATTCCCCAAGAAGTTTCTTGTGTGGCAAGCCATTTGCAGTTGTGACAAAAGAAGACAATCACTTGTGACATCATGCACAATAAACACCGAAATATTTATTTATTTATAATTATTAATTACAGTAATACAATTAAGTAATTAAAAGATTTAGAAAAGTACTAGCAGCTAAAGCTTTCGACTCCGATTTGACTATTATTATAGGTATATTTTAATGAAAAAGATATTGGTATAGAATACTTTAAATATTATAAAAGAGTCCAATTTCAGAGATGAATTTATGAATTTGTTTAATATCATGTTCTGACAAGTTTTTTAGGCATACAGTTGGTTGTTGTGATCCAAATATTTTTACTCTAGTGCTGTTGAAGGATGGGCAATCGTCGAAATATATATTACGGAGTGTCTACAAAAACGGCTTTAAAATTTCTTAAAACAGTACCTTCATATTTGTGGCCCGATTTGTCATCATGTCACTATGGAAAAAAGGCCCTTGAGTGGTATTCAAACAATAATGTCAAATTTCTAATACTGGAGTCACCCAATTGTCCAGAATGATACGCTTAAGTAAGATATTGTGAGAATCTCTGAAAAAATGGTGTGTAAAATCTTGTGTGATGGCTGATGGACGAGGTAACGTTCAAGAACAATACCAGACAAAAAACTAGCAAAATTCCCCAAAAAGTTTCTTGTTTCTTGTGCAATTAATTTTCAGTTGTTATAAAAGAATCACAAATGATTGACTTCTTTTGGAGTGTCTTTTACCTTTCATTAAACAGCACAGAGTGCCATCATATTTCTGGCCAGATTTGGCATCATGCCACTATGGAAAAAAGGCCCTTGAGTGATATTCAAACAATAATGTAAATTTAATACCACGGCATGCAAATCCACCCAACTGTGCAGAACTTCGGCCTATGGCAAGGTATTGGTTTCTTGTAAAAAATAATTAAAGAACACAGGAAAGGTATCCCAATACATGTTTGATTTTAAGCGTAAGTAGACCACCTCGTCCAAAAAGGTAACGGAAGCAACTATAAAATCTTTATTGGGAGGATTTCCGGAATAGTGTATAAATTTATAAATACCGAGTAAAATGTTAATATTTCAATCAGCTATTGCTGATTTTAGAAATCTAGAAAGTATAGCTTTGTTCCAGATTTGCAAATTATGGGTGAAATCGTTCCCGTACTCAAAATATTTTGTTCAGAGTATTTCTGACAAAAACATGTAAATCAGAATAGTGTTAGAAAATACTATCAGCGTTATTCCTGTTCTCACGTTCACCATTAACCGTATTTTTGAAAGCATAATTACAACAATATTTATATTAAATAAAGTTTCTAAAATTATATAATTAAGTTTAAAAATATCACGTGCAAACTAGGGTTCTATAGTTGAAACAAAAAGTCGACTTTTCGAACTTTCGACTTTTGGTAATTTATGAAAAGTCGACTTTTCGAACTTTCGACTTTTTAGTTAAATCGACTTTTTTCGACTTTTCGACTTTTTTCCACTTTTTACCATTTTTTGTAAAAAATACATGGTTTCTGCATTTATTGATGCGCCTTGTGTTAATTTTAGCAATAAAAATTAAATGTATTGAGGCGATAATATATAATATGTAGAAAGAGCATTTTTGTATGAACATTTACTTATTATTTATTTTTGCATACACTAGAAAAAATGTAAGTGTACCAAATTGCAATAACATAAAATTATTATGTTATTCT
Organism: Calliphora vomitoria; assembly: GCA_942486065.2. Taxonomy (NCBI): domain Eukaryota; kingdom Metazoa; phylum Arthropoda; class Insecta; order Diptera; family Calliphoridae; genus Calliphora; species Calliphora vomitoria. The sequence goes on along the minus strand of OW818031.2, from coordinate 25,976,163 downwards.
GTGCATATTTTGTTTTAGTATAATGTTGCAATTAAAAATTTTTTTAACAATCTTAAAAGTCGACTTTTTTCGACTTTTATCGACTATTCGACTTTTATCGACTTTTATCGACTATTCGACTTTTTTGATAACTAATCGAATGTTCGACTCTTTTGTGACCAAATAGTCGACTTAGACTTTTCGACTTTTTTCAGCAAAAAGTCGATTGTTCGAACAATCGACTTATAGAACCCTAGTGCAAACATTTATAATTAGAAATGCTGAGTAAATTACATAAAATTATTGTAATTATGCTTCCAAAAATACGGTGAATGGTGAAAGTGACAACAGGAATAGCCCTGTATATACCTGCATTAGGAGTTAATTTGATAACCTGTTTTCCTGAATTCTCGAAATTGTAACTGTCATATAGGTGCAACAGTCAGTTATTTATACATGATTTTAAAAGTTGATTTAAAGCGATAGATGCATAGACATCACGTGTGTTCGTAAGTGCAGTAAATTTTTGCAAACTTTTGTAGGCATCACTGACAGCAATATGCATTAAAAAACATTTGATGTAAAGAAATTATGGCAAATATGCCTTTTCGAACGCTAAACTATAGTTATCTGCAGTAATGCACTGTTACTGCATTTATGAACGCACCCATCGTTAAATCGACTTCGCTATATATATACGAATCCGCAATATGCAAGTTCCAGAGACAGTCTACCAACAAAAAGATGTTTAAATTGATCAAACTTTAAATTTTTTAATTGTAATATTAGACTAGGTATGTATATTATATTTTATATATAAACAAAATGTATTTCGATGGTCATTCATACAAAAATGATTACCAAATCCAACACTAGCTCAGATATCTTAATATTATACAAACAAATTTGAATTTTTTAATTTGTTCATATCAGCTCTGTTCAATAACTAAAAGTTGTTACTAGTTAGTAACAATTGTTACTGGAAAAGCGTTCATTAACTCAAAAAACTAGCAAGTAGAGAAAAAATCAAGAGCGTATAAATTTTAGAGAGTGTTCTCTCGTTGCAAACTATTACAAGTTCTATTTTGAACTCGTAATAGTTAGCAGCTTATATTTCATGTTTTGTGTTATTGTTTATTTATTTACAATTTTATTTTTGTGATGAAAAAAAAATAAAATTGAGGAAAATGAGAATATTTATACATTTTAAAAGGAAAAAATATGAAAATTGTGTGTATAAATTTTTTGTTACTGGAAAAGCGTTCATTTACTTTTTACTATTTTTGAGAATTTAAGAGAGTAATTTTGTATATTTTGATTTTATTCTCTCGTTGCAAGTATTTACTGGGAAAGTAAATGAACAGACCTATCATTATTTAAGTGTTAACAATATAGTTCGATCGACAGCTATATTTCTGAACGTTCCATTTAAATACAAATTAATTTTGAGTAGTTTCACTTTGAATGGAATTTATCATAACTTTCCACGGAGAATGTGCAATAGATTAATATAATTGTGATAATTTTCAAGCTACTGGAAAATTTGTAATGAGCGTCACGTTACGTGCGTCACAAAATGTTCTCGGTTTTTTATGAAAATTGCAAATTTTTGTTCATGCTAATAAGTTCTATTAGAATTATCTTTCATTCATTTTCTTTTAGGAATAAGATTTTGTGTGCTTTATTATTCAAAATTCGTTAAAATTACGAAAAAAAAACACTTCAACTTTTGCAGTTACTTCCATTTTTTGTAGCGTGCGTCACAAAACTTTGCGATCAATTATTTCGTAACAAATGGCATTAAAAGGTAATATCTTTTGCCATTTGGAATTGCACTTAAATCTCACTATAGCATATAGTAGAGTTTCCAAAATACCGAAGAATTTCAAAACCTCGGTTTCGGTTTTAAAAAATTGAAAACCGATCGGTTTCGGTTCGGTTTTGTGATAATTTATTAACTATTAAATCAGTTGATAATTTTAATGGTACCTTTAATATATTAAATAGGTTATTATATACATTAATGTTGGCTAATATGCTTCTTAGTAAAGAAATAATCAAGAATATGGTGCCCAATTGTATTATGATACCAAAAATGGAGAACTAAAATAAACTAAGGAGTATTTTTTCGTTCTTCAAATAGTAATTTTTAAATTTTGTATAATATTGAACCTAGAATCTGGAAATTTCTTTGAAATTTCAAACTTGACAGTGGTTTAAGTGTGGAAAATTGTTACTTTTTCTTCTAATGGTACTTTTTATTATATTCAATTATTTTACTTCTGAGTAAAGAAAAAATCCAGGATAGAACTCAAGAAATTTCTATAATAATGACCCTATAAGCAGGAAATTAAACACACATGATCCTGACTGAGTTAGAATATAAAAAAGGTACTTGCAGGTACTTTTTCCAACTAACTGTACTTTTTGAATATTTTATAACGATGGACCTAGAAACACGAAATTCATGGTTTCATGGTTTAGTGAATGCGAATTCAAAAGGGATAATTAATGTTACTATTTCTTTATAAACCTTAAAATTAAAAATTAGGCACAACTGATTCCGAATGAGTTAGAATTCACAAATGGTGATTTTAGTGGTACCTTTCTTTTGTATTTTCTATAATAATGGACACAGAAATATGAAATTAGACATTCATGATGCAGTGTAGGAATACAAAATGTCTTTATGGTACTGTTTTTATTTTAATATTACGTTTCGAATGAGCTAGAATCCACATTACAATGAATCAAAAAATATGAAACTAGAGACATGTTTACCTGAATTAGTATTAATTCACAAAGGGAGAATAGTGCTATTTCTATCTTCCAATTGGGGTGGCGAAGCGCACGGGGTCAGCTAGCAGTCCATACTTTTGTCGGATATTTGAAAATAACTAAGACTTTGTTAAAAAAATGTTGCATTATTATTTTTTTTAATTAAATAATAAACAGTAAATTTTAGTTTAATTGTGAGGAAATACTCGTAGATTAATATGTTGTCTCATGCTTTATTAACAGGTTTTCTTGTCTAGCCCGCGAAAGTTAGCCTGCTTCATCATCTGAAGCAATTATTGTAATACAATTTAAAAAATTAAAACAAATCTTAAGATATTTTTACCGATCTGTTTTTAGAGATATTGGTTTTCTCTTTGTTTCTCATTTCTAAATTTTTAATTTTTCTACTGAAAATAGATTAAAAGTAAAAACCGAAGAATAATTGTCGGTTTCGGTTTTAGGCCTTCAAAAACCGCGGTTTCGGTTTCGATTAAAACCGAATTGGAAACTCTAGCGTATAGTATACGTTGGATGTATCTTATTTGAAAAACCAAAAAATGTTCATATTTAAAAATGAAAACTTGTACGAATGAAACTTTCATCACGCAGGATTTGCCTATATATGAAGTTCTTTATCAGTTTTGAGATGAAAATCTATCGATTGTACAAATTTAGAAAAAAAAACGTTTACAAAATTAAAAACAACTCACCTTTTTAGTAACATTAGTCTGCAATATATATTCTTCATTAAAAAGCTCTGCTTTAAGATCAATGCAATAACGTAGCATTTCCAGGCCACAAGAATCTTGTAGATTTAATTTTGTATTGCCCACATCCAACAAAATGTCGGCCGTTTCTTTCTCACTTTCAATTGGAGTACTAACTAAATTCTCACAAGTTTTTGTTTGCATTGATTTAGCTGTTAAGGCCGCTTTTGAAGTACAAGGAACATCAAACTTTTCCATAGTTTTAATATCTTGTTTTAGTGTCTCAACCTTATCATCTTCCATTACAATAGGATGAGTTTGATTGTAAATATATTCCAACATTTTTACGGCTTGTTTACGTTTTAAGGGTTTTATGCCAAAATTGTATAATTGTTTAAGTAATTCGGCTTCGCTATATTTCGTAAAGTCCGGTTTGGGCGATGAGGTACAGCGTAGGGTATAGGTTTTATTATTGCATGTTATTTCCTGTGTGGTTTTTAAAGGTATAATTGCTGTAGGTGACTTTTGGAGTTGAGGAGAATTTTGGCTTTCTTTAAAACTTATTTCACCTGTCAACAGCTGTTCAATACCCTGAGGCTTTTTGCCAGATGTTACAGTCTTAAGTGGACTTGTGTAGACCATAAGATCGAATTCATCAAAATCATTAATATTGCTGGTAGTACATGTAGGAGATTTAGCTTCTATATTATTTATTAAATCTTGAAATTTCTGTGAAGACCTATGACAATTACTATAACGTTTCATGGGTGCTGTGGTTTCAGTGGGTGAACTTAGGAAAGATGCTTCGTTTAAAACTTTTGTAGGAGTACAGAGATTCGGTGTAAAATCTATGGGTTCAGAATATTCTTCTAAAATCCCAAAATCACTACGATCAAATTTCAAATCATCTGGAGGAGATGTTTTAGTTGTGGAGTATTTTGAAGTTAATACTTCAAACTCACTGTAGGATTGTTCAGGCCGCAAGCCTACTTTAATTAAAGATGTATCTTTGTCTTTTAAATCCATATAGGAAAATTCCTTAACGCTTTTATCTTTAGTGGGAAATTCAATTATTTTTTCTTTGTCAGAATCTTGGTGATCTTCATCACTTGTAGCCTGTTTGTCGGATATACTTATAACATCATCTTCATGTTCCGATTGCTCTGAAGTTTGAAAATTTGCTGTTTTATTGGCCTGCCAAATGGAATAGTTAATTTCATCATCTGATAAAACTATACACTCATCATCATCATCTTCTGCCTGTTCTTTATCATCCTCTTCACTATCATTTTGTGTTAAATCTATGCTGACATTTTCGATTTTACTATTATTAAACGACTGAGATTTAGCTAGTACTGCATTTTCAGACATTATGTCCATTTTCAGAGGAGTTTTGGCAGTAAAGGACATAGATTTTCTTTTTAAAGTTAAATTATTGTCAACAGTTGTATCAAAATCCATTGTGAAGTTAGTATAATTTTCACACTTTTCAGGTGTTTTAATTGCGGGTAAAATGTTAACAAAGTCAGTGTTTTGTTTATCTTTGGAAGTGGAAATGTTGTTGGCTTCATTTATATATTTATTACACAATTCCCGGAATACAGTGTCGTTAGCTGACAAACTGTCTTTAATAGTTTCGTTCTTCTTCGTGGCTGTCTCTTTGTGAAAACAAGTTTCCAATTGTTTGGAGCCCTGAAAATTTAAAAACGATGTATTTGTTTGATCCATAGCTATTTCACGTAAAATTATATCATCATCCTCCAACTCATTATTTGTGGTAAATTCCTTATGCTGTGCTGGGGTTTCCAATCTTAGCTTTTTAGGAGTTTTAATGGTGGTTAAAATTTCAGCAAAGACAGTGTTTTGTTTATCTTTAGAAGTGGAAATATTGTTGTCTTCATTTATATATTTATTACACAATTCCCGGAATATGGTGTCGTTAGCTGATAAACTGTCATTAATAGTTTCTTTTTCCTTCGAGGCTGTCTTTTTGTGAAAACAAGTTTCCAATTGTTTAGAACCTTGGAAATTTAAAAATGATGAATTTGTTTGATCCATAGCTATTTCACATAAAACTATATCATCATCTTCCAACTCTTTATTTGTAGACAATTCTTTAAGTTGCTTTTGGGTTTCCAGTTGTAGTGATAATTTAAATGAATCTTCTTTCTTTTCTATGAATTTTTCTTCATTTTCATTTGTTTCCATACTTAAGGTGAATTTGAACGTTTCTTCTTGGTTTTCTTGTACATATTTGGACATTTGAGAGTTGCTATTGATATCGGCCAAATCCTGATATTCTTCCTGTGATGGGGAATCAGCAAATAAATCGATTTCTTCTATGGGTTTACTTTGATTGAAAGGATGATGCGATTTATTGTGGGTTGAGATTTGTAAATCATCTTGGGTTAAATCGATTATGTCGTCATCGGGCATAGGTAAGTTAGTAGTAGAGGGTTCTGAAAGTAAAGATAACGATATTTAAAAAAATTGAATTAAAACGAGTAAGAGTGCTATATTCAGCTATGCTGAATCTTAAATATCCTAAAAAATAAATTTTGGTAAAAAAAATATTTTTGTGGAAAACAAAATTTGGATGAAAAAAATTTTTTGGTGAAATCACATTTTTGATGAAAAATAATAATCAAATTTTTGGTGAGAAAAAAGCTTGATGAAAAAAAATTTTTTTTTTTAATAAATTAAGAAAAATAATTTTTAGATAAAAAATTTTTTTGAAAATAATTTATAGATAAAAAAATTTGTAGATTAAAACAAATTTTGGAGAAACATAGGTAAAACAAATCGATGTATATCTCAGCCATTTGTGAACCAATTATGGATTTTAAATAGAAACAGTGTCAGTGTGCCGAATCTTAAATATCCTTAAAAATAAAATTTGGTAAAAAAAATATTTTTGTGGAAAAAAAAAATTTGGATGAAAAATGTGTTTGGTGAAATCACTTTTTTGATGAAAAATAATAATCAAATTTTTGGTGAGAAAAAAGCTTGATGAAAAAAAATTTTTTGTTTAAAAAAATGAAGAAAAATAATTTTTAGATAAAAAATTTTTTTGGTAAAAAAAATTTGAAGATTAATACAAATTTTGGAGAAACATAGGTAAAACAAATCGATGTATATCTCAGCTATTTGTGGACCGATTATGGATTTTAAATAGAAACAGTTTCAGTACTATACCCGATGTATTGATGTATCAATCAAGTTTGTAAGTTATTTCGGGGCTTCGGAAAGTTGATTTTAACAGACAGACGTACATGACTACATCAACTTTTATGGGGTATTATGGGGTAGTAAATAAAAAAATGGAAATTATAAACGAATGAAAAACTTATCATAGTGAGGGTATAATTAAACTGAAATTAAAGATTTTTAACATTGTATTGCCATTATATGCTTTGTTCGTTTACTTGGTAGTTTTTACTTTTTTCTCTAGCATTTTTTACTAATTTCACAATACAAAATATCGAAAAATAGTAAAAGCAGGTAAACGAACTCGCTATTTAAAAAATTCTAATTGTATTTAAAATTTTATTTTACAAAATACAATAATTTTAATAAATATGTATAAATATTTTTATTAAATATACAGACAATTTAATAAGCATCAGTAGAAATTAATTGTCCTGTCTCCATAACAGAGATTTTCAGTTTTGAAATAAAAACTTTTTGGAAACTGCCCACTTCAAATTTCCTTTATGATTTGTTGTTTCGTTTTTACAAGTTCCCAATAATTCCGGCTGCAAATTCGATAAATAAGAGAGAGAAAACAAAGAAAATTTTGCAAAAATAAAATTAAATTATTTCGAACACGAAATTTGGGAAATTTATGATTGCTTCAAAGTTTAAATATAAATTTATAATTTAATGTTTATATTATATACTATTAAATACTAGAAACTTTGAATTAACTTGCTACTTACCTTTTATAGTTGAATCATTCTGTTCCGATGATGAAGTATTCTTTACTAAACAAAAAATTAAATAAAATTAAGTTAATCAATGTACTGCTTTCTTACTTTACTAAGGAGTGAGATCGAAAAATTCTTAACATACATATATGTTAATAAAAACGAAACCACTAAACTTACAGTTTTCATTTTTATCAATTTGATTGAAATTATTATTACAATTTGCAAAAAAAACATAAATATTTTTATAGTTTTAATCACTAGTGATGAAATTTTGAACTTTTTTCGGAAACCCTTCCATTAACGTTTTTATAGTGCTTTCTGTCACTTTGCTCGAACAGGTAGTTCATCTCAGTTTAAAATCAACCACACTTTTGGACACCTTTTTTGTGCTCTTCAATTCTCTTTTAACAAGAGCCCAATATCTCTCCACTGGCCTTAGCTCCGGGCAGTTTGGATGATTTGCCTCTCTTGGTACAAAAACCACATTATTGTTCTTTTACCACTCAAGACCTTTCTTACCATAGTGACAGGATGCCAAGTCAGGCCATTAACAAGTGGACACATTATGAAGTCTTATGAATGGAAGCAGCCTTTTTTGTAAACATTCCTTAATGTAAATTTCGGTATTTATAGAGTCCGTTGTCCGTTTGCCGCAACTGCATATTGCTTGCCATACCAAGAACTTTTTAGAAAATTTTGTCTGCTTTTGGGTCCTAAACTTTTCTTCAACATTCCCTCGAGCATCATCAACATAAAATTTTTGACCAGGAAGTTGCGAAAAATCTGCCAGAAACTTTTCGTCATCCATTATGCAGCAAGAATATTTTTTTATAAAAATTGACTTCAATTTCCGTTCTCTGTTTTTGACCTCTAAATTTTTGAGCCTTGTATGTTTTTAAACTTACATAAGCTTTAACTTTTCGTACCAAATAGTCCGAGCACTGAGCTAACCAGGCTGCTTTCCTACCGGATGTGTTGGGATCTCTTTTGAAAATGTTTTCTATTTTTATGGCTTTGGAAACATCATGTGGACCATTCCTTTTACCTGAACCAGGATTTCTATCAACGGACAAGTTCTCCCGGTACTGTTTAATAACATTAGAAACAGTTTTACGGCAGACCTTTGAATGGTTGGCCAACTTTTTGTAGGACCAAGTTGGGTATTGTTGAAAATATTTAATAATTTTAGAACGGACTTTTTTCTGGTCACTCATTTTAATCAGATTAACAAATTAATATAATTGACATTAAACATGTTTTACAAAGGTAACTTGATAAAAAAAAAATCAAATAATACTTGGGTCAAAAGTTTTAATGTAAAAATTGTGTTATGAATTTTACGATCTCACTCCTTAGTTAGATTAACAGGTTTCAAGCAGAATTTCCATAATTTCTTTATAATTAATTATTATTCTGACAAATCATAACTTATTCTTCGTAAAACCTGCATATCTTCAACAAATATAAAAAATCTATAATTTACCCTCATCGCTTGAAAAGATTTCATAAGTTGTAACACCAGCCTCTATATCCTCTATGGAACTATTACGACTTTTAACCTTTACATTACTTATCACTGTTTTAACTAAAAATTTTAAAATATTATAAACATTTATATATAAAATCATTTATTTAAAATTACCTTCAGTTTTATTAGCTACTTCCTCTTCGCAGTCTTCCATTTCAACATCCGAGTCAGCAAATAAATCGGGTGAATTTGATCTTTGTTTCTGTGTGGCATTTATTGTGGCCTGACTATTTATGCTGCAACTAGAGATTTGCTTTATATCCAACGGTTTGGAAGTTTGCAAAAGTGTTGGACAATTATTATCACATATTGTGTTAGTGGGTTGTTTTACAGTTTTCTCCATTTCGCCTTCATTTCTTTGCATATCTTCTATTAAATCTACCATTTCATCAAGTTCGTTAGTTTGTGCATTATCAGAAATTTTAGCTAAACTTGTGTTGGATTTTGGTTGCTCTAGAGATTCTTCCTTTTGTGTGGTATTTATTGTGGCCTGGGTATTTCTATTAAAACTAGAGACTTGCTTTTTATCCAACGATTTCGAAGTTATGACAATGGGTTGTGTTCCAGTATTTTCAATTTCTCCTTCATTTCTTTGCATATCTTCTATTAAATCTACCATTTCATTAAGTTCCATATTTGCATCATCATCTGAAATTTCTGCTAAACTGGTGTTAGATTCTGGTTGTTCTAAAAATTCTTCCTTTTGCGTGGTGTTTATTGTGGCCTGGGTATTTATGCTACAACTAGAGACTTGCATTGTATCCAAAGATTTAGTACAAGGCAAAAGTTTTAAAATTTTCTTATCACATGTAAATGCAGCAATTTCTGTTTCATTTCTTTGCATATCTTCTATTAAGTCCACCATTTCAACAAGTTCCTGATTTTCTACAATTTTAGTATTTTCAGCAGTATTTAAGTTATCTTCAGTTTGTCTTGAAGACTCTACCTTTTTATTATCTTCATTAACATTGATTTCAAGAACTTCCAGCTCCTCTTTGTTCTCATTATCTATGGTCCAATCTAATCTTTTCCTGGAACTAAAATATTCCTCTAAGTCTTGGTAAATATTTTGCAACTTTCGTAGTATCTCCGTTGTTTCTTTGGTTTTCGTGCTGGGTGTTAGATCTCGTCCCTGTATGGCAGTCCAATCTTTTAATAAATGCCCAGCTGGTAGTTGATTAACATCAAATAATTCATTAACGAAATACCAGTCGTTTGATTGATTTATATTTTCTACGCTTTGTAAAATTCTTTTATTTTCATGCACATTCGCCTTCTTCAGCAATGAACTTTGTAGTTTATAATGGGTTATCAACGATTCTTGTTCGCTTAAACGTTTGGTGCGAAATTGGCTATTTAAAAGTTTGTCTATATTATCTTGTAGTTTTTTCAGTTGATTTTCCGGACTTCGTAAAGTAAGGGCAGTAAATTTGTTGGCCCATTTAGGTTTTGCTCTACGGCCATTGGTTTTGGGTAGAAAGGCGGCAGCAAAGGTGTTGTAATCTAGTAAATATGTTACAGAAATATTTTACAAAAAAAGCTGAGACCTCATACTAGACAGTCAGAATTTACAGAATAACAAGTAAGATTGTTATATGCGAAAGTATACTTTAAGATAGATATTTAAAACAATTTTTGGTGAACAAAATTTTTTGGTAAAATTTGGAGAAAATTAAATTTTGTGAAATAAAAATTTGTCAGGTAGAGTACTGGGCGGTTACTGCGAAACTCAATCCGAAAACGAAAATGTTCGAAAATGTGTGCTAAATACATTGTAATTCGAAAAGATTTCCTTTCGACTCGAATTAGGCAATAACACCCCTGATTCAATTGATATCTAAGTTCGGGGAAATCGGCCCACAAATGGCTTAGATATAGGCAAAAAACCAATACTTCCTCGATTTTTTTTATCTATACCTGGATTACAAAGCCATTAACATAGACTATATGATTATCTAATGATAGATATTTCAAGAAACTTTCCATTGGAAAGAAAAAATATTTCTTGAAATCCGATTTTTTTTCACCAAAAATTGTTTCACCAAAAGTTTACTTTGTTACTTTCAAGTTTACTCTTTTCCTCTATAATTTGTATCAAATATATTCATAGAACCTACCAGTCTTATCAGCCGTTCTAAATCCATATTTCTTTAACTTTTCCCTTATAGATTCTGCATCTTTATTGCCATCCACTAAATTAACCTCATCCTGCATTTCATTGTCATTCATCACCTCCAAACCTTTACTTTCAGCTTCTGATTTGGAAATGGCTAAAGCCAATTGAACATCATCACCATCAAACTGATCGGCAGCACAATGTTGGGCGGCTATTTCCGCAAATAATTGTTCATTTCTTAAGAAAGCCGACTTGATGGTAGTTTGTTTCTTTGATCTGGATGATTTGGAAGTTTTTGCTTGGCTGCCACTTAGGGTTAATTTAGGTGCCCTCTTAGCTTTCTTTTCGGGCACAATAAGATCATCATCATGTAGTGCATTTTTAGCATTTTTAATACTATCGGTAATCTCATTGGGGTCTTTGAATATAAAGTCATCCAGTTTAGTGCGTTTAGTACGAGTGCGTGTCGCTGGCTTTACTGGAATGTCAGATGATGCTGGTGCATCTTCTCTGGGTTTATTGAGTGCTAAAGCGATTGGAGATATTCCAAGTCTATCTTTAGTTTCTTCTATCGGGTCTTTATTAGATTTTTCAGGTGTTAAAAAATAGTTTGTAATGGCAGTATTTGTTGATGATATGGCTTTAGCCGTTTGGTGAGTTTTACTTAAAATAAAAAGACCAATATTTTTAATTTTATAACATTTATTATAAATAAACAACTCAACTACATTAATATAATGGTACTACAATATAAAGTAAAAAGTTAAAGAAACTTTAAAATTAGCATACCGTTGTTGTTTGTTTCCCGAGGTACTGGGTAATTGTAACTTTTTTAAGTTGGCTTTACGTGTTTGGCGATCCATTCTCTAACTCTAACGCTCAGACAATAATTTGTTCTTCTCCTCTATAGTCTCCTTAATAGCTCTCGCAGTTCTGGGAGCACCCACTAAATTGAAAATAATTTTACGATCCTTTTCTTCTTCAGAGGCTGTTGTCAAATCGTGTATTAACTTTTCATTCGCTATACGAAATATGGGTGTTAAACTAAAAAAAATTAGATTTTTATTAATTGTTTAATTAGGAAAATAATAATTAATGCAGAAACTTACTACCACAATGCAAATATTGCACTTCCCGCTGCAATGCCAGCTGCTGCAAAACGATTTCTATAGTAATAGGATGGTGTTCCTTTAGTACGTCTGGGTTTACGTTTGGCCTCATCAATTTGTTCCATAACTTGGGTGCTTACTTTCTTCACTTTATTTTATTAGAATTTAATTTATTATATAATTTTAAAACATGTTAAAAATTTGCTCGATAAAATAATTCTTCAAAAATAAGCGATTTGTAATAAAATTAAAGAATGGTAAACAGCACAGAGTTGTTCAATTAATTATTAATCACATGGTTGAATATGAAAGTAGCAGACACAGAATGATTCACAAAAAGCTTAAAGTTAATAACGTTATTTTAATTACGTTAATTTGCTCCGAAAATACATTATATTTTTGGCACACAGTGAGTGCCATTGTAATGGATAGTCTTTTTAAAAAAAATATACTCTGTTCAAATGTTAAAGTATATTTCTAAGATGATTAAAATGACTGAAATTTAGTAAATTTCAGAATTTATAAGCATTCAAGTTTAACAAAAAGTCAATAGAATATGGTTATAATTCTTAGTATTGACTAAACAGTAGAAGCTATTAAACTTCTGCAAGAAAGAAGACTAAAACAAAAATAATATGTAACAAGACGGTGTATATTAGCAGATTTTTTTTTATAATATAATTTAAGATATTTTTGGGATTTTGAACTATTTTTTTATATTTAGAAAAATGTCCATTGTATTGTCAACCAATGTATATGTATAACCATATTTGCATAAAAATGTGGCTCTTAAAATATTGTCTATGACAGAAAGTTTTTAGACTATATGAGATTTTTTGGGAATACCATTTAGTATGAAAATGTAATAATCGATATTTAAAGTCGTTTAATCGACCAATAATCTATTTTTAATAATTTAGGATCCATAGCAAATGGAAATATAAGCTATAATTACAGATAAAAGTCATATTTTTCAATAGTATCACAATTCCAGTTTATAAAAAGTAACGGCAACATTTGACAAAGATTTTATTAAGAAAAATTACACTGATTTGCTGATTTGATTTGTTCACTCATATAGATTATTCTAATAATAATTAGTAATGTCGGGAGTAACTCAAAAATAAGCTCACGATTCTTGAAAATATAAACAACAAATACAATGTGTCCTTAATCTCTACCATGCGATAAATAAAAATGTTACTCTCAATAAATAATTATATGCGAGTCAGTCTGTATAATAAACAGGAAAATATTAATCAATCAGCTGACGGCAACTAACCCACCTCCACCAGAGTATTTCACCATTTACCAACAATTATAATCAAACAGCTGATTGCTACTACACCACACAACCACGATTCATTAAAATTGTATTTTTTTTGTTAAAAACACGATTTGTTGTAATTTCCAATGTGTTTAATAAATAAATTTCACAAATCAACTAAATTCCCTTTAAATCAATGAAACAATATAAAGTTGCGAAATAGATAATTGTAAAAATACGACAAACAGCAAGGAAAAATATTGAAATAACGAGAAGATAAAAACCCAAACGCAACAAACATGTCACGTCACAGAATTGTACGGACCATGGACTACAACGACGAGTATGATGGCTATGATGATGTCTATGGTCATTCCGTCGATGATGACAACTGTATTTCACCGACAGATGCACAACAATGGCTGTATGATCGCGCACGAGGTCAGAATTCAATGTCATCATTTATGAGGGACAACAAAGATATAGCCGAAGAGGAGGAGGGCGAGGCAGATGAAGATGCTGACAAATCTTATGATAAAACCCGGCGGGATTCGGATAATTTTCAAATGCCGGTCTTAAATGATATAGAGCAGGCCCAACTGACCTCTTGCATCGATGAGGTGCGCAGTGTGGTAGGCGACACAGTGTCCGAGAAAAGAATTGTGGAGACATCGATTAAATTTGGCTATGACATAACTAAGATTTTGGATGAAATTCTAAATGATGAATGTGAAAACAAAGCCAAGAGATTGCAACAAGAGGCTCCAAATGTATTGCTTAAAGGCCCCGGGCCACGTAAACTAGCTTCGGGTGAGTTGGATAAGTCTGCTGCATCAGCCCCCATAGTAAAAGTAACAGCTGCCCAAGGTGAAGTCAAGCGGGGCTTCGATATAAGTTCTCCGTTGTTACAAAGTTCACCAGCTGTTTCGGGACGCAATACCCCAGTCGATATTAGTGAGGATTCTGCAAAGAAGTTGCCTGCCGACAACTTGGCTGTTTTTAAAGTCTCTAAAGAGCAAGCACAACGAGACAACAAACAAGTATACAACAAGGAACGTGCCGATCAAAAGCATCATTTCCATATGATTGTCATTGGTCATGTGGACGCCGGCAAAAGTACGCTTATGGGTCATTTACTTTTCGACACGGGCAATGTGTCTCAGCGGGTAATGCACAAACATGAACAAGAGTCTAAGAAATTGGGCAAACAGAGTTTTATGTATGCTTGGGTATTAGATGAAACTGGCGAGGAGAGAGCAAGAGGTAAGTAAAAATAGATGAAATTAATTTCGTGGAGGATTTTTTATAATTAAAATTTGATCAGTTGATGTTTTCTGAATTACATTTGAGATTAACTTTATGTTTGTGCTTAAAGCAAAACGTTGATCTAAGAAAGCAATTTTCAGAAAAATCCTTTTTATAATGGGTCGATGATCCCAACAAAAATTAAAGTTTTTTGTTCAAATGTGTGTCTCTTTGTCAGTAAAAGTAAATAAAAATGTTCTTTCTGAAGGTTTTATGATTTTTTTTTTTTTTAATTTTATTTCGTTTGTAAATTCCACATTTTCAATTTGCGACGCCATAAAGTATAATCTGTGTACTTTTGACAAAACAACTTAAGTGTAATTTAAAGATTTTTCAGGAGTGCGCAAAAACTGTTGAATTGATCGATAATTATTGTATTATTTGTCATTGAAGAACTTTATTATTTGTCTCAAAGAATTATACAAAGCTCTTCATTACTTTGAATTATTATAGAGTATTTATAATAAATGAACTTGATCCAAATTAAAATTTACTTTAAAATTCCTCATACAAAAATAGTTAACAAAGAAATATAAATAATCTCACTTCTCTTTTCTTTTAGGTATTACCATGGATGTTGGACATTTTCGTTTTGAGACTGACAGCAAAGTTATCACTTTACTAGATGCTCCAGGGCATAAAGATTTTATACCCAACATGATATCGGGAGCCACACAAGCTGATGTTGCTTTATTAGTCATCGATGCCACAAGAGGAGAATTTGAGTCTGGTTTTGATTTGGGTGGCCAAACTAGAGAGCATGCCTTGTTGGTGCGTTCTCTGGGCGTCAATCAATTGGGTGTGGTGATCAATAAGCTGGATACGGTGGGTTGGTCCAAAGAACGTTTTGATGAAATTGTACAAAAACTTAAAGGGTTCCTAAAACAAGCTGGCTTCAAAGAATCAGATGTTTCTTATACACCCTGTTCCGGCCTGACCGGAGAGAATTTAACAAAACCCTCCACCGAGGAGGCTTTAACTTCATGGTATAAGGGACCACATCTTCTAGCCGTTATAGACAGTTTTAAAATACCCGAACGTTCAATAGACAAACCTTTTCGCATGTCGGTGTCTGATATTTATAAAGGAACTGGCGCAGGATTTTGCATTTCAGGACGCATTGAAACCGGTGTATTGGCGGTCAATGACAAAGTGTTGGTGGGAAGTCTCAGGGAACAGGCTCAGGTTAAAAGTCTTCTAATCGATGAAATGCCCCAAAATACCGTGTTTGCAGGTGATCAAGTCTCGGTTACTTTGTCGGGCATTGATGTTAATAATATTATGGTGGGCAATATCATATGTGATCCTCAACATCCCATACCCGTGACCACACGTTTTCAAGCACGCATTCTGGTCTTCAATGTCAAAGTACCCATTACCATTGGCTTCCCTGTGCTTTTGCATCACCAGTCGCTAATCGAACCGGCTGTTATTAGTAAACTTAATGCTCAGATCCATAAGGGTACAGGAGAAGTGGTTAAGAAGAAGCCCCGTTGTCTGGGCAATAATTCGTGTGCTCTAGTTGAGTTGGAAACCACACGTCCGATTTGTATTGAGCGCTATGCTGACTTCAAGGAATTGGGACGCGTCATGTTACGTGTTTCGGGTGTTACCATTGCAGCTGGTATGATTACAAAAATTCGCTAATACCTCCTCTTACTTCGATTGATATTTTGATTGTGTTTGACTTAAGTGTGTTCGAAAAGTTTTGTACTTTCACTTTCTTTCTCAATTTAAAGTTTATTTTTTAAGTTTATTTTTTCGTACGTTATTTGTAATTGATCGTTAAACTTTTTGTAACGAATTTTTGTAATATTTTTTAATTTTGATTTTTAAGTTTTTTTCAAGCCTAGTTTTGGCTGCTAATATAAAGGTAATAAAAAATATTTAAAAATTTATTATTTTTTTCTTTTTCTTGTGTGTTAATTAATATGTTATATTTTTTGGCATCGACTTGAGAAAATTAAATATTATTAAATAAAAAAAAATAATAAATCCGAATAGCGAGCATGCAAAAAATCGACTTTTATTACTGTACAACTTCCAAACTGAAAATGATAAATAACAAAGTTTTAAACCACTAGTTTTACTCACTAATTCAGAAACACAAAACAATTTAAAATGTTTGTACCAATGAAAAACACTGAAACATTATTTGAAAACTAAGTGATTCAATAAATTTTCTGTTCGAGATTCAGAATCAGACGAAAAATGTGGAGGCGCGTATGCTTAAGCGCAGTTAAATTACACATGTATTATGTTTGGGTTATTTTATAAGGCTAAAAAATGTAAAAAAGAAGCAAAGGGTTAAAACCAAGGCGAATTCATACAAGGTGGTGGCAGTTCTACAGAAACAACAATTGGTCTTAACAAATGTCAAAAAATAAAATTGAAAAATTAAACAAATATGTATTAAAACTTAATATAGTGTAGATAATTGAATAGTGAGGGCTTTATTATTTATGTAAAAAATAAATATTTTGTTAATAAGCTTATAATCTGTAGATATTTAAATATAAAAATAGGCTTTGGCATCTGTTAGAACCTTGCATAAATTCGCCTTGGTTAAAACCAGAGTTTAAAATTACTACTATATTAGTCAAAAAATTGCAAAATATTTCATAATTTTAAATGAAAACTGCAACAAATATTTAACAAAATAATATTTCCTCACATACATACTAAAAATATAAATACTATTTACGAATTCCATATATGCACAAGCTTCATAGTAGAAATATTTGTCGCAGTTTTTCCAAAAATATTTTGCCTTACAAAATATTTTACGTTGCAGCTAGAAGACAAAATGAAAATTTTTCATTTCTAAAACATTTGCTGCCCAAATATATTTATATTTTTGGTTAGCTAAAACAAATATATTGCTTGTGTATAATATACAAAAAATTTACTACAAAAACATCAAACATGCAAACAAATTGCAGCGTGAAAACCATAAACTGCAAACGATATGCGCAGTAAAAAATTCAAACAATGGAAATATGGAAGATGCTAAATGTAGACTGCCAAACCATACGAAGTTGAAAAATGTAAAATACGAAATTGTGCGAAGTTAAAAATGTTTAAAACGAAAATGTGCATTTATAAAATATTTCAGCCACATATATGGAAATATTTAGCCGCATATAGTCACTGAGTAGAAAAATGTGAAAAAAACTATGAACAACAAGTGTGCGTTGATTTGGGTGTACAAAATAAAAATTTATATTGAATCGTGTGTTTAAGAATTTAAGTGCAATAAAATAGAAGCTTTATTTTTTGAGGTGTGTAATTGTATTATGAAAGATAGGAATGCAGTGAAAATATATCAAATAAGATTCTGGGCAAAGGATAGCGGACGATATTATTTTATTGAATTTTTTGATTAAATGATTTTTGTAATACGAATTCAAATGTATTCCTGCTGCTTGTAATAGGAGTCCAGAAAAATTAGTAACATACAATTTTGTATGTAAAGTGGCTAAAAAAGGATAGATAATGCAACAACAAAATGTAACAACAGACAAGCAAAACAGCCAATGAATACAATCTAATAAAAAATAACAGGATCTACAAAAAAAATAGTATGTTGCATAAAAATGCAATGTAGATAGATAGATTACTTTTTGTTTGTACACTCAAATGTATACTTTCGTAAAATGTGTAACAGGAGAACAAACAAATAAATAAGCAGCATATAAAATAATTGTGCAAGAACAATTTGATGTGTAAGATATAAATGCAAAAAGGCACAGGCATGAGTACAACAGGACCAAAAGGAAATTAACTGTATAAAACTGCTGTATGTGTGTACATGTGTTCTGTAACTGCATAATGCAACAACAATTTACGCAAAAACCATAAACAAACACATAAATAGGATCAATGATGATCGTGAGTGTAGCAGGAGAAAAAAGGATAAAGTGGAATGATAGAAATTTAAGTAAGGTCCAGAATATATAATTATGCAATGAAGAAAATTTTACTTATGTACATACATAATTATGTATGACTTGTATTCTGAAAGATCGACTTTGTGTTTTTAAATGCACATTCATATGTATCCATTCGTAATATTTGTAACAGGAGAACAAAAAAACAAATAAGCAACAGAGAACAAATTATGCAACGAAGGCACAATAATTTTTTACATAGCCACGAGTGCAGCAGGAGAAAAAGGAAATACAAGAACAACTACTTATACACTCAAGTAATTGTGATATACAACTGTTGTATGTGTGTCCTTTAGCTGCAAAAAGCAAAAACAACTCGTGCAAAAAAAAAAAAAAAAAGGCATAGTAAAGGAATTTCTAGAAATATGGATGCGAAGAGTAGGAACCGTTGCAATTAATTGCATTTTGTTGTTTTTTTACCGTTAAATGAGTATGATTGGCTGAGCGTTTGTAACAGGAGTAAAATAATAAAGTATAGAATGCTGAAAAAAATATAATTATACAATGAAGAACCTGTGGTATGTACCTACTTATATTGTGAACGATAGGAACGCAGTAAAAGTACATTAAAGAAGATTATGGGCAAAGGATAGCGGATGATATTATTATTACATTGTTTGTGTAGAACTGATTTTTGTTGAGTACCGTTACAGATCATTTTTTATTACGCATTTTGGTTTATTTTTAGCTCGAGGAATTTTTGTCATGTGCACTGAATTGTTGTTTTTTGTGCGTATTAGTTTTTATGGTTTTGCGTAAATTGTTGTTGCATTATGCAGTTACAGAACACATGTACACACATACAGCAGTTTTATACAGTCAATTTCCTTTTGGTCCTGTTGTACTCATGCCTGTGCCTTTTTGCATTTATATCTTACACATCAAATTGTTCTTGCACAATTATTTTATATGCTGCTTATTTATTTGTTTGTTCTCCTGTTACACATTTTACGAAAGTATACATTTGAGTGTACAAACAAAAAGTAATCTATCTATCTACATTGCATTTTTATGCAACATACTATTTTTTTTGTAGATCCTGTTATTTTTTATTAGATTGTATTCATTGGCTGTTTTGCTTGTCTGTTGTTACATTTTGTTGTTGCATTATCTATCCTTTTTTAGCCACTTTACATACAAAATTGTATGTTACTAATTTTTCTGGACTCCTATTACAAGCAGCAGGAATACATTTGAATTCGTATTACAAAAATCATTTAATCAAAAAATTCAATAAAATAATATCGTCCGCTATCCTTTGCCCAGAATCTTATTTGATATATTTTCACTGCATTCCTATCTTTCATAATACAATTACACACCTCAAAAAATAAAGCTTCTATTTTATTGCACTTAAATTCTTAAACACACGATTCAATATAAATTTTTATTTTGTACACCCAAATCAACGCACACTTGTTGTTCATAGTTTTTTTCACATTTTTCTACTCAGTGACTATATGCGGCTAAATATTTCCATATATGTGGCTGAAATATTTTATAAATGCACATTTTCGTTTTAAACATTTTTAACTTCGCACAATTTCGTATTTTACATTTTTCAACTTCGTATGGTTTGGCAGTCTACATTTAGCATCTTCCATATTTCCATTGTTTGAATTTTTTACTGCGCATATCGTTTGCAGTTTATGGTTTTCACGCTGCAATTTGTTTGCATGTTTGATGTTTTTGTAGTAAATTTTTTGTATATTATACACAAGCAATATATTTGTTTTAGCTAACCAAAAATATAAATATATTTGGGCAGCAAATGTTTTAGAAATGAAAAATTTTCATTTTGTCTTCTAGCTGCAACGTAAAATATGTTGTAAGGCAAAATATTTTTGGAAAAACTGCGACAAATATTTCTACTATGAAGCTTGTGCATATATGGCATTGGTTTATAGTTTGTATATTTTCAGTATATGTGGACATTAATATGAAAACGATTCATATTTATTGCGTAGTCGGTAGTCAAATGTAAAAAACGTTTAACTAAATATTAAACCCTGGTTAAAACCAAATTTTTAAAATGTTAAAATTGATCAAAAGTTATTTTCGAGATATTTTATTAATTTAATTTACGTTGGCATCATTGCATCAGCTGTCATTTAACTAGTTCCAGTGCCAAGATAGCGTCAAAAGAAATATTTGAAATCGAATATTTAAATTAGTTAATTTTGGAAATCCGTAAAAATTTTTACTTACGAAATATATTTTGTTACTTTACTGTTTTCTAAAAATTTTCAAACTCATTTTTTTGGTTGTTTAAAATTCATGAATTAATTTAATTCGTTTAATTTATTAAACTCCTCTTTTGATATATATTTTCAAGAATACCCATTCATTTAATGAAATTTTTAAACACCCATTTTCTTGAATTCCCAAAATCGCTAATTTAAATTGGCGATTTTCAAGGCGTATGTTAACATAGCGGTTAACAATATTTTTTCAACAGGTTTATTCGCAATGGATCGATAAAGCCGGTAATCCAACAGTTGATTTAAATGAAAACTATATAGTATATGTTTAAAGTAAAACATTTGTGTATAACTGCACTAAAGTTTTAAAAACATTAATAATGTCAATTTGATTTAAAAAACGATTAACCAAATTGTTTCAATTATTGATTTCTACCGAAATGTGTTTTATCATTGAACATTTTTATAAATTTCTAATATTTTATTTAAATTATTAATATTTAGGTCTATTTATAATGTAGGTCCATATGAGAAACTATAAATTTAATATTTGTTTAGAATATTCTTTCATCCAACTTACAAGTTTGTTTTTGTTTTTCCCTAGAAAAAATCGCTAAATAGTATTATCCCTCGCTAATATTGATTCGAAAATCGTTAGATGTAACAAGAAAATAGCTAAATTACCATCACTGTTCATCAAGTGTGACGCCCGTATTAAAAGCAGAATACAGACAAATTTCTTAGCTCTCATGTTTTGTGAAAATTTACCCATTAAAACGTTAAATTTATAACGTAAATTGTGTTAAACCTAAAGCTTATGTGTTATTTATTAAAATAAGCATAAATTGTTAATAATTTTTTATACAACAAAGCACAAAAACCCCAAAAGGCAAGTTCAGCGGAAATTTTCTACTCAAAATTTTTTTCTTGTCACAAAAAAAAAGGAAGCAAAAAAGCAAACACGTATGTGTATATGTAAAGAGTGAAAAATATCTACTTGTAGTTGTTGTAATTGTATAAAAAAGTGAGTGCAATTAAAGAAATACAAAAGAAAAGAGTAAAGGAAATAAGAGTTAATTGAGTAGAAAAAGGAAAAAGCAAGAGTGTGTATTTAATTTGCTCTTGTGAGTCATTACATTTTTTTGTTGGCTTTTGAGTATTATTTAGTGCTTTAGTAGTGAAGTTACCAATGAGTTAAGGGTGGATTAGCCGACCGTAATGTAATGTAACCTTAACGGAACGGAACAGCTGATCGTTTCTATTGTGTGTAAAATGGTTAAAACAGTTATAGTGAAAAAATTTAACGTAACTGTAACGTCTGAACCTGTTAAAAACAGAATTTCTTTACGTTTCTACGTGACATTTACTAACGGTGTTGTCAACTTGTTAATTTTAGGTCTTGTATAAAAAATACTTATTTTGCACAGAACGCTTAAAAATATTTTCAATGTTCTAAAAATGTTTTAAATATTTCAATAATAAGTATAAATGCGTAAAAAAAATGTATACTAATAATCGGCGAAAGTATTTAAGTTTCAAAATATTAAATTAATATTATGTATGCACAAATTAACTATACTTAGGGCCATTATTACAACTTGCCTTTATGTTCGAAATAGTAAAAGTTAACTTTAAGCAATATAAAAAGGTACCCTTAAAGTCAACTTTTATTATTACGAACAAAAAGGCAAGTTATAATAATGGCCCTTAGTATAAAGTACAATACAATATTAATTAATTTTTAAGTTATCGGACCTTAAATAAATAAAGTCTGTATGACAAGGTAAAAAATAATATTTATAATTGTCTTCTAATGGACAATGATGATGAATACATTATGTGTAAATAAATACGGTTTATATGTAAGTACTATTACCAAACAAAGTTTAATAATCTTTTTTAAAATCGCAGAAAAAAATTATAAAATCGCTTGAACAGTATTTAAAACAATTGTGTTGATAACACCTTCAGCTGTTTAAATTTTGAAAATTTCAATCAGCGACAAGCGCGAAATATTAAAGAAAAACTTAAAATTAAACAAAACGTATCAAATTTATCTTTATTAAAATGAACGACGAACAATTGATTTTATTGATACAGGCCAATTAAAGTTTATACAACAAATATAGTTCCGGCAATATTTTGTTTTGTTTGTTTATGTCAAAAACATATGACACGTTTTTAATGTTCTATAATCGCACTAAAGTCTTACGTTAAGTCAACATTACGGTTACATTACATCAACGGTCGGCTAACCCAGCCTTTAATTATTAATAAAGAAAAAAGAAAATATACCAGAAAAAAGTGTAGAGATAATAAAAAATTTAATTTCTTTTATTTTTGTTGTATTATTATAGTTTTAATATTGTTTTCTAAAAAAATTTAATTGTTGCTTTTATCTCTACGTTTTTTTTTAGGTGAAATTTGATTATAATTTTTTGCGGCACTGATCGGAAAGAAACCAACAGTTTTTTTGTTGTTATTTTTTTTTCTAAAAAGTATAAAGTGCCAAAAGTACACAATTAAAAAAGAATTTCAAATAAAGAAGCAGAAAACTACAGAAAGAAGAATAAAAGGAATAAGCAAATACGAAAATAAGAACCAACAACAACAATAACTGAAATAAAAAAGACAAGGCCCTGTTTAGAGCATTTAATTTATTACGACAGTGGGTACAATTCCTTTGTTAAATAAGAGACAAAATTTTAAAATTACCAAAAAACAAAAAAAAAAAAAAAAAAAAATAACGAAACGTCAAAAAAGAACAAAAAACAATAGTGCAAAAAAGCATTGAAACAAAAAAAAGATTTTATTAAGTAAATTAAAAAAAAAAAAAATATCGTTGAATTATATACAATTTAAAAGGCTGAAAAAAGGAAAAAATAAGCAACAATAAAACAAATAAATAAATAATAACTAAAATTAAAATTACAACAACCGAAAGCAATCTTTGTGTTAATACAACGCCTAACATCTTCCAGTAGAACATTAAGGAATATCACTACTATCCCAGCACCAACAAACAGCAGTAGCACCAAAAGCCATCAATAAACACAACGCCATTGCTAACATCATTAGCAGCAGCACCCACAACAACAACAACAATATTAACACAGTTGTTAACCTTTAAACTTATTGCCACTTGGAAGAACAAACACTACTACGACGAGTTGCGAATACGATTAGTGACAAAGTGATAAGATAACCAAACAACCAACCAACTACAACAAAACATCGCCTTATTTACAACAACATAAAATCAACTTATATCCGGAATTTTGATCTTTATCCGCAAAACACAACAAAAAAATACCCCAACTAAAAGAATTTAATCAAAATGCGTGAATACAAAATTGTTGTTTTGGGCAGTGGTGGTGTTGGCAAATCTGCTCTGACAGTGCAATTTGTCCAGGGTATCTTCGTGGAGAAATATGATCCCACCATCGAGGACAGTTATCGCAAACAGGTCGAAGTCGACGGTCAACAATGCATGTTGGAGATTTTAGATACTGCCGGCACAGAACAATTCACCGCCATGCGTGATCTCTATATGAAAAATGGCCAGGGCTTTGTTTTAGTCTATTCGATTACCGCACAATCCACCTTCAATGATTTGCAAGATTTGCGAGAGCAAATTCTACGTGTCAAGGATACAGATGATGTACCCATGGTGTTGGTAGGCAACAAATGCGATCTCGAAGACGAGCGTGTAGTGGGCAAAGAGTTGGGCAAGAGTTTGGCAAATCAATTCAACTGCGCCTTTATGGAAACCTCTGCCAAAGCTAAAGTGAATGTTGTTGATATCTTTTACGATCTGGTTAGACAAATTAACAAAAAATCACCCGAAAAGAAACAGAAAAAACCCAAGAAAAATCTATGTGTTCTGCTCTAAGACTCCATATAAAAACAATAAACACATACATACAATTAAAAAACACAAACACACACATAAACACACACACATTTAAACAAACAAAAAAACATATTTAAAATATTGTCAAAAAACATAAAAAACTAAATTTAAAAATCCACTATTGTCGCCTTTTTTGCTACTTTTTTCTCTATATATATTTTTTTCATTAAATGGGTAAAAAAAATTATTTTAAATAAAAATTAAAAAAATAGAATTTATATTTAAACAAACAAAAAAAAAAATAAATAAAAAATCATAAAAGATTTAGTTCTTAAAACTTAAAAAAAAAAAAACAAAAAACTTCCATAAAAACCGTAAACAAAAAAGTAAAACAAAGCACAGAAAATTAAATTTATACATAAAAACCTATAATAAATTAATAAAATTACATTTTAATCCTTAAGCCTTTTTTAGGTTCTGTAAAGAAATCTAAATAAAATTTAAATTTACAAAAAAAAAAAAAAAAAAAACAACTTCATTTGTTTTGCACCTTTTTCATTTTTATTTTTATTATTATTTTATAAATAGTTGGTGTCTTAATGTAATAAGATTGGGTTTTGTTTGCTTTTCTTATTTATTATTTTATTACTTAATTGGTAGTAGGCAACAGGGTTTTTTTGTTGTAATTTTTTATCAAAAGTATATTATTTTAGGTTTTTGCTGAATGTATTATCAATTTTATTTTAGATGTTAGGGCATGTTTTGTTTTTAATAAATATATACACTTTTATACTACATACTATACTATAAGATAATTGTTTGAATGCGCCTGGATTTTTCTAGACTAGGTTTTTGGTATTATTTTAACAATTTTAGATTAGTTTTTTTTTGTATTAGTATGAATGAATAAACATATTTACAAAGATCATTTTGTTTCTTATGAATAAATGCTGTTTAAAAAGCCAAACCTCTGTTAATCAATAATGCATAAAATAATTTGTGGTCTCAGTACCAATAAGAATGCATGTATTCTTATAAGAATTAAAAAAATAAGAGATTAAAAACAAGCTGTTTCGGCAATTTGACGTTTGTTATCACATGTCACATTTCGCCTTGGGAATGGTTTCACTCAAAATATTCATTACATCTTTGCAGAGAAATGCATTTTTGGAAAATAAGTTTTAAATATTTCGACTATAATCGAAATGGATTTACCAGTCACTATTTCAGAACAGTCAAGTCCACATGATTTTCTCATGCGATTTGCAGAATACAAAATGTTTCGAATCGTATATTTGATGCGAAGTAGGAAATGTATAGTAGTAAATTTATCAAATGCCAAACAAGTTGCTCTTTAGTTAATTGTTAAACCATCTCAACTGACTATCAATAGGTTCAAAAATACTCTGATATACTATTAATAATCAATTTGGTTCTTACCTTCCACTGTATTTAATATTTCACAATTTGCAAACAATTTATAACATATTCCAATCGAAGCATGTATAACTAACACTGATGCTGCGACTTGCTAACTTTTGTAACGGACATAAATCAATGATGGCAAATATGGTTTTTCGAACGCAAAACTTTTAATTTGCTGCAGAGATTCAATATTACTGCATTGACGAATGCAACCATACTATAATCCTGTATCTTCATTCCCTCAAAAGTATTAAGCATTAAATACAACTAAAAATCTACCAAAGTTATTGGTCATGGCTGCATCTTGCAGTCGACGTTTAAAAAGCAGATTTTAGGTACTAAATTCTATTTGAGTTCCCAGAATATGTTATTTTTGATGTATGGACATTTTACTCATTATTTCCACTCTAAAGTCTGTTTGTATGACTACAGTTGGATAATCATTTCCAGTTTGTCAGCAGTATATTTCTTTATTCAAACTGGTAAAATCCTTGAAAGACCACTAACGATCATAAATGTTGTAACCAACCAAGTCGTTTCAATCGCTAACAACATCAATGCAACATATATTTGCTTATAATCAAAAATTTTAGAGAATTTGACTAAAAATATTTTTCAAAATTTTTTTACTTATGACACGAACGCCATTTTGTAGTTGAATTTGACTGTTATGTGCTTCAATTTGCCTTTATGTGATTCTAAAGACATGCAATCAATCTACTCTTGGTTAATCATTTAAACATTTAATTTTTGTCACTAAATTCCTACTGTTAAAATCCCTGAACGATCTATATATTACGAACTAATAGGAAACGGCCTTATCAATTAAGAATTTGCATTTGACGTGGCTTATTATGTGCCGTTTTGGAAATTTGTTTATTCTGTTTATTTCGTAAACAATAATTAAAAATTATATTTAGTGCTGTAGTTCCGAACAGGCCATATCTCGAACTCCACTTTAATGAACAAAGTTATTCTCTGAGTTGATTGTACCGAAGCAAAGATGTAATTGTCGTGGAAACGTTATGAAAACGTAGATGATTGTACATCAATAACGACAGTATGGACTTAATCAATAACATCTAATAATGAGGTATACTCAGAACAATAGACTTCGTATCACAATCAACATGACGAATGTCATTCGTTGGCGTTCCGGTAATAGAACGTAATATACGAAGACACTATATGTTTGTAGTGTCTTGTCAGTATGCAACATGTTTTTTGCGTTAAGCCATTTCTTCTCCAACTTTTAAGCCCACTTCCTATTCTCTCTCTCTCTCAACATTTTTTCTAACTCTCATCAGCATGACGAATCTTTAGCCAAAATCAAATATTTAAAGAGTTTAAAAAATTTGCTTGTTTGCTGTTGTAAGAGCTTCACTTTCAGTCATCATTCAAATGAGTCATAGAGCTAAAACTTATTTATTACTAATGAAAAATACAATGTTAACATGAGTTAGAATAACAATAGAAAAGTTAGACTTTATAGATTGTGTGGTTTATACACATGTCATTGACAAAGAAAGGATGGAAAGATAATATATATAAAATAATTACATGAACGTATCGTAACTAAAATGATACTTAAAAATGTATTTAAGGTTTAACGTTAAACTAATTCTATCTAAGGAGGGTTATGCTCCAGGCTACCATGTTTAAAATACATATATTTTGAATAGATATTATCCAGTCGTGTTGTGAGTGTGACAGTTTTGTGTCAGTTCAAACTAAGTTTACAAATATGTAGTTATTTTTGTAAATGTTAAGAATAATCATATTTAAAGTTGTTTCTTTATATTTTAAAAAGATTAACATTGTGTTCTACATTTTTTATCTTGAGACGAAAATCTGTAAAAATTTAGCAAAAACTTTCATTTCCCAGTAATATGCTACACAATAGCATTTTAACTCATTATTTAAACACGGTGATGTCATTGAATAAGTAATTACTTTAATATCACTAAAACTAGTTACAAGTAATAACTTAAATAACTCATTGATAGAAAGGTCTCAACAGAAACAGAATGTGCTCAGACAAATGGCTAATATGTAAGCAGTTATATAACAGATAATAAATCAGTCATTATTTATTATCTGCTGCTACGATTACTTCTAAGTAATGCAGACGGTATGCAGTAGTCATTGAAATGGAAGTTATTGAGTAATTGCATGTAGTTACCAAGTACAGGAATTTAAAATTTACTTTCATTTTGTTTCATCAATATTTTCGACTTAATGTTTAATAAAATGAATACCACAGCTACACTATCAATTAATTATTATTACAATTATCTTTGAGTGGATGTTATAATATACTCGTAACAAGTATTAAAATAAAAGGGGTAAAAACAGAAAATTTTCTAATGACTGTTGAGATTTGTTTTTTTTTTAAGATTTAACCGATAAACATTTAGTTTTTTTATTATTGTATATTGTGCATTTTTTATTATTACTATTAAATGATAAACAAAAGAAATTTTCTACCAATTAAGTAATTTTATACTGTCATACTCTTTGGTTAATTTTATTTTTAATATACATAAATAAATTTCTTTTATTTTTATTTATTTGCAATCAGTTTTTTTTTTTATATGTATTTTCTTAAACATTTAATAAAAGTAATCAAGTTATTTAAGTATTGCTGACTTATTTTAAACAAATCGTTTTTATACAATAAACCTAAACAAATAGTATCATTGTTATAAACAATATTTTGTCCATAATAAACATTAATAAACTAAAAAAAAAACTAGGGTGTTCCGAAAAATATTTATTGGTTGTTTGGGTTAGGTAAATTTAATACTTTTGCTATATTTCTTAATTAAATATTGTTATTGGTCATAATTATATACATAAATAACAGAGTTGTAGTCAAAATTTTTATTTTAAAATTTAATTTCAAAATTATTCGGAACTTACTACTAAGTATTACATTACACAGTAGAGTGTTTTTAGGAATAAGTTTTTGTGAAACTGTTGTAGGCTGGCCTCTCAAATTATGCAATGTAATAAATACCGGGAAATCTATACAAAAACTTTTGAATAATGTCTTCAGTTCCCTCTCAGCGATTGAAAATCAATATCTTTAAACTATTTTCCAAAACTATTAAACTATTTTTCGAAATGAGTCTCAAACATTTCGTAATTTTGAGCTTATTATGGGAAAACAATTTAAAAAATATGTTTGATACTCATTATGAAAACTTCTATTGATATCTTGATTTTAAATTTATGAGTTTAATTTTAAAATGTTCCCGAGATCGAAGCCGCCCTCGAATTCTTAAACATTTTCTTGAAAGGTCAACAATTTGCTGCTGGTTATTCATTGACTGTTGCGTATATGGCTTTGTTAGCCAGTGTCAGCACCTTCGAAGTTGCTGGTTTCGACTTCAGCAAATACGCCAACGTTGCCAAGTGGTGGAACGTTAATGCTAAGACTGTTGCTCACGATTTTGATGAAAACTGGGAAGTTTGCTTAGAATTCAAGAAATTCTGCAACTAAATTGTATTATCGTAATGTATAGTTATGATTTAACCTAAAGTTATACTGAAAGTTTTCATACAAACATTTCAACAGACAGTATAACTATAAGTAAAGAAAGTTTTAATATAAAAATGGATAAAAAGATAAATGTAAAATGACCTGGATCCACGCCTGAGTTAACATATCACCAGACATCGGGCGTTAGAGTAAAAATGTGGTAAACTACATGATTTTGTAGACTATTGTAAATTCTATTTAATTTAAATTTTATAGATCTTAATTTAAAGAAATTTCGAGGAATTTCCGATGGCCTATTTTGCACTGATGTTTTTTAGGTGGAACTTATTGAACAAATCGGATATACAGTGGTTGACAATACAATGGAAACTTTTCCAAATATTCAATTAATAGGTCATAATCCAAAAAATTCTTAAGAAATTTTATTTTTTTAGTATTTCATTAATATATACTTTTATTTACTTATATTAACAACAACAAATAAAAACATAAATTAAATTCTACAAATATTGACAAAACAATGGAAACTTAGGTTTAATTTTTACAAAAATTGTCTGGCCTTTTTAGTGATTCAGTACTTTAGTATTCCCTTATAAACGCATCTGATAAAGCATGCTTCGTGTTATAATTTAGAAACCGTATTTAGCAATTATTTCCCATAGGTTCTCTATTGAATAGAGATCGAGATCTGGGCTGGGCTTTTTTAACCAATCGGTTAGAAATCTAAAGGTGTGTTTCGCGTGTTGTTATGACCAAACTAGCGACATATTTTTCTCAGCGTATGGATACATAACATCAATTAAAATGGATCTGTATCCCATTCCAGTCATTGTATACTTTATTATATGAATTGGAAACATACCTTGCCCTAAAAAACAGCCCCACACCATATTTGTCACCAAAAAACTTGACTGTCTTTTTTGTGTACTTGGGGTTCTTTCCATTTGGCCATCTTACAAATGTTCTCCCATCCCTGTCAGGAAGATAGATTCGTTCATTCATGCGTCTGGTTGGTTCGGCATTGAACCCATTAATGACATGCGAAGGACCTCTTGAGGACCTGAGCATGATCCTTAGGGTATCACAAAGGGACCAATTTGTGGACCCAAGTGAGCTGGTTAGTACTGGCTGCCTTTATAACCTAACCTGCCTATTAAATTCATCCGAAAAGAGAACAGTATTCCAAGGCTCTTGGTTGCTATTGGCTTGCTGCTAACAGGTTCAGAAATGGCTGAAACCAGGACAACGTCGGTTTTTGACATATTTTTGATCTATATCTGGATTACTAAGTCATTAATATAGACAAAATGGATATCCAATAATAGATATTACAAAGATCTTTACAACGGCGAATACAAGGCCAAAGTCGGACGTACAATTGGGTAAAAATCGGGAAAAATATTTTTTACCCCGAAATTTTTATTACAAAAAAAAAAAAAAAAAAATTTTTTTAAATAAATTTTAAAAATTTTTTTCAAATAAAATTTTAAAAATTTCTTTCAAATAAATTTTAAAAAATATTTTCACAAACAATTTAATATTTTTTTTTTTTTTATATAAAAGTTGAAAAAAAAAAATTATAAAAATTTGTTTCCCATAAAATTATTTTCGCTAATAAATTAAAATAAAAAAATGTTTCTTTTTAAATTTTGCTTACCTAAAAATATTTAAAATTTGTATTTTAAAGTATAATTTGGCGAAAGGCACAGCCGCTCTCTTACTTGTTTAATTTGAATTTGTATTTATCTTACATTTTTATATTTAGTAAAAGTTCATGTTTTTGAAAACTGAAATTACGGAATATAGTTTTCAAAAACAGTTTCCATTGTATTGTTACTCACTGTATATATATATGTATTTTATTTATATTAAAAAAAGACGAACAATTTAAATCTAATGGGCCTCGATCATCGATCGTTAAAGAATAGTTAGTAATTTGAAATAGATTGGAATTAGATTCCTTTATATCGAAAACTATGGTTCGACTGAGTACTCCTTAGTAAAAAAAACAAGTAAAGCCTAGTACTCTGTTCATATTTGCGAAAAATGTTAGTTTTTTCATGCGAAAAATTTTATATGCAAAAAATGATCAGCTGTTGGTTTTAATTTCGTGCGAAATAAGTGCTGCTTATGTTATTTCGTGTGGAAAAATAAGGTTGCCAGATGTATTTCACATGTTTTCCACAATAAGAACAGAGTACTGCTTTTGCGAAATTATTTCGCATGTATTTCGTTCCAAACATTTTATATGTAGTTTGACAGCAGTTCGCACGAAATTTTGAACAGAGTACTTAGCTTAAGAGTGAAAAATATTATCTTTATTTTGGATGTTGTCTCATATTTTGACCGAGTTTGCTCATTTTGAATACCAAAACATTTTGAATAATGAAATGAAATAACAAAATCAATCTTTCTCGGGTTTGGGTAAAAAAAGAGACAAAACAGTAAGAGACTGATCAGAGTCGAATTTTGTATGAAAACCATTATATTTTCTTCGACTTGTCGTTTGAGTAATCGTTGGCATAGTGGAATTATTGAAAACCAAATGGGGGTTCTTTCGCTTTCTAAGTCTGATCTTTGTACAACTATTTATAGTTGCACGATTATAAATTAAACTTTATTTTGAGAACTCACTGCAAACTACTTTTCAACAGCAGCCGATCGTCGAACAAAAATAGTAAATACTAAACGCACTCTACATACAATATATATACTTAATAAATCAATTGTTAGTTGTTGTACAAATTAAACAACTCTTTTTTTTTACATAGTAAAACTAAAAAAGCACACATTTTTTTATATACTTTTTTTTAGTTCAAACTAAACAATATAATTAAATTAAGAGACAAAAAACTTAATCAAATAAAATAAAATTCATACACGTTTTTTTTACAATACAGCGTTACATGACCTACATATTTCCTCAACTCCTCTATATTGACCTTAATACCACAATTTTTTTCTTATACATACTATATATCTACTATATATATTAATAATACAATCAATATACACTTTATTTAATAAACAAAATGAATAAATAAATTAAAGAAAACTTAAAAAAAAACCTAAATAAATAATAAAACAAACATGATAAACAATTTTTTAAATGTGTATTGAAATTTATATATTTAAATAAAGTCCTTAAAAAAAAATCTTGTGAAATCCTCTTTAAGATTAAAAGCTAAATAAATAAAAGAAAACAAAACAAACGTGAAATCAAATAATAAATGTATTATGTTTAAAACTTAATAATAAAATTTAATGATTATTAGAAATGAGTAATTATAATAATAAATAAAAGTTTAAACAATAAACAAAAATATAAAAAAAACCTTGTAAGGAAAAAATAATAAAATTATTAAAAAAAAAAAACAATATATATACGACAATAAATTGTTTTACTACTATTTAAAATAATGCAGTCATTATGATCTTAATTGATAAACTTATTTTTTGGTTTCTTACAGCGATAATCATTTTACATTCAAAACTGGGTAAACCGTAAAAAATTACCTAAAGTTAATTTTACAAATTAGGAGGTTTCACGATTATTAAATAAAAGCTATCATTTCATCATTACTTCTCGCCTCTATTGCTTTCTATTTTTATACCCTTCACCTTCGTGAGAAGGGCATATATAAATTTGTCATTCCGTTTGTAATTTCCACAATATAATTTTCCGACCCTATAAAGTATATATATTCTGAATCCTTATATATAGCGGAGTCGATTTAGCCATGTCTGTCTGTCTGTCTGGCCGTCTGTTGAAATCAATTTTCTGAAGACCCCAGATATCTTCGGCATCCAAATCCTCAATAATTCTGTCAGACATGCTTTCGAAAAGTTTCCTATTTAAAATCAGCAAAATCCGTCCATAAATAACGGAGATATGAGCAAAAATCGGAGACAAACTCTATTTTTGGCCTATTTTTTGTATCTATATCTCGCTTACTAAGTCATAAATAATGACAATATGGACATATAATGATAGATATTTCAAAGTCCATTGCAACGATGTATATACAAAGTTGGACTTACAATGGGTCAAAATCGGGAAAAATATTTTTTAACCCGATTTTTTTTACAGAAAACATTCTTTTGTCATAAATTTTTTTCACTAATAAATTAAAAAAATTTTTTTAAAAGAATTGGAAAAAACTTAAAAAACTATTTTGAAAAAAAAAAAAAATTAAAAAAAAATGTTTTAAATTTTATTTTAAGGTATAATTTGGTGAAGGGTATATAAGATTCGGCACAGCCGAATATAGCTCTCTTACTTGTTTATAACAGGATTTAAACATAGGTTAAGAAGATTAGAATAGTTAATGCTATACACTAAATTTTCTCAAGCACTTCAAAGAGTGTGTGTGTTTACTGAATAGGGTA
This sequence comes from Calliphora vomitoria, assembly GCA_942486065.2. NCBI lineage: Eukaryota > Metazoa > Arthropoda > Insecta > Diptera > Calliphoridae > Calliphora > Calliphora vomitoria. The sequence continues at coordinate 25,942,122 of OW818031.2, read as the reverse complement.
AAAAATCATGTTACTTTCATGATATTTCTGGCATCACAGAGTCTACAATATTTAAAAAAAAAAAATAACTAAAAAACTTTAAAACTGAAGGATTGAAATATTAAAGACAAAAGTGTTTCTGTTTCATTTTCAGAATAATATTTACATAAAATCTTAAAATTTCTTGATGTATTGATTGATCGTGAAGAAAAATTTCTTATTCGAATTACCCCAATTATCACAATGTATAGTTATGTTTTAACCTAAAGTTATACTGACAGTTTTCATACATGTAACATTTAACCAGACATCGTGTTAATGTTGTAAAATTCGAAAGGATTAAGATATCATAATAAAATTTGGAAAGTTTTTTTTAATCTATGGGTTCATAAATTTTGATCTTGTCTTCACTTCAATACCGAAATTCCCCAAATTGAATAGGCTACATTGTAATTCGAAAAGATTTCCTTTCGAATCGAATTAGGGAGTAACCCCCCTGTTCTATAAATGTGGTTTCAATACGAGTGATTTTTAATAATGAATAATTGACCAATTAATGTTCTGGTTTGTTTATAAAATATATCAAAACATAAAAAACCACACCATTCCAAGGTTTTATGTAGAGTGGGGTGGCTAGTTTACTAACCACCGTGGAGGTGGCATTAAAAATAATTATCATACAAATTTTCGTATCGCATACATTTTTTTGGAAATCGCATAATTTTAACTAAATTTTCTGACCAAACAAACGAAATAGCAAAGTAAACACTCTGTGCTTTTTTTATTGAATGAGTAAAAGCCTCTTAAAAAAACTGCGGTTTACAATATTTTCAAATTAATATACATATTTATCTAACCAGAGCACCCTGACGGCAAAGTTTTGCAGAAAAAACATAAACGATGACTTCAAAAAATATAATTGTTTAGCAAAATGCCAATAGATGCCAATAAACTAGGTTTTAAAGACTATAGAAAAGGTGGTTAGTAAAGTGACCACTAAACTGCAATGAGTTAATCGAGTGTTATCAACTTACATAACATCAAAATATGTGGAATTGTTTTAAAAACGAATACGTTACTGGTATTCGGTTTAGAGAATAAGTAAACTTATTAACAAAATTACGTTCAATATTTCCATAAAGTAGGCTCAATCAGTAGATTGCATTACGCTGCTAAGTGCTTTATTTATTGTGTCGTTGTATCTCAAAATTAAAACAGTAACCCCCTTAACTACTAAATTTGTTTACGCACGAGTTAAGTTTAAAAATAGATATGTATATAATATAATTTATGTGTATTTAAAAATAACATATATAGGAATATTCCTAAATAAATGCTTAAATTTTAAAAGGGTTAAATGTTAAAAAGAACTTTTCTTTAAATTGTATTTTAAACATCCAATAAAAATGTATACATATTTATAAGATACTCGTATGTATCAAGCCAGTGCTTTCTATAACTTAGTACATTTTCAATATTAAACTGCTACTGGATGTTGTCTCTCTTCTTTAAATTTTTTAAAGGAAAGAGACTAAATATCTTTAATCATATATCTATAAAATGGGTTTAAAATACCTATGTTCACAACTACATACATACATATGTATGTACATAAAAACTTTTGTATGTATACTTCTATTTAAAAAAAAACAAAAAACATTTATTTATTCTATTTCCTATATAAATCTTTAAAAAACGAGAAACGTACTCACATCCTTTTACATATTTTGTCACACAAATTTATATCATTAATCTTATTTTCTCTTGTCAACCCACAAAAAGAAATATTTATACTATGTATGTATATGTAAATGAATGTACCTATACATACATATGCATACAAATTATAAAATATATATTTTATAAACAGGATTTAAGTTTCATCATTGAAATTTCCCATTTACCAATTAGTTGCTAAAGTTAAAGGACAAGTCATCATGCATACACATTAGACCTGTCCTTAAATAATTTACTTGTTCTGGCAGTGATATAATTTTGATATTTAGTATCTACAACTAATTAAAGCACTATTTGAAATCAACGATGGGGAAACCAGTACCGGAAGTCTAAAATTACAGTTTAGCATATTTAAGGAGATCATTTCTCCACGTTACATGGAACAAAGAATAAAAGTTTTCCAAAAATTAAAATAAAATTCTAACTCGATTGATTTTCAAAATCGGGAAAACCCATTTTGGTAAAGTTATAAGAAATTTATAAATTAAATGTCAAAATAATTATATGTCAAAATTTAATAAATAAATTTGTCTGAAAATTACAAACTTTGAATATAAGCCACTTTCTAAGACCTTCCACATGATACTAAAATTTCATATGATTCCGTTGCGAGAAATATAAAAAACATAAAATCCTTATAAAAGGACCTTTTTATCTTTAGATCCAGCTCTCCAAATATTGACGCCATAACAAAAATTTTAAAAAACGTTATGTTAGAATGAACACTACTTTTTATTTGGGGCCAACCTAATAATCATACATCCATACATACATATGTAAACAAACACGGCGTTTAGCTTATTACGGACAAATATGTCATTTCCTGCCGTCACAACAGGCAGAATAATATAAAAAATAAACCAAAACAACAAAAACGAAAACAAGGAAAACAAAAACATATTCTCATACTCACATACCCGTACTCTCTAGGCAACATGCATATAAAATGATTATCACATGAGAGTTTGTGATGGAAAGAGTGGGGGAGAGACATTCTCTATGCTTTCTCGCCCCATTCTTGGCTGAGTGTAAAAAGCAAATAAACATTTAAAGACACCCTTCAATAAGCAACAGTTAACAACAGCGCTGTTGTTTTTATTTCATTTTTTTTTTGTATTTGTTATTGCATTTGCTCCCCCAAAATAAACACGATAAGATAATAGTGGTAAATTAATACTTGTATTTTGTAATAAGTATTATTGTTAAACACCCTACATTGTACATTATTATTTGGAGTAATCATACAATTTTTTCTAAAAAAGTCATTAAATGAAATTATAAACCATGAAAAAAAATCTAAAATCGTAGGTAGTAGAGGAAAAAGGACAATAATCTTAATGATCAATCTTAATGAAAAATCTAAAATCACTCATAGATCGTTTAGATGAAAAAAGACAATAATCTGTGATCACTCATATTTCCCACCAAATATCGATTTTTATATGAAAAATCTAAAATCACTCATAGATCGTTTAAAAGAGGTCCTAGATGAAAAAGGACAATAATCTGTGATCACTCATATTTCCCACCAAATATCGATTTTTATAAGAAAATCTAAAATCATTCATAGATCGTTTATAAGAGGTCCTAGATGAAAAAGGACAATAATCTGTGATCACTCATATTTCCTACCAAATATCGATATTTATATGAAAAATCTAAAATCATTCATAGATCGTTAAAAAGACGTCCTAGAAGAAAAAGGACAATAATCTGTGATCACTCATATTTCTCACAAAATATCGATTTGTATATGAAAAAACTAAAGTCACTCATAGAACGTTAATAAGATATTTTCCACCAAATATCGATTTTTATATGAAAAATCTAAAATCACTCATATATCATTAATAAGAAGTCCTAGAAGAAAAAGGACAATTATCTGTGATCACTCTTATTTCCCACCAAATATAGATTTTTATATGAAAAATCTAAAATCACTCATAGATCGTTAAAAAGAGGTCCTAGAAGAAAAAGAACAATAATCTGTGATCACTCTTATTTCCCACCAATTATATATGAAAAAACTAAAATCACTCATGGATCGTGCTCTTATACCTAGATCAAAAAGGGCAATAATCTGTGATCACTCTTAATTCCTAACAAATATCGATTTTTATATGAAAAATCTAAAATCACTCATAGATTGTAAATAAGAAGTCCAAGAGGAAAAAGGACAATAATCTGTGATCACTCTTATTTCCCACCAAATATCAATTTTTGTATGAAAAATCTAAAATCACTCATAGATCGTTTATAAGAGGTTCTAGATGAAAAAGGACAATAATCTGTGATCACTCATATTTCCCACCAAATATAAATTTTTATATGAAAAATCTAAAATCATTAATAGATCGTTTATAAGAGGTGCTAGATGAAAAAGGACAATAATCTGTGATCATTCTTAATTCCTACCAAATATCGATTTTTATGTGAAAAATCTAAAACCACTGATAGATCGTTTAAAAGAGGTCTTAGATGAAAAATTACAAAAATCAGTGATCACTCTTGATTCCTACCAAATATCGATTTTTAGATGAAAAATCTAAAATCACACATAGATCGTTTATAAGAAGTCCTAGATGAAAAAGGACAATAATCTGTGATCACTCTTAATTCCTACTAAATATCGATTTTTATATGAAAAATCTAAAATCACTCATAGATTGTAAATAAGAAGTCCAAGAGGAAAAAGGACAATAATCTGTGATCACTCGTATTTCCCACCAAATATCGATTTTTAAATGAAAATTTAAAAAAAAAAAAAAATAGATCGTTAATAAGAGGTCCTAGAAGAAAAAGGACAACAATCTGTGATCACTCATATTTCCCACCAAATATCGATTTTTAAATGTAAAATCTAAAATCACTCATAGATAGTAATAATCTGTGATCACTCTTAATGAAAAATCTAAAATCACTCATAGATCGTTAATAAGAAGTCCTTGTAAATAAGAAGTCCAAGAGGAAAATGGACAATAATCTGTGATCACTCATATATCCCACCAAATATCGATTTTTATAAGAAAAATCTAAAATCATTCATAGATCGTTTATAAGAGATCCTAGATGAAAAAGGACAATAATATGTGATCACTCATATTTCCTACCAAATATCGATATTTATATGAAAAATCTAAAATCACTCATAGATCGTTAATAAGAGGTTCTAGATGAAAATGGACAATAATCACTCTTAATTCTTACCAAATATCGATTTTTATATGAAAAATCTAAAATCACTCATAGATCGTTTATAAGAAGTCCTAGATGAAAAAGGACAATAATCTGTGATCACTCTTAATTCCCACCAAATATCGATTTTTATACGAAAAAATTTAAAATCACTCATAGATCGTTTAAAAGAGCACCTAGATGAAAAAGGACAATAATCTGTGATCACTCTTAATTCCTACTAAATATCGATTTTTATATGAAAAATCTAAAATCACTCATTGTCCTCCTAGATGAAAAAGGACAATAATCTGTGATCACTCATATTTCCCACCAAATATCGATTTTTATATGAAAAATCTAAAATCACTCGTAGATCGTTTATAAGAGCACCTAGATGAAAAAGGACAATAATCAGTGATCACTCTTATTTCCCACCAAATATCGATTTTTATATGAAAAATCTAAAATCATTCATAGATCGTTAAAAAGACGTCCGAGAAGAAAAAGGACAATAATCTGTGATCACTCTTAATTCCTACCAAATATCGATTTTTCATATGAAAAATGTAAACTCACTCATAGATTGTTTAAAAGAGGTCCTAGATGCAAAAGGACAATAATCTGTGATCACTCTTAATTCCTACCAAATATCGATTTTTCATATGAAAAATTTAAAATCACTCATAGATTGTTTAAAAGAGGTCCTAGATGCAAAAGGACAATAATCTGTGATCACTCTTAATTTAAAATCACTCATAGATTGTTTATAAGAGGTCCTAGATGAAAAAGGACAATAATCTGTGATCACTCTTATTTCTCACCAAATATCGATTTTATATGAAAAATCTAAAATCACTCATAGATCGTTTATAAGAGGCCCTAGATGAAAAAGGACAATAATCTGTAATCACTCTAAAATCATTCATAGATCGTTTAAAAGAGGTCCTAGATGAAAAAGGACAATAATCAGTGATCACTCTTATTTCCCACCAAATATCGATTTTTATATGAAAAATCTAAAATCATTCATAGATTGTTAATAGGAGGTCCTAGATGAAAATGGACAATAATTTGTGATCACTCTTATTTTTCACCAAATATCGATTCTTATATGAAAAATCTGAAATCACTCATAGATCATTAATAAGATGTCCTAGAGGAAAAAGGACAATAATCTGTGATCACTCTAAATTCCTACCAAATATCGATTTTTATATGAAAAATCTAAAGTCACACATAGATCGTTAATAAGAAGTCCTAGATGAGAGAGGGAAATAATCTGTGATTACTCTAATTTCCCACCAAATATTGATTTTTATATGAAAAATCTAAAGTCACTCATAGATCGTTAATAAGAGGTCCTAGATGAAAAAGGACAATAATCTGTGATCACTCATATTTCCCACCAAATATAGATTTTTATATGAAAAATCTAAAACCATTCATAGATCGTTAAAAAGAAGTCCTAGAAGAAAAAGGACAATAATCTGTGATCACTCATATTTCCCACAAAATATCGATTTGTATATGAAAAAACTAAAGTCACTCATAGATCGTTAATAAGATATTTCCCACCAAATATCGATTTTTATATGAAAAATCTAGAAGCATTCATAGATCGTTAAAAATATGAAAAATCTAAAATCACTCATATATCATTAATACGAAGTCCTAGATGAAAAAGGACAATAATCTGTGATCACTCTTATTTCCTACCAAATATCGATACCTATATGAAATCTTCTATTGTATTTATTGATGTATCAGTGGGAGTCCAAAAATACCACACATTACTGCATTAGTACAGGGTACGCAAATATTCGACTAGCATTAAAAAAAACAATTTTTTTGTTATACTTAGCTGTGTTTGGTTTTATTATATTTTTTAATAACATGATTCTATGTAATTCTGATATTACCGGCTTAGTTGAACCTCGTTCGTGTATGTGAATTCTTAGACTTCTATTTTAAGTAGAAATAGACTGTCAACAAACTCTAGAATTAATTGTTCATATTCATATTATGCTGTAAATATACTGGTGTTATTACATGTATTTTAGGAGGGCCCCAAAAAAATAGTCACAACCACACTATTTCTAGCAATTGTTTTTAATAAAGAAAATTTGTGTCCTTTAATTTAGTTCAGCAAATGCTAATGCAGGAACAAAAGTACCGTTCCCAATGACTCGAGTCTCACTCGGCCAATGACTGTGAAACCAGCTATAGCAGCATCAACCAAAAGTTTTTTTCCCAGGAAAGAACTCTCGACAGCACACAGTGTATGAAAAAAGTCAGTATAATTTCAGAGTACTTAGAACTAATTTGTGCAAAATTTTATCGGGATTGCCGGATAATCAACATAGCTTTGACTGCTCAAACAGTATTTCAGGGGGACATTTGTATGGGGGCTAGGTGAAATCATGGACCGATATTTCCCTTTTGCTTTCTTCGTTTGGGTCCTATCGTGTTTTCATCAGACAGATGGACTTAGCTAGATCGTCTTAGAATCTTATGAGGACCCAGAATATATATCTAATGGGGGTCTGCAACAAATATTTTGATGTGTTACAAACGGAATGACAAAATCAATATACCCCTAATCTTTTTTGATGGTGGGTATAAAAAATGGTGTCAAACTACACACCATATCTACTTTATTTTGTTGGGCTATGCTAATGTAAATACATACATATGAACATAAATATTTTTGTGAATGAAAGCTCCCACATACAAGCGATATTAAAATGTTTTAGTCGACAACAAGTTGATTATAGCAATAGCAGCAAAAGTAACAGCAACGACAACAACAAAATATCAGTATCTTCGTAGTTCGAACATAAAGAGCAAATTTTTCAAAAAAAAAAATATTTTTACTTATGAATGTTTCCATGCTCGTCGTTGTACTCGTTAAGTGTCCTACAATTGACTATCTATTTGACTGCCTGACGTTCAATGGATTTTTAAGTGTACGATAGATAGACAGAAAAATGTTTGAATGTATGTGTAGTACTCGTACATCATCAAGTCACCAATAAACAAACTGTCACGCCAGAGTCATCCAGACTGCATACATGTTGAGGGGGGGAAAAAAAATTAAATAAAATTTAAATTATCATCTCATTTTTGTATTATTAAGGGTGTTGTCCATCAGGGAATGTGTGAATTTATTATATTGACACATATATTTATTCTAAAATAACCAGCTTCATTCACACTTGGGTAATTGGGCGTGAAGATAAGTTTTTTTTTTTTTTTTTGAAATACTACATAAGGGTCATGGTGTTAAGGAAAGAATATTTGAAATATGTGTGTATGTATGAACAACTAATATTTTGCTAGAATTATGAAATTAAAATTAACAGCCTGTTTTTATAAAATGAACCAATTTGGTTTTTATAAATCGCAAAAATGATTTTTAATTTTTCATGTGTTTTTTATGTAAAAATTTCAAATGTTCAAAGACATACGTTTGAAAATTATAAAATTCTTTTAATAAAGACGAAAATTAAATTGCTTTCATAACTGTGACGAATTGTATGAGTTAAAAGTTTTATAAAAATATGGGGTAAGTTTAATAACACGCTGTTAATTGTTGATATTAAATTGCAAATTAGTTGTATTTTGATTCACTTAAATTTATTTGCTGATTTCAATTAGCGAGATTTCTAATAATTTAAGTAAACAATTTGGATATTTTATAATAATGTTTTATATTTTTTATTGAATAAAATGATTTTTATGCAGGTTTTTAAACCCAGTTGGAAATTCTTTATAAAGAGTCATCTAAACACAGGAAATTTATTGGAATTTTTTTTAAATCCAATAAGAAAGGACCATTCTCCAGCTAAACGAGAACTTCCCATGGGAAAATATCCTGATTAATAAGTTGCACGCTTAAAAAATTATTCACATTAATGATTTAAAAGTGATTCGACTTAAAGAGGGGCCCATGAAAGATTTAGACGAGTCGAGAATAGGGTACCATTTTATCCTGACAAAAGTATCATTTATGATCAGAAAATAAGAGCATATTCCAGCATTTTAATCTTGCTGAAGTATTAAAAATTACTCAAATTTGTTTTAAAAGTTCAAAAAATTCTAGCTGGGAAGTTAGGATGTCAGACATTCAGTCAGGGTCTGATTTTTTGGATAACATGTGGCTTGACGATTTTTTGTGGGACCGAAACTTTTCTTTGGTATGGGTAGAGAAAAATCCTATCAGTTATTATTACTCGATAAGTATTGTATATTGGACATTGTGGTCTTATCGACACCATCATTTTTGGCTTCATTTCTGAACATAACTTATTATGGGTTGCACAAAAGATCCTTTGGTTTGTGGTCTCTTTAATCTAACACTTGCTAATTTGTTCAGCCATTTGGAAAAATGTCGACCTAAAGTTGACAAATTTATAATTTTGAATGAAAGTTTAAATTGTTCAGGTTCTTAAGTAGCAGACATTGAAATGCTGCTGCGTTTTTGAGTTCAAAAGTTTATTACTATTTTTATAACATTTCGTTCATAAGGAGTTAAAGCAATCTTGAAACGTTTTGTTTTTTGATTACAACAGGTATCCATAAGAAATTACGATCCTAAACAGTGTTTAGAAATGTTCGTTCTAAGGATTTGTCCAATTTGATAAGACATTTCTTAACATTAGACTTTTAATTAAATATTTCTAATATTAAATATTTTTAACATTACCAATAAACCATGTTTTGGAACAAATTGTACGATCAAACTCTAGAAATATTAAGAAAATGTTGTAGAAGATACTCCCTTAACTGCTAAAAGGGGGGGTTTTAAATATTATTTCTTGGACGTCGTTTGGTCTAGGATGAATTTTAAGTAGATTCCATAAAGTCTGTTATTATTGCTATAAAACAACTGTTACTGGTAAATTTTTTATCTGAGGATTCCAAGGATTGTGCTACTTAAAGGAATTCTGTTACTATTTAATTTTTTATCTGAGGATGCCAAGGATTGTGCAACTTAAAGGAATTATGTTGCAATCCGAGTCCATAAATCACTGGAGGGTTGGTTAAAATAGTTGAATATATAGAGATAGAATTTGGGAATGTTTTTTACCCCAAGGTCTCTGTGGAAACGGAAGGCATTAGAACTGTTGCTCTATTCTAATTGCAGTTGATTTTCGGACAGAATTAACTGCGTGTTTGACAAGTATAACATTACTGCGTCTGCGGAAATGATAGCATTTCTCAAGTACGAGCTATCCTCGTGCATACGTAGGTCGTGTTTGACATGCCTTGGTAGAGCCTCCAACGAGCTGAGATCGAATGAATCTCCCCGTACATATGAACGGTGGAATCAACTAGTAATATATAGAGCGGAAACTATTGGTATATGCTATAAAATGCGGGATTTTTTGAATAACTTGTATGTCATTTTGAAGATTGACACATTATAGTCAAAAAAGATTGAAGACCAAGAATTGGAGGCATTACTCCATGAAGATTGTTGTCAAACTCAACAAGAGCTTGCAAAATCATTGGGAGCTACTCAAGCATAAATTTCAAAATGTTTGCGAACAGCAAAATTCATTCAAAAGCAGGACAATTGGGTACCATACAAATTGAAGCCGAGAGACCTCGAAAAACGATTTAGCATGTCCAAAATTATGGTTGGACGCTATAAAAGAATATAATTTTTGCATCGAATAATTGCTTGAGGTAACCCGAAGCGTAAGAGATCGTATGTGAAGCCCGGCCAATCAACCGAATTGACACCAAATGCATATATATCTGTAATTGGTGGTAGCAAAGTGCTCCTATCTACTATGAACTGCTGAAATCTGGCCAAACCATCACATGGAACCTGTACCGAACGCAACTGATTCGTTTGACGCGAGCAGACAAAATATGCGGCCAGACATGAAACCGTAATATTCCATCATGACAACGCTCGGCCACATGTTCCAATACATTTTACAAATTACTGGTTGGTAAGTTTTGCATCACCCGCTTTATAGTCCAGACCAGTGGTGGCCAACGAGAGAGTGCTTAAAATGCATATGTAGTAGTGAAAAAATAAAAGAGTACACAAATGGAAATGCATGTGCTTTGCTGACAAGCAACTGAATGAAATTGTTTTGAGTTTACTTTGTGTTTTTACTCAGGGCATTCGTATTGCGTATGTATTAGTGAGAATTATATAACTACCCCGGGGTAGTGTTTGGCCACCAACGGTCCAGAGTGTGGACCGTTGGTCGGTTTGGACTCCAGACCGACCAACTACTATTTGTTTCGATCGATGCTCTTTCTGCGATACGTTTCACTTTGGAAGAGAATATCCGATATTGGCTTGATTCGTTCTTGGCCTCGTAAGATGCGCAGTTCTTTTGGCTCGGAATCCATATGTTGCCAGAAAGATGAGAAAAGATCATAGCTAACAATGGCCAATATTTTGAATAAATTTATTTTGTACAAATGCTTCAAAATACATAAAAGCTAAAAATTGTATAATATGTACAATATAAGAAAACAATAATTAATTGTCCAAGAAATGAATTTAATATATCTGAAATTCAAACAACTGAATTCTTTAAGAAAGTGGTTAATAGATAGAATTTAATTTGATTTTGAACATTGAATTCAGTATTAATTCTTTCAAATCATTTTCAACCCTCGTTTTGTAGACTGTCTAAAATTGAAATATGCATTTTATGAACCTAAAGTAATACACTAAAAGGTCACTGAACGATCTTTTTCCAAAAAAATAATTTAGTTAATTCGTATTTTGAAATTTTTAAACCATTTTAATTTACAGTATGTATTGAAAAAATTTCAGAAATAAAGCCAGTTAAAATCATACGAGTATGTAGGACGCACATACACACATACACGCACACAAAACAATAAAATACCATAAAAACATGTTAAAATGATAACAGACCCAATTAAGTCAAATTGAAACTAATGAAATAATTAATGTTTTGCACAGTCAACCAACAAAACAACCAACCAACTAACATGACTGACATACACTTGTGTCACACTGTGAAGTAAGTATTCTTGAAGGGTGGGTGAAGAATGAGCTGGCGAATGAGAGAGTGAGTGAGAGTGTAGTAAGTAAGTGGTTATAATGATATAAATACTTACTTGGTGTAGATACTCGTATATAGAATACAACAAGTAAGTATGTTTGATGATCTGATATAAAACATTTATTTATATTGTCTTGCTGCTGTTGCTGTTGCTACTTACGACAACAAACAACAGCTAAAAAGACCTCACATATTCATACAATGAATGTTGTGATGTGGTGGAGTAAATTGAACATATTTCTTAATTAAAAATGATACAATAATAAAATGTAGCACAATTATATGTGTGGGACAGTGGGAACGATTGTGGAATAAATGATGGTAAGCCAAACAATTTTCAATCTACAGATTCGATCGGTGTTACGATTTGGAATAACAATAGAGTTAGAGTCAGCTAAACTGACATAATAATGATATTTCATGATTAAGCCTTTTTAAACATAGGCCACAGTTTAACAACAAGAAAGAAAATAAAACGGGGTTTTTTACTGTAGCAATATTTTGACTTTATCTTTTATTACAAAATTTGTCAAGAAGTTTTATATTTCTTTACCATTTATTTTCCATTAAACCCACTGTGCTTGATATGTATGTATGTAGCACATAAGTATAAGTTCATACAACATGTTTCCAAAGGAAATTAAAACAAAAATAATTATTGTATTGTACTCGAAAAACTCACTCAAGTACTTAGGATTATTACTATAATACTATACTACATAGATTACAAGTATAAAGGTAGTGTTAAAACCATTATTATTCTCATACTACGAGTATAATATTCTACAGGTAAACCCGAAAAGAACTCAAGAAAGAAATTAAAAACAATGTAGGTACACAAAAAAAAGGCATTATTATGTATTTGTTGTTTGTTTGTATTTATGTACTTTAGATTAAAATTAATATTCCCAACATGTCACTTGGGTTGATTTTGATATACTCATTCAGAAAGTATACATCGAACATTAAACTTGTGTGTTTCTGTGTCTTTTTTATTTGTACGCTACAATTTCATGCATAGAATTTTATGCTGCTAATGTTTTTGTCGTGTTAGAAATTTAGATGTTGTAAATTTTACATTATTCCTTTTTATTTGAAATAACGGAAGCATCTACTTTTTATGTACGATGTACAATAATTCCAACGAATTATTTTATGAAAGTGTAAGGAGAACTACAATGTTTGGGTTATTAATTTAAATTTCTATAAATTTCCTGATGCCCGTATGTATGGTCATGTACGAGGGTGGATCAGTAAGTTCGCGACTTTTTGAATTTCCCGGCTCTTAACTGAAAGAGCAATACTGCTCCTGTCAACAGTTGACTGCTGTCAAAATTTGAACAAGCTACGTCAATTAGTTTGTGTTTGACAGCCATTGACTTGAGGAGAAATGGTAAAAAGGTGAATTTCGTCTGCTCATTAAGTAAAGCTTGATGAATGCTATGGGCGGAGGTCCATCCCGAAACAATTGAAAAAAATCAACATATGGTATTGGTCGATCGAAGATTGAAAGTGCTAGAGGTTTCAATTTTGAATGATCACTTGGGTATGAGAAAGCTTTCCGCAAGATGGCTGACTCGAGTGACTATTTCTTGTTTCCAAACCTGAAGAAATGTCTCTGCGATAATAAATTTGACTCCAACAATGAAATCATCTCACCAAAAATAAATATTTTTATGAAGGTATAAAAAATTAGAGAATCGTATGACATTAACCCAGCGGGAAAAATATGCAGTAAAGAGGCCTTCCTAAAGGCCTTATTTTGCAGACACAAGGAGACCGAGGTGCATTGCAAAATCGTTTAAATTTGCATACTGCTGCTGTTAGCGCTTATAGAAGGCCTACTTAAGAAGGCATGAAGAAATGTCTATGTGATAATAAATAAGGACTTCTGTTGAAGGTCTGTAAGCAGACCTTCCACGTAGTGCCTCACAGAATGTCTACATAGGAGCCTAATCGAAGGTCTGCTGAAGCAAGCCTTTAAAGAGGGTTATTAGGGATAAAACCTAAAGAATGGATTTTAGAGTATCAAGTGTGTAGTTTTATATATAAAAACTACTTTTCGCGAACTTCACAACATCAAATGTTATGAAAGACCAAATTTCATAAAAGATTTTGTTCTTTTTTCTGGTTTCATGTAACGGTTTATAATAAAGAGAAAAAAATAAATAAAATTATAGAGATACAACATATAGGAATAATTGCAAAATCAAACATGTTTGAATTTAAAACAAATGTTTGTTAGACCTTGATGCAATGCAGTATTGAATGTGTATTAAGGTTTTTAGAATGAGAAGCATACCCCTTCTAGAACATCTTCTTAGATAAGGCAGATTGGAATGAGTATCGGATCTTATAGAATGTGTAAAAGGTCTTTAGAAGGACTACAAAGTGAAGCCCTAGAAATTTTTCCCGCTAGGAAGTAGTCAGGTGCAGATTTGGAATTGAATGTAAAATAAGTAAAACAAAGTTCCTATGTTCCCAATAGATAAATTGTATACTAAGTATTGTTGAACAAACATGGGGCACCCTAAATAAATATGTAACCTGTAGACAACAGAGGCGTCAAACGTACTTAAAAACACTGTTAGTACTTAATTATTAATGTTTTGTATGTTTGTATTTATGGGCTTTGAGGTCCAAGTACTCGTTGCCTGTACAGACTTTAATGTTGCAATTTTTTTCTTTTTTTTCTTTTTCATTTCCAATATTTCATTGTAATTATTTATTTATGTTTACAAGAAATTTAAAAGTGAAATAAAATGTTTACAACAAAAGTAGCACGTACATTTTTCATTTGTTGCTGCTGTTATCGAGTGCGAGTATCAATCTAAGTATTCGAATGTGTGGTAGGTATAAATTGTTGATGCGGAAGATGTCCATGTTGAAAGTTGATTCGTTAGTATGTTTGATTGTACATATATTTTTTTAACGGAAATATGTGTATGTTAGATACATATAAAAGCGGAAATATGTTTATTGCAATAAAGAATGAATATATATAGTCGTACATAAATAAATAAATTTAAATTTACACATACGTTTTTACAAAAAAATATGATTTATGTGTGTTGGGTAATATGTCAAGTGTAAATTATGACATTGTCTTTATGAATACCCTTCAGCATGTGTGGTTCAACAGTTTGTCATTTCATTTGTAATTTTTACTATATTCATTTGAGTGCCTATAAAGTACTCCAATATATATTTTTAATCTTTATATGAACGAAATTTTAAATGTCCCTATATCCGTCTTCTTTCCTAATGCTCCAAATAACTAAAGATTTAATGATTTTGTTATACCCTTAACCATAGGGTGCAACTAGAGGCGCAACTGAGAGTAACGCTTCTATGTATATTTTAATAACGTTACTGAATGACTGACTGAATCAACATCGTCCAGCCCAAACACCAAAAGGTAGAGACAATAAATTTTTACTATGGATTCCAATCTCCCTATGTAGATCCATTAAGAATGTATTTATAGAAATTCAAGAGTTTAGGATGTAAAAACGGTTAAATTCGGTAACCTTATATCTTCTAAACTAGATAGGTGTTTGATGCTTTTTTGAATTTCGAACGCTTTAAGGGAGAAGACGGGTAAAAACAGGTTTTGGTGCTTTTCTGCCTAAATACCAAATATAAATTTGGTACTTTTAGGAAATTCTAAAACTTTAGGAGTAAAAGCGGGAAAATAATTTTTTTTTATAAATTATTAAGCCCGTTTTGATAAAATTTTAATCATTTTATTAAGAAATTGAGTGCGAAGATGTAGATTGGTTTGGTACTTTTTTAATACTTATTTGTTCTTGAGCACATGATTTCAGATTTCAGTAATTTGAGAGTTAATCTTTGTCACAAAATATATTGCCAAAATGGAGTATTTTGAAATTTCAAACTTGACGGGCATTCCAGAGGGAAAAGGGAAATTTGTACCTTTTCATCTTTTAATTAAATAACTTAAAAAGGCGGAATTTTTTCAAATTTTGAAACATTTGTTCAATATAAATTTATCCAAAGTATTGGCCAGTATTAGCTATGACCTTTTCCAATCTTTCTGGCAACTTATGGATTCCGAGCCAATAGAACTGCTAATCATTTGAGTTAAAGAACGAATCAAGCCAATTTCGTATAATATATTCCAACGAGAAACATATCCCAATTAGAGTGTACTGCATCGATCGAAACAAATAGTGTTCGGATGGGGCAAGGTCTTGACTATAAGTCGGGTGAGGCAAAACTTCCAACCACTTCATTTTAAATAGTTTTTAACCGGTATTTCATAATGTGACCGAGCATTGTCATGATGGAAAGATACGTCATCTCTTGTAATCCCGAATTTTTAAGTTATACACCCAATAACTTTTAAATGGTATTTTTTAAGACCGATAAAACTTGAAATTGTAAAAAAAAACAAAAAAGTAAATTTAAAAAAAAAAAAAAATTATTGGAAGGATCGATAATGGCATTGACATTTGAAAATGATTTCGGGCATCCAAATTTCTGCCAGTTTTTCGAGCATTACTGGCCGTATGTTCACGAATAACACGAACAATGTTGGTCTCCAAAGCGTAAATTCCTGCTGGTTTATCAGCATAAACTAATGACTTTACGTGCCCTTATAGGAATTAATCTCACGACTTTGGATTGATTTATTTCAATAAATCGAGGGTTGCGCTTGCCGTATGGCACGTAGCGTCATCCTGTTGAAACCATATCTCGCCCGTATCAATGTCATCCATATTTGCAAACAAAAAATCATTGATCATGGTGCGGTAACGATCTTCATTGACCGTAACGCGGTTTACATGCCATCAGTATGTAAACCGCACCAAACGGTAAATTTTTCTGGATGTAATGGCATCTGTAGAGTCTGTTTGGATTGGTTTAACTCCATATGCGGCAATTTTGTTTATTACAATAACAAATCAGTTAAGCTTGCTCAGATGGACGGGTTTGTTCCCTATAAAAATCACGTAGAGTCTGTTTGGATTGGTTTAACTCCATATGCGGCAATTTTGTTTATTACAATAACAAATCAGTTAAGCTTGCTCAGATGGACGGGTTTGTTCCCTATAAAAATCACGAAGTCGTCTATAGGTTATGCGAATCGATCATTGATTTTCAAAGTAAATTTGGATAATTTGGTAGCGTTGTTCAAGCCTCAATCTATTCATGATGATTTCCCAGATTACTCTTGACAGTTAACCCTTTCTTATGTTCTATCACTCTTAAAAAAAACCTTTATAAGCATTCATGATGCCTGAGTGCGAATATAAAATGTGGATGTTAATGACACTGTTTCTATATTCTAAGGATACGTTTTAAATGAGTTAGAAATCACATTACAATGAACCAATAAACATGAAACTAGAGATATGTTATCCTGAATAAGTGAAAATTCAAGAAAAGGGAGACTTAATGTACTTTTTCTAATGGTACTCCCGCTTATATCGTCATGAGTGAGTGAAACCTAGAATCATGAAATTAAGCGAATCATAAAAAAGTAAGCTTAACATTTTTTATATAATTTTCATATAATGACCGTTATTAAATGTTTTTTAATTACGAACCGGGTCAGCTAGTGGTACATACCGATGGCTTAATATAGAAAGGTCGTATCTCAACTTTTAGTTGCTTTACAGGAGAAGGAAAAAACAGAATAAAATCTGAAAGTGAAAAATAAACAGCTAAAAACTTGTAATATATCGAAATATACTTTCAGAAAAGTTGTTTGTAATATAATACAAAAAATATGCATTCAACATTAAATGAGTTAACGCTTTTTCTTTCAAACTATTATTGAAATGAGTTAGGGTTTTTTAATTGCTGTAAATCTGTTATTCGTCAACATAGGAAACTGAATTTTTTAGTAGAGGTGTATTTGAATTTTGTCTACCAGAATACGACCTTTTTATTGTTACGTTTTTACCTTTTAAAAACGTGGGTTTATTTCCTTTAAATAAACCGGATACTTTTGATTGCAAATAAAAGCAGTTTTAGTAGTTTAAAATTGTAACAACTCATTATTTATTTAGAATATACAACAACAACAGTTCAAATATTCACTCAGTGTCTTTATACACGTTTATCAAAACGCAGAAATGCACACACACTCTATAACGTACAACCTTAAATGTACAAGACAGTTGATGTTAACTCTAACAGCGCCTATGATCAACTCCACTCACAACTGCAGCCTCTGCCACTATTTATACACGCACTGCCATCTTCATCCGAGTAGTCGAGATTGTTCTTAACGGTCAACTAGTATGTTCGATTTCTAGAGCTTTCGATGTCATTGCCAGCAGCCCAAACATTTAGTGTTGCCATAAATACAAACAATGTCAATGATGGACTTGCCTTCAAACATGATGAATGCTGCAGGCAGTCGTTACAGACCTTTGAATTCAAATCGTCATTGCACATTCGTAACACTATATGAAGCCAACGATATATAAGTTGGTCATTCCTTTTAAGTGGATATACTGATGTCCGTATGTTTTTCAACAAACATTAAACTAATTTCCGAAGCCCACAGATATATTAAGGACCGCGCACATGTATCAATTTGTCCGATATACGTTCTTTGGTATTGAAAATCAACAAAAGCGATATAAGCTAAAAAAAACATGGTAAGTAATTTTAGGGTCTCATTTTATAAAACTAAACGACAAGCGTTAAATAAATTTTCAATTCAAGTTTTAAACCATTTTCCCAATATTCAGCATACAAATTGCTTACGTTTCTGAACGCTACGTTTTTTGAAATGAGGCCCTTATTATTTTTTATAAACACAACTCGAATACTTAGTTAAATTAACTTACTTTACTTATTCCAACTCATAAAATAATCCACGATTAATTTAACATTTGTATGGTTATTAATTCGCTTTTATTTTTATTTATTTATTAATTTCAATATTTTTTTTGTTTAATTTTAATGTATTTTTCTTTAATTTAATTTAGCATTTATATTATATATATATTTTTTTTATAAATCTTAAAGTTTTAGATATACATGTATGTATGTAGGTTGGTATATTTATAATACACGTGTATGTATTTTAAAAGAAATTGTATAATTAAAATTTTTTATTTCTATAAGTTTCTTTGGTAATTCATTTAATTGCATCATGGAAAAATTAACTTAAAATAATTAATTAAATTAAACCACAAGAAAGGCGTTTAAATAATTTGTAATGATATGATTATTATAATATATTAATATTTTATATAATTTATTTACGCTATATTATGAGTACATATGTATGTATGTATGTCTTTTTTATATTTAATAATATTTATATCTTCTTTTTTTTTGTGGTTAAAAAGATATTTTCAGATTTGTAGGTTGAAGGCAGAACTAATTTTTAATATTGGATTGTGTTCTCTATAAATTCTGAAAAAAAACTTGCAAATCTGAATAGTAAGAGTTAATTCAATTTTAAAAAATCATATTAAATTGCATTTCTTAACAATTCACTATCGTTACGAATTAATTCATAGGGTTCACTCCTTAGTACTTCCTTCTTTGAGAATAAGTTATTTTTTATTTTTGCTTATTAATTCCATATTGAATTATTTAAGATTTCTTTAATTCAAATCCATTAAAAAATACCATAATCAAATTTATAGAAGGATTCAATTATTTTTTTCAATTCAAATCTATTACAAATACGGTAAGTTTTTTTTTCATTTCATTTTGTAAATGATTAAAAGCAATACAAAATAATATGAATGAATAACAAATATTTACATTCAATTTGGATTAGATTTGAATTTACAAAAATTTAATCACCATAACAATGAATGAATTCTATTCAAATAAAAGCCTTTCATTGAAGCTAAAGGTCATGATTTTTTGGAATAAATTACTGACATTTTTAATTCTGAATTAAGATTTTAATTAATTAATTCGAAGCTCTGGTATGAGAAAACTTTATATTTTATTTTAGGTGTGTGTTAAAAGATTTCATTGAAGCTACATTAATTGTATTTGGGGTATACTTTGTTTTTAATTTCATTATTTAATTTCAATTATTTAATAAAGAAATTATGGCTTCAATAAAATATACAAATATTGTATTTAAGAATATTTGTTCAACTTAAAAAAAAAAATCAAAATTGCGCCTTCAATTTATGTCTTATCTAAATACGATACTCAGCATTTTGTATAATCCAAAGAAATCGTATTATTTCCAAATGGCTTTTATTCAGGTATGTGATGAAAATCGAACGATTGAAAGAGTAATTTTAGAACCAATGACTTACAGCCATACCTAAACAAGATCAATGCTGAAATATTTTTGTAGAGCGGAGTTTTAAAGTGGGATATTTTTGAATCTAATTGAGATATTGACTTGAAATTTTTTTGTAAGACCAAAAATTAACTTGTCTAAACAAAAAAAAAAAAAAAAATTAGTTCGGAATAAATGTGGATCAAATTGTACCTAATATTTGCAATCCTATTAAAATTTTGATACAATTTTTAGTTTAAGAAACTCAGTAAATATGTAATATGCAATAAAATCTTTATTGACAAAACTCAATGAAATTTTCAACATTTTTTAAACTTGACATTCTAAATAACAAAGTGTTAAAAAAAACTTGTCAAAAGGTCAAAGGGCATCCCGCAATTCCTGAAAATTGGAGCGATAATCCCAAAAATGGTATTTTTTACAATTTTTGCCCATAGGATCCACATTTCCTTCGGGACTGGGAAAATACTTTGGGAATAAATAGGGATCACATCAAAGTTTTTAAAGGTGCTTTCCGTTTTCTGATCCCAGCTTTGAGATTTTAGAACATGTGGCCCAAAGTTGAAATTTTGATAAAAAATAGGTAAAATTCCGAAAAGCGTAGGGCCGACATATTCGAAAAACAAGACATGACTTTTATACCAAAATGTTCACCGTAAAGATACCTTATGGAAACACATAAAATTGTTATATGTTCTTAAATAAAGTTTTTTTTTTAATAATTTACTATTTTTTGAATTTTTAAATTGGAAATCGTTTATTTTTGGATCCATAATTGATATTGCCCTGAAATCTTTTGTATGTTATTGATAATTTAGTTTAACAAAAGAAATTCGAGTCCATTCGGTTCAAAAGTAAGCCCTAGATTTTAAAAAAAGCGGACCAAGGTATGGCAAAATTTTAAAAGTTCAATTTTGAAATGCCTATAACTATGAAATTATAAGAGGTAAATAGCACAGGCAAGCATGTTTTTTTCAAGACCTAGCCAAGCGCTTTCCAAAAATATATAAATCTTTGAAATCGGATGGGAAACCAAAAAATTTTACATGTCGAAGGTACCCTAATTTGAACCCCCATAGCGCCGTCCCTGGAGCATTTGTAGGATCCATTTTAATAACTTAAACTGGAATTCTCCTTGGCTACGCCTTATCCTGATCGGACCAGCCGTTTAGAAATGCCAGATTTATTTCCAACAAATGTTGATTCTGCCCCACTGTGCATATTTGATTTGTTCAGATTTAGTTTCATTTTGAATTTCGGATTCATTTACTTTACAAGCTAGTTAGTCGCAATGTTTGCATTATATAAGGGATTCATATGTAGTAAAGGAGGTCCAATATGTTGAAATATTTAAAGTAGTTGCAATATTGTGTGAATATGTCTTCTAAACAGTTAAACAAATTCCAAAAATAGGGAAATTATATTTCCTTAACTTTAATTTAAAAATGTTGATTCGAGAATTCTATAGTAGAAACCGCACTATACCAGCACTACTACTAGGATTAATGTATGTATATGTTGGCAAAAATGGCTTTTTACTCTAGTCTCTCCAAATTATTTTATCTCTGTTCTATTTCCATATCATTCATGTTTCAGCTTTAAAACAGTATTGTCTCTTTTAAGACATATTTAAAGTCGTTTTTGGAAAACAGGTTTCTGAATTTTGGTGTTTAATCTGGATTTTTTGATTGAGATACTATTGATGATAGCTCTTCTATCTGCTTCTACTATATTATAATTATATTTCGGTACTCAATACGGTATATTTTTCTCAAAAATTTATTGAGTAGTATCCACACTTTACAACTCTACTCACTTTTGTTTACGTTTTGTTTACGTGCGCATAGAAAACTATAGCTGGTCAAGAAATGGGTTTATGGAGTTTGTTGAAAATTAGTCACCATTCAGAACAAACTTTAATTACTAAGTAGTGGATAATGTAATTACTTTTTACTACTTACATGGTAAGCAATCGGGTGAGGACTGGTTTTGTACTATGGAAAATATAAAGGTAAGTTTAAGACGATGAGAAAAATGACAACAACTTATTCTTAAAATATTTTTAGTTAAATCAGAATTATATTAATTCTTTACAATTTGTATTAACGGATTTTCCAACAATAGCCACGCTTACAGAACCATATCCTTTTCATGAAATAACCAAATCGCAAAGTGGCTGCCCTATGTCCTCGATAGCCTCACGACTTCTATCTTTAAGGTATTGAATCGACGCTGGGCTGTTGGCGTAGACATTATCTTTCACGTGGCCCCACAGAAAGAAGTCGCAAGGTGTTAAATCACAAGATCTCGGTGGCCAATTGTGATCACCTCTTCGAGAAACAACATTTTCATGCATTTCAAGGACCCAATCAGCAAAGGCACGACGTTGTTGCTGATCGGCCGGCTTGACTTCTTGTGTTAACTGAACTTTATAAGCCTTAAGACCCAAGTCTTTATGCAAAATACGGTGTAATGACGTTTGTGGAATGCCCAATTCAAAAGAACGACGAGGAATGGACAAACTTGGGTTTTCTTCAACACTTTGGGCTACAGGAGCAATATTCTCAGTTGTTCTTGAGCGACGTGCACGGGTTTTATTCTTCACATCACTAACTTGTCCCAACAGCAGTTTTGCGGTACGACAAGGTGCTTCACGACGACCCAAAAATGCTTTAGTTTTGCGAACTGTGACTGCAAGATTTTCACAATTTTTTGTAGTGAATTTTAATAATTTCAATGCGTTGTTGAAGCGTGTATCGTTCCATTTTTAGTAATGGCGTAGTTTCTACTTGTCAAATGTCGAAGAATAAAAGCTTGACAGCTACCGAAATACCGGGTGATTCAAAATAACACCTCTTGTTGGAAAACCCTCTACAATGTTTTATATAAGTATTTAAATATCCGATAAAACATAAGTTATTATTAGACTACTTCTAAGTAATTTATAATATATAGTAGTCATTGAAAATTACGTTATTCAGTAATTGCAAGTTAACTTTTTGATGAATTTATTTAATTAATTTGCCTAAAATTGTTTAAGTCTGATTAAAAATATAAAGCTATGAAATTTGTTAGCATGTAAATAAAGTAACGAGAATATAAAAGTGTACAGTTTTTATTTAATGACCTAATTACAAGAGTTTTTAGATGTAAGTCAAAAATGCAAGTGCTTAAAGACATTTGTTTTGGCAAAATAAGGGGTAAGTACTTTAACAATATCTTAAAAATTAAGCTGATTCTTATACACATACATATATATATTGTATTATTTTATATTACAAACTATGGTACTGGTATTTTGGGCAGATAATTTTGCGTTTAGCTAAAAAGTGCATAAGAAATATATTCTATTCTAAAATATATTGAGAATTCATCAACTAAACAGATTAGGTTAAAATTTACAGGAAATTATTGAATTTTTGTTTTATTTTTAGTAAAATTTATTTAAAATTTAAAATCTGTTTTGTAAGGAAACTCGCATTTTGTAATACATATATATTATTATTATTAAGTTTAATGATTTTTTTTCTAATTCATGTAATATACAAGTATAATTTTATAATCAATTAAAAGAAATCTTAATAAATATATTTCTAATTTTTATTATATGTTTACAATTTTTGATTTTAATACATATGTAGTATTGTTCAGTGAGAAATATTATGAATTATTATATATTTTCATTAAAAAGACGTTCTCATACTTAAAAAACTGAGGCCCTCTTCTTATAATACGAAATGTCAGAAACTTGAATGAAGAATAGTGGGAAAACCTTTTTTTGATTACTGAACAGGGCTAATGCTATAGAGAATTATACATAGAGACGAGACACTTTGATTTGTCAAACAAAAATACAACAAATAATATGTCTGACACAACAACAAAATACATTGACTAGCATGTATTTTGTTGTTGCAAGAGTTAGGTTTTTGGCAATAGACTTAGGTTTTTGAAAATTACGTCTCGTCTGTATGTTACCCTATGGCTAATGCTTAAGTATTTTTATAGTCTCATAAAACAAAACGACAAAGTATAAAATTATTTGTATACAAATACATAGATAGAACATATTCAAGTTTTAAACCATTTCCCCACTATGCTTTATAAACCTTACGTTTTAAAATCTTTCGTTTTATGAAATAAGGCCCTTAATTAACTTAAAAATAATTTACTTTTTGAGCAGAATTCTGAGACAGACTTTTAAGTTTTTGGCGATGTTCATTAGATTTCTGCAGAGAAGTTTTCTTAATTTGTTATATTTTAATAATGTTATCGTATCATATCTATCAATTTCAGTCTAATTTTATAAATCATAAACAAACGTTTTTGTAAATTTACACCAACTCTTGTGCAAAACTGTATTTAAAACAAGTAAGAGAGCTATATTGGCTGTGCCGAATCTTATATACCCTTCACCAAATTATACTTTAAAACAACATTTAAAAAATTCTTATTTAAAAAAAAAAAAAATTTTCGAAATTTTTTTTCCAATTTTTTTTTCAAAAATTTTTTTTAATTTAAAAATTAATTTTTTTTAATTTATTAGTGAAAAAAGAGATTTATGTGAAAAAAAATTCGGGTTAAAAAATATTTTTCCAACTTGCTATAGCCTTATATACATCGTTGCAATGGACTTTGAAATATCTATCATTAGATATCCATATTGTCTATATTTATGACTTAGTAATCGAGATATAATCAAAAATAGGCAAAAAAATAGAGGTTGACTCGGATTTTTGCTCATATCTCCGTTATTTATGGACGGATTTTGCTGATTTTAAATGTGAAACTTCTCGAAAGCATGTCTGACAGAATTATTGAAGATTTGGATCCCAAAGATATCTGGGGTCTTCAGAAAATTGATTTCAACAGACAGACGGACGGACAGACAGACTCCCCCTTCAAACAGCTGTTCAGATCGAAACCACTCGTCCCTACTTGTAAACACAATTGGTGGTGAAATACTGAAGTCTAAAGACGTTACCCTATGGTCCGAAATCCCTGTAGGGATACTAGCCTAACCAATTAGATCTACCTCGTACAAAACTTTTGTGTGACCTACCCGCTTTGGTCTTACCAGAGAAGACAAATAGTTTTCAATTGGCAGTATGTTAAGGATTATATCCAATACTGCCTGAGTGGCACACCTTAATGGAAGCACATATCTAAAAAATACTTTTTTCACTGCCTCCCACCAAACTGTGCAACAATAAGTAATAATGGTCCATACAACCGATGTGTAAAACCAGTTTACCATGACTAGTCGTAGTAGGTTTTTCCTGAATATTCTTATTCCACTATAATTTGTTATCAAGGAAGGTCCCTAAATATTTGACTCTCTCTGATAAAGTCAGCTCAACGCCGTCTATGTCCGGCAAATTAAAACTATCCACACTATATTTCCTAGTAAAGAGTACTGTTTTCGTTAGGTTTACACTTAGCGCATTGGGTCACCTAGAGCCGCCTGCATGATTTCGCTGATTGTCTAAAGAAAGTTTCCCTTGATCAGCATCACAACGCCGTTTTGCTAGTGGGTATAAAAGTGAAATTTATTTAAGTAGAATTTTTTACATACATTTTCTAAAAAATCTTTTCCATTGAAATTGGAAATAGATGGCGAAACTTGCCTTAATAGATAAGCATAGTCATTAGAGGGGCTTCGGCGGTCTTTATTTTTGGCAAACTGCATAATATTAATACATTTTTTAAAATCTTTTTTATTTGTAAACCATCTTTAAAGGACTAAAATAGGACAAATGTGAGTAGCAATAAAGTAAAATATACATTTAATGAAAGATCATTTCAAAGTATATATAATATTTGAAGTATGTGCTTCTACATACTAACATAATTTAACTATAAGTTATTTAGTTAGAAATAAATTTGTTAGAAATTTTCAAACAAAAATATGAGCGAATATTTGTTAAACTTCTCTTGTTTTACATTGTATAAGAGAAAGTTGTTAGCTATTATAAAAAAGTAAATTTTGTTTCAATGTGAAGACACACATTTTTATAATTTCATCCAGCTATATTTGGGATTGGAAACACAGTGAAGTGTGACTACTTTAAACAGAACACATTGATTTAAGAACTGGTTTGAAAACAGTTCTTAAGTAGGGATGTTAGTTATTTACAGCTTTCCTTGAACTAGTTGCGAGGTTGACACTTTCAAGCAAAATACATTGATTAGAGAACTGCAACACCAAATTAAAACAAGTGCAAGCTGCTTCCTAGAACTAATTGTGGAGCTAATACAGTTTTTTTGAGAGATATTGTTTTAAAAAATATTCAAATTCTAGCTGTGCAGAGGGATCTTAAAGTCAAAAATACAAAAAAAATAAAATAAAATTTCACCAAAAATTGGTAATATTTCACAAAAATTCTTCTTTTATTACAAATTTAGGTGAAGGGTATACGTATGCATCTGAATCTTACAGGGTTTTTCTCCAAATTTTAATTTACAGTACTGACTTTTTGTTTTTACGTCTATTTGCTCGGTTTTGTACAAATTATGAATCCCATTAGTACAGAAACAAAGCAAGTGTTTATGATTTAAACTATTATTTTAAACATAAATAAAACTCCTTAAAACTTAATTTCAAAAAATCTAAAAATGATATACAAATTTATGGCCTGTTTTTCGATCTCGAACTAAAATCAAAGGCAACGAAAGTTTGTCACTCGTTCCCACTACAATTTGAGCTACGCTACGGAATGACCAGAGTCTCACTCGTTCAAAGATTGTCAACCCATTGATAGCTGCATCAGTCATTCGAATTCGATTGAAATTGAATTACTCTACATGGAGAATTTGCATTCGAATGAGTTTGCGTTTGTCGAAAATTAAAAAGCAAACTGAATGATTTTGACATTTTCGTTCATAGAGTCATACGCATAAACATGGAGTTAATGAAGCCCAAATTATATTTCTTTCGCATTCGTTCGCTAACGAGAAACAGGCGGATAATTTTAATTTAATTTTATTCTATGCTGAAACTACACGTCTTCTAGTCGCACTTATTTATATATATTATAAAAAAAGAATTATTTTTTTTTGAAAGTTGTAGGTAGTTTTTCTTTATAATTGCATTTAAGTATTTTTATTTTGTAGTTAAGAATTACATATGAAGAAATATTTTCATATAACCTAACAAGGTTATACATAAGTAGTTTAATATTATTTAATGTTGCATCTCAATTATTCTTAAAAATATAAACAAATTAAAAAATAAATTTGCAAGTACATATGTATGTATTTGTATACAATAATAATTTGGAATAAACATATCACATTATTAAAATAATAAAACGTTTTTTTTTTTATAAAATAAACTATAGCAATTTAATATTCTATTAAAAAAAACAATTAAAAAGAAATCATAAGATAAGCTTTTAATTGATAATAACTTAAAGGTTTTGTTTTAATTAAAACCTGTTAAATGG
The DNA here is from genome assembly GCA_942486065.2 of Calliphora vomitoria. Lineage (NCBI taxonomy): Eukaryota > Metazoa > Arthropoda > Insecta > Diptera > Calliphoridae > Calliphora > Calliphora vomitoria. Next base: position 25,914,460 of record OW818031.2, on the reverse strand, counting down.
AAGTTAAGGAAACACATTTTTATTAAATACTTTACAAAACAAACTAAATTGACAACAAATACAGTTCTTTTTTTTATAAAAAATAGTAGTATAGAGTTTAGTTATTTTAAAGCTAATTTGATATTGCACTTAATGTTGAACTTAATGAAGCATAATAATTAAGTAAATATCCTTATATACAATATAAGGAAAAGGGTTTTTTAACCAAAAAGATAGGGGAAAAGATAGGTTAAATAAAAGTTAAAGAAAGTGTAGAGATTTTTAAAAATGAGATTTCTAACCAAAATTTTCTTTTTAATACAGAAAAATCTACTTTCATATTAAACATAAAAGCCTGTTTAATAATTAGCAAAGTTTGAAAAATTCTGGCATATTGTATTCAAAGGTGCGTAAGAATTAATTCTTAATAAATAAATTTTATCTCTTAACCATTCCGTTATTAACTTAATTCATAGGCTTAATTCCTTTGTACATTTAACGTATTGGATATATTCCTTTGAAAATACATTCATTATAGAATTAAGTCCTTATTACATCATTCAAATATTATAGAATTTAAATCCATTACAAAATAGTTTTCAAAGTGTATTAAATGATTAATTTGTTCTTCAATTCAAATCTATTGCAAACATTATTTCCAATTCATTTTGTTAATGATTAAATGAAAAACAAAAACCAAACAGAATGAAGAAAAATTAGGCGCGGATCTAGGGGGTTTTTTTATTTTACATTTTTCTTGTTTTCCTTTTTTATATTAAAATATTTTCGGTTTGGGGGGTGGAATTTCCTTTTTTCAACCCCCGGTATCCGCGCCTGGATTTGAATTAACAAAAATTTAATCATTCAAAAGTTGAATGAATTCTATCATGAATTAATTCTATTTAAATAAAAGCCTTTGAAAGAAGCTAAAGATTTAAATGTTGGGAATGGATTTATGAAATCAATGGCATCAAATTTTTTAAATTCGAATTAAGATTTTAGTGAATTAACCTCAAATTGAATTAATTAATTCGAAGCTCTGACTGTAATTTAATCTTAAAATTTTTAATAACAAAATAAAAAAAAAAAAAAAAATTTCTTTGTAAACAAAGAATATTGCACAGTAAAGGAGAGATAATAAAAGATTGTTAAAGTTCTAATAACTTTTAACAAATATAAGATAAAAAGAAATAAGCCCAAAAAAAGATAAGGTTAATATAATTTAGTTAAAATCTACACTCTTATTTGGTAAAATTCATATTTTATCTAATTTTTTTTTTGCATTACGGGGAGATTTCTGTTTTTCGTTGAATAATAATTATGAGATTTTTGTTATTTTCTTGGGTGTATATATATATTACTTTTACAACTACGAGTACTATGAATTTTACTAAAACTTACTTGCGTTGCTGACTTTGTGTATGCGATTGTTCAGCATTAGCATTTTTAGTATGTGGATGATGGTGATGATGATCCTCATCATCACTGGGTTCTTCTTTCAGAGGCAACGAATCGATTTGTTTAGCTGTTGTGGTCTTTTTGTTACGCTGCCAGGTGAATACACGGGCCATTTGTAAGAATTTCTTACGGGATACCTTGCCCATATGTTTGAGACGTTCCTTAAAGTCGGCATCACCCTCGCCACTTTTACCCTTGCCCGTTTGTTCCTTCTCCAAGGCAGTCATGAACTCCTGGTTCCAGCGCAATTGATTCATAAACTCTTCGTTCTGCAGCATCATGGCGAATTGTTCGTCGGGCAAATCAAAATCTCGATTCGGATCGTAGGGCAAAGCAATGGTATTGCTGCCGGTATTAACGGGATTTAGTCGTAGGAATCCAGCGGGTAAGGGTAGCAGCATGGGTGGATTCCAACGTTTGTTTGTGTTATGATGTAAGCGTGCATTTCTTTTGGGTGTTGAGCTAGAGCTTGGAGTTGCTGTTTTATTTTGTAGTTGAGGTGGTCTGACTTTAGGAGAAGCTCCGGTACTGTGATTGGGAGAACTTGTGTTGAGATTTAGCAGCACCGAAGCCATGGGCACAGATTTTTCTCCACTTTTTGCTGCTGCTTTAACACCATCTAGTTCATCGGACACATCAATAAGTTGAGCAGTAGCAGGCTGTTGTTTGGTTTTTGTTTCTGGCACCAAGTTGTCGCTCAAGTTAATCAGACTCTTTTGGGGTGAGACATTGCCATCCAATTCATTGCGTAGCTTTTCATTCTATCAATTTTGAAATAAAATTATACTAATAAAAAATTTTCCTTAAAACATATAAAACTCACCTGATTATCTGTGGACATTTGCAACAGTTGATCAATGGTGGCATCCACTGCCCCTTGATTGGCCCTTAAAACGGCCTCTATAACATCTCTATCCATATCGGGAAACATGGTTTTAAAATCCGACATGGCTTGGGAAAATTCCAATTGCATTGTCGAGGCCATGTCTTTCAAATTTAATGTAGAAAGTATAGGTATACAAAAAACCTTTTTCTTTCTGTTCTATTACTTGAACTAATTTTTCACCTTATGTCAACTGAATCTTCAGCTATCTTCTTAAAAATCAACTGACTGCTAATTATTGTTTTTCGTTTCTCACATGAATAAGCAGAAAATAATTATGTTCTTTTTGTTTTGTATGGCCTTTAGAAGTGCGTTTTAAATAATCTACATTTTATGTAGATTTATTGCACTTTGTTTTTTTTTTTTGAATTGTCTCTTAAAATGTTTTTACTAAAATTTTTCTTTTTCGTATTGGTTCTTTCTATTTTTTTTTTTTTTGTATGTCTTCTTGTATTTATTATATATTCTTTATTTTGTTTTTGTTGTATTAAACTCAAAGATGTCAGATACAATTGTGACAATTTTATACAAGTGTCAAGTGCAATACAATTGGTTTGTTTAGAAGAAGAGACATAAACAAATGTCAAAGATTAGTTCAGTTTGAAACCGTAAATTTTTGTTAACAACCCTGTTGTTGTAGGCAAGTTATAGAAATGAGTGGTGGCGTTGCCAAGTGTTCTCAGTTAGTATGGATAAAAACCTTGGCAATATATATAAAAGTTACATTAAACGCCCTGTGTTTGATCAAACAAAACATCAAGTGGCAACACTGCGTCATCAGCATATTTTTATACCCTTCACCATGAGTGGCAAAGGTTTGTCATTCCGTTTCTAATTTCTACATTTTTCATTTGTGACCCCACAAAGTACTATATATATTCTGGATCGTTATATATAGCGAAGTGGATATAGCCATGTTCGTCTGTCCGTCTGTATGTTGAAATCAACTTTCCGTAGCCCCCAAATAACTTACAAACATAATTGATACATCAATATATATTGGGAATTCTTCCGGCTCGGTCGCTCGATTTTTGGCCTATTTTTTATCTATATCTGGATATATAAGTCATTAATATAGACAATATGGATATCTAATGATATATATTTCAAAGTCCATTGCAACGATTTATATAAGGCTACAGTAATTTGGACCTACAATGGGTCAAAATCCGGAAAATTATTTTTTAACCCGAATATTTTTTTTTACCACAAACAATTTTTTTTTTATAATTTTTTTTCACTAAATTTAAAAAAAAAAAATTGGAAAAAAAATAAAAAAAACAATTTCGAAAAAAATGAAAAACAATTTGAAATTTTTTTCTTTTAAATTTTGAAAAAAAAGTTTTAATTTTGTTTACTTAAAAATATTTAAAATTTTTATTTTAAAGTATAATTTGGTGAAGGGTATATAAGATTCGGCACAGCCGAATATAGCTCTCTTACTTGCTTTTAATTGAGGTCACTCACTATATAGCCCCAATTTACTTAAACAATTTTGAAATTTATAAAACAAAATTTTCATACATGGGAGGAAATTTACGGATACACTTTGATTTAATTAAAAAACAAATATAAAGCAAATAAGGCGGATCTTTAATACAAGCATGTATTATAAAATATATTAAATGAGTATAATTCAAATACAAATGAATATTTTTGACATCTCAAAAAGGGGGCCTGTCCTCTAATAATTTTAGGAGATTTGATTAAGTAACAAATAAAAACAAATACATATGAATATGAATATATTTTTATGGTAATCACGTGTTCCACATTTTGATTTGTATGGAAATGCTCTTCACTTTTGTTGATAACTTAATAAGTGTACACAAAATATAATTATTAGGGATGATAGCGTGATTGATTATTAAGTAAAGTGTTCAGAGACTTATTATACATTTAACACAATTTTAATATATCAAATTGGTTTGGCTATATTTTTGGTGTTATTTACTTAGTACAAATAAGAGCTGTGAGATTTATGGCGTTTTCCTTCCTGGCATAAATGATGCCTTTACTCTGCCTTTTATCCTTGGTTGTACTCGTGAAGTTGGTTTGTTCATTCATTCTTTTTTTTATACCCTTCACCTTCGTGGGAAGGGTATATATAAATTTGTCATTCCATTTGTAATTTCCACAATATAATTTTCCGACCCTATAAAGTATATATATTCTGGATCCTTATAGATAGCGGAGTCGATTTAGCCGTCTGTCTGTCTGTTGAAATCAATTTTCTGAAGACACCAGATTTTTCGGGATCCAAATCCACAATAATTCTGTCAGAAATGCTTTCGAAAAGTTTCCTATTTAAAATAAGCAAAATCCGTCCATAAATAACGGAGATATGAGCAAAAATCCGAGACAACCTCTATTTTTGGCCTATTTTTTGTATCTATATCTCGATTACTTAAGTCATAAATATAGACAATATGTATATCTAATGATAGATATTTCATAGTCCATTGCAACGATGAATATAAGGCTATACAAAGTTGGACCTACAATGGGTCAAAATCGGGAAAAATATTTTTTAACCCGAATTTTTTTTTTGTCATAAATTGTTTTCACTAATAAATTGAAAAAAAATTTGTTTAAAAAATTGGAAAAAACTTTTAAAAAACTATTTTGAAAAAAAAAAATTTAAAAAAAAAAATTTTCCAAATTTTATTTTAATTTGGTGAAGGGTATATAAGATTCGGCACATCCGAATATAGCTCTCTTACTTGTTTTTAAATTAAAAACAGACTCGCCCAACTAAATTGTTTTAATAGTTAAGTCTTATGCAGAGTGTGCCAATCGATTAAAGTCGACATAACTAAGGCAAATTAAGCCAGATCTATGCGACAAAGTCATTGAAAATATAATCTATCATAGTTAATTTTTGAAAGACAGCTTATTTTATTTAATTTTAACATCGACCCGAAAAACCCTGATTTATTTTATCACACAATAGCGGTGGAAAATATAAAAGACACTAACAAGAAAAGATGACTCATTGATATTCTTAATATCTTTCCAACACATTTCAAAGCCAGGAGATCTTATAAGATACTGCTAATTCAAACAAACTCTAACATTCAACTGTATGTCCTCTTGCTAAAATTCAAACGATTGTGATGATGATGTACTGCTCAACTCTCTCATTGATAGATAAGCGGATGTCAGGTTTATTATCATTTTCGGGAACCACAGATGTTTCTATCTTATTTTAAATAGCATAGCAGTTGATTTGTTTCTCTCCATAATTTTTCTTATAAAACCAGTAGAAGTCGTTGCATGGGTTTAACCCATACATCCTTAGGAAACAACCGGATCAAGAGTTCTGATCATCCAGTTCGAAGTCATAATTTGTTTCTTTCGTAGTATTCTTATGTGGATATGTTTATTCTAGAACAGAACATCAAATGATAACTCCCATACAGAAGAATCGGATGAACTTTTAGAAAGTAAACCCAACAAATATTCTTGGAGCCTGCCCTTAAGCAACTTCAATGGCCGTCTTACATTAATGAAGTGCAACTCAAATCCTGTAACAGTAGATGTTGGGGTATATCCAATGCTTTCGAAGATGGCATTGGAAGGGCTAATACAGATCGAAGTCAGCCTTTGTATGTTTTGCATCATTCTTAGGTAAGTATTTTTTTCTCCAGAACTGGAAACCGACCGATAATATCTCACTGAGAAACCGAACGAACTATTGCAGTTTAGAACTCATGAACTATTCCCGTAATTTCTGCACATAGATATCTATCAGTGTTAGTAATAGTAACTTATGGTAATAAGTCGTTGTTAAGAAGTACCATTTGGTAATTTTTACTTTTAAATATTGATTTGAAATAAATATCAAGTTACCTTTTAGGTAAATTTATTTGATGGATATTTTAAAGCGTAGATATCTGCTTGATGAAATTACGGACACTATTCTCAGAAACAACAGGCAATTATATGCAATGAGTAAAGATAAGGACTGAGATCAAAAAAACCTTTTTCATTAAAACTTTTAAACCAAGTATTATTAGATTTTTTTTATTAAGTTACCTTTGAAAAATATGTCAGTTATTATGTTTAATGTCAATTATGTTAATTTGTTGTTAATGGGATTAAAATGAGTGACGAGAAAAAAGTGCATAAAAAAAATTATTAAATTTTTTCAACTAAACACAACTTTCTTCTTTAAAAAGTTGGCTAAACAATCAAAGGTCTGCCGTCAAACTGATTCCAATATTATTAAACAGCATCGGGAGAACTTGTCCGTTGATAGAAAATCTGCCAATAAATATAAAGCTTTTTAAAAAGAGCTCCCAATACATCCGGTAGGAAAGCAGTCCGGCTCAGTACTCGAACTATTTGGTACGAAAAGTTAAAGCCAATACAGGTTTAAAAACATACAAGGCTCGAAAAGTTCCTGACAGCAACTCTGCTAAAAATATAGAGACCAAAGACAGAGCACGGAAATTGAAGTAAAATTTTATACAAAAAATAATATACCTGCTGCATAACGGATGACATAGCTTCCGGGTCAATATTTTTATGTTGTAGAAAAGTTTAGGACCCTAAAGCAGAAAATTTTTCCAAAAAGTTCTTGGCATGTCAGTTGCGGCAAAAGAAGCCAAACATTTGTTACAAAGGGCTCTATAAATACCAAAATTTACATCAAGGAATGTTTGCAAAAGGGGATGCTTCCATTTTTATGGTTTCATTTTTATTAACATATATGTTAAGATTTTTTCGATCACAGTCCTTAGATGTAGTTTATAATACTTTTTAGTCAAACGCCTTTATAAGTTGTAACTGCAATGGGAATTAGATAAAATACCAGCTGGTTGTCGTTTAATAGACAACCTCTGTGGGCGGCACTGGTATGCTGGCTGGCTGATTGCGCGACCCAATTCTCGTTCTGTGAAACGGTGAAATGAAAAGTTTGTTCATATTTTCATAGAGTTTCTGACTCTCGTTTAGTAAAAAAATTATAAAAAATCCAAATGTTTTTATATGAAAAGAGCAAGTGAAATGAAACAGCAGTTAAAAAAACTCGTTAGCGGCTTAGCGCCGGTTTAAAACTGCTAAGCTTCGACATCTCCATTTGACTTTAATAGCCTTTTTACACTAGAGCACATCTAACACCTACCATAAATTTGCAAGGATGTTAACATCTTCCCATAAGAATTACACAGGGCTGAGTGCTCAACATCTTTACAGGATGTTCCTATCTCATGTTGTTCCACCTAACATCTTTCGATTATTTTAATGTCATCTCCATAATTTTAGTGTCACCACTAATAAAATGTCAATGAAATTAAACAAAAATGTAAACAAACATTTTTATGAAAATGAGGGCGACATTCTATTTGTTTGAAATACAAATGTATGTTTATTAAATAGTTTTAATTTTATAGTAATAAATAAAACCAGTTTAAATTGACCGTGTATTATTGAAAACAATGTGATTTTTAATATTTTGGCAATTTAGATGATGCTAGATGTTAGATGTTACAAGTGTGAACAAATGTTTCATGTTTTCAACATCTTCCATACGTTTCCCCAAAATGTACTTAAGTGTAAAAACCCTATTACATTTTATTAACATAGATACAAAAGTTTCACGGCTACAATGGAATGAAACACTCTCTCATTAAAAGAACGGGAATCGCAAATTGTGTAATTGTGAAATGATAATATGAAAAGTTCTTATGAAAACGAAAATGAAAAGTCATTTTTCATTTCACCGTTTCACAGAACCACGACCACAGAACGACCCCAGCTAATAAAAAATAAATTAAAGGCTATATAAAAAAATTTAGAAGTCTGAAGCAGTATACCCACAACTTTAATTAAAATTTCGCCCTCTCTTTGGGACATTTGGTCCCTCTGTACACTCTATCTTAAACTTATTAGAATGTAACTTTAGCTTTTTATGAATCTACTCTATAATTTCATTCATTTATCCAAATACAACCCTAGTTCGAACCACTATTTATTATCCACTGATAACATGATATTTATTTGTCCCTGTCGGTAAGAATAATTTCAATTTTGTCTGGTATCTTATACTATCACTAAAAGGGAACTAGTTCCTTGTTGTTAAAACGTATTGCAAGTCATCACTTAAAGTATGTTTTGTTAATTTTTGTTTTTAAAACCTATTCTTAATTGTATTTATTAATCTGAGGGGGGTAAATATGATAATACACAAAATATATATTATAAATATAACTCCTAGCTTGTTTATTAATAAGATTTATTGTATTGCAGGTTAAAACTAGTTTTAACTAAAACATTCTGCAGAATTTAAATCACTATCACTATTTTGCTAAAAACAATATAATTTTCCATTTCATCATACAAAAAAATTCTTATCACGCCACCCTCTCCATTGGCAATGAAATACATATTTGAAAACCAAATCTCGTGATTCGCCTCAAATTTAATCATTGTTCTAACACGTGAGTAAAAATGTCATAAACTATTTTAATAAGTCACTAATTAAACAATAAGCTGTCATCGCTATTGTAATACCAGTATTTGTAGCAATTAATTCCAACTAAATATAAATATAAAAATAAATACAAAATATTACTTATTTCTTTTTTTAATTTAACTTTATTAATAAAGTATTTATTAAAAATATAATTTCCGCCCAGACAAGGCTGAGTGTGAACGCTTATCTTATGTATCTCAGGTGGCCAATTCATGACGTAAAAAATATAGAGTTAATTTCATTAAAATTATATTGGTTTCTGTAGCATCTTCACCCACCCACCATAAGGATAGAAACTGATCATTTTGTTATCAACTGAACATATTTGCTTCCAATTTTATACATTTCTAAATTAACCGGAAATGTTTTTTTGTTTTTCTTTGTTTTACAAACACTTTAATTGCAATTAAGTTCTTTTTTTTTTTGCTTTGCTTATTTCATATATTTTTTGCGAGATTTTACAACCTTGACCCATTCAAATTTATGGTTGATTTTGCACAAAAATTTTGATTAAACAAAATCTTATGAAATTTTATTTTATTTTAAAAAAAATTTAAATTTTTGTTTATAGGTTTATTGACTTAGGGCTTTTTTCTGTGTTACTAAGCTTGATTACGTTTCATTGTACTTAAACTTTTAAAAAATGCAACAAAAAAAAAAAAATTGAAAAGTTTAATGCCCTGAGAATGTTACATTGAAAACGATTCTAATGAAATTGATGTCTTGAATATTTTTTTTAAATGTTTTCCACAATGTGATTTTTATACTCACCAGCAGGGGTACATTGAGTTTGTCATTCTGTTTGTAACATATCGAAATACTGATCGTAGACCAATCAAGCTATGTATATATATTTTGGGACCTTATAAAATTCTAAGACGATCTAGCTATTTCCGGTCGTCTGTTGTTGGCACGATAGGGCCTTGAAGAAAGGACGTAGGGGGATGAAAATTCTACAAATATTCTTTGTTTATTATAAATGCTTGGTATTGGAAATGGGCATAATCGGTCAAGCTGAAACAGAGCTTTGTAAAAACAGCCTCCAAAAAGTTTATATTTTTCACTACTGGATTTCCCACATCCGGAAATTAAATTATTCTCTAGCAATGTAAAATTGATCACTGATATTTTCTAGTAATAGAACAGGTAAAACTAATAAGATCAGGTGAACAAGATACAATTTCTTATACAAAACGCACAACAATCACTGCCCGTATTATATTGGTGGTGGGTATATAAGATTCGCCACAGTCAAATATGTACTCTTACTTGTTGTAACAGAAATCGATGTCCGTCAAGATCTTTTTAACGTAATTTCAAGTAACGGAATTGAATTTTTTATTTCTTTAAAGCAATAATTTTTTCAGCGATTCCTAATTTATGCAGTATTTTAAGTATTGGGAAATGCATGTAATTCAATGCTCGGCACTCATAGCCACATGGGCCAAACATAACAACACGAATGTCATTCGTTCAAAATTATCAAATAAGAAACAGAACACACAATAAATATGTAGCCGAAACTGATTCGCTACGCAAAAAGGCAAGATCTTCGTGTGCCAAAGTACTAAGCCGCGAAAAAGCTCTATACGAGCAATGCCTTCGTACTAAAGTTCTTACTGCTCCCCGGGGTAGTAAAAGCTTTTGGTCATTCGTTAAAAGAGTAAAGGATAATGCTAGTTCTTCAATTCCAACTCTTTTAAAAGATGACCAAACATTCACTAACCTTTTCGCTGAATTATTCGCAAGTAACTCTCACTTGCCGGAAAGTGATCAACCACTGCCCGAACTCGAAAGAGTATTAGTGAGTATGCCAAATATATTCTTTCGAGCTCGTGCTGTAAAAAGGGTTTTAACGGATCTCAACGTAAATAAGTCTCCTGGGCCAGATGGCATACCAGCAGCGCTGGGTCTTGAAGCAGTGCTCTTTGACGTTAGTTCGTCCATTAGCCAACCTTTTCAGCATTTCATACCGTGCCAGCGTATGTTGGAGGGTTGCTAATGTTACGCCAATTCCTAAAAAGGAAGAGGCTAATAACCCTGAAAATTACCGTCCAATAGCAATTTGTTCTGCACTTTCCAAAGTTATGGAAAGTATGGTTAACTACCATTTGGTTAAATATTTAGAATCCAACAATTTGCTTAACGACCGCCAGTATGACTTCCGTAGAGGACGCTCTACGGGAGACTTGCTAGCCTTCCTATCGGAAAAATGGTGTCATTCCATTCACCGTTTTTGCGAAAGTAAAGTGGTGGCTCTAGATATTTCCAAGGCGTTCGATAGAGTGTGGCACGGTGCACTATTATCGAAACTTATTGCTTTTCTCTCGATTTATATCGAGCTTTCTCAGAAATCGCACTATACGAGTTGTTATAGATGAGATCTCATCAAACGAGTTCAAGTTGAATTCAGGGGTACCGCAAGCTTCGTTCTTTCTCCTACTCTATTCCTTATTTTTCTAAACAACCTTCTACGTCAAAGTTCCAACCCTATCTATTATTTTGCAGATGACAGTAACATTTGCCATTCATATTCATTCAGTTATAGACCAAGCCTGTCGAAGATTGGGGCAATGAGGCAAAACATGAATGATTCTCTTAATTGGGACCTTGTGACAATCTCTGAATGGAGTCGTGCGAATAGGGTCGCTTTCAACGCTAGCAAGATTGAGTGTTGCATGTTGATACAAAAACGAACGACAAACAATGTTGCTTCATCTGTATTTATGGATGGTGTAAATATTGTGGAATCAGACGCTCTTGATGTTCTGGGCATAAAAATACTATGAGATGTCCGCTGATCTAAACACATTTTTCAATTGTCGAATGAAGCATTCAAGTGTCTCGGTTTTTTGAAACGGTGTAGGAATTACTTCACTCCATCTGATCTCCTCACTGTTTACACCACATATATGCGGCCGAAAATGGAATACAACTCCCATGTATGAGCCGGTGCTTCAAAGTCTATTTTGGAGCTGCTCGACCGCGTACAAGAGAGGGCGAAGGTGATTATTGGTGACAGTAGGGTATCCAACTCTATTGATTCGCTGGAGCACCGTCGCAATGTTGGCTGCGTTTCACTGTTCTATCGGTATTACAATGGAATGTGTTCTTATGAAATTAGGGAACTTGTTCCTGATACCCGCAGATTTTTACGTAATACACGTTTTTCGTCAAGAACACATCCCTTTGTGGTCGATTGGCCAGTGGACCGCACAACACATTACAGGGAAAATTCGTTCTTTAGCCGTACTGTACGTATGTGGAACAAACTTCCCGCCGAAGTGTTTCCTGCCATTTCCAAAGTGGGAAAGTTCAAATCGAAAGTCCACAAACACTACTCCCTCTTTCCTCCCTCCCATAACTATTTTCCTAGTTCCAACACAATGCTTTGCATGAATAGGGGTCATCCACTGAGTGCTGGTCCAAGAAGAAAAAAAAAATATGTAGCTGGTCATAACAGGTTATTATAATGTTATCTATGTGCCGACCACTGATGTAATTTGAGCATATTCTTACGAGAACAAATTGTGTAAGACCTTGCACAAATATATGTTTTAACAAGTAAGAGAGCTATATTCGACTGTGCCGAATCTTATATACCCTCACTAAATTATACTTTAAAATAAAATTAAAAAAAAAAATTTTTTTTTTCGAAATTTTTTTTTAAGTTTTTTCCAATTTTTAAAAAAAAAATTTAAAAATTTATTTTTTTTTTAATTTATTAGTGAAAAAAATTTATGACAAAACAAGTAAGAGAGCTATACTCGACTGTACCGAATCTTATATACCCTTCACCAAATTATACTTTAAAATAAAATTTAAAAAAATTCCTATATTTTTAAAAAAATTTTTTTTCGAATTTTTTTTTTTAAAAGCTTTTCCATTTTTTTTTAATTTAAAAATTTGTTTTTTTTTAATTTATTAGTGAAAGAAGAGTTTTTTGTGAAAAAAATTCGGGTTAAAAAATATTTTCCCCGATTTTGACCCATTGTTGGTCCAACTTATTATAGCCTTATATACATCGTTGCACTGGACTTTGAAATATCTATCATTAGATATCCATATTGTCTATATTTATGAATTAGTAATCGAGATATAGATAAAAAAATAGGCCAAAATAGAGGTTGTCTCGGATTTTTGCTCATATCTCCGTTAATTATGGACGGATTTTGCTGATTTTAAATATGAAACTTCTCGAAAGCATGTCTGACAGAATTATTGAAGATTTGGATCCCGAAGATATCTGGGGTCTTCAGAAAATCGATTTCAACAGACGGACATGGCTAAATCGACTCCGCTATCTATAAGGATCCAGAATATATATACTTTATAAGGTCGAAAAATTATATTATGGAAATTACAAACGGAATGACAAACTTATATATACCCTTCTCACGAAGGTGAAGAGTATACAAATTATACGAGTGTACTTGCAAATATTCACCTTTAAATCCCTATTGTCTTTTATGGATGTAGATGTAGACATTTTTTATAAATCATAATCAAACAAATGAAAGTATGGAGATTTGTATAGAAGTATTTTCCTTATTCCCACATTTGTGCAAAATGAACAAAAATTAAATGTTACTTATTCAAATGAATACTATATAAAATAAATTATGCTACTATGTCTAACTATATTAAGTATATTTCTTACTCTTTATCATAAATGAATAATTTATAACGAACAAAATCGATTATACTTATGACGGTAATTATAGAAACCATAATAAATGGTGGAAAATTGCCTAAGGATGTGTTTTGAAATAAAAGAAAATCAACATAAATGTTAAACGCAATAACAATTAAATACATATATTTCTAATATCACTAAGGTAATGCTGTGTGTTTGGTGGGAGCAATCGAGTCCAATCAGTTAAGAGCTTCTGAAATCTGATCAGACCATCACAAGGATCCTTCCATCAAAATTTTAATATTTGGAATATGTTAACAGTATTCAAAAATATATGTAAGTGTGTGCGAGTTTTTAATTCAAAATATTTTGAATTTTTCGTAATTAATTATTATTTTGATTTGCATTTATTAAAAATCAAATAAGTATATACAAAAATAAAACAAACTGGCTGTGATTAATCTTGACTTATCAAAAACTAATAAATTTTACTTATCAGCGATTTGTCAGTGAAACATACATTCGGCGTCATCCCAATTTAAAACTCTGATAATCTTCCACATATACATAATATACATATGGTTGGCTGTTTTGGCAAAATGATTAACTACACTTTATAAGTTTTCATTTATAATATTGTGGCATTATTACTAAATTGTTAAGATATTAATTGTTAAATAAAATCAAAAGTATACATTTTAATCATATACATATTTCTAAATGTTTGTACCAAAAGTAAATTTCCTTATATTAAAACTCTAGCCCCTGTATTCCCAACATTATGACAGTGACATAATCATAACAAAACTGTAGTGAGTAATTTTAGGTAGTTAATCTATTTGACAAGTGTGGCTCTAAGAGAGGATCTAATAATAATTTAATTGAAAGACCCCCAGTGAGACTAATAGATATGAGCTGTTTAGATTATAAACAATAACAAATTGACAAAGCTATTATAATTTTTACTATATACATACTCGTATATTTTATTTTTTACTATTAAACAGAATCTAAAGATATTTTTTCAAAACATTCATGAAAAAAAAAAATCGAAAGATTTGCATTCAGTTGCACAGTGGGGCAGAATCAAAATTTTTTGGAAATAAATCTGGCATTTCTAAACGGCTGGTCCGATTGGGATAAAATTGAATTCGTAATTGCTATTGCTCTGAAATCTTTTGCATATTATTGGTAATTTAGTTGTCTAACTAACGGTTCAAAAGTAGGCCCTATATTTTAAAAAAAGCGGATCAAGGTATGGCAAAATTTTAAAATTTCAGTTTTGAAATGCCTATAACTTGGAAATTATAAGAGACAAATAGCACACGCAAAAATATAAAAATCTGTGAAATCGGATGGGAAACCAAAAAATGGCATGTGTTTAAAAACGTGTACCCTACTTTGAGCCCCCATAGCGCCGCTCCTGGATCATTTGTAGGGTCCATTTTAATAACTTAAACTCGAATTCTCCCGATCGCACTAGCCGTTTAGAAATGCCAGATTTATTTCCAAAAAATTTTGATTCTGCCCCACTGTGAGTTGTTGTTACTACAATTGTTTAGTATCATCTCTCCATTTCTACTATATTTATTTTGTGGTTTAGGACATCATTGCACTGTCATCTTTAGCTTTATGATGATCATAGTTAAGGGTATTTTAGGGTTTTGGTAGCTTAGTGAGAATGCCAGTCAGCCTTCATTAAAAACATATATAGACATTCTCACTGAAAGGTTCACCACGACCGAAAATTAAAAAGTTAATAACCAATGAACAGTGGTCAAACAAAGTCCACTTAACAGTAAATGTTTTATTTGATTTTGTTTATGTTCTAATGTCGCGTTCTTGTACCTAAATTATCGTTTGTTATTAGTACTACACGATCATTCAAATCAAGTGGCTGATTCAAATGCAAATCAAAATTTAGTGGCTTTAACTAATAAAAACCAACTAAACATATAATTTTGATTTTCAAAATGTGTCTCGTTCGCTATCATTAGTTAATTTTTATAACCTTCACCATGAGTGGCAAGAAAATATAAAACTTTGTCATTCCGTTTGTAATTTCTACATTTTTCATTTGCGACCCCACAAAGTATATATATTCTGGATCGTTATATATAGCGAAGTCGATATAGTCATGTTCGTCTGTATGTTGAAATCAACTTTCCGTAGCCCCTAAATAACTTACAGACATAATTGATACATCAATATATTGGGAATTCTTCCGGCTCGGTCGCTATTTAAAATCGAGAAAATCGGCCCAAAAATTTTAAAAAATTAAAAAAAAAACAGTTTCGAAAAAAAAACTGATACAATTTTGGAAAAATTTTGTTTTTTTAAATATTGAAAAGCAATTTGAAAAACTATTTTTTTTTTTTAAATTTTGAAAAACAATTTTGAAAAAAAAAAAATTATTATGTTTACCTAAAAAGGGTATATAAGTTTCGGCACAGACGTTTTTATGAAATGATTTTATTATTTTACAAGTGATTAAACAGATATTAATTATAAATAATATTGCGATAAAGCTGTTGAGAATACTCTTTGAAGATCTATTGAAGCTGGCAAAGAAGCTAAAAACGTTTAAGCCTTATACCTGGAAAAATCAGTAAAGAAGGCAGCCAATTTATTAAGAGTGGGCTTAGTTTAAGCACTATATAAAAAATATGTCAAACTAATAAATAATAAATACGAAGCTTTTGTTAAAATTACTTAAACTAATTCTTATAACAAATGTGACGGTAAAACATGTCGCGTGCTAAATTCACACTAAAGGTTGTACAACATGATAACTAGTTATCAACAGAAAGCCACAGAATTTTACTTATTTTAAAAACCACAGATTTTTGCATTTTTATAGATAAAGACGAAAACTATTACTATTTTTTATCGCCGTTTTGAACCCATGTGTATTGATTGCTAATATATTGGAAACAAAATCTGAAATTGAAAAATTAACAAAATTTTAACATTTATTTATTTTTGCACTTTAAAGGTGTATGATTGTCGCGTTCTTGAAAATATTTTTTTCTTTTATAATTTCGAATTAATCTCTTATGATGTTGTCGTCGAATATATAAACGAATTGTATCTGTGACAAAATGAGCGAGATTGTCTCTATTTTAGTCTTGGACTATTTTGCGATTTATTTATTTAGAGAAGACGAAGACAATTTGCTCCGGCTGTCCCTCCTATGTCTTTGAGGATTTTATATTACATGCATTAATCTATGAGGATGTCTAGAAAACATGGCTTAATAAGAAGATATTAACACAAAAGCATAAAATAATTTTAAAATACTTTTATACAATTTAGTATAACCCCACGCCTTAAAATACAATACTCTTACTCACATATACTACATTTATTAAAGCAAATCAGTAAAATCTTATTAATTTGAAAATACAAAAAAAAAGCAAAAAAAAAAAAAAAAAATCTTAGAAATAAAAATAAAAAAAGCAAGCAAATACCATAAGCGTTTGAAATATGATCAAGATAGAAGTAGTATAATTTAGACTTTCTAAGCAAAGACAACAAAAAGTTTAAAAATAAAATAAAACAATTTTAAAATTAACTATTAAAATACTTATAACAAACCAAAGAAAGAAACATTTAACACAACATATCAAATTTACACAAAATGACACCCACATGATATCAAAAATACTGAAAATATTAAAAACTTAATTTAAGGATTAAAAAGAAACATAAACACCACCGAACAACAAGAATATTTTCGTAAAAATTTCAAGCCATTGAATTGTATTCGTTTTTTCATACATTTTGCATTCGTTGATAAACTCGTTTCGTTTAATTCATTTGAACGACAACAACAAAAACATACTAACGAAACGAAACGTATATCGTGTCTATAAAAATTTTGCAAATTTATATAAATGTGTGAGTGTTTTTGTAAACTCACGAAGATATCAACAAGTGTAGTTGTTGTAAACAGTTGTTATTGTTTATACTTATGTATGAGAGTGCACAAGTAAAACAGAGAAAACAACTACAACTACAACAACCAACTAAAACAAGAAAAGACTTGTTTGCTATTGTTTCCATTAGCATTTACCTGTTATAAAACTGTGTGTTTGTGTGAGTGTGTTAGTTAGTAATAGTCATTATTGTAATATTACGGTAAATCTGCTCTCATATATAAAAAAACTTGACCGCGAACAGTTGTGCCACATTAACAAAGTAACTGTTAAAACTGTCAGTTATATATATTTCGTAAAACAAGTGCGAATAATACCTAAATAAGAATATTATAAAAATAACGGATAAAATAAATGTGAATAAAATTTTATGTAAAAATTATAAAAAAAAAATTAGTGAAAATTAAATTAATTAAACAAGAGTGTTATTGAAATAAATCAACTGTTAAACACATTTGTATTTTTTGAGGTGAGTACGATTAAAATTAATGCAATATATGAAATTTCCAAAAATTATTGTTTAGCGACGGATTTTTATAAATCTTAAAATTTTAAAAATCAATTTATAATTTTTATATTTTTTTTGTTTCTTTTATTGTAAGAGATTTATTAAATTTTTAGCATTTCTCTATATTATTCTGTTTTAAAAATATCAAACGTTTGCTTGTGGCATTTTGTAGTAAATATTTTAAACAAATTTTTTTTAAATATTACTTAATTTAGTGGAAATATTTCATCATATTTTTAATTTTTTATGTTCAACGAAGTTCAATCACAAAAAACTAGACAGCTAGACACGTCTAGTCATTTTATGTAGGAGTGATAATATAAAATACATAAAATTAATTAATGTTATTAAGTAAATATCAGTATTCAAAACCTTGCATTTATTTTTAACTTAAATTAAAACAACATATACATAGATACAAAATATATTGTAGTTAAACTAAAATTTAATCATCAATTTGCATACATATGATATGATATTTATCCATTACGTATGATTGATAAATAATTTTTGCATTTATTTATCATACGCTCCATTGCTTAAAACCATAGAAAACATGAAAGATCGTCACTCATAGTAATTGGTTGCTGTACACGATCACTTTTGTTCACATGTACATACCTAACACGAATATTAACGAAATGAGCATATGAGAAATAACAATTGCAATTAGAATTTGCTTGTTAGAATTTATTTGTTTCATTTTAAGATAATACATATTTTAAAAATGTTTATTATTAACGGGGTCGATCGTAATATATTTATATCTTCTAAACTATTGGTCCAATTTCAAAATGATGTACGAAATAATCTTAGAGGAGGACATAACCTTTCAGAAAATTAAATTGTTTACCACTCTGTTTGAAAATTAGGTGAGATACAGGGTGTCAAAGACGACCACTTCTGGTTCATAAAGCTTTGTTGAGCTCATAACTTTAATAGATTTCAATGAAATTTTACTGTAAGTTATCCCTTATATTTTAAAATATGCTCAAGTTTCAATTGATTTGCCATTTATTTGTTACCTGCGCGCTCAAAAATATAGATTGGGGAGCAGATTTTTTAAAAATAGTAAAATTTTCAAAACTTATCTTTTCAAATGATACTAAACCTTATATTTTCATAATTATTTTTCGATTATTCATTAAACACATAACAGTTGAACTAGAGGCTCAACTGAGAGTAAAATTAATTACACTCTCCCAAATTTTATGGCTGACACAACAACAAAATACATTGATTTATATCAATTTTGTTGTTGCAAGACTTAGGGTTTTGAAAATAGACTTAGTTTTTTTGTCTCTCATTAACGCTTCTATGTATATTTTATTATATGCCTTAAACCATAGAGAATTATACATAGAGACGAGATACTCCGATTTGTTAAACAAAAATACCAAAAATCATAAGTCTGATACAAAAACAAATTACATTGACTAGCATGTATTTTTTAGTTGCAAGAGTTAGGTTTTTGACAACAGACTTAGGTTTATGACAATTACGTCTCGTCTCTATGTTACCCTATGCCTTAAACCATAGATGAAAAACTCTCGTAACTCAGTTGTCAAAAACCTACCTGGTGAAAATGTATTAGTAAAAAAACTTCTAGAATATTTTGAGTAATATTTTGTTTCTTGCCTTAAACGAACATTTTTTATTAATGTTCGAAGACGACTCCAGAGAAGCAGTTAATATATAAAAAACACTTGCTTGGGAGTAATCACCTTTCGTGTAAAGAAAATGCTTTAGAAATTTCTTCAAATCAGGGCCTGGTGAAAGAAACCCATCAGTTTTTAAACATAAAATCGTAAAAAATAACGAGCAGATCGATAGAACAATATTAATGATATGATCGAAATGATATCTGAAAATTTAGGTTATTGCTTTGGAGCTGGCAATTATATATATATTCTTCCATCTTTATAAAGAGAAGTATTTGTAGGAAATCAATAAACATATGAAGAGGGCACTTAAATTAACATACGTGTAAAACTTCTGTGAGGACTTTAAGATTTTTGTTTTAAAATCTATAAACATTTAAAATGGATTAATAAACTTATTTATAATTCAAGTTTATTTATTACAAATAAATAGTTCAAGGCATCATCAGCAATTCTTAATTGACCAAAATATCTTATTAACATCATGTATTTAACTCACACCTTTTAAAAATATAATTCTGAATTGAACAGAATAAGTAATCGGGGTTGTCATAGAATCCAATCATTCGCGGAATCGGTTTTGAAAACGACAGAAAAAGTATATTGCTCTCGAGAAATCGAAAGTTATCGGTTTTATATTCGATCTACAATTAAATTCTTCATCGATGGAGAAGTCAAAGTCAAATGTTCCTTTTTTGTCGTTTTCAAAACCGAACTGTATTCAATTAATTAAACTGTTAATACTGTTAACAATTTTTTAAAAATATAATTAAGAATTGAGCAGAATCAGTAATGTGGACTGGGTTCAGTTAATTGGAATCTTAATATTAAGTCGACACTTGTTGCAAACTTGTTAAAGCTATGATCTTCCATTATATTTTACTTTCATCTAAACCACATTTGAATAATTCAAAAAATTTTCTTGTGGCGCCAAAAAAAATGGGCGTTTTCGTAAAATTTAAATTTAGCTCTATTATCAGTGCCAAAGAAATTATCAGTTTCATTTTAATGAAGCTTACAAAAAATGATTAAACCATAATATTTTGATTTTATTGTTGGTATAATAGTCTCGTGATGATGTTTCAAAAAGAATAATTGTTATCAGCAGAATGAACAATTTAAGATTTACGACAATATAAATACAAATACGTGCGTATTTAAGAATCTTCCCTTTTTTTATAATCTACACCGCACAAGTGTTGAAATAAAAGTGCAAAAGTCAAATGTAAGAACTTTATAATTAAGATTTAATTATGTACATATGAACATATATTTTATGTTAATCTATCTGCCATTAAAATGTCATAACATAAAAATGTAAGTGGCCAGTTTATGCGTTATTTACATGATTATATAATATTTATTTTTTTAAGTATTTGTTTTTTTTTAATTTGAGATAAATTTGATTAGATTGTACAATAATAAGGTTAAAAAGGTAAATGATGGCAATGACCCATTTTTATAATTTGTTGATTTATAAAATATATTTTACTTATATGTTAAGGCAATTAAGCATAGATGATTATATTGATAACTGTCTCTTAAAGTAATAAAACAATTGCGTTTTAAGTTATTTGTATATATTTAGTAGATTTATTTGGTTAATATTGAGATAAGAACAAAATATGTTGATGTTTGGAAATGTTTTATTAATATATTTGAAGACAAAGAAAGGAAAAGCTTAGAATGTTTTATAAACTTAATTGAGAAAACTTTAGAAAATTTGTTTAAAATAATATAAAAAATTGTGAAAAGTAAATAAATTATAGATATAGCCTAGTTTATTTATTATTAATATTTCAGAAGTTGTTTTATAATTCAACAAACACACACCACTTATGGTGAATAGTTGAACAATTAATGCCCATAATATTTACTCAGCTATTTCCAAAACATATCCAATTTGGGGGTTTCGGAAAATTGATTTCTACGTTGAATCTTCGAATAAGTAGCACAGGTACAATGATTTTGGTGCCGCCAAAATTAAAATTGATTTTAAGTATTCTGATTATAACTGTATACAAACATACTTATTTTGCAATGCTACGTGTAGTTTTCGAGAAATTGCAGGGGTAAAACAAAATGAAAATAAACGATTCTACAGAGGCTTATTTTTTAGATTTTAGTCCAATAGTAATCTGCCATTATATTGATACGTTTTTACCTCTTAAAACGGGGGTTTATTTCCTTTAAATAAAACGGATACTTTTGATTGCAAAACACTTTATAATATACAAGGCAGTTGATGTTAACTCTAACAGCGCCTATGATCAACTCACTGACTACTGCAACCTCTGCCACTATTTATACACACGCCATCTTTCGTGAATCTTCATCAATGCATTTAACGGACAAACTACTTAGTATGTTTGACTTCTAGAGCTTTCGATGTCAATGTTAGCAGCTTAAACATTTAGTGTTGCCATACTTATAAACAATGCTAATAACCGCATGCTATCAACATTGTTGATAAGTAGAAGCTTCTACTGATGGACGTGTTTATAAACATGATGAACGCAAAAGGCAGTCGCTACAGACCGTTAAATTCATATCGCTATTGCAAATTCTTAACAATATGTTCATCCCGTACACCTAAGTATCTATCTTCCATCACTTTTAAATCCTAATGGAAACGTTCACCTTGTTCATCGCTATATGATCCAAGATTTTCAAGAAACTTGTGAAAATGACTGTGTAGATATTGTAAAGCTAATTAAATTGCCTAGTTATAGGCATTAGTTATAAATTCCTCGTTATTTTCAGCCTTCTTATTTACTAAGAATTTGCTCACAAAGGCAATAAAAAGATTTCCAAGCCGCTGCTTGGTATTATCAATGCACATCCAAACATTTATTTTTTTATTTGTTTACCTGTGTAATTTAATAATTGAATTTAATTGAATAAAGAAATCTTTTGCTAGTATCTCAAATTTAAAATCTGTGACAAATCCAAATGTATTTGTGACTGCTGTGGTATAACTAGGTTTAATCAGCTAAACATTTGGAGGATTCACTCGGTGTGCTAAATAGGGCATATTGTCATAATGTCCTAATATATTATGATAGGTTAAACAAATTTTTGTTGTGTTTCAAACAAAAAAGTTCTAAACTTATAAGACTTTTTGAACTATGTTTATTGTTTTGTCATAAAATAACACTTTTTTGTTTGAAATACAACAAAAATTTGTTATGACCTAATAGCAGATAATTCAACATATTTAATTTCAAACATAACTCTGCGATTAAGCCAGCTAATTATTATTTAGCTAATTTTTTTGCTGTCTTTATAAAATTAGAAATGCCAGTAACAAATTATTTTTATATTTTAATTACATATATTCTCAAGGCTAATCTTAAATAAAGATTAATTAATTGAACTTTTTTTTCAAATAAAAAAAAAGAAAAAAATAAAAAAATGAAAATAAATGAAGCAATTTATAATGGTATTGCACAATATTTGCCACGTTGAGACTTAAAATTTCATTGAGAAAAAAAATAAAAATAATGAATTACATTTTTTTAAACTCTTAGGAGAGGTTTCTAAATTATTGGCACCTTTTGAATTGCGGTAATTGAAAAAGCCTTAATTCTTCATAATAATTCTTTGTAATATTTACATTACTGTCATAATTAATCTTTCTTGCAACATATGGATTCCGACCCAAAAGAACTGATCATCTTTTGGGGCCAAGAACGTATGAAAACAATATCGGATACTCTGTTCCAAAGTAAATCGTATCCCATAGAGAACGTTCTACATCGATAGAAATAAATAGTAGTCGGACGGGGCACGGTCTGGACTATGAATCGGACGAGGCAAAACTTCCCATACACTTCATTTTAAATACTTTTTAACAGGTATTGCAGCTTGTGGCCGAGCGTTGTCATGATGGAATATTACGGTTTTATGTCTGGCCGCATATTCTGAGAGTTGCTCGCTTCAAACGAATCAGTTGTGTTCGGTACTAGTTCCCTGTGATGGTCTGGTCAGATTTCAGCAGATTTGATAATACAGAGTACAAAGCATTACCTTAACGCCATGAATATTTGGCTTTGGTGTCGATTCGGCTAGTTAGCCGGGCTTCTCATACGATCTTATACGCTTCGGGTTATCGTAATGAATCCATTTTTCATGGCAAGTAATGATTCGGTGCAAAAATGATTTTCTTTTATAGCGTTCAAGCCTCATTTCGAACATGCAAATTCGTCATTCAAAGTCTCTCGGCTTCAATTAGTATAGTACCTTATTTCCCTGCTTTTGGATGAATCCTGCTGCTAACAAATGTTTTGAAATTGCTGCTTAAGTAGCAAACTTTTTTGGCTGGTCTGGCCGATCTTTGTCTTTCGTGTCAAAATCAACACTTCTGAACCTCACAAACTATCTCTTGCTGATTGAAACCGATGTAACACCTTCAACATAAGCTTATAGAAGTAAAGCAAAACTTCTCGCATATGACGCTATGTTGGCACAAAATTCGACATTTTCATAGCAAAAGAAACTTTTTTATTTACACTATAATGTTTAATATCTAAGCGAGAATAAATTACAGATATGTACCCTTCAAAATGACATATAAGTTATTAAAAACAAAAGATACGACATTTATGTAAATACCTCATTTTTAATAGCTTCTCATACATAATTTTTTGTAGGCTACAGTTTTTGTAGCACAGTGGCTTAGAAACTTTTTTTTTGGAAATATTTCAGTATCTCGGGAACTATTGGAGATATTGTTACAAAATTTTACACGGTTAGGGCTGAAGTGATTTTGAGTTAATCTGCATATGTTCTGCTTCCTAGCGCAAATGGGGGCCAGTGTGTGACACTTCAAAATTGGTCACCTCGGGTCTCAAAATTTAAAAAAAAATCGCCAAAAATCAATTTATGATCCAAATGAGCTGAAATTTAAAATATAAATAGTCCTTAAGAAGACCTACAAAAAATACACTTATATATGTAGGTTATCTGTATTAGCTTAAGAGATATTTAGGTTTATTGATTTATTTTTTTTAATTTTGCTCGACCTTTTTATGGTTTTTAAGAGAAGACGGGCCAACGGATTGTCGAAATTTATTTTTAAAATATCAGCTGTATTGGTGATGAAGTTTTAAATAAAATAAAAATAACTTGCTAACAGTTAACTTGTCCCTATAAAAAGTTACATGTATCCAAAGTTGGAACATATAAAAAGGGCCGTATTTTTTACGTTTTTTCCAAAAAAGCCCATATATATTTTCTTTTGTAGAAAAAATGGTTCTTCGGGACTATACACAAGTTTTATATGGTCCGAAAAGAAAACTTAATGCTAAAGCGTGTAAAGTAAAATTTGTCTCAGTAAAGCGGACACAACACCCCCCAGGCATATCCAAACTTGGCCAATTTTAAAAAATAATTTTAGGTTTGAGTAAAAAATTCTAAAAAGGCGAAGCACCGATACTCGAAGATGTTTCATATTTGTATAAGCCTATATGCTACTTAAACACTTACAAAGTTTTTTTACTATCACATGGTAAATAAGGCCACACTTTTCTAAAAAAACTCAGTTTTTGGAACACATTTTTCCCGGTTTAGGAATTTTGGTATTTTAAAATAAAACATGTCAAACATTATAATACCGTTGGTTTAAGGACAATTGAATCTATATTAGTTCCAAATTTTGATATGTTATCTTTAACCGTTAAAATTTTACATTAATTGAAATTTTATATTTTTCTTCATGGAAAATCACCATATTATAATTTATTAGTTTTTAAGGTAACTGAGGTCCCAAAAATTTATAAAATTTTTTAATTTTACTAAAATAACTATCTTAAAGTCCTAACGTTTTCATCAATATCAAATACTTATATGAAAAGCCTTTATATACTCCTCAGAAGTTCCACAAATCTTACCCCCTTTGAAAAATTTGTACGTTTTTTCATGCATGAAATAATTAAATTATTTAAATTAAAAATGTTAGTAGCCAATTATAAAAAAATAGTACTTCTATTACAGTAATACTTGAATTAAAATACTTTCTCTTTCTCGTATTAAAATACTTTGAGCTTTTCAATATTGATGTCATGCAATAAATTTATGATAATTTTACTTGAATGTGATGAGATAACATTAGAGGTTTAATAAACTTATGATGACAGAATGAAGAGACTATATGTCAAAAACTATAATGTTTAATTAGACAAATTATAATTAGACATATTTATTAAATAAACAACAACAATACAATTTATGTATAAATAATACAATATATATTGCATATATACGAGTATGTATATAAATATTTTTCTTTATTCTTATCATACAATATAAAATATAAAAGTTTTGTATTTGTGTGTACTAAGTATATAGTTATTTAATAACATTGAGTTAAATAATTTCAAAAATAAATAGACATTAAACATTACCTTATTATAAAATATATTTTGAATAAGTAAATAAATAAAAATATTAATATTTAGTGCAAAGTATTTACATTTGCTGTAGACTCCACATAAAAATTAATTAAAAAGAAATTAATTATTTTATTATATTTAAACGTATGATTTATAATTATAAATAACTATGTCGCCTATCTTACTAGACGTACATTTTTTTATATAAATAAACCATAGTTGTACTTTGCTCCTAAATAAGATTTTTAAAACCCGTGTTTAAAAACTGCTTAATAATGATTTTTTTCTTTATATCAGTCCATTAAACGACTTGCTAATAATTGTATTTAATGCTGCACTTGTTTAATGTTGAAATTAAAATACATGTCTCTTATTCAAGTTAAGTAATTTGTAAATTTTTTTATCAAATGAGAAATAAGGGGGCCTGTAGAAAAATTATTTGTAATAAATAGTAAGTTACTAAACGTACTACATTGTCAACTAGAATATCTTCTGCGTAGCACTTAGCTCATAGATTCGAAAGTATTATTTTCTAATTCAATTTCAAAATTAAAAAGTATCAGGTACGTGGTCAATTTCGGCTAAAAAATCCATAACTTCTTTATTTCTTTAT
Source organism: Calliphora vomitoria (assembly GCA_942486065.2). Lineage (NCBI taxonomy): Eukaryota > Metazoa > Arthropoda > Insecta > Diptera > Calliphoridae > Calliphora > Calliphora vomitoria. The sequence goes on along the minus strand of OW818031.2, from coordinate 25,887,914 downwards.
AAAAATGTTTGAAACTTGGTATTTTATTAAGAGTAGCATGACCGATCGATCGATAAATATTTCGATGTTCAAATACAGGGCTTGGCAAAAAGAATGGACGTTCTAAAAGTATCAAAAAAATGTCATGTAAGTAATGTAAGTGGCTGAAATCAAAAAAAGTATCAAAAAAATGTCATGAAAGTAATGTAAGTGGCTGAAATTTAGTCCAAAAATAAAGAATAACATAAGTGATCGAAAAAAAGAAAAAAATTGTTTATTAACATTTCGTAATATCATGTACTTTTTCAAATTATTGACAAAAATTAGGTTATTCATGCAAATGTCTGAAATTTGTTCCAAAAAAAAGTGATTCAAAAAAATTTTCGTACAAATTTCAGAATACATATACAGGGTTCAGCCAAACATTCATGGACGATTTGAAATTATCGAAAAATTCAGGTTATTCATGTAAAGGCCTGAAATTTGGTGTGCAAGTTAAAACAACACACTTGATCCATCGCAAAAATATTAGCAACTGCATACAGGGTTTGGCCAAATAAACATGGACGTTATAAAAGTATGGAAAAAGGTGTGGAATTTATGTAAATGGCTTTAATAAGGTTTATAATTGAAAATTACATAAATGATCCATTGAAAAAACCTTGACATACAAATACATGGTTTGGCCAAATATGCATAGATGTAAATAACTCTCAAACTTCATCATTTTTGAAATTGACCAAAAAATATAAAAAAAAAGTGTAAAATATGATGGCACTGAAATCGATCTGGTTATCGGAATGGCACATAATTGCAGCTGAAATTTATATTACTTACTTTTGATACTTTACAGTATAATATGTAATTTACACTTAACCTCTAATAGGCTCTTTTAATTTTTTCTGGCCTTTCAAACTTTTTTTAAATTAGAGTCTATAGATTTAAAACTAGTAACCAATCACTTCACTTTTAAGAAAAAAAAATAACACGCAAAAACTCCGTAATAACCACCTGGAATGGTTTTGTTTACATTTTTTTACCATATATTCAATTCCGCCATTAAGGGATCTTAGAGCGAGAGATAAAATGTAGTAAAAAATCGATGAGTGTGTGAGACGAGATAGAAAGATAAATTTATATGTTTGTCCCTCTTTTAAATCTTCCGTGGTTTATTATACATTTTATTTTGTTAATTTTTCGTAATTTTTTTTTTGTTTGCCTTCGCCATATTGCTAAAAACAGCTGATTCGGGTCTATGTTTGTCTATGGTTAACAGCTAACTGTTTTTTTGGCAAAAAAAAAAAAAACAATTTTAAGAAAAAAGCACAGCCTGCTTCGATTCAAAAGTAAAAAAATCACATTTTTCAAATATTAAAATGACAAGAAAAACCTTTTACTTTACAGCACTATAAAGAACCCTATAGTTACTTTGTAGCTAAAAATAACAATGATACTATATATTTTGAAGTGTTAAGAAAAATTTACCATCAAAATTTTATATAAATTAAAAAAAAAGTAAAACATTTTTGGCCGGAATTTACCACTGTGCATTCCATGAAATAATTCATTACAAATTAATTCATAGGCTTAATTCCTTTGTACTTCAAATGTATTGAATTCATTCCTTTGAGAATTCATTTTCTAAGTAAGTAAAGACAAAACAAAAACAAATTAAATGAATAACAAATATTTCATTCAATTTGGTAAAGGTTTCAATCAAAGTATACCAAGTAGTCCGAATTAAACACTTGAAATTTTAACTTCGATTTTCCGACTAAATAAAGGCCGAACCACGTTTTTACACTTCTATAAAATATTCTATGTATTTTTTGAACAATGCACAGTTTTGTTTCCAAAAAGCTTTAATTTTGAACAAATGAAAATTTTTTTATTTTTTAATTTTTGGCACTTATTATTATTGTGGTAGAATTTAAATTATTGAACAGAGTTTAAATTTTTGGTATTGAAAATCAAACAAATTGAAACTTAACACAGTTTTATAAAACTCTGTAGGACTGTGAAAATTAAAAATGCACCAACACATATACATTTTTGTTACTAACACATATTTAGACTTAGGTACTTTTTCACTAACACATGTTTAGAGTTAGGTACTGCTGTCAAAGAGTTAGACTACCTGTTATACTTTGGTTTGAATTAACAAAAAATTAACCATTCAAAGGTTGAATGTAGCACATCAAAATATTAGTGTATATATTCTGGGTCCTCATAAGATTCCAAGACGATCTAGCCATGTCCGTCCGTCTATTGAAAACACGATAGGGCCCAAACGAAAGTAGTGAGCTGAAATTGAAAATGGGCAATATCGGTCCATGATTTCACCTAGCACCATATAAATCATTCTACCAACTTTTGCGAGGATCGGTCCATAATTGACCCTAGCCCCGATATAACCTCTATATCAGAAAAATATTTTATTGTCACATATTGATAGTGGGTATACAAGGTTCGTCGCAGCCTTTGAAATAAAGCTAAATAATTGATTTATAGAATGAATGGGTGACATGTTTAATGATTGAACCTTAAATTAATTCGAAGCTATGACCTAGATTAATTACAAGAGGCTGAAACTACGTATACACGGTTGTCATATTCTTACAAAGTTGTCAGAAAATGTTCAATAAATTGTTAACAAACATATGTTTCAACATAAGTTCTCATGGTTGTGTTAACCATTTTCTGAGCATGTTTCTGACAATCTGACAACCGTGTGTACGTAGCTTGAGACCTCGAATGAAAATAATGCTCTTGTTCGGTTAGACTATTAACGACCTACTGACAATCGCAAAGCACATACTCAGGAGTCTCATCGAACATTTCTAAAAACCAGCACTTGGCATCAAAGGTTTGAAAGAATTAATTCCTAATTCCATTATCGAAATCAAAATAAATTTTATCTCTTTACCATTCTGTTAAGAAATTATTAATGAATAAATTCATAGATCTTATTTCTTTGTATTTGAAATGTATTGAATTTATTCCTTTGAGAATTCATTCTTTATAGAATTAATTCCTTATTGAATTATTAAAAATTTCTTGAATTCATATCCATAAAAAATACATTCAATACAATTTTATTGAATGATTAAATTTGTCTTCAATTCAAATCTATTAATTTGTAACGGATTAAAAGCAAACAAACACAAAAATAAATGAAGAAATCTTATTTTAATTAAATTTGAATTAGATTTAAATTAACAAAAATTTAATTATTCAAAGATTGGATGAATTCTGTTATGAATTAATTTAACGATCAATAAGTTCTATTTAAATAAAAGCCTTTGAATGAAGCTAAAGAATTAAATATTGGGAATGGATTTATGGAATGAATGGCTAAAATTTTTTAATTCCAAAGTAAGATTTTAGTGAATTAAGCTCAAATTGAATTAATTAATGGCATATTGATATGTCAAACTATAGCAACTTCACGAGTCTGCCGAATAATCCGCTTCTCCTGTCTAGAAACGTGTTGCGCACCACCTAACATTTCATCATACCAGAATAAGGCGTGCAGACAACTTATCCATCATCACAATACAAATAAAAATGGTGTAATAATCTGTCTTAAAGACCATTGAGATTGCTTACCCATGAGTAGAAACTTTGGATAAATTCGGTAAAACAAACCGAAGTAATATTATCATGCCAACAAGCCAACACTAACCTCTAATTGGAATAGTGAAATAGCAGAAGTTAAGATTTCAGTATTTGTTTTGCAGATATATCAAAGGCGTATGTATAAGTAGTTTACCAAAGATGACAAACATAAATTCAAAACTTTTTGGAATTTGACATTTGGCAAACAATAGCACTTCTCTGTATGGAAATATTTTACACTTGTAAATCATAGCTGGTGGGTTTAACGATTTTGCTAAATTACGTTTCTCATACATTAAAGTTGAAGGCACGATAGGGCCTAGGGGATGAAAATTTCCCCAAATATTCTCTGTTGATCAGAAATGTTTGTTATTGAAAATGGGCAAAATTTATGAAAATGCACAGAAATCGGTGACCGTATCATTTTTTTTTATTGGTGGTGGGTATCCACGATTGAGGAACAAACGAACACTCTTACTTGTTAAAGCTAAGCTCGGTCTCTATTTTAACTTACCATAACTACAGAATCGTTAAGATGACTTACACATGAGTATAACCCTTTGATAGGTTCGGTGACAAAAACTTGTTCAATATTCGATTGGTAGCAATCCTGATCCAAACACTAATCTCTAGTTGGAATAGTGAAAGAGCAGAAGTTAAGCTTTCAGTACATTTTTGCAGAGATATCACATTGTTTACCAAAGATTACAAACCTAAATTTTGAAAACATGCTACTTTAATTAAAAGCAAATGTTTATTAAGATCTTAATGTTTTTGTTGGCCCAAGCTGGTTCACTTTGGGAATCAATTGCACTCACAAAATCAATATACCCCAACACCAAAAATTGATTTTGTTATTCCATTTGTAACACATCGAAACATTGTTTTGTTGAAGTCACGATAGGGTCTAGGGGGAATGACCTAAGGGTATGAAATTTTCACCATTTATTCTCTGTTGATCAGATTGATTGAAAATAGCCAAAATTTACCACTGAAAATATAAAATTACCCGATTTGGTTACCACCAGATAAATGTTTTTATACAAAATGCACAAGTATCGGTGCGCGTATTATATTGGTGGTGGGTTTCTAAGATTTGGAACAGACGAATATAACACTTTTACTTATTTAGCTTAGCTCTGCCACAACTATTAGTATCGGAAATGTTTGTCAATCGATTGATTCTGTTGCACACATTTTTCGGTTCTATCAACTGAAAGTCAGTTGATAAAGAAGAATTTTGGTCAAATCAATCAAACTTTTGTTACCGCTTCTAAAGTCTCTATCTAAGGCAGAATTATTTGATTAGCAACAATTATTTGCTCTGTGTAGTAAAAACTACCAAGTAAACGAATAAAGCAATTGATTTTTTAACTAAATGTATAATGTTCTTTCCAAACAAATTTATTAAATAAATTGAAAAAACAATCTAATAATAAAAACCAGCTAGTTCTAGAAACTAAATTCTTGAAAAGTGCAATAAAAATTGAGATTATTTCTTATAAGTATTGGAAGAAATAAACCAATAAAATTGTTTTTTTCCATACGATTTCGATTTAAACGTGAAAAAACTGGCTTAAACCAAGTTATACCAAATTCAACAAGACAAGTTTTTCAAATAAAAACATCAATATTTCTTATTTAATCTATGAAAAGCTTTTAGCAAATTTAGCTTAGATTAGCAATCAAATAATTAAAAAAAATTTTAAATAAAAAAAAAAAAACTTGTAAAGAGGGTGTAATATCAAACAAATTCTGGGATCATATTTTATAAATAATTTAACACTTAAAAATAGTTATACAATCCATAAGTACTTTTATTATAAAGAATGTCGAATGTCTTTGTTCGTTAACAATTTACATAAACAGGCAAAGTTTTGCCAAGTTGTAGCAAGAAATCAAAAAGCATCAAAAGAAATTGTCAACAAATGTCAACGTGACTGATGTCAAGTGTTGAAATTTCAACACTTGTTGAGCACACTTGTTTACAGGGATACTCACACTTCTGCACTTCCACCTGAACACTGAATAAACAATTGAAAGTTTGACGTACATACGTACGAGTTTTATGTAAAAAAAAACAGGATGAATATAAAGTTTTATGGTCATAAATATACATAAATATTATTTGGAATTAGACAGAAAAGAGCTGTTTGTTTTACTTGCTGTTGTTGTTTGGTAATAGGAAACCCTATTTAATTACACGCGTTTTATAAAAAGTTTTTTTGTTTTTTTTTTTAAATTCTCCCCTTTTTTATAACTTTTTAGTTAAAACAACTGTTTGTTAGCTGGTTTTATTTAGTTGTTGTTAATTGTTTAATTTTTCTTTAATTACGTGGCATACATTAGTGTTAATCTACCACTGTGTATGTGTGTGTTTTTTTTTTGTCATTTTGCAAAATATTTAAAAATTGTGTTGGAGTTGAACTGGTGACAGCTGGTTTAAGGGCGAGGTTTTTAGTTGAAGATCAAATGCCAATTAATAATCAGATTAGTTAATCTAAAGATAAATCTAATCTAACGTTAATCCACTTTGGTGATTTTGAGTTCTAGTTTAAACTTTGTAGTATTGCCATACACAATGACAGAATATGTTACATTTAAACAGTGTTGAGTGTGTTGAGAAAATAAATTGGAAAAATCAAATTAAAACAATAAATCTATGCAAACAATATATTTTAAAGTTTCTTAAATCTTTCTTAGCACCGGAATTGTGCATATTTTTATGTTTTCCTACACGAATATTTGTATCAGCTGTTTTTACTTTCGGATTTATTTGCGAAGTATTGTTCCTCTTCCTCGATCTTAGTTGTGTTATTTTTATACCCTACACCACCATAGTGGGGAGGGTATATTGGATTTGTGCAGATATTTGTAACGCCCAAAAATATTAGTCTAGCACCCACCTTAAAGTATACCGATCGACTCAAAATCACTTTCTGTGCGCAAAGTACAGGTCGCAATCTTGAAGATATTTCGATAAAATTTAGTACATATCATTTTTTCTGCCCAGGACCAAGCTTATTGAAACTGGCTGAAATCGGTTCATTATTTCACCTAGCCCCCATACAAATGTCCTCCCGAAATTGGACTTTATCGGTCATAAATGTTTAATTTATATAGGTATCTACACAAGTTTTTCTCCAAATAAGTTTTATATATACGAAATTCATGTCGCCAAATTTTATTATGATCGGTAGATAATTAGTCATAGGTCCCATATGAGGCCTGCTTCCGATAATCACTTTAACGAGCATAAATCTCTTAAAAATGTTGGTATACACATAAAATGCAACATAAATAACTTTCATGCAGACATTAATCACACCACTTAATTTCATGGTGATCGGTCCATAATTGGTCATAGCTCCCATATAAGGCCTGCTTCCGATAATCACTTTAACGAGCATAAATCTCTTAAAAATGTTGGTATACACACAAAATGCAACATAAACAATTTTCATATAGACATTAATCACACCACTTAATTTCATGGTGATCGGTCCATAATTGGTCATAGCTCCCATATAAGGCCCACTTCCGAAAATCGTTCACGAATATAAATTATTGAAATTTTGAGAGAAAAATGTTTTTGCTCATTTACTTAGTGTAGGGTATTATACGGTCGGGCTTGACCGACCATACTTTCTTACTTGTTTAATTTTATTTTTATTTTCCCTGTTAGGAGTCAATATTATGATAGATGCTATTCTGAGGAATTTTGTAGCCAACCCATGACGTCACTAAAGGCTAGGTTTTAAAAGCTTTAATTAATGTTTCATTGGTTGCGATTCTGGTGACTATATTGAAGCCGCGCAATTGATGACTCGGATCTATCGTTTTGTAGCTTACCAATTATTAGGTGTCATTATTTATATTCCAATTTAAGGTGGCATGTAAAAAGATTTTCAACAATGACATTCTACTGTAGTGGGTGATTCTAAATTTGGGTTTCCAAGATAAAGTTTAATTTCTCCATCCAGGTTATCATGATTGACTAACTCATATAGTTCTTCTTTAAGGTCTAGAAAAAAAAAAACAAAATGACCTCAAAAAATCATGTAGCACAAGGATCATTATTTTAGCTGTACTAACTACTTGTACAATTTGAGTTTTCTTATATGAGTTTGGCATATTTATAATTTTTCAAGAGATCAAGCTATACAAAAACCATCCTTTTGCAAGTCTCTGCTGATTTTATCCATGTGTAATATGATTTACTTAATTTAGCCAGACAATCTGTGCAGTCGTTGATGGCATAAGGTATCAAGCTTTTCCAAGGCTTTGTGTATCCAGGATGGGACTGGCATGTTTAACAATGTTGATAGAATAAAAATGATCGATCAGTCATTATAAGGAGCAACCTTTCGTAGTGTGTCTGCTAATTAAAGCCATGTGTAATTTGAGTAGCTAATTGTCTGTATGTTTCGATAATGGCCTCTATAACCAACATCGAGTTCAATGGCTGTGTTATGTCTGCCTTTTATATAACTAGCACTCTCAGTTGTTGTTGGTCGTTGAGCTTGGTATGGTAGATGGTGTTGTATTTGTCTGCAAGGTATTGTCTTAGAAAATAGTGGTATGATTCACCTTTTTAAAGGATCTAAAAAGATATTACTCTACAAGGATTATTACGAGTATTTCTCAAAATCTCAGCTTGTATAATTTGAGTTGCTAATTTCATTAATGGTCTGTTAATGGTCTGTTAATGGTCTGTGATATTTGCGAATAACATTTCGCTATATCTTTCTCTCTTATTTGACCAATAAAACGCCAGCAGAAAGCATGGACTTACCATTTAGTATATAATATGGCTTCCAACGAACATTCTATGGATGTTCGACCAACATAATTTATGTATATCCAATAAACTTCATCTACATTAGAGGAATTCAAGATATCACTGATGTTGAGATTGGTAAACTGTCTGAAACCATGTATATCTTGTTGACGTATTCAGGACCTTTTGAGACAATGTAGACATAAATAGATCGAGTGCTTCAAATGAAACTACGATAATCAGCGAATCATTGCTGATAATCGTAAACTGACTGAAACTGTGATTGTCTGTATGATTTTTACACAAAGAAAACAGATTCGTAGTAGCAACCGAATTTGTTGCCAATCGAAAGATTCTGCCTTAGATAGCGATGTTTTCAGATGTAGCTAAAAAAGTTTAGAAGGGCTAACAAAATGTTGGTTTCTTAAACTGAAAGTCTTCTTTTTCAACTGACTTTCTGTTGATAGAGCCGAAAAATTCTATGTGTGTAACCGAATCATTTAATTGGCAGCAAATTCATTTGCTACTACGAATCTGTTTTCTCTATGTACAGTGACTTATAAGACAATGAAATCCTTTGGACAATTTTGTCGAATTTTTGGGCGATATTTAGACCAATACTTCGTGTTTTGATGTCAGCACAGTTAACCATTATTTCAAATACAGGAGCTGTATTCATCGATTTGTTTCGAAATTATTGAGTTTTGTGGCTTTTCTCAATATGTGTGAGTTATGCTGTATTCGTCGATCAGTTTCTGATCTAGTTCTCTGATATTTCAAAAGAGTTATTCTCAGCATCACACCTATTAGTATGTCAGTGAATTGAAAATAATAAACATTCAATGAATATTCCAGAGAGGTTTCTAAGCAAAACGAATTCATTGGCCTTCCAGCCTAAAAGGACAGAAAATAAGTATAGACTGGGATGCACAGAGTGCACAGTGGGGCAGAATCAAAATTTTTTGGAAATTAATCTGGCATTTCTAAACGGCTGGTGCGATCGGAATAAAATTTTACGTGGTGTAGACAAGGAGTATTTGACTTTAAGTTATTTAAATGGACCCTACAAATGCTCCAGGGGCGGCGCTATGGGGGCTTAAAGTAGGGTACCTTCGACATGTAAAATTTTTAAGCACATGCCTAGAGTGTCCAAAAAACCGGCAAATTCAAAAAACCGGTTTCCGGTTTAACCAAAAGCAGTGTTTTATAAAAAAACCGGTTTCGGGTTTCTCATTCTAAAAAAACCGGGTTCGGTTTTGTCATTCTAAAAACCGGTTAACCGGTTTTTTCTAAAAAATTAATGAATATTTTTAAAAATGTTACCAAAATATTTTTAAGTTATATGTTCAAATAAGCTTTACAACGTATTTCGTTAAAACCGGTTAACCGTCTTAAAAAAACCGGTTTGTTAAAAAACCGAAAAGTTTAAGAAAACCGAAACCGGTCGGTTTTACAAAGATGAAAAAACCGGTTGACCGGTTTTCGGTTTTGGATACTCTACACATGCCATTTTTTTATTTCCAATCCGTCTAGGTCTTAAAAAAATGCTTGCGTGTGCTATTTATCTCTAATAATTTCATAGTTATAGGGATTTCAAAATTGAAATTTAAAAATTTTCTCATACCTTGTACCGCTTTCGGTGCTTTTGGACCGAATGGACTCAAATTTTTTTTTAGTTACACAACTAAATTACCAATAATATACTAAAGATTTCAGAGCAATATCAATTACGGAACCAAAAATAAAAGATTTTCAATTTAAAAATTCAAAAAATAGTAGATTTTTGCTATATTTTGGACGAAAAAAACTTTCCTTAAAAACATATAAAAATTTTATATTTTTCTGTAAGAACATCTTTACGGAGAATATTTTGGTATAAAAAACATGTCCTATTTTTGGAATATGTCGCCTCTACGCCCTTCGCAATTTGACCTATTTTTATCAAAATTTCAACTTTGGGTCACATGTTCTAAAATCCAAAAGCTGGGATCAAAAAACGGGAAGTAGATTTACAAACCTTGATATGTTCTCTATTTATCTCCAAAGTATTTTCTCAGCCTCAAAGGAAATGTGGAGGCTATGGGTAAATTTGTAAAAAATACAATTTTAGGGATTTTCGCTCCAATTTTTAGGAATTTCGGGATTTCCTTTGACCTTTTGACAAGTTTTTAAAATGATAAATTTTAAAATCTCTGAAAATTTCATTGAGTTTTGTCAATAAATAAAGATTTTATTACATATTTATTGAGTTTCTAAAACTCAAATGTGCACAGAGAAAACAGCTTCGTGATAGCAACCAAATTTGTTGCCAATCGAATGATTCGGTTGCAAAAATAGAATTTTTCGGTTCTATCAACAGAAAGTCGGTTGACAAAGAAGAAATTCGATGAAAGCAACCAAAATTTTGTTATTTCTTTTAAAACTTTGTAGCCATAACTGTAAATTTCGGTCATTAAGGTAGAATCATTCGATTGACAACAAATTCGGTTGCTATCACGAATCTGTTTTCTGTGTGTGTATCAAAATTTTAATAGGATTGTAAATATTAGGAACAAGTTGATCCACTTTTATTCCGAACTAATTTTGTTTAGGTAAGTTAATTTTTGGTCTTAATTTTGGTCTTATTTTTCTTCTGATCAATAGGATGTTATAGACAAAATACGTTGAATAAGTCCTACAAATACTGTAGTTAGGTTGGTAAGTTGTAAGGATAAAACCAGTTTAGAAGAGTCAATGGAATTCAATTCAATTTGATTCCTTTTTCGATTGCTTGTTATATTTCAGAGTTATCCAAAGACCTAAGATCTCAAACTGTTCAATTGTTTAATACTGTTCAATTGTTTAAAATAAAATACGTTCTCCTAAGAAGTAGTGACCAACTAAGTTTGAGGTTTTAGAGATTACAATTGGTCAATTCACAAGGTCTCTTATCATGTCATATTGTCCTAATATTTCACAATGTTTTTATTGCTTTTCAAACAAAAAATGTCCTAAAATAATACTACTTTCTATGCTATGTTTATTATGTTATCGTAACGAACCAGCAGAGACCAACGCCGAATGCATAAGAGTCAGTTAAGCCGAGTCGCGGAGTCGTGATATATTAGGACATTATGACAATATGACTGATAAGAGACCTTGTAATTTAACACACAAATATTTTCTTAATTTTATATTTTAAAATCTCTTAAAATTTAAACAACATTTCACTCAATAATATATATATCAATGTTTACCATTTCTTAACAGATTGCACAAATAACAAATCAACTATCAAGAAGACAAAATGTTGTGTCATAAAATGTCATTAACAATGAAACGTAAAACTAGTAGATGCCATCATCGTCGTCGTCAATTTACCAACATTCTAATGCTGTCAATTATATGGACAATGTTGTTTACAGAAACCATGGCACGACCAAATTTAGAAACTCTATTGTCCAATAAACCCACAAACGAGGTGCAGCGCCAACAACAACAACAACAGCAGGATTTATTTCTAGATGAAATAATGACAAACACAAATGCAGATAAATTATTTAATAAATTGGTAAGTATTTTCAATTATTTAAGCAATAATTAAGATTTAATTATTATTATTTTTAAATGTAGAATAAATATCATCACAATCAGCCAAATTATTTAAACAAATGGCCGGGTCTACGTGATCTGGTTTTAGCTATGGACTATGATGACAACAATGGCTTGGCGGAGAGTAATGAGTTTTTTAATACAAAATTCTTGGAGCGTCTTCGGCAATTGGCTTCCACCAAAACGGAAGCTTATGATGAGGATATACGTGATGAGAATGCAGAGACAAATTTAATGCCATTGACAAGTTTGAAATCATCGGAATCTTTGTCAGCTAATCAATTGACGTTTAAAGATCACAACATCAAAAAGAATGTACAATGTGAGTGTGGAGTGTTATTGATTTATTGATGAATTGATTTGATTTAACTTAATTTAATTTTTCTTTATTTATTTTTTAAATTATTCTAATTTTGGAAAAACAAAACAAAAAATTTCTCTTATTTTGCATGGAATTTAGTTCGTAAACATTGTAAGTTAGCAAATATTATTTCTATATATTTTGTTGTGTATATTATTTTGTGCTTGCTTTTTTATTTTTTACTATTAATTTATTGGTTTTTTATAATTTTTAAAGCGATTTACAGAGATTACACAGATAAGAAAACAAACAAAAGAAAACGTCAAAATGGTTGTGGATTGGAAAGAGAGACAAATATATATTACACACGTTGCCTATTACTTTGTTTCATATCTGTAATAATCTGTGGGATTTTTACTTTAGTTTTGTAGAAATACTAAATTTTCTCAAAATTATTTGCCAAAAATAAAATATTATTATAAATATTAGATAACTGCCCCTTCCCTGTTGGCATATGAGCTATAGATCCCATAATGAATTCCACTCCATATACATTTCGTAAGATGAATTTTAGAATCTCTCAGTTCTATGTATAACGGACATTCAACCATTCTAAATAACATGGTATGCATACATTTTTGGGGAATAAAATCTGAACTGAGATTTGTTAAGATATTCAATATCATCACCCTAGATAGTAGAATTTTATTGTTGTGGACAATGGTATACGAATGAGACGAAAATTGTATTCGATGGGGTTGGGAGATCTTAAAGTTAAACTCAAGAGTATCTAAGGAGTGAGATCGTAAAATTCTTAACACACGTTTTTCATTAAAACTTTTAACCCAAGTATTATTTGATTTCTTTTTTGTATCAAGTTACCTTTGTAAAACATGTCATTTATTATGTTTAATGTCAAATATATTCATTTGTTGTTAATCTGATTAAAATGAGTGACCAGAAAACAAAACAAAACCCAACTTGATCCTACAAAAAGTTGGCCAAACAATCAAAGGTCTGCCGTCAAACTGTTTCCAATGTTATTAAACATTACCGGGAGAACTTGTCCGTTAATAGAAAACCTGGTTCAGGTAGAAGGAATGGTCCACATGATGTTTCTAAAGCCAAACAAATAGAAAGCATTTTCAAAAGAGCTCCCAACACATCCGGTAGGAAAGCAGCCCGGTTAGCTCAGTGCTCGGACTATTTGCAACGAAAAGTTAAAGCTAATGCAGGTTTAAAAACATACAAGGCTCAAAAAGTTCCTGACAGGAACTCTGCTAAAAATTTAGAGGCCAAAAACAGAGCATGGAAATTGATATTAAGAATTTTTCGATCTCACTCCTTATGTTGTTTCAGGCATATATTTCTATTCTGAGATAACCATTTGCATTAGATTTTCTTTCCAAACATCCAAACTGTCTGTGGCAAATAATAACAAAGCCAGATGTTCCTCTAATAGGTTCAGAACCCTATTGTGGGATTAACCAAAATACTTACACAGATTAAGAATGAGGATTTACTGACAGAAAAGCTAAAAAAAAAATTACTCCTTCTTTTGTAAAAAAGCATTTATTTGAAAAAAAAGAAGCTCGACCTGAGATCACTCATATTTCTGACCAAAAATCGATTTTTTAAATGAAAAACTAAAAAATCTTAAATCCCCAATAGCTTGATCTGTGATCACCTATATTTCTGAGCAAAAATCGAATTTTCATATGAAAAACTTAATTAACATAAAATTTTTCATTATTGAGGATTATTTGAAAAAGCAACTCGATCTATGATCACTTATATTTCTGACCTAACATTAACTTTTCATATGGAAAACTCAAAAATGTTTACATCTTTAATAGGTCGATCTGTGATCACTCATATTTCTTAACAAAAATCTATATTTCTTATGAAAAGCTCAAAAATCTTAGATGGTTAATAACTTTGTAAACTCTGTGATCACTTATATTTCTGACCAAAAATCTATATTTTATATGTAAAACTCAATAAACCTAAATTCCTTAATAACTTTGTAAATAAGTATTTTTTTGGGAAAAGGATCACGATCAGTGATCACTTATATTTCTGACCAAAAATCTATATTTTATACAAAAAACTCAATAAATCTAAATTCATCAATAGCTTTGTAAATAAGTGGTTTTTTGGGAAAAGGAGATCATCTGTGATCACTTATATTTCTGTCTAAAAATCGAATTTTCATATATGAAAAACTCTACAAACCTAAAATCGTCAATAACTTTGTAAATACGAGTTTATTTGAGAAAATAAGCTAGATCTGTGATCACTCAAAATTTTAAAAAAAAAAAATCGATTTTTTTTAATAAAAAAAGTGTTAAATCTTCAATAACTTTGTAAATAAGTGTTTCATTTAGAAAAGAAACATGATCTGTGATCACTCATGATGTGATCACAGTCAATAACTTTGTTGATAAGCGCTTATTTGAGACAATGATCTGTAATCATAAAAATTTCGATCTGTGATCATTTAATGGTTGAGTAAAAATCATTTTTTTTATATAAAAAACTCAAAAAAATCTTAAATCGTCAATCTTAAATTAAATCTTTCTAGATAAGCTTTAATTGAAGACAAGGAAAATGATGTGGTTCTTTTTCTCATCACCATTATAGAGAATATATACAGTGCACTCGCGGTAACGTGAACACCGTCTAACGTGAACACCGCCTAACGTGAACAAGCTTTTGCTTACATTGACTACTCTGTAACGTGAACAAACTCAGAAAGCTCTATAACGTGAACAATTTTTTTTTCACTGGATTTGTTTTCTAATTATGTAGATAATACTTTAATACATACATTAAATTCATTTTTTAAAGTTTTGAGAATCCCCTTGTTAAAAATATGTGTTTTATCCTCTAAATTAATTTTTTTTAGTGGCAACGAATGAGTAATTTTATTTGCAATGTAATTTTGTTTCAATTTATAGTTTGTCGTGATCTCGTTTTGTTTTGTAATGCATTTTAATCAATAATTTTGTTTTATTTCACGTTCAAGCGTGTTAAAAGCAGGCTTATATTATAAAATTTTATATTTTTTCCATGAAATTCGACAATCGCTAACGTGAACAATTTCACTAACATGAACTCCCTTGGTTTTAATTAGTTCACGTTACCGCGAGTGCACTGTATAAATGAAGTTCACCCCTGTGCCGATTATGTTTTAAGCCAGATTAAATATTGACTTGTTTTCGTATTGGAACTTCTGAGTATTAGACGGATACTTAACTTTTTATTGACTTTCATATTGAGTGTCATATAAAGAAATAACTTGATCTATAGTAAAAAATATCTATAACTTTTCTTTTCTTAACTTTTTCTCATCCAACATTTATGAGCTTTTACTCCTTCTAAAAGCAACGACGGAAAAATTCCAAAAGTGCTTTTACTTTTAAGGATAATTTCATTTAAATATTGACCACGATTATGTCTTAAATGATCAATAACAGAAATCTAATTTTGAACCACTTTAGGTCTTAAGAAACATTTTTTTTTCATTCCATATGCTACTAAGATATCATTTTGTATTTAGCTATATACCAAGATGGTTCAATTTTAAGCTACCGAAAATATCAAAACGTACTGAATGAAGGTCTTCGTCGTGGAAATTAAATACTTTAATTTTTGTTTTTTTTTTTTAATTTTTTATTTTTGTGAAAACTTTTTTATTATTATTTTTTTAATTTTTCTTTATTTTTATTATTACTTGTACAAATTAATCTAAATTTCACACATATTTAATGTATTTAACTCTCTTCTTACAGACATGTCTCCCTGTCACTTTAAAATCTGCAACATGGGTCGCAAACGAAATGCTCGTCTCTTTTCAAACTACTGAATTCACCTCGAACTTCTAAACAAAGTCCTACAGGAAAAAAATATTTGTTTTCGCCCCGATTTAAAAAATAAATTGTACAACAAAGTATTGTTTTTAGTTTTTAAAGGATACATTTTACCTAAATGTTTTAAACATTTAATAATTGTATCCACATTTATTTATCTAAGCCTATGTGTAATATTTATTAAAGAAAACCACAAAAGTATTTATTTGAACAAAAATAATTATTATTACTATTTACAACAAATTACTTAACCTATAATATATTTATAACTTAAAACATATCTACTTAAATATTTTAGTTAAAGAAGACAAATAGAGTTGATTACTATCATACTTAGTGAATTTTAGTTTAATATACTTATTGTATTTAAATGTTATTGTTAGAGATATATTACAAATTATTTATAAAATTACAATATAAAAGAAAATATTTATTAATATAAGAATTATAAATGTGTTAAAGAAAAATGTTACAAAAAATATATTTAATAAAAATCAATGAAATTATTAAGCATTACTTAATAAAAAGTCAAAAATACAAATACATTAAGGACTTTTACTAAAAAATAAAGTTTATTTATAATTGAATTTTTGTTAGAAATATGAGTGATCACAGATCGAGTTTAGTTTTTCAAATAAACGCTTAATTACGAAGTTATGACGGTAGATTTTTGGTCAGAAATATGAGTGATCATAGATCGAGATCCTTTTTTCAAAATAAAAACGCTTGTTTACAAAGTTATTGACGATTTTTGTGTTTTTTATATGCATCGAGTTTTAGTCAGATATATGATTGATCACAGATCGAGCTCCATTTTTAAAAAAATCGCTTATTTACAAAGTTATTGACGATTTAAAATTTTTGAGTTTTTAATATAAGATATCGACCTTTTTTTCTTCAGAAATATATATGAGTGATCATAGATCGAGCTCCTTTTCACAACTAAACCCTTATTTACAAAGTTTTTGACGATCTAAGATTTTTGAGTTTTCCATATGAAAATCGCTTATTTACTAAGTTATACATTTTTGCGATTTCAATTTGTGTTAATCATTACGCAAATTTAATTATTTTTCAAAATTCGACCTGTAATTTTCTGAAAAATTCTTTAAATAAATTATAAACAAGCTTATGAGTTCATTAATTGAATTAATGGAGTATTACAGTACTCTATATTCCATCCCAGACATACCTATATAAGTTAATAATAAGTAATAAACCCACACCAACCTCCCCCTCCTACTTTCGATTTATTTAATTAAGCACAACATCAACTATTTCCTAGTTAATCTACTTACGCATACTCTCTTTTTAATCCTCTCTCCTTTTAACTTGTTTTTAGTACATATTTGCATAATTTTTCCTTTATCTCTTTATTCCATTCAGTTAACGCGCAATTTTCACACGGTTCGGTTGTTTTAGCAAAAGTGTCTTAATAAAATTTATATTTTAGTTGTGAAATAATTGAGTTTATGTAAATATTTTTGCATAAAATTATAATTAAATTGTTGCTTAATATTTTGGTATAAAAATTTCTTTGAAAAGTTATTGATAAATATAAGAAAAAAGTGTGTAAAGTTGTAGGAAAAATTATTTTAATACAAGTGTCGGTCGCTGTGTTCTTTTTGTTGCAGTCATTCGTTGCGTTTACTACGAGAGCGTGTTAGTGTGTGTGTTATGTAAATGGTACAGCGAGGTACGTGGTATAGGCATTTATGTTGATAAATTCCTCTTTTACAAGTGTCAATCAAAATACACAAATAATTATTTAGTCAGTTCTTAAACCTATTATACTAAAAGTAATTTCTTTTAATTTTGTATGTATTACAGTGATGTCAATTTAGTGTTTTTAGCAAATTATGTGTTCCTAGTTTTTTATGGTATTTAATACGATTTTGCATAAAAATAATAAATTTTTGGTCAGAAATATTAGTGATCACAGATCGATCTCCATTTTGCAAATCAATGCTTTTGTACAAAGTTATTGACGATTTAAGATTTTTGAGTTTTTCATATAAAATATCGAGTTTTTGTCAGAAATATGAATGATCATAGATCGATTTCCATTTTCCAAATAAATGCTTTTGTCGAAATTATTGACGATTTAAGATGTATGAGTTTTTCATATAAAATATCCAGTTTTTGTCAGAAATATGATCCTTTTTTAGATCATAGTTTATTTACAAATATATTGACAATTTTTGAGTTTTTCATATAAAATGTAGATTTTTGGTCAGAAATATGAGTGATCACAGATCGCTATATTTTTATACCCTTCACCTTCGTGAGAAGGGTATATATACGTTTGTTATTCCGTTTGTAATTTCCACAATATAATTTTCCGACCCTATAAAGTATATACATTCTGGATGCTTATAGATAGCGGAGTCGATGGAGCCATGTCTGTCAGTCTGTTGAGATCAATTTTCTGAAGACCCCAGATATCGTCGGGATCCAAATCTTCAATAATTCAGTCAGACATGTTTTCGCGATGTTTCCTATTTAAAATCAGCAAAATCCGTTCATAATAAACGGAGATATGAGCAAAAATCCGAGGCAACATTTAAAAATTTCACCAAGAAAAGACAATTTATTGCATGCTTTGACAAAAAAGCAACAAAACGTATGTTTAGATGCTTTGCGTATTTAGTTTTTTTTTTTTGGTGTTTTGTTTCATTTGGCGTTGTTGTTTTTATATCCTGCGCCTTCGTGAGAAGAGTATGTATAAGATTGTCATTTCGTTTGTAACTTCTACAATATAATCTGTTCGTCAGCAATTAAATGTAAAATTTTTAAAAGTTTTCTTGATATATTTAGGATGCTATACGCTGAAAGTGGGCAATATACGTATATGCTAAAAGAAGGGAATTTCTGAGGCTATATATTTTTATACCTTTCATTATACCTTTCACCATATATATAAGTTAGTCATTCCGTTTGTAATTTCTACATTTTTATTTTGCGACCCTACAAAGTATATATATTCTGTATCGTTATAGCGATGTCCGTCTGTATGTTGAAATCAACTTTCCGTAGCCCCCAAATAACTTATATATATATGATTCATAGATTCTTCCGGCTCGGTTGCTAATTAAAATCGAGAAAATCGGCCTACAAATGGCTGAGATATAATGAAAAACCCATGATAACCTCGTGTCCTGGCCTATTTTTGATCTATATTTCGATTACTAACTCATAAATATAGATAATATGGATATCTAATTATAAATATTTCAAAGTCCATTGCAACGATGTATATAAGACTATATTAAGTTGGTCCTACAATGGGTCAAAATCGGGAAAAATATTTTTTAACCCGAATTTTTTTTCACAAAAAACTTTTTTTGTCATAAATTTTTTCACTACTAAACTAAAAAAAAAAAAAATTTAAAAGAATTTAAAAAAAATGTTTTTTAATTTTATTTAAAAGTATAATTAGATGAAGGGTATATAAGATTCGGCACAGTCGAATATAGCTATCTTACTTGCTCAAATAGACGCTTATTTATAAGGTTATTAATTTGTTCATAAATGGGAGTGATCACATATCAAATAAACGGTTTTACAATTTAATTTTTTTTTTTTTTTTGAGTTTTTAATATAAAATATAGGTTTTTTGGCCAGAAATATGAGTGATCACAGAACGAATAAACGATGTATTGTAGAAACACGTCCTATAAAATATTACGATGATAGGTGGTGCCGCAACGACGCTGAGTTTTGTAAAAATTTTGTCATTAAATTATTAGTTTTGCAATTTAATTTAAAGGAATCGAAATCTGTACGTAATTATCGTTCCAATAAGATATAAAAGACAAAAATTGGTTAAAAAATGTTTAAGTTACTAAAAATTCAACAGGCCATTAACCTGTCTCAGGCCACTAGAACAAGAAATGTAGAAACAAAATTTACATATTTTGTGATATATTAAAATAAAAGCTTGTTTTTACTTAAATTATATCCATATTTACTTCTATATGAGTTTTTGTCTTCGTAGAATACCGTTAACCTATTCGCAGGTATAATCTCCAATTTTAAATTTTTAAATATTTTGTTAAACAAATTTCAGAAATTGTTGATTATCACATTGGGATTTATTGAAAGCATAATAGGGAATAAAAATATTAACAAAGTATGATAATACCTCCTATAGTTTTTCCATACCTGCGATTTATATTTTGCGATTTTCGAAAAAAAAACTAATTGTTTGGCCATATTTTAGCGAATGAACCGAATTTTCTTATTGTTATGAATTTTAAGTGAAACCTATACAGAATATTATAGTCCAGGTAATTTAAAATTTTGTGAAAAATTTGTGAAAAATTCTTTAAATAAATGATAAAAAAGTTTATGAGTTTACCAAATGAATTAATGGAGTATTACTACAGTACTCTTAATAATGAAATACTTAGTTTTTTTTAATTAAAAACTTTCTTCATTTCCATCCCTGACATACCTATATAATTTAATAATAATAATAAACCCACACCAACCTCCCACTCCTACTTTCGATTTATTTAATTAAGCACACCATCGACTATTTCCTAGTTAATCTATTTACGCATACTCTCTTTTTAGTCTTCTCTCTCCTTTTAACTTGTTTTTAGTACATATTTACATAATTCTTCCTTTATCTCTTTATTCCATTCAGTTAACGCGCAATTTTCACTCGGTTCGGTTGTTTAGCAAAAGTGTCTTAAGAAATTTTATATTTTAGTTGTGAAATAATTGAGTTTATGTAAATATTTTTGCATAAAATTATAATAAAATTGTTGCTTAATATTTTGGTATAAAAATGTTCTTGTAAATTTATTGATAAATATATGAAAAAAGTGTGTAGAGTTGTAGGAAAAATTATTTTAATACAAGTGTCGGTCGCTGTGTTCTTTTTGTTGCAGTCATTCGATGCGTCTACAACGAGAGCGTGTTAGTGTGTTTGTTATGTGTGTGGTACAGCGAAAAAGCTTTCAGCATTAAAGCTGTTTATATTAATGCCAACTATGGAAGAGGAACTTTTATTTAAAGTTTACTTATTGTGCTTAATTATGTTGATAAATGCCTCTTCTACGAGTGTCAATTTAGTCGGTTCTTAAACCAATTATACTAACTTGTAACTTTTTTTCCATTTTCTTCAACTAATTTAGTTTTGTTCTCGATTCTCTCAAAGTAATTTCTTTTATTTTTCAATGTATTACAGTGATGTCAGTTTATTATTTTTAGCAAATTAATTGTTCCAAGTTTTTTTTTTTTTTTTGCAGAAAAGGGACTTTTGTATAAAAATAGATAGATTTTTAGTCAGAAATATTAATGATCACAGATCGATCTCTATTTTCCAAATATATGCTTGTTTACAAAGTAATTGACGATTTAAGATGTATGAGTTTTTCATATAAATTATTGACTTTTTGTCAGAAACATGAATGATCATAGATCGAACTGCTTTTTCAGATCATCGCTTATATACAATATCAGATTATTGACAATATCAGATTTTTGAGTTTTTCATATAAAATGTAGATTTTTGGTCAGAAATATGTAGAGTTTCCAAAAAAAACCTAAGAATTTCACAACCGCGGTTACGGTTTTGTGATAATTTGCTGAACATTAAAGGCTTTACTCATAAGTAATTTTTAAATTTAAACAACGTTTTAAAATCAAATTTTGTATGGAATTTTTTTTTTATGAATTTGGGGGTAAGTTTTATAGAAACAAAATGAGTTGATAATATAGGAAATGCTATACAAATTTAAAATTCAAACATGACCAATGTTCAAAAGGATAAAGGAAATTTTATTAGCTTATATACATTTTAGTTGGCTAATATGCTTTTCAGTAACGAAATAATCAAGAATTGAGGGCTCAATGGTATTATGATACCAAACTAAGGAGTACTTTTTCTCTCTTCAAATATTACTTTTTGAATTTTCAATAATATTGAACCTAGAATCAAGAAATTATGTACTTTGATTTCAAACTTGACGTGGGTTCATTTGTGGAAAATTGGTACTTTTTCTTCTATTTTATTATTTTAAATTATTTTACCTGCATATATGTATACATAATAGTTGGCTGATATGCTTTTGAGTAAAGAAGATATGCCATCTATATGACATTGAGGTAACAAAAACATTTAGTATTTTTCGGTATTTTTTGAAATTTCTATAAATATAAATATTCAGAAAATTAAACACATTTGATCCTGACCGAGTTAGAATCTAAAAAGGAACACAAAGGTACTTTAATACTAATAATTCTTTTTGACTATTTTATAAAAATAAACCTAAAAATTTAAAATTAGGCACACATGATTCACAAAAGGTGACTTTTCCTTTCTTTAGCATTTTCTGTAACAATGGACCCAGAATCATGATGCTGAGGAATACAAAATGTGGGTCATTATGGTACTTTTTTTATTCTAATAATACGTTTCAAATGAGATAGAATCCACATTACAATGAATGAATAAATATGAAACTAGAGACAGTACTATTAATAGTATTACTTATCAAGATGTATTAACCAGGTGGCAGCGTAACTACAACAATTACAACAATACAAGAACAACAGTGTGTAAAACCTTCTAAACTGCCAAAAAATAAATTCACAAAAACGCACTTTTTAAAACGAAATAGTTTCTTTTAGCACTTTCAAATATTTTACGCACATAAAGCGGTAACTAAAACTCACTTTTATAAATATAAAATAATCTTTTTACTCTTATAACAGATTTAAAAATGTTTGTAAACACGTTTTTGACATTTCATAAGGTGCAATATAAGTATAGCAAAAAATAGTCAGCTGGCGTTACGCTGCCACCTGGTTAAATATGCCTTGTTACTTATTTCTTTCTTCCAACTGGGGTGCGAAGCGCACCGGGTCAGCTAGTACTCCAGACCTTTATCGGATATTTGAAAATAACTAAATCTTGTTACAAAAATTTTGCATTATTTTTTTTTTTTAAATGAAATAAATAAACAGTCATTTGAAGTTTAATTTTTCAGGAAATACTCGTAGATCAATATTTTTAAAAGAGTTTGTGTCATTCTTTATTAACAGGTTTCCTTGCCTAGCTCGCTACATACATCATCTGAAGTAATTATTGTAATACAATTTAAAAAATGTAAAGAAATCTTAAGATATTTTTACCGATCTGTTTTTAAAATTTAAAATTTTTCTACTGAAAGTAGATTAAAAATAAAAACCGAAGAATAATTGTAGGTTTCGGTTTTAGACCTTTAAAAACCGCGGTTTCGGTTATAACCGAATTGGAAACTCTAGAAATATGAATCGCTATATTTTTTTAAATATACGTTTATTTATAAAGATATTAACGATTTAAGCTTATTTTAATTAATTGGTTCATAAATGGGAGTGATCACAGATCAAATAAACGGTTTTACAATTTTATTTATTTAGATCGAACTTCTTTCATTGCTTATTTACAAAGTTATTGACAATTTCAGATTTTTGAGTTTTTTACATAAAATATCGAAATATGAGTGATCACAGAACAAGCTTAATTTCTCATATAAACTCTTATTTACAAAGTTATGTACAATCTAATGTTTATTTAGTTTTTCATATAAAATATCGATTTTTGGTAAGAAATATGAGATCACTCATATTTCAAATAAACGCAAAGTTATTGACGATTTAAGATTTTTGAGTTTTTCATTGAAGATATCAATTTTTTTGTTCAGAAATATAAGTGATCATAGATCGAGCTCCTTTTTTTTTTAAATATCCAACTTTTTTTCTCAAATAATCGCTTATTTACCAATTTATAGCTTTTTTTATTTCAATGGATTTTTGTGTGTTAATCATTTGGCAAATCTAATTATTATTATTTTTCAAAATTCGACCTGTAATTTTATGAAAAATTCTTTAAATAAATTATAAACAAGTTTTTGAGTTTATCAATTGAATTAATGGAGTAGCACAGTACTTTTAATAATTATGTACTTAGGTTTTTTTAAGTAAAAACTTTATTCATTTCCATCCCTGACATACCTACATATATAAGTTAATAATAATAAACCCACACCAACCTCCCTCTCCTACTTTAGATTTGTTTAATTAAGCACACCGTCAACTATTTCCTAGTTAATCTATTTACGCATACTCTCTTTTTAATCCTCTCTCTTTTTAACTTGTTTTTAGTACATATTTACACAATTCTTCCTTTATCTCGTTATTCCATTCAGTTAACGCGCAATTTTCACTCGGTTCGGTTGTTTAGCAAAAGTGTCTTAATAAAATTTATATTTTAGTTGTGAAATAATTGAGTTTATGTAAATATTTTTCCATAAAATTATAATTAAATTGTTGCTTAATATTTTGGTATAAAAATTTCCTTGAAAAGTTATTGATAAATATAAGAAAAAAGTGTGTAAAGTTGTAGGAAAAATTATTTTAATACAAGTGTCGGTCGCTGTGTTCTTTTTGTTGCAGTCATTCGTTTACAACGAGAGCGTGTTAGTGTGTGTGTTATGTGAGTAATGTTAAACATAGCGAAAAAGCTTTCATCAATAAAGCTGTTTATATTAATGCAACTACGGAAGAGGAACTTTTATTTATTAAAGTTTACTTCTTGTGCTTAATTATGTTGATAAATTCCTCTTCCACAAGTGTCAATAAAAATACACAAATAATTATTTAGTCAGTTCTTAAACCTATTATAAACCTTTTATACTCAAAGTAATTTTATTTAATTTTGTATGTATTACAGTGATGTCAATTTAGTGTTTTTAGCAAATTATTTGTTCCAAGTTTTTTTTATGGTATGTGATAAGATTTTGCATAAAAATAATAAATTTTTGGTCAGAAATATTAGTGAATACAGATTGATATCCATTTTTCAAATCAATACATGTTTACAAAGTTATTGATGATTTAAGTTTTTTGAGTTTTTCATAGGTATAATAAATTTTTTTTTTTTTGTCAGAAATATGATTGATCATAGATCGATTTCCATTTTCCAAATTAATGCTTTTGTCGAAATTATTGAATAAAATATCTAGTTTTTGTCAGAAATATGAATGATCATAAATCTTATGTTTATTTAGTTTTTCATATAAAATATCGATTTTTCATCAAAATCGGCCCAAAAATACATATAACATTTCGCTATCTTTTTAAGAAAAATTCCAAATATTGAAAAATTTGACCTTTGACCTTCACGATTTAGAATTGACGTTGTATAGGTTTCACTTAAAATTCATAACAATAAGGAAATTCGGTGTATTCGCCAAAATATGGCCAAACAATTAGTTTTATTCGAAAATCGCAGGTACGGAAAAACTATAGGAGGTATTGTTATACCTTTTTCACATTTTTATTCCCTATTATGTTCTCAATAAATATCAATGTGACGACTTCAGCGTCGTTGCGGCACCAGTTAACGTTATCCTATCATATTAATATTTTACACGACGTATTTCTACAATACATAGGATTATTCTAGAGGTGGGGACGGTCGAAATTCGTAATTTAATTTTTTTGGAGCACTCTAGTGATCACAGATCGAGCACCTTTTTGCAAATAAACGCTTATTTACAAAGTTATTGACGATTTAAGATTTTTGAGTTTTTTATATAAAAAAATGTTTGGTCAGAAATATGAGTGATCACAGATTCAACTTCTTTTCTCAAATAATCGCTAATTTGCTAATTTATACCTTTATTTATCAATTGAATTAATGGAGTAGTACAATACTTTTAATAATTATGTACTTAGGTTTTTTAAATAAAAACTTTATTCATTTCCATCCGGTGCGCTTCGCTACCCTTGTAGTAGTAACAAAATAAATGAATATAATTAATACCGGAATTTCTTGTTTGTGATTAATTGCATACCATGCCTTTGAATGTATAAAAAATATCATGCGATTTTAAAAAATCTTGAAGACTTCCACAATTATATCTCTCCAAATATTTAAAAATAATTATTTACTTTGTATGGGTGGTGTCATACCCCGTGTTCCAATCCGTCCCGTTTTAGGTTAAACATCATACAGTGACAAATCGTTTCCTATAAAGTTTGAATATTGTCACAATTATAGTTCTGCTGATATTCGAAAGTACCTATTTACAGATACTTTTGCAATGATAGTTCACCAGATATTCCATAATAACTATTAACTTTGTATAAGAGGTACCACGACCACTTAAAATTTTAAAATAAAAAATAGTATATATATTGTTTCAGATATACAGGAATATACTTAGCCTTCTATAAGGTACAAACAAACAATTAAACAGACATAAATATGAACTAACAAAAAATTCCTAATTTTACCCGTTTTTACCCCCCAAAGGTAGACTTTTGAAAAGGTACTTTCTAAATACATATTTTTGTGACTATAGTGCGCTAAATTAAACATGTTTTCCTTTTAAACAAATTTTCAATGTTTCAAAACCAAAGGTACCCATTTTTCCCCCTTTTATACCTTTAAGGTCCAAGTAGTGAAAAGGGTATAGCCTATTGATGCTTCTAAATAACAATCTATCTATGTTAGAAATTTTAATAAAATCGGTTCACCCGTTTAGTATTTATTGTTTAAGAACTAAAGGTATCAATTTTACCAGTTTTTCACCTGTTTATCCCTTTCTGGTCCAAGTATTAAAAAAAAGTTATAGCCTATTGACGCTTCCAAGTAAGGATCTATCTACGTTTCAAATTTCAATAAAATCGATTTAGCCGTTTAGGCGTGATGCTCAAACAAAAAAATGAACAAACACATTTATATATTTATATGGATAATAATAAACCCACACCAACCTCCCCCTCCAAGGTTTTTATTTAATTTATATAATAAATCTATTTACGCATACTCTCTTTTTAATCCTCTCTCCTTTTAACTTGTTTTTAGTACATATTTACATAATTCTTCCTTTATCTCTTTATTCCATTCAGTTTACGCGCAATTTTCACACGGTTCGGTTGTTTTAGCAAAAGTGTCTTAATAAAATTTATATTTTAGTTGTGAAATAATTGAGATTATGTAAATATTTTTGCATAAAATTATAATTAAATTGTTGCTTCATATTTTTGTATAAAAATTTCCCTGAAAAGTTATTGTTAAATATAATAAAAAGTGTGTAAAGTTGTAGGAAAAAGTATTTTAATACAAGTGTCGGTCGCTGTGTTCTTTTTGTTGCAGACATTCGTTGCGTTAACAACGAGAGCGTGTGAGTGTGGTACAGCGAAAAAGCTTTCAGCATTAAAGCTGTTTATATTAATGTCAGCTACGGAAGAGGAACTTTTATTTAAAGTTTACTTCTTGTGCTTAATTATATTGATAAATGTCTCTTTCACAAGAGTCAATAAAAATACACAAACAATTATTTAGTCGGTTCTTAAACCTATTATAATAACTTGTAACTTTTTTTCCATTTCCTTCAACAAATTTTTTTTTGTTCCCGTTTCTCTCAGAGTAATTTATTTTATTTTTCAATGTATTAGCAAATTATTTGTTCCTAGTTTTTTTTTTTTGCTGAAAAGGGGCCTTTTATGGTATGTAATACGATTTTGCATAAAAATAATCGTTTTTTGGTCCGAAATATTAGTGATCTCAGATCGATTTCCATTTTCCAAATAAATGCTTTTGTACAAAGTTATTGACGATTTAAGATGTATGATTTTTTCATATAAAATACATTGCAAGCTCGGTATTCGAGACTAATTAAATCCAGACCTGTCGCAAAATTTATTTTTAAAATTAGAATCCTTTTTATTGATATACACATTACATATTAAACATTTTTAAAGTAATTGGAGGTTTTGAGTTGCTTTTTTGGCAATTATTTTTTTGAAATAACAGCTGAATTACGTAGTTCATAAAGTGCTGTTGTCAGCTTATAATTTTCTAAAGCCCGTTGTATGCATATGTTTATCGATGTTAAACAATCGTCCACTTTAATTTTTTTTATTCATGACCACTATCGTATATATCCTCCGATTCCGTATCTGATAGTTCCATTTGCTCCTCAATAATTTCCACATAAAATCCTTCTTAAATACAGTTGTTTCTGTCAGCATTTGTGAAAGCAAAACTGCTTTTTGCGGCAGAATTTTTTTAAAATCTTTAATTCTTGAAAAATCGTTGGCTTTAAAAATTTCCCATATTAAGAGATGTATTTACACAACAAGTGACACGAATGAACAGACAAAATTGAAGATCAAAATCATCCAAAAAGATTAATGTACCAAAAGACTGGGATTTCCCTTTTCACAGTGGTTTAGAAACGTTTGTTTTTTTTTTGGAAATAATTCGGTATCTCAGTAACTATTAGATATATTGTTACGATTATTGTTTCACATGGTTGGAGTTGAGGTATTTTCGAATTGATTTGCAGTTGTTCAGCTTCCTACCGCCCCTCAAAGTTGTTTAAAAATCGGCAAAAATCCATTTAGGACCCGAATGAGCTGAAATATAAAATATAAATAGTGCTTAAGAAGATCTACAAAAAATACTCTTATAGGTGTGTAGGTTATCTCTATTAATTGAAGAGATATTTAGGTTTATTTATTTATTTTTGCTCGATCTTTTTGTGGATTTTAGATGTGGCGAGCCTACGGAGGGTCGAATTTTTTTTCTAAAATATCACCTATATTGGTGATAAAATTCTAAATAAAAAAACAGTTATCTTGTCCCCATAGAAAGTTAAACGCATCCAAAGTTGGAACATGTAAAAAGTGTCGTATTTTTTAAGTTTTTTCCCAAACAGGCCCATATATTTTTTCTTTTGTAGAAAAAAAAATTATCTTCCGGACTATATACAATTTTTATATGATCCGGAAAGAGAATTTAATGCAAAAGCTTGTAAAGTAAATTTTTTCTCACTTATCCAAACTTGGCCAATATAAAAAAAAAATTTAGATTTGAGTAAAATATTCTAAAAAGGCAAAGCACCAATCAACGAAATAACCCTATATGCTTCTTAAATATCTTCAAAGTTTTTTTTACTATCACACGGTAAATAACGTCACAGTAGGCACTTTTCTAAAAAAAAACTCAGTTTTTGGATCACATTTTCCCCGGTTTAGGAATTTTGGTATTTGAAAATAAAAAATTTCAAAAATTATAATTTAAGGATAAGGATAATTGAGTCTAAATTAGTTCCAAATTTTGTTATAATATCTTTAACCGTTAAAATTAATTCAAATATTATATTTCTTCATGGAAAATCACCATATTATAATTTTTTAAGTTCTTAAAGTAAATGACGTTCCAAAAATTTATAAAATTATTTAACTCTACTAAAACATCAATCTTCAAGTCCTAAGGCTTTCAACAATAGCAAATACTTATATATAAAGCATTTATTTACTCCTCAGAAGTTCCACAAACCTTGCTCCCTTGGAAAAATTTCTACGTTTTTTGCATATATTTCATGCAAAATGTGTTACACCAAACTTTCTGTTAAGTTAGTATGTGTTTGAATTCAGAATTTACATTTGATTTGTTAATAACATTTTGCATGAAATATATGAAAAAATTTAAAAATTTTTCAAGTAGAGGTTTTTATATAAGTAGAGGTGACCATCTTTGATGGGCAACGCACTGGCTCCCATTAGCGGTAGGAAGCTGAACAACTGCAAATCAACTCCAAAATACTTCAGCTCTAACCATGTGAAATTTCGTAACAATGTCTTTAATAGTTCCCGAAATACCGAATAATTAAAAAAAAAAAAGTTTCTAAAAAACTGTGTGTCGCGATTATAGAACCTGTTAAAAATTAAGCCGTCGTGATAACCGGGCCGTCTCGATAATGGGTAGTCGGCAATACCGAGCATGCACTGTAATCGATTTTTGGTCAGAAATATTAGTGATCACAGATCGATCTCCATTTTCCAAATAAATGCTTGTTTAGAAAGTTATTGATGATTTAAGATTTTTGAGTTTTTCATATAAAAAATTTAATTTTTTTTTTGTCTGAAATATAAGTGATCACAAATCGATTTCCATTTTCCAAATAAATGCTTTTGTTAAAAGTTATTGACGATTTAATATGTATGAGTTTTTCATATAAAATATCGAGTTTTTGTCAGAAATATGAATGATTACAGATCGAACTCCTTTTTTGGATCATCTCCTATTTACAAAGTTATTGACGGTTGAAGATTTTTGAGTTTTTCGATATAAAATATCAGAAATATGAGTGATCACAGATCAAGCTTATTTTTTCAAATAAACGCTTACTTACTAAGTTATTGACGATTTAAGATTTTTGAGTTTTTCATATAAAATATCGATTTTTTGGTCAGAAATATGAGTGATCACAGATCGCTATATTTTTTTAAATAGACGCTTATTTATAAAGTTATTAACGATCTAAGCTTATTTTAATTAATTTGTTCATAAATGGGAGTGATCACAGATGAAATAAACAGTTTTACAATTTTTTTCATATAAAATATCGATTTTATTTTTACAAAGTTATGAACAATCTTATGTTTATTTAGTTTTTCATATAAAATATCGATTTTTGGTAAGAAATATGAGTGATCATAGATCGAGCTACTTTTTTTTTATGTACTTTGGTTTTTATAAGTAAA
The DNA here is from genome assembly GCA_942486065.2 of Calliphora vomitoria. Classification (NCBI taxonomy): domain Eukaryota; kingdom Metazoa; phylum Arthropoda; class Insecta; order Diptera; family Calliphoridae; genus Calliphora; species Calliphora vomitoria. The sequence continues at coordinate 25,857,214 of OW818031.2, read as the reverse complement.
AACTTTATTCATTTCCATCCCTGACTTACCTACATATATACTTTCGATTTATTTAATTGAGCACACCATCAACTATTTCCTAGTTAATCTACTTACGCATACTCTCTTTTTAATCCTCTCTCCTTTTAACTTGTTCTTAGTACATATTTACATAATTCTTCCTTTATCTCTTAATTCCATTCAGTTAACGCGCAATTTTCACACGGTTCGGTTGTTTAGCAAAAGTGTCTTAATAAATTTTATATTTTAGTTGTGAAATAATTGAGTTTATGTAAATATTTTTGCATAAAATTATAATTAAATTGTTGCTTAATATTTTTGTATAAAAATTTACTTGAAAAGTTATTGATAAATATAAGAAAAAAGTGTGTAAAGTTGTAGGAAAAATTATTTTAATACAAGTGTCGGTCGCTGTGTTCTTTTTGTTGCAGTCATTCGTTGCGTTTACAACGAGAGCGTGTTAGTGTGTGAGAGCTTTCAGCATTAAAGCTGTTTATATTAATGCCACTTCACAATTGTCAATAAAAATACACAAATAATTATTTAGTCAGTTCTTAAACCTATTATACTAACTTTTTTGTCCATTTCCCTCTTGCTTTTCTTCAACAAATTTTTTTTGTTTCTGTTTCAAAGTTATTTCCGTTATTTTTCTATGTATTACAGTGATGTCAATTTAGTGCTTTTAGCAAATTATTTGTTCCTAGTTTTTTGTTTCTTTTTGCAGAATGTAATACGATTTTGCATATTTTTGGTCAGAAATGTTAGTGATCACAGATTGATCTCCATTTTCCAATTAAATACTTGTTTACAAAGTTATTGACAATTTAAGATTTTTGATTTTTTCATATAAAATATAGATTTTTTGTCAGAAATATGAATGATCATAGATTGAACTCCTTTTTTAGATCACCGCTTATTTACAAAGTTATTGACGGTTTAAGATTTTTGAGTTTTTCCATATAAAATATCAGAAATATGAGGGATCACAAATTGAGCTCCTTTTTTCAAACAAACACTTATTTACAAAGTTATAGACGATTTCAGTTTTTTTAAGTTTTTCATATAAAAAATTGATTTTGTTTTTGTCAGAAATAAACGCTTATTTATAAAGTTATTAACGATTTAAGTTTATTTTAATTAATTTGTTCATAAATGTGAGTGATTAAAGATCAAATTAATGGTTTTACAATTTTATTTTTTGAGTTTTTCATATAAAATATCGATTTATTGGTCCGAAATATGAGTGATCAAAGATCGTGATGTTTTTAAACGCGTATTTACAAAGTTATGGACGATCAAAGATTTTTGAGTTTTTCTTATAAAATACTGATTTTTTATCAAAAATTTGAGTGATCACAAATCGAGCTCTTTTGCTCAAATAAACACTTATTAACATTTTATGAAATTTGGCATCGAGTTGTTAGTGCATATTTTGCCTATTGTATAAATTTTTTTTTTTAGCATTTTGCTAATTTTATATTTTCGATTTTCCACACACAAAAAATTCTATAGGTTACGTTACCTAAAAATATAGTATAAATTCAACTAAGCGCAAGGGTAGAATGGCATTTACAAATTTAAGAAATAAAAATTGTGTGTTTAAAACTATATTTTTATATATTAAGTACAATAAAAAAAGAAATTTAGGTTAATCGAAACAAATTAATCGGTTTATTTGTTATTTGAAAATCGGCATTTTTAAATTATTCGAACAGTTAACAGACCAAAATTAATCGGTTAACCGATTAACGGTTAATCGATTGAATACCCTAGTGGGTATAGAAGATTCAGCATAGCCAAATATGACACTCTTACTTGTTTTTAAATAAATATGTATTTCATAGGAACGAAATGCCAAATGCCTTTTTAAATCGAAATCTAAGTATTTTCTAAAAAAAATAAGTTGATATCACTGTACCTAACTGAAGTTTAGGAACTGTTTTCAAATAAATTTTAAAAATAATAAGTAGAGGTATTTAATATGTAAATAAAAAATAATAATAAATGTGTTTAAATAAAAAGATATAATTACAAATTGGATATGAAAATAAAATAAATCCGCCGTCGTTTGTCCGGAATTTGTCGGTTAAATAAATAAATTAAAATTCAAGAAATAAAAAAAGAAGTGAAAAGTTTTATAATATTAAAATAAAATATTATTAAGTTAAAGAAAAAAATAAATATAATAAAAAATATCAATTAAAATGAAAAATTAAATGAAATATAATATAATATAAAAAAATGTGTCTTCGGAAAAATTAAATTCATCTCTAAAACTATCTTCTCAAAAATGCAAGGTAAGAATTTAAGATAATTTCACATGTATTTTAGATTGCAATAAGGAATATATTTTAACTGATCCTAGAAATTTTATGTTAACTTAAAAAAACAAATTCCCCAAAATCTAGAATATTGAGATACCGGGATCCGCATATATCCGAGACTCTGCTGTCATAGACCAAAGTGATGAGAATGTATTAGTAAAAAAAAAACTATGTGAAAAAATCAACAACAACACTCGTAGTCATGATATAATCGTTTTAATTACTAATACATTCTCATCACTTAGGTTTTTGACAACTGAGTTAGGTCTTTGACAGAAGAGTTTCAGATCAACAAAACACATATATATATATATTTATTTGTTCTTTATTTTATTAAATATTTTCTTTTCTTTTTTTTATTCTCAAATTAAAATTGCTTTTGTTTTATTTTTAAAAATCATCTTAATAGAAAAAAAACACAATCATTTATCACTAACAATAATAATTTATAAAACAAAATTTTAAAATTGCAGTAGTTGAGTAAAAATGTTTAAAACAAATTGTGTAACAATTTTGAAAATCGTATAAATTTAAAACAATATATATATTCTTTTTATTTTTTGGTTGGAAATGATGAATTTGTTTGCATGTGCAGGCAGGCAGTTTGGTACGAGATGTATTTAGAGTTAAAAAAAAAAAAAAAACTAAAAACTTAAATAAACAATAAACTAAACCTTTGTAGCAACTTAAATTAATACAAATTATTCATAAATTAAATTATTGAAAATTACATTTTAAACGAACCATCGATTAATAAAACTAAAAGACTTTTTTCTTTTTGTTTTGTAAAATTATTAAAAAAAAAAAAAGTAGAAGGAACAAATCCAACAAAAACAGAAGAGGAAACTCATAATTACAACAGCAACATGGTATGGCATTGATTAACAACTGGGTGAGGGTGTTAGACCTTCTATTGCCTCTGGACCTTTAGTTTCCACTAAAATGGCTAGTAGTTTTTTGAGTTCCTTCTCTATTTCTTTCTTACGCCCCACCTTGTCCATTTGATCCTTTTCGGGTTTCTTAAGAGCACCACTTTTGATTTTCTTTTCGATTTCCTCGATTTCACGCAGTTTCTTGTTGAGTTTTTTACACTTCTTTTGCAGTTCCTGCGTATCATCCTCTACATTCAGATGATTTTCGAGATTTTTGGTCAAAGCCTCAATGGTTTTTGTAGAATCGTTTGTCGGTCTTGCCGCTGCAGCCGCTGGGGAAGCTTTGGTTTTCTGTCCATTCATGGTAGGTTTAGTTACGTTTACATTGGCGGGTAGTTTTACTCCAGGTATTTGTTGTTGCTTGGACGCCACAGCGGCTGCTTCTTTTTTGGCTTTGGCTCTTTCCTTTTTCTCTCGTTCTCTCTTGGCCGCCTCCACCACTTCGGGACACAGACCCGGCGGCAGTCCTGTAGCTTTTCGTTGGGCAAATTGTTTACCTTTGCTTTCGTACAGCGGCACCTCCTCCTGCGGCACATAACCTTCTTTTACCCTTCGAGCTTTGCGCCATGTACCATCAGGTCGTTGGGTGGCTGGTATAAATTTTCCTAAATATAAATTAGGAATACTCTTGAAATATTTACACGATTTTTTCGACTTTCATTCATACTACCTTCACTGTTTGTCGAATAAGTGGCCATGGTTAAGCGTGTTTATGCTCGTATTGCCAAAATGCAAAACAACAGGCGACACACACAAAAAATGCTCTAAAAAATGGCCTTGGTTTTTTATAAAAAAATTTTAATCAAGTATTAACTCTATTGTATTCCCTAATTCTTTAGTACACTCCGTGGTCTATTAAAGCTGTTCAGTCAGTGGAAGGGGGTGTCGTAAAATGTAAATATATTGTTGTTCTAAGTAAAAACAAAATATTTATTTTATTAAATTGCAATAATAAAAAAAAATACTTTTACGCGTTATTACTAAATACACAGCTGTCACAGGTGACAGTGGTTTGTGTATATTTCAGTAGATGGACAGGGCGACTCAGTGTTTTTATCATATAAATTAAAAAAGAGTTGCCACTATGTTCTTTGACACAGGGTGGTATTAATAATTGTAAGAGTGGTGAATTTGTATTGACCGTTATATTTTGGTGTTTTGAAGGTTAAATATTCAAATTTGCAATAAATAGAGGGAATGAATGGTGTTTTAAGAATATTATAAAATTATTTTCATTATTTTTTGTATTTAAATACTATTTGTTGATTGTGTATATTACAACTAAATTTACTGGGTACTCCGTGCCTGATGTCACAAATGATTGGCTTGTTTTGCCACAACTGCACATAGCATGCCTTACAAACTACTTCTTGGGGAATTTTGTTAGTTTTTTTGTTCGGTTTTGTTCTTGTATTTTTCCGGCTCGGTTGCTATTTCAAATCGATACAATCGGCCCACAAATGGCTTTACATATTTTTGATTTATATCTGAATTACTAAGTCATTAATATAGGCAATATTGATATCTAATAATAGATATTTCAAAGACCTTTGCAGCGGCTTATATAAGGTAAAAGTAAGTCGGATTGGTCAAAATCGGGAATAATATTTTTTACCCCGAATTTTTTTTTCACCAAAAAATATTTTTTTTTTTTATAAATTTTTTTCAAATAAATTACAAATTTTTATATTTTTAATTTTGAAAAAAATAAAACTTTAAAAAAAATGTCGCTAAAAAATTGAAAATTTTTTTTTTTTTTTAAATTTTGTTTACCTAAAAATATTTAAAATTTTGATTTTAAAGTATAATTTGGTAGAGGATATATAAGATTCGGCACAGCCGAATATAGCTCTGTTACGTGTTTTTTAATAAAATGTTGAAGAAATATGCAGTTTCATTATCGACATCTACTTCAGAAAAGTATCAAAAATGTAGACTAGAATTACTGAAATGTACTAGTGAGTCTCTGGTTCCAATGTCTACATATGTCCCAAAAGAAGTACATAGTCAATAGTACTATCGTCAGTAGTTGACTTCCTGTGATACGCATGTGTTAAATGTCTATAGTAAATGGCATTGTATGGGGTATAATAAGTCACTAGTAATGGCGACTGTGTCAATAGTAAGTCAGTTTCACAGTTTACTATTAACATTTCCTACATATTATGGGGCGTTAGTCGTAAAATATTGTAACGAAATTTCTATGTATTTGATTGAATTTCATATCAATAACGTTATTTATAAGATTTTTATGGGTTATATTGTTTCTCGGAAGTGGACCTTCTAATGGGGGATTTGTTCAAATATGGACCGATATTTACAAAATCCAGTAAGATGATTTTTGGATAAAAATAACTGATGTGTATAAAAGGTTGGTTCGATATTTATTAGATGTTTATGTAGGTTGAGTTTTTCGGACGTGATTCTTATATGTTCTTTATAAGATTCGGTACAGCAATTTTTATAAAACCGAAGATTAGTTATGTTGTATTTTAACCTGATATATGTAGATATTTATAAGAAATTTTTGAGTATTTAAGTGATTTCTGGAAGTGGATCTTATTTAGGGGGCTATTACCAACATTCGGTACATTGATTTTGAAATATCGTCCATGTTTGACCATATCTCCCATATAAGGTCCACATTCGACAAGCACTAATAAATACCCATAAATCTCTTAAGCTACGTATACACGGTTGTCAGATTGACAGAATAATGCTCAGAAAATGGTTAACACAACCATGGGAACTTATGTTGAAACATATGGTTGTTAACCATTTATTGAACATTTTCTGACAACTTTGTAAGAATATGACAACCGTGTATACGTAGCTTAAGAGATTTATAGGTATTTATTAGCGCTTGTCGGAAGTGGACCTTATATGGGATATATGGTCAAACATGGACTGAAAAAAAATTTGTTAGGTATTTATGAAGGTTAATGTATTTTTCGAATGTGGTACTTATATGCAACCTATGACCAATTATGCGCCGATCTCCATGGAATTTATTTTTGTCAAATTTGTTCCTGATAACGGTATTGTTAAGAGATTTATGCGTATTTAAGTGATTTTCGGAAGAGGATTTTTTATGGGTTCTATGGTCAAATATGGTATTGCGATGTCTTTTTGCATGAAACTCATTTTTCGGTGAAGTTTGTATGCATACGTATATTCTATAGCCATTTAAATACCATAACGCCGTATTCCGGGAAGACATTTGTATAGAAGCTACGATAAATCTTGGACCGATTCCATTTTCAACAGAGTTTGTACTTTTATCATATGAATAATGAGTTTTTACCCAAAATAACAAAAATAAGTGAAAATTATCAACATTTTTGAAGGTAGTCTTACATTTTGGTCCATAAATCGTTTTTCTTCATTTTCAATACCAAACTGCTTAGAAAAATTATACACATTTTGGTGTAAATTGCATTAATGTCGCTTATGTATTTTGGACGTGCGAGTGTTTTACACAGGCAGACATAGCTCAATCGACTTAGAATTTCATAAGGATCTGTAATAAAGAGTTTTCCAACAAGAGGTGTTATTTTGAATCACCCGGTATTTCGGTAGCTGTCACTTTTGAAGCTTTTATTCTTTGACATTTGACAAGTAGAAACTACGCCATTACTAAAAATGGAACGATACACGCTTCAACAACGCATTGAAATTATTAAAATTCACTACAGAAATGGTGTAAATCTTGCAGTCACACTTCGGAAAACTAAAGCATTTTTGGGTCGTCGTGAAGCACCTTGTCGGACCGCAATACAGAAATTGGTGGAAAAATTCGAGCTGCTGGGACAAGTTAGTGACGTGAAGAATAAAACCCGTGCACGTCGCTCAAGAACAACTGAGAATATTGCTGCTGTAGCCCAAAGTGTTGAAGATAATCCAGGTTTGTCCATTCCTTGTCGTTCTTTGGAATTGGGCATTCCACAAACGTCATTACACCGTATCTTATGGTCGGAGTTGAATGATATTGATCTGGACAACGTTTACTTTCAACAAGACGGCGTTACGTGTCACACAAACAACGAAACCATTGCTCTTTTACGGAAAAAGTTTTCGGACCGTGTTATCTCTCGAAGAGGGGATCACAGTTGCCCACCGAGGTCTTGTGATTTAACACATTGCGACTTCTTTCTTACACCAACAGCCCAGCGTCGATTCAAGACCTCAAAGGTAGAATTCGTGAGGTTATCGAGGCAGCCACTTTGCGATATGTTCATGAAAAATTTCATGAAAAGTATATGGTCCTGCAAGCGTAGTCGTGGTGGCCATTTGGCTGATGTTGTTTTTCAATATTAACGGCATAGCTTCCTCTTTATTATGAAATAGACATCCGATCATTTATCTCAAAAAATGTCATTTCTCTTTGAATACAAAAATAACACCTCTTGTTGGAAAACCCTGTATATATAGTACTTTGTTGGGTATCAGATGAATATTTCTCAATGTTACACACGGCATGACAAACATTCACCACTTTTGGTGGTGGAGGGTATAAAAACCATAGATGCAAGTAAATCGGAAACTCTCCTGCCAAAGACCTAACTCAGTTGTCAAAAACGTAAGTGGTGAGAATGTATTAGTAAATAAACTATGTGAAAAGAAAACAAGTAAGAGAGCTATATTCGTCTCTGCCGAACCTCATATACCTTTACCAAATTATACTTTAAAATTAAATTTAAATAAAAAAACTTTTTATTTTTTTTTAAATTTTTTTTTTTTAACTTTTTTCCAATTTTTTTAAAAAAAATGTTTAATTTAAAATTTATTTTTTTTAATTTATTAGTGAAAATTTATGATAAAAAAATGTTTTTTGTGAAAAAAAATTCGGGTTAAAAAATATTTTTCCCGATTTTGACCCATTGTAGGTACAACTTACTATAGCCTTATATACATCGTTGCAATGGACTTTTAAATATCTATCATTAGGTATCCATATTGTCTATATTTATGACTTAGTAATCGAGATATAGATCAAAAATAGGCCAAAAATTGTCTCGGATTTTTGCTCATATCTCCGTTATTTATGGACGGATTTTGCTGATTTTAAATAGGAAACTTCTCGAAAGCATGACTGACAGAATTATTGAAGAATTGGATCCCGAAGATATCTGGGGTCTTCAGAAAGTTGATTTCAACAGACAGATAGACATACAGACAGCCAGATAGACAGACAGACATACAGACAGACAGACAGACAGACAGACAGACAGACAGACAGACAGACAGACAGACAGACAGACAGACAGACAGACAGACAGACAGACAGACAGACAGACAGACAGACAGACAGACAGACAGACAGACAGACAGACAGACAGACAGACAGACAGACAGACAGACAGACAGACAGACAGACAGACAGACAGACAGACAGACATGGCTTAATCGAGAATATATATACTCTTTAGGGTCGGAAAATTATATTGTGGAAATTACAAACGGGGGAATATGACTTGTTTTAAAATAGGAATAATCAAAACAATAATTCTGAATGATAAATTTGTTTGCTAGGTACTTTTGTGGAGAATGTTCAACAAAATGGACGGTGTTGGGTATTTCCCAGCATATAGCCATAAAATTTGTTACTAAATTTATTAAATATTTTGTTAAAAACTTTCTCACAATACGGGTAAATTTCAAAACTATAATTCAATGAACTGTTAGACATCTCACTATTCATTCATTTAAATGCTTAATTATACATCTGTTTTGGGAAATTTGACAGCAAATACTTATGTAGTTTAAAACATATTTTGAAATGAATACTAAAATTGTATAAAAACTAAAATATAATAATTAATTTCAACACATCACAACAATCGTGACTTTAAGACATGTGCGAATTTTTAGCTTTTATTTAGCATACATCAACTTCAACAATAAACACTAAGGAAATTAACTTTTAAACAAAAGAAAATAACAACTAACTTAAGGCCCACATATTCTCATCATACTAATTAAAATACAAAATATAACTATAATTAATTAATATAATAAACTATGAATTATTAAACAATTAAATTAATTAATGGCACTAACAACACTGAACACACCCGCTAAAACTAACTAAACATGCATGGCCTACCCGTCTTAATTAAAAGCAATCAATTGACGATAAAATACCCAGCTGAGGTTTTGAAATTTATTAGAATGTTTGATCAAATTAATATGTAAATGTATATTTATTTCTTTCTTTTACTTTTTACTAATGTCATTAAAATATTTGCGTTTATAAATATTAATTAAACACGTGTCTGCCAGCCATAAAACAAAAATTTGGAAAGAAATCATTATAAATTAAATTGCATAAATTGCGAAATATACTTGTTATTAAACAATACAATAAATTCCGGTCAATGAACGACCTGCAGTTAGTTGTTTTTTGTTTAAGGAATCACAAAGACCAGTTAGATTTTGTTTGTTTGAAATTCGTTTAATTTATGGCTGCTTCCAAAATCATACGTAAAGCCATTTATAAACCAAAAAAAAAAAGAGCAGTGTTTAACGTTTTTGTTAATAATTTAATTAAATAAATGTCATTACAGCCATTAAGAAATTGTTAATTAAACGTATGGACAAATTCATTGAAACGTTAATTGGCACTTAAAGCTAATTTAAATAATAACATTTATTTTTGGGAATCTTACTAAAGGGTCTTCCAATAGGGATTTTCGAACTTTGTTGAAGCTACATCTGTCGAATTTTAGTTTCATTTATTCACTTTGTTTTGCCAAGGATATATGTAGCATTGAACAGAACTTGTAAATGATAAATTTGTTTTATCAAAATGGGTGTTTCGGGCGCTTCGCCCATTTTAGACGATGGGGACCATTCTTTGAAAAATAGGTACGTCAACAAACAAATTTGTCGAATTTGGGAAGATACCAATACACATGAGATCTAAGAGCGTCCAAAACATCACTGTTTAGTTACTGGATTTTGGGCTGACGGCATCATCGGTCCATATTACTTTGAGATCGACATTGGCTGTTAGGTCTTCAACAGTTTAGAGGCCTTGTCTCAGAAATTGTCTGGGTACGTCAACAAACAAAATTGTCAAATTTGGGATGATACCAATACACATGAGATCTAAGGGCGTCCAAAACATCCCGAAAAAGTCACTGTTTGGTGACTGGATTTTGGGCTGACGGCATCCTCGGTCCATATTACTTTGAGATCGACATTGGCTGTTAGGTCTTCAACAGTTTAGAGGCCTTGTCTCAGAAATTGTCTTCCAAAAGGGATTTCCTACCTCTGTCGAATTGGCTGTTCTGTTCGGGCAACGTTCCGCGGGTTACGCCCATTTTACGGTATAAGGCCCATTTCTGGATGAATGGATATGTCAACAAACAAAATTGTCGAATTTGGGAAGATACCAATACACATGAGCTCAAACAAAATTGTCGAATTTGGGACCATACCAATACACATGAGATCTAAGAGCGTCCAAAACATCCCGAAAAAGTAACTGTTTGGTGTGGATTTTGAGCAGGCGGCGTCTTAGGTTCATATTTCTTAGAAAATGACGTTAGCTAGTCCATCAACATCAACGACGAGCGCTATAGGTTGATGTTTACCAACTTATTTTGGCCTGCATTGTATAATATGGATATCAACGACATTAGGTTTCAACAGGGCGGCCATACAGCTCATGCCACATTGAGCTTTACGCACAAGCGATTTTAGGGCATGGTCATCTCACGTGAAGGTAATGAGAACTGCCACCGATATCGTGCAATTTGACCGCGTTAGACTTTTTCTGGAGGGTCTATGCAGGTCTGGTTGCAGGTCTATGCAAATAAGCCACAAACCACAGCGGCCCTCAAAACCAAAATAACCCATGTGAGAAGTCATTTGGGGCACTGCAAAAAGTGTGAAAATCACCCAAAATTCATCTGAGGTCCAAGCTTCACCTCTTTTCATCTAACGTTCGTTCCGTCCTGTTATATGGCTGTGAATCTTGGAACACCACAGCTAGCGACTTGCAATCCTTGCCGATATTCTTTAATCGCACATTACGAAAAGAAATTTTGGCCGAATGTTATCTCGAATAGAGACCTGTAGAAAGGTTAGGTTACGTGGGTTGCTCGCAAGTTAGCGAGTTCACTCGGAGGCCTTGTGGCCCATTGTGATACCCTTAGAATTACCATTCCCTTATATACATAAAGGTTAATTTCGTTGACTATGTACTTCTTGTGATCCCCGTGAGAAACAACCGGTACTTCTAATAAATCTGATCATATTTACTAATGGCACATCTCTGAGACAGTCCAGATTATGGAAAAGAGCTCTACCAAGATGTAGTAGTCTATGCTCTTGTAAGGCTCGACAGTCACATAGAAGGTGTTGTACCGATTCTTCCTCCTCCTCATCCAAACAACTTCTACAATAGCTATAACGTGGGTAACCCATACGTTCTGACATGCGTCCAATCATACAGTGCCCAGTGATTATACCCGTAAGAAGCCTGATCGAATTCCTACCAAGAGACAAAAGAGTCTTAGTCCTATTCTCTGTCAGAGTGAGCCAGAGCAATCTGGATATTATATTCTAGTGATGATATTTGACCACCTGAGTTCCGTCTCACTCAAAGCCCATTCATTTATCAATTTTGATACGTTCACCAAGGGAGTGTGAATATCCCTTTGCGCAAGAGATACGTCCAGGGACGACCAGTTCGTTGCGCATTCGTCGGATATTTCATTTCACCGGATGCCCTCATGTCCTAGGACCTATATCAACTCGACGTGATGATGTGTCAGTTGTGCCAGTGATTGGATGCAGTTGAGAAGACATTTCGACTTAATAAAGTTGGAGTTAAGAGCCTTGATTGATGCAAGGCTGTCCAAGTAAATATGTATAGTCGAATTTTCGAGATTCAGTTCCCGGATTCTTCTCGCGGCTGTATCGATGGCATATATCTCAGCTTGGAAAACCGTGCAGGTATCCGGTAATCGAAGAGACAGCGAAAGGTCCAGTTCATCCGTGCCTCTTTCTGTCTTTGAACCATCAGTGTAGACTGAGATCACGTCGTCCCTTAGAACAGTGTTCCCGGCCCAGTCATCCCTTGTCGGTATCTTGATCCTAAACGTTCTATCAAAATTCGGTGTAGATACCAAGTAATCCGTTTCTTGCCCAATGAATGGCCTGCCTATCTTCTGTAGGATGGTGCCGTGACCAATACGATCATGCTTCAGCCCGCTCGACTGTTTGAGTCGTAGAGCTGACTTAGCAGAAATGCATTTGATATATATATCAAGGGGAGTTATATTTAGCATCCTGAAGCTTTGTTGTGACTCTTTGTTCCAACTTGGAATCATAGTAATCAATATATATATATAAGTAAAATTTAGACAGATTTATTCGTCAGAGTCTTGAAAAATTGGACATTTTGGATGCGCGTCACCCAGCACGATGTTATATTCCATAGATAAGGGCATCATAAGGCCTTTCCAAAGAATAAAAAATATTGATAATATCTCCCATACACTTTGCTTGATTTAAATTTAAATATAGGAAGCTCTTAATGAGAGACCCATTACTTAGAATAATTAAATTTACAACACAGGATATGAAACCGTTATGAGTCATTATAATTAATCAAAATCTCTAAAGATCTCTTAATTTTTCTTCTAAAATAAAATCTCGACATGATGCTGTCATAACACGTAAACAAAATTAACAACTCTATCATTTTAAAGTGTCCGAAAACAACCTTGTATGTCTATGACCTTTACGAAAAATTGCGTCGAACTAAATCAATCCGTTAGTTTCTCAAACTAAAAATTCTAGAAGTTTTATGAATAACGTACGCTTATCTTTGAAATCATAAATTACAAGTAGATAGGGAGGGGGTATGTATTTATTACGTTCGTAATACAGAAGTTGTTAAATACGTTTTAATCTTTGGTTAAAGTTGAGCTTAACACTCCATCACTAAATAAATTGTATTAAAAACAAATACTACTATTTATTAAACATAAACAAAAGATTTACAAACAGCAACAACAATAACACTTTATATTAATAAAATATTAAATTCAACATAGTTTTGACGTCAAAACCAAAAGTATTTAATTATTTGAACAAAACAATCTCCATTGAACCACATTTGTAAACAGTTTTTTTTTGTTTCGTTTAGAATTTTGTAAAATTCCCACTACAAAGTATTTGAAATAAGACAATAGATTTTATATGTCTAGTCGCACGTCTTCGTTTAAGTATTTAGCATAGCCATTGTAATTTTGTAAACTTGTATTACGTCTACAAAATAGTCGTTAACTTAAATCAATCGAAACTAGAATAATTCTTGACAGGCTTAACAATATAACAAAAATAAATAATTAATTATTTTTAATGCGTTAACTATAACTTTATTTTAGAGTATGAAAATCAAATTAACTTAAATCTTGGTTAACAACAATTTAATACGGTAATAAATACTTATTTATTTACGTAAAATTTTTACATTATTTAAAAACTACATATATCATTAGCTTAGAGTGTAAATGAGCTAAGTTCAGTTTTAATCTTTTCGGAAAAGAAAATACATTTAAAATATAAAGCGAAACTTATAAGTTAATCGGTGAACCAGAAAAAAGCTTCGTTTTTGTGGTTGACCACAGTTGTACAGGACCAGAGTTCACATTATTTATACTAAAATTTCGAAAATCTTGAAATATGGGTCCCAAACGATCATGGTATTAGTGGAAACGAAATGGCGAACAATATTTCCAGGATGGGATCACGAATGGATACCATCAGTTTGGAAAATACCAAACCCTTGCCAAGGTTTAAGGATAAACAGAAGGAGTGAGCAATACATGAACATTTTAGAGAAAACTCGACAGTTGACAGAACGACTCATAACCTTTGGGGAAAGGCAAAAGTAATGAGAACAAAGGGGATTCTAAACACTGGCTAGTATCGATCTATCCGACAATATGATAAGCAGAGCGTGTGAGGAAGCGGATGAAACACGGTAACATTACCTGAGTCTCGAACTAGAGACGAACATCTTTTAGGCTTCTGGAAAATAGGAGAAGAACATTTCCTCAAGACCGCGCAACATTCCGAGATGGACATATGTGTATTCTCGAAATCGTTGTGGGCTATTTCTCTATTCAACCTTTAATAACCGATCAATAGTCTACTCGTAGTTTTCCGATTGAGAGCTAAAGACTAATGTGCAGTTTTTATAATACAAGCGAGTACTTTGAGTGGAAATTTTACATGTATTTTGTTTTTGTTACAATAACAAAACACATGTAAAATATTCACTCAAAGTACTCGCTTGTATTATAACAAGTAAGAGAGCTATATTCGGCTGTGCCGAATCTTTTATACCCTTATTCAAATTATACTTTAAAATAATATTTTTAAATATTTTTAGGTAAAAAAAATATTTTTTTTTTTTCAAAATTGTTTTTCAAAATTAAAAAAAAATTTTTTTAATTAAAAATTGTTTTTCAAAATTAAAAAAAATAATAATTTTTTTTTTCAAAATTGTGTTCAAAATTTTTTTTTTCGAAATAGTTTTTTCTAAATTTTTTTCAAACATTTTTTCAATTTTTTTTTATATTTACTGGTGAAAAAAAATTCATTACAAACTAATTTTTTTGTTAAAAAAAAATTTCGGGTTAAAAAATATTTTTCCCGATTTTGACCCATTGTAGGTCCAAATTACTATAGCCTTATATAGATCGTTGCAATGGTCTTCAGAAAATTGATTTCAACAGACAGACAGACTGACGGGTAGGCTAAATCGACTCCGCTATAAATAAGGATTCAGAATATATATACTTTACAGGGTAGGAAAATTATATTGTGGAAATTACAAACGGAATGACAATCTTATATATACCCTTCTCACGAAGGTGAAGCGTATAAAAACAGCACATAAAGCTCGTAATCCTAATGATAACACAAACATTTGTTAAAATGTTTCTACGAATATTCAAACTATATGACGTACTATATGTTCATGGTGCAACATTTTTTTAAAGTTTGTCTAAAATAAATTGAAGTTCCAGAACACACCGATGATGTGCAGAAACAGCTATATGCAAAAGTGTAGTGAATTTAAAGGATTATTTTCACTCGCATACATTTAATACTGCAAGCACATTTGGGACCTAAATAGATTTATGCCAACAAACAATTTTCAAGCACTAAACTCTTAAAAGCAAATGGTTCCAATTGCGGAACGTTACATTCAGTTGTTTTCGTTTTTGTTCCACAATCTCGAGTAGCAAATATGCTCACAAATACGATACATTTACTATGAGGAACGATAATTCATTTGTAATCATTCGCGAAAATCGGTTGTTAGATTCTGAACAACTTCAGTCTCATTTAAATTAATTGGAAAACTAGAACTAAATATACAGGTGCACCAATAAAAGACCTTTATTCATATTTAAATTTAAATAAAACAAAGTGTGTGTGAGATATCGACATTTTTTATTCGTTTGAAAGACCTATCGATGCCATTATGTATGGAATATAACACAGATTATTATAGATAAGAAACAAATGACAGTTCTCAAAAAAGTAATATCGAACCGTATGGTTATTTTTACATTTTACAACCACTTTTCAATGGTTGTGGTTGGAAGAGCGAGAGAAAAAATACAATTTTCAATAGGCAACGAGTATATTTGTCCCTCTTTCCAAACAACAATTTGCCATATTACTGGAACCTGCTGATTCATATCTGTGTAATCTGTGAAATATAACATCGGGCATGGATTCGTGGGTAGCGATCATCCGAAATGTCTAATGTTCCATGACTCTTAAGAAAATCCCACACGAAAAAGTCTAACGGAGTCAAATCACACCATCTCGGTGGACAGTTCACATAACCTCCACATGAGATTACCATGCCCCTAGGAAACTCATGCAGAATGTCCATTGAATGACCAGGCAGTCAGCATGCCTACATAACGAAACCGGCCCACCCAAACTCATGAAATAGTTATGGACAGAGCATTGGACTTTTAACAGAATACAATGTCAGCTTTACTGGATCTATATCTTGAAGTATATCTCAGCATTAATATTACAGCAATAAATAGGAAGTGGGTCGCTGAAAAACTATACAGAATTCAGCGATCCACGTATATTATGAACATTGTGTAGATAATATTTCCAGTCTCTTATGGCACCTAGTGCCATAAGAACATATAGTTAGGATCCTGATTGATTTATC
The DNA here is from genome assembly GCA_942486065.2 of Calliphora vomitoria. Taxonomy (NCBI): domain Eukaryota; kingdom Metazoa; phylum Arthropoda; class Insecta; order Diptera; family Calliphoridae; genus Calliphora; species Calliphora vomitoria. Next base: position 25,840,727 of record OW818031.2, on the reverse strand, counting down.
ACAACTATTCAAAGTATAATTTCCTTCCAGGAGACAATGAGCTCTGTTATCTTTTCTGATCAACTTAGAATAAGGTCTTCCGGATGCAGCTAGTACTAAGTTTCAGGCTAAGATACTAGTGATACGGAATCGACAAATAGAAAACATTTTGAGATATATGTACTTGCGTTATGATCACAGGTATTTCAAAATATTCGAATACAATGCTGTACTTAATACTAATAAATGTTCACTTAATGAAGAGTGCGTTTAGACTATCTACAACTGGAAGCTATAGACTGAAAGCTGTGGTCATGCAGGTATCCTAATTATCTTGACCTGCTTCCTGAATCAACAAATTTGAATACACAACTTTCTTCCATGTGGTTATGAAGCAGGAGTATCCAATACTTGCAATTACATCGGTAGTATGGTGTACCTCCACCACAAATAGCAAATGGATTACAATCCAACCCTACAGTCTTTTGAGATTTGCATACATTAATATATCATTTAAAATACTTAGATTAGAGTGTACCATCTTACAAGCAAAAAATGTATGCCGTACACCCTCTAATTTAAAGTATTGTTACGTTTAAACCTTTTTAAATCGTAGGTTTATTTCCTTTAAATAAACCGGATACTTGCAAATAAAAGCAGTTTTAGTAGTTTAAAATTGTAACAATTCTTTATTTATTCAAATGTACAACAACAACAGTCTAAATAGTCACTTAGTGTCTTTATACACGTTTATCAATTTGCAGAATTGCACACACACTTTATAATGTACAAACTTAAATGTACATGGCAGTTGATGTTAACTCTAACAGCGCCTATGATAAACTCAACTCACGACTGCAACCTCTGCCACTATTTATACACATGCCATCTTTCGTGAATCTTCTACAATGCTCTTAACGGACAAACGAGTATGTTCGAATTCTAGAGCTTTCGATGTCAATGCTTAAACATTTAGTGTTGCCATACTTATAAACAATGCTAATAACCACATGCTATCAACATTGTTGATAAGTTTATAAACATGATGAATGCTGCAGGCAGTCGTTACAGACCGTTAAATTCAAATCGCTATTGCAAAATCGCAACAGTATTTTTGCAAGCCAATTCGAAAAAAAGATTTGTCGAACGTAGGGGTCTCCTTTTTTAAATTTTTATATATCTGGCATTTACAGTCGGATCTTAAAGTATGATATATCAATGTTTTATCTCGAGAAGTCCAATGTTTTACTTTAAGGACCATTGACTTCAAGTACCCCGTTCTAGTATTTGTCCACCAGATTATTTTTCTGACATTAGGGTGTTAGAAACAGAGATTGTCATGTAATGACTTTTAGAGTGGGTCCATATTCTATATATATAAAATGTTTATATTCACTAACACTGCGGCGAGTTTATCTAGAGCTGGATTGGGATCGAGAGTACTGCCATACAAGGTACAAGACTCTAATGATTTCGTTCCTGAATCAATCTCGTCACTAGACAACTCTCTATAAAGACTTCGGAAAGTTGTTCAAATTAATATACTTTAAGATATATTATGTATATTGATGTATCAAACTTTGATTTATATAAAAAGGAATCTGATTAAAATTACTTGCAGTATTTCCAGGAAAATGAAAAAAATAAAACATAAAAGCACAGGTATTAAGAGTGTAATGACAGTGATAAGTTACGCGCCACTGAACGATCTGTAGACTCAAACTCACTTTTAACAACTGTTGTCGTAGCTGCCGACATAGATAAATACACATAGATCGGAATCTCACCTGTCAAAGACCTAACTCAGTTGTAAAAACCTAAGTGCTGAGAATGTATTAGTAGAAAAAACTATGTGAAAACAAAAACAACACTCGTATGCTTGATTATTTTGAGTAAAATTTTTGTTTTAGTTTTTTTCTAGTTTCCGCTCTTGTTGTTTCTCTATGGCTGCCGAGAGCTTGAAGAGAACGAGACAGGCATACATTTTTGTCATATTGACATATACTACACGAATTATCTGAGTTATAGAAAACAGGACTTAAGTATGATCTTATATGATACAACAGTGATACAGGATGGACCTAGAACGTTTCAACAAGTGGTGTTTGAGGACGGGGTCTTATTGATTGCTTGCAGCGAATTACCACGTTATCCAAGTAACCAATATAATATTTTCTTAACTTTTTAGATAACTTTAATGATAAATTTATATAACAAAATTAATAATCCAACATATGACAAGTCCAAAAGAAATACTCATACATATCCAATAAACTCTCCTGTCAAAGACTTAACTCAGTTGTCAAAAACCTAAGTGGAAGCCTTGCTAAAGTAAGATTAAAATTATCTTTAAAACATACATGTTTTGTCTCTCTCCTATAAAATTTGTGTAAAACGATACTTAGCTTCTTTGCACTCTAAGCTATCAAAAAATATAAAATACATTTAACCCTACGAGTAAATTTCGCATAAAAAACATAAATAAATTAACATAAAATGTTAATTTATATCTTAAATTTTGTTAATTGTCTTGTAAACTTTATTATGAAGTTGAGGCGCCAAATGGACAGTAAATTTAAGTTGTTTTAAATACTCATATTAATTTTTACATTTCAATGTGAACTTTAATAATTATATTCTCTATGGTATTTAGTTTCAAAGGCTATGTGACTTTTAACTTTCTTCCGCAAAATTTGACATGTGTTATAGCTGTTAATTTTTAATGAATAGTTGGTTTAAACCATTTTTCATTTTTGTGGTTGCTTGCGGGTTTGGGTAATAAAATTGTTTAAATTTTTTTAAATGGCATATTAAACGAATTTACTTGGAGCCAAGATAATTTCAACATTTGTTCATATTTTTAGGTAATTTTTTAAAAATGTAGCTGTTAAAATGGATCATATTGTAGGAAAAATTATTTCTTTCAGCTAGAAAACTAGATTTTTTATGGTTAAAATATGGAAATTTTGTTTATGTTTTTTTTTTCTTTTATTGTGTTTTTGCGTTAATACTTTTTATTGTTACGTATTTGTTTTTTTTTTTTTTTGCTTTATGTTAGGCAAATTGGCAAAGTTTGTAAAGGAAAAAATGGAAATTGTTTAATAACAGTGCACTATAGGTCATATGACGACTTTTTCTGTGCAAAATTAACAACGACTACAAAATCATGGTATTCAAACCAAAACCTGAACGAATTGCATAAATAAATGGAATTTAACCCTCTAAAGACCAAAAATTAACCCTTGTGCAACCATTAATGCAAACATAATACATTGTATTAATGCATTTATTTTAATTATATTGCATAAATCTAATTAATTTTGTAAATTTAAATAAAAAAGGTCCTCTTCAATTTCATTAATTTCATCGACATGGTGGCTATTGTGAAATTCTTTCATGGGTTCACCGCAACATCATACTTCAGGTGGAAGTATGGAACGTTTCCGCTTTTATAAGCGCTCATTTAAAATTGATATGGAAATTTATGGATCTGAAGTACCTACAGCTTAATATTAATTCGGAGCTTAAAAAATTCATCTTCTCCGCTTCCATTACAGCTGGAAAAACCTCTTTTTGCAACTCAACAATTCTTTGAGCAATATGCAGTAAAATAGATTGCTACGAAGCTTTGGCAAGAGTCTCATTTGCTTTTATCATCATTCTTTTAAAATTTCAATAATTTATATTCGTTAGTGATTTTCGGAAGTGAGCATTATATGGGAGCAATTATGGACTGATCGCCATGAAATTTGGTCGTGTGATTAATTTCTATTTCTGTTAAATTTTATGTGTATACCAACATTTTTAAGTTAAAGTGATTTTCGGAAGCGGGTCTTATATGGAAGCTAATAATATACCGATCATCATAAAATTAGCTGACATGAATTCTGTCTATATAAAACTTATGTGGAGCGAAATTTGTGTTGATACTAGGGTATTTAATTAAACGGGTTTCTGGTTTAATCGGTTAATCGAACAAATAATTAATCGGGTTTTAGATTTAATCGATTATTAATCGGTTAGTATTAAATTTCTATTTTAATTTTAAATTGAAAATAAAACGTCGAATTTTGTGTATTTATTTAAGCATTTCATCAAAAAACCAAGTAAGAGAGCAATATTCGGATGTGCCGAATCTTATATACCCTTCACCAAATTCTACTTTAAAATAAAATTAAAAATTTTTTTTTTTTTTAATTTTTTAACATTTTTTTCGAAATTGTTTTTTAAAAGTTTTTTCCAATTTCTTTAATTTAAAATTGTTTTTTTTTTTTTAATTTATTAGTGAAGAAAATGTATGACAAGAAGAATATATTGAATATGTGGAATAAATAGTTCAATCTTATATGATCAAATGCTTGATAAAATCATGCTCAGATATACATCAAAGAAATTATGACCTTAAGAATGATCTCTGGAATGATAAATTTATATAAATTTGGGTTTAAAGCTAAAAGGTCAATGTCGTAGCACAGGATGCGATATCCCAAAAACAGAATTTTATTAAAAATAGTAAAAGGAAACCAAAAACGTTTAAGAATGTATTTTGGAGAAAGAAAAAATATATTTGGCATACAAGTTCGATACAAAAATTCCAAAATTTTAGAATCTTTATGGGTAGGCTGTGGGCGGTCTCTTTTTTGCCAAAAAATACGAAAACAAAATACAGCATCATTTTACTTTTAATAATAACGTGTTAAGAACATTACAAACCATAATAATTATTACTACATTAAATTTTGTCCCGGTTAATTTTTGCTTATTTTAATCGATTTCTATATTGGTGCTATTATTTTGACTGGTGAATTTCTTAGCTATTTATATATTATGTAGTTTTTCTATAAAATTTGCATCTCATTTTCGAAATCATTTTTAATGTTTGAAAGTTTATTGAATACAGTATACATTTATACAAAAACAACACAAATCGATTTAACAGTTTTTACGTAATATTATTATATAACAATATGAATATCGTGGTGCTATTATTTTGACCGCAGCTGTAAATCAAAAAGAGGCCCAATCGACTTTGGCCCGGTTTTTTTTTCTTATATTTCAGCCATTTGTGGGCCGATTTTCTCGATTTTAAATAGCAACCGAGCCAGGTGAATTCCCGATATATTAATGGGGTCTTCAGAAAATTGATTTCAACAGACAGAAATTGCTAATAACTCATTAATTATTATTTAATCTAATTTTAAAATATGAAAGAGGTCAAATTGGGTCAACATTTTTTAAGGCTTACGGAAATTCATACCGTTTTGAGGTTATGTAGGCAAATGAGATATTTTCAGATATAGCGACATAAATATAAAGAAGCTTTAATTAAACCATTTTATAGCAACGAATTATTACGAATACAATTCGAGAAACACGGACCTAAAATTTACCAAGCACAACTGAACCTGCAACCACATTTGAGAAATTAAAATTAATCGATTAACTTTGACGCACAAATGTGTAACGGTGCTTTATATTTAGCACAAACAAAAAACACATGTCCTTTTTTTCAAGTTTTTCCAATTAAAAAACAACAACAACAAATGTAAAACGGCACTTTGATTTTATCACTTTTGCACGGGAAAAGGTGTCAGTTGACCTAATGTGCAGTGTTACGAAAAGGTGTAAAAAGTTTTAATATTTAGATAATATATTCTATTGTAATACAATGGATAATTTTTTAAATACTAATAAAGGCCTTATTCATAAACAATTTTTAAATTTAAACAACGTTTTAAAATCAAATTTTGTATGGAAATTTTGCTTTAAAACATTGTTTAAATTTAAAATTTGTTTATGAATATGGGAGTAAATATTATTATGCATTAATAAGTAACTGTTAATTTTGCGTAGTTTCTTTGGAATTTTCGGTGCTCTTTATAGTATTTGTGTACGCTTCACCAAGAGTAGCAAGTTTGTGGCATAGGTTTGTCATTCTGTTAGTAATTTCTACATTTTTTATTTGCGACCCCATCATTATAGATAGCGGAGCCGATTGAAATCAACTTTCCGTAGCTCCCAGATAACTTACATACATGATTCATATATCAGTATATCAGCTATAGTCCCGGTTCGATTGCTATTTAAAATCGGCCTACAAATGGCTTGAGCCCCAAAATTCCGTACCTTTTTGGATAAAAAATTATTTCAGTTTTAAACATAGCCTCCTCTAAGTTCTATGCACTTTGTCCAACGTATCTCAAATAATGTTATCCCTTCCAAATAATAAAATTTGTCAAAATAGGTATTTTTTGTGAGATGATTTTATCACTGGAGTCAAATCTCTTGTCATTACTTTAGGTATGGAAACAAGAAATATATCTGGATTACTAAGTGATTAATAAGACAATATGGATATCTAATGATAGATATTTCAAAGACCTTTCTAACGACTTCTATAACGCCATTGTAATTCGGACCTGCAATAGTTCAAAATCGGGAAATATTTTTTTTTTAATTTTGTTTTTTTATTGTAATTTTTAATTTAAAAAAAACATTTCAAATCTTATTTTTAAAATATAATTTATTGAAGGGTATATAAGATTCGGCACCCGAATATAGCTCTCTTACTTGTTTTCAATGAATTTCTAAACATTCTTGGTTTTGTTTATTTTTCATTAATAATTTTCAAATAAAATTACCAGTATGTGCGTCACTATTTCGTCAACAATAATTTGTTATATATTTATTGCGTATTTATGCGGTATTTTAAATTATTCCAGTTTTAAATGCATCATAGCTTTCAAAAATATTTGAATGAAACAGTGTAACGTATTTTGAATACTCTATTGATTATATATAGATGCTTCCGTTTTAACGACATTTAAATCTTCGCTATGTCTCTATCAGTCGGAAAAAGAACTTTGGACAAGTTCTTTTTCCGACACAAAAGAACTTTGGACAATAGTTTCAATATAACAACAATAACTACTTAATAGGGACTAAATTAAGACATTACTTTGACGTCATTGAATAGATTTGTGTATTTAACTAGTCATTGTTTTCTTAGTGAATTCGTAAAGTGCTTAACTGCCTATTTAATGAGGAGTAACATATTATTCGTGTGTGTATTTAACAGCTATGCATTACTGTAAGCTAAGAATCTAATCCAATTGTTTGTTTTTGAAAATACTCTTTTATAAACATTAAAATAGTTTTTCCTGTGTTTCTATCAAAAACATTTTTCTACTTCGAACGAGGAAGGAGACTATAAAACATAAATTTTCATCCTGGTGCTCAGTAATATGTATCATATTTGAAATCTAAGTACCCTTCTTTATAAGCCGAGCTTATTTTAACGCGACTGCTGCAAATGACTATATAAATGATGGTTTTTCAAAAATGAGGTTATTTGGGACATGTATACGATGCATATGGAATTTAATGTGTATTTTTACGTTTTAACCTTTTTAAAACGTTGGTTTATTTCCATTAAATAAACCGGATACTTTTGATTGCAAATAAAAAGCCGTTTGGTAGTTTAAAATTGTAACAACTCTTTATTTAATTAAAATGTACAACAACAACAGTTCAAATAGTCACTCAGTGTCTTTATGCACGTTTATCAATTCGCAGAAACGCACACACACTTTATAATGTACAATCTTAAATGTACAAGACAACTCATATCACGACTGCAACCTCTGCCACTATTTGTACACACGCCATCTTTCGTAAATCTTCTACTATGATCTTAATGGACAAACTGGTACATTCGAGTTCTAGAGCTTTCGATGTTAATGTTAGCAGCTTAAACATTTTGTGTTGCCATACTTATAAAAAATGCTAATAACCGCATGCTATCAACATTGTTGATAAGTAGAAGCTTCTACTGATGGACATGTTTATAAACGTGATGAATGTTGCAGGCAGTCGTTACAGACTGTTAAATTAAAATCGCTATTGCACATTCGTAACAGTATGTAAAAATTCACGTATGTATACGATTCATTATTTCCACGTTCACACGTACATATGTAATTGCATGTGACATAACCTCTATTAGCTTATGTGTTTGTTGTTTTTCACTATATATCTATTTAAAACATTTTTAAATCACAATAAATATATTTAATGCAATGCTACTTATTTTGTTATGATTTTTCTCTACTCTGTTTTGTTTTGTGTTTTTATTTTGCACTAACTCAGTGCTGTATTTCAAAATGCACACTGTTAAACACATGTATTTTACATACACAAAGTTTCATATGGATCATATAGCAATAAAAGTGATGCAGGATATACTTTCATTATGTAAATCGCCAAAAACTTTAAAATTAAAACTATGTATTTCTCTAAACAATAAATTTGAAATAAAAAATAAAAACTTGAAAAAAAATTTGGTGTTGGTGCGTGATTCATTACTTATAGAACATTGGCCATCACGTGGTGGTATGCTAAATTAGTTATATCCCTAATGTACAAGTTTCCATGTGGAAAAATTTCCCAATACATGTCACAAAACATATGAAATACATACCGTGTGACCCCCGTGTTAGTAGTAGTTTGTGATAATGCTCCATGTCACAGCAAACTTGAGATATTATTCAAAAACTCAAAAGCAACTTTGCTAAGGTTGAGCTCATATTCCCCAATGCTCAACCCCATTGAAACAATATGGTCAAAAATAAATGCGCATGTGAAATCAAAAATTAATGTACCTAAAACTTTTCCACCCAACGTGGCAGAACAACGACTATGTAATATAAATAGAAAGTTTGATAGATGAAGCCATTGCTCAAATAACAGTTGGCGACTGCAGCAGAGCTATTCAGCACTCGACAACATTTCATCCAGCAGCAATAGAAATGTAAAATATGACTGTTGGTCATTAATTTTTTATTGTTTAAATGTTTTATTATTATTATTTTAATAAACATTTCTGTGTTGTTTTTTTTTTGCGAGTATAACAAATAAAAATCTCATTTTCAATTGTTATTTTTCTAATTTCAAATGAAAATTTGAATTTTCAACTGAGCTTTTCCGAATTTCAAATGAAAATTTTCATTTTCAATTTTTCTTTTCCGAATTTGAAATTAAAAATCTCATTTTCAATTGGGATTTTCTGAATTGAATTGAAAAGTCCAATTAACATTTTCAAGGCTTTTGATAACACTATTACAGAAATACGAGTGCAAAAAAATCTGTTGTTTTATGAAAGATTATATAAATTATTGTATATAATTTTTGCTAAAACTTGGTCATCTTTCGTCTATAGAACTCACCATAGAGCGAAAGAGCCTTTCCATGTCATAGGATTGAGTCACATACTCTCGCTAAATTCTCGTCGGTATGTTGACGTACGTATGACCATAGAGAATATATACATAGAGCGGAAACTCTGCAGTCAAAGACCTAACTCAGTTGTCAAAAATCTAAGTGGTGAGCATGTATTAGTATAAAATACAATGTGAAAACAAAAACAACACTCGTATGTGTAACTTTTTTGAGTAATTTTTTTGTTTGAGTTTTTTTCTAGTTTTCGCTCTTGTATATTTAATATTTGGTGGGTGGCTGCTTAATTACGTTAAAAATTTCATTTTGAATAAACACACAGATTCGGAGACACTCAATTTGAAAATAAGTTGTCAAAGTGTAAAGAAATGCTACGCAATTGCAATACCGAACTTAAACTTAAATTGTGAAGTGAAATATTTCGTTTCGTTGAGGTATAATAAAGACTCACAATGCAGATTTTTAATAACATTTAAATTAAGAAGAAACTTTTAGTTGTATCAACCTGTACATAAAATAATTTGATCAACATGTCTTAGTACCAATTTACACCTTATTTTACGTTTAAAGTAAAGAAACCTCTCTGATGACAAATGATCGTGTCCCACATGAGAGAAATTAGAATTTAGAAATGGTACTGGAACTCAAACGATAGTTGTATTTTTGTTGCTTTACGACTTCAGGCATAGTCTGAGAATCTCACAATATTATGATAGTCACACGACGATATTAAATATCAGTTTTCGCACAGCACAGAATTATAATAAGCAATTCTGGTGTAAAAGGGAAATCGCGATTGATCACGTGCAACTCTGTGATCCGGGCTTCTGGAAACATGATGATTCTAACCACTGTTAATTAGCTCATTATATAAGAAGGTGAAATCAAAAAAATGTTGAACTTTTTGACTGAAAATTGTACGAACAAAATATAGTTGATTTTTCTTACAGTCTATATGCATCTATATGCGATATACATGATCAGTAACCTTATTAAAAAAAAATTATATTACAAGTTCTCCTGCAAAAGAATCGTTTATTTCAAAAACTAGCCAAGCAACAAATTATTGATTTTGAGTAAATTAAAGAAAACTTCCTAGCAACATAAAAATTACTTTTACAAAACTGATATTTTTTCCTATACATATGATGCTGTTCTAAAATAACTATTCGTCATCATACACTCGTTCTACAGTGCATTCTGCTTCCGTTGTAGGCAATTGAAAAATATTCCCATAAAACTCTTTATATCCAACCATCCACTGTAAATCTTTTAATTTTTTCACACTTATTGAGACCTAAAACATTTATGAAAAAATAAAATAGATTAGGGCCTAGTATTATATAGTATAAGATGTCACTTGACTTCTTTCTGCACTAGACATGGATTTTTCGGCTTTGCTTCACCATAATAGGAGGCCAGTATTTATTTTTTTGCATTAAACGATGCATTTACCTTTACAAAACAGTAATCGGCCAATAACTCGATTTAGGATTTTTTGTTGCTTAACTGGTTTTTGAAATAAACGAAAATAAAAAATATTTTGTTTTTATATTTTATTGTTACTTATGTAATCCTTTTGAAGGCAATTTCTTTTAAGTCTTTTCGTCTTTGACGTGTTTATACTTCATTTTAGCGAGCTGTGCAATATATTAAAACAAAAGTCAATGTTCCAATTTATAATTTTTCTTTTACTTTACAAAATATTGTGCACTAACTTATGTTTTTTACTAATTTTAGTTTACAAATCGAAACAAAAATCAGAAACACCAATACTGCAATGTACTTTATTGTTTAAATAATCCGGGTTGTTATATTTATTTTTTTGATAACCTTGTTTTTATTGTTTGGCGTAGCGTTGCCGCTTTTATTTAGGTATGACATTTCAGCGTTAAGGCTAAGCGGAAAAAAACGCCTTACGTTTTTATTTAGGTAGGCCAGTTACTGGTTACGAGTTTACATTTGGCATATCAGAAATAATTGATCAGCGATAAATTTTTTATATAATTATGTAGGAGTGCAATCAATGCTATGATATATGTAAAAATATACTTCAAAAATATGGTCCATGAATTAGATATTAAGCGGTTACATGGTTGAGCAACATTTTTTGATTTCACCCATATGATAGAAAATATATTATTTATTGACAATAAAATATGTTTCTAATATAGGGATTATATGGGGGGTAGGGTAAATTATGGACCGATACCCACAAAATATAAGAGAAGGATTTAGTTTCATATAAAACTTGTTTATGTCCAATTTCATCATGATATTAATTATTATAAGACTATTGAATGTTAAATAAATTTTCTGAGGGGGACCTTTAATGGGGACTAGGGACAAATGTAGCTGGATTTTCGCCATATGAACCTATATTGCCCATTTTCAATACCAAATAAACAGTATTGTGATTTGCAAACTAAAATTTTATAAAAAAAATCAAATTATTAAAGTGTAAAAAAAGAGTTATATCGACGATTTGGAGGATTTCGAAAACTTTTTTGATGGTGGGTATAAAAAAATACTTGATATGTGTAAGTTGATCATATGCTGACCTCCTGGAAATCAATATAATGCAAATTTCCAATACATTATCAAAGAAACCAAATTTTACCCCAATCGACCCTAATTATTTTTTAAAAGATTAAAAAACTCAAAATTTTTGTTGCTAATACTTTTATTGAAATGTTTAATTGGCTTGATAGACATATTTATCATTTTTATACACCGGTGCAAAACACTGTGATCTTAAGGTTATTTGTTGGGTCTCTCATAATACAAAAAAAAATTTTAAGTTGGGAATTCCCAAAACTTGGATGGTTGGTATAATTTAAGTTCCCACAACAAACAAACCATGAAAGAAACAGAAGAAATGATGCCGTGAGGAAAGTTGTAAATTTCTTTTAATTTATCCGTCAGTTTTTTTTTTTTTTTTTTTTTTTTGTTTTCAACAGATTTTTGTTTTGCTTAACAGAAATACAATCTTTTTTTTGGGTTTTATTTTTTTATTTATTTTTTTTTTTGTCTGCATATAATTTGTATATATAAATTTAAATAGGTGTTTTTTGAAATGTGTTTATTTATGTGTTTTTATTTTATTTTTTTGCTTAATATATTATTTATCTTAATTTGTTGTTTTTGTATAAAATGCTACTGGTTTTACAATGTGAAATAAAAAAAAAAAATAAAAATATAAAAACAATCAAATAATCTAATGAAATTTTTTTATCTTAAACTCACTAATTTCTTTGACTAAAAAAAGTTAATGGAACGCAAAGAACGAAGAGGTTTAGAACTGAACTGACAAAAGCAATACAATGTTTGCGTCAATATTTAGTATAATAAATTTACAAAGAATCTGGTTTAATATGCAATTGCGATGTTGTATATGACCGCTATATTATTGCTAAAAATATTGTTATTAATATAAAATTTACGCTTTTTTTTCTCCGAGATTAAAGAAATTTTGGAAATTTTATTGTTTTATCAATTAATTGGCGCCAGTGGTTGACATGTTTTTTTTTTTTTTTGTTAGCGCTTTTGTTTACAAATTTATTTCTTTAGTTTCAAAAATCAAGGCTAATTAGTCGTTCACTTTTTGTTTTCGTTTAAAAAAAAATTGTGACGTTTTCTTTGTTAAAAACAAAATTTCTTTACGCATAATCTTTTTGTGTTCATTATTGCAAAATTGTTAATTAGGTTGGTTGACTTAAGAAGGTGTTAGAACTTGGCTTGTTTTGTTTTTCTGAAACTGCTATTAAAATTTTTAAATGTTTTCGAATTCCTTTCTAAAAGTTTTTTAATTGTTTCTTTCACCTTATAAAGAAGTCAGCCCGCCAGATTAATGACTTTGTTTTGTTTTTAGTTAATATCTATTAAATTTGTTTTCAATAAAGTAAATCACATTTTGTTTAATGGCTTTTTTGTATGTATTTAATTGTATTGCCAAATTAATCAATTTAGTAATAAAATTTAAAATCGTTGCATTTATTTCGTATTATTTGTTTGAAATTATAATATGCATTTAAAGCAAAATATGCTTAATACAAAGGTTGTTATTTAATTGCAAACTTCATGATACAAAAATGGTTTATATTGAGCTCATGCTATTGAAACCACAACCAGAAATTGTTTGCTGCATGGTTTACACTGTAAACAAAAATGGTTTATATTGAACTCTTCCTATTGAAACATAGAAGACAAAACGTTCCATAACCAGAAATTGTTTGCTGCACGGTTTACACTGTAAACTTTACAGCATTATATTGGCTGCTGCAAACGAGATGGTTTCGGGAACGAATCGCGAAAATGTTTTGCAGTTTCTTTCGGTGTTTAGTGTTTTCAATAAGACCTATCATAACAAATGTCTTCCTATCATTTTGGATAACTGCATGAGCTTCAAACAGAATGTCATGGAATATGGAACAATTAAAGAAGGTCCTAAATCCTACTAGAGATCCATTGGAAGTAGAGGCTGGCTCTAAAAATTATTCTCTAAGTTTACCATGCAATTATTCATTCGATTACTCTATATAATCGAGCTCTGGAAAGGAGTTCCCTTCCGAAAATGCTACGAATAGTACAGATTATGACCACAATATGTATTACCAGTGCCTTTGCCTGTGATGTCAGCGTATTTAGTAGGAAAAGAGGTGGTAATGAAGTTGGAAATCCGTCTTCATTGTACTTCGCAAGGAAGTGGAAAAACCTGCGGCCATCAGAAATTGAATGAATTGCTTGTCGTGATGCTTGAATATCTTTATATGATGATGATATCCTACCGAAGTTCTTGGCGAAATTGTATTTCTGGTAAAAGGAGGTTTTCATTGTACGATTACGTAAGTTATGAGGTATATTGCAGATATGAAGGCTCCCAAATCACTTCAATTTTTTTTTAAACAAATATTCTGACCATAATCTCCTTCCCACAATTGCTGTGAATGCCCTACAATCGAGCCTTTGATGCCTTGGAATCTTTGTTTCAGAGAGATGGCAGAGCATATTAACATAAGAATCATTTAGAACCTGGGGAACAGGGATGCAGAGTCCAATGTAGGAGCGCCAGAGAGGACATTACATTTAAAATACTCTCTTTCAAACTTAAGCTTCGGCGTAGGACTAAAGAGTTGAGGAAAAATAAATGGTTGCATGATAAGACGTACTACATCATTACATTCAATGACTAGGAAAGATATATGTGAGCAAATGTGAGAGATATATATGTGAGCAAAATGCAACTTCCATCTCCAATACCGGCTACATCTTCTGTGGAAATAAAAAGGTCTCTTTCCTCCAATCCCTTTCTCATCAGCAACTTCCTATACAAAGAGGTTTCAGCGATTCTTTATAAATCCTCAGCGTGATCAGTTCACAGCTTTGAATACCGATTATTCTCATATTCTTGCAGCCTTCCTGTCCAGCAGTTGTGCTTACAGTCCTTCCATAACTTTATTGCAACTTCCTATACAAAGAGGTTTCAGCGGTTCTTTATAAATCCTCAGCGTGATCAGTTCAGAGCTTTGAATACCGATTATTCTCATATTCTTCCAGCCTTCCTGTCCAGCAGATGTGCTTGCAGTCCTTCTATAACTTTATCGCATCATCAGATGTATCTAGATTAGGCCAAAATCTAGGCGAGTATCAGTGGCTGAGAAGTGATTTTATATTTTGCAAACAACATCTGTTCATCCAGTCTGTTGTCTTCCGCATTTTCACTGGCAGCTACAAGGGGGCTATTCAAGGACTTGGCAGTAGATGGTGGCTACTTTAGCAATTGCCCTTAGGAATAGTTCAATAATTATTAAGTTGACTTTGACAACCTCTCTAAATGACTAAGATCCAAGTTTTCTGATAGTATTTACAAGATTAGGAAATGATTTTTCATCCAGCAAAAGCAGTCTGTTGTCAGACTGTGTTTACGGTGTCAGACGGTTCCGACTACATGGTTTTGGCGTCATGTTTTATTTGGCATAAACGCTGGTACATACTACAAGCATCTGGCAATAGAGCTGCAAATATTGTCTCATTATATTCGAAGACTAGGAGCGATATGTAAGAGCGGCTGTTGCCTAAGGAATGTCTGGCTGTTGAGAACAATTTCTGTCAGAGCTTCGAAAATGAGGAGGAGGAGGAGGAAGAACAATTCATTATAACATCATTATAACTTACAAAGTGTAAATGCAGCATACAAATTTTCCACTTAAAAATTAAAGCACACTTAAAAATAGATTCATATACATATATGCTCCAAATAACTGAGCTCCATTAAAATTAAAACAAGTTTTTTTTATTATACACACATATGACACGATTATAAAAAAACGCGCTAGAAATTCTAATCTAGTTCTAGCACATCACAGTGATCGGATCCTTTCTAATCACAATCTAAATCAAAACAAACATCTTTTCTCCAACTTCCCCCATCAAATAGTCGCTGTCGCTGACAAATAAATTCTTATAGAAAGATATAAAAGTCAGTAATAATTAAGTAACTAATACCACCGACACATGTATCAGCTCAAAAGCAGCTCGTCACGTTTTCATCCATAATAACTTATTTGGTTAGTTATTGATTATAAACTTTAGTATTATTTTCTCTTATTTTACGATCATTCCTGTTTCTTTATTGGCATTTAGTGCATTTATAAATATTTAAACTAGTTATTATGTCTTTCTTAATAAAGATTCTTATCTCTTTGAAAGAATAATGAAATTAATAATAATAATAATAATAATAATAATAATAAAAACCTATTGCTACTTATTGATCTGAATATTTAATGAGTTAGAAGTGAAATTCTATACTATATTAATATTCCTTTGTTCCGGTATTTGGTAGTAGATTTATTGTTTTCTCCAAGATGAATGAATTGTTTATGTACATATATAATCTGGATTCTTAGAGATAGGAAATTCATTTTATATCTAGCAATATTACTTAAGAGATCCTGGTTGAGAACTTTATCTACTTTGCATGGTGATACATTAAGTAATAGAGCAACTGCTACTTCTTTAGATTGGTGGAGCTGTGGTAAAGTAGCCCTGAGTTCCTTAACAAGTAGCTGGTAATTACTTTATTTATGAAAGGTAATCAGGTCCCTTCAATGTAGTAGACCAGTGTAGTTCCATATATAACTCAGAAGGTAAATTTGGATATTTAAGAGTTTTAGCTTGCTATATAAAGATACAGGTAATCTTATTTGTTTGAATCATCGTGGAACAACATGACCCTCCCAAAGAAAGAGCGATGGAGGTTGATTTGTAGCAACTTCCATCAGCAAGAATGGGTTCGTCATCTGGGGGAATAACAAGGTCTCTGTATTTTCTTCCCTCCTTCCATTTCTCATTAGCAGCTTCCTTCATTTCAATGTTTCCTTTGAATCAATATTTCTCTTAAATCAATGGTGAAGTTTCATACATAACTCGGGAGATAAATTTTGATATTCAAGATCCAGAAGATATAGGTCGTCTAATGGGATTTCTTAAATCACTGTGGTACAACGTGGCTTTTATTAAACTCTTCATTCATAAAAATGAGGCTGATTTGTAGCAGATGAATCAGCATCCACTGGCTTCGTCGTCAGTGGAAATAAGAATGTATCGGTGGTTAACTAATTTCAGTCAGACTGCCTAATACATCGGAGACAACCGTCTACATCGGAACTTTGGCGGTTGCTGGCATTATATTGATACGTTTTATCAGTGCAAAGTGTTGAATGTTTATTTTTAATAATTTGTCACGGATTACCCTCTACCTCCCCTACCCAATTTTAAGTGGGAACATAAGACTGGGTTTTCCGAAATCTAAGGTTGCGTCTGTGGCATTACAGGGATTTACTGTTTTGGAACAGTATTTGCTTATCCAGTCTGCATCCTCCTACAGGTTTACTGATCCGACAAAGTTCCAACAAAGATGGGAGATACAAGTTGGTTATTCTCAAGGACTTAGTTTATATTTACATCTTCACCGTTGATGACCGCCATCTTTAAATTGTCTTCGACAACCTCATTGTTGTTTGCCCCACAGCTAGTATAGAAAAGGAGCTGCAACTGTGCTATCCCCAAAGACTTGATAGTAATTTCTAGTCAGTTTATCGTCCACCATACTCCATTTAACAACCTCACTAAGGGATTAAAAGTCAATTATCCTCGTGTGCTAGTCAATTCTAACGAATTTAGAACAATTTGTGGTTTTTGATATCATGGGGCAAAGTTTAAAATGATTTCCCGCCGTACAATGCCCATAATATGCTCCAATTTTATGTCGATTGATTAAATAGTTGAGATAGCCAATCCTCTAACAGTTCCGGCTCACAGCTCCGATCTAAATCGGCGCACAGCACAGTGTTATGGTTTTTAGAGGTAGTTGTTCATATATGGCCTCAATGGACTGACAACTCTGCTTCTTTCCTAGTATCACATATCGAATTGGCCAACATTGAAGTACCAAATCCCTATTTGATCAGCTCATCCGTATGTAGAACTTATGTAGAACTACACAAGGATCTCGTTATTTAATAATGTTTTCAATCTCAGAAACGAGTATTCATAGACCACAACGGAGACCCCAGCTAGTTCATAATTTCATTAATTGCAAGAATATAGATTTTGCATTCCTCTATATTAGGGAGAGTTTCAAGATAAGGTAAGAATCTAGTAAAGGTGGGATTATTCGAACTTCTTTCTTCTGATGGCAATGTCATGAAATTTAACAGATATATTCCTTGATTAAGTAACATTTCATTTTTTGAGGCCAAGAACGAATCAAGCCACTATCTAATTCAAAGTGAAAGCGTATCCCAGAGAGAGCGTTCTGCGACGATTGAAACAAGCAGTAGTCGGACGTAGCAAGGTCTGGATTATAAAACTTCCCAACTACTTCATTCTAAATACTTGTTTACAGGTATTGCAACATGAGGCCGAGCATTGTCGTGATGGAATATTACGGTTTCATGTCGCATATTCTGGGCGTTTTTCGGCCAATGTTCGCTTCAAACGAATCAGTAGCATTCGATACAGGTTTCCTGTGTTGATATGGTCAGATTTCAGCAGGTCATAATAGATGGGACCCTTTTGCTCCCACCATAAACATAGAATTATCTTAGCGCCATGGATATTTGTCTTTGGGGTCGATTCGGCTGGTTGGCTTCGCATACGATCTCTTTTGCTTCCACCAAATACACAGCATTACCTTAGTGCCATGAATATTTGGCTTTAGTTTCGATTCGGATGGTTGGCCGGGCTTCACTTACGATCTCTTACGCTTCTGGTTATCGTAATAGAAACATTTTTCATCGTAACTAATGTTTCAGTTCAAGCATCATTTCGGACATGCAAAATCGTCTTTCAAGTGATATAGACTTCAATTCGTATGGTACCCAATTTCTCTGCTTTTGGATGAATCTTGCTGGTCGCAAACGATTTGAAATTTCTGCTTGAGTAGCAGAGTATTGAGTTTCACAGTAATCTTCATGGTGTAATGCCTCCAATTCTTAGTCTTCATACTTTTATGGCCGGCCTGGGCGACCTTTGTATTCCATGTCCAAATCACCACTTCTGAACCGAACAAACCATTTCTCGCAAATTGAAACAGATATAACACATTCATTATAAGCTTTGGTGAGCATATTCATATTGTTACGTTTTTACCTTTTAAAAACGGGATTTATTTCCTTTAAATAATCCGGATACTTTTGATTGCAAATAAAAAACAGTTTTAGTAGTTTAAAATTCGTAACAACTCTTTATTTATTTAAAATGTACACCAACAACAATTCAAATAGTGACTCAGTGTCTTTTTACACATTTATTAATGCGCAGAAATGAACACACACACTTTTTAACGTACAAGTATACACGTACAAGACAGTTGACGCCAACTCTAACAGCGCCAATGATCAACTCAACTGACGACTGCCAGCTCTGCCACTATTTATACACGCGCCATCTATCGGGAATCTTCTACAATGCTGTTAACGGACATACTAGTACATTCGAATTCTAGAGCTTTCGATGTTAAGCAGCTTAAACATTTAGTGTTGCCATACTTATAAATAATGCTAATAACCGCATGCTATCAACATTGTTGATAAGTAGAAGCTTCTACTGATGGACGTGTTTATAAACATGATGAATGTTGCAGGCAGTCGTTACGGACCGTTAAATTCAAATCGCTATTGCGCATTTGTAACAATTATTAAAGAAGTGAAGTAAAGCAAAACTTAGCGCATATGACTATTCGTTGGTACAAAAATCGACAATTTCAAAGCAAAAATAATCTTGGTTGTTTACACTATAATGTTCAATAACTGAGAATAAATGATAGATATATACCATTCACAATTACATATAAGTTGTTAAAAACAAAAGCCGCGTTCAAAAGATACTATCCTGCATTTTTAAGTCATACCCAATATATATAATTTCAATTAAATTCATTTCATACCTCACATATACATAACTACTTCTACAAGAGTCGTTAACATTTAAGTAATATAAATTAGATTTAAATCCATTTAATGCATAAAAATATTAAACATTTAATATACATATTATTTATATTTGTGTGGGGAAACAACAAATTTGCTGTCATAAACGGAAACATGGTAATCAAAAGTCACATCACCATGACTTCCCAAAAAAAAAAAAAAAATATAAAATTTAAAATTTCATCACTATTTTAACAATATAAAGACAATCATCAGACAAGAGGAAACATATTTTGTATGAGATGTATCATTTTGTTTTATATAACTAATAACATAGAGTGACTAAACATTTGTCTATGCAAATTGGTCTAACCTAATTAGTCAGGGGTTAAAGAGCACTACAACAGCACCTCAACTCCCCCTTTAAAAAGAAATAAATTAAAAAAATATGATATAAAACGAAACAGGTTAAACTGTCTGTCTCATTAAAATTGTCAACAAAAGATCATTCATACAATTCGTATTGAAAATAAAAACTAATAACAATAAAAAGATGACACAATGAATTTGCAGATGCATTTCAAAACGTCATGAACCGCTATTTCAAAACCGATTCTAACAAACAATTGTATTTTTGTTTATACATATTTAATACTACTACGTTTGTATAGATGTGAAGGTGGGAGTTAACAGAGCATTAAATAAGATAAATAATATTAAGAAATAAACAGGTACAAGTACAGCAAACAACCTTGACAATGTCAAAGAACTCTCTCTCTATTAATTAATTTTCATATTTATCAAGAATTTCTGTTTAATTTTGACACCATTTGTTAAATAATGGCGCCAATAATCTGTGTAAATTATTTATAAAGACATTATGTTAAACGTTTTCAAACCACAAAATTATCGTTTACTATCTACAACAAAGAATATTTAATTTATAACATTTTATTACCTACCAAATTTAAAAGGTGTAAAGTCCCTCGAAACTATTTCACACATTTGCACCTCGTGGTTTTTTTTCAATTATTTGAAAGGAATTTCATTTAGATTGGTGATATTTAAAATAGTATTGTGAAATAAAGCAGACGCGAAATCATAAAAATTTAAACTATGAATAATAATAGAATTAAACATAAACAATTTGCAAATTAATTAAATTTCGATTGTGTTTATTGTTTTGGTGTTTATTTAGTTATTTTGTTTAGCATGTTTATTGGAATTTCTGAAAATGTTAACATTTTATCATACTCGTAAATCATTAAATTGTCATAAATACACAATTTACTTTCGCGTACAGTGGTTGGGAAAAGTGATGATGTAATAACAGTTTTTGAAACATCTTCTACTGGTCAAAGTATGTGTTTCTCAATCACATACATATTATAGAGTTGGAAGCATCTGGGCCAAGTGTGATTCATTTAGAAGATATTTTAAATTTTAAATAAAACACTTAAAATTAAATTGAAATTGAAAATTCCAAATCTTTACTGTGACCCTAAAGAACTCTCACATTTACTTTTTAAAGATAATTTCATTCAAATATTGTAGTTGCTCCATTCGAAATTCTATTTTCGATCATTCTTTCCAGTATTTCTATCGGCATCTCGCGAATTATGCTATTATTGTTTGCTTCCACGTCTTAAGTCGTAACTGGCTTATTGACGAAGACTTTCAACTTTACATAACCCCAAAGAAAAATTCCAAAGACTCACACGATCTAGGAATGCAATCCTATTGACAGTTCCCGAACGCGAAATTAGCTGCTCACAAAAATTGTGATTCATTTAGAGAATATTTTCAATTTTAAATAAAACACTAAAAATAAAATTTAAGTTGAAATCTTTATTGTGACCCAAAAGAACTCAGACATTTTCTTTTTAAAGATACTTTCATTCAAATATTGTTGAAAGGTCCAATTTTAGATAAATTTTCCAGTATTTCTATCGGCATCTCGCAAATTATGCTATTAATGTTCGCTTCCAAGTCTTAAATCATAGCTGGCTTATCGGCGAAGACTTTTGACTTCACATAATCCCAAAGAAAAAATCTAAAGAATCACACGATCTAGGAACGCAAAATTAACTGCTCACCAAAATTATCGATGATAGAAGCCAGTTGACCGTTCCGGAACGCGAATCTGGCAACTTATCGATGATGCAAACCATATGTTGATCGTGCACAAAAAACATTTCTCACTTAATGTTGATTTGCATAATACAGCTGAATAATTTGGAGACGTATGAGTCTTTCCATCACATGGAACCTGTACCGAACGTAACTGATTCGTTTGAAGCGAGCATTGGCCGAAAAACGACCAGAATATGCGACCAGACATAAAACCGTAATATTCCATCATGATAACGCACGGACAGTTCTTTTGGCTCGGAATCCACATGTTGCCAGAAACAATAAAAATAACACCGAAGCTAGATATAATACTTAATATATCTTGTGTTTGAACTTCTGCAGAGATACCTGAAACACAAGTAAGGAGTGAGATGGAAAAATTCTTAACATACATATATGTTAATAAAAACGAAACCACTAAACTTTCAGTTTTAATTTTTTTTATTTGATTGAAATTATTATTACAATTTACAAAAAAAAAAATAAAATATTTTTATAGTTTTAATCACTAGTGATGAAATTTTGAACCTTTTTCGGAAACTCTTCCATTAACGTTTTTATAGTGCTTTCTGTCTCTTTGCTCGAAAAGGTTGTCCATCTCCGTTTAAAATCCACCACACTTTTGGACACCTTTTTTTACTCTTCAATTCTCTTTTAACAAGAGCTCAATATCTCTCCACTGGCCTTAGCTCCGGGCAGTTTGTGGGATTTGCCTCTCTTGGTAGAAATACCACACTATTTTTCTTGTACCACTCAAGGGCTTGTTTACCATAGTGACAGGATGCCAAGTCAGGCCAAAAATAAGTGAACACATTATGAAGTCTTATGAATGGAAGCATCCTT
The DNA here is from genome assembly GCA_942486065.2 of Calliphora vomitoria. NCBI lineage: Eukaryota > Metazoa > Arthropoda > Insecta > Diptera > Calliphoridae > Calliphora > Calliphora vomitoria. Next base: position 25,818,105 of record OW818031.2, on the reverse strand, counting down.
TTTTGTAAACATTCCTTGATGTAAATTTCGGTATTTATAGAGCCCGTTGTAACAAATGATTGGCTTCTTTTGACGCAACTGCATATTGCTTGCCATACCAAGAACTTTTTGTCTGCTTTTGGGTCCTAAACATTTCTTCAACATTCCCTCGAGCATCAGCAACATAACATTTTTGAACAGGAAGTTGCGAAAAATCTTCCAGAACATACGTTTCGACATCCATTATGCAGCAAGAATATTTTTTTATAAAACTTGACTTCAATTTCCGTGCTCTGTTTTTGACCTCTAAATTTTTAGCAGCGTTCCTGTCAGGAACTTTTTGAGCCTTGCATGTTTTTAAACCTACATTAGCTTTAACTTTTCGTACCAAATAGTCCGAGCACTGAGCAGACCGGGCTGCTTTCCTACCGGATGTGTTGGTAGCTCTTTTGGAAATGCTTTCTATTTTTTTGGCTTTAGAAACATCATGTGGACCATTCCTTCTACCTGAACCAGGTTTTCTATCAACGGACTAGTTCTCCCGGTACTGTTTAATAACATTGGAAACAGTTTGACGGCAGACCTTTGAATGCTTGGCCAACTTTTTGTAGGACCAAGTTGGGTTTTGTTGAAAATATTTAATAACTTTAGTACGCACTTTCTTCTGATCACTCATTTTAATCAGATTAACAACAAATGAATATAATTGACATTAAACATAATAGCTGACTTGTTTTACAAATGTAACTCGATCAAAAAAAAAAAAAAAATCAAATAATACTTGGGTTAAAAATTTTAATGAAAAACGTGTGTTAAGAATTTTACGATCTCACTCCTTAGTATATCCTAATATTTAGGCCAGATACAGTTCTTAATTTTGTATCATATCTGTCTCTCCCGAAGGAAATTTAAAAGCTATAGGATTAAAAAGATCCTATGGATACTCAGTTTCAGAATAGGACAAAACATCCGGCAGCTGAAGACATATATAAATCCGATCCGCACTGCAGGGTGAATCAGCTTTTATTAAAGCAAACACTTGTGTATCACCCGAAGGAAATTAAAAAGCTATAGTATTAAAAAAAATCCTGTGGATCCTTAGTTTTATATTAGGAGACAACATTCGGAAGATGTAAACATATATAAATCGCACTGTAAGATGAATCATCTTTTATTAAAGCAAACACGTTCCATACGAAATTCGTACAACGTTTTAAACATTGAACAATAAAAAACTAATCTGAAATGAATTAATTAGATTAACAAGAAATCAGTAGATACATCCTGATGTTGCATTGCTCGGATCACTTTCAAGATATGGAATTGAAAGGGACGCCAAAGTCAGATATTGTACAGACATCAGAAGCGCAAAAGTATGACCTAATTTTTAGGCCTCGGGTTAAATTCCAGATACAGTTATCAATTTTGTATCGTATGTGTCTTAACTTAGTTTCAGATTAGGAGAAAACGTACGGCAGATGAAGACATATATAAATTGCACTAAAACTTTGGTTGCAATAATAAGTTTCCACAGGGAATTAGTATGAATTGCAATCAAACTGCAGGGTGGATCAGATTTTTTTAAAGGAAACACGTTCCTAACGAATTCCGTACAACTTAAATTCCAAATAAAGTTTTGTATCTTGGGTACATTTAAATACATTAGTTTCACATTAGGAGAAAAAAATCCGGTACTGTTTGTAATACAAATTTACGAAGCAATTTAGTATAAATCGCAAACAAACTGTTGGATGGATCTGATGTCGTTAAAAGAATTATCGATAGGAATACCAGTTGAACACCTTCTCTGCCCTTGCCCTGCTTTATTGGGAACTCTACTGCAACAATGGGTAGTTCTTTTCTGCTTGGCCTTGCGGATCTATCGATGGTGGATATTAAAAGGATTAATTTGTTTATTCGTGCATCAGATACGTTCGGCACCGAATTACAAACTGATATGTGAAGGACATGATTTAAGGGTGCGGAACATGTCCTATAGGTAAATGGATGCTTTTATAACCTAACCTAACATCGACAGCAAAATGAGGTTTTATAGCATGTAAAAGTCACATCGAAACTGAATGATTAACTAAAGTTACAATACAATCGAAATGTTAAACAGCATTTGCTAAATGCGAATCCAATATAACCAGTGAATTTTCCATTTATGTTGTTAAAAACTTTACTACCTAAGCTTAAGTATACTTTTGCCACTCACTATACTGTTAATCTTAAGCTCAAAGTATAATCGTTACTTTTGGACTTTAAACCGATTGAATAATATTTCATATTTATTCAGTTTCAATCAAAATTAACAAGTTTAAAACGTTTAACGTTGCCAAGCCGTCAATGAGCTAGGGATGCCCTTATACACCTACAAATTTATGCAAAAAAATTCCAGAATAACTAATTTTTGTATGCAAATGTCTACAAAAAATAATAACTAATCAACATTTGGCAACTGTAGTACAATGTTTAAGCTGAGGTTTATTTCAAGTTTCAGGTTTACTTAATGTTTTTAAGTGTTTCAATTTAATCAATTCAATACAACAAAAAATTGCCTACCCGGAAGCAGGGGATAGTCACATGTCTAGTGCTTACGAACCCATTGGTTTCAACGTGCCAGAGATGGCTTGTGCGGTTCAGAATTGTAAGAAGACGAAGAATTGGAGGCATTACTCCATGAAGACTGTTGTAGAACTCAACAAGAGCTTGTACAATTATTGGGAGCTACTCAAGCAGAAATTTCAAACGTTTGTGAGCATCAAGATTCATCCAAAAGAAGGGAAATTGGGTACAATACGAATTGAAGTCAAGAGAACTTGAAAGACGATTTTGCATGTGCTTGAACGCTATAAAAGAAAATAATTTTTGCAATGAAACCCGAAGCGTAAGAGATCGTATGTGAAGCCCGACCAGCCAGCTGACTCGACACCAAAGCCAACTATCCATGGGGAGAGCAAAATATTCAAATCTATTAAAAGTTGCTGAAATCTGGCCAGACCATCATATGGAACCCGTTCCAAGTGAGCATTGGCCGAAAAACGACCAGACATGAAACCGTAATATTCCATCATGACAACGCTCAAACACATGTTGCAATACCTGTTAAAAAGTATTTAGAAATAAGCTGCAGAACACTCTATCTAGGATACGCTTCACTTTGGAACAGAGTATCCGATATTGGTTTGTTTCGTTCTTGGCCTCAAAAGAACAGTTCTTTGGCTCGAGATCCATATGTTGCCAGAAAGATGGGAAAATTTCATAGCTAACAATGGCCAATACTTTAAATAAATTTGTATTGTAAAAACGTTTCAAAATAAAAGCTAAAAATTTGAAATAATTCCGCATTTTTAAGTCATACACCCAAGGCCTATGTGGCCATCTACTCCTGCAAAAAGGCAATTGGTACTAACTGGGGTATTATGCCGAAAGGTATCAATTGGATCTTCAAAGCGGTCGTTAAACCCATCTTGTTCTATGGAGTATTGGTGTGGTGGCAGGCTTTCGATAATGCTACTCACTGGAAGGCCGTTGAACGAGTTCTAAGGACTATCGCGATACTGATTACAGGCGCTATAAGATCTACTTCCTCTAAGGCACTATTTACTATCCTAACCTGGTTACCATTGGATTTGATGGTGATACAAAAGGCTCTCAACTCTGCTGTGAGACTAAATGCTGGTTGTTCGTGATCTGTTAAGGACCTAGGACACTCTAGGATACTGAATTACTATGGGCACATACATGGTAATATCGATTACTGCATCGCAAAACCTTTTTTCGATAGGCATTTCCATATTATGATCCCGAATAGGGTATATGGCAACTCGGACTCTTCATCCCAGCTGACGTCATACGGATATACACTGATGGCTCTAACAGGGGTAATAGGGTCGGTGGAGGTTTCTATATTGAAAACTTTGGGATAAGATCCTATTTTAGGCTACCTAACTTCAGGACTGTTCTTCAGGCGGAAATTACAGCCATTAAACGTGCATCCAACTGGCTGAGGTATTATCGAATATCTGGTGATATATGTATATTTACTGACAGCAAAGCTGCCTTTAATGGAATAGCGGGTGTCTTTATGACATCTAGGTTAACCGAGGAATGCCGGATATCCCTAAATGAGATAGCGAGACATTCTAGGATAACGCTTATATGGGTCCCTGGACACGATGGAAATCAGGGTAATTGTATAGCAGATGATTTGGCCAAAAGGGGTGCGATGATGAGTGAGAAGGCGATCGACCCCTTTTCTGGTATTTCCCTTGTTAAATGCAAGATGGTTGTTTAGCAGAAACTATATGAGACTGCACAAAACAGGTGGACTAATGAACCTTCCTGTGCTACAGCGAGGTCGATTTGGCCCGCATATGATACCAGCAGGACGAATCTACTTATAGAATGCCGTCATGAGCAAATAAGGCTAATTGTCTGCTTTATTACAGTACACTGTTTAATCGGGACACATGCTAGAAGAATGGGCCTACGGTACAATGATTACTGTAGAAGCTGCCATAATGAAGAAGAGGAAGAGACTGTGTATCACCTTTTGTGACAAACCTGAGAGAACGCATCCTAGGATTTCCATTCCTATCATGTTTGGACGTGCTATCAGGGATGAATCTGAGACGAATCTACTCCTTCATGCAAGAATCTGGTTGGTTTAATTTGGAGTCAACGGATATACTGTAAATACCCTGATGAGTACCCCTTGGGTATCACAATGGGATCCGATTTAAATGGACCCAAGTGAGCTGCTTGAGCAGCGGCTGTCCATGGAACCTAACCTAACCTAAGTCATACACCCAATATTTAAAAGCTTTGTTCGCAATTAAATGGTATTTTTGGCACTCTGCTGTCTATATGCGAATAATTCCTAATTTCAATATGCCAGAAATAAAGTTTGTTTTAAATTTGTTTCTATTTCGATTTTTTTTAAATTCCTATAATTTAGCTGTACATAACATGATTTATCAGACCCATATCCCTTTCAAGTCCCTTTCAAGCCATCTTGAGTATTTTGCCATTTTCAGGATCGAATAATTATAAAAGCGTCTAACGATAGATTTTAACGAATGTAGTGTTGTCTGAAAGGATTTTTTACTTTTCTACTTACATAAAAATTACCCAACTTCCTAGCGCAGGAACATTTAAAAAGAAGAATCCGTTATCTAAACATCATTGAATTCGGAAAGGATGAAAATCGAATCTGGGTAGAGATGAAGTCGGGATATGGAAACTCAATGGCGAAATTTCTGCACCTTGGATCTTTGTTTCTTTAAGAACATTATTGAAGTACTGCTCGCTGATTTATTCCTTGTCTTTAAAACTCTGGTATGCTACTTTGTGAAAGCCCAATCTCTTTTTCGACAAAGCATAAATTAAAAGAAACCTTTTACCAATTAAATTCATGTTATAGGCTTTAAGCAAAATCAATCCACACATAACTAAATAAAATAGTTTTATTTTTTTTTTCTAATTTTTTTTATCCACATTAAAATGCAAAACAATTTAATCGTTTCTAGAGATTAAAAAAAAATCCGTTTTAAAACAAATTATTTCCTTAATTAAACTACAAAACAAATTGATTTTATTTCGACAAGACATTTGTTTCTGTTCTGTTCGATTAGAAATAAACCACAACTAGTTTCTTCACTCTCTAAATTCCTATTAAATGTCTTTTTATTAATTTTCTTAATAAGTTTTTTTTTTCAAGAAACTATTTGTTTAAAAACATTTATTTATTTATTTTTTCTTTCTAACAAAATCAAATTATGCAAATTATGTTGGTGTTAAGGTGTGTCCGTCCGTCCGTTCGATCTGTATGTCTGTCTGTGTTAGAATTAAGCTTAGAATGTTTTAGTTTGGCTCCAGTCTGCTGTCAATTCCAGTTTTATGTTTTCGTTCAAAAACTTCGACAGTTTAATTTCACTCACTCCCCACATTATTGTTGTCACTGTGTACCGCATACATATACAAAAATATTCAAACAGCTACAGCTACATATTAGGAATCAAATGGATATTATTATAAAATCCAATCAATATCTTAAAGATTGACGTCAAACGCATTCCAATGTTTTTGTTATTGTTTTTCAGTTTTTGTTTATAATGTTTTTTGTTGTTGTTGTTGTTGTGTTATTTTGTTATGTTTTTTTTTTTATTAAAGAATCCCCATTTACCAAGAATGTTAGTTAAATTTGTAAAGAATATTTTATATTTTCTGGTTCATATGTAGATTAACTATGTGTATTATTAATTATTTTCCATTTTATTGTATTTAATAATGAATTTTCGGAAATTTAAATTAATCGAAGGCGCCAATTAGATCATTTAAATTTAACGTTTAACGTGACGTTTGACAAAAAAAAAAAAAAGAAACAATTGTTGTGTATTTCGCATTTAATTCTTAGTGAGTCAGAGTGTTAAGGTGGCCAGTTGTTAATGAAATGCCTTAAAAATGTTAAGAATAATTAAAATTTATAAAGCATATCTTCCACTCCAAAATATAAGAACAAAAATAGGGATACGATCTGCGAAATATGCATCTTTGGAGCAATTCATAAACCTACAATAATTTATTAGAATATCTGATTACACTGATTTTAACTTCACAGGAAATCTGAAATTGGAAAGACTGAAACAGAAATTGTGAAAACGACAACTGTATGTTATAGAAATCAAGTAACACGGATAATATTAAACCTACAGAACTGCAAACAATATCGTATCTCATAGCTATTTTGTTGCTAAGTATTCATTCTTGTTGTCGTACCAGTCATCCGTTCTCTGTTCATGTATCCTGTGCTCTTAAACCAATAGAAAATATGATGGTATGTTATCTACATAGGACGATTAGTTCAAATCTTTTATGGCATAGAATATAAAGGCAGATCAACGGAAACTACTTTAAACGAAGTAGTAAGTACTTTGGAGAACTCTCTCTCTCCATGATAGTATTTATAGATATCGAAGGAGCTTTCAGTAACATAACTCCGGATGCATTAATAAGATTTATGTTTTTTGGGTAGGCAGACATTTCCAAGACAGTTTTTTTGAAGAACAAACACTGCTTATTCTTATGTTGAAACCACAGGAGCTTAATACTTGTGCTGATGACACCAATACCGATGGTATCATTGTCGATGGCAGAAAACCAATGAGATATTCTCAATTCTCATGGTAACATAGTCAAAATCCTATGAAGCCTAGCAGAGGGAGCTGATTCACTTTAGAAGATCAATCAGTCTAAATGGAAATGAAATATAAGATAGCAGAAATCCGACCCATCTTTGTGAATTTTATAAGTTAGTACCTTATTTCGACTGCAGTCAAAGATCAATGAGACATATGAGTAATTAATCAATCAGTCTAAATGGGCTAAGGAGTTTGGACGTCCCATAAGTTTACACGCTCTCTTTACGAGGTAGTATAAGATGCCTGAGTTTTGGTCATCGTTTGGAACAACTTGAAGATCAATTTTACACTCAACTGTATTATGACGACCAATTTAGCTTTTATTCCTATAAGAGGGCATCATAAACAGTTGAGTGGAACTCGAATGATCGTTCACTAGGTCTAAGAAATCCCAGTGAACGATCATCTTCGATCTTTGCTCGGTAACAATGGTATGGGAAGACTGTGTTCCTTATTATGCTCTGCATAACTAAAGTTTTCCCCAATCGTCTCTATATAATGCAAATACCATCCCGGAATTCTTGGAGTAAAAACCAATTAGATATTCCCAATTCTCATGCTAACGTAGTACATAGTATGATGCCTAGCAAGAGGGAACTGGTTCACTTTAGGAAAAAATATGAGATACCAAACATCCATCCCATCTTTGTGAATTTTACAAGTTAGTACCTTATTTCGACTGCAGTCAAAGATCAAAGAGACATATGAGTAATTAATCAATCAGTTTAAATGGGCTAAGGACTTTGGACTTCCCATAAGTTTACACGCTCTCTTTACGAGGTAGTATAGGATACCTGACTTTTGGTCATTGTTTGGAACAACTTGAAGATCAATTTTACTGACAGGGTATCATGCAATGTATTATGACGGCCACTTTAGCTTTTTATTCCTATAAGAGGGCATCATAAAAAGTTGAGTGGAGCTCGAATGATCGTTCACTAGGTCTAAGAAATCCCAGTGAACGATCATCTTCGATCTTTGCTCGGTAACAATGGTATGGGAAGACTGTGTTCCTTATTATGCTCTGCATAACTAAAGTTTTCCCCAATCGTCTCTATATAATGCAAATACCATCCCGGAATTCTTGGAGTAAAAACCAATTAGATATTCCCAATTCTCATGCTAACGTAGTACATAGTATGATGCCTAGCAAGAGGGAACTGGTTCACTTTAGGAAAAAATATGAGATACCAAACATCCATCCCATCTTTGTGAATTTTACAAGTTAGTACCTTAATTTGACTGCAGTCAAAGATCAATCAGTCTAAATGGGCTAAGGACTTTGGACTTCCCATAAGTTTACACGCTCTCTTTACGAGGTAGTATAAGATACCTGACTTCAAGATCAATTTTACTGACAGGATATCATGCAATGTATTATGACGACCACTTTAGCTTTTTATTCCTATAACAGGGTATCATAAACAGTTGAGTGGAGCTCGAATGATCGTTCACTAGTTCTAAGAGATCCCAGTGAACGATCATCTTCGATCTTTGCTCGGTAACAATGGTATGGGAACACTGTGTTCCTTATTATGTTCTGGACAATTAAAGTTTTCCCCAATCGTCTCTATGTAATGCAAATACCATTCCGAAATTCTTGGAGTAAAAACCTATGAGATATTCCCAAGCCTCATACTAACATAGTCAAAATCCTATGAAGCCTAGCAAGAGGGTACTGGTTCACTTTAGGAAGAAATATAAGATACCAGACATCCGTCCCAGACATCTTTGTGAATTTTATATTTTAGTACCTTATTTCGACTGCAGTCAAAGATCAAAGAGACATATGAGTAATTAATCAATCAGTGTAAATGGGCTAAGGAGTTTGGACTTCCCATAAGCTTATGCGCTCTCTTTACGAGGTAGTATAAAATACCTGACTTTTGGTCACCGTTTGGGACAACTTGAAGATCAATTTTACACTCAACTGTATTATGATGACCACTTTAGCTTTTTATTCCTATACGAGGGCATCATAAACAGTTGAGTGGAACTCGAATGATCGTTCACTGGGTCTAAGAGATCCCAATGAACGATCATCTTCGATCTTTGCTCGTTAACAATGGTATGGGAACACTGTGTTCCTTATTATGTGCTGGATAATTAAAGTTTTCCCCAATCGTCTCTATATAATGCAAATACCATCCCGGAATTCTTGGAGTAAAAACCAATGAGATATTCTCAATTCTCATGCTAACATAGTCAAAATCCTATGAAGTCTAGCAAAAGGGAACTGATTCACTTTAGAAAGAAATATGAGATACTAGACATCCGACCCATCTTTGTGAATTTTACATGTGGGCTAAGGAGTTGGGACTTCCCATAAGTTTACACGTTCTCTTTACGAGGTAGTATAAGATGCCTGACTTTTGGTCATCGCTTGGAACAACTTGAAGAACAATTTTACTGACAGGGTTAAATGCAGACTGAATGTCATGTAATGTATTATGACGACCACTTTAGCTTTTTATTCCCATAAGAGGGCATCATTAAACAGTTGAGTGGCGCTCGAATGATCGTTCACTGGGTCTAAGAGATCCCAGTGAACGATCATCTTCGATCTTTGCTCGTTAACAATGGTATGGGAACACTATGTTCCTTATTATGTTCTGGACAATTAAAGTTTTCCCCAATCGTCTCTATGTAATGCAAATACCATTCCGGAATTCTTGGATCGTACATTTTTACACAGATATGTATTTAGTATTTAGTCACTATATAAATAGCGACCAATGGAAAAAAGATTCCAGCAATTAACTAAGTTGTTAAATGCCAAAATCAAACGTTATTTTCACAACATTAAAAGCATCGTTTCTCATAGCGAAAACAGACCTTGGCAGTAGCTCTACAGAATCAACAACAGACTCACTGTGTTCAAGGGCATAGACTCGTAGAGGGAAGTATTAAGACAAATGAGTTCCTCTGTATTGGTGTCTCTTGCTAAATTTGACTTCAGCGTTGCATGCTGAAGAGTAAAGCCATCTGAGATGTGAACCAGAATTGACACTTCGGAGTACTTATGAGCATTACATCACATCTTTCGATAGCCTGGAGATTTATTTCTATATTGAAGTCGGTGATTACAAGACACTGTCTTATTAAGTGAACTGGGAGATGAAAATAGCCAGAGATTCAGGAAATCAATGCAGTTGTTAAATGCCAAGATTCAAACGTATTATTCACAACTGAATAAAGATATATTCCTCTTTTTGGACAATTAAAATCATTGTTCGTGATAGCGACAACTGCCCTTGATTGTAGATATTCTCCAGCCAGATGAGTAGTTCAACATCAGAATCACTGGGTTCTTGGCTATAGACTAACACAGGGAAATATTTGGACAATATTCCGGTTAGACCTTGAAAGTTCTGCTGGATCTGAAATTTGTGTGTGTACCTCTTGCGAAATTAGATTTTGGCGTCATTTCCTGAAGAGTACATCAATATGAGATGCTGTACTAGAATTGACACATCTGGATACTTATCGTCACTGCATCACATCTTTCGATAGCCTGGGGACTTATTTCTGTATTCGAGACGGTGATTACAGGACATTATATTCTTAAGTGACATGCGGAGTGACTGGGAAATGAAAATAGCCATACATTCAGGAAATCAATGCAAATTGATTATACATTTGCTCCAGCCAGATGAGTAGTTCAACAAGGCAATCACTGGGTCCGGTTAGACTTTATAAAATCCCCTGTATCTGAAATGTGTTGGTATACCTCTACTCTCTTGAAAATTTAGGCTTCGTTGTTTCACACTGAAGAGCTAACGAATCTGAGATTATAGAATTTATAGGTGGAATTTTAACACATCTGCATACTAAACGTACTACATCAATACTCGATGTCCTGGAGATATAGTTCTGTGGTCGTTGTGACGTTACTCTCTTGCAAACTTATACTTCGGTGTCTCATACTGAAGAGCTGACGAATCTGAGATGCAAGTTTAACACATTTAGATAAGTGATATGCTCTGTAATGGTGAGTTGCAAATAAGCAGTAAAGCGTTAAAGACTTTCGGGAGAGTTCTTTTTATACCCTTCACCTTTGTGAGAAGGGTATATATAACTTTGGCATTCCCTATGTAATTTCCACAATATAATTTTCCGATCCTATAAAGTATATATATTCTGTATCCTTATAGATAGAGGAGTCGATTTAGCCATGTCCGTCTGTTTGTCTGTCTGTTGAAATCAATTTTCTGAAGAACCCAGATATCTTCCGGATCCAAATCTTCAATAATTCTGTCAGACATGCTTTTGAGAAGTTTTCTATTTAAAATCAGCAACATCCGTCCATAAATAACGGAGATATGAGCAAAAATCCGAGACAACCTCTATTTTTGGCCTATTTTTGATCTATATCTCGATTACTAAGTCATAAATATAGACAATATGGATATCTAATGATAGATATTTCAAAGTCCATTGCAGCGATGTATATAAGGCTATAGTAAGTTGGACCTACAATGGGTCAAAATCGAGAAAAATATAGTTTTTAACCCGAATTTTTTTTCACAAAAAAAATTTTTTCTCATACATTTTTTTCACTAATAAATTAAAAAAAATAAATTTTTAAATTAACAAAAAATTTTTTTAAAAAAAATTGGAAAAAACTTTTAAAAAACAATTTGGAAAAAAAATGTTTTTATTTTATTTTTAAGTATAATTTGGTGAAGGGTATATAAGATTTGGCACAACCGAATATAGCTCTCTTACTTGTTTTATACATCTTAGGCTTAATGGGATCTACTTACTATCTTTGATGAGTTGTGAGACATATCGAAGCGTGAGTTGATGCATAATTTGGGTTTTATAAAAAGCTGTTTTGTCAAATGAAATGTGCTGTGACTGGGTTACAAAAATAAGCAGGAAAGCATTGAAGCTTTGGGATGAGTTGTTTGACCCATCAGAGAATCAGAGTTGCTGACAAATTTGGATTTCATAAGATGCTCGAGATGTGTGGGAAGTTTATATGAAGTGCACCCTGAGGTAACATTCAGGAGCAACAAGTATCAACAGGTTATTTAGGCGTTAAAAAGAGCTGACTTCTTAATTGATTTTTGATGTGGAAAATAAATGAAATCAGTTGATGTCAGATCAGGGCTCAACATTGAACAAACTATCAATTCGATGTTATGAATACAAATAGAGTCTCTTGTTTGAGACTACCTAGGACAGTTAGGGTCCATCCAAATGGTAGTAGTAGATTATGATTCATGTTCTCTACTCTTTAGATGCTAGCTTCGCATACTATATTTATTTTCTCTAATTCTAGTTACAAAAAGTCTCAGGTTTAAGACCTAATAGGTTGGTAAACAATGATTCAGGTTCTTTACTATTACGGAATCTAATTTAGCATATTTATTTGTTCTAATTAAAATCTTTATCAGCAGTATTAAGTAAAGTTCTAACCCAATTCGATTTCCTCTAAGACGAGATTATTTTTATGATTTTTATTTATATTTATACTTGACCTCTGGTCACCTTAATTTCGAAACCGTAAGTAGTTGTAGTGATAACAGTAACTGCTAAGATTCATCCATCCAAATAATTCAATGTGTTTGTTATCAATAAAAAAAACAACAGCAGCAAACAAATATTTAACGAAAACAATTTGTTTTTTTTTTTTTCTTCATCGTTGTTAGAAATGGTTCGCAAATACAACGAAGTTAGCCAAAATACTCATCGTCAAAACATGAAATTCCCAAAAGTCCAAAACATATATAAAAAAAAAAAACTCTGAAATGAAGAGCAAAAAAACAGCGAAAAAAAAAAACAAATCTTGTTTTTGAAATATAAATATTTTTTTTTTACAAATTATTTGTATGTTTTTTTTATAACTTGTTTGGCGAAAAAGAGAAGACCGGCAAAAGGCGATTTTTTTCTGCTGTAGTTTCATGGAGAGCGAGCCAAGTTTCGAAATAAAATTTCAGTGCTCAGTTAGAATGGGTTTAGATTTAAACGGGAGTTTGAATAGTGAAGAACACATTGAATAAAAAGCACAAATTTTTTAAACAAAAATACAAAAAGAAATTATTAAAGAATTTATTAAATATTTAACAAGAATTTTATAAAAAAAAAACCAAAGACATTGAAGAAATCTTTTGAGAAAAACCAAACAATAAACAAAGAAATTGTGATAAAAAGTGAATTTTTACAAAAAAAAAAAAGTGTTGAAGAAAACAATAAATTATTGAAAATTAAATAAAATTTAATTAAATTACAAAGACAACAAATATTAACTTAAAAAAAAAAAATGTTTGGTTTAAGAACATTTTTAGGGACCTGTATGGTCTTAATTGTTTTAAATTTTATAAACAGTACGGATTCTTATGCCATAGGCCAGTCCAAATTGGGACGCATTGAAAAGTTTCCCTATCAGGTGATGTTAATTGGCAAACAATTGTGGCGCAAGCGCATATTATGTGGCGGCACTCTATTGGACAATCGTTGGATTTTGACGGCGGGCCACTGTACCATGGGAGTAACACATTTTGATGTGTATTTGGGCACCAAAAGTGTGGACGAGTCCTTGGAATCGGGCAAAGTTGTGTTGAGAAGCAATAAATTTATTGTGCATGAAAAATTTAATCCCATAACAGCAGCCAATGATATAGCCTTGGTGAAACTACCCGAGGATGTGGAATTTACCGCACGCATTAAGGCCGCCACTTTGCCTTATCGCATGAAAACCGATCAGTTTACCGGCTCCAAGGTTGTGGCCACCGGTTGGGGTGCTACTGGTGAAACCAAAAACTCAGATCCCATGCAATACACCGAACTGAAAGTCATCTCTAATGCCGAGTGTTCAAATGAATTCGATGTCATTACCGATGGTGTCATGTGTGCCAAGGGCTTAAAAGATGAAACTGTATGCTCTGGCGATTCTGGTGGTCCTTTGGTCTTGAAGGGCACTCAAATGGTAGTGGGTATTACTAGCTTTGGGCCAGCTGATGGTTGTGAGACCAACATACCCGGTGGTTTTACCCGTGTAACCCATTATTTGGATTGGATTGATGCTAAAATTGGTAACAGTCAGCAAACACAAAAGAAGCAGGAAAAAATACACAGTCATAATCAACACAGACAGCATTTACACTCAACGACTAGTGTTCATCAAAATGCCGTCTAGACATTTTAGTCTCTCTCTCTCTCGACATTACAAAAATCCTAAGCAAATGGCTGTGTTATTTAAGGATGTTTACATCTGCAACAATTTATCTCAAATTTGACTGACTGAATCTTATAGCTTTATTTTTTTATTTAAAAACAAGTTATTATAGTTTTTAAGACTTTAAAACATTTTAAATACTAAGGAATTTAACATTCTTTTCTTTTAAGAAAACTTGTTAAAATTCCCTTTAAAAAAAAAAAATGGCCGTTTTTGAGCCAATTAAATCATTTTTATATTTAAACAAAAAATATGAAACAATTCCCTTTCAATTTGGTTGTGATAAGCAAAATTTTATTTAAATTAATTACTACTACTTCTACTACTTATTTTATAAGCATTTATATGTATTATTTATTTAAATTATTCTATATTTTTTAAGCTTGATTTGGAAAAAAAAAATCTAAATTTTTGTTTCTACATCACAAAAAAATGCGAAAATCTTTTTTAGAAAAAAAAAAAAAAAAACAACTCACATTTTTTTTTGTTTTGTAATTAACATATTTAAACAAAACAAAAACGAAATGAAATGAAATAAAACAAAAATATTTATCTTTATACAAAAAAAAAAAAAAAAGAGAAAGAAAACAACTTTTTATTTTATATATTTATTTTGCACTGTGGGGTTTTTACCAGGTCTCTGCTATAACTAAAGAAATGAATGGATCGCTAGATGGTTGTGTTATTTTGTGAAAGGTTAAGATCCCCTCATATCAAATAATGATATAATATACTAACAATAAAATCTGTGACGTTATTACGCTAAAAGAGAGCCAAAACAAAACATTAAAATTTGCATATGTAGGTAGGTATTTCAAAACAAAAACAAAAACAAATTTTTCATAATGAAATGTTTCATTTAGGCGCCAGAAATGTTGAAAGACTAGTAAACAATTAACTAACTAGCTAATTAACGGATTTACAAACAAAACCGAACAGGTTTGTTAGAATGTTTGTAAGTTTTAGAGTTTGTAAAAAGGAAACTAGAATCATGTTATGTCATTTTCAAAATATTTCCTAATTGGTAATTTTTGTTTACATTAATATAAACAAGTAAGAGTTTGGAGCTATCCTCATAAAAGTTGTTAGAAAGATTTATGTTCTTATAAATCTTGTTTATGTCCAATTTCATTACGATCTTAATTAATTATTATAAGACAATTGTGAATGTTCAAGTTATTTTCTGAGAGGGACCTAGGGACAAAAATGTTGTCCGATTTTCGCCATATTTTATAGTATAACTTCAGTGTACTTAGAAATAATTTGTGTAAAATTGTATAAAGATTGCTGCAAACAGTATTCCGGAGGACATTTGTATGGGGGCTAGGAGAATTTAGGGAATTTTGGTTTGGGCCCTATTGTGTTTTCAACAGATAGACAGACGGACGGACATAGCTAGATCGTCTTAAAGGGTTTTCCAACAAGAGGTGTTATTTTGGTATTCAAAAAAAATTTAATTTTTTGAGATAAATTATCGGATGTTTGATTCATAATAAAGAGGAAGGTATGCCGTTAATAATGAAAAACAACATCAGCCAAATGGCCACCACGACCACGCTTACAGGACCATATCCTTTTCATGAAATCTTTGAGGTCTTGAATCGACGCTGTGCTGTTGGCGTAGACCTTATCTGTCACGTGGCCCCAAAGGAAGAAGTCGCAAGGTGTTAAATCACAAGAAAATGAAAAGTAACACTCAGGCAATTCCATTCGTTGAATGAATATTAATTTAATCTGATTTTGTGATTTCGTTGTCATAAATTATATCAGTTTCTAATATTTTTCTCATCATAGCCGTTGCCTGCCCCCTCTTGAAATAAAAACAAGTAAGAGTGCTATATTCGGCTATGCCAAATCTTATATACCCTTCACCAAATTATACTTTAAAATAAAAATTTTAAATATTTTTAGGTAAACAAAATTAATTTTTTTTTTTTTCAAAATTTAAAAAATAATATTTTTTTTTTCAAAATTATTTTGAAATTTTTTTTTTTAATTTTGAAATTTTTTTTTTTTAGGTGAAAAAAAATTTATGACTAAAAAATATTTTGGCCAAAAAAAAATTCGGGTTAAATTAATATGCCTATATTTAATTGTGTTACTTTCTTTGGAAAGGGGTTAGATGGTAGAAGGAAGGTGAAAGGAGGAGAAAGGCTTTTTATTAACAACTCTGCAATTGCGCGTTATGTTGTTATTAGTGCAGATTGCAGCGACTCTGGTGGTGAGATGGCGCATATTTCAAGCCAACAACCTTTATTTATTTATTTTACTTCGGTGGCGTTTAAATGTTATACCACCGAAGAAGGGCGCTGTTATAAATATTAGTTATTAGTAAACTAATAATTATTATAAACTGATGTTGTTGATTGGCAGCGAACCCAGGTCGCAAATCTCTCTTCGAGAGATAACACGGTCCGGAAACTTTTCCCGTAAAAGAGCAATGGTTTCGTTGCTTGTGTGGCACGTAGCGCCGTCTTGTTGAAAGTAAACGTTGTCCAGATCAATATCTTCCAAAATATGGTGTAATGACGTTTGTGGAATGCCCAATTCCAAAGAACGACGAGGAATAAACAAACCTGGGTTTTCTTCAACACTTTGGGCCACAGCAGCAATATTCTCAGTTGTTCTTGAACGACGTACATGTTTTTTATTCTTTTTGTCCCATCAGCTCGAATTTTTCCACCAAATTCTGTACTGCGGTCCGACAAGGTGCTTCACGGCGACCTAAAAATGCTTTAGTTTTACGAACTGTGACTGCAAGATTTTCACCATTTTTGTGGTCAATTTTAATAATTTCAATTTCAATGTGTTTACTTAATTTCAAATTTGGCTACAATTTTTTTATTTCACTCCAGAGTCGAACAATTTCTACTCCAGATAGTAAATTATTTAATTTAATTTATTTAATTCCCCAATGAATGTAGCCAGAATACTCCTTTTTAATGTACTAGGATCAGTTGAATATTCCATAAAAATTATCAGCACAATTATGAATAATAATTCCCCGGGAGTTTTTTTCCCTTTTCCCATTTATCCTATTCAAATTCTATGGGAAAAAACTCCACGGGAACAAACTCCCGGGGAATTTTGTATTCATAATTGGGCTTTATATAAATTGTTGACTTGAACACAAATTCTACGCATCGGATCAAAGTTGGCATAATTTAAACGGAAATATTGGAGCTTAAGCGGAATATAGTTTCATGTTCAACGATTTGGAAGTAATAATTTGATTTCGCGAGGTAGGAATTGCTAATTATTTTTACCATTCATTAAATTAATCATGAATGACATGGTCATATATATTCTCCTACTTTTTAGAGTAGGGAGTTTAATAATTGCTAACCGACTTGTATATGCTAGTAGACAAATGTTAGGATTCCATGGGAGGTTTCTGTAGATCCCAGACAACAGAAGCATATTCTAAAATTGATCTCACAATTGGTATTCGCGACTAATTAAAATCCATACCTGTCGCGAAAACAGAACCCTAAATTTTATTGAAAAATTTTATGTAATCTTTAAAATTAGAATCCTCTTTATTGATATACATATTAAACATTTTTAAAGAAATTGGAGATTTTGAGTTGCTTTTTTGGCAAATTATTTTTTAAAACAACAGCTGAATCACGTAGTTCATATAGTGCTGTTGTCACAACAAATGACACGAATAACCTGACAAAATTTAAGATCAAAATCAACCATAAAGGTTAATATACCAAAAGAAGGGGATTTCCCTTTTTTGGTTATAGACATTGTAATCAAATTTAAAACAAAGAGATAAAAGTCGCGAAAATAGAACCTGTTTTTCGTAAACTGTCGTGATTACAGAACCTGCAAACCGTCGCGATAACCTGGTCGTCGCGATAATGGATAGTCGCGAATACCGAGCTTGTACTGTACTTTGTGTCATAAGGATCATCAAATTCTTTAAATTTATTATCAAGTAATAAGCCAAGATCAAGAAATGCATTAATCAAGTTGATGCTCATTAAATGAGTATCTTCAGAGTACTGCACTTCGTCTGTGGAATATCATTTGTTTACATTTTTTTTTTAAATTCAGATTGACTAAATTCATATTACACCATTGCACTATAGGAAATTTCACCCATTTTGTGGCCAAAACTATAAGGAATCACTGAACAAAGGATGATTTACATGAAAATCGGTATTCGCGGGGTATTCAAGATTGCTGATTTCGAATCGGAGGTAAAATTTTTCAGATATAAAATGGCGGATCTCCCATCTAACTAAGATTTTCCTTCACATAATTCGATTCCTCATTCAAAAGATTGCCGCATTCAACTTTTTCCAACAATAAAATAGTAGACAGCAGCATTCTTCTCCTCTCTCTTATGCTCCTCCAACCAAACTTCCGCAAGTTCGCTATTTTCCAAGCGGAGGCTTCAATGAAAATTTATATTTCTCAAAAAAGCAAAACATAAAATTGACAAATTAAACTCAAAAGCTTATCCTTCACATAATCCGATTCCTCATTCAAAACATTGCCACATTCAACTTTTTCCAACAATAAAATTGAAAACAGCAGCATTCTTCTCCTCTTTGTTATGCTTATCCAACCAAACATCCTCAAGTTCGCTATTTTCCAAGCGGAGGCTTCAATGAAAAATTATATTTCTGAAAAGAGCACAACATAAAATTGACAAATTAAACTCAAAAGCTTATCCAAAATAAATTTTTCAGAAAAAATTATAAAATTAAAGCTTATGTCAGAAGTATGAGTTTTTTTTGGTTCGCAAAAAACAATTTTTGTTTACAAAATCTTCTTCTTAAGCTATTAAGCACTTACTATCACTTTTGTTTTCCATATTTAATTTAAATTTATGTTTGTTTTTTAACTATTTAAAAAACATAAAAATTCTATCTGTATATTATAATTTGATATATTGTAATTTTATGAATAATCCCAAACATTAAAAAAAATCAGGGAATATTTTTTGGAATTTCTGCTGGAACAACAATAATCGTTTGTCATAAAAAATCGGGTTTTTCTGTTATTATTTTTTTTTATTATGTTGTATTGACACCAATATGACGTAAAACTTAAAAACGCCAAAGTTCAATGAATGTAATTTAATATTAATAAAAAATTTTAACGAAATTTTTTGATAAACAAACTTCCCCAAGAAATGCAAAATAAACATACAAAAAAAAACAACTAACAAAATGTAAATAAAATGACTAGTCAAAAAAAAAAAAATAAAACAAATTCGACTACGTGCAAATTTACATACAACAGACACGCATTCGTATTCGCCAGAGATTTTCCTAACAAAATATTTATTTAAATACTATTAATTACACACAATTTATTTGTTTACATTATATATACGCAGAAAATATTTAAATTATTTCTAAGAAGTTTGTTGGTACCGAAAGGTGTTATTATTAATTTAAATAAAGCTTGACTCTGGTATGTAGTTCCGTAAACATAACGAATGGAATCGATCGTATGTTAGATAAATACCTCTATTGTTTTCCAATCATAAAAAATAAAAAAATTTTGATTTGAAATCTTTCTTTATTTGAATACTTATCAACAAAAACAATAAGAAATAAATATCTTAAGTCGCCTGTCTGCGAATTTATTTATTTATTTATACAAACATACATATATTTACGTTATTTATTCGATACATACTTATTTTATGTATGTACAAGTTTTTTTTTATATATTCATGTTTGATCGATGAATATTAATTTAATCTGATTTTGTGATTTCGTTGTCATAAATTATATCAGTTTCTAATATTTTTCTCATCATAGCCGTTGCCTGCCCCCTCGTCAAAGTGAATTAAATTAGTATCACACAGAAAAAAAAATGTGCTTACAGTGTGTGGTAAAATTAAAAGGATATAAGGGATTATTTTTAAGTTTCAGGGTTTAAAGATAACTTTATAGTTTGAAATAAAACAAGTAAGAGAGCTTTATTCGGCTCTGCTAAATCTTACCACTTCACCAAATTATACTTTAAAATAAAATTAAAAAAAATAACAAATTTTTTCGAAATTGTTTTTAAAATTTTTTTTCCAATTTTTTTTTTTACTTTATTAGTGAAAGAAATTTATAACAAAAATAATGTTTTTTGTGAAAAAAAAATTCGGGTTAAAAAATATTTTTCTCGATTTTGACCCATTGTAGGTCCAACTTACTATAGCCTAATATACATCATTGCAATGAACTTTAAAATCTATCATTAGATATCCATATTGTGTATATTTATGATTTAGTAATCGAGATATAGATCAAAAAAAGGCCAAAAATAGAGGTTGTCTCGGATTTTTGCTCATATCTCCGTTATTTATGGACGGATTTTGCTGATTTTAAATAGGAAACTTCTCGAAAGCATGTCTGACAGAATTATTGAAGATTTGGATCCCGAAGATATCTAGGGTCTTTAGAAAATTGATTTTAACATACAGACAGACAGACGGACGTGGCTAAATCGACTCCGCTGTCTATAAGGATCCAGAATCTTTATACTTTATAGGGTCGGAAAATTATATTGTGGAAATTACAAACGGAATGACAAACTTATAGGGTATACATAAGTTTGTCATTCCTCTCACGAAGGTGAAGGGTATAAAAATTGAAAAAAAAAAAACATTTTTTTCATTTGTTCAAAATAAAAGCTTTTTTGAAATAAAATTGTGCTGCAAAGTGTTCAAAAAATTCATAAAGTATTGTATAGAAGTGTGACAACGTGGTTCGCCCTTTATTTAGTCGGAAAATCGAAGTTAAAATTTCAAGTGTTTAATTCTCTCACAAGGGTGTTGAATTGGTACCAGTATATGTGAGAGAGTAATATTGAAAAATAGAGAGTCGGACTACTTGGTATACTTTACCCTTCACCATGATTGCCACTCATATATAAGGCATATATAAGTTTAACATTCCGTTTGTAATGTATATATATTCTGGATCGTAATAGATAGCCAAGTCGATATAGCCATGTCTGGCTGTATGTTGAAATCAACTTTCTGTGGCCCCCAAATAACTTACATACATGATTCATACATCAATATATCGGAAATTCTTCCGGCTCGTTTGCTATTTAATTTATCAAAACAATCGGCCCACAAATGGCTGAGATATAAGGTACAGACCTGGACAACATCGATTTTTGACCTATTTTTGATATACATATATCTGGATTACTAAGTCATTAATGTAGACAATATGGATATCCAGTAAAAGACAATTCAAAGACGTATATAAGGCCAAAGTAAGTCGGATCTACAACTGGTCAAAATCGGTAACAATATATTTTATACCGAATTTTTTCCCCAAAAAAAATTTTGTTGTTATAAAATGTTTAAATGTTTTTAATTTGTTTGACAAAATTGGAGTTTTGAAATGGCTGCAGAAAATATTAACTTTTTTTGGTCAAAAAGTCCGTGCTTTTTTAAATGAAGCACAGGTTTTTGGTGCTCAATGCACTTTGTCAAACGTTTCTCCAATTTGTTTAATCTCTTTCCACTGAGACATTTCTTTAGGTTTGAAAACAAGAAATAGTCACTCGAGGCTAAATCCGGAGAATAGGGTGGAATAGAGAGCATTTCGTAGACTAATTCATGGATTTTTGCCATGGTAACTGCACATGTGTGTACCTTTTTGAGCACCAGATTGTGAGCTAATGCGGCAGCGATCTAGCGGAAAGCTTTCTCAAACCCAGGTGATCATTCAAAATTGAAACCACTGAGCCATGTGAGATGCCTATGGCTTCCACAATCTCTTGTATTTTCTATCGGCCAACATCATATCGTGAATTTTTTAAATTGTTTCGGGTGTAGAGACCTCAACTGGGGGTGCAGAGCGTTCGGCATCTTCCGTGCTTGTACCGCCACAAAGAAATTCAGTAAACCACTTTTTTAACATTTAAAATTGATGGTGCAGATTTCCCATAGTATTTATCAAGCTTAGCCTTTATTTGAGTTATGGTTCTTTCCCAAAAAAATAATGCTTAATGAGCACACGAAATTAACTTTTTCCTAATTTCTCCTTAAGCCACAAGGTAGTCTGCTATCAATGGCTGTCAAACACAAACTAAATGACGCAGCATGTTCAAATTTTGAAAAGAGTCAACTGACTGATGCCTGTTGACAGAAGCAGTGTTGTCCTTTCGGTTAAGAGCCGGGAAATTGAAAAAGTAGCGGAATTATTGACTCACCCTCGTACTTACATGGGAATTTGTAAACGGGGAAATATCACAAAGTACATGCTTCTAGGTTTCCTCCAGCAAGCCACAGAATGAATTTTGATGTCCACAATAGTAAGCAATTATGTAAATATTCTAAGGTAGTTGTTTTCATTTAGATTCTGGCACTTTCCACTAGACAGCGTGACAAAACGCTGCATCTGTCTGAGAACAAATATGGCTTCTCAAAGGCGTTCAAACTCTTTTTCTCTATTATAACCAATAAGAGATACCAAAGAAAGGTTTTGCTCTCACGAACATATTTCGAAATAGCACAAGGATTGTGTTGGTTAGCTTTGTCCTCTTTCCTTACACAATTTGAAAGTTAGATCAAGATTCTGTTGTATCCTTATCATTTCGTTTTCAAACCCACATATATAACCAAATCGTCAGCGTAACCATAAGTACACAGAGAAAACAGATTCCCGGTAGCCACCGAATTTGTTGCCAATCGAATGATTCTACCTTAGAGAGCGAATTTTACAGTTCTGACTACAAAAGTGTGGTTGCTTCAACCGAAATTCTTCTTTATCAACTGACTTTCTGTTCAATCGATTAATTCTGCCTGATAGAGTGAATTTTACAGTTTTGGATACAAAAGTTTGATTGCTTCAACCGAAATTCTTCATTATCAACTGACTTTCTGTTGATAGAACCACAAAATTGTGTGTACAACCGAAACAAAATCGTTTGCAACTACGAATCTGTTTTCTTTGTGTACGACAACATAAATCATTAAGTTTCTCTAGTAGACTATGGAAAACCAGGATCCCCTACAGCGATATTCTTCATGGTCGTATATATGGTTATCGATGCTTCACATAGATCCAACTTAAAGATTCTGAATATCAGCATCTCCAGTGTTCAGTTTTGAATAATAGCAAGATCAGTTACATAGCACAGAGTGTTTCAAAGGTTTAAAAGTCTCCCTCTAATAACAATGATATGTATGAATTGAACGATTGCTATCCCCAAGAAACCAGTCACGTGACAAGTTATGTGGCATTAATCTTCCTTACAAGAACGTTGTAAAAAGTGAGTTTTTTTTCTGAAAAAATAATGAATAATAATATCTTTAGTTTTTCTAAAGCCTTTTGGGAAAAGGTTTCCTGATGATCTGGCCTAAGCAACCAGTGAAATGTGCATACAATAAATTTTAGTGAATTTATCAATAAAATTGGGAATTTAGCATATGAAAACTAAATCTTACTAAAATATTGTTACGAAATTGTAACTGAATTCAAATAGAATGGTTTTAGCGGCCTGTTTAAAGTTGCATAATGTTCCTAAACTGCTGTTAACATAGCTGTGAAATATACAACATTGAATAAAAGCTTTGAGTTGATCATTATTTGAAAGTATGGCAACACTAAATGTTTAAGCTGCTAACATTAACATCGAAAGCTCTAGAATTCGAACATACTAGTTTGTCCGTTAAGATCATTGTAGAAGATTCACGAAAGATGGCGTGTGTATAAATAGTGGCAGATGTTGCAGTCGTGAGTTGAGTTGAGTTAACATCAACTGTCTTTTACATTTAAGATTGTACATTATAAAGTTTGTGTGCATTGATAAACGTGTATAAATAAACTGCTTTTAATTGCAATCAAAAGTATCCGGTATAAGGAAATAAACCTGCGTTTTTAAAAGGTAAAAACGTAACAATATTAATTTTTTATTCCTGAATAACCTTTTAATGATCGGTGTATGTAGTTAATTTTGGCTGACTGTAACGAACTCCCAAATTAAATCTAGAGTCTTTGCACACAATATTTTAAATCTGCTCATCCAAGCCTACATTAAATCCAAACTCATTAATTTTTAATCTTAAATCAAATCATTCTAAACCGCCAATTAACTTTTCGCCCTCAGTGTATGCAAAAGCATGATACACATACGTGCTTTTCCATATCATTAGAAAAATTAGTGATTCTCATATCTATGATTCAATTTGAACACTACTCTATACACAAATCCACCAATAAATATGAATGTTTTTAGGAATGTTTAACAAACGACTAGAAAAAAATAAAATAAATTAGTAGTAGCTACTTTTTAAACTACACTCAAGCGAGCATTATAAAATAAATATTCAAATAAATAAAGTGTGTTTTATATTTTATTAATTCTAATTTTTTTACGACATGTTGACGCATTTTTTCCTACTCGAATCATCATTAATAATTAATTCACCGTGCGGAATCGTGTAGGAAAAAGAATCTGGTCTCTAATTTTTTTTTTTTTTTGTTTTATTTCATTTAAAATGGTTCTGGTTTCGAAAGAAGCCACAAACACTGGTCGTGTTTAAATAATTAATTAAAAGAACACTAATTATTGTTGTTGTTGCAAATCAAATCAAACTGATTTTAAATTGGAAAATTTTATTCAACCACTGATGACTATGTTAAAGAAACAAACAAATACATAAATTAATTTGTTATTGTTTTATTAATACGATTATAATGGATTTTAAATTACTTTCTTGTGGGCTGGAGATTAGTTTGATTTTTTTGATTTTAAATGTGGCAAATTGTTTTGAAAATATTTTAATTTCAGTTTTTTGTTCAATTTTTTAAATTTTGTTTTATTACTTTTGTATGTTTTGTTTTTTTCCAAAATTAGAAGGTGGAAATTCCATTTAGAAAGTTCGTCGGCCAAAAAGGAAGTATCACTGCTAATAAATACTTTTTTATTTAAATAACTGTTTACTGTTATATATTTTTTTTTTTTTAAAAATTAATGAGTTTGAAATATAAACACAAAAAACAAACAACATTTTTATTTAAATGTAAATAAATTACTCATATTAATATTTATTTTGACTTTATGCTAATATTAACTGAAATATATAAAATACTAGAGCTATAAATAATAAATGAATTGTACAGTGTTTAACAAAATTATAGCAGTTTTTGTAATATGTATTAATAACGTTGTCCACAAAATACCGTTACCAAATTACCGATAAAATAACATTATACAAGAAATAAAAACATAAGTCTACAATGATTTTGGTGCCTCTAAAACAAAAACTGATTTTATGTTTAAAACTGATTCAATACCCTGATTTCTGAAAAAAATATTAAAAAAAATTTGGGATTTTTTAAAATTTTTATCATTTATTTTGAAACGTTTGTAAAGAGTGAGTTAATCCCCAGCAAAAATTTTGTGAATTTTTGTAATGGCAACTAATTACCACATGCCTTATTTTGTAATGAGTGGTGGTGAATTTTTAGAAAATCTCGAACAACAGTAACTAGTGTTTCAGCCAAATAATAAGTAGTTACCAGTTTGCTCCAATATTGCTTGCTGGCTTACTAAGTAAGTAAAGTTTTTGCTGGGTCATGTTAGCTTTTTAAAATATGTCGGATATTATATTTTCTTAATCATTGTTATATCGGCCCAAATAGTTACCGTAAAAAAATACGTGAACAAATAATTAAAAAATAAGAAAAGAGGTCTAACAGATATTGCTGGTTGATGTTCAGAAAGTTCCAGATCGCTATGCGGTAAAGAACTTAGTAACAAATGTTAAGTTTCATGGGCAAACACTCGTTAAGCAGCTCACTTGGGTCCATTCAAAACTGATCCCATTGTGATACCCAAGAGGTAAATTGCGGGGTATTTATAATACGTCCGTTGTCTCCAAGGTGAACCAAACAGATTCTCTGATGAAGGAGTGGATTAGACTCATCCTTGACAGCTCATCAAAACATGGAATGGATTCCGAGCATACGTTCCCTCAAGTTTGTCAGAGCTGGGCATTGATAGAATATGTGGACACAGTCTTCTCCTCTTCTTTATTGTGACAGCATCTAGAATTATCGTTGTACCATAGGCCCAGTTGTCTAGCATGTGTCTCAATTATACAGTGTCCTGTAATAAAGGAAACAATTATCCTTATTTGCTCACGACGGAATTCCATAAGTAGATTCGTCCTGTGCATTGGTCCACCTGTTTTGTGAAGTCTCATATAGTCTCTGCTGTACAACGATCTTGCATTTTACAAGTGAAATACCAGAAAATACTTAGAAGCAAAACAACGAGCGAAAAATTGAGGTCATATTTTATAAAAAAAAATGCAAAAATGTGATGGATGATGAATGATGAAACTTATCTACTGGCAGACTTTTCACAACTTCCGGGTCAAGATTTGTATGTGGCTGATGGAAGAGGTAATGTTCAAGAACAATACCGGACAAAAACACAAAATTTCCCAAAAAGTTTCTTGTGTGGCAAGCCATTTGCAGTTGTAGCAAAAGAAGCCTACATCAGGCACAATAAACACAGAAATATATATTTTTATATTGAACGGTTTAAGTTTTATTTAACTTAATGCAAAAATGATTAATGCCGTATGGTACCCAAATTCCCTGCTTTTTGAAGAATCCTAATGCTCGTAAACGTTTTTAAATTGCTGATTGAGGAGCTCCTAATGATTTAGCAAGATCTTCAATTCTTGGTCTTCACACTTTTTTGGCTGGCCTGGGCGATCTTTTTTTTCAATGTCAAAATCACCACTTCTGAACCGTACAAACCATCTCCTAGACGTTGCAACCAATGGAACACATTCACCATAAGCTTTGGTGAGCAATCGGTATGCTTCAATTTCAGTATTTTTGTCATTCCGTTTGAAATTTCCACAATATAATTTTCCAAACCTATAAAGTATATATATTCTGGATCCTTGTAGATAGCGGAGTCGATTTAGCCATGTCCGTCTGTCTATCTGTCTGTTGAAATAAATTTTCTGAAGACCCCAGATATCTTCGGGATCCAAATCTTCAATAATTCTGTCAGACATGCTTTCGAGAAGTTTACTATTTTAAATCAGCAAAATCCGTCCATAAATAATGGAGATTTGAGCAAAAATCCGAGACAACCTCTATTTTTTGGCCTATTTTTGATCTATATCTCGATTACTAAGTCTTAAATATAGACAATATGGATATCTAATGATAGTTATTTCAAAGTCCATTGCAACGATGTATATAAGGCTATATATAGTAAGTTGGACCTACAATGGGTCAAAATCGGGAAAAATATTTTTTAACCGAATTTTTTTTCACAAAAAACATTTTTTTGTCATACATTTTTTTTACTAATAAATTAAAAAATAAAAATTTTTACATTTTTTTTACTAATAAATTAAAAAATAAAAATTTTTACATTTTTTTTACTAATAAATTAAAAAATAAAAATTTTTAAATTAAAAAATTTTTTTTAAAAAATTGGAAAAAACTTTTAAAAACAATTTCGAAAAAAAAAATTTAAAAAAAAAATTTTTTAATTTTATTTATTTTAAAGTATAATTTGGTGAATAAGCTCTCTTACTTGTTCAAATTGAAGAAATAAAGCAAAACTTCTCGCATATGACGCTTTGTTGGTACACAATTTAATATTATCGAAGCAAAAATATTTTGTTGTTTACACTATAATGTTCAATAACTAAGTGAAAATAAATGACAGACATTATGCCCTTCAAAATGAAATATAAGTTATTGAAACAAAAACCAAGTTCAAAAGATACGCCATCTATAGTAAATACCTCATTTTAAAATCATATACCCAATAAATTATTTTACAGGTTAGAAGATTCTTTCTTGCCATCATATGTCATTCCAACGACCTTGGTATTTATATTCCATAATTTTTAAATCTTGATGTAAACTTTCGAAACTTCGCTATTTCGCAAGATTTTCAGGAAACTTGTGTAAATGACTGTGCAGATAGTGCTCTTTCCTGCTCATATTGCAATACATCCAAGATTTTTAAAGGTAATGTCTATAACTATTTCCTCGTAATTTTCAGCCTTCTGATTTCCTAAGAAATTTTTCACAACGGCAACAAAAGATTTCCAGCCGCTGCTTCTAAATCATTCATTGAATGTATGACGTCGTTGTCTTTTATTAAAAATCTTATTTGTGGGCCATCAAAAATACCAGTAGTTAGTTTTTCTGTACTCAAACCTGGAAACTTTCTTGAAAGAAAGTCAAAACTTCAACCAATTTTATCTAATGCTGTCACATACTGCTTCATAATTTCGAATTTGATGTGTAATGGAGGCAAAATTACCTTATTTCTGGAATCTAAAGGAGATGGCATATCGTCTAAGTACAATAGGCTTTTTAGCAGACAGTAAATAGGGTTATGTCATTTTCCTTTTATTCATGCCATTTGATTTAACAGCACAAACATAACAGCAATCAATATGGTTTTTCGGTTCGGTCCAAATCATATGATTACGTTTATCACTTTCCTACTGTCTTAAATATAGACTACAAACTTTACACAAGGGGTCTTATCAGTCATATTGTCATAATGTCCTAATATATCACGACTCGGCGGCTCGGCTTAACCGACTCATAGCCATTCGGCGTTGGTCTCTGCTGGTTCGTTACAATAACACAATAAACATAGAATAGAAAGAAGTATTATTTTAGGACATTTTTTGCTTGAAAAGCTATAAAAACCATTGTGAAAT
This sequence comes from Calliphora vomitoria, assembly GCA_942486065.2. Taxonomy (NCBI): domain Eukaryota; kingdom Metazoa; phylum Arthropoda; class Insecta; order Diptera; family Calliphoridae; genus Calliphora; species Calliphora vomitoria. Next base: position 25,789,034 of record OW818031.2, on the reverse strand, counting down.
ATTAGGACATTATGACAATATGACATGATAAGAGACCTTGTGAATTGATCAAATGTTTGGAATCTCCATCTTAAAGTAATTGAAATACGTGTTTCTCACTAAGGGTCATTATAACAAGTTGTCTTTATGTTCATAATAGTAGCTTTAAAGTTACCTTTAAGTCCCTAAGTCTGTTATAGGTTTTCTTAATTTTTCGACTGTGTATTCACCACAAATGTAACAAAACCCATTTCGGTCATTGCGACAACCTTTTCGCGGTGAGCACATAATGTTGAAATCAATTTATTTATAGAAATGGGCACACGAATTTACTTATGATAGCCAATATTGTATAAAGAAGACAGATACAAAGCTACACGTGGGAAAACAATTTAAAAACATTATAGGTGTTACCAAAGCACACCTGATACAAAACTATTAACGGTATATCGGCTCCAATTTTTTTTATTTATTTATGAGGGATACCAGATGAAAAGAATTCAAGAGACAAAATTGAGTCTCCATAACATTTTTACTTATTCATGTCGAGATTAAATGCATTCTCGAATGAGTGAACGCAGAATAATCCAATCTATGGTTAAATGAATACGACTTATAAATTATTCTGTCATCCGCAAAGGAATAACAAATTATGTAATGGATTTGATATAGATTGAATGCCTTAGAAATATCCAGAGAGTTCACTGACCATTCTGTACATAGACATTAAATTATTATTATTTCATATCACATACAGTGATAGAACTAAATTAAACTCGAAAATCTTTCCTCAACCTGAAAACAGATTAGCTTCAAGACTAGTGCATCGAGCTATAGTAGATCGAATGCCTTAGAAATATCTCTCCTATGCGCTAAAGAACTACTACATTAAGGCGTGAGGTCTCCATTAGATCTCCGAATAATTGAATAGTGCATTCAATGTAATTAGTGTAGAGTGCAGAACATATCTCATTGTATGATTCTAATCTGAGTTAGAAGGATCTCCTTTAAGGTTATAGTTCAACATACTTTCAACAACTTTGAGAGAGGGGAACAGATCTTATTTTGTCATATTAACCTTGTTTAGAGGAAATTGACAAACGGTCGTTGGTCAAATGAATACGACTAATACAATTATTTCATATCACATACAGTGATAGAACTAAATTAAACTCAAAAATCTTTCCTCAACCTGAAACCAGCTTCGAAGCTAGTGCATCGTGCTATACTAGATCTAATGCATTATAAATATCTCTCCTATGCGGTAAAGAACTACTACATTATGGCGTGAGGTCTCCATTATATCTCCGAATAATCGAATAGTGCATTCGATTCTAATCTGAGTTACAAGGATTTCGTTTAAGGTTATAGTTCAACATACTTTCTACAACTTTGAGAGAGGGGAACAGATCTTATTTTGTGATAATAATCTGGGCCAGAGGGATCTCCTTTCCTTGGAATCGTTAAGACGTTAGAGTATTTCCAATAAGAAGGAAAACTAGTTAATGAGAGTGGTAAATAGATCGCGAGTTTGTGATACTAATCTGGGTTAGAAGAATCTCCTTTAAGATTATAGTTCAACATATTTTCCATAACTTATGAGAGTGGAAAACAGATTGCGATTTGTTATCGCTAACCTGGAATACAGGGATCTACTACCTTTGGAATTGTTTGGATATCAAAGAACTTCCAACAAGAAGGAAACTAGCTACACTGTATGAAAGCAGCCAGCGATAAATTTAACATTTTCAAAACTAATTCAATAATAAGATCTGCACTACACTATAAATAATAATAAAAAAAACTGTACCTTTTGAATTCAGAACAGATCTCGATTGGGAGGCACTTATATGGCGTTATGGAATCAAGAATTTAGCATATGAAAACTATCTTACTTAAAGATACATTGGATATTAACCTAGAAAGGAATAATTCAACCAAAGGATGAAGTTATTACTTGTCTATCCATCAGAAGAGATGCATTTAAAGTGCTGGATTGATGGCATCAGCCTTTAGCAAACATGCAAACATCTAAAAACAAAAATATCGGCACGGTTTGAAAGGATGAAGAGATTGCATAGTTGTCACTTTTTCCATCAAGCGTCCGTACCCTAGGATCTGAATAGAATTTTAGCATACAACAAGATTTAGTGGATATTGTGTTAAACTGATTGTCTGCCATCTGAGAGGGAGATAGTCAAGCAAAAGATGATCCTAGAATCAGTTATAATTTGTCTATTCCTCAGAAGAGACGGATTTGAAGTGTCGGTACTATTGCGAATTCTTTTGACCAAAAACTCTTGCAAATTTTTTGGAGCATCAAGTGTTTTGTCATGAATTCATTATTCTCAGTAAAGTTTTTACTGCAGAAGAGCCTAATCTGGGCTGATGGCATCAACCTTTAGTAAACTACCAATAAGACAAAATAATATCCCCACAGTATAAAAGCATGTGGAAATTGCAAAGTTGGTACTTAATCCAAACAAGTGCGGAAATACCATCCGGAGTTTGGATCCTAGAATTTTGTTCAAAACTAAACTCTTTGACTATGTGGACTATCTGAAGAGAATATTTAGCATAAAACAAGATACAAACATTGTTTATTGCTATTTGGGAGCCAAGCAATCAAGTAAAACTTGATGTCATAATGATCGATTATAATCTGTCCATTCATCAAAAGAAATTTATTAAAAGAGCTAAGTTTCTTGCGATCCAATATCGTTACGAACCACAATCGGCTAAAAATTGTCTATACAGTGACAGTTTTATTATCAAATAGAAGATTTTTTTTTTTAATTGTTTAAACAAATTGTTAAAATTTAAGGATTGTTTATTAAGATATTATTAAAATAAAGGAAAAATAATAATCAACTCAAGTCCGTGTATGGTTTAGCGGTATATGTGAACTGATTTTCATGGATTTCAGAAAAAACTCAGAAAAACTGTCAATAATTTAAACAATAGATACATTTTTACTTTAAACCTTAAAGCCTGGTTAAGCGATAACTAATAGTTATACTGTCGATTAATATTATTTTTTTATGAAAACTGTCAGCATAACAATTAGTTAACACATAACCAGACTTCGTGTTACTGGGGGTAACTGCAATTAATTTTAATAAAACAATTAACGAATATTTTGAAATATTCAAAAACCTATATGGAGATCTAAGCTACAAACAATATAATTTTGGTTCATTATTATACCAAGTTTTTATGCAAATTGTTACACCATTATCCACACCATATTTTGTCCGTATGACCGTTTTTATATTTGTTATATATACAAAGTTCATCACAATCTTCATCAGCTTCTAATGCAGCACTTCTCTTTACCGGATTCCCAGTTTTAGTTGCCTTCTCTAAACAGGACTCTATAAAGGAAAGGTTTAATAAACTGACATGTTATTGAATTTTCAAATTTTTACCGTATTTGTAACGGCAAGCATCCTTGTCAGCTTCTTCGATGTATCCCTCTTCTCTACAATACTCTGGGAAGAAATGTTTTATTGATGAAAAAATATATACATACATATGTATATATTTTTTTGTCTACTTACTTGGAATTGCTGCCAACACATATTGAATTAGAACGTAAATTAAGAAATATTTGAAAAACATTTGCGAGTTTTAAGCGTGCTTGACTTGAAATTTGTTATTGAATTTTGCTTTGGAAAAGTCTAGAGAATTTGCGGCTTTTTATAGATTTCCGTAACAACTGAGTAAGTGACTGTGAATAAATTTAACTGTTTATTTAAAGTTTGTTAATATAAATATTTATTTTTAAATCTTAATAAATAAGTTAAGTTCCTGCCGCAAATATTTAAATCAGAGAGTGGACAGTGGTGTCGACCGCAAAAAAATATGGTAATACAAGGGTGGGTCCAAAAGTCCGTGCTTTTTTGAATAAAACACAGATTTTTGGATAAAAAACTATTTTCGTTTTCAACATAGTCTTCTTTGAGCTCTATGTACTTTGTCCAAATTTATTATCCCTTTTAAAAAAATAAGATTTGTCGAGGTCATCAAAATCAGTCAAATCTCTTTCCACCGAAACATTTATTCAGGTTTGAAAACAAGGAATAGTCACTAGGGGCTAAGTCCAGAGAATAGGGTGGAAGAGGAAGCGTTATGTAGCCAAAGGTACATGTATGAGGTATAACAAAGCTTCTTGCGAAAAGCTTTTTCATACCCTAGTGATCATTCAAAATTGAAACCACTGAGCCATGTGAGATGCCTATGGCTGCCACAATCTCTTGCCCTTTCAATCTCCGATCGACCAACATTATATCGTGAATTTGCTGAGTTATTTCGGGTGTAGAGACCTCAACTGTACGTCTAAAACCGTTCTTGTACGGCCACAACAAAATTCAGTAAACCTCTTCTTCACCATTGAAATTTATTTATCAAGCCTAGTCTTTATTTGAGTGATGGTTTTTTTTTGCACAAAAAAGAAGTCTTAATGAGCAGAAGAAATTTACCTTTTTCCAATTTCTCGTCAGATAGACTGTTATCAATGGCTGTCAAACACAAACTCAAAGCGCTTTCAGTTAAGACTTATCGACCCACCCTCATAAATATGTAAATTCTAAACGAATGCAGAGATTTCTTTGAGATTTGGCACATCAATAGAGAAGTTTAATTTTTGGAATATGGTCCTCTGAAGTATAGATTTAGATGCATAACCAGAGCTATAATGAGCCAAATTTGGCCACCTCAAAACAACCGAATACCGTAAATGACTGCGAATAAGTTTAAGTGATTATTTAAATTTGGCTTATGGAAATGTCTGTTTTGAAATATTAAAAAATGGTGGGGCCGATTGCAAAATAAATGGTAGTTAATATGTAACTTCTAAATTGACCGATTGTGAAGTGGGTCGTTCCAAACCGAAGAAATAGTTGTCGTGGTAACGATACTTGATCATAAGAAACTGCTCTTTACACCGAATGCACAGTGGTTTTGAAACGTTTTTTTTTTTTAATAATTCGGTGATTCGGGAACAGTTGGATATATCGTAACGAAATTTCACAATGTTGGAGCTGAGGTGTTTTTGAGTTGATTCGCAATTGTTCAGCTTCTTAGGCAAAATGGAAACCAGTGAGCGGTTCCTCAAAGTTGGTCACCTCGGGTCACACATTTTTTTTAAAAAATCGCCAAAAATCCATTTATGATCCCAATGAGCTTAAATATAAATAGTCCTTGCGAAGATCTACAAGAAATCTGCTTACATGTGTAAATTATCTCTTTTAGTTCAAGTGATATTTAGGTTTATTTATTTTTTTTATTTTGCTCGATCTTTTTTCTTTTTTAGATATGGCGGGTATACTTGCTAACAGTTATGTCGTCCTTATAAAAACTTACACTCATCCAAATTTTGGACATATAAAAAGGCCCGTATTTTTCCCCAACAAGTCCCTATAGCCTTTCTAGTATAGAAAACAAATTTCTTCGGGACTATATACATTTTTTACATGATCCGGAAGGAGAACTTAATGCAAAAGTGTGTAAAGTAATATTTGGCTCACTTAAGCGTACATAGTCCCCCTCTGCAAACTAATCTAAATTTGGTAAATTTAAAAAAAAAATTAGGTTTGAGTAAAAAATTGTAAAAACTCAAAGCACGGATTCTAGATAAAGCTTCATATTTGTGTAATCCTATATGTTATTTAAATACATACAATGTTTGTTTACTATCACTTGGAAAATAACGTCATAGTGGGCACTTTTCTAAAAAAAATCAGTTTTTGGAACACATTTTCCCTGTTTTAGGAATTCCGGTATGTAAAAACAAAGAATGGCAACAATTATAATGACATTTATTTAAGAACATTTAGATGTATATTAGTATCAAATTTCGTTATGATATCTTTTAGCGTTAAAATGTTACATTAATTAAAATTTTATATTTTTCTTCATGGAAAATCACCATATTATATTTTTTTAGTTTTTATGGTAAATTCACTAAAATATCAATCTTCAAATCCGTAGGTTTTCACCAATACCAAATACATAAATAAAAAGTGTATATTTACTCTTCAGAAGCTCCACAAACATTGCGCTCTTTCACAAGGCGTAGTAGTAGTATGAATAAAGTATTGTTACGTTTTAACCTTTTTAAAACGCTGGTTTATTTCCTTTAAATAAACCGGATACTTTTGATTGTAAACAAAAGCCGTTTAATAGTTTAAAAATTGTAACAACGCTTTATGAACAACAAAAACAGTTCAAATACTTAGTCACTCAGTTTCTTTATACATGTTTATCAGTTCGCAGAAACACACACACACTTTATAATGTACAAGTATACACTGGCAATGCAGTTGATATCTTTACTTAACGATGCTTCCAATTAGACTCACTCACGACTGCAACCTCTGCCACTATTTACACACACGCCATATTTTCATAACTCTTCTACAACGCTCTTAACAAACTAGTATGTTCGAATTCTAGAGCTTTCGATGTCAATGTAATCAGCTTAAACATTTAGTGTTGCCATACTTATAAATAATGCTAATAACCGCATGCTATCAACATTGTTGATAAGTAGAAGCTTCTACTAATGGACGTGTTTATAAACATGATGAACGCTGCAGGCAGTCGTTACAGACCGTTGAATTTAAATAGCTATTGCAAATTCGTAACAGTATTGTAGTAGTACAAACAATAAAAAATTGCTTTGGTCAAGAACTTTGTAACAAAAGTAGTCCATCTGAGCTATACCTGGAATGCTTTTCACTTGTTTCCATTTTTTGCCTACTATAGAACAAGGAATTCTTTTCAATCTGATCAGTCTGCATAATATATATTTTTACTCCATTTATGTAAGAAAAAAAATTTAAAATTTTTAAATTTCACACTTACGATTTCGCACGTGACCAACTTTATATAAGTACCAAGTTCATAAATCTTCTTATTTTTCAGGAAGGTTTTTTATTTTAATTGTATTTATAAAATATCTCTGTTTGCACTCAATATTTGATTAGCTTTCTGCTTGTGGTTTCGACGCACTGATAACAAAAGTTGTTTTTCAATGTCGCATGGGACATGGTATAATGCAAAGCAAAAACTTGCAGTTATTTGCAATCGCATAGTTTCTTATGCTTTCTTTTTTGACTCTTTGTAGCTTTAGAAAGTTTTTAGATATCAAAAGTATATGCATAATGTCTCTCTTTATGAACTTGTTTCAAAACATTCAAAAGTTGCCCTTGAGCGACTTTGCATTCGAATATCTCAAAATGGGTTATGAACAATGATCTTTAAATTATTTTTATGTGATTATTTCGCAATAAAAATATGATAAAACAAAGTGTTTTTAACAACTTTTAATTTTCTGGTCTCGGTGGACTTTTCAGTGGAAATACCCATACCTAATTTTAAATTGGGTATATGACTTAAATATGAGGGATTTACAATAGATTAAATGCGTATCTCACTTACATACAGAAAAAAAATATAGTTGTGCATGTTTACTATAACCATTTCAACATTTTTATAAGTTTTTTAACAATATTATACTCACAGTAACTATTTATATGATTGTGGTAACAATAATATGGTTAAATTACGATTCACATGATTGTATCAACCATATATATGGTTAGCGTAAACAAGTATATGTTTGTGATAACCATTTATATGATGAAGGACTTACCATGTTATGTTGCTCTCGGCTTATGGATATCATAATCTGAGAACAACTTATTATGATAAAATAATTCATCATATAAATGGATGTTGATACAACCATGTGAATCCTAAATTAACCATATTATTGTTACCACAATCATATAAATAGTTACTGTGACTATAATATTGTAAAAAAAATTGAAATGGTTACAGTAAACATGCACAAATGTTGATATGGTTACAGTAAACATGCACAACTATATTTTTTTTCTGCGTGTAGTTATTGAACATTCTTTTGCTTCGAATATGCCGTATTTTGTGCCAACAAAGCGACATATGCGGGAAGTTTTGCTTTACTTCTTTGATTTAAATAAAAGTGCCGCTGAAGTACACCGATTGCTTGCCGAAGCTTATGGTGAATGTGTTCCTTCAGTTTCGAATTGGTGATTTTGACAAAGATAGCACAGGTCAGCTAAAAACGTTTTGAAGACCAAGAATTGGAGGCATTACATGAAGAAAATGTCTGTAAAATTCAACAAGAACTTGCGAAGTCATTGGAAACTATTTAAGCAGCAATTTCAAAACGTTTGCGAAGAGCAGGAGTCACCCAAAAGCAGAGAAATTCGGTACCATACGAATTGAAGCCGAGAGACCTTGAATTTGCATGTCCAAAGTTATGCTAGAACGCTGCAAAAGAAAATCATTTTTGCACCGAATCATTACTTGCAGTAAAAAAAAAAATGAATCCATTACAATAACCCGAAACGTAAGAGATCGTATATAAAGGCCGGCCAACTAGCCTACTCGACACCAAACCCAAATATTCATGGCGCTAAGGTAATTTACTGTATTTGGTGGTAGCAAAAGGGTCCTATCAATTATAAGCTTCTGTAATCTGACCAAACCATCACAGGAAACCTGTACCGAACACATCTGATTCGTTTGAAGCGAGCATTGGCCGAAAAACGCCCAAAATAAGAGGCCAGACATGAAACCGTAATATTATATCATGACAACGCACGGCTACATGTAATAGAAGCGGGTTGGGAAGTTTTGCCTCACCACCTTTATTGTCCAGACCATGCTCCGTCCGACTACTATTTGTTTCGATCGATGCAGAACGCTCTTTGTGGAACTGTGGGATACGCTTCACTTTGGAACAGATTATTCGATATTTGCTTGATTCCTTATTGGCCTCATAAGATGAGCAGCAGTTCTTTTATAGCGGAATCCGTATGTTGCCAGAAAGATGGAAAAATGTCATAGCTAACAATGGCCAATACTTTGAATAAATTTATATTGTACAATGTTTCAAAATAAATGCTAAAAATGTAAAAAAAATCCCGCATTTTTAAGTCATACACCCAATATTTGTTCTATAAATTTAAAAATCATTACAATACCTTAAAAGGAATTTTGTATGAGCTTTCAAATCTTATTTTTTTGGCTTTCGTTAGCCTGGACTTACAAAAAAAGACTAGTTAGGGCCTTTTTATTATATTAAGGCATCGATATTTAGTTACAAGCTGAAGTTTTCCTAACCCACTGTGGTCAACACTGAAACCCTGTATCTCACCTAGTATTCTAACTGGGTGGTCACGAACTTTATTTCTTCTATTGCTTATTTGAAGCTGGTCAGTGTTGATGTACGACTTGATTTGTTTAAAACAACTCGTGCTATTTATTATAACATCGCTGTACTAGAACTTAATATACCCTATTCTAACCATAGAGAAAATATACATAGAGCGGACACGAGAAAAAAAACTCAAACAAAAAAATTACTCAAAAAAGTTACACATACGAGTGTTGTTTTTGTTTTCACATAGTTTTTTTACTAATTTATTTTCACCACTTAGGTTTTTGACAACTGAGTTAGGTCTTTGACAGCAGAGTTTCCACTCTATGTATATTTTCTCTATGGTTCTAACCATTTAAATAAAAATAACAGAATGCCCAAAATATGCATAAATTATCAAGTTAAAAAAAAATCATTGCGGGAAACCAAAAACAATACCTAAAAAACGGAAACAATTTATTAAATTAAAACATCATCAATCCAAATACAAAATACACACTGACGTAAAATTATAATAATATTCTAAATATTTTTAAACAGTGGATAGTGGGAAAGACTACACAGTAGTCGTATCAACTGACACCTTCCCTTTGTTGTTTTTACACTACAAAAGCCATGTGTTTAATGTAAAAATCGTCCATATCTATATGTATTTGGTAATTAATATAGAAAATTCCACATAGATCGGAAACTCTTCTGTCAAAGATCTAACCACAGATAAATACACATTGATCGGAAACTCTCCTTCCTCCTGTTTGAGACCTAACTCAATTGTCAATAACCTAAGTGGTGATAATGTATTAGTAAAAAAACGTACGTGCGATGATGTTGAGTAATTTTTTGTTTAAGTTTTTTTCTAGTTTCCGCTCTATGTGTATTTCTCTATGGACCTAACTCAGTTGTAAAAAGGAATGGAAAGTAACTCTCGTTTGTGTCATTATATTTTTAGTAATTTTTTTAGTTTGAGTTTTTTCTATTGTAGTTTCCGCTCTATGTGTAATTCTCTATGGAAATAAAATTTGTTTCTCATTTGTGAAGGGTTTGTTTTTAAATATTTATTTTTATTTAATTAAAATTCTTAAATTTAATAAATTGAACTAAAATATTTCAGTTTAGTATTTGTTTCTTTATTTATTTTAAAATTAAATTTATTTTGTAAAATTTCTATAAATTTTACCTCGTTTCTTTCGGCTATTGGTGTTGTTTTATTTAATTATGTTTTAAAATTTGTGTTTTTATTTTTTCTATATAATAAAGCTTGTTAATTAATTTGTTGTTTTTGTGCTAAAAAGCTTGAGACTTTTGTTTTTAGAATTTATTACAAATCTTTGGCTTTCATTTAAATTCTTTTTGAAAATTTGTGTTTTATTTCATTTCTTTGGTTTAATTGAGAGTTAAAATCTAAAAAAAAAAAAAAAAAATTGAAATTATTTTGTATATAGAGTTTTAGGCATTTGCAACAGCGACAGCTTTCTTCTGTATCAAACAGTCCAAGGCACAGGTGACATCATGGAAAATTTCATCGACGCCACGTTCAGCATTGATCTGGAATTCGATTAAGAATTAGAGAATTTCTTTTTTTAAATAAGTATTATTAAACTTACGACTAAAGTTTTATCGGTGTATTGCGACAAAATATCATTGGTGTTCGATCTGAAGGTGGCAATGCGAGTCTTAATGGTTTCCTCATTGTCGTCGGCACGTTTTTCTGTAGAGGCAGCAGCACGGGCCATAACACGGGCAACCAAAGTGGCCTGTTTGTTGGGCAAACAATGAAAAAAAATATGCAAATTAGTTTAATTTTTGTATTCAAATGTTTATCAAATCATGAGTTTTTTTATTACATCTTGACAGTCAAAGAACATGACTAAATCAGCGGGGGCGATTTTCTTTTCAAAGGCCACACCTTGATCCTTTTCACGGGGATAACTAGAAAGAAAGTAAATTAATAATTAATAATTGGTATTATTTAAAACAAGAGTTTATAGCAATTCTTTTCTGCCAGTGATTTCTTATGGCAGATTTAAACTTCTTCGTGTTTTTAAAATAGCTTGGTTTCGCTTCGTAGAGAAAAAGGCAAAAGAACATAAACAAATACAAATTATTCAAAATGGGACATGTGATCACAGATATATCGGCATGACAAAGTTTAATAATAACCTGATGGCACAAAACATAGCAGTAGGGGATAAACTCATTGAATTTAAACCTTAGGAACTTGAATTTTTAAAAAGCTTATTTTTGCATATTTTAATAAGAGTTCATATTATGCATAAAATATGTCAGTTCAAGAAACATTTTTGTTTAAATACAAATATAAACAAATTTCTAGAAAAACCATCGAATTTTAAGTAGAAATCAATTTTATATAAATACAGACTGATTTAATAAATTTTTAGCAAAATTCTCGAATTTTAAAAAGCTCATTTTTTTATTTGCTTTAAGCAACAAGTAAAACGTTTATCAATATGAATTGATAAATTTTAAGCCAAAATATGAATTTTTATTGGAGTTTTTAAAAAGCATATTTTTGCATATTTTAATAAAAGTGCATATTTCACCAAAATATGTGAAAAAATGAAATACAGGACGACAAAGTTTAATAATTACCTCATGGCACAAAACATAACTCATTGAAATCCTTAGGAACTTGAATTTTTAAAAAGCATATTTTAATAAGAGTGCATATTTTGCATAAACTATGTCGAATGTTAAAAAGAAAATTTTTGTATTTGCTTTAAACATCATGTAAAATGATTATCAATATGAATTGATAAATTTTTAGGCAAAATATGAATTTTTATTGGAATTTTTAAAAAGCATATTTTTGCATATTTTAATAAAAGTGCCTATTTTACCAAAATATGTCAAAAAATATACTAATCATTGTTAAAATATGAAAACACACTTATTTTCCAAATTATTTAATAAACTTCCAACAAAATGTTCGAAATTCTTTTAAAGCATATTTTTGCATATTTGAATAAAAGATCGGAATATGCATGAACATGCCAATTAAAGTCAACATAATTGCCTTAATCAACATATAGACCGTTTATCAATGTGAATTAATAAATTTTTAGCTAAATAAGGATTTTTATTGGAATTTTTAAAAAGCATATTTTTGCATATTTTAATAAAAGTCAAAAGTTGTACACGAATATGCCAATTAAAGTCAAAATAATTGCTTTATTCTACATATAGACCATTTTTCAATATGAATTAATAAGTTTTAAGCTAAATTATATAAATTTTTAATGGCATATTTTTAAGAAAGTGCCTAATTGACAAAATTGATTTAACAAAAGTAAAATTCTTTGCTTAAATATTAAGACAGATCAATTTTAAAACTAAATTTAATATCGAAATTTGTAAAAAGCATATTTATGCATATATTTATAAAATTCAAAAGTCAACATAATTACTTTATTCGATACGAACTAATAAGTAAATGTGATATATTTTTTCATATTTTTTAACAAAGTGCATATTTGAGCAAAATGTCTCAATAAAAACCAAATTATTTGATCAAATATAAAGACAATACAATTTTCAATCTAAATAATAAATTTTTGCCAAAATAGGGATATTTCTCGAAATTTTTAAAAAGCATATTTTTTTAATTTTTTTAATAAAGAAGCATATTCTATGAAAACATGTCAATAACAGCCAACATTTTTTAATCAAATATAAATACAGATTGATTTTCAATATAAATTGATACATTTTAAGCAAAATATCCTTTTTTATTGGAATTTTTAAAAAGCTTATTTTTGCATATTTCAATAAAAGTCAATATTAAACAAAAATATGTTAATAAAAATAGAAGATTTGAAAAAATGTGTCAATAAAAGACAATACTTTTGCTTTTATAATTGAAAATTGAGTTTTGTTGGACATATTTAAATAATAATAATGTCATCTGTTTTAATAAATTTTCAGCAACATTTTTAAAGCCTTTTTTAACATATTTTAATAAAAGTACTTTATAAAAATATGTCAATAAATGTCCAAATATTTGAATTGATGTAAACATATACTGATATTCCATTTAAATTTATTAATTTTCACCAAAATATCGATTTTTTGCAGAATTTTTAAAAAGCATATTTTTGCATATTTTAATAAAAATACATATTTTACATAAATATCACAACAACATCCTAAATTTGTATTCAAATATAAATACAGAAGTATTTTCCATCTGATTTAACGAATTTTTAACAAAATTTTCGAAATTTTTAAAAGCATATTTTTGCATATTTTAATAAAAGGTTATATTTAAAACAAAATTTAATAAAGATCCAAACATTCAATCTAAAATGATATATTTTCTGTAAAATATAAATTTTTTCCAGAATTTTAAAAAGCATATTTTTGCATATTTTATTTAAAGTCCATATTTTACAAAAATGTCTTAACAACATCCTAAATTTGTATTAAAATATAAATACAGACGTATTTTCCATCAGATTTAATGAATTTTTAACAAAATTTTCGAAATTTTTAAAAGCATATTTTTGCATATTTTAATAAAAGGTTATATTTAAAAAAATAAAGTTCCAAACTATTGATATTCATGATATATTTTCTGTGAAATATAAATTTTTTTCCAGATTTTTAAAAAGCATATTGTTGCATATTTTTTTAAAAGTGCATATTTTACAAAAATGTCTCAATAACATTATACATTTTTGTTTAAATGTAAATAAAGACCAATTTTCAAACTAATTTACTGAATTTTCAACAAAATGTTCGAAATTTTTTGAATACTATTTTTGGATTTTTTTTATATAAAAAATATATTATAAAAATATGCCAAGTTACTGCAAATATTTACTGATAGTCAATATAAATTAATAAATTTTGAGCATAATATTGATTTTAACATAATTTTTAAAAAGCATATTTTAGCATATTTTAATAAATATGCATATTCTATTGACACATGAGAATAAAAGTTATTATATTTGCTTAAGTAAAAATATAGACCGACTTTCAATTAAATTTTAAATGTAACATACTTTTAATTTATATTGATAACGACTTCTTTACGACTTCTCCTTCAATCAATACGTTTTTATATTCCTAACTTTAACCAGTTATTTTATCAATCAATGCAATAACTTATTTAAGTCTCTATTTGTAAGTAGTAGCCTTACAAAGTTTAAAGGTTTAAATAATGAATAGTCATTTAAAATTTACGTCAAATACTCATGGAGGAGAATATTTTTTATATTCTTACACATTTGCTTATTTTATCTCTAAAATAAATATTAAAAAAAGAAAAAACTCACCCATCAATCAAGAAGCCCTTGGCACCACTTAATCTCTCACGGATGGCCTTCTCCAACAAACCCAAAACATCATCATTGGATACCAATTTACCCTCCTTCATGATGGCAGCCAATTCTTTGCCCTTATCCGAACCAGAGGCAACCTAGAAGATACAATTTTTTTTCCAAAATAAATCTCTATACAAAAATTTATAATTCAAGAAATCCTTTAAGCAAATACCCACCTCATCACGCAACAAATCACCGCTGCTCAAGTGCACAAAACCATATTTCTCTACAATCTTGGCACACTGGGTACCTTTGCCGCATCCGGGACCGCCCAAAAGCCAAATAATTGGTACACCAACCTGTAACACGACAAAAAATGGATCCATAATGATGTTATATATTATAATAAAATTAATATAACAAATATATAATACAATATAAAGAGAGAGAGAGAGAGAAAATATTACAATATTTAGGCAAGTTTGCAGCAGTTTACAAAAAGCTGAAATAGGTATAAAATTCTTAGCATTTACAAAAGTTATTTCAATAATTTTTACAGTTTATTTCTTTAGTTTGTTGCTAAAAGGCTTAGAGAGCTTCAAAAAAGGCAGTTTTGTTAGAATTAGTAGATTTAAGCAAACTTATTATTAGAACTAGTTTATTATTTTAGATTATACATATTTTGTTTACTTTATTTTTCTATTTCATTTATATATTTATGAAAAACACAAGAAACAACAACCATGCAACACGTGTGTGATAAATTTTCAAAATTTCCATTTTTATGTTAACTAAACTTCAAAACAATTTTCAAATTATTATTTTACATGGTGGAAAATGGGTGAGGAATAGAACAATTGGTATATTTTTTTTGGGGGGGAGGAGAGGTAAAAGAGAGAAAGTTGATTTTTATGTTAATAAAATGATACACATTTATACGAACACACACACAACACTTTCGTTTATATTCGTTTTACAACAAATCATCATTAAACATTATCATTTAGAGAGAGAGAGTTTTCACAGCTTTTAGTTTTATGTTGCTCTACTCTCTTTTTCATAACTTTTCATTTCTTATGTTTTGATTTGTTTTTCTTTTGGATTTTTTTTGTTTCTGTTGGTTTTACTTACACCCACTTGTTGTCTTCGTATTTCCTCGGCCTTTTGTTTTTCATTGGCTTCCTTCTTCATGGCCATTTGGTGACACATAAACAACTACACAAAATTTTTGAAAATTGAAATTGTATGAAGTTGTTGTTGTAGTATTTGTTGTTTATTAAAGTGATTTGTTTGTTATTTGGGGTTGGCAGAGTTAAATTAATATGTATTTGGTTTTGTTGCTCTTCAAAAATTGTTGGTTAGTTAAACGAAGCTTAATATTAGAATTTAGTCATTTTGAGTGAGGGTTATATTGTAGGACATTTTAGTAGTACATATTTACTATTTAATTAATAACTTTTATAACTTAACCCTCTAATGCTTAAGCATGCCTCAAGGCACTCATCGCAAAATGTCAATAAATGCAAATATAACTGATATTTCATTTCAAAAACTTTGAAAACTTCTTAAAATAATGAGTTTTTGAAATGAAAAATCAGTTATATTCGCATTTATTGGCATTTTTGGGATGAAGGCCTTAAGTATGTTTAAACATTAAGTAGGTATAAAAAATCCATAGATTTTTGCATATTTTAATAAAACTAATATTTTTACAGTTACAAAATAACTTAAAAGAAAAACAAGTAAGAGAGCTATATTCGGCTGTGCCGAATATATAACAAATTATATTTTAAAATAAAAATTTTTAATATTTTTTTTTAAATTTCTTTTTAATTTTTAAAAAAATTTTTTTTTTCAAATTTCTTTTTAAATTTATAAATAAACAAAAATTTAGTTTGCTGAACAAAAATTCGGGCTAAAATATATTTTTCCCGATTTTGATCCATTATAGGTCCAACTTACTTTAGCATTATATACCCCGTTGCAAATATCTTTGAAATACCTATTGTTGGATATCCATATTGTCTATATTAATGACTTAAAAATCCAGATATAGATCAAAAATAGGTCAAAAATCGAGGTAGTCCTGTTTTTCAGCATCTCAGCCATTTGTGGGCCGATTGACTACATTTTAAATAGCAACCGAGCCGGGAAAACTCCTGATACATTGATGTATGAATCATGTATGTAAGTTATTTTTGGGCTACAGAAAGTTGATTTCAACATACAGACGGACATGACTATATATCGACTCCGCTATCTATAACGTTCCAGAATATATATACTTTGTGGAAATTAAATGGAGAAATTACAAACGCCAGTTACTTAAATAACACATTTATTTCCGAAATATTATGATTCTCCCCCACAAAATAGGTTAAAAATGCATGGTTTTTAAAAGGAAGTAAAAATTTCAATCTAGGACACAAAAATCACGAAATTTTTCTTCAAAAGCTTGTTTGTAGTACGAGTAGAGTATCATTTAATCATACTATTTGTTAAATTCTTTCCCATTTCCCTAAAAATTTTTATATTTTAGCTACGTCTATATAAATATTTCCTATATAAATGTAGCAATAAAATTTTGTATTTAAGGCAAATTGCCAAGTTTTCTTTTTTTACTTTTGCTCTATATTTAAGGCAAGTGGTTCAGAAAACCACAAGCAAAACACAACAACAACATATTGTACATAACTATAAATTTGTTTTTATAAAAGACACATAAATATTTAGTTATTGTCATTAAGTAGGAACGACAATCGAATAAATAAGTGGAACAAAAAAAAACTTTAACCTTCAGCAAAGTTTTTCTTTCAATTTTATTAAAAATTTCAAGTATAACATTGTGTCCCAGTAAAAATATAAGGTCTTTTTGTTTTTTTTTTTTTTATTATAATTTTAGTTTTAGGAAATAAACAAGAAAAAAATAACATCATACGATATTTGATATCATACAATTTTTTTTATTATTTTTTTCATTAAATAACGATATCAGAAAGAACCTTTAGAAATTCTCTTTATGTTAATTTTGAACTTGGGTCCCTAAATTACCTGACTTTTTACATGTCCCTGAAATATATTTTTGGAATCTTTTAATACTAAATTAAATGAAATACTATTGATGCTTTTCGAATAAGCAGTATTTGTAGATCTTTGCCTGTATTTTAAAAGAACTAAAGGATCTTCTAGTAGGGACTTTCCCGAACTTTGAACATCTCTCGAATTGGCTGTCGTTTATTCAGTTTGTTTTGCCAAATCTCCATGGACGAATACAGCGTTTAACAATACGTGCACATGATTTAATTGTTCTGTTCGTGCAACTTCACGCACGCTTCTCTCATTTTACGGTGGGGTTCATTTGTGGATGAATGGATAAGTCAGCAATCAAAATTGTCGAATTTCGAACGATACCAATCAACAAATCAATATTTAGTAAGGATTTTGGGCAGGCGACGTCATCGTTCCATATTTCTGTGAGAACCACATTGGCAGTCAACGGCTAGCGCTATAGGTCCATGATTACCAACAGAATTTGGCCTGAATTGGATGATATAGACACCAACGACAAGTGATTTCAACAGGACGGCGCTATGTGCCACATAGCTCATGCCACATTGGACATTCTGCACGAGCTATTTGAGGGCATG
This sequence comes from Calliphora vomitoria, assembly GCA_942486065.2. NCBI lineage: Eukaryota > Metazoa > Arthropoda > Insecta > Diptera > Calliphoridae > Calliphora > Calliphora vomitoria. Next base: position 25,770,912 of record OW818031.2, on the reverse strand, counting down.
GCCATCTAACGTGGAGGTTGGTGTGATCTGGCCACCGAGATAGTGCGATTTGCCTCATTAGACTTTTTGTTGTCGGGTTTTCTTAAGTCACATGTCTATGCGAATCAGTCATAAACCTCAGCGGCCCTTAAAGCCAACGTAACCCATGTCATCGGTCAAATTCATATGCGCGCCACCCAGCGAAGACGCGGTAGACGTTTACACGATGTTATATTCCATACATAATGGCATCAATAGGCCATTCAAACGAATAAAAAAATGTCGATGATATCTAACACACACTTTGTTTTAAATAAATTTGATAGGAAGTGCCTATTCTTAGATGTTGCAATCATAGAGAAAATATACATAGAGCGGAAACTCTCCTGTCAAAGACCTAACTCAGTTGTCAAAAACCCAAGTGGTGAGAATGTATTAGTAAAAAAACTATGTGAAAACAAAAACAACACTCGTATGTGTGATTATTTTGAGTAATTTTTTTGTTTTAGTTTTTTTCTAGTTTCCGCTCTATGTATATTTTCTCTATGGTTGCAATGTTAAACAATATAATAATTTATTATGTAGAATACAGTAGGAAAAATCACACCTTGAAGTTAAAAGCACAATTTTATATCAATTCGTCTTACACTTCCACCATTTTTACTATTTTTTTTAGAGTTCAATTGGGTGTATGACTTAAAAATCCGGGATTTTTTCAAATGTTAAAATTTATTCAAAGTATTGGCCATTATTAGCTAAGACCTTTTCCCATCTTTCTGGCGATATATGGATTCCGAGCCAAAAGAACTGCTCTTCTTTAAAATCCAGGAATTAAGCCAATATTCTGCTCCACAGAGATCGTTCTGCATCAATAGAAACAAAGTAGTCGGACAAAGCACGTTCTAGACTATAAAGCGGGTGAGGCTAAACTTCCTAACTACTTCATCCCTAAATAGTTTTTAACAGGTATTGCAACATGTGGCCGAGCGTTTTCATGATGGAATATTACAATTTCATGTCTGACCGCATATTCTTGGCGTTTTTCGACCAATGCTCGCTTCAAACGAATCAGTTGGGTAGGGTTCCCTGTGAGTCAGTACAGGTTCTCTGTGAGGGTCTGGTCTGGTAGATAGGACCCTTTTGCTCCCACCAAATGCAGTGAATTATCTTAACGCCATGAATATTTGGCTTTGGTGTCGATTCGACTGGTTGGACGGATTTCACATACGATCACTTACGCTTTGGGTTATCGTAATGGATCCATTTTTCATGGCAAGTAATGATTCGGTGCAAAAATTATGTTCTTTTATAGCGTTCAAGCATCGTTTCGAACATGCAAAATCGCATTTCAAAGTCTCTCGGCTTCAATTCGTATGGTACACAATTTGCCTGCTTTTGGATGAATCCTAATGCTCTCAAATGTTTTGAAATTGCTGCTTGAGTAGCTCCCAATGATTTTGCAAGTTCTTGTTGAGTTTTCCAAACAATTCTTGGTCTTCAAACTTTTTTTGCTGGCCTGGGCGATATTTGTCTTCCGTGTACAAATCACCACTTCTGAACCTCACAAAATATCTCTCGCACGTTGAAATTGATGGAACACATGCACCATAAGCTTTGATGAGTAATTGATGTGCTTCAGCAGCACTTTTTTTTCCAAATTAAAGAAGTAAAGCAAAACTTCCGGCGTATGGCGATTCAATATTTTCGAAGCAAAAAAGAAAACTTTGTTGTTTACAACTAAGTGAGAAATAACAAGAGAGCTATATTCGGCTATGCCGAATCTTATATACCCTTCACCAAATTATACTTTAAAATAAAATTAAAAAAAAAATGTTCACACTTTTTTTAAACATTTTTTTTTTTTCGAAATTGTTTTTTATTTTTTTTTTTAAGTTTTTCTAAATTTTTTTTTTAAAATTTTTTTTAAAAAAAAATTTTTTTAAAAAAAATTTTTTTTAATTAAAAATTTTTTTTTTTACTTTATTGGTGAAAAAAATTCGGGTTAGAAAATTTTTTTTCCCGATTTTGACCCATTTAAGGTCCAACTTACTATAACCTTATATGCATCTTTGCAAACACTAAAAACAAAATACCCAAAGCAATGAAACCAACACACATCCAAAGATACGTTTTGTTGCTTTTTTGTCAAAGCATGCAATAAGTTGTAATTTTTTTGAAGAAATTTTTAGAGGTTGTCTCGGACTTTTGCTCATATCTCAGTTATTTATGGACGGATTTTGCTGATTTTAAATAGGAAACTTTTCGAAAGCATGTCTGACAGAATTATTGAAGATTTGGATTAAGTCCTCAGAAAATTGATTTCAACAGACAGACGGACATGGCTTAATCGATTCCGCTATCTATAAGAATCCAGAATATATATACTTTATAGGGTCGGAAAATTATATTGTAGAAATTACAAACGGAATGACAAACTTATATATACCCTTCTCACAAAGGTGAAGGGTATAATGACAGATATGTACCCTTCAAAATTACATAGCCATCTATTCTAAATCCATATTAAATCCATTCAATATTAAAATTTAACCCTTTGAAATAGACACTTTAAAGGTTAACCAAAAGTTCCCTTAATTAATTTGAACTTTATTAACAACAATTTGACTTTTTTTGAATATTTACATTGTAAATGATTTTTAAGAAGTTCTTCCTTGTTATATTAAAAAAATATCAAATTTTTTTTTTTTCATTTTTCCAAACCATCAATCAATTTGATATTTTAATGTCTCTGCATTAGATTGAAATTTCCGTTAAAACAAATAGCATTATTGTTCAAAAAAAAAAAAAAATTTAAATTACCCCAATAAAATCATGTTATATTTCATATAATAAATTTTATTTCCATTCTAAAGCAAGAAATCACTCAATTCAGAAAAATTAACAAGATGTCGGCAAGAAAATACAAAAAAAAAAAACAAAGAAAATACTAAAACAATTGCAATATTTACACATTACTGACTGGTTGGCTGTGTGTTTGTGTGTGTAGTAGAAAAAATAAGAAAACAATAACAAAAATGTTTTTGTTTTTGTTGTTTTGTTTCATAAACATTTCACACCGCAATTGTTAATAAATTAATTGTTGATTTTGCCACCTACTCTCTCAGTCATTTAATGCAAACACACACACACACACACACCGACAAACACAAATACATTTGTTTATGCAAACAAAACAATGGTTTGCCAAAAAATGGGGGGAGGAGAGAGTAGCGAACATTTAGAGCGAAAAACTAACGGTTTGTAAGTAGAAGAAGACAAAGAAATACATATTTGCATGTTTTAATGAAATTTAAATACAATTTTGTATTATTTATTAGTTAATTGTACATTGATTTATTTTAAAAGAAAATTTACATAATATTTAAGAAAATAAATATGTACAGATTTTCTATTTTAATAAGCAGACATTTTACTGTTACTAAAATATGTTCTTGCCTTGATTATTGTTGATTTAAGAATCGCTGCCTGCTCCCTTCCTGCCACCTTCTAACAAACATGTCAATCATTGCTGTGAAATCAATTACAATAACAATAGGGAAATATGTATGTATGTACTAATTTATAAATACAATTATCACACTGCTAAATACAAATCATTGAAAAGAATTTCGCCATTAACAAAAATATTTTTTTCTTTTTTGTTTAGTTTCTCCAAACGTGTGTAGTATATTTTACGCCCGATTTAAAACATATTGAAATTTGTTTGGTTTGGTTTTTATTTTACGTAAATGAAGTGTTAAACATTATCTTAATATGTGAAATTATTTATTTTATTTATTGTATATTTAAGACATGAAGGTCATATATGAAAATGTTTGTTTTATTTAAAAAAAAATGCATATATTAAGTTCAATAAACTTTTTATAAAGCAAAATGTCAGTTTTATTAATGAAAAAAAAAAAAGATTTTTAATGTTTATTTAACTTTAAAAATAAATTAATATTTTGGCGACAATTTTTATTATTCGGTTGTTAAAATTTTTAAAAAAACATTAAACTTTTAATACTTTCCAAATAAAAACAATGATTAATTAACTTAAGCATTTTTAACAATATTCAGCTAACTTTCTAGAAATTTTTCACATAAAATCTTTTTATTTTCCAATAATTTCTTTGTCATTATTTTTAAAATAGCCTCCCAAATTCTGGAAAAAAATAAAATTTTCAAAAATTGTTCTTATATAAATTCGATCGATAATTATAAAATTTCTTTTAACTCATTAAAAAATAATTTAAATTTCTTCTGCTAACAATAAATACTCTTTTATATTTATTCACAATCATCATGATTTCATTTACAAACTTATTTTAAATATGTTGTGGTTTCTTATTCACGTTTTAGACCTTTGATCTCATCTCACAGTTACGTTGCGGTTAATTTATGTATTCACCTTAAACATTTCAATATATTTATGTGAATATTTGCTCAAATAAATAAATAAATAAACAAATATGTATATATTATTACTTAATAGAATTAAAATGAAGAATCTTAATAAATTTGTATTAATCATAAATTTGAACTTTGATCTACTGGCGTCACTTTTTAAATTTTTCAAAAATTACGAATTTTTATATAAAATGTCCTAAATACTATCTATTAATATTTAATTCCTTTAAAATTTCATTCTATATCATTAAAAAAAAAGAAGGTTTGGCCTTAAAATGTTAACTATAAATACTCTTTCTTAATAGTTAATTACATGTTGTTACATTTCTCATATTAAATTTTAAATTATGTTTAGTTATAATAAACAGCGTCATTTGTATTATACTCACACATTAAATATTTATAAAAAAAAAAAACGTATGAATGACAACGACCAGTTGTCATGCCAAAATTACACTTGTACGGAAACAATTGCTGGTACAACATGCTATAATTCGTAATTTTAAATTTAAATATTAACCCTTTAAAAGAGTATAATACTTAGTTTTAATGCTGCTTTCTAGTAAAAAGTTCTGCTTATTCGTAAGCAGTTTCGCAGGAAGTCTATTGTCAGCTTCTTATCAACCTGATTTCGGAAGTTAACAGTTCCAAATGCATGGAAATTATATGAATTTTCTTAATGATATAAAAAATTCATTGATAACTTAGAGTTTCTACAGAATAATCAACAAAATTTATGGATAATTATGATTTTAAAAAGACAATTTACCACTGTATCTTTGAAAAAGTTATCTATTCAATACAAATAAGTTTGATTTTCTAAGGAAAAGTAATCAAGAACTTGGATTTTGTAAAAAAAATAGTTATCGATAACTTGAATATTTTATAGAAAAATTATCGATAACTTGGATTTTGTAGATTAAAGTTATCGATAACTTGGATTTTCTAGAGAAAAGTTATCGATAACGTGGATTTTATATAGAAAAGTTATCGATAACTTTGATTTTCCATAGATAGTTATCGATAACTGTAATTTTATATAGAAAAGTTATCGATATCTGTGATTTTTCATAGAAAAGCTATCGATAACTTTGATTTTCTGTTAAAAAGTTATCGATAACTATAATTTTCTATAGAAATGTTATCGATATCTGTGATTTTCAATAGTAAAGTTATCGATAACATTGATTTTCTTCAAAAATGTTATTGATTATTTTGATTTTCCATACAAAAGTTATCGATAACTTTGATTTTAAATAGAAAAATTGTCAATAACTTTGATTTTCCATAAAAAAGTTATCGATAACTGTGATTTACCATTGAAAAGTTATCAATAACTTTGATTTTAAATATGAAAGTTATCGATAACTTTTATTTTTCTTAGAAAAGTTATCGATAACTTTGATTTTATATAGAAAGTTTATCGATAATATTTTATATAGAAAACTTTAGAAAAGTTATCGATAACTTTGATTTTAAATATAAAAGTTATCGATAACATTGATTTTCTTCAAAAATGTTATGGATACTTTTGATTTTCCAAAGAAAAGGTATCGATGGATTTGATATTCTTTGAAAAAATTATCGATAATTTTGATTTTCCATAGAGAAGTTATCGATAGCTCGTATTTTAAATAGAAAAGTTATCGATAACGTTGATTTTCTTCACAAAAGTTATCGATAACTTCGATTCTCCTTTAAAAATGTATCAATAACTTTGATAAATATCGATAACTTTGATTTTTCAAAGAAAAGTTATTGATAACATTGATTTTCTATAGAAAAGTTATCGATAACTCTGATTTTAAATAAAAAAGTTATCGATAACAAAATTTTTTTGATTTCCATAGAAAAGTTATCGATATCTTTAATTTTCAATAGAAAAGTTATCGATAACTTTGATTTTATATAGAAAAGTTATCGATAACTCTGATTTTAAATAAAAAAGTTATCGATAACTTCGATTTTTCATAGAAAAGTTATCGATAACTTGGATTTTCTACTGAAAAGTTATCGATAATTTTAATTTTCAAGAGAAAACTTGTATATAGAAAAGTTATAATGTTTTAACACTTTTAAAATGCACAATTCATGATGAAAAACTAAAAATTCTTGATTATTTTATTATATTGTTATTAAAATTGATCAGAAGTTATAGCGTTTAATAATGTGCAATCCTTTGAAATATTTATGCAGTCGTTAGAAATTTGCTTTAAAAATTATACCTTTCTACGCATAATAAAATGGATTAGCAAAATATATCTGGGGTCTTCAGAAAATTGATTTCAACAGACAGACAGACGGACATGGCTAAATCGACTCCGCTATCTATAAGGATTCAGAATATATATACTTTATAGGGTCGGAAAATTATGTTGTGGATATTACAAACGGAATGACAAATTTATATATACACTTCTCACGAAGGTGAAGGGTATAATAAAACAAATCGTAGTTGACGCCCCTTAACTGACAAATGATGATGTGAAACGAAATTCCGAATATTGACAGTTACGAAGGTATCTGGTATCTGGGATGCATTCGCAAGCCATAATTGTAAACAGAAATCAGTTGATTTTAAAATAGAGAAATGTTATAAAAAAAATAAAATAAATTTTGATTGAGTCATTATTCTCTCTCTTTTTTATTTAACTTATTTAAAAATACATATATTCCTTCACAATTATCTCTATAATATACTTAACACATTTATTGAAAGTTCATAAAGGGTTAAAAATAATAATTCATAACTCACATTTAGTACAACACAATTTGTATGTCACAGCCATAGAGAAACTACACATTGAGTGACACATATTAAATGTCATGACATTTTAAAGTTAAATGACATTGAAGACAAATCTATTTTTTGACGTTTATAAATAAAAACACTTTATTACAGATTTATTTTATTACATTTTTAAATGAGGTAATAAACATTTATTTTATTTTTAATTTTCTTATATTTCACTGATATCCTTGACATTATCCTTTTTGGTACACTTAACAACATTTTAGATATTATACTTTTATTAAAATTAACATTTGGTGTGCTGTGCTGTGGTTTGATTTGATTTTGTTTTCTTTCTACTAACTAACTAACACTTTCAAATAATCATGATGACTGTTCCAAAATCTGTTAAAAACTCTAAGTTTTATTTTTATATTTAATTATTATCATATGAATTTGGTATCTTCTATTTAGTTTTTTTTTTTTTTTTTTTTTTCATCTCTTTGTTGTGGTCTTAAGCACATTATTTTAATTTGTTTATTGTTGTTATTATATTGTTTTTGTTTGTTACTCTGGTTTTAATATTTATGATGCTTCATTTTTGGGGAATTTTTGTTTATGCAAATCAAGTCGCCGCTAGAAACCTGATCAATGTTTATCTGACGTCAAAATTCCAATGGAATGTCAATTTTTTACTTTTTCTCAAGACGGGTTTTTTTCGAAACCATTTGTTTAAATGTGCAAATGACTTTGCAGAAGAAAAAAAAAATAAAAAATTATAAACAAAAACAAAGTCTGTTTTTTTCTTGCTCTCTCTCTCAATTTCTTTTGTTTTTGTTGTCTGGGTTTTGGAGCCGGCGACAGATTTTGACGCCATCTGACTCCTCTCGTAAAATTCAACAAACAAATAGATACAAACTTAATAGATTGTTATTTAATACAAGACAATACAAAAAAACAAATTTGTATTTTTTTGTCTGCATTAATTAGTTAAGTTAATTAAAATAAAAAAAAGTGGTGAAAAAAAATGGTTAAAGAAATGAATAAATTCAGTTTAATATGAATGTAGGAATCTGGGTTTTTACGAAAACTGTTGCTGTTGTTGTCTTTTGTATGCCAACATCTCCAAGATAATAAAAATGGGTCGGTTTGTTATTTAATCGATTTGTTGGTTTGAAATTTTTTTTTTATACATTTTCTTGGAGTTAAAGTTCAACTACTTGTTTTTGCTTAGTTGTTTTTTGTTGATATTTATGTAAATTTGATAGTAATTAGACTTGTTAGGCAGCATTCTTTACGGCTTAAACATAAATTTAAATAGTTTAATTTAAATCTCTTAAAACATGTAAAAATATTTGCTAAGGCCTTAAAACTAGATTCCCCAAACCTGATAAATTTTAATTAGAATTTTGGGAAAACCCGCATGAATTTAATATGCATGTTTAGATTGAGCAGATTACGATTTATTACATTTATATGGTGGATGTCCAATATGGTGGCTATGGTTTCTAAATTTGATTTTAATAAAGCATTTTTCTGATAAACTTTGATAGATAATTTTGATTGTTTATGGAAGAGTTATTGCTAACATTGGTTTTCTATAGAAACATTACTAATAACTTTTCTTCTTGGACCAGCACTCGGAGGAAGACCCCTACTCATGCAAAGCATTGTGTTGGTACTAGGAAAATCGGTAAAGGGAGGGAGGAAAGAGGTAGTATTGTTTGTGGACATTCGATTTGAACTTTCCTACATTGAAAATGACAGGAAACACTTCAGCGAGAAGTTTGTTCACCACATACGAACAGTACGGCTAAAGAACGGTCCACTGGCCAATCAACCACAAAGGGATGTGTTATTGTTGAAAAGCGAGTATTATATAAAAATTTCCGGGTATCAGGAACAAGTTTCCTATTTTCATCAGAACACATTCCATTGTCGTACCGATAAAACAGTGAAACGCAACCCACATTGCGTCGGTGCTCCAGCGAATCAATAGAATTGGATACCCTACTGTCACCTTCGCATTCTCCTGTACGTGGACGAGAAGCTGCAAAATATACTTTGAAGCATCGTTCCATACATGGGAGTTGTATTCTATTTTCGGTAATTCCTACATCGTTTTTGAAAACTGAGGCACTTGAATACTTCTTTCGACACTTGAAAAATGTGTTTAGACCACATTGTATTCTCATACCCACAACATCCAGAGCGTCTGATGCCACAATATTTACACCAACCATAACTACAGATGAAACAACACTGAGTCTTGCTAGCGTTGAAAGCGGCCATATTCGCACGACCCCATTCAGAGATTGTCAGAAGGTCCCAATTAAGAGAAACATTAATGTTTTGCCTCATTGCCTCAATGTCAAATGTTGCTGTCATCTGCAAAATAATAGATTGGGATGGAAGTTTGACGTAGAAGGTAGTTTAGAAAAATAAGGAATAGAGTAGGAGAAAGAACGGAGCCTTGCCGAACCCCTAAATTTATCATGAACTTGTTAGATGATCTCCCATCTACAGGGGTTTCCAACAAGATGTGTTATTTTGGTATTCAAAGAAAAATGGCAATTTTTGAGATAAATGATCGGATGTTTATTTCATAATAAAGAGGAAGGTATGCCGTTAATAATGAAAAACAACATCAGCCAAATGGCCACCTCGAATTTCATCAAATTTTCCATAACCAAATCGCAAAGTGGCTGTCCTATGTCCTCGATAGCCTCACGAATTCTATCTCTGAGGTGTTGTATCGACGCTGGGCTGTTGGCGAAGACCTTATCTTTCACGTGGCCCAAAGGAAGAAGTCGCAAGATGTTAAATCACAAGATCTCGGTGGCCAATTTTGATCACCTCTTCGAGAGATAACACGGTCCGGAAACTTTTCCCGTAAAAGAGCAATGGTTTCGTTGCTTATGTGGCACGTAGCGCCGTCTTGTTGAAAGTAAACGTTGTCCAGATAAATATCATCCAAAATATGGTGTAATGACGTTTGTGGAATGCCCAATTCCAAAGAACGACGAGGAATGGACAAAACTGGGTTTTCTTCAAGACTTTGGGCTACAGCAGCAATATTCTCAGTGGTTCTTGAGCGACGTTTACGGGTTTTATTCTTCACATCACTAACTTGTCCCAACAGCTCGAATTTTTCCACCAATTTCTGTACTGCGGTTCGACAAGGTGCTTCACGACGACCCAAAAATGTTTTAGTTTTGCGAACTGTGACTGCAAGATTTTCACCATTTTTGTAGTGAATTTTAATAGTTTCAGTGCGTTGTTGAAGCATGTATCGTTCCATTTTTAAGTAGTTTCTACTTGTCAAATGTCAAAGAATAAAAGCTTCAAAAGTGACAGCTACCGAAATACCGGGTGAGTCAAAATAACACCTCTTGTTGGAAAACCTTTTATAACAACTCCTATAATGAGCTCTAAGAGACAGCTCGATATAAATCGAGAGACACCAAAAGCAATAAGTTCTGATGTAAATGCACCATGCCACACTCTATCGAACGCTTTGGAAATATCTAGAGCCACCATTTTACTATCACCAAAACGATATATGGAACGACACCATTTTTCCGATAAGAAGTCTAGCAACTTGGATTTTTGAAAGTAAAATATTATCAATAACTTCGATTTTCTATAGTTTTTCTTACCTATATATAGAAAAGATATAGATAACATGGATTTTCAATAGAAAAGTTAACTATAATTCTGATTTTCTGTAGAAAATATATCGATAACTTAAATTTTCCATGGAAAAATTATATATAATTTGGATTTTCTATAAAAAATTTTGATTTTCTCTAGAAAAGTTATCGATAACATTGATTTTCTCTAGAAAATTATCGATTACTTTGGTTTTTCTTTGGAAAAGTTATCGATAACATGGATTTTCACTAGAAAATTTAAGGATAATTTGGATTAGTTTGAACAATTCATCGATAATTTGGATTTTCTCTAGAACAGTTATCGATAACATGGATTTTCTCTAGAACAGTTATGGATAATTTGGATTTGGTTTGGACAATTTGTCGATAACGTGGATTTTCTCTATGACAGTTATCTATAACTTGGATTTTCATTGATTTTCTATAGAAAAGTTGTCGTTTGCTTTGATTTTCTATAGAAAATTATAGATAACTTAAATTTTCCATAAAAAAGTGTTGTCGAAAACCTTTTTATTGAAAAATTTATCGATAACATTGACTTTGCATAAACAAGTTACCGATAACTTGTATTTTCTTTAAAAAAGTTATCGATAACATGGATTTTCTATAGAAAAGTTATGGACAATTTGGATTTGCTTTGGACAACTTATCGATAGTTTATATTTGCTCTAGAACAGATATCGATAACTTGAATTTTCGTTGAAAAAGCTATTGATAACATGGAAAGTAAAGTTGTCTTTAATTTTGGTTTTTCTTTGGAAAAGTTATGAGTTACTATGTTTTTCTTTAGAAAAGTTATTGATAACTTTTAGAAAATGTATCCATAATACTATAGTTTAATGAGCGCCATCATAAAACTATTTTTATAACATTGATTTTTGCCATTCTTTTGTTAAACAAATCTAATTCTCCATTTCTGTATGTAGATCAAGAGAATGTTCTACGACGATTGTTTGCTATAATTTTATGCCAGTTTTAGTGGATGTTATTTTTCCTTTGTGTGTTTTTTTTAAGACTTGCTAATTAAAATAATAAATTTGTAGTGCTATTTTTAAAATTATTAGTTAATCGCTTGTAGTCTTAGCTACAATTTTAATTTTTTTCATCTTTTGCAACTTTTTTTTGAAAGGGAAATATTTAAATTTGATTTATATATCGTTTATCATTTTAATCTTAATTTTTTAAGTCACTACCAGTTCTGAAAGCCATAAATTCTTCTGTATGTTTTAGTATTATTTTTTTTTTTTTTGGGTGGTTTTCTTGTTTTTAAATTTAAGTTTTTTGAAATTATAATTAGGGAATTGAAAACTTTCAAGTTTTCAATTATACACTTAGTCAACTAATTTGTTGTGGTGGCATTTTTAAAATTATTGTATTGATAACGTTAAGATGTGTTGTTATCGAAATTTCATTTGGAATTCTATGACAAATCTATAAGGAATGGCAGAAGTGTTGGTTACTAGTGTGACCAACTAAGAAAATGATTTGGTTTTAAGAAACCTTAAAATATACTTGATTTTCTTCGTAAAAGTTGCAACAATTCTGTTTTTTTTACAGAAATGTATTGTAATTTTCGATTACTTTATTTTTCTATAGAAAAGTGTCGAAGGTTTGAAGAAAACTACAATTTTACAAACAAAACTTATAGATAACATTAATTTTCTATAGAAAAGTTATCGATAACTTTGATTTTTTACAGAAAATTTATCGATAACATTGACTTTCTATAGAAAAGTTATCGATAACTTTGATTTTACAAAGAAAAATTATCGACAACTTAGATTTTTAAAAGAAAAGATATCGATAACCTGGATTTAAAAAAAAATTATAGATAACTCTAATTTTCTATGGCAAAGTTATCGACAACTTTGATTTTTTAAAGAAAAGATATCGATAACTCTGAGTTTCTGTATAAAAGTTATCGATAACATTGACTTTCTATAGGAAAGTTATCGATAACTTTGATTTTATAAAGAAAAGTTATCGATAACCTGGATTTTTTTAAACTCTGATTTTCTATAGAAAATTTATCGGTAACTTAAATTTTGTATAGAAAAGTTAAAGGTTTTCTATAGAAAACTTATCGATAACCTTGATTTTCTATAGAAAAGTAATCGATAACTTTGATTTTTTAAAGAAAAGTTATTGACAACTTAGATTTTTAAAAGAAAAGTTATCGATAAACTGGATTTAATAAAAAACTTATAGATAACTCTGATTTTCTATAGCAAAGTTATCGATAACTTTGATTGTTTATGGAAAAGTTATCGATAACTCATAGTTTCTATATTAAAATTATCGAAAACTCTTTTGTAAAGATAATTTAACCAACATTTTGATTTTTTATACAGAATTTATCGATAACTTTGATTTTCTATAGAGATTACCTGGATTTTTTTAAAAACTTATAGATAACTCTGATTTTCTATATCAAAGTAATCGATAACTTTATTTTTCTTTAGAAAATTTATCGATAACTTCGGTTTTCTATAGAAAACTTATCGATAACCTTGATTTTCTTTGGAAAAATTATCGATAACTTCGGTTTTATAAAGAAAAGTTATCGATAACTTGAATTCTTTAAAGAAAAGTTATCGATAACTTGGATTTTTTAAAGAAAAGTTGTCGATAAATTTTTTCTATAGAAAACTTAACGTTTTCGTGATTTTATACAGAAAAATTACCGATTATTAAGATTTCTTTCAGTAAAGTTATCGATCATTTTTGATTTTCCTAAGAAAAATCGCCATAATCTGGATATTATACAGAAAATTTTTTTGATAAATTTAATTTTTTTAAAGAATATATTGATAAAATTTATGAAATTAAAGCTCTATAGAAAATTCATACCGTAATAATTTGCTTAAGGAAATGGATATCAATCTAGATTTTATTTTACGTCAAGAAATTTTAATGAATCTGTAAATGTTTTAAAACCACTAAACAATCATTAAATCGATATATAATTGGTCAATTCACAAGGTCTCTTATCAGTCATATTGTCATAATGTCCTAATATATCACGACTCGGCGGCTCGGCTTAACCGACTCTTAGGCATTCGGCGTTGGTCTCTGCTGGTTCGTTACGATACCACAATAAACATAGCATAGAAAGTAGTATTTGAGAATATTTTTTGCTTAAAAAGCAATAAAAACCATTGTGAAATATTAGGACATTATGACATGATAAGAGACCTTGTGAATTGACCAAATATGCTTCCATATGAAATCCATTTCGTTATAATCAATTAAAACACATCTGAACTCAGCTATAATTGAACATCTATTCGTTTAAATTGTGCATGAAATTTTAAATTACACTTCATAAAAGAATTGATATTACTCATGTTTTCTGTTTTTTATCTTATTTTTTTTTCAAAGTTGGCATCACTTTTTCATGGCCATGGTCAATGCAATTTTTTCTGTGAGCAAAAACAGAGATGACAATGAAATGCAACAAAAACAATAAAAAAAATTTCAACAAAGCAAGAGAAAGAAAAAAACAAATACAGGTCAAGGTTGCCAAATCTTTTACAAGAGTAAATCCCGCATATCAATTGCCCTTATTTATAATGTTGTTGTTGCTGTTTGTAATAAAATGCAGTAGAAAGTGGGGTATAAAAAATACACCCCATTTACGAGCAAATTTGAAAAGTGAATAAACAGGACGTTATTTTTAAAATAACAAAGGTATTAATTAGTAAAGTTTAAATCGAAAGGTAAAATATTTTCAAGAAATTATGTTAGCAATTAATTGTTTCTTCTTATATAAAACGTTTGCCAAAATAGCGATTTTTTTTTTTTTTTTTTGCTTAAAAACAAATTAAGATAAATATATAAATATATACTCACCATGATGATTAGATGAAATTTATTAAACTTTTTTGAATTATAAAAAATTCTTTCAAGAACAAACTAACACACACTTAACAGTTGTTGTGTAGTTTATAAAAAAAAAAACTGAATATAAATTTCCTTTTTGAAATTTATTACCGCACTGTAGCACGCGCAAACACACACACTCTCACACGTTCAAACTCTAGTTCTGTAGCAAAAGGCGAACGCGGAAAAATTCCTTGTTTTACCGTTAGAATTTTATCAAAAGATGATTTTCAATTGAGTTGCTTGAAGCGACTGAATATCTAGATTTCTGTTTATTTTCCACATACCTTTAATTTCGAGTAGTTTTCATTATCAGCGCTCATTTTCTTTGTGGCAAAATCTTGTGATAAATTTTCTTTTGAGTAGTTTTTGTTGTTTTTCTTATTTGTGATTTGGCATGAAAATTGAAAATTAGCTGGCGTTTTCTGTTGGTTGTCTGAATTTGTTTATTTTTCTTTTGTATTTACTTTCACTCACTCATATTCTGACATGTGACTCAACGGTTGATTTGTTTTTGTTTGCCTCTCATTGGAAATCATGTGTGCGAGAGGGAAGTAAAGTGATGCCAGACTGTGGTGTGGAGTATGTGTAAGGGATAGTGAAATTGTGTTTGGGCCTTTTTCCCAACAATTTAACTTGTTTTTATGAAAACGAAATACAAAAATTAAGGACAATAAGAAGATATCCATCTTCAAAAGTCAATAATCATACTAATTATCAATTTTCTGATAAAAATGTTTCTTTGATTAACACATTGAAATATTAATTAAAGACAAAGTTTACAAAAATTTGACAAGTTTAAAAAATATACACAAAAACATATGTAAATATTTTAAAAATTTTCTCGAGAACTCCCTATTATAATCTTAAAGCCAGAACATGAACCGATTTAGATTAGACTTTTTATGTATGTGGTTTAGAAAAAAATACTCGTGCTATTATACCCTTCCGTTTGTAATTTCTACATTTTTCATTTGCGACCCCACAAGGTTTATGTATATATTCTGGATCGTTATAGATAAATAATCGCTATAGTCATGTACATCTGTATGTTGAAATCAACTTTCCGTAGCCCCCAAATAACTTACATACATGATTCATACATCAATATATCGGGAATTCTTCCGGACAACCTCGATTTTTTATCTTCGTGAGAAGGGTATATATAAATTTGTCATTCCGTTTGTAATTTCCACAATATAATTTTCCGACCTTATAAAGTATATATTATCTGAATCCTTATAGATAGCGGAGTCGATTTAGCCATGTCCGTCTGTCTGTTGAAATCAATTTTCTGAAGACCCCAGATATCTTCGGGATCCAAATCCACAATAATTCTGTCAGACATGCTTTCGAAAACTTTCCTATTTAAAATCAGCAAAATCCGTCCATAAATAACGGAGATATGTGCAAAAATCCGAGACAACCTCTATTTTTGGCCTATTTTTTTATCAATATCACGATTACTAAGTCATAAATATAGACAATATGCCTATCTAATGATAGATATTTCAAAGTCCATTGCAACGATGTATATAAGGCTATACAAAGTTGGACCTACAATGGGTCAAAATCGGGAAAACTATTTTTTAACCCGAATTTTTTTTCACAAAAAACTTTCTTTTGTCATAAATTTTTTTCACTAATAAGTTAAAAAAAATTTTTTTAAAAAAATTGGAAAAAACTTTTAAAAAACTATTTTGAAAAAAAAAAATTTTATAAATTTTATTTTAAGGTATATTTTGGTGAAGGGTATATAAGATTCGGCACAGCCGAATATAGCTCTCTTATTTGTTTTTTTTTTTTAAATTTTGTTCTCTGATATAGGGTCAATTATAGAGCAATCCTCACAAAACCGGTTATGGCCAATAGGCTAGGTTGTTGAAAATAAATAAAAAAAGTTGGTAGAAAAATTTAGATTCATATAAAACTTGTTTATGTCCAATTACATCACGATATTAACTATTATAAGACAATTAATAACGTTTAAGTCATTTTCTGAGGGGGATCTTGTATGAGGATTAAGGAAAATGTTGCCCGATTTTCGCTATACTTTACAGTGCCGCATAATCATAATATTTATGGCTGCTCAAACAGTATTCCGGGGGGACATTTGTACGGGGGCTGGGTGAAATCATTGATAAATATTGCTCATTTTCAATACCAAACAAAGAGTATTTGTGGAAAATTTTAGCCATATAGCTCCTTTCGTATGGTCGGCCTGATTGCCCTTAAGCGATAATAACAATGACGCGCGAGTTCTTTCTCCACCCAGAGCTGAATTACAAATGATTATGGTGTATGACTATGATTTTTTTTTAATAACTTATACAGTATTGGTCATAACTAAAGCACCCCCAAGAAGGCTTTTAACAAATTCTGAATTTTCTTCATGGAAGAGACTTTTTAAATTAAACTAAGTTTTCATTTTATTCATTAATATGTATATTAGTAATTTAAATAAAAATTTAAAGTTTCACTTTTCAGAACAACATATAAAGGTAAAAAATCAGAATATTCACTGGACAAAACTGAAGCACCCCCTTGTGTAGACGTTAAAGAAAAACTTATAAAACTAATATTTTGTAGCAAAACCTTTGTCTTGAATAACACACGCACATCTTCTTGGCATGGATGATATTAAATTATTTATGGTATCTTGTGTTATTCCTTCCCAGGCTATTTTAACAATCTCCCATAAGTTCTCAATAGGATTGAGATCGGGAGATCTCTGTTCTGTTGTTCTGCAGCCATCCTTTGCATACTTGGGAGGTGTGCTTAGGATCGTTGCCCTGTTGAAACGTCCATTGAAGCGGCATTTCATCCTTTGCATAGGGCAGCATTACGTTCTGCAATATATCACGATACATAAAACGATTCATAATGCCATCAATGTGATGAATTGGCTCCATTCCCTGACCAGAGAAACAGCCCCAGACCATTATACCTCCACCACCATGTTTAACTGTTGTCCTGCAATATTTAGGATTTAGTCTTTCTGCTTTTGGTCGGCGCACTCGTCTTATTCCATCTGAATATTTAAAATTATATTTTGATTCATCAGAAAACAGTACCGTTTTCCATTTTTGAACACTCCAGTCGAGGTGGGCTTTGGCAAAGTCAAGTCTCATTATTCTGTTCTTGGCTGATATGAAAGGCTTCTTTGCTGGACGTCGGCTGAATAATCCGGCTTCTACAATTCAAAGATAAATTGTTTCTTATTTGACCAGATGACGTTGTAGGATCATTTTGTATTTCTCTCTTGATCAGGGAATCTTCATAACGTGATGTTTTACGTGGACGTCCTCCGTAGTGATCCGATGATTCAAAATTTTTCACAACAGCTTTATATTTATGCACTTTAACAATTTAATTTTTATACACCACGTGTTCTGTCAATCTGTTTTATGATACATTATTTCATTTGTGAAGAGTACCGCTAATTTGCATTCCACAATTACAGCAGCGTAGTAAAATTTTTAACATTTTTGTAAGGGGTGCTATTGTTTTGTACGTTTTATTTTGTCCTATTTTATTTTTTATAAATGTTAAAAACATTTTAATGGAATGATTTATTATTCATCAACTGTTAAATGAGGTAATATCTTTAAAAAAGGTTGTTTTTATGAAAAACAAATCTGATTTGCAAAATGTGTACTTGGGGGTGCTTTAGTTATGACCGATACTGTATGTCATTTTAAAGGGTACATATCTGTCATTTATTCTCTGCTAAGGTAAAGCTCTGTACTTGGTGGGGCCATATTTCAGCAGCTTATAATATATAGGACCCTTCTATATATTATAAGCTGCTGAAATATGGCCAGACCATCACAGGCATCCTGGACCTAACACAACATATTTATTTGAAAAGCGAGCATTAGCCGAAAAACGCTCAATATATGAGATAAACTCATGACAACTTAGTATTTAAAACGAATCGACGCCAAAGCTAAATATCCATGGCGCTAAGGTAATTCTCTGGAGGGTTACTATCTAATTCGATTCGAAAGAAACATTTTCATTTTCGGATTGAGTTACGCAGTAAACCCCCTGTATTTGATGAGAGCCAAATGGTCATATCACAGGGAACCTGTACCGAACACAACTTGTTCTTTTGAAGCCAGGGGGCTAATTACCGCAGTCGAACACGATCGAATTCTTATTCGAACGTGCGAGTTTTTTCTATTTTTGGGATTCTCTTATTCGATATCCAATAAAATGTATAGAAAATTATAATGATTGTGCCCGATAACGAACGAGTTTTTACTCGAACGCTAATAAGCGTTCGAAATTAATTTCGATTACGAGTGTGAGAATCTGCCCCCAGCATTGTCAGAAAAACTGCAGGAATATGCGGCCAGACATGAAACCGTAATATTCCATATTGACAACGCTCGGCCACATGTTGCAATACCTGTTAAAAACTATTCACAATGAATTGCTTGGGAAGTCCAGACCATGCTCCGTCCGACTGTTACACTTCACTTTGGAACAGAGTATCCAATATTGGCTTGATTCGTTCTTAGCCTCAAAAGATGAGCAGTTATTTTAGCTCGGAATTAATATGTTGCCAGAAAGATGGGAAAAGAACTTAGCTAACAATGGCCAATACTTTGAATAAATTTATATTGTACAAATGTTTCAAAAAAAAGCTTAAAATTTGAAAAAAAAAAAAATCCTGCATTTTTAAGTCATATATCCAATACTTTGACATACAATTTTCCTCTAAATAAGTAATGTAATATTTTATATGATGCTTTGTTATGTAAATTACCCGATTTTTATTCATGAGTTCTGTACGTGAGCCAAGATAGCGTCGACGAGTTAGCGTCGAATTTAGGAATTAAAAAACCGGGAAGTAAAAATACCCAATTAGTGGGTATTTTAAACTCGGCTCCGAAAAATGGGAATTAAAAAAATCGGGAAGTAAAAATAACCAATTATAAATATTATTAATGGAAATAAAAGCAAAAAACTTAAAAAATAGAAAGTGGCTTGATACTTGCCATATATATTCAGCCCAATTATGAATAAAAAATTCCCTGGGAGTTTGTTCCCCGGGAGTTTTTTCCCATTGAATTTGAATAGGAAAAATGGGAAAAGGGAAAAAACTCCCGGGGAATTTTTATTCATAATTGGGCTGATTATGAAAGAAGACAGTTTTTGGAACAAAATGAGACATTCGTGCTAAAAATCGTGTGAATCGTTCCAGAGAAAAATGGGTTCCTCCAAAATGGCCAAAAAAAATCGTTGCTGATTTATTACGGGAAACATAGGGAGTGGCTCGATACTTGCCATATATATTATGAAAGTAGACAGTTTTTGGAATAAAATGAACGATAAATAAATGGAACGATTCACACGATTTTTAGCACGAATGTCTCATTTTATTCCAAAAACTGTCTACTTTCATAATATATATGGCAAGTATCGAGCCACTCCCTATGTTTCCCGTAATAAATCAGCAACGATTTTTTTTGGCCATTTTGGAGGAACCCATTTTTCTCTGGAACCATTCACACGATTTTTAGCACGAATGTCTCATTTTATTCCAAAAACTGTCTACTTTCATAATATATATGGCTTGTATCGAGCCACTCCCTATGTTTCCCGTAATAAATCAGCAACGATTTTTTTTGGCCATTTTGGAGGAACCCATTTTTCTCTGGAACGATTCACACGATTTTTAGCACGAATGTCTCATTTTGTTCCAAAAACTGTCTTCTTTCATAATATATATGGCAAGTATCAATCCACTTTCTATTTTTTAAGTTTTTTGCTTTTATTTCCATTAATAATATTTATAATTGGTTATTTTTACTTCCCGATTTTTTTAATTCCCATTTTTCGGAGCCGAGTTTAAAATACCCACTAATTGGGTATTTTTACTTCCCGGTTTTTTAATTCCTAAATTCGACGCTAACTCGTCGACGCTATCTTGGCTCACGTGAGTTCTGTGCATTTCAAAATTAAACAGCTGACAACGCTGTTTGAAAATATAAATAAATTTTTGCACTCTCTTGTAGTGGAGCTGGTACAGTGAGTATTGAATTGCACTCAAGTGATTAAATAATTTTTACAATTATCAAAACTAATGTTAGCTAAAAACTTTCTATCATTTACAATTTATAAATTCATACACAACTTTTATTCCTCTGATTCTAAAGATAATGCGAATTAAACAGGTAAATTTTCGCTTTTTTTTTTTTTTTTTTTGAATTTGTAGCAACAATTTTAATTTACTTTAATAATATAGCCTCCTATTTAGTTTATTAGATTTGACTTATTTTGTTGGCTTTTGTTTCATTATACATTTCATTAATATACTAAATATGTATACAAAATAATAAACATAAAAATTTCAATTAACAAATTCTGTGTTTAACCGCTAAAACAATAACAACGACACAATTGTTTATATTTAATTTTCGTTTAACAATATAAATTTATACGTCTCATTATTTGGATAATTTAAATGGTGGGGCCAGATTTGTTTCCTTGAACTTGTTAACTGGGGTCTTACATAAAGTTTTAAAACAATATTTGTAATATATTTAAACCAATAATGCAAAGTCTTTAGCAATATTTTTTTTCACCTTAAGCAGGCAATCAATATTTTAGAAAAACAAATACATATTTCATTAGCAAAAAAATAAAAAAAAAAATAAACACAAATAAATTGCGTATACACTCAGCAGGTAGTAGTTTAAAATAAATTTAACAAATTTAATGAACCATGAAAATTATTATACAAAAATTACCCCAGAGAAAACTCTCATTTTATTGTTTGTATTAAACGTAAGAAGCTGGATATATATCCAGAAGCAAAAGGTGCCAAATACAAAACTAAAGATATTAATTACACATAAAAATATGAACATGGAACATCAACTATTAAATAAATGAATGGAATTAATAAATGAGGCGTTAAAATATTATTTAAACGCCATAATTAACAACAACACATAAACAAATAAGAATTTGTATTAAATTGTTTAGAAGTTTGAATAGAATAATATTAACTAAAATAATATAAAAATGCCTGCATTTGTTTGGAATCATTTACGGAGACAATTAATAAGGGCACCGCCTTCAATTGTTGACGATGTGTGTGAAAGATTTCATCATGTGTGGGAAACTTTTGCTGGGGCTGTAAAACTATAACACGGAAATTGGGCAAATGGGGAGAGCTTTTGCGAAAGCCTTCATTGTGTAAATAAACATCGAAATTAATGGGGAATTTTGTAATCACTTCTTCAATTTCTTGTTTACTTTCACTATCTGTCTCAGCTTCATTATACTCTTCATCCATTTCCTGATTTTCTTTTTCTTTATTCAATTTTAAAGGCACTATATCGAATTTTTCAAATATCTCCTTAAATTGTTTGTAATCATCTTCCTCTTTAAGAAAATCCACCAGACTATGTTGAAATACTTTGAGAGCATAATTGCAATGCCTTTTTGCTGTTAGCCATTCATTTTGTGTCTCTTCATTAGCTTTTCTTTTTAAATTGGGTTTAATTTTTTGCGAAAATTTCAATTCACTGTGTGTATTTGAGCTAGTTGTCTTTTCCTGTTCCGTTTCTGCTTGGTATACAGTTTGATTTTTAATTATGTTTTTCACTAAATCAAATTTTTGTTTAACTTTTTTATAATATGGTGTTTTCTTGACATAGTCCGCTACTGATTCATTTTGTAGTTCAGCTTCCAAAACGGCCCATACACAATCGGCTTCATTATTGATTTGTTGTGTCTGGAAGTGTATATTTTGATGTTTCACCAAAATATATCCCACTCGTGTAAGATTGGAATAGACTAGATATTCCTGGTATTTGGGGGAATGCTGCTCACCCATTAGCAATAAGTAGGCTTGTTCAATGGACATTATTGTAGAGTTGTATTCCAGCTGTAGGCGATTCTAGGAGAGGAAATTAGAGAAAATGGAAGGAAATTAAATGAATTGTAATTGAAAATTTTAATATTTTTAGAAGTTTTATTAAAAGTAAGCTAAATACTAACTAAGCCCCATATTCATAACAAACTAAAGGACCTGGCGAGCTTCTCCTCGAAAATACGAACAACTGACAAAAATTTTTTCAGAAATCGGCCCAGCCGCTCTCATTTTATGAATTACTATAAATTTTTTACACCATTTTTAGACAAGGTGGCGCAAAAGTAATCCTCCTATTAGAAAATGCTATGATTTTGCCGATTATTGGTCAAATAAATAGTCAGTAATATTCCGCGTTCTGGAGCAGTGTTGCGTAACATTGTTTATTAACGTGTATTTCGCATGTGTTTACTATACAAATGTCAAAACAGAACTGACATTAGGGGCCAATCGCAAAATTTATAGCATTTTCTGATAGGAGAATTACTTTTGCGCCACCTTGTATATATAGATGGTAAATTTAAACAATGTTCTAAAGCAAAATTTGATTTTAAAACATTGTTTAAATTTAAACATTGTTTATGAAGAAGGCCTTAAATTTTTAAGAATTTCGAATTGAAAAATGTCAAAATCCATTCGTAAATGGCTGATATTCATTTAAGACCTAGTAAAGTCTGTTGAAATCAACTTTCCAATCCATCAAATAACTCACAGCCAATTACAACAAGGTATTGAGTCTCGCCCTGAAAATTTTGCCAATCGGTTCATAATATTTTTCAAAAATTCAAATCCTAGAATATGTTTAAAAAAATCAGCCGTAAAAAATTAATTTTTTTTTTTTTTTTAAACAACGAATTTGTCTGTAAAAAGAAAGATTTTTTTCTTTAAAAAACGTTATCATCTAAATTAAAAACCTTTTACTAATAAAATGTTATGACTGATTTTTCTTAAAAGAAAATAATTATTAAAAAATAAAAGTAATTTTTCTCTAATAAAAATTGCAAAAGGTTTAACTAAAAAAAATATTTTTCTCAAATAAAAATATGATTAACAAAATCCAAATTATTTAAAAAAATCGTTTTTTTACAAAAAAAAAAAGGAATTTTTCTCTGAATTCCAATTAACTTTTAAAAAATATTTTTGCTAAAAACCCTAATTTTATCTAAAACAAGTAAGAGATCTATGTTCGGGTCTGCCGAATCTTATTTACCCTTCACCAAATTATAGTTTAAAATAAAATTAAAAAAAAAAAATGTTTTTTAAATTTTTTTTTTCGAAATACAAGTTTTTTCCAATTTTTTTTTTTTAATATTTTTTTTAATTTACAATTTTTTCTTTAATTTATTAGTGAACAAAATTTATGACAAAAAAAATGTTTATTGTGAAAGCAAAATTAAAAAATATTTTCCCCGATTTTGACCCATTGTAGGTCCGACTTACTATATATAGCCTTATGTACATCGTTGCAATGGACTTTGAAATATCTATCATTAGATATCCATATTGTCTATATTTATGACTTAGTAATCGAGATATAGATAAAAAATTGGCCAAAAATAAAGGTTGTCTCGGATTTTTGCTCATATGGACATATTTTGCTGATTTTAAATAGGAAACTTCTCGAAAGCATTTCTGACAGAATTATTGAAGATTTTGATACCGAATATATCTGGGGTCTTCAGAAACTTGATTTCAACAGACAGACGGACATGGCTTAATCGACTCCGCTATCTATAAGGATGCAGAATATATATACTTTATAGGGTCGGAAAATTAGATTGTGGAAATTACAAACGGAATGACATATATACCCTTCTCACGAAGGTGAAGGGTATAAAAAGCCTTTTTCTGAAAAATGCGGTATTTTTTCAAATTTTTAGCTGTTATTTTGAAACATTTGAACGATATAAATTTATTCAAAGTAATGGGCATTCTGAGCTATGACATTTTTCCATCTTTCTGGCAACATATGGATTCCGCGTCAAAAGAACAGCTCATCTTTTGAGGCCAATAACGAATCAAGCCAATATCTGATGGGTTAGGTTCCATGGGCAGCTACTCGTCAAGCAGCTCACTAGGGTCCATTCAAAACTGATCCCTATATCGGATACTCTGTTCCAAAGTGAAGCGTATCCCAGAGAAAGCGTTCTGCATCAATCGAAACCAATAGTAACGGACGGGGCACGGTCTGGACTATAAAGCGGGTGAGGCAAAACTTCCCAACTACTTCATTCTAAATACCTTTTAACAGGTAATGCAACATGTAGCCGAGCATTTTCATGATTATGATTTCATGTCTGACCGCATATTCTGGTCGTTTTTCGGCCAATGATCGCTTCAAACGTATGGTACCCAATTTCCTTGCTTTTGGGATGAATCCTGCTGCTCGCAATCGTTTTGAAATTGCTGATTGAGTAGCTCCCAATGATTTTGCAGGCTCTTGTTGAGTTTGATAACAATCTTCATGGAGTAATGCCTCTCAATTAATGATTCGGTGCAAAAGTTATTTTCTTTTATAGCGTTCAAGCATCGTTTCGTATATGCAATCGTCTTTCAAGGTCTGTCGGCTTCAATTCGTATGGTACGAAATTTCCTTGCTTTTGGATGAATTCTGCTGCTCGCAAAAATTTTGAAATTGCTGATTGAGTAGCTCCCAATGATTTTTCAAGCTCTTGTTGATCTTCATGGAGTAATGCCTCCAGGCTGGCCTAGGCAATATTTGTCTTTCGTGTCAAAATCACCACTTCTGAACCGCACATTCACCATAAGCTTCGGTGGGCTACAAAGTCACTTTTTTCAAATTAAAGAATGAAATAAAACTTCCCGCTTTGTTGAAACAAAATTCGACATGACAGATATGTACCCTTCAAATTTACATACAAGTTATTATTGTATATTTTGTCTCTCAATTCTAATTTCTTAAAAAAAATATTTTCTATACAAAAAAAACTATGGTTTTCTTTAAAATAAATTATTTTTCTTCTAAGATTTGTGTTTTTTTTTTAATTTAATATTTTGCTGAAGTTGTTGTGCTCAAAAATATTGCTCCTGCATCCACCGACCGTCTGTCCAATCAAACCTTGTACATCTCGAAATTTAAAATGAATTGCAAAGATTTTTTAAAACTCCTGAACACATGTATTCCGGAAGCAACGCTTAAAAGTTCATAAATGACTTAAATACTTAGCTAATTGTACAAAAAATCAGCCAAAATGTTTTACAAGAAATAGTAAACAAAATTTGAGAGGATTGAGAGGTATAATTAAACATGACTTCTATGTAATGGCAATTTCCGAAAATCTATTTTAACAGATATAAAAAATGTTGTTATCAAGATAAAACATCTCTGCAATAGTTTTATATATTCAAAAACTCTAATAAATTCTATAAATGAATGAAATTCAATAATTAGTCATAGATTTCTACTTCCGAAAATTAATTAAACTCTTCTAAGTCTGACATAATGTCAGAAAATGTCTTTTCATATTAATAGAAATTACAACAACTAATATTGAGAGGATCGGTCCACAATTGGCCGTATATATCATAACTGGCACATAACTAAATGCAGTAACTTACCCTTTCAGAATCTAGGTATATTTTTACTTATTTTATTTAAATTTCATTCATACACTATTAATCAATTTACATAATGTCATAATGTCCTAATATTTCACGACTCGGCTGAATCGACTCTTAGGCGTTCGGGGGAGGTCTCTGCTGGTTGGTTACGATAACACAATAAACATAGCCTAAAAGGTAGTATTATTTTAGGACATTTTTTGCATGAAAAGCAATAAAAACCATTGAAAGACCATGAAAGAGACCTTGTGAATTGACCATATGTTTATTTATCTTCGTCTTTAGTGAACAGTTTTTTTTTTTCTAGCACTAAATATTTTATTGATTATTTTGCCATAGTTTGAACCTAATCTTGTTTTTTCTATTCCCTGAAATTATGATTCACCAAAACTCAAAATGAATCATAGGCTGTGCCTAAATTTTAAGGGGCCCATAGACACATACTGCTGACACATACTGCCGATGAACCCTTCGTATACGTGTGTGATTGATATTTTACTACACACCTATCAATCATCATTTAAAAAAATGTGTTTGAGAACAAAAAAAGTTATTATTTTCTATTTTTCAGTAACTAAAACGTCAAATTTAAAAATTATATTTCATAAAAATGAAAAAATGTATACTATTGTTCATTTCAACAACTGTCAGCAGTACGAGTTCATTTCAAAATCAAAACTATTTTGATTTTTCATACTGCATTGTCTGTGTGTCGCATACATAAACAAAAATTGAAAATTTACCAACACATGCTTATTGCATGAGCATGAGCAGTATGTGTCTATGGGCCCCTTTAGTTATTAAAATAATAATTTCACAATAATTCTAAATAATTTATATTTTTTTTTTTATCCAAACACCTTTAAACTTACCACTTCTAATAAAAATAAAGCCTCATAATACTCCAAATACAATTGTCCCTCAATGCTAAAGCCAAAATTACCAAATTTGCCATCTTTACGATCCACACGCACCAATTGCTTAGCAGCATCCCAAACACCCACAGCTCTGCCGGCCAAACGTTCTATGCGTGGCCTAGATAATTGGCTTTGTAAATTATCTTAAATTATTTAAATTTTATATTATATTCCTAATAAAACTACTACAATTTAATTTACCATACAACTTTTCCAATTCATTTTGCTCTTCCGGCGAGTTCTCCACTTTCGTTCTTTTTAAGCCGGCTGTGCTGGTTTGAATTTCATGATTTCTTAATGTGGTTAACTCTGAGGCACTTTTATAAGGTATAACGTTATTGATTATTATTGTAGTTTATTAATAAAATAGCATATTTACCTTAAATATTTAGTTTTTGGTTTAATTTGTAAAATTTCTTGGGTTATTTTAAAAGTTTCTTCAGTTTTTTCATCCATGTTGAGTGGTTGGTCAAAGCATACTTTGTTTGTTTACAAACAACAGCTGTTTGTGGGGAGGAGGTGGTGTGGTGAGTTTTGTCAGTACAGCTGTTTCTAGTGTTGGGATTTCTTTTGTTTATTAAAACGGTTATTTATACAAAAAGTAATCGTTTTAATGTGTAATAGCTAAATAAAACATTTATTTTATTTATTGTATAACTTCTAATTTACTGTTGCAATATGTACAATATTTGTTACAGAGTATAAAGGAAAGGTTAAGCTTTCCGTTTATTTATAAATATTTTATTTAAATTAAGTTACTGAGATGCTACAGTGTACCAAAACTTCTTCACTCCATTCAGTACTGAATTCGAGCAAGGCATTCCAAGATTTTCGGATATTGGACACTGATATTTAATCCCAGGACGTAGCTAGAATCTGAACTGCATTTTGGAAGTTTTTTAGTTTGATCCAAATTTGTGCCCTTCTCACCAAGCAAGTGGGTGAGCAGTTTTTTTTTATAATTTAATTTGACCAAATTGATCTAACGGTTGAATGAGCGCAGTGCAATTGGGTGGTAGATTCATTGCTATAATTAAACCGTCATCAGTTTTTAGTTTCTCAACTGGGTGACACGTCGCGTTATCTAAAAGCAAAACTGCTTTGAGCGGCGGAACTTTTGAAGCCAAAAATTCTTGGACCAAAAAAATGTTTACATATGAATAACTTACTTTTACTAATTTGTGAATATTAACTTACATGGGGAACAAATTCGTTATGGAACCAGTCCTTGAATATAAATGCTGTCATCCAGGCGTTATTACTGGAGTTGTATATTACAGGATTATTCAAAAAGCATTTATAAGCGCGTGGGTTTTTCGATTTTCCAATAACCAACTATTTCTGAGTGTGTGTGCCATTCGCATTTGAACATGAGCCGTTTTCTCATTACATGTGACAAGAGTGTGATTTGGAAGCGGCATTGTAGATTTGGTGAAGAGCCAACCCATGCTCATCAACGTAATCCTTAAACTCTTTCACAAATGGATCAATAAGATGAGGTTTTGAAGACAATTTCTCGCCCGTAATTTTTAAAAATCTAATTCCATGTCGACGCTTAAATTTCTTCAACCATCCTTCACTGGAATTGAAACCTGAATTGGTTTGATAAATTTTAGAATACAAATGACTGACTTTTGATCGTAAAATCGCCGCTAATATTGGAACATTTTTCCTTTGCTTTACAATATACGATTATAGATAGTTAGTTATTTTCGAAAATCAAGTAAATGAGAGATTCTCAATATTTTGCATGTGTTATTTTAATACCATTGTACGTAGTTGGATTGTATCAGAAAACCATTCATATTTTTACGTTTTTACCTTTTAAAAACGGTGGTTTATTTCCTTTAAATAAATCGGATACTTATGATTGCAAATAAAAGCAGTTTAGTAGTTTAAAATTGTAACAACAACAGTTTAAGTAGTCACTATGTGTTTTTAATACACACACATTCTTAAATTACACTTTAAAATGTACAAGAATTCAGTTGATCCTAACGGTAAAAAATTCTAGGTCTTCACTTTGTAGGTCTTCTAAAAGACTCATTCTACTCTGCCTTCTCGCAGAAGGCGTTCTAGAAGGGCTATGCTTCTCCTTCTATAAAATGTCATACACAATCAAAATTGCAGGTTTAACAAACTTTTATTTAATATTCAAACATGATTGGTTTTGCAATTATTGTCCAGAAACCAGAAGGTAAAAAATCTTCTAAATTATTTAGTCTTTTATAACATTTGAAGTTGCGAAGTTCGCGTGAAGGAGTCTTTTTATATATAAAACAGCACACGTGATTTGTTAAAGTCAATTCTTTAGGTTTTATGCTGAATTCATTCAGAATATTTTCTTGCTTCAGCAGACTTTCAATTAGGCTTTTATTTTAAGGGTTCTTAATAAAGGGTTTTCTAACAAGGTGTTATTTTGAATCACCGGGTATTTCGGTAGCTTTTTGAAGCTTTTATTCTTTGACATTTGACAAGTAGCCATTTCTAACAAGTAAGAGTGCTATGCCGAATCTTATATACCCTTCACCTTTGTTGTGGATGCATTAATTGGCCATTTTCAACGTATAGCATCCTAAATATATCAAGAAAACTTTTAAAAATTTTACATTTAATTGCTGACGAACAGATTATATTGTAGAAGTTACAACCTTCTCACGAAGGTGAAGAGTATAAAAACAACAACGCCAAACGAAACACAAAAACAAAATACGCAAAGCAATGAAGCCAACACACATTCAAACGTTTTGTACGTTTTGTTGCTTTTTTGTCAAAGCATGCAATAAATTGTCTTTTTTAGACGATATTTTCAGAGGTTGTCTCGGATTTTTGCTCATATCTCCTTTATTTATGGACGGATTTGGCTGATGTTAAATAGGAAACTTCTCGAAAGCATGTCTGACAGAATTATTGAAGATTTGGATCCCGAAAGATATCTGGGGTCTTCAGAAAATTGATTTCAACAGACAGACGGACATGGCTTAATCGACTCCGCTATCTATAAGGATCCAGAATATATATACTTTATAGGGTCGGAAAATTATATTGTGGAAATTACAAACGGAATGACAAATTTATATATACCCTTCTCAAGAAGGTGAAGGGTATATAAATGGAACGATACTCGCTTCAACAACGCATTGATATTATTAAAATTCACTACAAAATTGGTGAAAATTTACAGTCACAGTTCGCAAAACTAAAGCATTTTTGGGTCGTCGTCAAGCACCTTGTCGGATCGCAATACAGGAATTGGTGGATAAATTCGAGCTGTTGGGACAAGTTAGTGATGTGAAGAATAAAACCCGTACACGTCGCTCAAGAACAACTGAGAATATTGCTGCTGTAGACCAAAGTGTTGAAGAAATCCCAGGTTTGTACATTCCTCGTAGTTCTCTGGAGTTGGGCATTCCACAAACGTCATTACACCGTATCTTATGGTCGGAGTTGGATGATATTGATCTGGACAACGTTTACTTTCAACAAGACGGCGCTACATGCCACACAAGCAACGAAACCATTGCTCTTTTACAGGAAAAGCTTCCCGACCGTGTTATCTTTGAAAGAGGTGATCACAATTGGCCACCGAGATCTTGTGATTTAACACCTTGCGACTTCTTCCTTTGGGGCCACGTGAAAGATAAGGTCTACTCCAACAGCCCAGCATCGATTCAAGACCTCAAAGATAGAATTCGTAAGGCTATCGAGGACATAGAACAGCCACTTTGCGATTTGGTTATGGAAAATTTCATGAAAAGTATATGGTCCTATAAGCGTGGTAGTGGTGGCCATTTGGCTGATGTTGTTTTTCATTATTAACGGCATACCTTCATCTTTATTATGAAATAAACATCCGATAATTTATCTTCTGAATACCAAAATAACACCTCTTGTTGGAAAACCCTGTAGATGTTAATATGTAGACATTCTGTGAGGCATTACGCGGCACATCCCATTACAGGCCTTATACGGAAGACCTTCTAATATGCCTTCGTAAGTTCTCTCAGCCCTCTAACAGCTGATAGTATGCAAGACCTTGACTAGCAACGACGATTTTGTAATGCGGCTGGGTGACCTTGTGTCTGCCGAATAAGGCAATTAGGTAGGCCTCTTAACTGCATATTTTTTCCTCACTAACGACAGCAACCTCTGCCACTATTTATACACAGCGCCATCTTTCGAGTAGCTTCTACAATGCTCTTAACGGACAAACTAGTATGTTCTAATTCTAGAGCTTTCGATGTCAATGTTAGCAGTTTAAACATTTAGTGTTGCCATACTTATAAACAATGCTAATAACCGCATGCTATCAACATTGTTGATAAGTAGAAGCTTCTACTGATGGACATGTTTTTAAACATGATGAATGTCACAGGCAGTCGTTACAGACCGTTAAATTCAAATCGCTAATGCAAATTCTTAACATTTTTTGTTTATTTGGATTATGCTACTTTATATAAATGTATAAATGCTTACCTCTTTTCAATACAATTTCAAATAAAAACACTTTTTAAAATTTAAAGTTTTTTCTAGCTTAATTTTATTTTAAAATAAAGTATTTAAAAATATGTATTTCGCATTTCGTTGCATTTAAATTTCGTTTAATTCGTTTTTGTTTTATATTAAATTTTCTTTAAATAATACTCTAAATTTTGTTTGTACAGGTGGGGGGAGTTAGTTTCTTTTATATATATATTTTGTGTTAATCAATTTAGATGCTTCTTTTTTAAAGAAACTACCAAAATAACATGCGTCCTGGTGAGGGAGCAGTGGTTTTTGATAGAATCAAACCAGGAAGTTCTTCATCTTCAATATCGTTACTAAATAAATAAATAAAAAAAAGTATATATTGAAAAATTAAAAAAAAATTAATCATAATTTGTGCTTTTTCTTATTTCAAGTTTTTTTTTTATAATTAAATTTCTTTCTTTTTTTTAAATTAATTTTGTTTTTTACTATAAATAAACTTAAGACAACAATAAATAGAAAAAAATTAAAAATGAACGAAAATTATTTAAATAATATTGGATTGATTGATTGTACATGTACATATAGTATGTATGTATTAGAATAAAACACAGATTATAAAGTAGTGGTGGTTGGACATATTCCCAAAAATTCTCAAGACGTCACGTATATGTTGTTTATGGATGATTTGGATCATTTTTAAGACATTTGCACAATTTTAGCCTTTTTATGGTTAAAATGATGAAGATAGGTGTTTGTTTGGTTTAGTTTGCTGGTTAGAATTGGTTTGGTCTTTAACGGGGCACTTAGAAGACACACATTTTTTTGTTTAATAATAAACTTTGTAGTAAGTTTTTGGTTAGAAGAATTTAAGGTCTAAACGAGAAAAAAGATAAAGAAAAAAAGAAAATAAACGAAACGGAAAAATAAGGCATTTTAATAAAAAAAAAAAAAAAATAATAAAAACTAAAAGTTTTTTTAAATTAGGAAAAAAATTGGTTTAATGAATTTTTTTAATGAAAAGATTAATTAAAAATTTTAAAGTTATTAGTAAATAAATATTAGTAAACTTTTAAAAACATCTAGCAGAATTCTGATTTTAGCTTTAATAAAAAAAAAATTATAAATTGGCAAAGCGGAATATGACTAAAAATCAGTGGTCGGCACTCATAGCTGAACATGTTCATAAAAATAATCAAATCAGATATAAATATTATAATAAATATCTGTTCAGATTACCAAAGATATATAAAGTGTTTAACATGTTATTATAATCCATGTTCTCTGTATGCCGACCACTACTCTAAAGTATAAAAATAAGGGTAAATGACCCTAAATTTTAAACTAAATACTTTTCGTTTTATAGCCGTTCAATTGAAAGAATTCGAATAAAAGTAATTACATATCTATCTTGATCTGACAACTATTGCTGTCAGAATTAACAATTCTTTGGAATTTTAATGATATTTGAATATCTCAATGAAGCTTGTACAAATACTGACAGTTATTAAATAAATTTTCTTTATAAAGCAAATAAGATCATAAAAAAATCATTTTGAAAACCCTTCACCATGAGTAGCAAGGTTATAGATAGCGAAGTCGATATAGCCATGTCCGTTTGTATGTTGAAATCAACTTTCCGTAGCCCCCAAATAACTTATATACATGATTCATACATCAATATATCGGGTATTCCAGGGAAAACCAGGACAACCTCAATTTTTGACCTATTTTTGATCTATATCTGGATTACAAAGTCATAAATATAGACAATATGGATATCCAATGATAGATATTTCAAAGTCCATTACAACGATGTATATAAGGCTATAGTAAGTAAGTTGGACCTATAATGGGTCAAAATCGGGAAAAATATTTTTTAACTCAAATTTTTTTAAAAAAAATTTTTTTGTCATACATTTTTTTCACTAAAATATTAAAAAAAAAAAAAATTTAAATTAAAGAAAAATTTAAAAAAAAAATTTCGAAAAAAAAAATTAAAAATTTTATTTTAAAGTATAATTTGGTGAAGGTTTTATAAATGTTCATTGAAGTTAGTTTAATAATTTTTATTGAAAATAAAAAAAATTTTCGCAATTTGGTAATTTTTTATTTTTCGAACATAGAAAACTTTAGAATGAAATTGTTTTTAACATTTATGATTGAAATTAATAGAATTTAGAAAATATGTAGTAAAATTATTTTTATTGAAATTATTTTTTTTTTTAGCAATTTGTTGACATTTGTTTTTCGAACATTGAATTTGTTGGATTTTGAATTTCTTTCTTAGGTTTTTGATGCGATCATTGCAATTTAGCGATAAAATGAAGTAATATTAGTTTCAAACTTTCAAATTTAAGTTGGAATTTGAAAAATTTAAAATTAAATTATTTTTAAAATGTTTGAGTGAAATTAGAGCATTGTTTAAGATTCAAACGGAAGTCATGTCACCTAATTTTATGATGAACGGTACATAATTAGTCATTGCTCCCATATATGGCACACTTTTGAAAATCACTTTAAAGAGCATAAATCTCATAAAAATGTTGGCTTCCACATAGAATTCAAAAGAAATAAGTTTCATATAGAAATAAATCACACGGCCTAATCTCATGGTAATCGGTTCATAGCTCCCATATAAGGAACACTCCGAAAATCACCCACAAACATATATTATTGAAATTTTAAAAGAAAAATATTTTTGCTCATTTACTCAGTGTAGGGTATTATATGATTGGACTTGACCGACCATACAGTGCCGGTCAAAATCAATTATCCGGGAAAAAAAGAAAATGTTTTTGGTAATTACCTCTATTATCCGGGATTATATTTTTTTTTGGATTATTTTTTGAACAATCTAACACAATTTGTTAGACATTATAAAATACAAAGTGATTCTTTGCTTTGGAAACCGAAAATCTTTAAAAAACTGCTAAAAACCAAAGGAAGATTTTGCAGTTTATGAATAATTCCGGAAGGAACGATTTAAAGGAACTCCAATTTCTGGATTAACAGTAAAGGAAAATCTAAAATATTCCACTAAAAATTTAAGATAAAAACGACATTGTATTCACAAACTTAATGCAGCAGGAGAAAAATATTCAGCTGATTAGCTGCCACAATTTTTGTGGAAAAATTAAATGAATTCAAATCAATGAAAAAACTCACCAATGAGATAATGGAGAATGGAAAGTGTTTAATTGGGAGAATTTTGGCTTGACATAATGAAAATTTCATAGAATGACACAAGGTCTCAAAGGAGAGACTAACCTCATTAGTTTGCGTTAATGCTGCTGGTACACACAAGTGCAAAGCATTAGTTATTGGAAAGAGCTTTAAAAAATGTCCATGAGAATGGTACCAGGAGTGGGAGAGAATTTTAAGAAATTCTGCCATTGGACAACATCCAGACGTGCAGGATTTCAATGTTGAAAACGTTATTGTGAAATTTTTTCCACCAAATTGGACGACTTTGATCTAACCGATGGATCAGTGTGCAATGTGGAGCATTTAATGTCATTATCGAAAAACTGTCATCATTAAAAAACTACTAAGAATTTGTACTCAATTAACCGGGAAAATTGATTATCCAGAATGCTCCCGGTCCCGACCATTACGGATAATCGATTTCTCACTGTATCTATGTTTTCATTTTAAAAAATAGCCATAAAATTATAATTTGAATCTTTTCATATCGAATTGAGTAAAATTAAAAAAAAAATATTTTCTAATTTTTTTAGTAACAAAAAAGTGGTGTATGTGAGCTCTAGTTTAAAAATTCAGATTAAAAATATTTATAGATATTTAGAAATGGTATTAAAAAACATTGCGTTCAAATAAAAATACAAATTTTGGGTTGCGAAATCGCTTATCACTTTTAATCATAACACTCTTGGCCCACTAGTGTTGCAGTTATTCGCTGCCCATTACGAGAACCATTCTTCAACATTCAAGTACCAAAATACTTTTTGGTCAAATAATTAAACAAATTATATTGTTTAATATCAAACTTCTATAGAATGTTCGCTGATTTCGAATTTCAACCAAAATGTAGAACACACAGATTTTAATATTATAGTTTGATCGTGGTTTTCCTACTATAACATTCGAAAAATATATTGAATATGTGGAACAAATAATTCAATATTATATGATCAAATGCTTGATAGAATCATACTCAAATATAAATCAAAGAAATTATGACCTTAGGAATGATCTACGAAATTATATAAATTTGGGTTTCAAGCTGAAAGGTCAATGTCGTGGCACATCATGTGACATCCCCAAACAGAACTTTATTAAAAATAGATGGCCAAGAGTCCTAAAAGGTGTAAAAGGACATTGAGTTTTAGAAGTTAAATTTGATGAATACATGTATTTTATTATAAATTCCTTATAATTCTTTAGTAATGAAAGAAAATTTAATAATTTTGAATTTCAAAAATATTTTATTTTGAAAGGATTAATTTTTATTGGAACGTGGAACATAAAGAATTATACATAGAGACGAAACACTCCGATTTGTCAAACAAAACAACAACAAATCATATGTCTGATACAACAACAAAATACATTGACTAGCATGTATTTTGTTGTTGCAAGACTTAGGTTTTTGACAATTATGTCTCGTCTCTATGTTACCCTTTGTCGCGAAATATCAAATTCGAAATTTCGAACTAAATTACGAATTTGAAAAATATCTGGGAAATTGGTCAGATTTATAATAGCTTTAGTGTAATTTGATTTTTCGAATAAAAAATTTATTTATACATTTCGAACATAAGAATACAACTTTTCTTTAAGACATAAAATACTGTAAGAACCCTGCTGTTCATTGAACTAGTTCGGCCACTGAGAACTACTACTAATAAATTTTCAACCCACGAGCAAAATTGCCAAAGAGTTTGTATTTTTAGAGTTTCTAGAATTAAGAATTGCATTTGAGTCTACGCTCAATTTTTGCATTTTCTGCATCATCAGTGAATACCAAAATACGAACCACCCATATCCATTAATTCATGCATACGAAGATATTTTTAGAACCGATAACCCCCTAATGAATGCTTTATATATCCTAAGTAATGTACCCAGTCAATCTTCCGAAGAACAATTAATAAAAACTACAAAAGATGGAACAATTTTCAACGATTGTCATGCCTCCTAATGTCACACTATATAAAACTAATTCGAAAAATAATTCTCTATATAACGAATACGCCTGACATCATTATCATTCGTTCTGAGAGCTTCCAAAAGTTAATAAAATTTGGGTAAAAAATCCCGCCCTTTAAATCAGCCATTTATGGGCCGATTTTGTTGAATTTTAATACTAAATTTATCATGAATATATCTAATAAAAAGACTTCGCCTAAATATTTCACTCATGGTGAAGGGTTTTCAAATCATTCTGATTAATCCTCATTTTTGTTATGTTTAATTAAAGTGAGTACAAACTTATACCCTGGGGAAGAGACCTGATACTAAACTAGTCAAAGTACAGCTTACTTAGCAATAGGGAGCGGTTCTGGTTCTAACACTTTTTTCAATGGAGGTCTTTGATATAATATTTACATACTTGTCCTAGTTGTTTCTTTAAGTAAACTTAGAAAATATTTTCAAATTTTAACTTCTTTGATATATTGTCTACTTTTGATATATTTAGAACAAAATTCTTTAGATTTATTCAAATAAATAACTTAAAATGGAATTCATAACGAAATTCATTAAACCCATAGATAAATACACATAGATCGGAAACTCTCCTGTCAAAGACCTAACTCAATTGTCAAAAACCTAAGTGCTGAGAATGTATTAGTAAAACAAACTACGTGAAAACAAAAACAACACTCGTATGTGTAATTTTTTAAAAATTTTTTTTTGTTTGAGTTTTTGTTTCTAGTTTCCGCTCTATGTTTCTCTATGATTAAACCTTTCAATAGTTTAACTTTTGTCGCAATTTAGAAATTATTTCGATCAAATTTTGTAAATGCATTTTTTTCGGCACCTAGACTCCATGCAAATGTTATTTATTTATTCGGTCTTTAAAATGTGTGTACAATGGGTACAAATCTGCCACTTATTCTAACTTAGCTATTCAACATAATGTTGGGTATACACGATACGATATATGAATAAGCTGTTTAAGAAATAAATTTCGTAGTACGACAGTACGAAAACGTAAAAATGATTGCGGTTTGGAAAGAGGGACAAATGTATATCACACTCGATGCCTATTGAAAATTGTATGTTTTCTTTCGCTCTGTTAACCACAACCATTGAAAAGTAGTTGTATAACGTCAAAATAACCATATGGTTCGATATTACTTTTTTGACAACTGAAAACCTAGCATTGTAGTCTAAATAACAACTTTTTTTTTTCTTCGAACATGTCGAATTTTGTGTCAACAAAGCGTCATATTCGGGAAGTTTCGCTTTACTTCTTTAATTTGAAAAAAGTGCCGCTGAAGCACACCAAAGCATATAGTAAATGTGTTCCATAAGTTTCAACGTGCGAAAATTGGTTTGTGCGGTTCAGAAGTGTTGATTTTGACACGGAAGACAAGAGAGACCTTGAATGCCGATTTTGTCATGTCCGAAATTATGTTTGAACGCTGCAAAAGAAAATCATTTTTGCACCGAATCATTACTTGCCATGAAAAATGGATCCATTATGATAACCCGAAGCGTAAGAGATCGTATGTGAAACCCGGCCAACCAGCCGAATGTACACCAAAGCTAAATATCTATGGCGCTAAGGTAATGCTCTGTATTTGGTGGGAGTAAAAGGGTCTATTATGAGCTGCTGAAATCTGGCCAGACCAATACATGGAACCTGTACCGAACGCAACTGATTTGTTTAAAGCGAGCCTTGGCCGAAAAAACGCCCAGAATATGCGACCGGACATGAAAGTGTAATATACCATCATGACAACGCTAGGCTACATGTTGCAATATCTGCTAAAAACTATTGATAAGTCCCCATCCATACTGTGAAATATTAGCTGCAAAACATTTGAGTTTGTCGATGAAACTTTCAAAAGAGAATTTAAAAATGTTTTGCAGCAAATGTTTAACAGTGTGGATCGGGACTACTGAAGTGGTTGGGAAGTTTTGCCTCACCCGCTTTATAGTCCAGACCTTGCCCCATCCGACTACTATTTGTTTCGATCGATGCAGAACGCTCTCTCTGGGATACACTTCACTTTGGAACATAGTATCCGAAATTGGCTTGATTCATTCTTGGCCTCAAAAGTTGAGCAGTTCTGTTGACTAGGATTCCATATGTTGCCAGAAAGTTAGGAAAAAACTTGTCTTGGGAGATTACGTTTTAAAAAATTGTCACAAATTTCCCTTTAAACTTTTAAAAAAGCTTGCATAATTCATTGAATTTAAGTAATTACTTATTTAATCGGTTACTTTTGTACAGAAGTTCTTTCACAATTCATTGATCACTAAATGAGAAACGAGTACATGTTTTGAAATAGTATTTAATAAAACGATTACTTTTGGTTAAACTGGGTTATTTTGAAGGATGTAGTTATGTAATTCAAGACAATAATGAGAGAGACAAGGGACAAAACAACATGCAATAAACATATAAAGCCATTACAAAATAATTTCCTTATAAGTATTATTAAGTAAGTAAGTAATTAATTGAATGAATATTGAAAAGGGACGGGACAAGACAAAATAATTTAAGGCGGGGGAAAACCGAATTGTAACCTAAAACCTTGATTTTGTAGCTAACTAATAATTTAATGAAACACACACACAAAATAAACAAATAATTTATAGATTTTTTTATAATCATTTTCTTTTGTTCAAAATTCTTTTTATTTTTCTGGTTTTTTAAGCCAATCTTTTATTCATTTATTATTTTATTTTTTTATTTTATTAAATAATTAATTTTATATTTATATTTTGTTAAGTTTTCTTTAATGAAAGAAATTTTTTAATTTATATTTATATTAAATTACAATTAGTAATTCTATAAAATATTTTTATTTTTTTTTTTTTTTTAAAAAGAACAAATAAAAAAAAATTACTTACAAAAATTAATTTTAATTAATTGCATTAAGATAATTTTGTGGGTAAATTTTGTGTTGAAATTCCTTAAAAGGAATTAAAAATTAAAAATAAAATAAAAAAAATCAATGTTTTTTTTTCTTTGTTTGTTTCAATTTTAACAATATCATAAAAAAATCTAAACAAAATAATTTAGTTTACAAATGTTTGCCATTCGTTTTTTAGGGACGGTACAAATAATAAAAAAAAAAACGTAATAATAAAAACTTTACAAAAGAAGAAAAAAAAAAGAAAAACTTAAACTTAATTTAAAGAATTATTAGTTAGTTTAATTTTTAACAGTCATTAATTTTATATATATGTATATGTATGTATTTTAAATTGTTGGTAGGTAAAATTATTATTGAAATTCGTGGGAAATAAAATTCAAAAACTCTTGTCACTGATTCAATTTAAAAAAAAAAAAAAAAAACTTTATTCAGTCTAATCACAAGGCAAATAGATAGATGTATTCGGTTGTACGGGTTGATTTGGTGGTAGGATTTTTTTATTATTTTGTTTTGTTTTTAGAAAAAAAGCAGTTTAATAAAAGCAGTTAAACAGTTATTTTCCATTTTAGAGTAAAAGAAATAAACAAACCATAAACCTTTAATATCATAATGGTGGATAGACAGTGGTGGAGAGAGCGAGAGTGTGTGTGTGTAAGTAAGCAGAGTTGAGTTTAAGCTTTATGTTATGGAATGCTTTAAAAGAGTGTGGTGAGTTTAATAGGAATATACATGTTAAATGTTAGTTAATGATTTTCATAATGAGATTCTAATTATTATTTCTATTTTTATTTAAATATACCATTAGTAACCCGGGGTTGCCGGGGTTTAAGGCACTTTATTTGTACTATTTCTTATGAGGCATCGTTTAGTTTTAAGAAGCATTTAAGTAACTTTAAGGCACAGTGTTTTTATAAAGAAGAAAGAAATATGTTAATAAAAACGGTTTTAAATTGTGACAAATATTTGAACATTTTGAAGTTCACTAAGAAGATTTTAAATTTTACTTGTGTTTTGTTTAGTGTTTCATGCCAAATACTTGGCCAACATATTTTACAGAATCTTAGCAGTGATTTGTCCTTCGTTTTGTTACTGGTTCTGGATTTCACTTTTTGAAGAATATTACACTTGCTGAGGAAATTTTTAAATGGGTTTAATATTTAAGAATCCAAAGTCAAAACAACATAACACTTGATTGTTTTATATTTAATAATCATCTATAGTTTTGAAAACAATCCTAATCTTGTAAATATTACAAAATAAGTTGAAACTGCACATTGCTCTATTTAAGCTCATCAGAAACGATAGATGTCTGTCATGAAATACTTAATTTTGCAGCTGTTTTGAAGCTGTTCAGAAATATAACTTTATTTTGAATACCCAACCTTATATACTGTGTAACAATTAGAGCAGCGAATTAATTAAATTTAAACTTAATTCACTAAAATATTAATTCGGAGTTAAACAAATTTTAGCAACTCATACCCTAAAACCATTTAAAACAAACTAATTCTTTAGATTTATTCAAAGGAATTCATTCATTCCTAAATTAATTCATAACAAAATTCATTCAACATTTGGAAGGGATAAATTTTAACAAAACAGCTCGAAATAAAAGCGAGTCTACACATTAGATCTCATTGAAAACACTCGATCAGTAAAGAAAAAAAAAAAAAATAGAGAGGAAATGAAACATGAAGAGAGAAGAATACGGCAAGAACACAAGGACTTGTAAGTTTTAATATGAATTTGTGTAAAATCTCTATATAAGGAATTATGTTAGAATATCTATGTAGGTTTGAATGTATGTATGTAGTATATGTTTTAAGAGTAAGTAAAAGAGATAGATAGAGATTTTTGTAGGTTTTTTTTTTTTTTTTTTTTTTTTTGATGCTTACTTTTTGATCAGCGAACGAACTTTTTTCATTGTTCGATTGAATATGGTTTTATTGTTCGGACTATTGGAGCCGCTGGTCGAACCCAAAGAACTGCTAGATGTTGTTTTCGATACCCGATTCGTTTGTTCGCCGCCGCCACCACCAGCGCCACCTCCACTCACACGATTGCTACTCGCACTGTTGCCGCGATGTATATGGGCTGCTGCTCGGGTCTGACTTTTGGGGGCGGAGGTTTTCACCGCAGACGACTTGACCGACTTAACACTTTGGCTATCCTCACGTTCGTCTTCGGTGGAACTAATACCTTCGGGGCTCTGGCGATTTGAGGGACTATTACGTAGGGCTGTCACACGATCGGGTGTAATCGATTTAGAGTCTCTTACGG
This sequence comes from Calliphora vomitoria, assembly GCA_942486065.2. Classification (NCBI taxonomy): domain Eukaryota; kingdom Metazoa; phylum Arthropoda; class Insecta; order Diptera; family Calliphoridae; genus Calliphora; species Calliphora vomitoria. Next base: position 25,729,024 of record OW818031.2, on the reverse strand, counting down.
AGGCGGCACGCACCGGCAAGCCATTAATGGCTTTAGCTATACTAGAACGTATGGGCTCGGGCGTCATGGGTATGGCAAGATTTTGCATGCTTTGTGTGCCCTCTGTGGGTGAGGGTGGCACTACTATGGCAGCCAAAGTCTGTTCGTCCAGGAAATGATCTAGGCTACGGGATTTACGGTGTTGTGGATTAATGGGTGGTAGATTGGCTGACTTTTCGCGGCGTGGCACTAATACTGGACTGCTCTGCAGTTCTGTTATGGAAGCCACTGAGCAATTGTAGTCTTCATTGGGCTGTAAAGTACTAGTGGAACTGGCATTGGTCAAAGCCAAACTACCCGCCGACACTAAGGCTGCTGCCTCGGCTATTTTTTTATCTGTACTCTCACTATTATCCAGCAATTCATCTACACTGTGACTCCTATAGTTGCCAGAAGATTTGTCCTTATTATCATTGCATATACCCACCGCTGAACTTCTGCGCGGTGGCTTATAAGCCAAAGGTGATACATTCTGCATGGAGCCACCTATGGGTAAAGCCTTATGCACCGCCGTTTGCTGTGTACGATAGGGTGGCAGCATATTACGCTTGGAGTTGCGGCCAAACACACTCAGCTGACTGCCGGTGCTGCCCAATTTGCCCGAACTGCTTAACAAACTGCCTCCGCCCGCTGCCAAACGCTGACGAGCCGGTGATGCTGATTGCCGGTATCTATTTGCCTGGTGATTAGCTGCTAGTTTGTGATTAGTATTAATTAAATTATTATTATCAGTAAATATTTGAAGGGCTTTTGAATTTTGATTTGATAAATAAGTACTAAAATAACTACTACCACTAGGGGGGAGATGGCTGTTGCCGGCACGTTTCGTAGCCGCCGCCGCCACACCAGCCCCATTCAATAATTTAGTTTTTAATTTAGACTTTAGAATAGATGAGGGAGAATTGAGAGTCTTGAAATGTCTACTACTAGAACTACTATTGCTACTATGAGTACAACTACTACCACTACTACTGCTAACATTATCAATAATATTCGAAGAGGGATTTTCATTTGTTTTCACAAATTGATTACTTAGAGGACAATCCAGTCAATCAACACTGGATCGTCCTGTATTTGAGGGTGTGATCGTATTTTGTGTCCCACCTTGTCCGCCGCCATTCGATGTTCCACCGTTGCCGCCATTGCCACAATTACTACTGCCCGCATTACTGCCGCCTACACTGTAATCCGAATCGTTGCTGTGCATTCTTTGGTAATTCACCGACGAACCGGGCGTACCGGGTGTCATAGCTGCTATGCGATCAATATTCTTTTCGCCTCGCATAAATCTGCAAAAATAGGGAATATATATATAGAAAGTTAGTATGATTATTTATTTGGTTAGGGGTATTGAGAATTTAATAGAAATTCACTATTTTTTGTTTAGATTCAAGGAAGTCTGTTTTCTTGGATCATTTTTAAGGAAATTTTAATATGTTAATTTAGTTTATTATGCCATTCTTTGAATCTTTTAAAAATACTGAATTTTTACCTCTCATACCGTTGTTCGATTGCTAAGACTTTTTGTCACTATTCTTTAAGTTAGTTGCCAAAGAAAAAAAATACAAAACAATAACATATATTATTAGTCATTATAGGGAGTTTCAAATGGGATGCTTAGTATTTGAAATTTGAATATCTGAGGAAACAGAATATAACATTGGAACTGAATATCACACTTCACTCTAGAATGGCCTGAGTTCTTCTCGGACTTTAATTGACAAGTCAACTACAGCTGTTTCAAGCGAAAGTCTTTAACTTTTTCTTTATGACGAGTTTATTGTTCCAGAATCCAAAGTCAAACAAAAATTGTGTTTTAAACAGTCATGAAAGTTGAAACATCTGTATTAAATTATCTTCTATAGCTTTGAAAACAAACTTAATGTTGAATTGCTTATTTTGTTACTAAAGCTGTTCAGAAACGATAGGATAGGATGTCATGATCTAAGTGATATTGGAGCTGTTTTAAAATCCTCAAGGAATATAACTTTATTTTGAATAGCCCACCTAACTCAGAATAACATGAATCGTACACGCACAATAATTTACAACTCTGCGACAACTGTATCAAGTCTTTGACTTTTAAAACTTAAAAACCACATGAGAAAAGGTCCCTGTGGTACAGGGCATAACGAAAGTCTTTTATACCGTTACCTCTTCCAGGACATTTTGTAGTCCATCATATCAAACAACCTGAAGAGATGGATCGTGAACTATTTCAGTGTTAAAGATGCCAGCTACAATGTATTACAGGTTATTCTTGTCCTGTTCCCATAGTCATTGGATCTTGGCTTCAGAATGACCAGATATCTACTCGCCCAATAACTTTTACAAAATCTTGGCTTTAGAATGACCAGATTTTTACTCTATCAATAATTGACAACTCAGCGAAAGCTGTCTATCAACTGGAGGTCGTTTAAAGTTTAAAAGAAAGAAGTGAAAGATCTGTCCTCCAGTCATGATTCTGAACTACTTATGTGGCCATCAGATGTTTGTTGATTTTAGAGACATCTGCTCCATCTATACTACCCGAACCTCCACATATTGTGGACATGATTTCCTATGCGGACCACTGCACGAAGGAAATAAAGCTAGAACTGTACGTTGAAGTCGATGGCTCCAGAATTCCGACTAAGTATAAGCTATTAAATGACATGAATCGTACTCGGACAATAATTTACAACTCGGCGACAGCTGTATCAAGTCTTTTACTTTTAAAGTTTAAAAACCACATGAGGAAAGGTCCCTGTGGTACAGGGCATATCGAAAGTCTTTTATACCCACTTCGTCCAGGACATTTTGTAGTCCATCCTATCAAACAACCTGAAGAGATGGAACTATTTGAGTGTTTAAGATGTCAGCTACAGTGTATTACAGGTTATTCTTGTCCTGTTCCCATAATCATAGGATATTGGCTTCAGAATGACCAGATTTCTACTCGATCAATAATTGACAACTCAGCGAAAGCTGTCTATCAACCGGAGGTCTTTTAAAGTTTAAAAGAAAGAAGTGAATGAATTGTCCGCCAGTCATGATTCTGAACTACTTAGAGACATCTGCTCTATCTATACTACCAGAACCTCCACATATTGCGGACGACTGCACGAAGGAAGTAAAACTAGAACTGTACGTTGTAGTCAATGTCTCCAGAATTCCGACTATAAGCTATTAAATGATTTTGGGAGTAACGCTCGACTGTCTCTGCCCATACATCACTTATAAATTGCACCTCAACTTCAACATAACTTAGTTGGACTATCACTGGGTCATATCTAAAAATATATTCGCGGGTATTAAACACACCTGTTGCTGGTTACCGAATGAATAATGTACTTGAAGGTAGCCCACCATCTAATGCAGAAGCCGAGCAAAAACTGTCATGGCAAATAAGAGTAGTTCTGTTACAACTGAGATCTGGATGGAGACTTTTGGTCTCGCATACACCTTGCTATCCCCAACGTATATCCAGCCCACGGTGACATCCTTCACGCTATGACATCCTTCACCTTTTTGATTGTTCAGTTAACTCCTTTCTGAATAAGTATCTATGGATACATACAGCTGAAGTTGCACAATATATTGGCACTGAGATGTTGGAAATGGAGGAACTGTTTTAATAACTTGTTTGTTTCATCTATATTTTAAAGGTTTAATCAGGATGTTAAAACCATCCTGGAGTTAATTTTCATCAGTTTTGACAGATTATTTGTGTTAAAGGAGTTCTACAACTTCGACTATTAACAAATGTTTAATTTGTCATTACTGTTTGGAATTAAGTAATCAATTTCGGTGCCTTTTGAAAACTTTATCATTATGATCGAAAGATCAAATTATAATCAAATCATTTCAATCATTATTAAGAATAGTTATTAAGCTTTATGAATTTGTTGATTTAATAAGCTTTATAACAGTATTTATTATGGAACAATGATTTGAGAGTTTGATATAAGGAATAACAAGGATCCATTCAGCCCAATAAACTAATAATTTTTTAAAATTTATAATTTTTTACCAACAATGAACTCAATAAATGTTTAAGTTAGGCATCCCGTTTGAATCAAAAACCCATTCTATCCACAAATTTCAAATCAACTTACCTCTCCAACTTATCGATGCAGGCATCTTGGTAATCGTGAATCCACGTCACACCATTAAAATGACATACACTACGCATGTCTTCAGGTAATCTCTCGGGTTCAGGCCAAAAAAACTGGCTATCAATAATAGGTATAATATTACAATTTGAATTTAAAGCGGCCACAATTTCCTAGAAAAGCAAATATCGAAAAATAAATTTAACATATTAAAAGACAACATAAGAAATCTAGCAACACTTACTCGATGCACCCAATCTTTGCATTCATTGTCATCGACACAACGTTCGAGAGCATTTGGTGTTAAAACTAAAACGAAATTTTTCGCTTGACGAATACTGTTTAGCAAACCATTGTCAAATTTTCCAGCCTCCAAACGTTCAACATCAATGAACACGGAGAAGCCACGTAATTGTAGATGGACCTTTAAATACAAACATAAATTAACAATTAACTTAAACTAAATAGAAAATTTTAACTCACCTTAAGTAAACTGGCCAGTTGTGAACCATTTGAACGTCTGTAACTAACAAATACGTCCAGGGTCTTAGCCATACTGTCTTCGGAGGAGGAGAGTATGGTGTTTTCCAAACTCTTAACCGTATTTAAAATGCGCAGTCTATGTATGGAGTTCTTAATGCCACACTCTTGTATCAGCATATCCTCATTTAGATGTGGCAGCGAGTTCTTGTCAATGCCAGCATTAACCATTGAGTAGGTGTATGTACAATATTCAGCACCGATTTCCGATAGGAAATGATGCAACTTGGCGGTATCTTTCGATGAGTAGTCAGCCATGCGTTTGAGATTTTGCAGTTCACGTTCGAAACGTTTTAGCAGGATGCCATTTAAAATACCAATATCATCACGGAGGTTATTTTCGTTGAGTTTTAGCAGCAGGTCACCATCGACTTGGGACTCTTCGAATTGTTTAACGAATTGACCGAAACCGATTTGTTTAACCCACTCCTGGACATCTTCGACAGACCACAAGGGCACCTGTTGCGACAATTTGTGGGGTACAGTTTCGCCTATAAGACGCAAAGCTTGAGCGGCGAATTTCGAGGCTATCGCATTTGGACAGCTGGCTACAGTCTTAAGAGCTTCAATGGCTCCAATTTCGCGAAAGATTTCGGTGTTGCCTTGTTCACGCTTAATGCCAGCCTCCATGCAAAAGTGGAAGGCTGCCAGACTGCGGGCTTCTTCACGATTTGAACTGAGCACAGGCACGAGACGTTGCAGCCAATGTTTACTTTGACCATGAGCATGGGCTAAATTTGATTTGGCAAACTCCGAGGGATCGTGAGAAGTCACGAAGGGCTCTACCAAATCCAAGCAGCCGGATTTCAAAACTTCAGCTTCGATTTCTTTGTTGGCGACTAGAACAGCAATGGCCAGACAGGCATAATACTTGATGTTGTCATCATTGTGGAAGGCCAGAGGGAACAACCACATGGGCACCTTGCGCAAAATCATGGCTTCCTGATTCTCAGCTCCACCATATAACGACAGATTGGCCAAGGCACTAGCACAATGTCTCAGAGTCTCCACATCACTGGTACGGCATTCGAATAGCACGGCATCCAAACCACCCAGCTTAATGACATCCGAACAGGTGCCCTCAGAGTGTTTGAAGAGATGCTCCAATATGCCAGTACCCACACGAGAGTGTTCGGTATTTTGCTTTTTGGTGCACACACAGGCCACATTTACCACCTTATCCAAACCATTGTCCACGACATGAGTACGATTTTCAGTGGTCAAGCATTGTTCCAGCAATTTGGCTGAGGAGAATTTGATTTGCATATCTCCTTGCACACAATTCTTCATGAGCAGATCCAGACCACCACTATTGCGCAGTGAATTACACAAACTGTAGCCCAACTCATGGCCATGCGTGGGCACAGCCCAGGCTCTTCGTATGACTTCGTTGATTTTATCCAAATACATGGTATCCTCGGCGGCGGCTTTCTTATCCTGCAGGGAGTTAACGCATGAGGTCAACATATTGGAGTACTTGCTAATGGCCTGTTCTATGTCCTTCTGGCCACTGGTGGAACTCAGCTGCATTAGATCGTCTAGCCGGAAATCGGCCAATTTGAATAGATTACCATTTGTGGTGGACATTTGTGAGGAGGAAGAGATCATTGTACTGCCGCCAGAACTGGAAACACCCTTGCTGGTCATGCTGTAGTTGGCCTGGGCGGCCGAAGACATGTGTTTCTCCTGGCTGATAATGCCATTCGAGGTCATTGTCTGTGACTGTTGCGATTGAGAGATGGCCTTCTTGTCGGCCGAAAATGTGTCACTTTGAACTTTAATACTAGCGGCGGCCACATTATTGCTGGCCTGTTGGGTAACATCACCGGCACGCAATGAGAGAGCTTCCTGTAATTTAAGAGCAGATAAAGAGAGTTATATGATTAGAATTGTATAAGATTCTGGGGAGGAAGTATACGTATGTAGTTGGTTTTTTTTAAAAAAAAGGTCTGTTATTTAATTTACATTTAGAGATCATTTGAATTGGTTTTGGTTTGTACGGAATATGTTATTGATTTTGACTGTTATGTGTAACAGGGTTGTGTGAGAAATGTAGAAAGAAATTTTAGAAAGTTTGAGTATAAATTGGTGATATTTTAGATCATGTGAGAAATTCTTAATTTAGCTATTTAACTGATATTTTTTGTGATTAATTTGAGTTGGATAGATACATTGATCTTTCTGGCTCAAAGTTTATTTCCAAGATGTTTTATATCACTTGTTTCAGTTATAAATTTGAGTACGAAAGAAACATGGATCTTTCTGGATCAGTGGTCCCTTCCAAGATTTTTAAGCTCACTTTAAGATCAGATCTTCATGTGATCTTTGTTTCAGATCATTTGAGGAAGCCTAAGTTTTGTTATTTAACTGATATTTTTGTGATAAATTTGAAATCGTAAGAAACATTGCTGGATGAAATGGTAAATCACTTTTAAATCATATCTTTATCTGATATTTCCAATATGTTTTAGATTACTTTAAAAAGTCTTGGTTTTAATCATTCACTAATTTTTACAAGATGTTTTAGATCTGTTTAAGATGTCTTAGTTCTGGTTTTTTTTTAAATAAATTTGAGTACGAAATGATCAAATATCTTTCTGTTTATTTTACAATATTAGCTGGTTTTTATATATCTCTAGAATTAAAGTAACATCTCCTTACATTTGTCACACAACCCTGTCCTGGACATGATGACATTCTAACCTTATTTTGTTCAACTTCGATGGGAATTTGTCGTACATTTTTTAGATTAACAGGTGAAGAACTTAAAGAATTGGAAGGTGGTGGATGTTGGTGATTATTGTGTTTATTATTATTTAAACTTTGTGTGCTGTTGGAGGCGGTATTGGAGGCTGACTGTTGTTGTATAGAGGAGGAACAGTATTGCTGTAGATTGGGGGGAAGAGAATTTTTACGTACAGAACGCGAGGCACTGCTGGCAGAGGCAGACATACGCGCTGATGATGAGGCAGAGGCGGCGGACGCGGACGCTTGGGACATTTTATTCTGTGAAGACGAAGACGACGACGATGATGAAGAGGACTGTTGGGCGGATTGCGAAGATGATGAGGATGATTGTGTACTTTTGGCATTACTGGTCATGGAGGCAGCTGTTGTCATTATGGGTCCGGGTGGACCCTGTATAATTTGTACGGGTTGTGGTGGGGGCGAAAACGGACAATTATTGTCAAAACGACTTAGCGAAGACGCTCGTGTATTGTTCGTTATGGGTGGCGGAGAGAGTGGCATTTCCACTATGGGACTGGGTGAACGTGTGGGTATAAAATCCGATTGTCCACTGGAACGAAAAATGCCTTTACGTACGGGCCAAGGAGCTTTTGGATTGGCCATATTTCTAGGTGTTTGTGTAGTTTCTATGTTTTCTCTATGTTGTTTGATGGGCTTGTTGTTGCTGTCTGCTAGTTGGCGATTTTCGAATTTTTCAATCTGTCTGAATGATACGGTACTACTTAATGAAAGTGTCTCTAGAATATTGAAATGAAATATTGTACATAGAAACACACAGATACATTCACACATTCAAAGATGCTAGAAAAGAAAAATTGTTACAATTCTAGAAGGAAAACACAACAATAAAAATTGATAAGCTAAATAAACGTCATGTTAGAATGCGAACACACTGAGTGAGACACAATAAGATGAAGAAGCGTATTTCAATGTCAACCTTAACGTAAACACACCCGCGCCAACATGAATGCGAAATTCCGCTGCCGTGTTAATATTTTTTTTCTTTTTTTTTGTTTTTTTTTTTTGTTGGCAGACTTTTAAAAGAATAAAAACTTGGGGGAGAGATTTTGAAAAAAAGGAAATGAAAGATAGTTCTTTTTGTTATCTGGATTGTTGGCTTATAATTGAGTTTTCTATTATATTTAGAAGAGATGATTTTTTATTTTTGTGAAGCTTTTTTTTACAGATTATTTTAACCCAAAAGAATACACTCTTTGTCTACCCTGCATTAGCACACACTAAAAATTCTTAGTAAAAAGTAGAGTAGATATGGCTAATAAATAATTCGCATGCTCTTATTCTACAGCTAATAAAACCTACAACAACACATTAACTTTATTTTAAAACACATTCATTCCACTGTGCAGCACACACTTTGCATATGAGTGTGTGGTTGAGTATGTATGCAGAGGCCTCTGAGGCATCAAGATCGAAGACCAACAGACAGACAGACATCAGCATCATTTACGGACAACATCTCAACAAAATAAATATTTAGCGGCAAACATACGATAAATAAATAAATATTTTTTTGCTTTTTAAAACTGTGTGTATAAATTTGTTGTTCTCTTTTGGGTGCTTGCTGGTGGTGAAATACCATTATTAATTAAGAAAAAAGAATTTTTAATTTTTATTATATTTTTTTTTCTCTTGTTTTCATTTTTTTCTGTTTGGAAAATGTACCAATTTTAGAGGTGATTTTATGCGAAAATATTTCTATATTTTTTACTTATATATGGTAAATGTTTTGTTTTTATAAATATAAAAAAAAACGAGTGAAAGTTTGTTAAGTTTTATTGGAATGGTTTTGAACTAAAAAACGGGTGTTTGTATGACTTGATTATTTCCAGGCTGCTGTGTTATTTTGCAAGGAATTTTCAAATGATGTCAACATATTGGAGCACTTGATAATGGTCTATTCTATAACCTTTTGACCACTACTGGCTCCCGTTAGTATCAAATTATTTAGCCGGAAATCGGTAAAACTGAATTTGTATCGACGTTTGTTAGGAGGACGATATCATTGTATCGACAGAACTAGAGATGCCTTTTCAGGTCATGCTGAAAATGTTGCTCTGTATAGTAGAAAATGAATCATTATTTTGGCCAGTAATGCCATTCAAGTACATTCATTTCTGTAGTGATGATTAAAATTGTAAAATTTTTGTTCCGAATTTTTTTGATTTTTCAAATAACTTTTGTTTAAAAAAAAAAACGAAAAATATATTTGAAAAAATAGTTTTTAGTTGACTTTTTACTTCACTTAGTGAATCCTTACGCAGTTATTTGTAAATCGATTTTAAGCTTATAAAAGTATACAAAAAGTAAAATTAAAAATGTTTATACCCTTCACCTTCGTGAGACGGGTATATATAAGTTTGTCATTCCGTTTATAATTTCCACTATATAATTTTCCGACTCTATAAAGTATATATATTCTGAATCCTTATAGATAACGGAGTCGATTAAGCCATGTCCGTCCTTCTGTCTGTCTGTTGAAATCAATTTTTTGAAGACCGCAGAATCAAAATCTTCAATAATTCTGTCAAACATGCTTTCGAGAAGTTTCCTATTTAAAATCAGCTAAATCCGTCCATAAATAACGGAGATATGAGCTAAAATCCTAGACAACCTCTGAAAATGTCATCAAAAAAAGACAATTTATTGCATGGTTTGACAAAAAAAGCAACAAAACGTATGTTTGGATGTGTGTTGGTTTCATTGCTTTGCGTACTGTTTTTGAAAGTTGAAGCCAGATACAACTCTAATTTTTGGCGAAAGAGTGAAGAAAATTATATAAGATTTTAACAGTGGGTAGATAGGACCACTGTACATCGATTTCTTGTAAAAAGTGAAAATTGAAAAAATTTTAGTTGAAACTTGAAAGATTTTGTAAATTTTGGTGGCAAATTTTTTTAAAGTTTAGTTTAAAATGCTCAGCATTTGGCTATATATTATAAAATACTGCTTCATTTTGAATAAAAGCAGCTAAAATCCTCTAAAATTGTGGGTAAAATAGCAAAGTTGTGGTACTTTTTCTGACAAGGGAAATTGAATTTTTTTTTTTTAATTTTTCAATTAGAAGGCAATTAATTTAAAAATTTTGTAAGAAGTGATAAACATTTAGATATATATTCTGAAATAATGATTTATTCTGAATTAAATAACATAATATTCACTTAAATTGCTTTTAAAGTACCAAAGTTGTGGTACTTTTAATGAATAGGGGACTTATTTTTTTTCACATTTTAAAATTTGAATAGTTTGCTTATATGGCTACATATTCTGAAATACAGATTTTTTCTAACATAATACATCATTTATTCCTTAAAATTGTAGGTAAAATGCCAAAGATAAAGTAAGTTTAATTATCATGGTTGATAAAATGACAAAATGATGGTACTTTTCTGACAAGGAAATTTTAAAAATCATATTTTTTTTTTTTTAATTTATCGGTTTGAGGGTAGTTATTTTAAAAATGTTGTATGAAAAGATCATCATTTGACTATATGTTTTAAAATATTGATATTTTTTGAATCAAAATATATAACATTCTCTCAAATGTGATTGAAAAATTACAAATTGTGGTACTTTTTCTAAGCAGGGAAATACAAAATTTTATAAATATTTTTTTTTTGTAAATTTTTCAGTGACAATAAATTTTAAAACTTTATTTGAAAAGATAAATATTTTAAAATTCTGATTGTTTGTCAAAAATTTGTTTGTAAAATTTTAAAATTGTGGTACTTTTTCTAACAAGGAAATTGATTTTTAATTTTTCAAAATTCCTAATTTCAAAATTTTGAATGAAATGATTAATATTTAAAAACATATTCTGAAATACTGATTTGTTCTGAATTAAATAAGCTAATATTTAAAGCAGCTATGATTCTCTTAAACTGTGGATAAAATGCCAAAGTTGTGTTTTTCAATTTTATGAGCAATTAATTTAAAAATTTTGTAAGAAATGATAAACATTTGGATGTATATTCTGAAATAATGATTTATTCTGAATTAAATAAGCTAATATTACTGAAATTGATTTTAAAATACTAAAATTGTGGTGCTTTTTCTGAGCAAGAAACTGAAAATTTTATATAATTTGTTTTAAAATTTTTCAGCAGCAATAACACAGGCCAACAAAATCGAAAACATTTTAGAGGCTTTTTAAACCACTACACAATTTTGATGTATTGTGGTTCCAGTAGTACAAATATGGTCTAAATTTTTCAATTCTATTAAGAGATTTTTTTTTTTAATTTTTATAAATTTTGTTACACATTTCTCTACATAATTAATGATATCTCAAAAATGGTTAGTGCGATGTTATTAAAATAAACTTAGAAAAAATGAGATTTATATAACCTTTATTCTAGATATATATTGTGTTTTAATTGGCTCATTAGTTTCGGAGTTATAATAACAAATTTAAGCAAAAAATATATTTTTTAGGTGAAAATATCTAATTTTTTTGTTTGAAAAAAATCATGAAAAATCGAAAACGGCAGAAATTGTTTAGATTTATGGCTTTATCGCAAAGCTACATATAAAGGCATAAAAGTAAGATATCGATTATAAAAATAGATTCATTATTTTCGTATAAATTTACAATTAAGTGAATATGCTCATTTTCACAAAATTTTAGTTTTTTGTTTGATTTACATAAAATTGAGTTGTTAATGTTCTTCTTTCGATTGAATGAATTTTGAAAACATTTTCCCCAAGCTATAAACAAATTTTCACATATATATAGCTTTTCATTCGGCTCACTGGTTTTAGAGTTATAATAACAAATTGTAGCAAAAAATTAATTTTTTACGTGAAAATAATTTTTTTTTTTTGTTTTAAAAAATCATGAAAAATCGAAAACGGCGGAAATTGTTCAGGTTTATACTTCATCGCAAAGCTACATATAATAACAATAAAATGAGATATCGATCATAAAAATCGATTTATAATTTTCGAATTTATTCACAATTAAGTGAATACGCTCATTTTCACAAAATAAAAAAATTTTAGAGGATTTTTAAAATTTGTTCGATTTTGTTGCCCTGTATTGTTAATAAGTTCTACTATCATTATCTAAATTTGTAAGTAAGTTCTAATATCATTATCTAAATTTGTTTTTAAGTTTTGAAATTGTGGTACTTTTTCGAACAAGGAAATTGAATTTTTTTCTCAAAATTATTCAATGTCGCTGCAATTAATTTCAACATTCTGAATGAAATGTTTAATATTTAAAAACATATTGTGAAATTTTGATTTGTTCTGAATTAGATAAGCTTATACTTAGTTAAATTGATTTTGAAGTACTCAAATTGTGGTACTTTTTTTGAGCCGGAAAATTTAAATTTTTAAAATTTTTTTTTTAAATTTTTCAATGTTTGTTGTCAATTAAACAAAAAATTTTGTATGAAATGACAATATTTCGATATGTTAAAAAAGTAGGCGTGGATCCAGGGTGTGAAATAGGAATTCCCCCCCAAAACCGAAAAATTTTCGTATAAAAAAGGGGAAAAAAGAAAAATGTAAAACCAATTTTAATTTTTTACTCCTCCCCAAATGGTGGACCTGGATCCGCGCCTGTACAAACGGAATGACTAAATCAATCATTATCATTTTTGATGGTGGTTATAAAAATCCCTATTTATTTTCTTTTCAAATCCTTTTAAACATTTAAAATCAATTGAGAAAGGTCAGCGTTAGGAATCCATAAGTAAGCGAAGTCAGCAATAACAATAGTTTGGCCTTAACTTCCAATTTTAAGGTAGTGGTTGGCACTCATAGCCATCCTAGGCCGATCATGATCAATCAATGGTCAGAGTACAACAGAGAAAAACAGGTTATTATAATCCATATTATATGTTCTCTTTATGCCGACCACTGAAGTTGTTTGTTAAGTGTTAGCAATTGTTTGATTTTCCTGTTAAATTAAAATAATCTGTAATTGTGAAAAGGGGCGTAAGTCATACTTTTTCTCTCTCTCCCATTGTTAATAACTTTTACTTTTTGTTGTAATTATTGTTGTTGTTTTTTAAAACAACATTTAGAATTTAACGCTTTCAGTTAACAGATGTTGTTTTGATAGGTGTCATTGACGCGGGTTTGTTAATTAAGAATTTAACGAATATATTGTGTTTAGCAAGTGTTTTCTTTATTTTTTATTGAATGCATTGTATATTATAACTTTTTATAGCTAAATTAGGCACATTTTACAGATACAAAACAAACACATTTTCACAGTTAATAAAAGCAAACAAACAAAAATAAAGCTCACATAATTGCGGAATCTATAACTCATGGCGTTTTATAAAAAAAGTATTGTCTGCTTATTTTATTTTATTTTATTAATATTAAAGAAAAACTCAACAAAACTTGGGTTAATTTCAAAGAAAATCATGAAATAATAACGGACTATTGTTGCTTCCTGTTTTGCTTTTTTTTTCACTCTTTGTTTGGCTGAGATTTGAATATTTTGTTTATATTTATTTTCGTTCTCTTGTCTTGTTTTATTTTCAAATAAATTGACCTTTTGACACTGTTAGAAGGTCTTTTAGAATTCTTTTAAATTTTAATTTAAAACACTTTTCAGCTCAATAATTTATTTATTTCTTGCTATTTTCTAATACACTTGATGACCACATGTATTTATAAATAAAGAAATTCATTAAACGAACCTAAAACAAAAAAAAAAACTTAATTTGTTTAAAAATAAGAAAGGAAAAAATAGATTTAGGAAGTGTGTTTATACTACAAATCTCAATGCTTTCAATTTTGACTTTTTTTTCGGTTTTTCTTTGTTTTTATTTCAATTCTTTTTCTATGTGCGAATTCTTTTCATACACTTGTTTGTTTTTTTTTTTTCCCATATACTAAATATTTTTGTTTTAGTTTTATTTTTATTTTGATTTTTTTCTAAAATTTTCAGCAAAGATATTGTTTCTTTCTTTAAAATCTTAAAAGTGATTTTTATTTAAAACCGCTCGTTGTTATAGTTCGTTTTAGACTGACTGACTCTGTTGAAATTTATTTTGAATATTTTTCGAAAACAATATTACAAAAATAAAAATAAAAAAAAAACATGTTGACGAAATTTTGCGATTGTAGAAGAGATAATTAATAGAAAAGATCGTTTGCTTGTCTGTTTTTTTTTTTCTGCTATTGTTGTTTTAATTAGAAACAAAAAGAGAATTATTTTTGTGTTTTCTTAATTTAAAGAGTAATTGTTTGTTTTTTGCAGTGGTGTTTAAAGGGGATTAAAGAGTTTTAAGAATCTTAAATGGAACGTTTTTATGTTAGAGTCAAGGTGGACTATTTAGTTGCTGTATAGACAAGGTTTTATCAGGGTTATAAAACAATACTTTATAAATATCGACTGTTTTAAACCCAAAATATATATATTTTTTTTATTCTGGGCCACGCCCATTTTGAAGTATTTTTAAAGTGGGCGTAGCAAGACTTTATAAATATCGACTGTTTTAAACCCAAAATATACTTTTTATTCTGGGCCATGCCCACTTTGATCAATTTTTAAAATGGGCGTGGTTATTATATTGAAATTTAAGTTCATTTTCTCTAAAAAAATGGTTTCAAAGTCTAGTTTTACAAGTTTTTCACCAAATAATAGTAAAAATTCTGCTTAAAATAAATTGCCTCTTCAACAGAAAATTTAAAAAATAATTTTTTAAATTTCCCTTGTTTGAGAAAGTACTACAATTTTAATATTTTACCAAAAATTTAGCTCAATCATAGCAGGATTTAATCACAATAAATCAGGATTTTAGAATATTTATTTCAATTGTTACCATTTGGAACAAAAATTTGAAAATAAATACCGCCAAAATTGAAAAATTAAAAAAAAAAAATAATAATTTCGCTGCTCAGAAAAAGTACCACAACTTTGGTATTTTTCCAACAATTTCAGAAAATGATAGCTGATTTTATGCATAATAAATCAGGATTTTAGAATATTTATTTAAATTGTTATCATTTAAAACAAAATTTTTAAAATAATTGCCGTCAAAACTGAAAAATAAAAAAAAATTATTTTAATTTCCCTGCTCAGAAAAAGTACCATAACTTTGTAATTTTCCAACAATTTAAGTGATTGATAAGTGTTTTTATTCACATTAAAACAGAGTTTTAAAATATTCCTACAAATACTGGTCATTTCAAACAATATTTAGAAAATAATTGCTGCTGAAAACTTGTTCAAATAATAAAAAAGTTTCCAATTTTCCTTCTCAGAAAAAGTACCACAACTTTGTTGTTGTACAATCAATTATAGAAAATGGAAACAAATTTGATTTAAAATTAATCAAGATTTCGTAATATGAATGCAAATAATAATCATTTCAAACTAAATTTTGAAATAAATTGCCTCTTGAACAGCAAATAAAACAAAAATAATTTTCCAATTTCCCTTGTTAAAAAAAGTACCACAACTTGGGTATTTTACCAAAAATATAGGAGAATTATAGCTGATCTTCACAATATTTATTTAAATTGTTATCATTTGGAACAACATTTTAAAAATAATTGCCGCCAAAACTGAAAAATTAAGAAAAAAAATTAATTTCCCTGCTTAGATAAAGTACCACAACTTTGTAATTTTCGAACAATTTAAGTGAATAATAACAGTTTTTATACACATTTAAACAGGGTTTTGGAATATTTCTACAAATATTGGTGATTTTAAACAAAATTTTGGAAATAATTGTTGCTGAAAACTTGTTAAAATAATAAAAAAGTTTTCAATTTTCCTGCTCAGAAAAAGTACCACAATTTTGTTGTTGTACAATCAATTAAAGTAAATGGAATCAAATTTGATTTAAAATTAATCAAGATTTTATAATATTAATCCAAATAATAATCATTTCAAACAAAATTTTGAAATAAATTGCCTTTTGAACAGAAAATTAAAAAAAAAATAAATCTCCAATTTCCCTTGTTAAAAAAAGTACCACACCCTGGTACTTAACTAACAACTGAAGTGAATGATAGGTGATTTTAATCACAATAAATCAGGATTTCAGAATATTTATTTAAATTGTTATCATTTCAACCTAATTTTTAAAATAATTGCAGGAAAAACTGAAAAAAACAAAAAATAATTTGGATTTCCCTGCCAAAAAAACGTACCTCAACTTTGTTATTTTCCAACAATTTAAGTTTATAATGACTATTGTTATTCACATTAAAACAGGATTTTAAAATATTTCTTAAAATATTGGTGAATTTAAACAAATTTTTGAAAATAACTGCTGCTGAAAACTTGTTAAAATAATAAAAAGTTTTCAATTTCCCTGCTCAGAAAAAGTACCACAACTTTGTTGTTGTACAATCACTTAAAGAAAATGACACCTAATTTTATTAAAAATGAATCAAGATTTCATAATATGAATCTAAACAGTAATCATTTCAAACTAAATTTTGAAATAAATTGCCTCTTTAACAGAAAATTAAAAAAAATATTTTTCCAAATTTCCCTTGTTAGTTAAAGTACCATAATTTGGGTATTTTTCTATCAATATAAGTGAATAATAGCTGATTTTATTCACAATAAATCAGGATTTCACAATATCTATAAAAATAATAATCATTTCAAACAAAAATTTATAAATATTTCCCTCTGAAACATTAAAAAAAAAATTGAATTTCCCTGTTCAGAAAAAGTACCACAACTTGGGTATTTTACCAACAATTGTAATGTAGGAAAGCCGATTTTATTTACAATGAATTAATATTTCAAAATATGTATGCATATGGTAATCATTTCGAATGAAATTTTGAAATAAATTGAAGCTAAAGTTTAAAAATTGAAAAATATTTCTTTAATTTTAATAATATGTAACATTATTTTTAATTTCTATTTAAAAGCGTTTATAGTATTTAAAAGCTGTATTAGATTATTTTTTAATATAATTCAAAAATGTAAAATCCATTAGGAAATAACTGTGTTACAGTTCATTATGTGCAGCTAGTCTCCAAAAAGTTATTTCTTGGTCATAACTTCAAATTTAGGAGAAATTTGGAAAATTTTAAAAACTTGTTTTTTATTTGGTATCATTTACTTTATTATTCAAATCACTATGCAGCGTTAAATCATACAAACAAATGTCAAATCCTTAAAATTTTCCATTTTCATCAAACTTCATTATGTTTTAAAATATTATTCTTACTACTTAAGCTCCTTAAGACTCGTTCCTCTAACAAGATCTATTAAATTGATCCCCTTTGTGTTATTATAAAGCTATTTTTTTTTTTTAAATTATTTAAAACTAATGATGTCAACATGAAATGCAAATGTCCTACACAATGCTTGTATGTAAACACCCTACATAAATGTGGCAAAGTATTTAGAATTTATCTAGAAAAATGCAATGAAAATGTTTTGTTCTAAAATGTAGTTTATAGCGGTTACAACGAACTGAATTGAATCTGTTTTCTCTTCAAAAAAATTTAAATATATTTTTTTGTAGTTCACTGGCCAAAGGTTAATTATTTTATTTTTTTAATTATCAATTTGTATTAATTAAATATTCTATTCTATTTAAATTAAACATGAAATCATTTTTAATTTAATTCTATAATATAAGTATTTATTACAATTAATATAAATTTTACATTACAAATTCAAAGTAAAGATCAGTGGGTTGGAGAAAAGCTCAAAATTCTTGAAATAACATATTTTAACTGAGCAAGGTCTTGTTAGAATCAATACTCCAGTAAAGATTAAAAAATAGTTATACCAAGAAAATGTTACACTCTATTCAATATTGACCTCTAATTTGAATATTCGGAATTCGAATTGTTGACAAACTAGTACCGATCATGTGGAAATAATAAAATAGTTAGGCGAATAGTTAAGGATGATCGGAAAGCTTTACTCGCTTTAGCTTTCCGATTAGTTTTCTGAGAGATAAACTAGTTCGTTCCACTCTTAATTACTGAAGCTCAATACGTTATGTAACGGGTGTTTTTGTTAAGCTTTTAGCATACTTTACAATTCGTTTTCATTGTCGTTTTCTTTGCCAGCATCTGCAGGCAACACTAACTATTTATTTATCATAATATCTTATTATTTAAATTCTATTTAATGTTTTCTTCTAATTTTCTGATTACTTTGGCTAATGGCCAATATATATGTAATTCTTGGGCCTGCTGTTGCTCATTAAATGAAATTTATAATATTTATCAAATATCTTTTTTATACTGTGTTGTTCTTTTTCGCAAAACAGATCCCATAAAAAAGTCATTATGATTGTTAGTTAGGTGCAATAAAAAATTAAAAAAAAAAATTAAGTATGTACTTAAATATTTGTTTGTATCTGCTTAGTGACGCTCTTAAAATTATTAATTTTATTTGCAAAACAGGAACACGTCATTAACTTTGAAAGAAAAGTTATTAAAAATGTTTGTGGTTCGCTAATAAAACAATTAAAATGATGATCGCAAATTTCTGGCCTTATATAGAGTAAATATGTGTGTGTTTAGCATACATAAGTAATTAATTCATAAGTAAGGCATACTTTTAGGCTTAGTAATGTTATTATCAGGGCAAACAAAAATATGCTCTAAAATGGCATATAAAATTAACGAAAAATATGCTCTTAAAATGTAAGAAATATGCACTTAAAAATAGTTGATTTCTGTTTGAAATTCATAGGTTTGACTGTATCACTTGAAAATGCGGGATTTACAATAGATATAAAGAGTAATGTGTGCTTCAATCGTTGGTATTTATAAAGTCTAATGTGAGCTTCAATCGTAGGACTTTAGAAAGTCAAATTGTAGCTTCAATCGTTGTTCTTTAAAAAGTCAATTGACAGCTTTAATCATAAGTCCCTATAAATTCATATTTTATCTCAGATCGAAGGTCAAATATTAGCTTCAATCTCAAGTCTTTATATAGTCAAATGGTAGCTTTAATCATTGGCCTTTAAGTAGCCTTTTAACGCATATCTTTATAACGCGGATTTAGTTTTAATAACTTATATGTCATTTTGAAGGGCACATATCTGTAGGTCAAAGGGAATCTCGCAATTCCTAAAAATTGGTGCGAAAATCCCAAAAATTGTATTTTTATAATTATGATCATAGGGTCCACATTACCTTCGGAACTGAGAAAATACTTTGGGAATAAATAGGGACCACATCATGGTTTCCAAAGCTGTTTTCTGTTTTCTAATCCCAGCTTTGGGATTTTAGAACATGTGGCTCAAAGTTGAAATTTTTTTTAAAAAATAGGTCAAATTCCGAAGGGCGTAAGGGCGACATGTTCGAAAAATAGGATATGTTTTTTATACCAAAATATTCTCCGTAAAGATAGCTTACAGAAAAACATAAAATTGTTATATGTTCTTTAAGAAAGTTTTCTTATAATAAAAAAAGAGTTAAGTCTTCTTCCAAAAAAACAGCAAAAATTTAAAATTTTTTTAATTTTCAAATTGAAAATCGTTTATTTTTGGATCCGTAATTGATATTGCTCTGAAATCTTTTGCATATTATTGGTAATTTAGAAACTAACAAAAGAAAATTGAGTTAATTCGGTTTAAAAGTACGCCCTATATTTTTAAAAGAGCGGACCAAAGTATGGCAAAATTTTAAAATTTCAATTTTTAAATGCCTATAACTTGGAAATTATAAGAGATAAATAGCTTTCTAAAACTATAAAAATCTTTGAAATCGGTTGGGAAACAAAAAATGGCACGTGTATAAAAATTTTACATGTCGAAGATACCCTATTTTGAGCCTCCATAGCGCCGCGCCTGTGGCATTTGTAGGGTCCATTTCAATAACTTAAACTCGAATACTCCTTGGCTACGCCCACGTTAATTTTTATTCCGATCGGACTAGCAGTTTAAAAATGCAAGATTTATTTTCAAAAAATTTAGATTTTTCCCCACTGTGCATCGGTTTTAACGTGCGAGAGATGGTTTCGGTTCAGAAGTGGTGATTTTGACACGGAAAACAAAGATCGCCCAGGCCAGTTAAAAAAGTTTGAAGACCAAGAATTGAAGGCAATACTACGGAGATTCTTGTCAAACTCTACAAAATCATTGAGATTTGCAAGTAGCAGGAAAATTCGATACTATACGAATTAAAGCTAAACTATTATTTTATATGGCTAAAGTGCTGCTTGAATGCTATAAAAGAAAATCAGTTTTGCACCGAATCATTACTTGCGATGAACAATAGATCCATAACGATAACCCGAAGCGTAAGAGATCGTATGTGAAGCTCGGCCAAGCAGCCGAATCGATATCAAAGTCAAATATCCATGGCACCATCACACAGCGAATAATTTCAAGAAATGGACAAGTTAGCTGGCCACGTCACGTTCATGTGATTTGACGCCATTCGATTATTTTCTCTGGAATTAGGTAAAGTCCCAGGTGTATGCAGATAAACAAGAAACGATCGAGCATTCGACGTGTTATTGCCGAAAAACAGCCTGATTTACTAAGGGTGTGTGAAAATTGAACCTCCAGGTTAAGGCATTAATGCTATAAAATTATCTAAGTCATAAAGCCAATTAGATGGATATTTAAACCGTTTTTCTTTGTTTTTTTTACCCTTCACCATGAGTTGCAAGTTTGTCATTCCGTTTATAATTTCTACATTTTTCACTTGCAACCCTACAATATTGTTACGAATTTGCACAATCGATTTGAATTTAACGGTCTGTGGCAGTTGCTACAACATTCAACATTCATCATGTTTATAAACACGTCCATCAGTAGAAGCTTCTACTTATCAACAATGTTGATAGCATGCGGTTATTAGCATTGTTTGTAAGTATGGCAACACTAAATTTTTAAGCTGCTAACATTGACATCGAAAGCTCTATAATTCAAACATACTAGTTGTCCGTTAAGAGCATTGTAAAAGATTCCCGAAAGATGGCGTGTGTATAAATAGTAGCAGAGGTTGCAGTCGTGAGTTGAGTTCATCATTGGCGCTGTTAGAGTTAACATCAACTGTCGTGTACATTTGATTTAGTACATTATAAAGTGTGTGTGCATTTCTGCGAATTGATAAACGTGTAAATATACACTGAGTGACTATTTGAACTGTTGTTTAAATAAATATAGAGTTGTTACAAATTTTAATGTACTAAAGCTGCTTTTTATTTGCAATCAAAAGTATCCGGTTTATTTAAAGGAAATAAATCAACGTTTTTAAAAGGTTAAAACGTAACAATATATATTCTGGATCGTTATAGATTGCGAAGTCGATATAACCAAGTCCGTCAGTATGTTGAAATTAACTTTCCGTAGCCCCCAAATAACTTACATACATGATTCATACATCAATATATAGGGAATTTTTCCGGCTCAGTTGCTATTTAAAATCTATACAATCGGCCCAAAAATGGCTGAGCTATAAGGAAAAAACCATGACAACCTCGATTTTTTATCTACATCTGGATTACTAAGTCATTAATATAGATAATATGGATATCCAATAATAGACATTTCCAAGACCTTTGTAGCGCGTATATAAGGCCAAATTAAAAAAAAATATTTTTTACCCCGAATTTTTTTTTTTTACAAAAAAATTTTTTGTTACAAAATTTGTTTTGTTACATTTTTTCACAAATAAAAAAAATTTAAAAAATAAATTTAAAAAATTTTTTTTGGCCTAAAATTTTTTTCGCTAATAAATTAAAAAAATTTTTTGAAAATAAATTTTTTTTTTACCTAAAAATATTTAAAATTTTTTTAAAGTGTAATTTGGTGAAGGGTATATAAGATTCGGCACAGCCGAATATAGCTCTGTTACTTGTTCTTTTTTTCAATTTAAAGTTCTCCGCCTCTATAAAAGGAGGTACATATTTCCGAAATACCAAAAATAGGTTTAAAACTGTACTCAATAGATCTGCAACCTTTAGTAAGTAAGTAACTTTGTAAACGTATTTGTAGTCCAAACACAAGTATTTGTTGTATCAAAAGTATTTTAATCTTCTCAAAATATTTCACCTTAATTTTTTTATGGAAAAATGTTTCCCCCTGGTAAAAGTAAGGGAAACTTTTATCGGTGCTCCTGCTTAACAAATTAATAATAACAAGCAATAGATTTTATGGCACTTATATAAATATTTACCTTTAATTTTTTCAATAACGATTTATGACGTGTGTGTTTCGAGTAAAACATTATTCTGGGACGCAAAATATTTTTGGTAGAGCTGGTCGTTAGTGTTGAACAACAATAAAATAATAATAATTTTGAACTAAACATTGTCTACTATTTTTTTTTTTACAACTATTTAACAGCAAAACATTATTAAACTAATAAGATTTTATAAAATCAAAAAAACTTTGGAGCAACTATTATCTAACACAACTGAACTTGACAACGAAACATGTTGAAAATAAAGGGATTTTATACCAAAAAGTAATAAATAAGTCCTTTTGGTAACTCAACTCTCTTTAAGACAATAATAAAAAGAGAAAGAGAGTAGAAAATAAAATCAATATTATCGCCTGACTAAAAGGATTTTTCCTTTTTTTTTAGTAATAAATTTATTTCATTTTTTTCTTTCATTTTTCACATATAAAACTAAAGTACAAATTTTCACTTTCTCGAAATTTTAATTATTATGGTTGTTTTATTATTCTGTTTGACTTTTATTAAGGAATTTTGTGTTTTAGTTATTTTTTTTTTTCTAAAAACAACCTTTATTACTCGTTTAGTACATATTTTTTTTTTTTGCTATTTATTGTCGCTATAATTCTTTTTGTTAAAACACACACTTGTTAAATGAACAAAAACGAAACGAAAAAAAATCCTTAAATTGCGTGTTGTTTAAGTTATTTGGTTGTTACGAGCCAACTGGTTGTTAGCTGGAATATCAAAGACTATTGGGGCGTTGCGTGTTTTGGCAAAATTTGTGTAATTCAGTCAAAGCTAAAACCAAAAACTAAAAGAAAATACTCCAACCAAATACATATGTATATGCATAGATGAAAGTACTTGTTGTAGTACAATATTTTTATTACACACCCTTTTTGCAGCCAGGCAGGCAGGCAGGCGATAACAATGAAACAGCCAACCACATTCTTTATTGTGGGTCAATAGAGGTTATGAAAATACCCTGCTTGTAGTGTTGAAAGTTTTGTTCCCCAAGGATGCATGTAACAGGTTTACATTTGGTATACTGACAAAAGTTTTTTGTTTAATTAACAATAATTACACTGGGCTACAAAAATTAAAATAATATTCACATTCACATCAAGTGACATTTCAAACAAAATTTGGAAAATATTAAATATAAATTATGAAAAAAGTAAAATTATGACATTTTCAATTTTCTTGTTCAGAAAAAGTACCACAACTTTGGCATTTTACCAACAATTTTAATGCATGATAACTCATTTTGATCAGAATGAATTAGGATATTGGAATATTTATTCAAATGATAAGCATTTCAAACAAAATGTTTAAATTTTATGACGCCAAAGGGAAAAATTAAGAAATTTATAAAATTTCCTTTTTCAGAAAAAGTACCACAACTTTGGCATTTTACCAACAATTTTAATGCATGATAACTCGTTTTGTTCAGAATGAATTTGGATATTAGAATATTTATCCAGATAATAAGCATTTTAAATAAAATGTTTAAATTATATAACGCCAAAGAGAAAAATTAAGAATTTATAAAATTTCCCTTTTCACAAAAAGTACCAGAACTTTGGTATTTTGCAAACAATTTTAATTAATGATAGATGTTTTAAATGATAATTTATAAGGATTTCACAATAGTTATTCAAGTGAAGGACATTCAGAATAACATTTTTTTAATTAATTGCTATTAAAGGGGAAAAAATTAAGAAATTAAAAATTTTCCCTTTTCAGAAAAAGTACCATAACTTTGGCATTTTATCAATAATTTTAATAATGATGAATTATATTGTTCAGAATGAATTAGTATAGTAGAATATTTATTCAAATGATAAGCATTTCAAACAAAATGTTTAAATTATAAGACGCCAAAGGGAAAAATTAAGAAATTTATAAAATTTCCTTTTTCAGAAAAAGTACCAGAACTTTGGTATTTTGCAAACAATTTAAATTAATGATGGCTGTTTTTAATGATAATTGATAAGGGTTGTAAATAGTTAGTCAAGTGAAGAACATTCAGAATAACTATTTTAAATTAATTGCTATTAAAAGGGAAAAAATTAAGAAATTTTGAAATTTCCCTTTTCAGAAAAAGTACCACAACTTTGGCATTTTTCCAACAATTTTAATGCATGATAACTCATTTTGTTCAGAATGAATTAGGATATTAGAATATTTATTCAAATAATGAACATTTAAAAATTTAAAATTAAGAAATTTATAAAAATTTCCCTTTAAAAAAAGTACCACAACTTTAGCATTTCACCAGCAATTTAAATAAATTATAGCTGTTTTAAAGGAAAATTAATAAGGATTTCACAATATTTATTTAAATGCTTAGAGTTTCAAATAAAATCCCGCAAACAAATTTGGAAAAAAGTTTTAAAATTAAAAAAATGAAATATTTTCAATTTCCATTCAATAGGGTTCGTCCTTGGTTCAACTGAAATTCTCTTGCGGAAGGACAGACATAAATAAATCATCTCAAAAATTGAGTCTGATGTGATTTTACCTATCATTTAGGGCAGGCGCGGATCCAGAGGTGTGAAATAGGAATTTTCCCTCCCAAAACCGAAAATTGTTCATATCAAAAAGAAGAAACAATAAAAAATGTAGAACAACTCACAAAAAGTGCAGTACAAAATAATCGTTTAAGGTGTCTACACTCTAGATTACTTAGAGACACTTAAGTGGCAATTGTCTTCACGCTAGACTGCATGGAATCTATAAAGTAACCTAAAAGCAGCTTATAAAGTACTAAGTCATTTCATCACCTAAAATGCAAAATAACGTAACATCAAAAATAGATAATGATGAATAAGTTAAGAAATAATAAAAACAAGTAAGAGAGCTATATTTGGCTGTGCCGAATCTTATATACCCTGCACCAAATTATACTTTTAAATAAAATTTAAAAAAAAATTTTTTTATTTTTTTTTTTCAAAATTGTTTTTTAAAAGTTTTTTTCCAATTTTTTTTTTTTTTTTTAATTTTTAATTTAAAAATTTATTTTTTTTAATTTATTTATTTTTTGAAAAAAATTCGGGTTAAAAAATTTTTTTCCCGATTTTGACCCATTGTAAGTCCAACTTATTATAGCCTTATATACATCGTTGCAATGCACTTTGAAATATATATCATTAGATATCCATATTGTCTATATTTATGATTTAGTAATCGAGATATAGATCAAAAAAAGGCCAAAAATTGAGGTTTTCTCGGATTTTGGCTCATATCTCCGTTATTTATGGATCGATTTTGCTGATTTTAAATATGAAACTTCTCGAAAGCATGTCTGACAGAATTATTGAAAATTTGGATCCCGAAGATATCTGGGGTCTTCAGAAAATTGATTTCAACAGACAGACGGACATGGCTAAATCTACTCCGTTATCTATAAGGATCCAGAATATATATACTTTATAGAGTCGGAAAATTATATTGTGGAAATTATAAACGGTATGACAAACTTATATATACCCTTCTCACCAAGGTGAAGGGTATAAAAATTAAAAATTCGGAAATTTAAATTTTTAATAAGAATATTTTTTTGGAGAAATTTGAAGAACTAACATTAGTAAATAGCTACCGAGCGAAGCCGGGCGGTCAGCTAGTATTTAATAATATTTGTCTGTTTGAATAAAAATTCCAAAAAAATACAATTTAAGTAAACTTATATTTCCATTATTAGTAAATCAATTCTGGTAACAATAAGCTATTACTGACTAACATACTTTGTAATGCCTACTATAAGCCGTCTGCATTACTTACAAGTAGCTTTGAAATGCATGGCTTATTTTCTTAATTATCGCCGATCACATGTTGACATGTCGTAACTGACATTTTTTTTGATCAATTATTGATGTTGTTTGGTTGCAATAATTCATATTGAAAAGAATTGTCAGTTACGACTTGCTAACATCTTGAAAACATTAATAAAATTTAAAAATCTTGAACTATAAACAAATTTTTATATAATTTAGTGCCACTGTTACTAAAGATGGTATCAGATGGCATGTATTCTATATGTATTGTGACAAGTATCCGCTACATATGAAATTCTATGTGTATGTCAAAGTTAACGTTATTAACTTATGGTAAAACACACTAAAATAGCACATGTTTCAATAGCGAACAAAGTTTCATATGGATCACACGATATGTACATGTGAAAACATGTCACAATACCTACCGTCTGACCCCACCTTAAGTTAAAAAACTACAATTAGGTCGTTAGGATAAACAAAACCTAGTAACAGCCACCCACTTTGTTCACTAATATTTCACACTCTTCCCACAAGTACTTAGTAGTAAGTCATGGGAAATTTATACATAATTTATTAACTAAATATAAGAAATTATTAGTTTTTGTTTGTTTGTTATATGAGAGAGTATAACTAAATATGTTGTAAAATGACGTAAGTTTTTATTTGACTATTTGCTACTGGTTGCCTTGATAGTTTGAACTTTGCTTTTGAAAACGCCCCCATGTGGGTTAATGACTTTGAGGGGTTCTAGGGGAAATACTTATATACATGGATACATGATATTTGTGTTGAGCTGTGTTATCAAAGGAATTTATTGTAATATTTTTATTAAGTTTAATTTTGGTAGATTATCCCGCCATAAAGATAATAATTGATTGCATAGGCTACTGGTATTAGCAGATCTGCAAGGAAAATTGCATCATTATCAGTTGGTTATTTTTAGGTGGGAAATAAATGTTACTAGGGGAAAAAAGCTTTCAAAAGTTTAGGTCATGGAGGTAGTCATAAGGGGATGTTAAGAGATATTAATAAGAAGCTTTTTTTAAAACCAGAATTTATACTAATATATTATCACAAAGGATTTTGGTATTTCACCCTATCAAACAATCAAAAATTTATTCGCTTTTATGAAACATTTAAAAACAAAAGTTTAGCTTATATTAAGAAAAAGCTTTTTTTAGAAAAAGCTATGTTTATACATTCAGCTTTTGTACTAATTCATACTCACAAAGGATTTTGGCAGCTCACCCCACCCAATATACAGAATTTAATGGTAAAATTATCGAGAGAATTTTAAGAAATTCTAAATAATTCTCAATAATTTCTCAAGAGTTTGTAAAGAATTTTTAAAATAATGAATCTTTGTAATATTAAACAAATCTCGAGCGATATTGCTAATGATGGGTTATTGATATCGTTCTCGAATCTTCCAGAATGAAGGATTTGATGCCATAAACTAGCAATTGGTGAACATTTTTGTTATAGTCGTTCTCGCATAAAGCTCGAATGTGCTAAACATTTCGAATACTTTGATCAATTAAGAACAAACTAATATATCCGAAAACTGAGTTGGTTTTGCTTTTAAAACTTTAATCTTAAAATGAGCTAAAATCATAGACAAATGATTCTAAATTTATGCACAACTCTTAGTTCCTTGAACAGACCTTTTTTTTTCTCAAAAAATCATAGAAAAAATATTCCTTTTACTTACGTGTATAACAGCAGCATTTTCCTCTGTCTTAACACCATCAACCTCCATGCGATTGCGTGAAGCTGCCGCCGCCTTAGCCTGTTGATAGTCAATGTCGCCCGTTTGCAAACGTTTACTTTCGGCCAAATTACTAGTGGCCTGTTCCGAACTAAAACCATCCGCTACCACTTTAGTTTTGGACTCTGTCTTAGTGCGTTTCTCTTCGAATTTGACGGTGTCAACAATGGTGCCCTTGGAACCACTCAAACCATTTGTGGACAATTGATTTGAGGCTTTCACTAGGTCCATATTTAAATTCATATGATCATCATCGTGTTCATGGTCATCGGGAAATGTTATATGAGGTTCACTATTACCATCAACAATATTCTCCAGAGAGGAGCGTAATCTATTAATACAAAAAGAGATATTATTTATAAAAATAGGATTATTTTGTTATGTTTTGTTTAAGGACTCACTTTTTCTTAAGCTTATTTATGGCATCTGAACTATTGAGGGCATTTAAGTTGCTGAGATCGTTAATGGAGGGTGGCTGATGACTGAGGGTACCCGTGGATCCCGTTAGGGCGGGTGTGTTGCTGCGGCCCAGGGCCAAATCATTGATTTCTGACATGGAATTTTTAAATTCGCTCATATCGCGTTTCAAAGCTGCCGCTTTCATTTCTGTGGAGGTGGATGAGGAGGACGACGATGATGAGGAGGACGTTATGTGATGTAAACGTGATTTCTTTTCAACACGTGTTGTTGTACTGCTATTAACGACCTGTTTCAAAAGAGAAAATGGAAAAATTATTGATTTTTTTTTTTTTTTTTTGTTAAAAAATAAATTGTATGTGTTTAAGAATAAATAGGGCAAGGATCTTGAAATATTAATTGCTTTTATATTGTTTAAGTTAAAACATTTGAAAGAACACAAAGAAAGCTCACCAAGGTCCTAGCGGATCATTAACTCTTTCAGTCACGCTTTTTTGTGTATAAGTTTAAAATCAAAACAATTGCATTTTTACTTTAATGAAGGTTAGTTTATTATAAAAAGTAAGAACAAATAAATCAAAACATAAAAAACCACCCCATTCCAAGGCTTTTTGTAGGGTGGTTAGTTTACTAACCACCGTGGCGATAGGCATTAAAACTATTATAATAAGTATTCATATCGTATAATTTGTTTTGAAATTTATTAATTTTGACTAAATTTTCTGACCAAACAAACGAAATAGCAAAGTAACACTGAATTCGATTAACAATAAATACTCTGTGCTTATTTTTTATTGAATGCGTGAAAGAGTCTTAAAAGAATTATTGTATATTTTGCAAAAAAACATAAACGACTTCGAAAAAATATTATTGATTAGCAAAATGCCAATAAACTATGTTTTAAAGATTATAGAAAAGGTGGTTAGTAAAGTGACCACTAAACTGCAAAGTGTTAAAGGCATCTCTTTCATGCAGATGAAGGTCTAAACTGATCTGAAAGGTTTTTTTTATTCTGCTAGTGGTTTATTATTGTTCCAACATTTTTACAATATAAGAACGAGTATTCAAAAGAGCCTCTCAGATATGTAGTATTGAAGATAAACTGGGGTTGTCATTCGAGTAAAAATTATTCGAAAAATCGAGAAAAAAAATTATGTTTTTATTCGAATAAATAAAATTTTTCAATAAAGAATAGAATTATTATCAATTTGTTTTCAAGTACAAATTAAAAAGAAAAATTGTATATAAACAAAAATGTCCACAAAACTATCTTAATAAGAATTTTTTTCGAAACGATTTTCTATATTATTTTCCCAATTGATTTTGGATTAACACACCAATATCAGAACATTATAAAACCTATCATAAAAACGAGAATCTTGTTGCTACTAAAGTCTTAGGAAGGGTTAAAGTATCTATCATAGAGAAATTTACATAGAGACGACACACTCCGCTTTGTCCAACAAAAGTAAAACAAATCATATGTCTGATACAACAACAAAATACATTGACTTACATGTTTTTTGTTGTTGCAAGAGTTAGGTTTTTGACAATTACTTCCTGTCTCTATGTTACCCTATTTTATCTATCATAGAGTTTTTTTTTTCTCAATTAATAATAAACAATATAAGAGATCTTTCAAATAGCGCTTCTTATCTTTAAATTTAAATAAAACAAAGATGTATCATCGACATTTTGTATTCGCTTGAAAGGCCTATCGATGCCACTATGTATGGAAGACTACATCGTGCTAATGTCAGCCGCGTTTTTGATTGGTGGTGCATATCTAAAATGTCCAATTTTCCATGACTCTCGCACATAAACCAAGCTGAATTTGGCCGATGGCATGGATTATGTTGGCTCTGAGGACCGATGTGGTTTGTGGCTTATTCTCATAGACCTGCAACTTTAGAAAACCCTACAAGAGAAAGTCTAACGGGGTAAAATCGCACGATCTCGTTGGCTAGATCACATCACTTCCATATGAAATGACCATGCCCTCAAATCGCTCGTGCAGAATGATCAGTATGGCATGATCTGTGTGGATTGACGCCGCCTGCCCTAAATCCACACCAAATAGTGACTTCTTCAGTATGCATTGGACTCTCTTGGATCTCATGTGGATTGCTATCGTCCATTTATCCAGGAATGTTCCTCATTGTTAAAGATGATTATTTTTTTGGATAAAAAACGTCCTAACAGAGCATCTATTTTGATAAAAAAATTTTATTATTTGCACGTGTTGTTGAACGCTATGTCCGCAGTGTTACAACAAAACGAAACAAAACTATTTTCCAAAATTTTGTTAAATTATTTTCCAAGTTTGAAACCATAGAATAGACACATAGAACGGAAGGAGAAAGAAATATCAATATCAAAAATTATTGCAAAATACATGGCAATACATTCTCATGAATTAGGTTTTTGACAACAGACTTAGGTTTTTGTCTCTCAGTTACCTATCTAGTTTTCATCTATGTTTGAAGCCATAGAGAATAGACATAGAACGGAAACTCTCCTGCCAAAAACCTAACTCTGTTGTCAGAAACCTGTGGTGAGAATGTATTAGTAGAAAAAACTTGTGAAACCAAAAACAACACTCGTATGTGTGATTATTTTGAGTAATTTTTATGTTTGAGTTTTTTTCTAGTTTCCGCTCTATGTTTCTCTAAGTTTGAAGCTCCTTTTTTTTAGATTTTCTTCGCTGGAGGTATTTAGGACACTTCCGTGTGATATTCCAACAGTAAGCTGCCATCGTATGTTCATCCCAGCGATCTTGGTATCTTTCTTCCATCACTTTTAAATCTTGATGGAAAGGTTCTCCTTGTTCTTCGTTATACGATCTAAGATTTTCATTAAACTTATCTAAAAGTTATATAACTAAGAAATTTTTCACAACGTCAACAAAAGATTTCCCAGCTGCTGCTTCTAAATCATTCATTGAATGTATGAAATCTATGTCTTTCATTTAAAGCAAAATGTTGCTAACATATTTTGTATCATTTATTAAAAGTTACCGATACCCTCATAATGTGTTTAATTTTTAACGATCACAATTGAACAAAAACAATAAATATTGTAGAACTATACATTTTGCTTACATTTTAACACTTTTAATCAAAAAACATGTAAGAGAGCTATATTCAGCTCTGCCGAATCTTATATACCCTTCACCAAATTATACTGTAAAATAAAATTTGAAAAAAATTTTTTTTTAATTTTTTTTTTTTCGAAATTGTTTTTAAAAAGTTTTTTCCAATTTTTTTAAAAATTTTTTTTAATTTAATTTTTTTTTTTTTATAAGCGAAAAAAAATTTATGACAAAACATTTTTTTGTGAAAAAAAAATTTGGGTTAAAAAATATGTTTCCCGATTTTGACCCATTGTAGGTCAAACTTACTATAGCCTTATATACATACATCATTGCAATGGACTTTGAAATATCTATCATTAGATATCCTTATTGTGTATATTTATGATTTAATAATCGAGATATAGATAAAAAATAGACCAAAATTAGAGGTTTTCTCGGATTTTTGCTCATATCTCCGTTATTAATGGACGGATTTTGCTGATTTTAAATAGGAAACTTCTCGAAAGCATGTCTGAGAGAATTATTTAAGATTTGGATCCCGAAGATATCTGGGGTCTTCAGAAAATTGATTTCAACAGACAGACAGACCGACAGAGAGACGGACAGACAGACGGACGGACATGGCTAAATCGACTCCGCTATCTTTATAGGGTCGGAAAATTATATTGTGGAAATTACAAACGGAATGACAAACTTATATATGCCCTTCTCATGAAGGTGAAGGGTATAATAAAAAAAACTATTTCATTAGCACAAACAAACTTCAGAAACAATAACAAAAAGAGCTGTTTAAAAAATACTGCATTTCTAACCATTTGATAAAATTGAGGGTGAAACATGTAGCATATCTTCGGGGTGTTAGGGCAACATTATTTGAAAAGAACACGTTATACGCTTACCAAACTACATTTCTTTCAGAAAAGAACACGAAAAAGTGTAAAAGGCAGAATGAAGGCATCATTTATGCCAGAAAAGAAAACGCCATTAATTGTGGTCCATCACAAATACCAGCAGTTAGTTTTTCTGTACTCAAACCTGGAAACTTTCTTGAAAGAAATGCAAAACATGGACCAGTTTTATCTAATGCCTTCACAAATTGCTTCATAAATCTCAATTTGATGTGTAATAGAGGCAAAATGATCTTATCTCTGGTTTTGATGTCCAACCGTCATGTTTTCTCTCAGTAGCAAGTCTTTCTTGATCCAATGGTCATGTTTTGCTTTGCTGTTCCATGTAATTTAACAACTCAAAAAGATATCAGTCATCAATGTTCTAATGACTACGTTTACCGCTTTCCCACTGTCTTAAATGTTCACTACATACTTTATACACAATGCTTGGAACCCATTGCTTATTCAGGACCTTAATCTCCTTCTTAAAGTATTTGAAATATGTGTTTCCCTCTAAGTCTGTTATAGGTTTTTTAAACATTTGAGCTGTGTATTCATTACAAATGTAACAAAACACATTTTGGTAATTGCAACGTTGAAGATATATTATATATAGAAATATGTATATTTCTATACAAAGCTGGCACACGAATTTACTTATGACAGCCAATATTGAAAAATGAAGGTAGATTCAAAGCTGCACGTAGGAAAACAATTTAAAAGCATTATTGGTGTTGCCAATCAACTCTTACCTAATACAAAACCACGAATGGCATCTCTGCCCCAGCATTTGTTTCTTTATTTGTTGACCTAAGTTATCAGTAATTGTAACAAACATTTTTAAAGTTTTCAAAACAATTTTCAACTAAAACTCCCTGTTCTCTTAATATCTAAAAACCCAAATGCATAGAATAAACACATAGAACGAAAGGAGAGAGAAATATCAATGGAAAAATTACTCTCTTTTCACAATAACAAAAATACAGACAATATATTCTCATGAATTAGGTTTTTGACAACAGACTTAGGACTAGTTGTCATCTATGCTCAAATATTTATAATTATAACAAATCTATATTCCTGCGATTTTGTCATAAATTCTTAAAATCATATTGTCAATAAGCTAAGAAAAAACTCGCATAAATTTGCACAAATTTATTGCTAACTTTTTGTTACAGTATTTTATAAATTTATAACTGTCTGTCTAGTTTTAAGAACATGCCAGTATCTATGTCTCCACTTGTCTTCAAAATTGTCTTAGTGTTTGTGTGTGAATTTTTTAGATAAACATGTTGACAATTTTTTTTAAATAATAATAATATTGAGTTTTTTCGTATTCTGTTTTCTTAAAGCATTCATACATACTTTTTATTTTGCTGATTTTGTTTTGCTCTTCTTATCAGCCAAACACACTTGTTTATCAGATTTTGTTGCCGTATTTTATTTTTTTTTATATAAAATAAAAATAATAAATGATATTGGGCTATAATTGTTATAAGTGGCTGAATATAATTAAGGTTTTTCAATTATTTATTGATGAGAACAATGTTTTCTTTTAAAGGATTACTTCTTTTTTTTATTATTTAGGAATTTATGTTTATTATTTTTGGTTACAAGCTTAAAACGCTTTGTACGCTGTGCTAACTGTAAGTATAAATAAACTATTTTAAGTGTTTTTCTTAACGTTGAAAGCACTTCACAGAAATTGTAGTATTGTTCACACTAAAATACTCTTATCTATTGAAACATTTTAGCGTAATTTTAACGAGGTTGGCTAGATAAGTCAAAGTACAGTGTTATGCATATAAGTAATAACATTTATTATGAGACATGTAAGCGATATTTTAAAGTACTATCTAAATATAAACATTATTGACCTTAGGATAATAAATGAATTTTAATGATTTTGTATGAGCGAGGCGACCAAAGTTGGAAGGCGAACTCATATTGCGAGTATGACTTAAAAATGTGGGATTTACAATAGTTGGCGTATCTTAATAACTTATATGTCATTTTGATGGGTACATATCTGTCATATAATCTCACTTAGTTATTGAGCATTATAGTGTAAACAACAAAGTTTTTTTTGCTTCGAATTTTGTGCTAACAAAGCGTCATATGCAGGAAGTTTTGCTTTACTTCTTTAATTTGAAAAAAAAGTGCCGCTGAAGCTCACCGAAGCTTATGGTGAAAGTGTTTCATCGGTTTCAGCGAGCGAGAGATGGTTTGTGAGGTTCAGAAGGGGTGATTTTGGCACAACAGCCAAACAACAGGCCATTATAGGGAACCTGTAACGAACGCGACATATTCGTTTGAAGAGAGCATTGACCGAGAAACGCCCAAAATATGCAGGCAGACATGAAACCCTAAAATTATATCATGACAACGCTAGGCTACATGTTGCAATACCTGCAAAAAACTATTTAGAAAGAAGTAGTGCAGAGCGTTCTTTGGAAGGCCGTCCACTAGTCCAACTACGAACTCACATTGCATGTATGACTTAAAAATGTGGGATTTACAATAGATGGCAAATCTATTGTGACTAATGTGCCATTTATTCTCACTTAATTATTGAACATTAAAGTGTAGACAACAAAGTTTTTTTTTTTTTTGCTTCGAAAATGTCGAACATTGTACCAACAAAGCGTCATATGCAGGAAATTTTACTTTACTTTTTTAATTTGAAAAAAGTGTCGCTGATACACACCGACTGAATACCGAAGCTTATGGTGAATGTGTTCCAACGGTTTCAATGTGCGAGAGATGATTTGTGCGGTTCAGAAGTGGTGATTTTGACACGGAAGACAAAAGATCGCCCAGGCCAGCCAAACATGTTTGAAGACCAAGAACTGGAGGCATTACTCCATGAAGATAGTTTTCAAACTGAACAAGAGCTTGCAAAATCTTTGGCAGCTATTCAATCAACAATTTCAAAACGTTTGTTAGCAGCAGGATTCATCCAAAAGCGGGGAAATTGGGCACCATACGAATTGAAGCCGATAGATCTTGAAAGACGATTTAGTATGTCCAAAATGATGTTTAAAAGCTCATTTTGGCACCAAATCATAGACTGCAAAAACCCGAAGCTTAAGAGATCGTATGGGAAGCCCGACCAACCAGCCGAATCTACACCAAAGTCAAATATCCATGGCTCTAAGGTAATGCTCTGTATTTGGTGGGAGCAAAAGGGTTCTATCTATTATGAGCTGATGAAATCTAGCCAGGCCATTATAGGGAACCTGTAACGAACGCGACAGATTCGTTTGAAGCGAGCATTGGACGAAAAACGCCCAAAATATGCGGCCAAACATGAAACAGTGATACTCCATCATGACAACGCCAGGCTACATGTTGCAATACCTGATAAAAAGTATTTAGAATGAAGTGATTGGGAAGTTTTGCTTCACCCGTCCGACTACTAATTGTTTCGATCGATGCAGAACGCTCTCTCCGGGATACGTTTCACCACTATTTATAGACAGCGCCATCTTTCGTGTCGCTTTTACAATGATCTTAACGGATAAAACTAGTAACAGGTGGCGCAAAAGTAATCCTCCTATCAGAAAATGCTATAAATTTTTGCCGATTATTGGTCAAATAAATAGTCAGCAATATTCCACGTTCTGGAGCAGTGTAGCGTAACATTGTTTATTAATGTGTATTTCGCATGTGTTTACTACACAAATCTCAAAACAGAACTGACATTAGGGGCCAATCGCAAAATTTATAGCATTTTCTGATAGGAGGATTACTTTTGCGTCACCTTGTATATTCGAATTCTAGAGCATTCGATGTTAATGTTAGCAGCTTACAAATTTAGTATTGCCATATTTTGGATAAATTTATATTTTACAAATGTTTCAAAATAAAAGCTAAACATTTTAAAAAATCCCGAATTTTGAAGTCATTCTAACGAAAAATTTTTATACAATATTGTTTGCCCAGCCCTCGTATTTAGCCGCCATAAAATTTATTAAACACATTTACGGCAATTAATCAATTTTTTGCCTACATGTGTCAATGTTTATCAAGTAAACTAGAATAAGATTAAAAAAAGAGCTTGAAAAAGAGAGATAGATAGAAATGGCAAAATATTTGCTAAAAATAAGCAATGAAGAATTTTGCAAGTACTTCTTGCTAAACCAAAGGTGTCAATTTTGTACCTCCTTTTAGGCCAAATTCATGTTAAAGTGTTGAAACAAGAACCAGTCACATAACTAGTTCTGTGTTGGTTTTTATTAATTTTAGCATGCTTTTTATAAGTTGGTATATTAAAATGTTTTTGTCTCTTATCTTTTGTCTTTGACACCCAACTTATTCCGGAACTAAATCTACCCTTAACACAAAGTGTAGCGATAAAAGTTTTATACAACTAACAGCTCTAGTATAACTGGCACCAAACTATGTATTCCTCTCACTCTCTCTCTTTTATGTTATACTCTCTAAACAAATAAAATCATTCCATAAATATGCAAAATAATGATCAAGATGATAATTTCAACTGAATACAAAAAAAAAAGAAATAGAATCTGTTAAAAAATTCAAATTTTATGCGTTTAAAACCAACACGCACCAACAACGCATACAGTTCAATGACTCAGTTTTATAAATTTTGACACTTTGGTTGGGGCCTGTCACTTTCAAAATACATATGTATGTAGAACATAATTTATGATTTTGCAATTTTATGAAATTTCCTATTAGAATTTTTCTAAATTCTGCACATGTCTAACATTTAAAAATAGCTTGTTGACGTTTTAGTGTCTTTTATTATTTTTTGCTTGCTTGTTTGGTCAATTCGTAAAAATATTTAAATTTCTTAAAATTCATTTTGTTTGTTGTTTATTTTTGTTTTTAAATTTAATGTGTTCACATTGTTTTGAGGAAATATGTATGTCTGAATGTTTTGTTTGTATTTACAAGATTTTGGCAGGTTTCTTAAGAAATTTTCAAATTCTTAAGTGTATTGAAATTTACAATTTTAAAATTCTAAATTTGTTTGAATTTGCGCAAATGTTTTGTTTTGGATGATGTTGATGGGAATAGGGAGGCTGGTTGGTGAATGCTCAAGGTCAAATGATGATTTAAATAAATACTAGATTACAAAAGAGCTTACTGGATGTTTAAAAATAATGCATTACTGTAGTTCAGGAACTGACTAGCTGTCATTATAAAATAATGCAGGAGGTAATGAGAAAGCGTTAGCAACTATTTTTTTTAATTTACACTAATTACTGAGTAATGCAGCAGGTAGTGAGTAGGCATTAGCAACAAATTGTTGCTGGGAAAACGGAAATTAAAGAAACAACTAATAAAAACAGTAAAACTAGTAAAAAAATATTGTGTAAACGAAAAAACTTATTGTTTACTTTAGAGTAATGTAGGAAATAATGAGCACTCATTACTAAGTAATGCAGAAGGTAGTGAGTTGGCATTAGTAACAAGTTTTTCTAGCTATGTGTAGCCTTAAATTATAATATAAATGAAACATTTTTATGGATTTAGAAAACATTTGATCATCATTAACTTTACACTAAAAAATGAACTAACAAGCACTCATTACTGAGTAATGCAAGAGGTAGTTAATGGCCAAGAAGTTTTGTTCAATTTGATTATATAGTAACTATTTGGTCATCTTTACAAAGTTGTTTAAAGGAAGTTAAATTGTATACTTAACAGTAGTGAAGGAACTAATATGCACTCATTACTGCGTAAAGCAAGAGGTAGTGAGTAGGCATTATT
The DNA here is from genome assembly GCA_942486065.2 of Calliphora vomitoria. Lineage (NCBI taxonomy): Eukaryota > Metazoa > Arthropoda > Insecta > Diptera > Calliphoridae > Calliphora > Calliphora vomitoria. The sequence continues at coordinate 25,690,799 of OW818031.2, read as the reverse complement.
TTATAAATTAAACCATTTGTTGGTTTTAGCAAACATTTGGTAATCTTTACGGAGTTGTTTACAGGAAGTTAAAAAATAATTGGAAAACCGGATATAGACATTATTTTTACTTTACAATAGTGTATGGACTATCAGGCACTCATTACTAAGTAATTCAGCAGGTAGTGAGTAGGCATTACCAAAATGTTTGTATGTTTGATCTTAAATTCTAATATAAATTAAAACATTTGGTAATAAACTTTACAGAAAAATAATTGAAAATCATTGTTAGATATTATTGTTAACTTTGAAGTAATACAGGGTATAACAAGCACTCATTACAGGGTATTGCAGCAGGTAGTGAGTAGCCATGTAATAGAATAACGTTAATGAGTGACTGACTGATTCAACATTGCCCAGCCCAAATGCCATTAAGAAGAGACATAAAATTAGGGGAACATATACCACTCTCCTTATGTAGATCCACTAAGAAGGGATTTTTGGAAATTCGAATGTTTAGGGGGGTAAAAACGGGTAAATTCAGTAACCTTATATCTTCCAAACCAATACAGCTAAAAACAAATTTTACAATGCATTCCCATCTACATGAAAAAACCGGGCAGGAGTTAGGTACCTTTTTGAAATTCGAAAATTTTGGAGAGAAAACGGGTAAAAACTATATTTTGGTACTTTTTTTTAATTTGTATCTTTTGAAAAATATCAAATATGAATTTGGTACTTTTTGGAAATTCAAACCTATAAGGGGTAAAAAATTGGTACTTTTATTTTTGGTACTTTAAAAAAAAAAAAAAAATGTTTTTCTCTTATTATGAGCCCCCACTATGATACTAACATTTAACTTGAATGAAATATGGAAACTCAATGTGGACAAAAAAGTACCAAAAAGAAATAAAAACGCGAAAATACATTTTATTCAAAATTATTAAGCCAATATTGATAAATATTTAAACATTGGTTCTTCCATTCATACAAAAATTAGCTAAAAGTTATTTTTTATAACTCGAGTGCCAAATTAAGCAATTTGGCACCTTCTTAAAACATAGGTTTCTCTTAAGTATATGAATACAGACATATCTGTGTCAGATGTATCTGTGTATTTTGATATTTCAAACTTCTAGGTTGTTTAAGAGGGAAAAGTAAAATTGGTACTTTTTCTGTTAATCGTACTTTTTTAATATTTTAAATTAGTTAACTTATCGACATAAAACATAGCTAATATGGATCTGAGCGAAGTAAGAATTAAGGATATGCTGCTTAAAGGTATTAAGGTACTATAAAGAGAGAACTTTTTCGGTACGCTTTATGTTACGTTTTCTTTATTTTAAAAGTGGAACTTACAAAAGGGAAATAGTGCCACTTTTTCTTTCATAATAATATTCTTTTAATTCAGCATTTAGAAATACATATATACTAAAATATACATTGAAGCGTTACTGAGAGACAAAAAACAACAAAATACGTGTAAATCAATGTATTTTGTTGTTGTGGCAGCCATAAAATTTGGAAGAGAGTAATTATTTTTACTCTCAGTTGCGCTTATAGTTCTACCCTATGTTAACCAACTCAATTTCTATACCCTTCATCTTCGTGAGAAGGGTATATTTAAGTTTGTTATTCCGTTTTAATTTCCACAATATAATTTTCCGACCCTATAAAGTATATATATTCTGGATCCCTATAGATAGCGGAGTCGATTAAGCCATGTCCGTCTGTTGTAATCAATTTTCTGAAGACCCCATATAACTTACAAACTTGATTCTTCTGGCTCGGTTGCTATTTAAAATCTAGAAAATCGGCCCACAAATGGCTGAGATATAAGGAACAAACCGGGCCAACCTCGATTTTTGGCCTAATTTTTATCTATATCTGGATTACTAATATAGATATTTCAAAGTCCATTGCAACGATGTATATAAGGCTATAATAATTTGGACCTACAATTGGTCAAAATCGGGAAAAATATTGTTTAATCCGATTTTTTTTACCAAAAAATGTTTTTTGTCATACATTTTTTTTTCACTAGTAAATTAAAAAAAAAAAACAAATTTTTAAATTATTTTGAAAAAAATTATTTATTAAATTTTGAAAAACAATTTTGAAAAAAAAAATTAATTTTGTTTACCTAAAAATATTTAAAATTTTTATTTTAAAGTATAATTTGGTGAAGGGTATATAAGATTCGGCACAGTCGAATATAGCTCTATTACTTGTTTAAAATTAGATCAATATTTTCATTGTATCTATCGATTTTTGCTTGCAAACCCCATCAGTTAAGCAAGTAGTAAATGTATCCCTTGGACATAAATATCTGATCATTTGGCTGACTCCAATTTATATATTTCGGGTAATTTGTCATATATATGCTCTTTGTAGTGCAGAGAGAAGTCAATTGGTTATTTTATACATCCCAGGTAATCTAGAGTGAAGACAATCAATTGTCACTTCAAACGTTTATTTTGTTGTACTGCTCTTTTTTGTAAGTAATTTGTACAAACTGGATTCATACAAATTGTGTTGATATATGTAATTCTCATACAGTTAATTTAATTTTTTCTTAAATATACTGATATTCCATGTAACCTAGCGTGAAGTCAATTGTCACTTTAAATGTCTATTTAACCTAGAATGTAGTCACTTTAAACGTTTATTTTGTTCTGCACTTTAGAAAGTAGTTATTTTACTCACCAATATCTACTTATTGGAAAGTTTTAGGAGTAAAGTTTTTTTACAAGCACTCGGTTGTTGGACTGTCTATGAGATGTTTTTTCAACTGAATATTTAAGGTCAACTGGCAGCCGTATATGTTAAAATAACTAGTTATGTAACTTACCAAGTAACCAGTTAGGTAGCTAGTAAGGTAACTAACTCCATGTAATCAGTGCGTTGACTATTAGGAAATGTTCGTGTTGAAATAACTGGTCATGTAACTACTTATGTCACTTGTTGTCACCCTAAGTGCTAGGTAATATCACTAGTTTGGGACAGTCACCCAGAACTGCTGGGATATAAGTGATCATAGATTATCATTCTTTCCCATTTGCAACATTATATACGGACTTATAGCCACATTTCTATTTTAGTATGTGGTTGAAAATATAAGTGGTCATAGATTATCGAACTTCTTCCATTTCTACCATTATTTACCGACTTATCTATAAAGGATGTCTCAGTAAGAATGCACTTTTTCATTTTGAAATAAAGGCACGTATATTTTGAGATAGTTTTGATTTTATTATTGGAATGCAAAGAAGACATATGAATAAAATATCCGTCAAATGGTCCCCACGGGCCAAAAAAAATTACTCTAAATTTCACAAGTAAGAGAGCTATATTCGGCTGTGCCGAATCTTATATACCCTTCACCAAATTATACTTGAAAATAAAAATCTTAAACCTTTTTAGGTAAACAAAATATTTTTTTTTTTAAAATTTAAAATTTTTTTTTTTAAAATTTAAAATTTTTTTTTTTCAAAATTTAAAAAATAATAATTTTTTTCAAAATTGTTTTCAAAAAAATTTTTTTTTTCGAAATAGTTTTTTTGAAATTTTTTAAAAATATATACTACTAATAATAATTTACGACAAAAAATTTTTTTGTTAAAAAAAAAAATCAGTTTAAAAAATATTTTTCCCGATTTTGACCTATTATAGTAATTTGGACACTATATCCTTATATAGATCGTTGCAATGGACTTTATCTATATAAATGACTTAGTAATCCAGATATAGATCAAAAATTGGCCAAAATCGATGTTGTCCCGGTTTTTTCCTTATATCTCAGCCATTTGTGGGCCGATTATCTCGATTTTAAATAGCAACCGAGCCGGAAGAATTCCCGATATACTGATGTATGAATCAAGTTTGTAGGTTATTTGGGGTCTTCAGAAAATTGATTTCAACAGACGGACATGGCTTAATCGACTCCGCTATCTATAAGGATCCACTATATATGTACTTTATAGGGTTGGAAAATTATATTGTGGAAATTACAAACGAAATGACAAACTTATATATAAGTACCCTTCTCACGAAGGTGAAGGGTATAAAAAGTACACTCTTACTTTGTGGCTTTGGCCAGGTTTACAGAGTTCTTAACATGAGCTCTAAAATTTCGATTAAAAATGAATCAGAAAATTTAAAATTTTTCTGGTGAATCTCATTGCAAAAACTAAAACTATATTTGGCGCCTTGGCATGACATTTTAGCACAAAAAATAAATAAAATTTGTGGGCGTTTAACATTTAAAATAATAATTCTTAGAACTGTGTTGTATTATGATGTTAATATTGTTAAATAAAAACTAACCTGGTTAGCAGTTGCTTAATTCCTTTTAAAAGTTTTCTATTTGGTTTTATTATATTTGGCGTGTTTAAGTTTCTTTCTTTGCTGTTAGAAAATACTGTCGTTTTTGTTATTGAAGATTTTTTTTGTTGTTAAAACACTTTATTACTTTTTTTTGTACACAATTTTCCATTAATTAGCATTAAAACGAATTCTTTTAATGCTGGTTTTTTTCTTCTTTATAAATATGTTGTTTTTTTAAATAAATAATTCTTAATTTATATGTCTTTTTTTTTGGTGAGGTATTATTTAACTAAATTTGTATACTTTTAAAGAGGTATTTTATGTAGATTTTATAATTAATTATTAATAATTTCTTTTGCTTTGTTTATTTAACTTTTTTTTTTTTGTTTAATTCTCTTATTTTGTTAAGGCGTTTTGTTGTGTTATCTTTAAATTATAAACGAGAATCTAGAAAACTCTTTTTTATGTTAAACAAATTTTAAAAGAGAATTTAAGTAAATTTTTGTTTAATATTTCTCCAATAGTTGTTATTAATTCCCGGTTTTAAAATCCACTTCAAATGTATTTGTTTATGCTTTTCTAAAACCCTTTACTCCTATAGCATCGATCTATAGGTTTAAACGCTTTCAATGTGAATTTCCAACTAATTTAGAGAACCAATTTTATGTTCAGTGGGGTTTTTTATTTGGTTTGTTTTGTATATTTCTTTCTTACGTTCGTTCTATCATTTCAATTTGTTTTTTTTAAATTGTTTCAATTCAATTCAAAAGGTGTGCAAATGTATGCGTTGTATATATCTCTCTGTTAAATTTCTGTCTGTCTGTTGTGTTGTGTTGTTGTTTTATATGGACAGCTTTAAGTACTTAAAGATAATTTTAATTATATTTTTGTTATTTTTTCATATTTTCTTTTAAAATTTTTTTAAAATTAATTCTTTTTTTTTTTCATATAAATATTTGTTTTGTTTGCATTTGTTGCCTTCTTTTAAAGTATATTTTTTGTTCGTTACAAATCATTTATTTTGATATCTATTTAACTATTTAAATTTATAATTTTTTTTCTTTCATTTTAAAGTGGTTGTATAAATCTGTTTGTTGTTTACTAATTATTGTAATTTATAAACATTATAAGAAAATTTCAAGTGTTTTAATTATACAGATTTCTATAGAGGAACAGAATAATACAATGCCTGCTATTGAGTTACCGGAAAATACTAGAGAAGATGTTTGTTTAACAGCGTCTAATTTGTGCTTGATCGATAACAGTGCGGTTTATGTAGCGTTTTTTTAAACACTTTAATGCAATGATAAGGGTAACCAGCTTAAAATTATGAAGAATGCATAACAATATCAACAAGTAAAAGTGTCCTATAATCGGCTGTGACGAATCTGGTATAGGGTTATAAAGTAAAGTAAATTATAAAAGTTGGTAGCAGAATTTTTTAAAATTTTTAGCTTTTGTTTTGAAACAAAAATGTATTCAAAGTATTGGCCATTGTTAGCTCATCTTTTGATACCAAGAACGAATTACTCTGTTCAACAATTCCAAAGTGAAGCGTATCCCAAAGATATCGTTCTGCATCGATCGAAACGAGTAGTAGTCGGACGAGCCAAAGTCTGTACTATAAGGCGGCAGAAGCAAAACTTCCCAACCACTTCTTTTTAAATAGTTTTTAACAGGTATTGCAACATATAGCCGAGCGTTATCACAATGAAGTATTACGGATTCATGTCTGGCCGCATATTCTGGGCGTTTTTCGGACAATGCTAGCTTTAAACGAATTAGTAGCATTCGATACAGGTTCCCTGTGATGCTCTGGTCAGATTTCAGCAGGTCATACACAGCATTATTTTAGCGCCATGAATATTTGGCATTGGTTGCGATTCGGCTGGTTGGCCGGGCTTCACGTACGATCTCTTACACATCTGGTTATCGTAATAGATACATTTTTCATCACAACCAATGATTCAGTTCAAGCATCATTACGGACATGCAAAATCGTCTTTCAATGTCTGTCGGCATCAATTCGTATGGCACCCAATTTCCCAGCTTTTGGATGAATCCTGCTGCTCGCAAACGTTTTGAAATTGCTGCATGAGTAGCTCTTAATGATTTGGCAAGCTTTGAGTTTTTGCAACAATCTTCATGGAGTAATGTGTACAATTCTTGGTCTTCAAACCGCTTTTTTCGATGGCCTAGGTGGTCTTTGTCTTCCGTGAACTATTTCTCGCATCTCTGGCATGTACAACCAGTGGAACAAATTCACCATAAGCTTTGGTGTACAGTCGGTCTGCTTCAGCTGTACTTTTTTTCAAATTGAAGAAGTAAAGCAAATCTGCCCGCATATGACGCTTTGTTGGCAAGAAAAAACTTTGTTGTTGACACTATAATGTTCAAAAACTAAGTGTGAATAAATGACAGATATTTTCCCTTCAAAGTGACATAAAAGTTATTAAAAACAAAAACCGTGTTCAAAAGATACGCCATCTATTGTAAATCCCGCATTTTTAAGTCATACACGCAATAGCTTTGTAAGGAATTTGTTCTTGAGCGAGAAAATCAAAACCTTTTTTCTTCTCGTACTATAAATGGTGAAGTTTATGGATAAGAATGTTTAAAAATCGCCTAACAATATGCAATTGTATATCAAAAGAAAACTATACAACTAGTTTTTGCTGGCTTGTGTAGCCTTAAATTCTAATGTAAATGAAATCTTTTGGTGAATTTAGCATCTGTAGAAAGTTATTATAGTTTGTCATTCCGTTTGTAATTTCCAAAATATAATTTTCCGATATATATTCTGGAGATCCCAGATATCTTCGGGATCCAAATCTTCAATGATTCTGTCAGACATGCTTTCGAAAAGTTTCCTAATTAAAATCAGCTAAATCCGTCCATAAATAACGGAGATATGAGCAAAAATCCGAATCCTCTATTTTTGGCATATTTTTGATTTATATCTCGATTACTAAGTCATAAATATAGACAATATGGATATCTAATGATAGATTTTTTAAAGTCCATTGCAACGTTGTATATAGGGCTATAGTAAGTTGGACCTACAATGGGTCAAAATCGGGAAAAATGTTTTTTAACCAGAACTGTTTTTCACAAAAAACATTTTTTTGTCATAAAATTTTTTCACTAATAAATTAAAAAAAATAAAAAAAAAAATTAAAAAATTTTTTTAAAAAAAAATTGGAAAAAAAATAAAAAACAATTTCGAAAAAAAAATTTTTTTAAAATTTTTTTTTTTAATTTTATTTTAAAGTACAGGCAAATCCCGGTATAACGAATCTCACTTTAACGAAAATCCGATATAAAGTACAACCACATTTTAAACATTAACTACCTTATATAACGAACGTTTCAACAATTTTGTACTCGATTTAACGAATGTTGCGAAAAATAAAACAAAATTAAATGAACGATAAAATGTTTAACATTGAAAATTATATCAATCTATCAAGAATGGTTCAAAAAATCGTATATTTCTAAAGAATGATGTGTATCCCCTTGTGGAAAAGGAGTTTAATTGTTGATTACTCGACCAAAGGTAAAAACACATCCTATTTAATAGAATTGCTTTAATATCCAGAGCCATAGAAATACAAAAAGGCTTTATAATGGTCAATTTCATGCAATTGATATCAGTATTCCAAAAAAAAAAGGCGTAGAACTTCTTAAAGAATTAGCATACAATTATAGTTGAGCACAATCTAACTTCTGCTGTTATTCTCAATGTGAATAAAACTGATATCTACTGGAAAATAATACCAGATAAAAAGTTTGTTCACGCTGAATAAACTAGTGCTTCAGGAAGAAAATTATCCAAGGATAGACTAACAATTTAAGTTTGCTCTTATGAATGTGGAAACAAAGAATCTTTTCTTCTTTAAAAGTCAAAGAAGCGCCGCTCCTTTCCTAACAAAGTGATGTTGTAAATTATCTTCCTTGATATAATAAATATTTTTAATGGTAGAATAATTTTTAGAACCAAAATCCGTTTCAGTGAAGGCTTTATTAATTCTACCTACCGAAGAACAAATAAAAACTACAAAAGATGAATAAATTTTTGACGATAGTCAATGTTTTCGCTTAAAACTTATTCAAAAAATAAATCTCTATATAACGAATTTCTCGCTTTAACGAATGGACCTGACAACATATCGTTCGTTATACCGGGATTTGCATGTATAATTTGGTGAAGGGTATATAAGATTTTTACTTGTTTTTTTTACATGGGGATGACTAGTACTCATGCAATGCATTGTGTTGGAACTAGGAAATTAGGTAATGGGTGGGAGGATAGAGGGAGTAGTGTTTGTGGACATTCGATTTGGATTTGCTTACATTGAAAATGACAGGAAACACTTCAGCAGGAAGCTTATTTCCCTGTAATGTGTTGTGCTATCCACAGTCCAATCGACGACGAATTGATGAGCCCTTGCCGAAGAACGTGTATTGCGTACGAGACTAGGGGTTTCGGTAATACGCTCCCTAATTTTAGCAGAGCACATTCCAGTGTAGTATTGGTAGAACAGCAAAACACAACCCCCATTGCGACAATGTTCGGTGAGTCAATAGATCTGGATATACTACTGTCACCGATAAGCACCTCGTGAAACTCCAAAATAGGGTTCGAAGCACCGGCCCACACATGAGAGTTATATTTTGGATCGGATATAAGTGGTGTAAACCGTAAGGAGATCAGATGGAGTGAAGTATTTCTTGGTTTTAGAATACCAAGGCACTTGAATGCTTCTTTCGATACTTGAAAAATGTGTGGAAAGTATGTGTCTAGCGGACATCGCTCTGAATACTTACAACATTGAGTCTAGCGTGCATTAAAATCCTCTCTATTCGCACAACCCCATTCAGATCTTGGTTAGGCGTAACAATCATGTTTTGCCTCACTGTCCCAATCTCCGACAGATTTGGACTATAATTGAATGGATATGAATGGCAAATGTTGCTGTCATTTGCAAAATAATAGACAGGATTAGAAGTTTGACATAGAAAGTCGTTTAGAAAGATAAGAAATAGAGTAGGAGAAAGGAGTTGTTTAGGGGAAGTTAAAAAATAATTGAATATATTATTGTTTACTTTAGAGTAATGTACGTAATATCAAGCACTCATTACTGCGTAGTGCAGGAGGTAATGAGTAGACATTAGCAAACAATTTTTAATGCTATTGTTTAACTTTTAAATCTTATCTAAATGAATAACTTTTGTGGCTTTAGCAAACATTAGGACATATGTACTGAGTTCTTAAATTGAAAGAAAAATTGTGTGCAAAAAACTAAATCTATAATTGCTGCCTTGGCATGACCAAAATATCGCATGACATTTTTTAACAATTAAATAAAAGTAAAAAGCATTTGACATTTAAAATAAGAATTCTTAGAACTTTGTATATTAATGTGTATATTATTGTAAAACCTATGCAAACTATTGTTCTTGATGCAAATTACTCTTAATGTAACCATCAAGTGTTGAGGGCAATGGGGATTCACTATCAAACCCGCCAAGAATATTCTGGTGCCATTTAAGGACCAAATGAAGAGAATATGAATAGCTTCTCTATTAAGTTCTTGAATTATATAAATTATCTAGGGGTTACATTTGTTAGAACCCTTACTTATACTAGTCATTTATCCAGTACCACTAATAGAGCTTTTAGGGCAATCTATGCCTTCCAGCATCTATTTGTTTGGTAGAACCTGGGGCTTAAGAGTTTTGTAAATATTTAAATTGCAAAAAAAAAAAACAAGTAAGAGAGCTATATTCGGCTATGACGAATCTTATATACCCTTCACCAAATTATACTTTAAAATAAAAATTTTAAATATTTTTAGGTAAACAAAATAAATTTTTTTTTTCAAATTGTTTTTCAAAATTAAAATTTTTTTTTTTCAAAATTCTTTTAAATTTTTTTTTTTAATTTTTTCCAATTTTTTTTTTAATTTGTTTCCATTTTTTTTTTTTAATTTTAGAAAAAAAAATTTATTACAAAACAATTTTTTTGGTAGAAAAAAAAAAAAACGGGTTAAAAAATATTTTTCCCGATTTTGACCCATTGTAGGTACAAATTACTACAGCCTTATATAAATCGTTGCAATGGACTTTGAAATATCTATCATTAGATATCCATATTGTCTATATAATTGACTTAGTAATCCATATATAGATCAAAAATAGGCCAAAAATCGAGGTTGTTCCAGTTTTGTCCTTATATTTCAGCCATTTGTGGGCCGATTTTCTCGATTTTAAATACCGACTCTACAAAGTATAAATATTCTGAAATGTTATATATAGCGAAGTCGATATAGCCATGTTGAAATCAACTAACTTGTTGAAATCAAATAACTTACAAACATGATTCATACATCAATATATCGGGAATTCTTCCGACAAAAATTGCTGAGATATAAGGAAAAACCGGGACAACTTCGATTTTTTTTCTATATCTGCATTACTAAGTCATTAGTATAGACAATATGAATATCCAATAATAGATATTTCAAAGACCATTGCATCGGCGTATATAAGGCTTAAAGTAAGTCGGACCTACAATTGGTCAAAATCGGGAAAAATATTTTTTGCTCCGAATTTTTTATCACAAAAAAAAAAAATGTTTTTGTTATAAAATTTTTTACACAAATATATTAACAAATATTTTTTTTAATTTAAAAAAAAAAAATTTTTAAAAAATAAATTAAAAAAATAATTTTTAAAAAAATTTTTAATTTTGTTTACATAAAAATACTTAAAATTTTTTTAAAAAATGTTAAATATTTTTAATATTTTTAATTAAAAAAATAATTTTGAAAAAATAAATTTAAAAAATAATTTTTAAAAAAATTTTTAATTTTGTTTACCTAAAAATATTTAAAATTTTTTTAAGTTATAATTTGGTGAATAAGAATCACAACATGAATATAGCTCTGTTACTTGTTTTTTTTAGTTTTTTTCACGATCGATCTTGGTTAGAAATTATTTGTTAAAAAAAAAAAATAAAAAAGTGTCAATTAAAGTCATCAAATAGCTTTTGCATTTTTCAGCAGCTAATAATAAAATCTTTTGGAGTATCTTGAATTAAATTTGGATGAAAGTTCCAGCTAATTTTTTTTCTGAACTCTTAAAAATTACTCTAATTTAGTTAGAAATTCATAAATTAACGCATTTCAATTTCGATGAAAAAATCTCTGTTCAAATTCTACATCCCTTTAAACCTAATTTAAGATTTAATTATTTGCAATAACTGTTTTTTTATTAGCTTATATTCGTCAGCATCTTTACTCTGATAGTGTTTATAAAAATATCTTTTATATTTATTTTTAAATAAATATTTTGCCGCATTTTAGTATTTTCGTTTTTGCAAATAAACGACACAACAAATCAATTTTAATTAAGTTGTATAAAATATTCATCAGAAAATGTTAGAATTCTTTAAGAATTCTAACAAGTTTTATCTTGTGTTTTTGTTTTAGAATTAATGGTTTCCATTAAAAACTAATATTTATTGTTTACTCCGTTTTTAATACCTTTATTTTATATTTTTAAATATTTTCGTTGTTTTTTTTTTGTTAAACTCGTGTAGTTAATTAATATTAATTTATTTTAAAGATTTATTTGTTAAAATAATAAATTAAATGTATCGTTTAGATTTTTAAAAATTTATGTTTTTTTTTTTTGGTTTCGTTTCGTTAAATTAACAATTAAATTGTTATTTGAGTGTTAAATAGTAGAATTTAATAGCTATTTTATAAGCTTTTATTTTAATTATTATAAATTTATTTGCTTCACTATATTTCTTTTTTGTATAGTTTCACGTTTTTAAACTCGTTTTTCGTTTTTAAATTAAGTTTTAAAGAAATTTATTTAAATATTTAAGGTTTCAAGCGTTAACAAAAATTCCGGCGTCTTTTTTTTATTATTATTATTTAAATACAACACACACGTTGCCAGCTGCTTGACGTTCGTTCGCTCGTTCGTTTAATTTCGTTTTGATTCAATCATTTGCAAAATCGCAAAAGTCCACCAGCCACTTGGAACGAGAAATTCAAATAAACGCTAAAATCAAATGATGCAAACGTCAAAATAATAATAGAAATTCAACAACATACACACAAACACTTGGCAAATACTCGCATGTATATAAAAACAGTTCTACATACGTATGAGTGTTATAAAATAGAAAAACCGTTTTTAGCGAGTAAAAGAGAGAGAGAGTGAGAAAGAGTAAAGAAAAAAGAGCTCTTGTTTACTCATATTGTTTGTAAGTAGTAGTTTACAGTTAAATGTTTGTATTGAATCTATTATTATTATTATAGAAAAGAACAACAACAATACAAATAATTACAATTGTATTTTCATTTGATTTGTTTTGCTAGGTGTTTGTTGTTGTTGTTTTCTTTTTACTTTGCTCATGCTTATTTAAAAAAAAGTGATGTCAACTTATAAATGTCTTAAACTTGCTAAAATTGTAAGAAGATTTAATTAAAACTATTCTAGAACTAAGTACAAGGGTCACAATTTGCAAAGTTTAGTTGAAAAATTTAACGTCCGAAATAATGACCTTCACCATGATTTAGAAAAGTCATCAAAGATTAACAATGTTAAAGTCGAGGTAAGAAAACCGGCAGACTATAAAGTAAACTTCAACGAACAAAATCTCACTGCCTGGTTTAACAAATGACTATAATATAGCTGAATAACTAAATTTAAAAAGAAAAAATAAATAATATAATACTTTTCTTAATTGTCTAACGTTTTTTTTATATCTTAAAAACGCTACATTATACTTTCCTTTTATGCATACTCAAAGATACTCATTTTATCTGCTTAAACATAAACCAAGAAAATACAAAAAGCCTACACATTACACTCAATTTAAATAGTGACAATATTAAGTTTAAGAATCTACTTAAAATAAAATAGCACCTCAGAGAGCCCAACAACTAACATGATTGATAAGCATTCTCTCTCTCATACAAGTAGCTGTCAAAATGGTAGACATGTAAATTTTTATAAATAAAAATTAGCAACAACAACACCACAAATAAACAATATTTTGTTGTGGAAGTGAAATGTATAAATTTATGCCATGACTTAAGTAAGAATTCTAAGAATTTCTTTTGAAAAAAACAAAAAAAAAAAATAAATAAATTTTATTTGTTTTTCTTTTATGCAAAATTTTATCTAATTTTTGTGGCAAAAACAATTCAACACAAATACAAATGATAAAAATATGATTTTTGAAAACAATGATTTTTAATAATTTCTTTTAAACAGTATTTTTAATTTGTTTAAATTTATTATGTGTACGAATTGTTTTTAAATAGAAATATATAAATACATTGTTTAATATGATTTGCATAAATTTAGAAAACGTGATTTTTTAGGTTTTCCATATATATTTGAACATTTTTTGTGGAAAACTTATTAGAAAATTAAAATTTGTAATCTTTCCCAATTAAATGAGGTTGATTAAATATTAATTTATTATTTAAACTTAATTTATTATTTAAACAGTATAAGTTTATATCAAAATAGGCGTTCTGGTCCCCTCGGTATCAAAAATTTTAAACATTTTTTCATTTAGAATATTTGATGTAAAGCTATATTTTCAAAAAGTATAAATTCTTTATACAACTTCTTAGAAAAAAAAGTACTTTTTTCCCAAAAAATTTGCGAAAAATAGCAATTTTAAATTTTGTTAAATTCAAATGCGCTGAAATCGGAACATAAACGATGAAAAAGGATCGTTATAAAAATGTAACATACCCGAGGTGTCCTACTTTGGGGACAACTAGCCGCGCCCATGGTGGGTCAATGACGTGCAAATTCAAAACTTAAACTCGATAACACTTCCTCTTTCATTCAAACGATTTAGAAGTTACAGATTTATTTCCCTCTATTTTTTTTATACCACTGTGCGGCGCACTGTGGCTCAGATCTCAATTTCATCGGCCAAAAGTCCAACTTTTTGTTAACTCCGATTTCAAAAATTTTAATGCCATTCAATAGTAAATACATTGAAACTAAAGTAGCCAAAAAATTAGATAAAAATATTGTCAATTGTATGCGTAGCATACTGTTAAAGTCAAATATTTTATGTCATTTTATAAAAAATGTGATTTTTGTAAATTTGATCAGAAGTAAATTATCATTTCTGGCAAACTATTATAGATAATTGGATGATTTTTTTTGTTATATTGGTAGGATAACAGTCTTTAAGAACTGCTATGACTTGTCACTGCACCGTTTATACCTGTTGTGTTATTAAATCTTTTTCTCAGGTACTATATTTTAGTAAAATTTGAATTTCAGTGGAATAAAAGTGCTTAAGGTCAAAAGGGGTTAAACAAATTTTATTACCAGGAGAAATACCAAAGTGTCCTCTTTAATCCCATATATACTTGTTGACCTGTTTGTTGAACACTTTTTTCATTTGAATGAAATTACTCCCAAATTTTTATACCCTTCACCATCGTGAGAAGGGTATATACAAGTTTGTCTATCCGTTTGTAATTTCCACAATATATTTTCCGACCATATAAAGTATATATATTCTGGATCCTTATAAATAACGGAGTCGATTTAGCCATGTCCGTGTGTCTGTCTGTCTGTTGAAATCAATTTTTTGAAGACCCCACATATCTTCGGGATCCAAATCTTCAATAAATCTCTCAGACATGCTTTCGAGAAGTTTCCTATTTAAAATCAGCAAAATCCCTCCATAAATAACGGAGATATAAGCAAAAATCCGAGACAACTTCTATTTTTGGCGTATTTTGGATCTATATCTCGATTACTAAGTCATAAATATAGGCAATATCTAATGATAGATATTTCAAAGTCCATTGCAACGATGTATATAAGGCTATAGTAATTTGGGCCGACAATGGGTCAAAATCGGGAAAAATACTTTTTAACCCGAATTTTTTTTCACAAAAAACTTTTTTTGTCATACATTTTTTTCACTAATAAATTAAAAAATATATATTTTTAAATTAAAAAAAAAACTTTTAAAAAACAATTTCGAAAAAAAAAATAAATTTTTTTAAATTAAAAATTTACTTAAACTAAAATTTTTTTAAAATTTTATTTTAAAGTTAAATTTGGTGAAGGGTATATAAGATTCGGCACAGGCGAATATAACTCTCTTACTTGTTTTTCTATACCACTGTGCGGCATATATAAAGCCATAGTAAGTTGAAAATACAATAAGTCAACATCGGGAAAAATATTTTTAAGCCAATTTTTATTTCACAAAAAAAAAAAAAAATTGTTTGTTCATAAAATTTTTTTCAAATAAATTAAAAAATTTAAAAAAAAAAGTTTTGCAATAATATTATTTTTACTAATAAATTAAAAAAAAAAAAATAATTTTTTACCTAAAAATATTTAAAATTTTTATTTTAAAGTACAGGGTTTTCCAAAAAGAAGTGTTATTTTGGTGTTCAAAAAAAAAAAAAAAAATTTTTTGCGATAAATGATCGGATGTTTATTTCATAAAAAGGAGGAAGGTTAATAATGAAAAACAACATCAGCCAAATGGCCACCACGACCACGCTTAGAGGACCATATCCTTTTCATCAAATTTTACATAACCAAATCGCAAAGTGGCTGCCCTATGTCCTCGATAGCCTCACGAATTCTATCTTTGAGGTCTTGAATTAGAGTGTCCAAAAAACCGGCAAATTCAAAAAACCGGTTTCCGGTTTAACCGAAAACAGTGTTTTATAAAAAAACCGGCTTCGGTTTTCTCATTCTAAAAAAACCGGTTTCGGTTTTGTCATTCTAAAAACCGGTTAACCGGCTTTTTCTAAAAAATAAATGAATATTTTTAAAAATGTTATCAAAATATTTTAAAGCTATATGTTCAAATAAGCTTTACAAAGTATTTCGTTAAAACCGGTTAACCGTCTTAAAAAACCGGTTCGTCAAAAAACCGAAAAGTTGAAGAAAACCGAAACCGGTCGATTTTACAAAGATGAAAAAACCGGTTGACCGGTTTTCGGTTTCGGTTTTGGATACTCTATCTTGAATCGACGATAAGCTGTTAAAGTAGACGTTATCTTTCACGTGGCTCCAAAGGAAGAAGTAGCAAGGTGTTAAAACACAAGATCTAGGTGGCCAATTGTGATCACCTATTCGAGAGATAACACGGTGCGGAAACTTTTCCCGCTGCTTGTGTGGCACGTAGCACCGTCTTGTTGAAAGTAAATAATGTCCAGATCAATATCATCCAAAATACGGTGTAATGACGTTTGTTGAATGCCCAATTCCAAAGAACGACGAGGAATGGACAATTGATACCGCAGCAATATTCTCAGTTGTTCTTGAGCGACGTGCACAGGTTTTATGCTTCACATGACTAACTTGTCCCAACAGCACGAATTTTTCTACCAATTTCTGTATTGGGGTCCGACTAGGTGCTTCACGACGACCCAAAAATGCTTTAGTTTTGCGAATTGTGACCGCAAGATTTTCACCATTTTTGTAGTGAATTTTAATAATTTCTTTGCGTTGTTGAAGCGTGTATCGTTCTATTTTTAGTAATGGCGTCATTTCTACTTGTCAAATGTCAAAGAATAAAAGCTTCAAAAGTGACAGCTACCGAAATACCGGGTGATTCAAAATAACACCTCTTGTTGGAAAACCCTTTATAATTTGGTATAGGGTATATAAGATTCGCCACAGGCAAATATAGCACTCTTACTTGTTTTATTTGAAATTTTCTGTTTTTTATTATATGTACACGTTATGTATCAACTCGAATAATTGACAACCCTAGTTTTAACAGTTTTTCGTATAATGAAATAAAAATTTTGAATTTATAAAATGTTTTTCATAATCAAAGACTGAACTAGTTCCTACATCACTAGTTCCAAGGCTGCTGCTCTTAATGAATTTAAAATAGAGCTGATTACACTCGTGCTAAAACAAGTTAGTTTAGAACAAGTTCTATACATTTTGACTTATATTTCAATCATTTTGCTATAACAAACAGTGATCTAATATATCATAAAATAATTGTATCTGATGCAATAAGTTTTCTTGACAAAATGACTAAAGTTTCGAAAAAACTTTGGTCATTTACTAATAATATATAATTATAAAAATTACTCGTAAATGTTATGCTATTTGTTAGCTTATAATGTTATCTATGAGATAAAGTAAATATATTTTAGACATTTGGTCTCAAATTTAATAAATTTTAATCAAAAATGTGTATGATGAGTAAGTACTCTAACTATATTCAATTGATAGGAGGTCGGGTCAATAAGTACGTGACTTTTTTTAATTTATCGCCACTTAACTGAAAGGGCAACACAGCTCCTGTCAACTGGTATTTGTCAGTTGACAAGCTGCGTTATTTAGTTTGTGTTTGACAGCCATTAATAGTAGACTAATGCGTGACTTGAGCAGAAAATGGAAAAACATGAATTTCGTGTGCTCATTAAGCATTAATTTTTGCGGGAAAAAAATATAGCTCAAACCAAGGTTAAGCTTGATGAATACTATGGGAACTCGGCACCATCAATTTTAATGGTAAAAAAGCGTTTTACTAAATTTCGTTGTGGCCGTACAAGCACGAAAGATGCCGAACGTTCTGGACTCCCAGTTGATTCCGAAACAATTGAAATGAATTCACGATATGGTGTTGGCCGATTGGAGATTACATGACTCATTGCTTTCAATTTTGAATGAACACTTGGGTATGAGAAAGCTTTTTGCCGCGTTTGCTCTAAATCGACTACAAACGCAATCGTGTGACGTGTTTGCAGGAGTGTTTGGCGTTGTTCAACCGCAATATGGAGGAGTTTTATCGCCATTTCATAACTGTGGACGAAACGTGGATACACCACAAAACACCAGAGACTGAACAACAGTCAAAACAGTGGGTTGAATCGGCGCCAAAGAAAGCGAATGATTTTTCGGAATCCACGCGGTATAATCCACATTGAATACCTTTAAGAGGGTAAAACAATCAATGGTAAAATTTATAACAACTTATTTGGTTGCTTTAATGGGGAACTATAAAAAGAAACTACCGCATTTGGGCAAGAAAAAAGTTCTTTTTCACCAGGACATTGCAAGGCTGCACACATGTGCAGTTTCCATGACAAAAATCCGAGTTTGGAACAAGAAATACTCACTCGGGGATAAATCGAGAGAATAGAGTGAATGAGGGAGCAATTCGAAGTATAATATTGCTCCCTCATCCGCTCTATTCTCTTGATTTATCCCGGAGTGACTATTTCTTGTTTCCAAACCCGAATAAATGACTCGGAGGAAAGAGATTTGACTCCAACGATGAAATCAACTCACAAACAAATACCTATTTTGATGATCTTGATAAATCTTATTTTTGGGAAGGGATCACATTTAGAGAAACATTAGACAATGTTTATAGAGCTCAAAAGATATATATGATTGTGGTAAATATATATATGTTTATGGCAATCATGTTCATGATGAATCATTATATCATAATATGTTGTTCTCATTTGTAAACATAAATCTCTATATAATAAAAAAAAATCTGGGATTTTCCTTATATTTTCAATGAGCTGTATTCTGTAATGACTTTATAAGTATTCTCTAACTTAGTAAATATGATTAAGTTATCATTTATTCTAAATGTATTACAAAGATTTCCCCGCGTTTTCCATACGTTTTTAATATTTATTATTCATATTAACAGCTTCAATTATCACATTTCTTTTAGTTTTGTTATTATTGTTTATTGTTCAATCATTAATTTAAATATAATTATTTTAATTATATTACGAGTACTTAGTAATTTCCACAACTGTCTGTAATAAATATTCATGTAGATTTACAAATCTTATCTCTTGTTAAAGTAGGTAAGCAATATATATTGTTGTTTCTTTTATTTATAGAAAACTCATTTACTTACGTCTATACTCTTACGTATTTGATATACATAAGTCTAGGCCCCTTTGTGGTGTAAAATAATTTTATTTGTATGAATAATTTTTATAGGATTTTCTTTTTATATTCGCACTTATTGCTCATTGAGTTCAAGACCCTACACACTTTCATTATGATTATGTCAGGCGTTCTATAGAAATTTGTTTTTGTCACTTAGTTTTTAGATTTTTAAAAAAAGCAAAGTGTTTTTTCCTATGAAACTAATAAATATTAATAAGAATATGTTTGCTGTTTTTTTATAATACAATAAATATTCTAAGTAAAAAGCTTATAGTGTTATTGATATATAAAACGTTTGATTAATTCTTGTGAAAAAGTTTCTACATGTTAAGGGAAATTTGTCATATTTTGTACATAATTAAATTTAAAGCACAACAGGTGGGAGTGAGTGTTTTAAATTGACTAGCTAAAACGAATTTCAATAATACTTTAGTGAAGCTGAAGCGACAAATTATGGTCCTTCGAGCTCATATTTAAACATTGACATCCTCAAAACCTTTAATTCGTTTTTGTTTTCTTACAAAATCGCTTATAAAAAGCCCTTTGTGTTTGAATGAAAAGTGAATAAACATTTTTATTTGTAAATTTGATTGCAAATTGTTTTTATTTAATTCAAATATCCGTCAAAAAGCTAAGAACTTCCAGACTATAAAAGTGACAATATTGTTCACACAGTATCAACAACAAGTTCGCATTCCTGATGTCCATTTTTATACCATGTTCGTTTAAGCCATGTTCGTCTGTCTGTCTTGCTTTCGAGAAGTTTCCTATTTAAAATCAGCAAAATCCATCCATAAATAACGGAGATATGAGCAAAAATCCGAGACAACCTCTGAAAATTTCATCAAATAATGACAATTTATTGCATGCTTTGACAAAAAAGCAACAAAACGTATGTTTGAATGTGTGTTGGTTATAGCTTTGCGTATTTTGTTTTTATACCAATGGTGCGCAGCTTTTAACACAATTGTGCAAAATCAAATCACGCGTATTCTTATGCTCTTACATTTTAGTAGTCGTTGTCCACTCAACGAGACAACTAGGAATGCGCATGAGCACTGGTGTATGACTTTTTCTTTATTTTTTCAGTTTTTGTATTTGTTTGTTTGTTGGTGCACTGAACAAAATAAAGAATTGAATGTGTTGGTGAGAGAATTTACTATCTGATATGATTTTTTGTTGTTGTTGTTGCTATATAAAGAGTTTTGCATGGCTAAAGGCAATGTACGTAAATAAGTATACTTTGGTGAAGGGTATATAAGTTTCGGCACAGCCGAATTTAGCTCTGTTACTTGTTTAAGAAAGTCTTAACGACTGCTCTACTGGACTGTAGAAAAACCTCAAAGAGACTCTACAGAAACAAATCGTCGACGGCAGGTGACGTGGAAAGTGTTCAGGACTACAAGAGCGATAATTTCGTTGACCCGTCAACAAGTTCGGAACTCAGTTGTTAAGTTTTTAAAAACGTTCTTTAGAATGTGTACAATGCAATAGAAAATCCTCTATAAGAAACCAGGGAATCCTAGAGCAAAATATCGATTACGAATTTCGCGAAATTCGTACAAGGAAAACATAGTGACAATATCGTTCAAACTGTAACAGCGACAAGTTCGAAACCCATTTGTCCAAGTCTTTAAGACATTCTCACCGACTAGTACAAGAAAATATCAAATTATCGCCTAAAAAAATGACATTAGAACAAGTCATCAAGTCATGACGGATGTTGAGAAATTCATGCAAAACAACAAGAGCGTCAATTTTATTTAACAATACCAAGCTCACAACCATATTGTCCATATCTGTAGGACATCCTTAATGATCGCAATAAAATAATAGACAATATTCGACGACAAACGGGAAACGGCCAAAGTAAATTGTCGCGAGATTCATGCAAGACTAAAGGGGAGGTCACACGGCATGTATTCCATATGTATTGCGACATGTATTCGATACATATGGAATTCCACGTGTATGTCAAAATTCACGTTATACATACGGTTCATAATTTCCACGTTCACACGTACATATGTAATTGCATGTGACATAACCTCTAAGTATTAATTTATATGTTTGTTGTTTTTAACTATATATGTATCTATTTAATACACTTTTAAATCACAATAAATACATTTATTGCAATGAAACTTATTTTTTTAATGATTTTTCTCTACTCTTTTTTTGTTTTGTGTTTTTTATTTTGCACTAACACAGTGTTGTCTTTCAAAATACACACTGTTAAACACACGAAAATAGAACATGCTTTAATTGCCAAAGATGTCATAAGGTATACACATGTATTTTACATGCACAAAGTTTAATATGGATCACACGGTATGTACATGTTTACATGTGGAAAAATGTCCCAATACATGTCACAAACCACATGTAATACATACCGTGTGACACCCCCTATAAGAGAGAAACAATGTTGTCCACT
Organism: Calliphora vomitoria; assembly: GCA_942486065.2. NCBI lineage: Eukaryota > Metazoa > Arthropoda > Insecta > Diptera > Calliphoridae > Calliphora > Calliphora vomitoria. The sequence goes on along the minus strand of OW818031.2, from coordinate 25,669,087 downwards.
CTGTTACAACAGACATTCTATACAAACGAGGGACAGCCAGAAAAAATCCTTGACAACAAGTGTCATAAACATTTTACAAGACAAGAGCCACCATTTCGTTGACACAATACCAATTTTACAATAATTTGATCATAAAAGCGACAATGTCCTCCTTTTGAATGTCATTGAAAATTTACTTTATATTAAAGTTAACGAATACGTCAGCGATATATCTTTTCAAATGTTTAGCTTTTATTCAAAGTATTGGCCATTGTTAGTTATGTCCCTTCTTTCTGGCAACATATAGACTCCGAGCCAAAAGAACTGCTCATCTTTTCAGGCAAAGAAAAAATCAAGCCAATTTCGGATACTCTGTGCCAAAGTGAAGCGTATCGCATCGATCGAAACAAATAGTAGTCGGACGGGGCAAAGTTCGGACTATAAAACGGGTGAAATGAAACTCGGAAAAAGCTCAGACATGAATCCGTAATATTCCATCATGACAACGTTATACCATATGTTGCAATTCCTGTTAAAAAGAAGCAGTTTTCATAACCACTTCTTTCTATTTAGTTTTTAGCAGGAATTGCAACATGTGGCCTAACGTTGTCATGATGGAATATTAAGGTTTTTCGGCCAATTCTCGCTTCAAACGAATCGTTCGTTCGCTGTAATGGTCTGGCCAGATTTCAGCAGCTCATAATAGATAGGATCCTTTTGCTCCCACTAAACTCAGAGCATTACCTTAGCTCAATGGATGTTTGACTTTGGTGTCGATTCGGCTGGTTGGCCGGACTTCACATACGATGTCTTATGCTTCGGGTTATCGTAATGGATCTATTTCTTATCGCAAGTAATGATTCGGTGCAAAAATGATTTTCTTTTATAGCGTTCAAGCAGCATTTTAGACAAACAAAATCGTGTTATAAAGTTCTCTCAGCTTAAATTCGTATAGTAAACAATTTCCCTGCTTTTGGATGAATCCTAATGCTTGCAAACGTTTCGAAATTTGTAATTAAGTGACACCCAATGATTTTGCAAGCTCTTGTTGATATTTAAACTTTTTCGGCTGGCCTGGGCAATCTTTTTCTTTCGTGACAAAGACACCACTTCTGAACCGAATAAACCATCTTTCGCATGCTGAAACCGGTGAAACACATTCACCATAAGCTTTGGTGAGCAATTGACGTGCTTCAGCGCCACTTTTTTTCAAATTAAAGAAGTAGAGCAAAACTTTCCGCATATGACGCTTTGTTGGCACAAAATTCGACATTTTCTAAGCAAAAAAAAAAAACTTTGTTTTTTACACTATAGTGTTCAACAACTAAGTGAAAATAAATGACAGATATGTACCCTTCAAAGTCTATTATAAATCCCGCATTTTTAAGTCATACATCCAATAGTAAATTAATAAAAATAAGTTTCCCAAATAAGTAGTTATTATATTTGCTGGACTATAGAGTGCTTAATGAAAACGAATTAGAACTTTCTTAAATATCTAGAATGTTACCTTTTTTAGTTATAAATTTTAAACTGTACAAAAACAATAAAACACCTTCTCTTACTAGTGACAAATTAACACCTCCATATTTAGAATTTTTTTTTATTTATTATTTTTTAAAATTTTGTTAATTATTCAAAAAAAAACTTTTTTGTGGCCATAAAATTATTGTTTTTTTCTATTCCAATATACAGTGGCGGCCAGCTATTTAGGGACAAATATTTGCATTTTTTTTATCAACTGAATTTTAAGTTCGATAGTGCCAAAACAAAAGGACCTGGGGTATAAAATTTAGTATTAGTTGCTCAAAAATGTTTGGAAAAATCGGCACGACATATATGTAGAAAGATATATGGAAATACGTTGAGTCGCCTCAGCGAAGATCCGCTGTTAATAACATGATATGGCCGACACTAAATTTGGTCTGAATATTTTCTTATAATAAAAATATAATCAGATAAAAATTAGGAAATATGTTTATAAAAAAAAAAATGGTTGTCATGTTGTAGAAAAAACGTATGTTTTCGTGATGAATATGAATATGCATGAATTGTCACAGCTGAATAAAATTCACATGTGTGTTAAAACAATCCTTGTGTATACATATATTTGTTTAAATATTTGAAAAAATAATTAAGAATCACATGGAATGTACCAAATAATTTTGTCTCTAAATAGCTGGCCACCCCTGTATATTTTTGCCGGTTTGTTTGGTGAGTTTGTTTGACGGTCTTAAATAGCTAATTATTTACAGTAATAATAATGAAAATTTCAAATATACATTTTTTATTTATTTATTTAAATGAGTCATGGTTTTGTGCATGCATAAGCTTGTTAAACAAATAAGCAAGCCGTAAATGTACATATATATATATTTTTTATTTGTTTATATTTTTAAATAGTACATTTATCTTATTAGTTTATTAATTGATGCAGTTGAATCCATCAACCGGATGAAGATGTTAAATGAGATTGCAAAGTGTCATAAACATGAAAGCTTCTGGCAAACAAAACGTTTGGATTTTTAAAAAAAAAAGTAGATCATTATCAGAATGCATTTTATTAGGTTAATAATTTTAATGAAAATGTATTGTACATGCAGAGAAAATATACATGCAGAAATATAGTTGTGCATGTTTACAGTAATCATTTCCACATTTTTAAAATTTTTTTTAACAATATTATAGTCATAGTAACAATTTACATGATTGTGATAACCATAATATGGTTAACTTACGATTCACATGATTGTATCAATCATATATATGGTTACAGTAAACAAGTATATGTTTGTTACAACCATTTATATGATGAAGTTCTTACCATGTTATGTTTCTCTCGACTCATGATATCATAATCTGAGAACAACATATTATGATATAAAGATACATCATAACAATGGTTATCACAAACATATACTGCAACCATATATATGATTGATACAATCATGTGAATCGTAAGTTAACCATATTATGGTTACCACAATCATGTAAATAGTTACAGTGACTATAATATTGTTAAACAAATTTAATAATGGTCACTGTAAACATGCACAACTATATTTTTTCTCTGCGTGTATAAACTAAAAAGTGCTATTACACAGAATCTATAAGAAACTCTTTAAGTTAATATTTTACACATTTGTAGCACTTATTTCCAACATGTAGGATTAGTCGGACAACCGCGACCATATGATACCCTATTTTAGTATAAACAGTTTTATTTTTAAATATAAATGGTTGCTATTACTATTGGGTGTGTGATTTAAAACTACGAGATTTGTTTTTAATAACTTATAGGTTATTTCGAAGGGTACATAGCTGTCATTTATTCTCAATTAGTTATTGAACATTAAAGTGTAAACAAGAAAGTTTTTTTTCGATTCGATAATGTCGAATTTTGTACCAATAAAGCGTCATATGCGGTAAGTTTTGCTTTTCTTCTTTAGTTTGAAAAAAATTGCCGCTGAAGTAGGGTTCTATAAGTCGATTAATTAATCGACTTTTTGATGAATAAAATCGAAAAGTCGAAATCTATATTTTGTTCGGAAAAAAGTCGAATACTCGACTTTATTTCATTTTTATTGCTAAGCATTACAAAAATCGCATCAATAAATGTAGAAGCCGTGTATTTTTTACTTAAAATGGTCAAAAGTTGAAAAGAGTCGAAAATAGTCAAAAAAAGTCGAAAAAGTTCGAAAGTCGACTTTTTAAAAAATTAAAAAAGTCGAAAGTTCGAAAAGTCGACTTTTTGTTTCAACTATTGAACCCTAAGCTAAAGCCCTTCAAAGCTTATGGTGAATGTACGCCTTGGGTTCAACGTGCGAGAGATGGTTTGTGCGGTTCAGAAGTGGTGATTTTGACACGGAAGCCAAAGATCGCCCAGGTCAGCCAAAAAAGTTTGAAGACCAAGAATTGGAGGCATTACTCCATGAAGATTGTTGTCAAACTCAACAAGAGCTTGCAAAATCATTGGAAGCTATTCGTGCAGCAGAATTCATCTAAAAGCAGGAAAATTGGTTACCATACGAATTAAAGGTGAGAGACCTTGAAAGAGATTTTGTATGTCTGGAATACTGCTTCAACTCTATAAAAGAAAATGCACCGAATCATTACTTGCGATGAAAAATGAAGCCATTGCGATAACCCGAAGCGAGTTTGTATGTGAAGCCCGGCCAAACAGCCGAATCGTCACCAAAGACAAATATTCATAGTGCTAAGGTAATTCTCTGTTTATGGTGGGAGCAAAAGGGTGCTATCTATTATGAGCTGCTGAAATCTGACCACACAATCACAGGAATCCTGTATCGAATGCAATTGAATCGTTTGAAGCGAGCATTGGCTGAAAGCGCTCAGAATATGAGGCCAGACATGAAACCGTAATATGCCATCATGACAACGGTAGACAACATATTTCAATACCTGTTAAAAACTATCTAGAAAGAAGTGGTTGGGAAGTTTTGCCGCACCCGCCTTATAGTTCAGACCGTGCCCCGTTCGACTACTATTTGTTTCGATCGATGCAGAACGCTTTCTGGGATACGCTTCACTTTGGAACAGAGTATCCAAAATTGGGTTGATTCGTTCTTAGTCTTGAAAGATGAGCAGTTCTTTTAACTCGGAAGCCATATGGCCAGTACTTTGAATAAATTTATATTGTCCAGATGTTTCAAAATAAAAGCTAAAAATTTGAAAAAAATCCCGCGTTCTTAAGGCATACACCCGATATATTTTAGGAGTTATACAGTGATTTATAGTGCTTTTTATAGAGATGAATTTCAAAAGCCTCCTCAGTTTCTAAATTGTAGCTATTTTTTCATTTCATTACAATTTAATAGCTCAAGAAAACTTCAACAAATATAATAAATTATTTTTATCATTATCACAAACTTTGAAAGTTAAAGTGATGAGCCATATGAAATAAAAAGTCCCCTTTTTTTTTGGATAACAAAAGAAAGATAATAACATGTCTTTGATAAACTTTGTTAAATTTATTTATTTATAAATAAAATAAGGTAAAGTAAACAATGATTTGAAATAATGAAACAATTCAAAATGTTAATTTGTATTAAAAATTTGCAACTCTTAGACAAATGGCCTTTATGTGGTTAAAAAATTCACACTTCTTAAGTAATAATTGAAATAAAGCAATTTCAACTTTAAATTATTAGGAGAGGTAAGAAATATATTTAAACGATTACACATGGTTGGTTTTGTTAAAAGCAGCCATAATGACGCCTAAATATAAATAGAAATTTAACCTTAATAAACATAATAGATTAACTCCTTAAGCAATGAATACATTACAACGAAAAATAAAGAAATGCTGTTAAAAAAAATACTTTTTCCCCTAATGAGAAAGACACCGACATTAACTGGAGCCCTATTGGTTTCTTCGGGGAAGGTTATAACTAACACTTTATATGAAATGGTCCTTTCACTTTGACATGAAGAAACTTTTGTACAACTGGGCAACTATCAAATAGGTATCCGAACTAACTCAAACGAACTGGTTGTATTTGTATTAAAATTAATTGATATTTTGTTTAGCAATTTTTCAATTCCTTGTCAACATTTTGCCACAATTTAATAAGTTAAGTCGTTTACATGTTATGGCACTTAATCGATTCAAACAAATAACAACAATTTCTTTCCAGTTTTTGTTGAGATTTGTTAATACTTATTTCTTTTAAATTTAAATAACAAAATCATGTTAAGTGCCTTTTAAAAAAATCAAAAATTGTAGTTAATTACTTTAACATATTAGACCTATCATAAAGTTCTTAATACTTATTTTTTAAACGAAATTTCTTTTGAATGTAAATATTCAACAGTAAGTTAGGTTTTGTTTTAAAAAAATGGAGTTAACAACTTTGTTCAATTAGGCATCCATTTATATACTGTTGCTTATTGTTTGATATAATAAAGCTGATAAAATTCCTGCCATTCAGTTGACTGTTTCAAATTATTATTGATAAAAAATTAAACATTTTTTTCTAGCTTTTTCTTACTCTTATCTGATTATTGGAAAATTTATAAATATTTAGTTACAGAATAATTGTAAGAAATAAAAAAAAAGAATCTACCGAAAATGGTAGAAACATTCCAATCTATTGTATGTCATACATACAGCTAAAAAAAGTGTAAATGAACTTGAGTTCCAAAGTAACAACCCTACACTTATCAAACATTTATATGAACAATTTAAAGCAGAGACATAGAAATTAGATTTTAAACCTTTAAATAAACAAAATGTGTTAATTTAAAAAAAAGTGCAAAAATCCATTTAAATTCTGGGATATGAAATACAAAAAAGTACCATTTATCCCCTTAAAAGTACACAAATCAAAAAGTAACACTCACTACAGTACACATTAATTTGGATTTTTGGTGCTAGCTTTCTTAGTTCCGGAGATGTAGAGATACCGATTTTACCCGGTTTTACCTATATTTACCCTCTTAAAAATAGAGTTTCCAAAAATCCCTTCTTAGAGTATCTATACTTTGGGAGAAATGTGTACATATACATTTTAAAATTTTCAATATTTCAAACGTGGGAAAAAATGTTTTATGGAAAATTCGAAAATTAGCTTCACGAATAGACCTAATGCAGTGTTTTAGGTGTCTAAAACCATCTTCACAAAATTGCCTTTTTAATGAAACCAATTTGGAGCTCATCGGTTAGATGGTTTTAGAGTCTATAACGGACATAGGTAGAAACATTTTTTGTGTTTTATATATATACTTAAATAGATTAAACGCTTTAAAAAAACATTTAGAAAAAGTACTTTTCAAAATAACATTTTTTAAAAAAGTACCTTTTATAAAGTACAATTGTAAATACAAGTACATACGTCAATAATATCGAAGAAGTACTTTAAAATTACCGTAAATTTTTATAAAAGTGTCAACTTGAAAAACAGTCTTTATGAGAGTACCTTCTTAAAAAAGTACTTTCTCAAAAAAATAATTTTTATAAAAGTACCTTCTTAAAAAAGTACTTTTTATAAAAGTACCATCTTGAAAAAGTACTTTTTGGAAAAGTACCATCTTGAAAAAGTACTTTTTATAAAATTACCATCTTGAAAATGTACTTTTTATAAAAGTACCTTCTTAAAAAAGTACTTTTTATAAAAGTACATTCTTAAAAAAGTACTTTTTATAAAAGTACCATCTTGAAAAAGTACTTTTTATAAAAGTACCATCTTTAAAAAGTACCATCCTGAAAAAGTACTTTTTATAAAAGTACCATCTTGAAAAAGTACTTTTTATAAAAGAACCATCTTTAATAAAGAACTTTTTTAAAAAAGTACGATTTCGAAAAACTATCAGCAGAAATAGTACAGTATAGCACAATAACATTTTGAATAATATATTTTAAAAAAGGACCTTTTATAAAGTACAATTGTACGTCAATAATAAAAACGTACCTGTTCGAAAAAGTACTTTAAAAGTAATTCTTATACAAAAAACTTCTTGAAAAATTGATTTTTATAAAAATACCATTTTGATAAACCAGTTTTTATAAAAGTACCATTTATAAAAGTACGATTTTGTATCAGCAGAAAAGTACATTATTGGATAACAAGTTTTTATAAAAGTGCCATCTTGAAAAACTACTTTTTATAAATGCACCTCTTGGAAAAGAATGTTTAATAAAACTACCATATGGAAAAAATATTTTTCAGTACCACCTTGAAAAAGAACCATTTTGAAAAGCATATTCTGAACAAGTATTTTTTTATAAAAGTACCATCTTGAAAAAACACTTTATAGAAGTATCATCTTGAAAAGTAACATTTAGAAAAACGTACTTTTTATAAAAGTACTATCTAGAAAAACGTACTTTTAATAGAAGTACCATGTAGAAAAACGTACTTTTTATAAAAGTACCATCTAGGAAAACGTACTTTTTATAAAAATAGCATATTGAAAAAGTACTTTTTATAAAACTACCATATTGAAAAAATACTTTTCAGTGCCACCTTGAAAAAGTACCATTTTGAAAAGCATTTTCTGAACAAGTATTTTTTTATAAAAGTACCATCTTGAAAAAACACTTTATAGAAGTATCATCTTGAAAAGTAACTTCTTATGAAAATATCAGTAGAAAAAGTACATTATTGGATAAAATTTTTTTATAAAAGTACCATCTTTAAAAAGTACTATTTATAAATGCACCTCTTAGAAAAGAATTTTTGATAAAAAAAACTATATTGAAAAAGTAAATTTCAGTACCACTTTGAAAAAGTACTTTTTGTAAAAGTACCATCTTGAAAAAACACTTTATAGAAGTATATAAGAGTACGATTTTGATAAAGTATCAGTAGAAAACAAGTTTTTATAAAAGCACAGAAGTGGAAAAGTATTTTTTACAATATAAAAATACCAATTTGAAAATATGGTACCACCATGAAAAAGTACTTTTTAAAAAAGCAACATCTAGTAAAAGTAATTTTTATAACAGTACCATCTATAGTACTTTTTATAAAAGTACCATTTAGAAAAACGTGCTTTTTATAAAAGTACTATCCAGAAAAACATACATTTTATAAAAGTACCATATAGAAAAACATACTTTTCATAAAAGCAACATCTAGAAAAAGTAATTTTTATAACAGTACCATCTATAGTACTCTTTATAAAAGCACCATCTAGAAAAACGTACTTTTTATAGAAGAACTATCTAGAAAAACGTACTTTTTATAAAAGTACCATCTAGAAAAACATAGTTTTTATAAAAATAGCATCTTGGAAAAGTACTTTTTATAAAAGTACGATTTTGAAAAAGTATCAGTACAAAAAGGTACATTAAAAAAGTACCTTTTTGAATACTACTTTTTTTAAAAACATTATTTTTTTAAAAGTAGTACAAGTGCACCACAATAGACTATTAAAAAACAAGTAAGAGTGTTATAATCGGCTGTGTATACTTTAAGAGATTTATATCAAAATAATATTAAAATAAATTTTTGGGAAAAAAATGGTGAAAAAATATTTGGAGAAAAAAATTGGTGAACAGAATATTTTTGGTAAAAAAAAGTTAAATAAGATGATCGCAGTTTTTTCCTTATATCTTAGCCATTTGTAACCTGATTTTCTTGATTTTAATTAGAAACCCATATTGGAATATAGAGTATATATTTATGTACCAATCATGTACGTAAGTTATTTGGAGGCTTCTTAAAGGTGACTTCAAGACACAAACAAAACGGAATACTTTATTATAATTATAGTGCCTACTAAGGTTCATTCTGCCCTATTATCCCCATTCCAATACACTTTATTAATATTATAATCACCACCTGTCAATGACCATACGTACGTAATTCTTAAATATTAAGATTTGAAAAACTTTTTCTAAATTTGTTTCATATTTAGTTGATAACATTTCAATCATACTATAATGGGAGCAGGAGGTGGGGAAAGCTAATAAATATAACAACGATAAGCTCTGTTCTAATCTATTGAAACGTAGAAATGATGAGTAAATGTAGTGAATTAGCAAAGTTCTAAAAAAAATTAAAACAAATGAAATACAACTATTTAATGATTAAATAATTTTTTAAAAATAATTATTACACAGGGGCAAAAAAAAGTATAGAACAGAAAATATACATAAAAACAAACAATTCCAAAAACGATAATTAAAACAATTGATAAGTTTATTAGTTGGTAATAATAAACAAAAAAAAGTGTGAAGTTATTAAAACCCAAGAAGACGAATTTGTAAATACACTACTCTAAAAACATATTAAAAAAGAACATACTCGAATTTTATGGCTAAATTTATTAGTTTATTTATTTATCATTAGAAAAATAGTAAATGTTTTCATTTAAATTTATAATAAAAATAAACTGAGTATACCTGTTCCATTTCTATAGTTTTTCACAATTTAAAACAATATAGTACCGTACAAAATGTATTAGATAATTTGTTCTGCCTGACGTATAAGAAATACGTAGAGTAGACATTTTTGTAAGACATTTTTCTAATTACTCATATCTTTATTATAAATATTATTTAATAATATAATTTCATTTTATTCTATTTAGTTTAGACATTTTTAAAATTCTTTTTTTTTTCCCTTTTTTGCAAATAGTGACACAATTGTGCAAATGTTTTAAGATAAAATTTAAAAAGAATTTTTATGAACCATATAAAATAGGCAAATATAAGTGGAATAGTAAGTTCTTAGGAATTTCTAAGCATATTTGGTCAGTAATTAAATTATTTAAAAGGTAAATACTAAAATAAACTTAATTGTGTTGGAAAAAAAAACGCAAGATTAAAATTAAAAATTTCATAAATTTTTTTTTCTCATACTCATATTTCTTAGAATAACGCTTTATTCCTATTTGATTCTATCATATCAATAATAAAACCATCGAAAATTTAAACTAATTTAACTAATTTAGGCAATTTAACTAATATTTATCATTTACTACCGTAAAATGCAAAATAGAGAAAAAAATCATCACAATTAAACCCACTCATTTAACTCAAATGGACGTATGAGTAATAATATGTGAGTATCAATCATAATAAACTAATAATTACTCATACGCCTCAACAACAACAAAAAAATTTGTATAGAAAAAAAAATATACTCAATTATAAGCAAATCTCTGTCTTTTATATTTATATAAAAACCATAGCCTACTTTAAGGCTTGTGTAAAAAAAAATTATTACGCGTGCTGTATATGAGCTCACAAATACATTTAAATATCTACATACGTATCAGAGATGGAAAATACATTTTTTATTCAGGAATAAAATACGTACTATTCAATACATATAGTACTTTTGTACCCTCTGAGTACTAAAGTTTTAGGTTTTAATTATTTTTGTAGTGATAAATACAAAATTTTCTATAGAAAATAGAGTTAAACACAAAATGTACTAAATAGTGTTATACACATTTTTCTATAGAAAAAAACTGTTATACACAAGTTTTTCCATAGAAAATAGTGTTATACTCAAGTTTTTCTATTTAAAATAGTGTTATAAAAAAAAACTGTTATACACAATTTTTCTGTAAAAAAACTGTTATATAGAAAAACCTGTTATACACAAGTATAACAGGTTTTGTTATACACAAGTTTTTCTATAGAAGAAACTGTTATACACCAGTTTTTTTTATAGAAAAAGAGTTATACACAAGGTTTTCTATAAAAAAACTGTTATACACAAACTTTTCTTAAAAAAACAGTTATACTCCAGTTTTTCTATAGAAAAACTGTTATACACAAGTTTTCTTTATAGAAAAAACAGTTCTACTCAAGTTTTCCTGTAGAAAATCTGTTATACACAAGTTTTTCTATAGAAAAAAACTGTTATACACAAGTTTTCTATAGAAAAAACTGTTATACACAAGTTTTTCTATAGAAAAAAATATTATACACAAGTTTTTCTATAGAAAAAACTGTTATACACAAGTTTTTCTATAGAAAAAACTGTTATACACAAGTTTTTCTGTAGAAAAAACTGTTATACACAAGTTTTTCTATAGAAAAAACTGTTATACACCAGTTTTTCTATAGAAAAAAGAGTTATAAATAAGTTTTTCTATTAAAAACTGTTATACACAACTTTTTCTTTAAAAAAAACTGTTATACCAAAGTTTTCCTATATAAAAACTGTTATACACAAGTTTTTTTATAAAAAAGATCTGTTATACACCAGTTTTTCTATAGAAAAAAGACCTATACATAAGTTTTTCTTAAAAAAACTGTTATACTCCAGTTTTCCTGTATAAAAACTGTTATACACAAGTTTTTTTTTATAAAAAAAACTGTTCTGCACAACTTTTTCTATAGAAAAAACTGTTATACAAAAGTTTTTCGAAAGAAAAAACTGTTATACACCTGTTTTTCTGTTATACAAAAGTTTTTCGAAAGAAAAAACTGTTATACACCAATTTTTCTATAAAAAAAAGACTTATATACAAGTTTTTCTATAAAAAACTGTTATACACAACTTTTTCAAAAAAAAACTCTTATACTCCAGTTTTCCTGTATAAAAACTTTTATACACAAGTTTTTTATAAAAAAAACTGTTATACACAAGATTTTCTATAGAAAAAACTGTTATACACAAGTTTTTCTATAGAAAAAAACTGTTATACACAAGTTTATAGAAAATAAAAAAACTTTTCTTCAAAAGTTTTTCTATAGAAAAAACTGTTATACACAAGTTTTTCTATAGAAAAAACCAAAATTTTTTATAGAAAAAACTGTTATACACAAGTATTTCTATAGAAAAAACTGTTATACACAAGTTTTCCTGTAGAAAATCTGTTATACACAAGTTTTTCTATAGAAAAAACTGTTATACACAAGTTTTCTATAGAAAAAACTGTTATACACAAGTTTTTCTATAGAAAAAACTGTTATACACAAGTTTTTCTATAGAAAAAACTGTTATACACAAGTTTTTCTGTAGAAAAAACTGTTATATACAAGTTTTTCTATAGAAAAAACTGTTATACACCAGTTTTTCTATAGAAAAAACTGTTATACACCAGTTTTTTCTATAGAAAAAAGAGTTATACATAAGTTTTTCTATAGAAAAAACTGTTATACACCAGTTTTTTCTATAGAAAAAAGAGTTATACATAAGTTTTTCTATAAAAAACTGTTATACACAACTTTTTCTTTAAAAAAAACTGTTATACCAAAGTTTTCCTATATAAAAACTGTTATACACAAGTTTTTTTATAAAAAAAATCTGTTATACACCAGTTTTTCTATAGAAAAAAGACCTATACATAAGTTTTTCTTAAAAAAACTGTTATACTCCAGTTTTCCTGTATAAAAACTGTTATACACAAGTTTTTTTTATAAAAAAAAACTGTTCTGCACAAGTTCTTCTATAGAAAAAACTGTTATACAAAAGTTTTTCGAAAGAAAAAACTGTTATACACCTGTTTTTCTGTTATACAAAAGTTTTTCGAAAGAAAAACCTGTTATACACCAATTTTTCTATAAAAAAAAGACTTATACACAAGTTTTTCTATAAAAAACTGTTATACACAACTTTTTCAAAAAAAAACTCTTATACTCCAGTTTTCCTGTATAAAAACTGTTATACACAAGTTTTTATAAAAAAAAAAAAACTGTGATACACAAGATTTTCTATAGAAAAAACTGTTATACACAAGTTTTTCTATAGAAAAAAACTGTTATACACAAGTTTATAGAAAATAAAAAAACTTTTCTTCAAAAGTTTTTCTATAGAAAAAACTGTTATACACAAGTTTTTCTATAGAAAAAACCAAAATTTTTTATAGAAAAAACTGTTATACACAAGTATTTCTATAGAAAAAACTGTTATACACAAGTTTTTCTATAGAAAAAACTGTTTTACGGACAATTTTCTATAGAAAAATACAAAAAATTTTCAATGGAAGATTCTATGAACTCCCTGTTATACACAAGTTTTCTATAGAAAAACTGATATACCAACATTATCCATAAAAAAACTTTTATACTCAAGTTTTCCTGTTGAAAAAACTGTTTTACACAAATTTTTCTATAGAAAAATAAAAAAATGTTCAATGGAAGTTACATACATACTTTAGCTTTTATTAAAATTCAACTACAAAGTGAACACGATAAGATACTACTTATTACATATAAAATAGTATCTTATAAATTGTTTAATCTCTGTAATTGTGTAATGTTTTTTTATTTTTTTATTTTTCTTATCTTCACTCACCTGTTGTGATGATGTTTCCTTAACACTACTGCTTGAACTAGAACTAGTATTTATTTGACGGCCCATTGTTGAGGTGCTGGCCAATGAACTCCCTGTAGTTGCTGTAGGCACCACTATACTGCTATTATTGCCGGCACCACCACCCACACAGCCACCATTAATGGCCGGTGATGTTGAGCCCATGGTACTAATACTGGGTGAACTGTTGGCCGATGATGCAGCAGTACCATTTTTCTTGTGGAAATTTTCAATAAACGATGTGGCCGGACTGATGACACCGCTCTGTGAACTATCCGAAAAATCTGACATCTAAAAGAAACAAGAGAAATAAGCATAAATAAATTAGATATTTTCTTAATTTTATCCAAAAAACTATTAAATATTTTACTTAAATCTTTCTATTATTATAAACAAATTAGTGGGAAATAATAACAAAAATATTTATTTTTCAGCTGGCATAAATTGAGTTTTATGGTAATTGCATATTCAAAATCAAAGTAGATAAAATTTTGTAAATGACAATGTACTTGTGTTTGATTTTGTATCTTTTATTATTGATTTATTTATTTATTATTCATATATTTACATATTTACAACTATTTATAGCTAATGTTAGGAAAAAACAATATTAAATAAATAAACAAACAAACACACGTTAGTTGTAGAAAATGATTGAATAGCTTGGCTTGTTAATAAAAATTAACGTAAAATTAACTATTGAAAATCAATACCTCAACAAATGATAAAACAACAATACAAAGAAAATTATTACAATACTAAAATTAGAAACATACAAAAAATATTGATTAAAACACAATAATTGAGATTCAAATAAAACTGTGGTTTTTATTCCTACTCTTTGTCCAGACAACTTCTGTAATAGTTGCTACATATGTTTAATCAAACAGAGCCCAGAATGAATATTAGAAAGAAGTCAAATCCAGTTTATACCAAGGCCCATGGGAGTCTTGGGCCTTTTCCGTACTAATAAGGGCCAGAGCTTTTTCTATATTCTACAAGTGGTGATTTTCACATATTTCATATAAAAAATTGCTTTATTTAATTAAGATTTTATAAACTGGGATCATGAAAGAATATCGCTCATCCTAAAACAGTCCTGCTTTGAATATATTGCTTTCGATGCTTTTTTCAATACTTTTGAATATTTCATTCTGCCCTTATATTTTGCTTATTTGGAAGTTATTGTTTTACTTGTTTATTTGTTGCCTACTTTTAGACAGATCATATAATGAAAGAAAAGTATTAGAAAAATTTGAGTTTTTTAAATATTTTCGTATAATTTCCATACAAAATTTATTCGACTCACTTTTCATTTAAAATAAATATGAACTGCCATTAGGTTTTGTAATATTTACTGTATTGTATAAATAATTTAATATTAAAGCTCTTAATGAATGTTGTTACAGGTTAAGTAATGTTAATTGCAATTAAGTCCAAAGATAAGCTAATGGATTTTTATTTATATTCCTATTTTTAAAACATAAGTACTAATAGGAATTGATAAACACTGGACTACAGGGTACAAACATTTGTCAAGGGCAAGGGTATATATGTAAGTTTATCATTCCGTTTGTAATTTCTACAATTTTCATTTGCGACGCTACAATGTATATATCCTAGACCGTTATAGATAGCAAGGTCGTATAGCCATGTGCATATGTATGTTGAAATCAACTTTCCGTAGACCCCAAATAACTCACATACGTGATTCATACATCAATATTTCGGGAATTCTTCCGGTTCGGTTGCTATTTAAATTCAACACAATCGGCACAGAAATTGCTGAAATATAAGGAAAAAACCAGGACAACCTCTATTTTTGTCATTCCGTTTGTAATTTCCACAATATATTTTCCCGACCCTATAAAGTATATATATTCTGGATCCTTATAGATAGCGGAGTCGATTAATCCATGTCCGTCTGTCTGTCCGTCTGTTGAAGTCAAATATTCTGAAGACCCCAAATAACTTACAAACTTTATTCACACATCAATATATCGGAAAATTTTTTTTGAAAACAATTTTGAAAAAAATTATTATTTTTCAAATTTTGAAATATTTTTTTTTAATTTTGAAAAAAAAATTAAATTGTTTTTCAAAATTTAAAAAAAAATATTTCAAAGTTGTTTTTCAAAATTTAATAAATAATAATATTTTTCAAAATTGTTTTCAAAAAAAATTTTTTTCGAAATATTTTTTTTTAATTTTTTAAATATATTTAAAATTGTTTTTCAAAATTTAAAAAAAAAATATTTCAAAATTGTTTTTCAAAATTTAAAAAATTATAATTTTTTTCAAAATTGTTTTCAAAAAATTTTTTTTTCGAAGTATTTTTTTTAATTTTTTTTTTAATTTTTAAAATTTTTTTAATTTACTTACTGTTTACCTAAATATATTTAAAATTTTTATTTTATTATTAAATATATTTAAAATTTTTATTTAATTTGGTGAAGGTTAGATAAGATTCGGCACAGCCGAATATAGCTCTCTTACTTGTATAATCTATATCTGGATTACTGTCATTAATATAGACAATATGGATATCTAATGATAGCTATTTCAAAGTCCATTGCAACGATGTATATAAGACTACAATAATTTGGACCTACAATGGGTCAAAATCGGACAAATATTTTTTTCCCCAAATTTTTTTTCGCAAAATTTTTTTCATAAATAAATTTTTTAATATCTTCCTCATTCTGTACGTCGATTATTACATACAATTTCATATAACCAGATTTTAGGAATACTTTTTGAATTACTAAATTCGGTTTAGTGCAATATTTTAAGTTTTTTTTTTATTTCGTAGCCCAGTGTTATTAATTCTGCTCTGGGTTATGCCAAAAAAAAAATAAAACAATTCATATCTAATGACACAAATCATAAATTAATATTAATTATTATTATTATTATTATTATTTTCATAAACATTTTATGTCCATTTAATTGATTTATTACTGTCTTCCCGCTAATAATTTTCTTTAAAAATAGATTTAAAAAAATAAACTTTTTAAAATGCATAGCAGCAATAGAGAATTTTATGAATAAAATCTTTTAAAAAAAAAACTTAAAATTCAAAGCACATACGCTAAGGAAATCCCACGTTTTATTCAAATTTTTGACACACTACACGGTTTTGTCTCTCGAGATGAATATTTATTTTCACTACATTTGATATGTAATGTTATATGTACTCGTTTGTTGCATTCATTAAATGTTAGATGGAGGAATGAATGGCTTGACGGTTGGAGGGTCGGTTAAAGCAGTTTATAACGAGTATTAGTGTAGAATCATCATAAATCATTAAGACAGTCAGTGACTATTGTAAGTATATAGTTATTGTATTGCAGTGTTAGACTTAGTGGAGAAATAGTTGTCAGTTGACTGTGTTCCCAATGGGGCTGGTTAACACGGATTTAAATTATTTTTATTTATATTGACAGTTACACCTTCTTTTCTTTCTGATTTTGTTAATCATTTTTTTTTTTTTTTCTTTACAAAACAGCAGAACAAGGTTGTTGAAGACATTTAATAACAGTAGAATATGAAGAGATTTTGTTTTAAAAATAGAAAAAAATTACTTAAAATTTAAAACAAAAGTTGAAATTTTATCAGCATCAGAAAATCTGAGGAAATTTAAGATTGACTTTGTGATAAACCCAGTATAAACCCAAATGTAGTAAACCAAATTTCACACGTTCGAATTTCCAAGAAGATCATTTAAAGAAAATCGTTCTAAACAAACCCTTTGACTTATGTAGGTTTCAAAACTGTTCAAAATCTATATGTTGCAGTTATTTTATTAAACAAATTCGCTAAAATATTTACTGGCTCAGTTCGTAACTAAACTCGTTTTAGATTACATATACAGAGAAAACAGATTCATAGTAACAATAAAATTTTTTGCCAATCGAATGATTCTTCTACCTTAGTGACCGAATTTTAGAAAGGGTAACAAAAGTTTGGTTGCTTCAACCTAAATTCTTCTCTATCTGTTCATAGAGCCGATAAATTTGTTTGTGTGTGCAACCGAGTTATTCGAAATGCAACAAATTCGGTTCCTACTACGAATCTGTTTTCTTTGTGTGAATTACGGAAATGAAAAATACTATTGCCTACTATTGCGGGTAAGTCAAAAAACTATTGCATACTTAAAAGCTATTGACAATAAAATTGTTACTATTCTTTTCGTTTTATCAGGAATCACAAATGATTTTTCAGTTTAAAGCGGATATTAAAAGCCTGTATGAATATGTTCCGTATGAAGAGATTTCACTGTATTTTTGTTTTAATTTGTAGTGATTTCTCGCAGTTGTATGTGGTATCAATAAATTTCTCTATTTTACACTAATTGAGGAAATTATGCTGTAATGAACATATAATTACGATTATTTATTAGAGACTTAATGGCACAGTGGGTAGACAAGGAAACTAAAATTAAAAACTAAAATTAAATAAATGTAGAGAATTTGTGTAATTTATAGAACCGGCTGAGTTTTTTTAATTTTGAAAAACCCTTAATTTCAAATTTGATTTTAGGTCACATTGCTCATTTAACGATTCATTTTGTAAACTGTCATTTTGTAAACTATTTGAAATGTTTAAAAGTTTGTCGAATGAAATTTCTTTTTAATATAAGTATTATACATTTTTAAGTATAAAGGAAAAATATAATGATTTATTTTTAATAAAACAAATTCCAGATTTTTTTTTTTTTTTAATTTTCAACTTTGGCAGCAATTAATTTTAAAATTTTGTTTGAAATGACCAGTATATGAATAAATATTATGAAAGACTGTTGCATATTGCACTAAATAAGATCTGTTTTCCATTCCATTCCTTAATTTTATTTTCAAGTTTTCAAATTGTGATTTATTTTTATTTAGCTCAAAAATTAAAAAAAAAAAAAAAAAATTATCAAAATATTTTTCCACTTTAAAGGCATTTTAATTCGAAATTTCGTTTAAAGAACCCATAATTTCAATAAAAATTCTAAAATCTGGTTTAATTTTGAATAACATTTACCACCTTTCACTTAAATTGATGCTAAAATGGAAATGTATATAAAACATTTTCTAAGTTCAAGTTATATCTGAAAATGTTTGAACTTTAAGGGAGTTTTGACTCAATATTTTGTTTAAAATTGCCATTATTTCAATAAATATTCTGAAAACCAGCCAGATTTTGAATAAAATTAGTTATAACTCACTAAAATTGAGGACAAAATGCCAATATTGTGTGTGATATTCTAGCTGAGCAGGAGAATTGAAATTGTATCTAAATATTTTTCATGTTTAAAGGCATTTGAATTCATAATTTGGTTTAAAAGTACCATAATTTTAATAAAGATTATAAAATCCGGTTTGGTTGTGAATAAAATTCACTATCTTTCACTTAAATTGATAGTGAAATGCCAACGTTTTAGTGCTTTTTCTGAGCAAAGAAATTTAAATATTTGTGTGATAATTTTTCAACTTTGGCGGCATTTTAATTCAAAATTTTGTGTAAAATGGTAATAATCTGAATAAATAATAAAAATGACCTGGCTATTTCTGCATAAAATTAGTTATCGTTCACTTAAATTGATGGTAAAATGCTAGAGTTGTGGAACTTTTCCTAAGCAGATAAATTAAAAATGAAATGACACTGTTCCAAAGTAAAACGTATCTCAGAAAGTGCGTTCTACATCGATCGAAACAAATAGTATGAAATCGTATTTCAAGGTCCCTCGGCTTCAATTCGTTTGATACCTAATTTCCTTGCTTTTGGATGAATCCTACGTTTTTAAAATTGCTGATTAAGTAATTCACCATAAGCTTTGGTGAGCAATCGGTGTGCTTCGGCGGCTCTTTTTTTATACCCTTCACCATGAGTGTCAAGGATATATATGTATTAGTTTGTCATTCCGTTTGAAATTTCTAAATTTTTCTTTTGCGACCCTACAAAGTATATGTATTCTGGATCATTATAGATATGGGAGTCGATATAGCCATGTCCGTCTGTCGGTTGAAATCAATTTTTCAAATCCCTCAAATAACTTACATACATGATTCATACATCAATATATCGGGAATTCTTCCGCCTCGGTTGCTATATTATCGGCCCACAAATGGCTGAGATATAAGGAAAAAACCAGGACAACCTCGATTTTTCACCTATTTTTGATCTATATCTTGATTACTAAGTCATTAATATAGACAATATGGATATCTAATAATAGATATTTCAAAGACCTTTGCAACGACGTATATAATTCTAACGTAAGTCGGACCTAGAATTGGTCAAAATCGGGAAAAATATTTTTTAACCCGAATTTTTTTTAACAAAAAAATTAGTTTGATATACAATTTTTTTCACAAATAAATTTAAAAAAAAAAAAATTGAAAAAATATATAAAAAAATTTTTTTTTTGGAAAAAATTTTAGAAATTAATTTTTTTAATTTTGTTTACCTAAAAATGTTTAAACATTTTTTTCAAGTATAATTTGGTGAAGGGTATATAAGATTCGGCATAGCTCTGTTACTTGTTCAAATTAAAGAAGTAGAGCAAAACTTCCCGCATGTGACGCTTTGTGGGCACAAAAATCGTTATTTTCGAAGTAAAAAAAACTTTGTTGTTTACACTATAATGTTCAATAACTAAGTGAGAATAAATGATAGAAATGTACCCTTTAAAAAGTTCTTAAAAACAAAAACCGCTTTTAAAAGAGACGACATCTATTTTAAATCTTAGATTTTTAAGTCATATTTATATTTTTTTCTAAACTTTGTATTTAAAATTTAGTTTAAAGTATTCAATGGAGAAGTGTATATTAAATATAAGAGTCTTATTTGTTTTGATTAAAACTAGCTATATTTTACATAAATTAATGGTGAAATGCCAAAGATGTGTTACTTTTATTAAGCACAGGTATTGAAATAATATGTAGATTGATTATTACCTAGAATAGAGCAGAATTTCTATTTTGTTTTAATTATCTAGCAAAACTCGTGCAAAACTCAACTCGTTGACAAATTCTAAACAAGTTTAATATAAAAACAATTATATTTTTTTAATTTTATTCACGCCTACTTGTTAAAATTCTAAAAGTGGGCGTAGAGAAATTGTTTAAATTTATGATTTTGAAAAAAATAATTCAAACATTCTGCCCCATTCTAAACATTGATTATTATATACAATCCCGGCTCAGATATTTGGTCAATTCACAAGGTCTCTTATCATGTCATATTCTCATAATGTCCTAATATTTCACAATGGTTTTTATTGCTTTTCAAGCTAATAATGTCCTAAAATAATTGTACTTTCTATGCTATGTTTATTGTGTTATCGTAACCAACCAGCAGAGACCAACGCCGAATGCCTAAGAGTCGGTTAAGCCGATCCGCCGAGTCGTGAAATATTAAGACATTATGACAATATGACTGATAAGAGACCTTGTGAATTGACCAATTGTATTAGAATTTAGCAATTTTACAAACACTTTAAGAAAACTGAAATCGATTTTAATGTGAATATATCAGGGTTTCACAATATTTACACAAATAAGAGTTATTTCAAACCATCAAATTTTAAACATCATCAAAATCATTCATAACATTACGAGCACAAAATGTTATTATTTATTCTCTTTATTTAATAATTTATTATAAATTAAATACTTTATTATATTGTTTATTATTGTAAAAAATATATGTTTGCCTTTTTATAAGGATTTAGTTTGTTGTTTCTTTTGATTTGTGTTGAATAACCTTTGTTGTATTAAGTATATTGACCCACAGTGCTTGTTGTTTCTTATTAATCTTTAAAAAAAAAACACTGTTTCAATTTATAAATATTTAACACATTTGTTGTTATTTTAACATTCATAGCAATAATGATAGACTTATTTACATACTTTATTTTATATATTTTAATTAATTGTTTTTTTTTCTTATTTCTACGTTTTCATTGTTAAATTGTAGTACAACCTTTGAAAAATATAAACAGAATTAACTCAAGAGTGTAGGCTGGCTGTTCCTAGAATTTACCTGAAATTTTAAATTAAAATTGAAATGTTGTTGTGGTTTGTTGCTTGTTGTTTCAACAACAACGCCTCAGACAGAAATAATTGTTTTCTTAACTATCTAAATGATCTTTTTTTCATTTTTTTTGCATATATTGTACTTATGTGATCGGTGTGGGTTTTCTGTGCTTTTTTTTACAAATTGTTTACAATTTCACAATTGTTCATAAAAAAAATAAAAAATTGTTTATAAACTGAAAACACGAGCTAAATTATTTTTGTTTTTCGATTTGTGTTTTAATCAAATAACTTAATTAATGAATTGGTTGTTGGTGCTTTTTTACGCATTTAATTTTGCTTAAAATTTACCTTACAAAAAGTAATATTTAAACAGATGTTGTTTTTTCTTATTAAAATTTTTGTTTATATTTTATTAATATACAAGAAAATGGCATAAAACGATCAACATTCTTTATTTAAAAGAAAGAAAAGAAAAAACTCTTACTTGGAATGGTGAAAAAGAATTTGGGAATTATAATGTAAAAATATACATAGAGCGGAAACTCTCCTGTCAAAGACCTAACTCAGTTGTCAAGACCTAACTCAGTTTAAAATTAAAATTTAAAATTTTTTAGGTAAACAAAATTAAATTTTCTTTTTTTTCAAAATTGTTTTTCAAAATTTAAAAAAATATTTTTTTTTCAAAATTTGTTTTTTTTTAAATTTTTTTCCAAATTTTTGTTTTAAATTTAATTTTTTTTTTAAATTTATTAATTATAAAAGGATTATAAAAAAAATGTTTGTGGTAAAAAAAATATTCGGGTTAAAAAATAATTTTCCCGATTTTGACCCATTGTAGGTCCAAATTACTATAGCCTTATATAAATCGTTGCAATGGACTTTGAAATATCTATCATCAGATATCCATATGTCTATATTAATGACTTAGTAATCCAGATATAGATCAAAAATAGGCCAAAAATCGAGGTTGTCCCGGCCATTTGTGGGCCGATTTACTCTATTTTAAACAGCGATCAATATATCGAGAAGAATTCCCGATATATTGATGTATCAATTATGTTTGTAAGTTATTTGGGGGCTACGGAAAGTTGATTTCAACATACAGACTGACAGAGGGACATGGTATTATCGACTTCGCTATCTATAACGATCCAGAATATATATATACTTTGTGGGGTCTCAAATGAAAAATGTAGAAATTACAAACGGAATGACAAACTTACCCTTGCCACTCATGGTGAATGGTATAATTATAAAGGGTTATAGAGAGAGATTGATGCAGCCAAACTAAAGCAAAAAAACTTTTAATATTGTTACTTATGTTACAACTTTTCAATTTTAACACTAAAACTCTAAATCAGTGCTAAACACCCATAGTCACCACAAATCGAAAATAAAAAATTTTAACAAAAAACCATAAAAATTAGAAAAAAAAAAAATCAATCAATCAAAGGCTGGTCATATTACAACACAGAATAAAAGTTGTTTTTTTCATCCATATTCCATGTTCTCTTTATAACCACCACTGCTTTAAATATTCGTCTTACTTTGTTGCAACACCACTTAAACTTATTTAAATTAAAATAATCTACCGTCATTTGATTTTGTTTATTTATATTTTCGTTGTTTTTTTTTTTAATTCAACAACTTTGTTTTTTTTAATTAATTTATGCACATATAATTTATCAAATTAAATTGAAATCCTCACATGAGTATTCAGCAGCAAACGTTAAGAAAAATAAATACAATTCTTAACACTATTAAGTATAAAATGTTTTATACAAAAAAAAAAAGAATAAAATACAGTAGCCCCTTTACAAAACAAAAGTTGTTTTGTTTTAAATCTTTTTTTTATTTTTATTTTTTTTAATAACAAGTAAACAAAGTTTTGAAAAATTTCAAAAATTTGCTTAATGAGGGCTTTTTGTTATTATTATTTATTTATGAGTTTTATATTGATTTAATACCTTAAAGATATTTATTTATTTGTTTATCCAAAAGATTTTGTTTAAAACGTGTAAATGTCCAAAAATAAATGATTAATACTTTTGGGTATGAAGCGGGTCATTAGGTAAAATTTTAATAAATTTTGTTAGGCCTATAGGCTTAAATGTTAAAAGGGTCAATGAGAAAATAAAAATATTTGATATTTCTACAACACCTTTAAGTGTTAATCTATGAAGGTTTTAAATAATTAGCGGCAAAATCAAAATCATTAATGTTTACACGCAAGTAAGCAGGTTTTAACTTTATTAGTCCCTACTTTAAACACGATCAATTTCAGTAATTCCCAAATTTGTTGTGCTTAAATCGAATATAAACTAAATTTAAAGCAATATTTAAAAAATATATCTAGAATTTTTATAAAAAATCAGCAATAACTTTAAAAGCTTTCGTTATTAGCTTTCAGAAAAAGTAAGTTTCTTGGTCTTAACTTTACACACGATCAGTTACGTTCGGTACAGGTTCGATCTGATGGTCTAGTCAGATTTCAGCAGCTCATAATAGAGAGGACCCTTTTGCTCCCACCAAATACCGAGCATTACCTGAGTGACATGGATATTTGGCATTGGTTTCGATTCGGCTGGTTGGTCGGGTTTCACATACGATCTCTTACGCTTCGGGTTATTGTAATGGATTAATTTTTTATCGCAAGTAATGATTCGGTGCAACAATTATTTTCTTTGTAGCGTTCATGCATCATTTCGGACATTCAAAACCGTCTTTCGAGGTCACTCGGCCTCAAATCGTATGGTACCCAACTTCCTTACATTTGGATGAATCCTGGTGCTGGCAAACTTTTTGAAATTATTGAATGAGTAGCCTCCAATAAAATTTTGTGAAAATAAGCGAATTCACTTAATTGTGAATAAATTCGAAAATAATCCATCGATTTTTATGATTGATATCTCATTTTGTTGTTATAATATGTGGCTTTGCGATAAAGTTATAAATCTGAACAATTTCTACCGTTGTCGATTTTTTATGATTTTTTTTAAACAAAAAAACTTGCTATTTTCACGTAAAAAATTTATTTTTGGCTTCAATTTGTTATTATAACTCCGAAACTACTGAGCCGATTGAAAAGCAATATATATGTGAAAGTTTGTTTATAGCTTGCAGAAAATGTTTTCAAAATTCAATCAATCAAAAGAAGAACATTAACAACTCAATTTTATGTATATCAAACAAGAAACTAAAATTTTGTGAAAATGGGCGAATTCACTTAATTGTGAATAAATTCGAAAAGAATAAATCGATTTTTATGGTCAAAATCTCATTTTGTTGCTATTATATGTAGCTTTGCGATAAAGTAATAAACCTGAACAATTTCTGCCGTTTTCTATTTTTTACGATTTTTTTAAACAACAAAATTTGCTATTTTCACGTAAAAAATATTTTTTTTTGCTTTAATTTGTTATTATAACTCCGAAACTACTGAGCCGATTGAAAAGTAATATATATGTGAAAATTTGCTTATAGCTTGGGGAAAATGTTTTCAAAATTCAATCAATCGAAAGAAGAACATTAACAACACAATTTTATGTATATTTAACAAAAAACTAAAGATTTTGTGAAAATGAGCGAATTCACTTAATTGTGAATAAATTCGAAAATAATTAATCGATTTTTATGATCGATATGTCATTTTGTTGCTATTATATGTGGCTTTGCGACAAAGTCATAAATCTGAACGATTTCTGCCGTTTTCGATTTTTTATGATTTTTTGAAAACAAAAAAATTTGCTTTTTTCACTAAAAAAAAATATTTTTTGCATAAATTTGTTATTATAACTCTGAAGCCACTGAGCCGATTGAAACGCAATATATATGTGAAAATTTGTTTATAGCTTGCGGAAAATGTTTTCAATATTCAATCATCAAAAGAAGAACATTATCTACTCAATTTTACGTAAATCAAACAAAAAAACTAAAATTTTGTGAAAATGAACGAATTCACTTAATTGTGAATAAATTGGAAAAGAATCCATTAATTTTTATGATCGATATTTCATTTTGTTGCCAATATATGTGGCTTTGCGATAAAATAATAAACCTGGACCATTTCTGATGTTTTCGATTTTTTATGATTTTTTTAAAACAAAAAAATTTTCTATTTTCACGTAAAAAATATTTTTTTTGCTTCAATTTGTTATTATAACTCGGAAACTAGTGAGCCCATTGAAAAGCAATATAAATGTGAAAATTTGTTTATAGCTTGGGGAAAATATTTTCAAAATTCAATCAGTCGAAAGAAGAACATTAACAACTCAATTTTATGTATATCAAACAAAAAACAAAAATTTTGTGAAAATGAGCGAATTCACTTAATTGTGAATAAATTCGAAAAGAATCCATCGATTTTTATGATCGATATCTCATTTTGTTGCTATTATATGTGGCTTTGCGATAAAGCCATAAATCTGAACCATTTCTGTCGTTTTCGATTTTTCATGATTTTTTTAAAACAAAAAAAAATTTATTTTCAAGTAAAAAATATATTTTTTGCTACAATTTGTTATTATAACTCTAAAGCCACTGAGCCGATTGAAAAGCAATATATATGTGAAAATTTGTTTATAGCTTGAAGAAAATGTTTTCAAAATTCAATCAATCAAAAGAAGAACATAACTGCTCAATTTTATGTATATCAAACAAAAATCTAAAAACTTTGTGAATATGGGCGAATTCACTTAATTGTGAATAAATTCGAAAATAAACTATAGATTTTAATGATCGATATTTTTTTGTATTGCTATTACATGTGGCTTTGCGATAAAGTAATAAACCTGAACATTTTCTACCTTTTTCGATTTTTTATGATTTTTTTAAAACAAAAAAATTTGCTATTTTCACGTAAAAAATATATTTTATGCATCAATTTGTTATTATAACTCGGAAACTACTGAGCCGATTGAAAAGCAATATATATAGAGATTAAAGGTTATGTAAATCTCAACTTTTCTAAGTTTATTTTAATAACATCGGATTGACTGTTTTTGAGATATCACTAATTATGTGGAGAAACTTTTAACAAAATTTCGAATTTTTTTTTAATTTTTTTTTAAAAAAACCTCTCCATAGAATTTAAAATTTGGAGCATATTTGTACTACTGGAACCACAATACATCAAAATTGTGTTGTGGTTTAAAAAGCCTCCAAATTTTTTTCGATTTTGTTGCCCTGTTGCCGCGGATTTTTTATTTCTGATTGGGCTGATATATCAAATGAAATTGATTTTTATCACCAACAATTTTCCCATTATTTTGTTTATGACGGTGAAAGGTATATAAGATTCGGCACAGCCGAATATAACTCTCAGATTTGTTGTTACTCCATTTTTATTTCTGTGTAACTTTCAAGTTCAATTCACAGCTTTCTATATGACTGTATGTATTGTTAAGGTCTTTAAGTCATTTATTGCCAAAAAATAGAAATAAAAGAAAAGTTCCTGGTAGCAACTCAATTCCATGAATTTCAAGGCAACTTAAAGACAACCTCATCATCTTCGGCGCCCTCATCATGAAGATGAGTATTAAACTACAAAGTGTTTAAATGAATACTAAAATGCTAAAATTACTTGCCAAATAAGCTGAGGCCATAAAATGTAAGATTCAATGACTTTTTTTTGTTTTTGGCAAAAACTTTTACTGTTTAAGAGATTTTGCTTAAACGCTGGCGCTTGAGTCATCAAAATCAACAATGATTTTTTTTGTTTTTAATTTGGTAGTAGAAAGACATTTTAACCTAAATTTGGTCAACTGTGAACTTGTAGTTGGTTTTGAGGCAAAAACTATGAGTGATTCACAACTTTTATTGATTTTTTTCTTTGGGTGGAGGGAGGTAGACTTTAATGTTGGCAAAACAAAAAAAAGTAGTGGTTAATTTTTATGTTTATTAAGTAAAATTCATACATACTCATACATTGTTTGTGATATGTTAAGGACTCTTTAAAGAATTTAATAGGGTGTGTTGGTTAAAGTATTACTAAGTGTACTAAGTTTGGAGAAAAGTAAATTATTATTATATATATTTTAAACATTTGTATTTAATTATAACATAATTTAGTCATTGATTTTTATTATTCAATAAATAAACTCGTTTACCCTAGCCTTTTCCTATTAATTCTTTTGATTTCTTATCAGAAATTATATTTGCATTGTTTTCGCTTCAAAAACTGACGACACACCTATTTATTTTGTCTGCAGTTTAACTGAAATCTTGTCACATCAGACCCAAAATAAACAAAAAAAAAAAAAAATAATAATAATAAAAACAACACCTTAATAATGTATTTATTTCCAATATTTAAATAAATAAAAAAAATTTAAACGTTTTATTATCTAAAAAAAAAATTGCAAGTTCTTAACAAAACAAAAATACAACACAAGCTAAAAACAAAGTCTAGTCAAAATAAAATATTGAGCTATATGGAATATCAAGTACCCTTTATTCAACATAAAAAAGCCGGCGGTCAGTTTTTTCACACCATAACAACAAAAACAAACAAACAAAAGTTCAACAACTCTTATAACATTTACAACAACATAAACATCAGAATTAAAGTTCAAAATAGTTTTGATAGAAATTATCTAAATATCTTCAGGTTGTCTCATAGTTTGCTTTATAACTTTTTTCGCGCTAAACCAATTTCATGGATTTTCAATACCAAACTGCTTAGGTTCATGATAAATATGTCAGATAATTCTTAGTACTATAGGCTTTGTTTTCTGGAAGTGAAGGTGATTTACACACACAAACAGATTTGAATTTCCTTCCCTATTCAAATAATCCCATAAAAAGACAACATTTACAACAACATAAACACCAGTATTAAAGTTCAAAATAGTTTTGATAGAAATTATCTAAATATCTTGAGGTTGTCTCACATTTTGGATCATAACTTTTTTCGTCATAAACCGATTTTATGGATTTTCAATACCAAACTGCTTAGGTCTATGATAAACATGCCAGATAATTCTTATTACTATTGGCTTTGTTTTTTGGAAGTGAAGGTGATTTACACACACAAACAGATTTGAATTTTCATCCGTATTTCAATAACCCCATCAAAATATATTATTTACATTAACATAAACATCAGTATTAAAGTTCAAAATAGTTTTGATAGAAATTATCTAAATATCTTCAAGTAATCTCATAATTTGCTTTATAACTTTTTTCGCCCTAAACCGATTTTATTGATTTTCAATACCAAACTGCTTAGGACCAGGGTAAACATACCAGATGACTCTCATTAATTAAGGCTTTATAATTGTAAAGTAAAGGTGATTTAAACACACAAACATATTTGAATTTGCCTCTTTAATAACATGAGCTTGCGGGCCTGTGGACTTCAACTAACTCCATGCAAATTAATTCAATGGGGTTAAATCTACGATCTAGGGGGCCAATTGTGATAAGCAAGTTAAAATAGTACACGACCAGTAGATGTCTCTGGCAGTAATTGAATGGCTTTAAGAGCAGTTTGGCATAATTTTTTTTTGAGACCACATGTCGTCCACTTCCATATCTTTATATAGGCAGAAATAACTCTGTTTTCATGTGGCGATATCAAGCATCAGTAATAGTGTCGGCTTGAAAAGCCTCATTTGCGAACAAGTGTGTCTCAATAATGCCTCCAGGCATTACTAGCTATGACCTTTTCCCATCTTTCTGACAACATATAAATTCCGAGCCAAAAGAACTGCTCATCTTTTGAGACCAAGAACGAATCAAGGCAATAACGAATACTCTGTTCCAAAGTGAAGCGTATCTCAGAGAGAGCGATCTATACAAATAGTAGTTGGACGGGAAATGGTCTGGACTATAAGGCGGGTGAGGCAAAACTTCCCAACTACTTCATTATAAATAGTTTTTAGCCGGTATTGCAGCATGTGACCGAGTGTTTACAAGATGGAATACTACGGTTTCATGTCTGGCCGCATATGCTGGGCGTTTTTCGGTCAATGCTCGTGTTACGATTTTGCAATCGCGATTAGAATTTAAGGGTCTGTAACGACTGCATGCAGCATTCAACATGTTTATAAACACGTCCTCAGTAGAAGCTTCTACTTATCAACAATGTTGATAGCATGCGATTGTTAGCATTGTTTGTAAGTATGGCAACACTACATGTTTAAGCTGCTAACATTGACATCGAAAGCTCTAGAATTCGAATGTACTAGAATGTCCGTTAAGAGTATTGTAGAAGATTCCCGAAAGATGGCGTGTGTATAAATAGAGGCAGATGTTGCAGTCGTGAGTGAGTTTATCATAGGCGCTGTTAGAGTTAATCAACTGTCGTGTACATTTGAGCTTGTCATGTGTGTGTGTGCATTTCTGTGAATAGATAAACGTGTAAATAGACACTGAGTGACTATTTAATTCTGTTGTTGTTGTGCATTCTAACTAAATAAAGAGTTGTTACAAATTTTAAACTACTAAAACTGTTTTTATTTGCAATCAAAAGTATCCGGTTTATTTAAAGGAAATAAACCCCGTTTTAAAAAGGTAAAAACGTAACACTCGCTTCAAACGAATCAGTTGCGGTTCAGTACAGGTTCAATGTGATGGTCTGGCAAGATTTCAGCAGCTCATAATAGACCCTTTTGCTCCCACCAAATACAGAGCATTACCATAGCGCCATGAATATTTAGCTTTGGTGTCGATTCGGCTGTTTGGCCGGGCTTCCCACACGATCTCTTAAGCTTCGGGTTATCACAATGGATTCGTTTTTCATCGCAAGTAATAGCGTTCAAATATAATTTCAGACATACACAATCATCTTTCACGGTCTCTCGATTTCCCTGCTTTTGGATGAATCCTGCTGCTCGTAAAGGTTTTGAAATTGCTGCTTGAGTAGCTCCCAATGATTTTGTAAGCTCTTGTTGAGTTGGACAACAATTTTCATGGAGTAATGCCTCCAATTAGGACATTATGACATGATTAGACCCTTGTGAATTGACCAATTGTGTTAAAAATATTTCATTGTCTGGTCATTGTCAGCACATTGCTAGGTCTGACAAAATTCTTACATCTGACAACCGTCTGAACATAGCTTTATAATAAAATGTTTACAATTTCAAATTTCTAGATAATCCATGCATGAGAATGACTTAACTCCCATTACAAAATTTTTTGAAAAATGAAAAACCCACATGCTGTTATGCATTTACGAAACGTATCACCAACAAGGTTATAATAGAAAACATATTTATATATATAAAAAAATAAATAAAAAATATAACTAAATAAACCTACATAGAAATAAATAAGGATATAATAAAAAATTGCTTAAGAACACCATAAAAACAAATCAAAATATTTGAGAAAACTGGCGCCATCATTTCGATTTAAGTTGAAGTGATATCATTATTATAGAGCTAATTGATTATATAGGTATGTATGTCTATGTACTCGTATAAATCTAATATTCTACATTTATTTTTTTTATATAGAGAAATTTATAATGTTTTAGTTTTTTTTTTCTTTAAGAAAACATAGCATTGTATAAAACATTTTCGTTGTCAAATTGCTCATTAGCTTTGTTTGAAATAAATCTATTTTTAGACAAAGAAAATTGAATTTACCTGTACTTAATGTAGCCCCAACTATGTACATACAACCGCTAGGTATTTTTAATATGGGGAGTCTAGGTCTAGGCGCATTATTTTGTCTGCTGACTACGGTGTTGGGTGAGATTTTTGGGTATAAAATTGTATAATAATTTTGTTAAAAATGTGTAGAAATTTCACTAAACTTCTATAATTAATAAAATTATTTTCCCAGAAAAGTAATCAGAACTTGTTCTAGAACGAGTGTATTCAGAACCATTTCATATGCTTTACTTACAGCCTTAGAACTGGTTTCTTCGCTGTTATTTTCAGAACCCGTTCGGCGAAAGTTGATTATCAAGCGAATTTTCGGTAAATATAGGTAGGTCTTCTTAAACAAAATCTCGAATTGAATCAAAGAAGTAATAAAAATTCTGCAACTGCTTTTTAGAACTAGTTCCAAGCATGACAATTTCCAACTAAAATCATTGATGATAGAACTAGTTCTGGCTCTTGAGTATGCTCTGTAAAACTTCTCTAGAACTAGTTCAAAAATTAATTTATTAAATAGCTGGTTCAAGACACGTTTCAAATTGTGTATGCTAGCTCCACAAAGCTTCTCTAGAACTAATACTGAGTGTGACCAAAAGCTTGCATTCTTGAACTATTTTTTATTTGCTTATAATTTTATTAAAAAGTTTTTAAAAAGAAACCCTTGAAAATCGTTCACGAAATCTTTGAATTTAGGAATTGCCTTTCTTCCCCCTTAATAATCTTTCAACCATTTGGTATTTTATTTGATTGTACATTTTTGTATAAATCGAATGTTATAAAAAAAAGAGACGCATTTGTTTAAAATCAACTGACTGTATCACTTGTGAATATTTTAAAAATAGTTTCGATCTTGCTAGACAAAATAGAAAAGGCATCTTAAGTTTTGTACACACATTTTACCACTATATAGTAACGTTGTAATCATAAAAAATCCGAAGCCATTTTTAATTTACATTAAAAATAATACAAAGGATTCAATGAATAGTTGGAATCATAAAAGAAATTCATCCATTCTAAGCTATTTTTCAGCTGCATCAAATAGTAAATTTTACTTCTTTTTTAGCTACTTTGGAAGTTCTTCTTTAACAGGTTCAATATATTAAACTCAATGATATTTTAAAGCACTTTCGAAAAGTAAATTCTAATCCGTCAATACTGTTCTATAAAGAAGTAAATTCATTTCCGTAAATTCTATTCTATAAAGTAAATAATATCCTGGTTTAGCCTCTTTAGAAGTTTATGGTTTATTTACAGCCTACTTTTAGGCTTTTAAAAAATTCCCTAAAATTTTCCTTGAAAGTGTATTATACCCTTTCGTTTTAGTCTTACAACTTTTGTTCTTGAAGCACATTCCCTTTTTTCTCAACTAAATTCATTTTCATATAAATCTGTGAAAAAAGAACTGTACACCAAGCATTTGTGCTCTAAAACAAGAAAATCAAATAATATAATTTACCTTGAAATTGAACTTGATTGCACAAATGTTTAGATATAAAAATAGCTACAACAACAATGACAATAACATTAAATAAAAAAATAAAAAAAAACACATAAAAACAAATTTTTATAGTCAACATTTAGTTATTTAATGATTAAATTTGTTGCATTCGTTTAAAGGTATAATAGGCAAAAATTGTACTATAAAAACAATCATTACAGACTATTTGAAATGTTTTGAAATTAATTAATTAATTTTGCAGAAAACAAAACGTATAAATTTATTTAAAATTTAAAAGGTGAAATAAGTTGTGCAAAGTATAAATTTTTCAGCAAAAGTTTCCATTACAAGATAAAGAGCAAAAATGCTAATATTAGTGCTTTATTCAAAAGGTACTTTATTCAAAAGGTACTTTATTCAAAAGGTACTTTATTCAAAAGGTACTTTATTCAAAAGATACTTTATTCAAAAGGTACTTTATTCAAAAGGTGCTTTATTCAAAAGGTACTTTATTGAAAAGGTACTTTATTCAAAAGCTACTTTATTCAAAAGGTACTTTATTCAAAAGGTACTTTATTCAAAAGGTACTTTATTCAAAAGGTACTTTTTTCAAAAGGTACTTTATTCAAAAGGTACTTTATTGAAAAGGTACTTTATTCAAAAGCTACTTTATTCAAAGGTACTTTATTGAAAAGGTACTTTATTCAAAAGGTACTTTATTCAAAAGGGACTTTATTCAAAATATACTTTATTCAAAAGGTACTTTATTCAAAAGGTACTTTATTCAAAAGGTACTTTATTCTATTTTAATACAGTGATAGACTTTCTCTCGAATAGCCCCCAACACGTAGTGAGTTAAAATAATATTTAGTTATTTAATTTTATTTGACCTTTTTGTTTCACTTTAATATGATTATTATTCAAGCTTGAGGTCTTTTTATAAAAATATTTCAATTTTTATTTCAATATTTCGCTACATCAATGTGTAGCATCTTCAGGAAACACATTGATGTAGCGAAATATTGAAATAAAAATTGAAATATTTTTATAAAAAGACCTCAAGCTTGAATAATAATCATATTAGAGTTAAAATAATTTAAAAAGAAATTTGTTTTAAAAAATACAAAATTAAACTCTCTAAATTTGTTTATTTAATCACATTTTTCTTTTATAACATGTAGGGGTCAGTCGGTTAGTCATGTGTGTCTGCTCGAGAGGTCGTCTGTGTGTGCTTGAAAATGTGTTAATTGAAATGATTAAACATTTCTATGAATAATTCGTCTTTGTGCTTTTACAGGTGTTCAATTCTGGGAATTTTACAAAAAGAAAATTATCTAAATTCTAAGAGAAAATGTGAGTAGGAAAAAAATCTAAGTTTAGAAGAAAATTGTGTATATCACCAGATGATTTAGCATAGCTACTCAAATGTAGACTTTAGGCAAATCAGGGACTCTAGGACTTTAAACTGATTTTTAAACATCAGATTATAGCTCAGATAGTGTGAAAATAGCTTAATGAAATGTAGGCATATTTGGAAAATGTTGACAAAATTTCAAAGTTTAATTCAGAACCCTTCGAAGAAGTATACTACTCTATGAGCAATTAGAATGCTTTTTTTGATCATTACACTCGTTTCAACATTAATGTCAAATTTACACACACATGCGTATTTCGCTTCAGTGCATGTTCTTGTTGTTTAATAAAACTATAACAACCCAGCAGTTCTAGGAGACAGTCCCGAACTAGTGATATTACCTATCATTTAGAATGGGAACTAGTTACTTCAATATCTACGTGAATAGTGATTTTAACACGTGCATGTCCTAAGCAGGGGGTCAATTGACCCTTTTTGACTACAATGAGACTCTCTAATAGCTGGTCCAAAGTAGTCAACGCATTGGATTCACATACTGGTTAAATAGCATCTGTTACATTACTAGCTACCTAACTGGTAACTTTATCAGCTACATAACTAGTTATTTTAACATATACGGGTGCTAATTGACCTTTCTTCGACATCTATCGAATGAATAGCTTCTGGTAGGTAAAATAAATACTTTCTAAAGTGCAGTACAAAATAAACGTTTAAAGTGACTTCACTATAGGTTACTAAGAGACACTAAAGTGACTGTTGACTTCATGCTATGTTACATGGTATATCAATATACTTAAGCAAAAATAAACTCTATGAGAATTATATCATCACAATTTGTATAAAATCAGTTTGAACGAATTGCTCACAAAACGTTTAAAGTGAATATACTCCAGATTACTTAGAGACACTTAAGTGACAATTGTCTTCACGCTAGATTACCTGGGATGTATAAAGTAACCAATTGTCTTCTCTCTGCACTACAAAGAGCGCATACGTGTCAAATGACCAAAATATATAAATTGGAGTCAGCCAAGTGATAAGACATTCGTGACGATTACTTTCTATAAGGGATACCTTGGCTACTTGCTTAAGTGCTGGGAATCTTAGACACTAAACTAACACTATTGATGTTGAAAATGGTGTTGTAAAACAGCGGTCGGCATTTAAAGCTACCAGATTCAAAACGTAATCGGTTATTTATCTAAATACAAAGATTATCAAATGAAAACCAAAAATTTCACAAGTAATATCTGATCAGATTACAACAGAGAAAAACACTGCATACATAATATGGTATTTTAATCCATGTTCCCTTTATGCCGACCACTGCACTATAGGTAATTTCACCTATTTTTGTGGCCAAAACTATAAGGAATCACTGAACAAAGATGAAAATCGGTATATGGGATTTTCAAGATTGGTGATTTCTAACCTGAGGTAAAATTTTTCAGATTCAAAATGGCGGATCCAATATGGCGGCGTAAATTTTCAAAATGTCTTGTGATTTACATGAAAATCGGTATATGGGGGTATTAAAGATAGATGATTTCGAATCTGACGTAAAATTTTTCAAATTCAAAATGGCGGATCCAATATGGCGGCGTAAATTTTAAAATGTTTTCTGATTTACATGAAAATCATTATATAGGCTTGTTATTCCGTTTGTAATTTCTAGATTTTCATTTACGAGCCCACAAAGTATATAAATTCTGGATGGTTATAGATAGCGGAGCTGATATAGCCATGTCCGTCTGTATGTTGAAATCAACTTTCCATAGCCCCCAAATAAGTTACATACAGGTTCGGTTGCTATTTAAAATCGAGAAAATCTGCCCACAAATGGTAAAAACCAGGACAAGCTCTACTTTTTACCTATTTTTGATCTATATCTGGATTAGTAAGTCATTAATATAGATAATATGAATATCTAATGTTAGATCTTTGCAACGACGTAGTCAGTGGGAACTACAATGGGTCAAAATCGAGAAAATTGTTTTTAATCCGAATTTTTTTTCAACAACAACAAATTTTTTTTTTTATAAAATTTTTTCACTTAAAAATTTAAATAAATTTTGAAAAATAATTTATTTCATTGAATTTTTATAACCAATAAATTAAAAAAAAATTTAATAAGTGGGAACTACAATGGGTCAAAATCGGGAAAAATGTTTTTATTTCGATTTTTTTTTCACCAAAAAGAAATTTTTTTTCATAAAATTTTTTTTTAAAATTGAAAAAAAAAATTTTAAATAAATTTTGAAAAATAATTTGTTCCATTGAATTTTTATAACCAATAAATTAAAAAAAAAAAAAATTATTTTTTTAAAAATAAATTTGAAATTAATTTTTTAACTTAAAATTTATTATGATCTTCTGAATTAGATTTCAGATGAATATTTTTAAGGCATTACACGGGAACTGTCACAAGTGAGGGTGTAGTTTATAGCAATGTTTTGAAATTCACAAAAATAACCTGAGTTTTCCCTCTCAGCTGATTAAAGTACCTAAAATTCAGTTTTAAATTGTCCCTCCCTGTTTACAGCACCATTCAAGTTATTTCCGTTTTGGCAATTCACAATTACATCTGTTTACTTAGTCGCAAATTTAATTATATCTGCTGTATTGTACAATAATTTTATTTATTTTCAGTTGATTGTATATTTTTTTTTCTACTTGCCAATTATTTAAATTTATCACAGTTAAAAAATTTATTGGCGCATTAAATCAATTTAAACTGTAAATTATTTATTGAGAGATCGCACTCTCCAACCAACAACCACTTTGATCGATAGTTACTCGTGCCCCCTTCAGAGCAATAGAGTGTGGAAGAGAGGAGAAGAGGAGGGAGGGAAAGAGGGAGGTAGGCCAACAGATAAACAATAAAAGTGCAAATTAATGATAAATTGCTAAGAATATAACGAAAACGTATGATTTGATTTGTGCTATGAAAACAAGATTGTTGAGTAGAAGGAAAGAAATGGCAAGAAACAAACACATGATTAATTGACATTTTATAATTGTAGCACGTTTCTAAGTATTAATGGTTTTTTTTCGAAAAAAAAAAAATCAAATAGACTGATCATTAGTTTGAACCTAAGGTCACTATAGCTTGAATATGGTTTCTTTTGGAGGGGAGGGGAAAGAAAGGAAAAAACTATTAAAAATAAACTTAGATAAGAATTTGAAAGAGTTGCCAGTTTTAAGTAATTTGTATAATTTTCTTGACCACTGTAGCTTGTAAGAAAACGGCCGACAAATTATTACTTTAACAGTGTTTCTGTGCCAATACTCTGCAATATTATGGTAATTTTTTGACAGACATTTTACTCGTGTACTTACACCTCTGAGCGAGCAGCTACTTAAGCATTGATAATTTTGTGACATAAATTTGTATAAACAATTGTTTTTATTTTATTTATTTTTTTTTTTTTTTCTTCAATGTTGTAGCTGTTTAAACACAAGAAAACTAGTGATTAAATAAAAAATTTCACATGAAAATTACCCAACTAAGTGTATGAGTAAATGAAATTTTCTTTTTTGAAATGTTGGCTTAAGGCCAACTCAATATACAACATTACATCAGGTACAGCGACATGATTAACCAACCATATGAAATTATTGCATTAAAAGAGGAAAAAGACAATTATTCAAAGAAAAAAAAGTAAAAGAAATTTAAAGAGGGTTTAAATTAGTGCGTATATTATTAAATTTTTATTGTAGTTACTGTATTTTAATCACTGTGTGTTGCAAACACTCTCATGTCCAAGATTCTTTAAGGAAGTAATTAAGTTTTTTCCAGCATGTTAATTATTTTTCTAAGTAATTGTGTATTGAAATTTAGCTACATCGTTTCAGTATCAAAAAAGTTATAAACCAAATTGGGTGGCATGTTTTTAAAAAAATTTACAAATTATTTATTTTTTCCCTGTAGTATGTTGCAAACACATTGACGCTTAAAATACGACAGGGAAATTAACAAATTTTATACAGACTATTTATTATTGTTCTAAGTAGTTGGGTATTGAAAATCAGCAATATTGGTTTAGTAGAAAAAAAGTTCTAAAGCAAAATGTAAGACAAGTTTGAAAAAAATTTTTAGAGTAATTATTTTTGCCCCTAGTCTGTTGCAAACACTCTGATATCCTAGATACGACATGGAAATGAAACATTTTTATCCAGAAGTTTTATTATTCTTCTAAGCAGTTGGGTATTGAAATTTAGCAATATTGGTTCAGTAGAAAAAAAGTTATAAAACAAAATGTATGACAAGTTTGAAGAAAATTTACCAATTCATTATTTTTGCCCTTTAGTCTGTTGCAAATACTCTGATATCTAAGATACGACATGGAAATGAAACCTTTTCATCCAGAAGTTTTACTATTTTTCTAAGCTGCGGGGTATTGAAATTTAGCAATATTGGTTCAGTAGAAAAAAAGTTAGAAAACAAAATGTGAGACCAGTTAGAAAAAAAATTTATTATTTTTGATCGCTTGTTTGACTCTGATGTTTAAAATACTACACGCAAGTAATTAAGTTGTTTCCATTATGTTAATTATTCTCCTAAGTAATTGGGTTTTGAAATATAGCAATATCGGTTGAGAGCTAGAAAAGTTATTAACCAAAATGTAAGAGAAATTTGAAAAAAAAATACAAATTGATTATTTTTGCAAGCTTGTCTGTTGCAAACACTCTCAAGTCTAAGATACGACATGGAACTGAAACATTTTTATTCAGAATGTTTATTATTCTTCTAGGTAGTTGGGTATTAAAAATCTAAAATATCGGTTCAGTGATAAAAAAGTTATAAAACAAAAAGTAAAACAAATTTGGAAGAATTTTTATGTTTTACACAATTTTCAATAGTGTAAAACATAAATAGTGTTCTTGACCAATAATTGTTGTTGTTATAAGTTTAATGTGTATAATCCAGCAAGTTATTGAAGTTTATAAGTCACTGCTCAATTACAAACTTTAAATCAGTGGTTGGCATAAGGAGATCATAAAACAAGGATTGTAATCTTTCTTGTAACCTATTGATTTTTGTCAATTTTATGACATTCGTGTTGCTTACAGATAAACAAGAGATTATGCTGTGCCCTTGATGCTATGAGTGCCGATGAATGCTCTGAATCAGTGGTCGGCATAAAAAGAATATGGGGCAAGGATTAAAATAACATGCTATTGATTGTGATTAAAATAACAGCTATTGATTGTGATTTCTGTTTAATATTTGATATTTTTATGAACTTTGTTGACATTCGTGTTGTTCACAGATATATAACCGATTATTCTCGGCACTTGGTGGCTATGAATGCCGACGTATGCTGTATATCAGTGGACGGAACAAGGATTAAAATAACATGAGTAACCTGAACAGCTATTGATTGTGATTTTTGTTTTATATATGATATTTTTATAAACTTTGTTGACATTCGTGTTGTTCACAGATAAATAACTGATTAAGCTCGGCACTTGGTGGCTACGAATGCTGTAAATCAGTGGCCACCATAAAGAGAGCATGAAACAAGTATTGTTATCTGATCAGCTATGATTTGTGTTTCATATTTAATAATTTGCATAAACTTCGTTAACATTCGTGTTGTTTATAGGTAAATAAGCAATTATGTTCGGCCCCTTCAAGCTATAACAGCCGACCACTGCTCTAAACTCTTTGATTTTAAGTACTCATGTACTCGGCTTTGCAATTCTAATTTAAATACCTTAACTTTTCTTCAATTTAACATTTAAATAATAACATTTCTTTCCTATTATTTATATCACAGAAACTTTGTATTATATTCATATATTTTTAAATTTATAAGACATAACACTTGCAACTCATTTAAATATTTCAAAGTATTGATTTTCTTTTTATAAATTATTGTTATATTTAATTGAATTTATAAACAATTTAATTTTATTTTTAACATATTTTTTTTTTTTCTGTTCAACTTTAAACAATATCTTACACGATTTTAAGAAAAAAAATTTTAAGTCACGATTTGTCAAGACAAGTAGTTGTTTTAAGTCTGCTGGCATTTTAAAAAGTTCATGATTTTATAAACGATTTATGATGGTTTAAAAAAAAAATCGTATTTATTTTTTTAACAAAATATATAAAAAATAATTAAAATTTTATAAGCTAAATGCGTCAAGCTTGAAATTTTTAATTATAGTGAACAAGAAACATTTAAGACACACGTTTATACTTAGCTTAAATGTGAAATCTGTACAACTTAATCAGGGAGATTTGAGAGGGCGTGAAGTATTAAGTTTTCAAAGGTGTTTAGTTGTTATTAATTTAAAGAAGTAAATCATGATTTTTGGATGAAATAAAATGAGATTACAAATCATGCTTCATAATGAAACAAATTGTATTTATATCATAGCATGGTCAGGATTTATATGTTTACTCCAGAAGGATATTTTTATAATAATAAAAAATGCCCCTTTGCAGGCGTTCTGTATTTAACTCACTACGTGTTTTGAGTCAAGCTCGAATATGTTTCTTTTCAAAAATGGTAAGATAATGTTTACAAGATTCCAACCTACGATTACTGATGACGATTGTAGCGGGACAAGATATTTGTTTAATAATGTACAGTTTTTAATATAAAGTAGGTTTATTTATCTATTTTAAGTTCATTTTTTTGTAATAATTCAAAGAATTCATGGAATAAATAAATTCAACAATTGCATGCAAAGATAAACTACAGTTGTACATGTTTACAATAACCCGTGCAATATTTTTTAGCTTTTTTTACAATATTATGGTCACTGTAATTATGTACATGACTGCTGTAACCATAATATGTTTAAATAACCATTCACATGATTATAGCGATTGTAGTAAATAAATATATTACATGTAATTAACTCACCATGAGAAATAAAATTGAGGATTGATCTCAAAGCGACCAGATAATATTTTTTTTACATTTTTTGAGTTATATGGAGTTAAATGGATAATATTTACAAGAGATCTTGAGCATTTAAAGTTTGCTGAGGTTGAACGTAGCAGTAATACATATCAGTCTGCTAAGAATCTTAATTGCTTTTTTTTTTAATTTATTGTTTGAATTATTACAACTTAATGAATGTCAGCCGACATAATAAAATTATTTTTTTTTTTAAATTTTACAAATTTAACTACATTAAAGATTATAATTTCCCAATAAGCAATAAAGCCCCAAAAATTCAAGCACTTAACATTTTGTTGGAATTTGACTTGAATGCAAATGTAATTATATTTTAAACTTGAAAACTATTTGAAAAATTAAATATTTTTCAAACAAAAAACATATGGCTTGAATTTATGTTTCCTTTTTACTGGAGAATGCTATTGATGTAAAGTGTAATATAACTGTAATTCAATTGCTTGACTATAATTAAAGGCTTGAATTACAGTTGCATTCAACTTGAATTCCAGTAAAAATGCTTATTGGGTTTGGTTTGAAATAACTATAATATAAATAAATATATCACAAGATCTATTTATTGTGAATAAAACCAGGTATCGTTCATTTTAATCGTTTCTGAATTGCCAAAGTGCTGGCAGTTTTTCTAAGTAGCAACAATTTTGCACAGTCGATAGAATTTTTTACATTTTCTTTAATATTTAGTACTTTTTTTACAAAAAATTATTCAAATCTTACCCTATGATCAATTCTATATCACGCTTAGAAGCAAAAACCTTATTTTTTAATTTTAGTTACGCCCACTTTGTAAATTTATGAAAATGGGCGTAATCAAATTTTTTAAATTTCTATTTTTATATCAGAATATGGTTCTAAAAACCTTTCAAATTGGATTTTACCTATGATTTACAAGTTTTTAAAAAAAAAAAAAATTGGTAATAGTTAAATTAAATAAAAAATTCTATCCAATTACACTGTATAACAAAATCAAATTTTTCCAAAATTACAAGGTGCGGCCTATAAATTATGATAGAGGAGACAAAATAAGAAGAAACGTGTATCAGCGTTTTGAAAGTTTACATCTCAATTAAATTTGAGGGGCGGTTAAAGTTTCCCAGCTCTGATACATTCTTATTGTTAATCGGCATAAGAAACCATGTGACCCTTTAATTTTAGGTATAACATGTATTCAGCGAATTTATGTAAAATATAACGGAGATCATTTTGTAGAATAATGTTAACCCTCTAACTCCTCAAGATATGGGTATTTTTTGTCTTTCTTTAAACAATTGTGTGAAAGTATCACAACTTTAAAGTTTGTCAATCAATTCAAGTGAGGACAAGCTTTATTTATTTAAAATATATCAGAATTTCAAAAATATTTAAAAAAAAAATCATTTATATTTTTATG
Source organism: Calliphora vomitoria (assembly GCA_942486065.2). NCBI lineage: Eukaryota > Metazoa > Arthropoda > Insecta > Diptera > Calliphoridae > Calliphora > Calliphora vomitoria. The sequence continues at coordinate 25,626,590 of OW818031.2, read as the reverse complement.
TTGTTCAAAAATGTTTGAAATTTTCCTTGTTTATGTATGTTTTATTATGATTAATGATCATTTTTAAGTTTCAGGTATTGTTAATTCATCATAAAATACAATTATAATGCAATTTATTATAAAATAGCATACAATTTACGTAAAAAAGTAAAAAATTTCCGTTATGTAAAATTTTATAATATTTATGAACATGTTCTTATTCTTAATGAAAAAAGTTTTGTGAAAAATGTCTTGTTCGATTAATAATATTTCTTACAAAATTCATTCCAATTATGAATTTATTTTTTCTGTGTACACTAATACCCCGGTTTGCGTCGCCTCGTTCTGCGTCTGCTTCGAAGTAGCGTCTTTTTAAAATTTCTGCGATATTGAAGTTGCGTCGTTTTTGTTTTAGTTTGCGTCGCATATTTCGAAGTTGCGCCGTTAGTGCTTCGATTTGCGTCGTTAATACGAAAATGTTTGTACAAAACTAAAACAGAAAAAGGGGATTTCCCGTTTAAATCTAGTGCAAATTCGAAGTTGTGTCTTTTTAAAATTTCTGTGACTTCGAAGTTGCGTCGCTTTTGTCTCAGTTTGCGTCGTTAATATGAAAATCAGCAAGATTGACACATCCCTCAGTTGATTTAGTCGATTTAGATGACTAAAGTTGAAAAAAATACGATAAGACTTTTGATTTTATTCTAAGAATTCCTTATTTTTAATTTTAATATTTTTGTTATGTTTTTTTTTTTTTTTTTGCTTTACTCCAATGAATTGTTATATTTTTACAATAATAAAAGCTCTTTAAAAAAAAAAAATAAAATTAAAAATTTTTTATTGAAAAATCTATTTTTTCAGCTAAAATTCGTTTCGGTTTGCGTCGCGTTTCATCAGGCCCTATTAGGGTATTAGTGTATATAAATTCGAAGAAAACGCAAAATTTCTATAAAGAAAATTTTATTGATTTTAAAAAAATTTACAATTTTGACGCCATTTAATTCAATAATTATGTTTAAATCGTTTATAAATTTCTAAAGTTGTTGTACTTTCTCTAAGTTGGAAAACTATAGCAAAATGAGTAGTATTTATCCTAGAAATTTTCTTTAATATTTAGTATGTTTTATAACAGTTATTTTGTTCCAAATAGATTTCATTATTAATTTACAAGTTTTTGTCAAACATTTTTACAAAAATAAATAAAAAAAAAACTATCTATTTTTCATCATCAAATTTTAAATTTTTAAATATTTGAAAAAAATAGCACAACTATTTGATATTTGACAAGCAATTTACATGAAATAAAGCTTATTTTATATAGAATAAATGAAGCTTCCAGACATATTCAAATAATAGTATTTTTAAACAACATTTTCAAACTAATTGAAAAAAAACAAGTAAGAGAGCTATATTCAGCTGTGCCGAATCTTATATACCCTTCACCAAATTATACTTCAAAATAAAAATTTTAAATATTTTTAGGTAAACAAAATTAATTTTTTTTTTTTCAAAATTTAAAAAATAATATTTTCTATTAACCTGTTTTCAAAAAAAAATTTTTTTTTTTTTAATTTATTAGTAAAAATAATTTATGACAAAAAAATTTTGTTTGTGAAAAAAAATTCGGGTTAAAAAATATTTTTCTCGATTTTGACCCATTGTAGGTCCAACTTACTATATATACATCGTTGCAATGGACTTTGAAATATATATCATTAGATATCCATATTGTCTATATTAATGACTTAGTAATCGAGATATAGATCAAAAATAGGCCAAAAATAGAGGTTGTCCCGGTTTTTTCCTTATATCAGCCATTTGTGGGTCGACAACCGAGCCAACATATTAATATATGAATCATGTATATAAGTTGATTTCAACATAAAGACGGTTATGGCTATATCGCCTTCGATATCTATAACTATCCAGAATGTATATACTTTATATGGTCGCAAATGAAAAATGTAGAAATTACAAACGGAATGACTAACTTATATATACCCTTGCCACTCATGATGAAGGGTATAAAAAGTACCATTAGAAGAATAAGTACCAATTTTCCACACTTGAACCCCTGTCAAGTTTGTTATCAAAGTAATTTCCTGATTCTAGCTTTAATATTATAGAAAATTCAAAAAGTACCACTTTGAACGAAAAAGTACTCCTTAGTTGTGTTTAGTTCTCCTTTTTTTTTTTTGGTATCATAATACCATTGATTATTTCTTTACTGAAAAGCATAGTAGCCAACTTTAATGTATATAAGCTAACTAATTTAATATATTAAAAAAGTACCATTAAAAGAAAAAAATACCAATTTTCCTTATATCCTTTTGAACACCCGTCAAGTTTGAGGTTTAAATTTCTACAGCATTTCCTATTTTATTTGTTTCTATAACACTTAATATTTAACAAATTATCACAAAGTCGAAAAAAAAAACCGAAACCGAGGTTTTGAAATTTTTCGGTTTTTTGGATAATTGAATAAATTGGATATTTGAATAAATTTACGTATTTTTAAGAATTTTTTATTGAACGGTTTAAGTTTTATTTAACTTAATGCAAGTAAAAGTTTTTTCTGGCACCGGTATTATTTCGAATTAGTTAGCCAATCAGAACTACCACTAGTGAATTTTCAATTCACTCGCAACGTTATTGACTGGTGAATTTAACACGGGGATGTCATTGCAGGTGGCCGGTTGGCACACTCTGCATAACACTTCACTATTAAATTCAATAGTACGAATACTCCAGCATTTGAGAAAAAAAAAAGAAAAAATTTTAGAGTTTTATAGTCAAATGCAGACACAGCGAACTAGTTGCTTGTACAAGTAGTAACATTTCTAGTGTAAGGTCTCCAATTGGACTTTTCAAACTGCTGGGTAATTACTTGTTATTACTTATTTTACATTTTTATTTAAAGCAGTGGTCGGCACCAACATGCCACATTATTAAATGCAGAAAACTAATTTTCTGATTTTGTGTTCTTTTGTACAATCTGCAATTAGTTTCAAGAATTATCACACACATACGTTTTATTACATCTAACTAGTCGATGGCTATGAATGCCGACCTTTTATTTAAAGTGCTGAAAATGTAGGTAAACGTTGAAGTTTGAGAACGGCTGCTTTGCAAGTTACCAATCAAATCGACACATATCTTTGACACAGAAACAAAAGTATAGACTTTTTCTTGTTATTTATTTATTTTTAATTATAGATTAAGAAAAAAAACATTTGTTTTTTATTTATTTAAACTTCACTACAAAAAAAAAAAAAACATGACAGTTGGATTTAGTAAAACAACAGCAACAACACAGATAATTTTATTACATTTAAACGGGGGTAAAAACCCTCATAATTATTTAATTAATGTTATTATAAATTCACAAAGGAATATTTTAGTTTTATTTTATTGTAATTTTTTTTTTTTTTTTAATGACTTTCTAATAAACAATTATTTATTAGTTTTACAAGTTTTTAAATTGAAGTATTTTATACGTGATTTTATCTAAATTTTTAAGTTTTGCTTAGGAATTTAAAGATTTATATGAATGATTTCCTCTTAGGAATATTTTTTATATAATTTTTTTCTATACACTATTTTGAGTGTGGAATATATCTGGACACTATCACTATTAGCATGGTATTGACACATCACACACTCTCCGCATAGAGCTTTGGCATTGAGCTTAGTGTAAACCCCTCGATAACTGATGTTATAATGAACTGATTTTGAAATTAAACAAAATTGTTTAGGAAGTTACCAATTTTGATTTATTATCTTACAAATTGCTAAGTAATTTAATTAATTAGGAGTTTTTGAACATTATTTTTACTGGTTTTTAAAATTACCTTTTTTTTATTTCAAATTTGTTTGCATTTAAAACATTTTAATTTTTATTATTTCCTTTATTTTAGATACAAAAAAAAACACTTTACTTAATACTTATGTATCTGTTTACTTTGAATTTTATATACAAATTATAATTTTGGATTTCTTTATTATTGAAAACTAAATAGATCAATCATTAATATTATTTAAAACTTTTACAGCAAATTTTCTTAATTATTTCTTAACACTTCTTTTCAATCTCATATATTTTTTTGTTTAATTCATTCATTCACTACCGCGTGCTTTTTTGTTGTGGTTTCGGCGTTCTACACTCTCATATCTATTTATTTATTTACTTTTTATACTTTATTTGTATGTATATTTTTCCTGTTTTGATTTCACACCAAAATTCAGTTCAATTTCATCGCTTTCAAGCGCGTTTTTCGTACTTAAAATGACGACAACAACTTTACTACTCAAACGCATTCAGCAAACTAATAAAATACAACGAAATCAAAAAAAAAAAACCCAAGCAAAAGTCACAAAACAAAAACAAAGCAGGAGCATTAACAGCAACAACAACAACAACGAACAAACAAACTTAAAGCTACAACAACAAATTTGTATCTGCTGCTCTGCTTTGTTCTCGTAGATACTTTTTATTTTTTGAGTATTAACATTCATACATGCTTTTTTTTGTTGTACAAACCCAAGGTATTGTTTCAATTTCAAGTTGTTGTGTTTGTTGTTATGATTTTTTTTAATGTGTAATTATTGTATTATTATTGTTGTTGTTGTAGTGTTGTTCTCAAAATAGCAGTTTTGTTTTGTTTATTTTCATGTGCTTTTTATCGTTAAGTCAGAGCTCTAAATGGGGGATTCTTTTATAACATGTAAAGAATATTTAAAAATTACACTATGGCCAGTTCGAAGTTTCGTGGGTATTTTCAAATTTATTTATCAAGTTTTTGAAATCTTTCAAATACCCTTTCTTTCACATCTTTCTTGTTTGTTTCAAAAAATATTGATTTTTTGTGATTTTTCCTACTTAACGAATCTTATTGAGCTCTATGCACTTTGTCCAACGTTTTTATCCCTTCCAAAAAATAAGATTTGTCGAGGTCATCAAAATAGGTATGTTTTGTGAGCTAATTTCATCGTTGGAGTCTAATATCTTTCAGCCGAGACATTTCTTCAGGTTTGGAAACAAGAAATAGTCACTCCGGGCTAAATCAGGAGAATAGAGCGGAAGAGGCAGCATTTCGTAATCTAATCTATGGATTTTTACCATGGAAACGTCACTTGTTTGTACTCTTTTGTGCAGCCGATTGTGAGCAAATGCGGCAGCCATTTTGCGGAAAGCTTTCTCATACCGAAGTGATCATTAAAAATTTAAATCACTGAGCTATTGTGCTTGTCTATAGTTTCCACAATCTCTCTCACTTTCAATTTCCGATAGAACCAGAGACCTGCGCCGACTAAATTTAACGGCGGCGGCGGCTGACTCCAAAAAAGATCGGCCGACTAAAGAATAACTACTAAAATTCTAAATACATAATTAAAAATTTTAAAAAGTGAAATTCTGAAAATTTTATGAAATTACTAAGGATCTTTTATCAAAAACGGCGCCTATTTTCAAGCCGGCGGCGGCTTTAAAAATTTATCGGCGGCTCGGCTCAGCCGTTCAGCGCAGGTCTCTGAGGCCAACACTATATCGTGATTGTTTTCAATTGTTTCGGGTTTGGAGACCTCAACTGGGCGTCCAGAACGTTCGGCATCTTCCGTGCTTGTGCGGCCACAGCGAAATTCAGTAAACCACTTTTTTAACATTGAAATTGATGGAGCCTTTATTTGAGTGTTGTTTTTTTTTTTTTTGCTTTAATGCTTAATAAGCAGACGAGATTGTTTCCAATTTCTCTTCAAGTCTCGTGGTAGTCTGCTATCACAAACTAACAGAAGCCATGAATGAAATAAACCAGATTGCGACATCGACGATACCGTTATTTTAGTGTACTCTTTTACTCTTTATTCGTGACGTCAACATTGATTGTTTTCTTATGTTTTTAATGTAAAATACTTACATTTTATATGCAATTTTAAACAAATAGTGAAAAATAAATAAAAAAAATTAATTAAAAATTAAAATGTGGTGTGCAGTCAAAAATTGCAATAATAACAATAAAAAATCAAAATCGTGTGCAATAATTTTTTTTAAGTTTCCATCAGATCCTACCTTTTTAAAGCAATGGATAAGTTTTTGTTACAGTAATAAAAAAAATTAACGTTAAAACGTCCAAAATATGTATGGCGCAAAACAATATACAATTCGATAAAAGTAATTATGATTTTTTTTTTTTGAATTTTTGGCTTGAAGAATTTGTACATTACAAAAAATAGTTAAATCGGTATTTTATTACCAATTACAGTGTTATAAGATCTCTATTGGAACAGGCTCACCACATCGAATGTGATGAAAAAGTAAAAACTTTATTTTTTCGTTCAAGAATGTACTTCAAAATAAGAAAACTTAATAAAGAACTCAGAGATAGTACGAAATCAAGAAAAAGAAAATATAAAAAAATAATGACTTTACTTAAAATATAGTAAAAATATTGAAAATTAATAAAGTAAAATATGTCTAATAACATTAAACCTAAAAACATTTCATTTTATTAAACATAAATAGCATTTAAACATAATTATTGACTTTTCCATTATAAATCACACACAATTTTCATATAATACAATCAATTTTAGTCAATGTTGACGTCACTGAGCCTAAGAGAATTTTTTTAAGAGAGCCATGTCGCCATCTGTGTTTATTTCTTTATGAACAGAAGCAGTGTTACTCTTTTAGTTAAGTGCCGGGAAAGATAAGTGAAGATCAGACGTCTGAATAGTATATCAGACGAATTAGCCAGAAGGAGAATCATGATGGTTAAGGAGGCGATTGATCCCTTTTCTGGTTGTCCAGCAGAAACTATATGAGACTGCACAGAAGAGAATGACTAATTAATTCACCTGCGTTATCTAGAGGTCAACCTAAACTGTTTACGATGGCGGCAGGACGAATCTACTTACAGAAGGTTAATTGTTTGTTTTATTACAAGACACTGCATAATTGAAACACATGCTTGAAGGGCCTACGGTTTAACGACAACTGTAGAAGCTGTCGAAACGATGAAGAGGAGGAGACTGTGACCCATATATTTTACCATTGCTCAGCTCTAACAGTCCCGATATACTAGACGATAGTGTGCTGGACTATTAATCTGAGGGTTGCGGGTTCGATTCCCGCCTGAAACTCTGGGTGTATCTGCAGACAAGCAAAACGGTTCGCAGTTTGTGTTTCTTTTTTGTTTAAATAAAAAAAAAACAACTTAAGGGAACGTATTCTTGGAACCCTCTTCCTCCCTTGCTTTGATGAGTTATCAAGGATGAATCTTTAATGCTTCATTTCCTACATCATAAAATCTGGTTGGTTAAATTTGGAAACAAAGAATGTTTACCTCTTGAGTATCACAATGGGATGTTTTGAATGTACCCAATTAAGTTGTTGGGAGAGTGGCTGTCCACGGAACCTAACTTTATACTTATATTTTCAAAATTTTGTGTAGTTATCGTGAAAATTTCGATTTTACAACATTTTATTAGATTATTTTCAAGGTTAGAAGCTTATTTTTTAGATTTTGTATGATGGAGGTCATTAGGACACTCCCGTGTAATACTCCAAAGTAATCTACCATCATACGTTCAGCACAGCCAACTTGGTATCTATCTTCGCTATACGATCAGAAAAATTGTCTAAATGATTATGCAGATTCAAGATCAGGAAAATTGTCTAAGTGATTATGCAGATTCAAGTTTTTTTAAACTAATTTTCAGCCATCGCCTTTCCTAAGAAATGTTTCACAACAGCAACAAGAAATTTCCAAGTCCCTGCTTCTAAATCATTCACTGAATGTATGAATTCGTTGTCTTTCATTAAAAGTCTTATTTGTGGGCCATCAAAAATACCAGCTTTTTGTTTTTCTGTACTCAAACTTAGAAACTTTCTTGAAAGAAAGGCAAAACATGGAGTAGTTTTATCTAATCTCTTCGAAGGAGAAATCTGAGCTTCTAAGGATAAGGTTTCTTATCAAGTCACTTAAGGCGTCTTGTGAAAAAGTAAAGGTGACGTTATCACTTTAAAATCGCCATCAATACTCCAAATCCACCATTTCTGTGTCTGACAAATTTTGTAGATGTTGATTCATAGGTGATGGTACGACGTCTGAGTAAAATAGAGGCCTTTTAGCAGACAGTAAATCAGGATATGTCATTTTCTTTTTATTCATACCATGTAATTTAAAAACACAAAAATAGCTGTGATCAATGTTGTTTTTCGGTTCTGTCCAAATCGTAGATACACCAAACATCAAATCACTACGTTTACCGCTTTTCCACTGTCATAAATGTTCACCACACACTTTACACACAATGTTTGGAACCCAGGGCTTACTCTGGGCCTTCATCTTCACATTAAAGTAATTAAAATATGCGTTTCTCAGCAAGTTCTATAGGTATTCTAAACTTATTGACTGTGTTTTCACCACAAATGTAACAAAACACATTTCGGTCATTGTAACAACCTTCTCCCAATGAGGAAATAATGTTAAAATCAATTTATTTATTGAAATGTACATAAAAGGCACACGAATTAACTTATGACCGCCAATATTAAAAATCAAAAGTCACATAGGAAAAACATTATTGGTGTTACCAATGCCTCACCTAATACAAAACCACTAACGTTATCTCGGCGCCACTTATTTCTCTTTATAAGTATGTTGTCAATAATTTGGCGTTTGGTGTGTAGTTGGTAAAGCGTGTGAGTAAATAATTTACCCTTTTTTTTTTGTTTATAAAAATTTACAAAATTGTTTTTATTTTTATTTTTTGGCATATGTTCTTGTTCTCTGTCTGTTCTCTTCTAGCACCCTGTGTGCCTCTGTGTTAAATCAGCCTTATTAACCAAGAAAACAAAGTCTTTGTTTTCATAATTTTAGTTTAGTTTCAAATGTAATGTAGGTACACAAGACTATTTTAAATGTATCTTAAAGAACAAGAAAATCACATGTAGTATCTAGATACTCTAAACTTTTACATGTATTATTGTTGTCATTGTGTTGTATTTTTTGGTTTCTCCCGAAACCTGTTTGCTTTTGAATGAATGTTTGTTTCAAATGGCTGAATATAGCTCTCTCTCTCGTTCTTTTTGCTTATTTTGCTGAAGAGCAAATTGAGTGTATGAGATTTTTATATCTGTGTGTATTTAATGGTTTGTATTTGGTGGATGTTGCTGGGGTATTGCCAGCTTTAAAATTTTGCTTTTTTAATCTGTTAGTTACAGTTTGAATGGAAATTTGAAATGGAGGGAATGTATGATAAAATCATAGTAATACATAGAAGATATTTAAAATTGTAAGGAACGAAACTTTAATAATATGTGAAACAAATTTACTAAATATTTTTTATATATAAAATTGTAACCCATCAAACGATTTCAATACCTAGTAGTGGGGGGAAAATGCTTATTAACTCATTATTATAAGTAGGTGCTGACATTGTGGGTAAATTTATACTAAGCTAATTCTTTCTTTCCTTTCTTATTTTTTAATTTTTAAACCAGGAGAAATAAAAGGAGATTAAACATAATTTTTGCAAAAAGTCTTCTAGGAATTTTATAATAATTTAAATTTGTATACATTTTTGTAAAGAAGACACAATTTGCTCGAACTTTTATATGTAATACTAGCTGACCCGGTGCGCTTCGCCACCCCAATTGGATGAAATAAATAGTACTATTAAGTCTCCGTTTGTGAATTAATACTAATTCAGGATAACATGTCTCTAGTTTCATGTTTATTAATTCATTACAAAAAGTACCATTCGAATAAAGAAAAAGTACCAAAAAGTCACCCCCTGAAAGTCTCACTCACTTAGGACCATATATGCTTAATTTCATGTTCCTAAGTCCATTGTTATAAAAATTTCAAAAGGTACCATTAGAATATAGATAAAGTACCAAAAAGTCTCCCCCTAGAATTCAAAGTCACTTGGGACCATATATGCTTAATTTCAAGTTTCTAGGTCCATTTTTATAAAACATTTGAAAAGTACCTTTAGAATAAAGAAAAAGTACCATACTGTTCCCACCTTGAATTCTCTCTCCTTATGACCATATATGCTTTATTTCGTGTTGCTACGTTCATTATTATAGAAAATTCAAAAAGTACCATTTGAATAAAGAAAAAGTACCATACGTTTGTGTACCATTACAATATAGAAAAAGTACCAAAAAGCAGCCACTTGTGGATTCCTACCCACTCGGCCCATGTAAAAGCTTTATTTCATGTTTCTAAGTTTATTGGTGAATAAATTACAAAAAGTACCATTCGAATAAAGAAAAAGTACCAACAAGTCTCCCCCTAGAATTCTCACTCACTTAGGACCATATATGCTTTATTTCATGTTTCTAAGTCCATTGTTATAGAAAATTCAAAAAGTACCATTAGAATATAGAAAAAGTACCAAAAAGTACCTCAAGTTTGAAATTTAAAAATATTCCATTTTGCCAAAATTGTTTATGCAAAAGACATGTCTCAAACGATTAAAATCTGTGTAAATGTGCCCAAGAAAAAATATGTTTTAATAAAAGTACCAAACTGTTTACCCGGATTTGGCCCAATATAAACCTTGGCACTCGAGTTCCAAATAACAACCTGTTAGTTAATTTTTGTATCAATCCAATGTTAAAAAAATTATCAAAATTGGCTTAATAATTTCAAATAAAATGTATTTTCCCGATTTTATCCCCTTTTTTGTACCTTTTTTATCCCCATTACGGTGGTGAAATTATATTTAAATAAATTTGTATCGTGGTAGGAGCTCATAATAAAATATTCGTATCTCTATGTCAAATTATAAAAAAAAACATATTTTATGAAAAAGTACCAAAAATAAACATCCTTAAGGGATAATTAAGGGTTCGAATTTCCAAAAAGTACCAAACTTATATTTTTTATTTTTTGATAAGCAAAGAATAGGATTTAAAATTTGTTTCTATGTTTATTAGTTTAAAATATACATAGGGTGCACAAAAAAGTACCAAAATAGAGTTTTTACTCGTTTTCTCCCCTAAAAGGTTCGAATTTCGAAAAAGTACGAAACACCTGTCAGCTTATTTTTTAAATGGAGTAACATGCAATTTTAATTTTTTTTGTATCTTTATTAGTTTTGAAGATATAAAGTTACCGAAAATTGGCAACTAGTTCTTATTAAAAAGGAGACTCTAGACACCAGGGAAAACAGACGAACTACCATTCAGATGTACACAACACGAATGTTAGCGAAACTCGTTAATGTTATTAAAAGGGAATCAAATCAGAATTTCCGTTTTATGCAATATATATTGCCATGTGGCCTATACAATAGATCAAGTATAAAATAAATTCAAAGTTGTTTATATAATTCCAGGTGAATTGATCGAAAGGCATTTTATTATAAGATACTGCACTTTAAAGTGTCACTCTATTTTGACAATTTCTGCAAGCAGAGAGAAAAATATAGTTGTGCATGTTTACAGTAATTATTTCCACATTTTTAAAAGTTTTTTAACAATATTATAGTTACAGTAACTATTTATATGATTGAGGTAACAATAATATGGTTAATTTACTATTCACATGATTGTATCAATCATATATATGGTTACAGTAAACAAGTATATTTTTGTGACAACCATTTTTATGATTAAGGTTTTACCATATTATGTTGCTCTCGGCTAATTGATATCATAATCTGAGAACATCATATCATGATATAAAGATTTATCATAACAATGGTTGTCACAAATATATACTTGTTTACTATAACCATATATATGATTGATGCAATCATGTGAATTGCAAGTTAACCATGTTATGGTTACCACAATCATGTAAATAGTTACTGTGACTATAATATTGTTAAAAAAAACTTATAAAAATGTGGAAATGGTTACTGTAAGCATGCACAACTATAATTTTTCTCTGAATGTGGTTTTAAACAAGTTGCAAACAATTGGATCACGTCTCTTTTGTCATCCCTTTAAAAGCTAAACATTTATGGTGATATTATCTGCTCGACCTTTAAGATCAATTAATTTAACTTCAACATAAGTATCCCTTTCTTCACACTTTTAAAAAGTAAAAAAAACAACTAAAAATTTATGAATGAATTCAGCAGTTTCATTTCAAGCTGATAGTGTGCCACAAATTGTCATTTACGACTTGGAATGCTAAAAAAAACTGCATTGTGCATTAAGCGTTAGTCTTATTGTCTCTCAAATTGTCACAGAATTTAGCTGTCAAGTTAAAATATGCAGAACACAAGCTTGTCCAATGAATGTATTGGATGGATGGAGGCATGAATGGCAGCCAGCTATAGTAAGTAAATGTTGTTTTCTAGACACCCCAAAGTTTTATATCTAAGATCAATAACAACAACTAAACAGCTTGATTACAATTGGGACCACAACCATAGTCGACATGGATTTTGTATGGAAAGCAAATAAGTTTCTTTTAGTTTTGCTTCACTCACTTGAGATCCTGTTTTCTCATATTGTCCTAATGAAAACAAAAAGTAATAATAATTTAACAATTTTTTAAAGTTAAACGTATGTTTTGCCGAGAGTCGCTTGTCGATAGCGGTCTTAATTATAATCAGGCTGCAAGTGTTGCTGTTATTGTTGTTGTTTTGTGTCAAGACTATTAATTAAATTGATATTAAACTCTAGTGAACATTAAATGTTATACGATCATTTAGATTTCATTTTAAACAACAAAAAAAACCCAGCTCGTATTAATTGTATCATTATCTTTTATAGGACTAATAAATTGTTTAAGACTTTTTTGAGTTGTGTAGAAAATTCATTTAATATGCATGTAAATTAAGAATTTCTTAATGAAATTAATATTAAAGAAAAAAGGAAACATACATATAACAGGCTTAATGACAAAACACCTAAGTCTTTTTTTAATTTTACAAATAGTTCCTTAACATTTTGAGACTTAAGGGCTGTAAAAAATCTGGAAATTCATTAAATTTGTCGATTTAGCCATGACCGTCTGTATGTTGAAATCAACATTCCGTAGCCCCCAAATAAGTTACATACCTGATTGATACATCAATATATCCGCTATAGTCCCGGTTCAGTTGCTATATAAAATCGAGAAAATCGGCCCACAAATGGCTGAGATATAAGCAAAAAACCACAACTACCTCGATTTTTTACCTATTTTTGATCTTCAATATATCTGGATTACTAAGTCATTTGCATAGACAATATGGATATCTAATAATGGAGATTTCAAAGACCTTTCCAACTACTTATATAACGCCATAGTAATTCGTACCTACAATGGGTCACAATCGAAGAAAAATTTTTTACCAAAAAATTTTTTTTAACAAAAAATATTTTCAATTTTTATCTTAAAGTATAGTTTGGTGAACAGTATATAGGATTCGGCACAGCCGAATATAGCTCTCCTACTTGCTTTATTATACTTTCTATTTTCTCAGAATTTTTGTAGACTTCTATTAATGATTCAGTTCTGCTTATATCGCTTAATTAAATGGAAACAATTTGAATGCAGACTATTGTGTCATTGGTTATATTCTTTGGTTTGTGATTGAGATAAAAGTTAATGGGGAAAACGTTTGTTAAGGTTTGTTTAAACTCAGTAGGGAAGAGCCTTTATTTAACCCGGCATTGAAAGTTTTTTCCAGACTTATTTCTAGGTAGAATCTTTATATATTTTATTAGCTGGGAAATTTTTGATATTTTAGCAAAAACAACTTTGAAATATTGCTTAATTTCCTTATAATTCTTGATCCACATTATTCTGAGCATTTTCTTTCAATATTCGCCTTAACCACATTAATTTATAAACTTTGAAGTGTGCAGACGACATAAGTTTGCACATTGTTTTCGTTCATTTTCATCTTCGGTCTTCACTTTTGTTTCATGTAAAATTGTGTATGTTGCTTCAATATGTCGCATCTAAAAATAAAATTTCAGAATTTTCTACTCAATGGAGCCAGAAAAAAAATATATTTATCATACGTTCCCCAGTTTATTTTAGACAATCGTCTAAAGTCTTTGGCAGTTGAATGCAACACAAATAAAATTTTACATAAAATTCATGATTTCTTATAGATTTGTGTGTGAGAAATAGGCAGGCAGCATGAGTAGCTAACTAGTAATATGTACAGTGGAGGCTGACAGTAAGGGACAAACAATAATCACAGATATATTTTCTCAACTTACAATCGCTGCTACTTATGTTGTCCAATCTTAAAATAGTTTGTGCCTGGCAAAAATTTAATTTCCAATTAATGGATCTAAGGAGTGAGATCTTAACATTGTTAACACACGTTTTTCATTGAAACCCAAGTATTTTTTTTTTTTTTTTGATCAAGTTACCTTTGTAAAACATGTCAATTATTATGTTTAATGTCAATTATATTCATTTGTTGTTAATCTGATTAAAATGAGTGACCAGAAAAAAGTGCGCACTAAAATTATTAAATATTTTCAACAAAACCCAACTAGGTCCTACAAAAAGTTGGCCAAACAATCAAAGGTCTGCCCTCAAACTGCTTTCAATGTTATTAAACAGTATCGGAAGAACTTGTCCGTTGATAGAAAACCTGGGTCAGGTAGAAGAAATGGTCCACATGATGTTTCTAAAGCCAAAAAAATATAAAGCATTTTTAAAAGAGCTCCCAACACATCCGGTAGGAAAGCAGCCCGGTTAGCTCAGTGCTCGGACTATTTGGTGCGAAAATTTAAAGCCAATGCAGGTTTAAAAACATACAAGGCTCAAAAAGTTCCTGACAGGAACGCTGCTAAAAATCTAGAGGTCAAAAACAGAGCATGGAAATTGAAGTTAAGAATTTTTCGATCTCACTCCTTAAATCAGTGTCAACCAAAAAGAGAAGTGATGTAAATGTATTGGGAATATGACTTAAAAATGCATGATTTACAATAGAAAATTCGTATCTTTTGAACGCGGTTTTTGTTTTTAATAGCTTATATGTCATTTTGAAGGGAACATATCTGTAATTTATTCTCACTTTCTCAGTTATTGATCATTATGGTGTGAACAACAAAGTTTTTTTTGCTTCGAAAATGTTGAATTTTGTGCCAACAAAGCGTCATATGCTAGAAGTTTTGCTTTACTTATTTAACTTGAAAAAGAAAATGCCGCTGAAGCACACCGATTGCTCACCAAAGCTTATGGTGAATGTGTTCCATCGGTTTTAACGTGCGAAAGATGGTTTGAGAGGTTCAGAAGACAAAAAACGCCCAGGCCAGCAAAAAAATTGTTGAAGACCAAGAATTATAGGCATTGCTCCAAGAAAATTGTTTTAAAATTCAGCAAGAGCTTGCAAAATTATTGCGAGATACTTAAGCTGTAATTTTAAAGCGTTTACAAGCAGCAGGATTCATCCAAAAGCAGGGAAATTGGGTACCATACGAATTGAAGCCGAGTGACCTTGAATCAAGATTTTGCATGTCCGAAATGATGCTAGAACGCTATAAAAGAAAATTGTTTTTGCACCGAATCGTAAGAGATAGTATGTGAAGTCCGGCCAACCTGCCAAATCGATACCAATGCCAAATATCCATGGCGCTAAGGTAATGATCTGTATTTGGTGGGAGCAAAAAGATCCTATCTATTATGAGCTGCTGAAATCTGACTAGACCATCACAGGGAACCTGTACCGAACGCAACTGATTCGTTTGAAGCCAGAATTGGCCGAAAAACGCCCATAATATGCAGCCAGACATGAAACCGTAATATTCCATCATGACAACACTCGGCCACATGTTGCAATACATGTTAAAAACTATTTAGAAAGAAGTAGTTGGGAAGTTATGCTTCCACCGCTTTATAGTCCAGAACGTGCCCCGTCCGACTACTATTTGTATTTGGAATACTCTCTCTGGGATACCCTACACTTTGGAACAGAGTATCCGAAATTGGCTTGATTCATTCTTGGCCTTTAAATATGAGCAGATCTTTTAGCTCGGAATCCATATGTAGCCAGAAAAATGTGAAAATTTCATAGCTAACAATGCCCGATACTTTGAATAAATTTATATTGTATAAATGTTTCAAAATAAAAGTTAAAAAATTTAAAAAAAAATCCCGCATTTTTAAGTCATACACCAAATGACAATGTTAGGAAAACTAGTAAGAAGTTAAGGTTGATGTGAAACTATCATAAACTATTCTTAACTGAATGAGATCCATTATAATTATTAGCCAGTCATTACCAAACTATCTCTAAGTAATGCTAATGGTAGTCTATAAATCGGGAATGTCCAAAGCTAAAACTGTATTTGTGTTGGTGAGCGAAAGAGAGCTCCACTGAAAGAAAAATTTTAGTGAAATAAATAAAAACTTTTTAAGGCTTTATTTGTCAAAAATAATCAAGTCAACAATCTTAATCAAATTGTCTGCTACATATTACCATAGCTCATTAATTGAGAGTTCGATATTAATAATTTTCGACAAATTTAAAAAAAAAAACATTTTTTGCTTATTTAATTACGCTGTCTTGATTAAAATCATTTCAAATATGAAAAAAAAATTGTTCACAAAAGTAAATTTAGGGGAAAAAACCAGACAACACTTCAATGATTTTTTAAAGTTCGAAATATATTAAACAATCCAAATATTTCTTTCAGTAATCATGAAAAATAAATTTAAAAAAATTAAAAAATAGCAATGCATCCGCTTAGCGTGTACATTCGTCGCTGTCTCAGTGACTACTAAACAAAAGATAATAAGAATATGTGTGTTGTTAGTCAGCGCGAAAG
Organism: Calliphora vomitoria; assembly: GCA_942486065.2. Lineage (NCBI taxonomy): Eukaryota > Metazoa > Arthropoda > Insecta > Diptera > Calliphoridae > Calliphora > Calliphora vomitoria. The sequence continues at coordinate 25,609,870 of OW818031.2, read as the reverse complement.
CACAATGAAATGGACACCATTGTTTTAAATAGAAAGTTAGTCAATAATGTTAAGGCATTAGCAAGTTTTTGCTGGCTAAAAATTAAAACCTTATACTATGTACAGACATGCACCTTAATTGCGCAATTAACAATATTTACACAATTAAGTACTTAATTGAGCTCAATTTATCATACAAGAACTCAATTAACAAATTGAGCAATTAATACTTAATTGTATCACTAATTGCGTAAAATTCGAAATGCAACCCTTGTGGCAAGTATGTTTACTGAGAAGTATGTTCAGTGAGAAGAAAAAATGCTGTACAATGGCGAGCCGAATGTCAAAAAAGTAAACAAACAAATGAAAAAGTAAAAAAAAATTTCCGGCGAAATTGTTTTTAAGCTTATTTAATAAATTTAATAATTAATAAATACTTAAATAAAGTCAATTATATCTTTCTCAAATTGAAGAGGAAGAGACTGGCGCACATGGGTTGAAGAGTGGCTGAAATTAATTTTTTTCATGTTCGCCGATTTGGATAATTTTTTGGTATTTTGTTGTCAGATATCTCAATATTATGGTTCCGTAATATTAGGCTGATATATTTATTATTTGTTTGGACAGAAACGCTCGAAATTCATATATGTTCGCTTGTTTAAAATGACATGTAAATTTACTGTATATTCAATGTTTTGGTACAATCACAGTAAACCTTTCATTTGACTTTGTTGTATATTTTCGTAAATGACAATTGTCATAGATGAGTTTTGCATTAAAAAAAGTTGGAAAAAGTGTCATATAAAAAATTTAGTAGAACAAAATGTAAACAACATTAAAATTTCAATGTTTATCAACTTCAGTGGACTGCATCTTTCTTAGCGCTGAGGAGCGCTGTTTAACGAAAGATGTCAAATTACAGCTTGAAGTCTCAGCTAAAAGTTAACAAAAAAAAAATTCAGCTGCTCCTACCTGCTCCTTTCCAAAAAACAGTAAAAGCTATAAAGTGATCAAAGTAACAAAACATGTATTTTCGTTCATACTACTCAAGAAGCTATTCTGCCAATAGTATGCCTCTATATAAAGGACCATATTCAATGATTTCATTTTTATTTTTTACATTTTAATTGCTTATTTGTATCAGGTATGCTGTCCGAGGAAGCTCAGGAAGCGAGGAATAAAGACTATAGAGCCTATAGATTACATCATTCGCGAAGAATTGGACGTGTAGCCACTAATGAAGACGTAGTGCATATTTGTTTTTTCTATGGAAGATGGGCGTAAAAGTGGGCGGATATTTCTCAAATTTCACACAAATGATTCTGAGTGTTTAAAAAAGCTATGTGCAAAAAAACAATGCCGTAGGTCAAAATTTAATTTTCACTTTGTATGGGAGGTGGGCGTAAAAGTGGGCGGATCCATTTTTTTCTTCTTAATTCAAATGAAAAAAGCCAATGTGCCAAGTTTCGTTGTCCTTCGACAACTTCTTCTATTTTTAGCCGCTCGTTCTATGAACCTCAACCAATGTGTGGCGTAGAGTAAAATTTTCTAAAGTAATTTTTACTGAGTGTTCACTGTATACTTTAAAATTTATTGTGCGAGGTCTGTGAATTTTTTCTTTTTTTTTTTAATATATTTTTGGTGCTTGTTTCTATTTCATTTCTTTTTAGACCCGAATTATTGAAATAAAAAATTCAATTTATTTAAAACAAAAATAAATTTTAAGTTTCTAAAATGAAAAATCATTTAGATTCATTGACTAGCTAAATTTTAAACAGCTTGATTTTGTTTTTGTTTAATGAGAAAAAAAAAAAAAAAATAAGAAAAAAAAACAACTTAATTATTGAATGAAATACATAATTGTGTTTTATTTCAGTCTTGAGTATTTTGAGGTTTCTGTGCGTAAAATTTTTAACAAAAATAAACAACATTAAAATATATTATTTATTTAAAAGATTAACTAAACATGTGGTCTAAAATTTAAACAATTTTCTAGGAGGGGAAAATTTGTTTTACGCCCTCCAACTAAAAAGTTTTTTTAATTTTATAATATTTTCAAAAACTAGAACCAAATGTCCTTTAAATATTTCAAATGTCATGAATCTAGTACTTATTAGGCGTTGGTCTGTGCTATGATGAATCAATAAGGTTTAATATTTTCTATGTCATGAATTCCACTAAAGCATTCCAATTTTGACTATTCGGCAAACACCCTTTGAAGTCCTTTGTACTTTTCCATGTTGATTCCTTTAAATTTCCAAAAATTCGCGATTTTATTCGCGATTAAATATGGTTTTTAATGACTAGAGAATTGACATGGGTTTCAAGTTTAAATACTAGGATTTCATTGGTTTCAAATGCATTTGAAAGATCATTTTGCCCACTTTAGGAAAATTAAAATCAATAAAATCCTACAATAGATATAAAATACCTCAATTTGTTTTAATTTTTGCAAAAATTGCAATCGTGAATAAAATCGCGAGTTTTTCGAAATTAGAGAAAAACAAGTAAGAGAGCTATATTCGGCTGTGCCGAATCTTATATACCCTTCACCATATTATACTTTAAAATAAAAATTTTAAATATTTTTTCAAAATTTAAAAAAAAAAAAATTTTTTAAAAATTGTTTTCAATTTTTTTAAAATTTTTTTTTTAATTTTTAAAATTTTTTTTTTTAAAGTTTTTAGTGAAAAAAAGTTAATGAAAAAAAATTTTTTTTGGTAAAAAAAATTCGGGTTAAAAAATATTTTTACCGATTTTGACTCATTGTAGGTCCAAATTACTATAGCCTTATATACATCGTTGCAATGGACTTTGAAATATCTATGTTGTCTATAATCTAGATATACATCGAAAATAGACCAAAAATCGAGGTTGTCCCGGGATTTTCTCGATTTTAAAAAGCGACCGAGCCGGAAGAATTCCCGACATATTGATCTATAAATTATTTTTGTATGTTATTTGGGGGCTACGGAAAGTTGATTTCAGCATACAGACGGACAGACGGACATGGCTATATCGACTTCGCTATCTATAACGATCCAGAATATATATACTTTGTAGGTCGCAAATAAAAAATGTAGAAATTACAAACGGAATGACAAACTTATATATACCCTTTCCACTCATGGTGAAGGGCATAATAAAATGGAAATGTCAAACTAAATTATCCAAAATCTAATTGGATTTGTTTTACTAAAATATCAGTTATTTTCAAAATGTTTACTCACATTTACAAGCCTTTAATTCAAACATTTAACCTGTTTTTCATCTAATGACTTTTAGGTCACTTTTGTTACAATTCCAGCAACTACTTTTGTCTATTTGTAGCTAATGACTTAAAAGAAATTTAACAGTCATAAAATCTCTTAAAATTCTTTAAAAGTAACCTTTATTTTATTTCAAACAATAGCCTTGTTTTCCAATTAAAACATTCCATCATCATAAAAGTTCATTACAGGTCAAATGGAAAAATATTTACGTATGTATGTATAAAATATTCCTCTAATAGATAAGTAATAAGTAGTAAAAATATAATTTTTTGTTTACCTGATTTACATGGTGTATGGTGGTGGTGGTGGTGCGTGGATAGACCAATTTTGAACGGTAGACGGTTGAGGTTGTGTTATTTGTTACGGGCTGGGGTGTCACTAAATGACTGCGTGTCGAGGTAACCACCATAATGATTGAGTTGTAAACACTAGTTTTTCTTGTTAATTAATATTTTTCTTTTTTTTTAATATTGCACAATTTTTTTTTTAATTAAAATTTAACAAAATTTTCCCATTTTTTGTTTTAGCTAAAATAATAATAATAATAAAATACTTAATTTTATTTGAATTTTTTTTTAAATTTTTTTCGGAAGAAGCCAAATTTTTTTTTCATAATTTCAATATAAAAACCACAATTACTATAAATTTGTACATCTGTCTAAACTACATATATGTATGTATGTACAATATAAAAAATACTGCGGTTTGTACATGATTTTCTAGGTGAAGCAAAAATTATTATTATTAGTTTGTATCTATACTTGTTGTTCATGCATGTGCTTGTTGTTTTTTAGACGCCATTTAACCTTAAAGCGTGGGTTTTTCTCTGTTTCATTTATGGTTGCAAATACATTTGTTTAGAGATCTTGTTTTGTTTTGTTTTTTTTTTTTTTTTTTGTCTTTCTTAGTTTATCTTGAATATACGCTGTTTTGTTGAACATACATTTACTTTTATTTAAAGATTTTGTATCTCAAATACGCCCATACAAAATAAAATAATATCAACATATGAAATTAATAAAAATCTAGTAGAGACAAGTACTCTACAACTGGCTTAAACGAACAAAAGATAAAGTTTTTAACAAAAATTTGTATAATACACATTTCATTGACTTGTACATACTGTATGCATTACTTAGAAGTAGCTGAATAATGTCTTATTTATTATTTGATAGTTTTTAAGGAGTGAGATCGAAAAAACATTAACACACATTTTTCCTTAAAACTTTTAACCCAAGTATTATTTGATTTAATATCAATTATGTTCATTTGTGGTTAATCTGATTAAAATGAGAGAGGAGAAAAAAGTGCGTACTAAAATTTTTACATATTTTCAACAAAACCCAACTTGGTCCTACAAAACGTTGGCCAAACAATTAAAGCTTTTACGTCAAACTGAGTTTTGTTATTTTTACAAATAAAGCTTGAGTGTCTGTAATTCTCATTCACTCTATAATTTTATTTGTATAATATCTTTAGTTTTTCTAAAGCCTTTTGGGAAAAGGTTTCCTGAAAGGTTTCTGGCCTAAGCAACCAGTGAAATGCGCATAGGAACTAGCTTATCCCCCAACAATAAATTTCAGTGAATTTATCAATAAAATTGGGAATTTAGCATATGAAAACTATCTTACTAAAATATGATTCCAATATTATTAAACAGTATCGGGAGAACTTGTCTGTTAATAGAAAACCCGGATCAGGTAGAAAGAATGGTCCACATGATGTTTCTAAAGCCAAACAAATAGAAAGCATTTTCAAAAGAGCTCCCAACACATCCGGTAGGGAAGCAGACCGGTTAGCTCAGTGCTCTGACTATTTGGTACGTAAAGTTATAGCCAATGCAGGTTTCAAGACATACAAGGCTCAAAAAGTTCATGACAGGAACTCTGCTAAAAATTTAGAGGCCAAAGACAGAGCACAAAAATTATAGTCAAATTGTATACAAAAAATATACCTGCTGCTTAATGGATGACGAAACGTATGTTCTGGGAATTTGTTTGCAGCTTCCGGGTCAATATTAATATTGTTACTTTTTAACCTTTTTAAATCGTTGGTTTATTTCCTTTAAATAAACCGGATACTTTTGATTGCAAATAAAAGCCGTTAAGTAGTTTAAAATTGTAACAACTCTTTATTTATTTAAAATCTACAACAACAAACAGTTCAAATAGTCTCTCAGTGTCTTTATACACGTTTATCAATTCGCACACACTTTATAATGTACAAACTTAAAAGTACACGACAGTTGATGTTAACTCTAACAGCGCCTATGATAAACTCAACTCACGACTCTCCCACTTTATACACACGCCATCTTTCAGGAATCTTCTACAATGCTCTTAACGGACAAACTAGTACATTCGAATTCTAAAGCTTTCGATACCAATATTAGCAGCTTAAACATTTAGTGTTGCTATTTAGCGTTATAAACAATGCTAATAACCGCATGCTATCAACATTGTTGATAAGTAGAAGCTTCTACTGATGTACGTGTTTATAAACATGATGAATGCTGCAGGCAGTCGTTACAGACCGTTAAAATCAAATCGCTAATATCGCTAATATGTTGGCGATGCTCGAGGCAATGTTGTAGGACCCAAAAGCAAAACATTTGTTATAAAGAGCTCTATAAATGCCGAAATTTACATCAGGGAATGTTTACAAAAGAGGATGATTCCATTCATAAGTCTTCTTAATGTGTCTACTTATTTTTGACCTGATTTGGCATCCTGTTACTTGAGTGGTACAAGAACAATAATGTGATATTTGTACCAAAAGAGACAAATCCTCCAAACTGCCTAAAGCTAAGGCCAGTGGAGAGATATTGGGCTCTTGTTAAAAGAGAATTAAAGAGCACAAAATATGTGCCCAAAAGTATGGTAGATTTTGAACTTTCCAACCACTTATTATTAAGTAGTTTTAAAAGGTTTTGCAGCATGTGGCCAAAAATTCTCATGATGGAAGAATACAATTTCATGTCTGGCAGCATTTTCTGAACGTTTTCGTCCAATGCTTGCTTCAAGCGAATCAGTTGCGTTCAGTACAAGTTCCATGTGATGGTCTGGCCAGATTTCGAAAGCTCATAATAGATAGCATTACCGGGCTCTTACGCTTTGGGTTATAGTAATTTTTAATCGCAAGTAATAATTCGAAATTTGAATTTTGGACATGCAAAATCGTCTTTCAAGGTATCTCGGCTACAATTTCCCTGCTTTTGGATGAATCGTGCTAATCACAAACGTTTTGAAATTGCTGTTTGAGTAGCTCCCAATGAAGTAAAGCAAAACTTTTGAAGGGTACATATCTGTAATTTATTCTCACTTAGTTATTGAACATTAGAGTGTAAACAACATCGTTTTTTTTTTTTTTTTTGCTTCGAAAATGACGAATTTTGTGCCCACAAAGCGTCATATGCCGGAAGTTTTGCTTTACTTCTTTAATTTGAAAAAAGTAACGTTGAAGCACACCGAAGCATATGGTGAATGTGTTTCACCGGTTTCAACGTCCGAGAGATGACAAAGACAAAGATCGCCCTGGCCATGAATTGGAGGCATTACTCCATGAAGATTTTTCTCAAACTCAACAAGAGCTTGCAAATTCATTGGAAGCTACTCAATTACAAAGCTCTTGACTGGCAAATTTTAGACACGCAAGACATAGCCCCATTTTTTCTATATCTGGTTATTGTTTATCGTAACGATAACTTCTAATTAATATAATTTTTGTATGAGAACTGTCAGTAATCGCCACGATAAAAAAATAATCAGAGATGGAGAAAATGGGGCATACTGTGTCAAATTAAAGCTAAAGAACTTCTATATAGTATACATATTTATTACTTCTATAAACATAATTTTAAAATTTCAACAAACGAGAGTAGCGTATTTAACCAAATCAATAATATTTTAAAAGCATATTGCTTAAAAGTCAATAAACTTGTTTTAACTTTTAAGTAAAATTATATGTATGTCCGTCCCTCCATCCGTTTTTCTTACTAACCCGTTGAGTACAGAAATTTCTGTCCATTATTCATTTAATGTCGTCACAGTAACTTAATTTTTTTATATTTTTTTTTTTGGCCCCCACATGTTTTGAAAACCTTTTACAAAAAGTGTTGTAACTGAGTTGCATTTATTTTTTTCTTTCTTTCTTTTTCAATAAATTATTTACTTGTTTTTTTATTGTTTATTCTTTTTGGCGGTTTATTATGCAAAACGGAAGAGTTACTTTAATCTTTCTGGTTTTTCTTCTTCATTTTTTGAGTTGTTGTTGTTTTGTTCCACCATTTGCATTGTTTTGCTGTCAATATTGAAATATTGACAGACGCACGTTTACTTAGTACGTATGTATGTAAGTACATAATAATTATTTAACGGACGTCATTAGTTTTTATAATAAATAAAAAATAAAGAAAGAAATTGTTTAAGGTACTCGTATGAGGGTAATTGTTGCAGTATATTGGAGTTTAAATGGAAATTTAACTTAAGTGATTTCAAAATAAGTAAAAAAATCAAGCTTATTTATATAAATGTAAGTAAGCAACTTCTCCTTCCTTGTTGGTTGTTAAGCTATTTTTAGAATGATTGACTAATTGAGGATTTATGGTAAAAGATGCAATATATTTAATAATCATTACCTATTAATAAGTAATAATTTAAACATTTATGTCCAGATTTTTACATATTCGATACACACCTAAGGAATTATCTATAAATAGGCTGACACATATTTCTCCTTATAATTTCTTCTGCCAATAACATAAGACATTTTTTCTTTTTCTTGGTCAAAATATATTTGAGAAATACATACAGCTTAATTTTACTAAGCTGAGCAAAAAGTGTACAAACGTATTTCAAATTCTTTAAAATCATCTGAACAAAAATTAAAATTTTTGAAATAAATTAATTTCACGAAAATTACATTATTATTATATTTTTTTAACTTTTGAAAAGTACATCCTATTTTCTTTGTGCTAATATAAAATAGGCCTATTATTTTATACACCCTGCTATTACAATTAAACATTTTTAAAAAAGAACCAAACCTATTTATTACAACCAAAACCTTACACACTTTAACTCCGTTTTCATTTACCCCAACTACCTTGCACATGCAACTCTGCTATTTGTTTACATTTCCCTATTTCTGTGTCTCTCTCTCTTTCTCCCTCCCACACTGCCTTTAGTTGTTTTCTTTTATTAAAATGCAACAAAGCTGTTGCAGTGCTTAGGTTATTTTCAAAGTAAATTTTAATTATTAAAAGTTTATAGTTTTTAAAGAAAAGTGCATTAAATTAAAGATAAATGTTTATACTTTAAGTGTGTAAAAAAATTTTATCAAACAATTAATTATTTATGGCAAAATTAATGCGTAAAATTTCATAAAAATTTAGTGGTTAATATTTTTGTTTTATTCATTAGTGATGTGTGTTTAGTGATGACATTGTTGTGATAAAATTCTTGATAATCGTTCTGAAGGTGAACAAATTAAAGAATTGCAGTTTCTGGAGCTTCAATTGTTTTAAGAAAAATGTGAATGAAAAGTAGAAAATTATGAACGGGAGCTGTTATTAAGGCAAGTATCCTCAACTTTATAAATAATTTAGTTCTGTTGGGTTAGAAAAAGTTTTGAGCAATTATTATCTTAAATATGCTAAAGGCTTTAAATTTTGTTTTAAAATTTATGAGCAATAAAAGTCACACTACAGTTTGTGTCGGGAAGAAACCAACCAATTGTAGTAGGGGATTTGAGAAAGGATAGAATCAGTGTTGGTGTTTTGTTTAAGCTTTTACAAATAAAGCTTGAGTGTCTGTAATTCTCATCAACTCTATAGCTTTATTCGTATAATATCTTTAGTTTTTCTAAAGCTTTTTGAGAAAAGGTTTCCTGATGATCTGGCCTAAGCAACCAGTGAAATGCGCATAGGAACTAGCTTATCCCAATATACAACAATAAATTTCAGTGAATTTATCAATAAAATTGGGAATTTAGCATATGAAAACTAAATCTTGCTAGAAAGTCAATTTGTTTTTGAAAATATTGTGCTCACACCTAAGGAATGTGTCGATAGAGATTAATACTTATAACACATTTCCGTGATGAAATATATTGGAAAGATATGCCAGTATTTATACTCTTTCGAGTTTTTGAAACCGGAAAAAGACAAGTCTACAAACAAATTTAAAATTTTTAAAAAACATCTCAATAGAAAAGTGAATATGAATCAGATTTTTTGTTGGAAATATAAATAATCACAAATTATCGTCCATTTTCCATTTATCGACTTACAGGCCTACCTAAATAAAAGCGTAAGGCGGATCGTTTTTTTCCGATTAGCTTTAACGCTGAAATGTCATACTTAAATAAGAGCGGCAACGCTACGTCAAACAATAAAAACAAGGTTATCAAAAAAGTAAATAAGTATAACAACCCGTATAACACGCGTCATTCCGTTTGTAATTTCCGCAATATAATTTTCCGACCCTATAAAGTATATATATTCTGGATCCTTATAGATAGCGATTTCGATTTAGATGTCTGTCCGTCTGTCTGTTTAAATCAATTTTCTGAAGACCCCAGATATCTTCGGGATCCAAATCTTCAATAATTCTGTCAGACATGCTTTCGAGAAGTTTAAAATCAGCAAAATCCGTCCATTAATAACGGAGATATGAGCAAAAATCCGAGACAACCTCTATTTTTTTTTGCCTATTTTTGATCTATATCTCGATTATTATGTCATAAATATAGACAATATGGATATCTAATAATAGATATTTCAAAGTCCATTGCAACGATGTATATAAGGCTATAGTAAGTTGGACCTACAATGGGTCAAATCGGGAAAAATATTTTTTAACCCGAATTTTTTTTCACAAAAAACTCTTTTTTCACTAATAAATTTAAAAAAAATAAATTTTTAAATTAAAAAAAATTAAAAAAAAAAATTGGAAAAAACTTTAAAAAAAATTTCGAAAAAAATTTTGTTTTAAAAAATAAGTATTTTTAAAATTTTATTTTAAAGTATACTTTGGTGAAGGGTATATAAGATTCTGCACAGCCGAATATAGCTCTCTTACTTGTTTAATTTCCCTCTTAACTGATAGTTCAACACTGCTCCTGTCAAAAGACATGTGTCAGTTGAATCCTGTCAATATTTGAACAAACTGCTTCATTTAATTTATGTTTGACCTCCACTGATAGCATTTGGTAGCAGACTCGGGGCTTGAGGAGAAATTAGGAAAACGTAAATATCGCGTGCTCATTAAGCATTATTTTTTGCGAAAAAAAAAAAACATCACTCAAACCAATGCTAAGCTTGATAAATACTATGGGAGCTCTGCACCATCAATTTCAATGGTAAAAATGTGGTATTTCGTTGTGGACGTACAAACACGGAAGATGCCAAACATTCTGGACGCCCAGTTGAGTTCTCTACACCCGAAACAATTGAAAAAATTCTCTATATGAAGTTGGCCGATCGGAGATTGCAAGTGCGAGAGATTGTGGAAGTCATAGGAATCTCACATGGCTCACTGGTTTAAATTTTAAATGATCACTTTGTCAAAGAAAGCTTTCCGCAAGATGGCTGCCGCGTTTGGTCACAATCGACTATAAACGCAATCGTGTGACAAGTTTGCAGGAGTGTTTGGCGTTGTTCAACCGCAATATGGTGGAGTTTTTTCGCCGTTTCGTGACCGTGAACGAAACGTGGATACACTACAACATACCAGAGACTAAACCGCAGTCAAAACAGTGGGTTTCTTGGGGTGAATCCAAGCCAAAGAAAGCCAATAAAGTCATGGCGACCGTTTTTTTAGATGAACGCGATAAAAACCACATTGACTACTTTCAAAAGAGTAAAACAATCAATGGCGAATATTGTTCCAACTTATTGGGTTGATTTAACGAGGATTTGAACGAAAATACCGCATTTGGCAAGAAAAAAAGTTATTTTTAACCATGGTGCACACATGTGCAGTTTCCATGGCAAAAATCCATGAATTAGGCTACTAATTGCTCCCTCATTCGCTCTATTCTCTAAATTTAGCCCCGAGTGACTATTTCTTGTTTCCAAACCAGAAGAAATGGCTCGGTGGAAAGAGATTTCACACCAACGATGAAATCATTTCACAAACAAATACCTAGACAAATCTTATTTTTTGGAAGGGATAAACAAAATTGGAGAAACGTTGAACAAAGTATATATCCTGCTCCTATATACTTTTTTAAGCATAAGCATGTGTTTCCTCGTAGCTATAGCCATAGAGAAATATACAAAGACCTAACTCAGTCGTCAAAAACCTAAGTGCTGAGAATGTATTAGTAAAAAAACTATGTGAAAACAAAAGCAACACTCGTATGTGTGATTATTTTGAGTAAAATTTTTGTATGAGATTTTTTCTACTTTCCGCTCTTGTTGTTTCTCTATGGCTATAGCCACCTTATGTTTTACTTAATTTTGATTTTATATATAAAAACCAAATTTCAAATTCTTCAAAATCAAGTGAATATAAATATCCAAATAGAAAGTATATTTGCCACTACAGTGACTATTGTTTGTTTGAAACTATTACTTTTATTAAAATTTTAAGGGGATTTTTTTCTAAGTTCAACGGAAATCAAAACACTTTACTTGTTATTTTTATCAATACATTTCTTTGTTTGCAACACGTACTCATTTGGTACCTTCTGGTTTTCAAAAAGTTGTTTAACCAAACCAAAACATACTGGTACCTGCTTATTTATTTACTTTATAGTTTTTTTTTTCTTAAAGATTTTCGATTCGCACATTTGCTGATTTTAAATAAATAAATATTAAAACAATAAAATGGCCATAAAAGCTTAAGGAAACAAACGAGGGGAAAAATATAGACATAAACAATTTTATGATTTCTTACAAGAAAAACAAATAGCCAGCCAAATAAATAAATCAAATAAAGTGGGGAACAAATTGGACGTCAATGGATAAACCTTAACTAAAAAAGAATAATACGTCAAACTAACTAATATAACGGCAGAAGTTTATTATTAAAAGATTTTTGACTTACGCGTGTAAATTAATAAGGAAATAAACAACTTAAATTATAACAGGAAAAGTACTTTATTAATTACTCTAAAATAAAAAGCAGATGTGAAACAAAACTCTATATTCTGGCCAAATTTAAATACATATCCTCTAATTTATGGCTTAATATACACTAAACTAGTTGCTATGACTAGGTTTATTTGTATAAAATACTTTTAAAAGCTTAAATTTTGTATAATGTTAACATTTCAAGTTTTATTTAAGCTTTAGCTACAATAAAATGCAATTTCTATTTATATAAATAATAATCAGCAGAAATATTAAATTTCTGACGCCTCCACTGAGTTCAGCCGCAGGCTAACGGCGTTAAAAAGTAACCTAAGCCAGCTATGAACTTTACTTAGCCAATTCACTCAGGGTTGGATTTATTTAGTAGGGACTATGTGACAACTTACGGTATGTTTGTTAAAAAGCATTTTTTTAATAAAAATATATAAAATTAACTTTATTTTGATTTGTAAACCTAAATTTAACATTTTATTTAAGACATGAGTCCAACATTCTCTAATTATTTATCTTAAATACTGGTACATCCATAATTGTAAATTTAAATTGAAATCATCAATAATTATTAAGCTTTTTTATTAATTTCATTATTATTATTATTGTTTCTAAGGAAATTTAAAAATTTCTACATATAAGGTCTTATGACAAATAGCGGATTAAAATGATCGTTAATCAACAATAATAATGAAACAAACCAAAAAAAAAAAAAAAACTTTCATTTTAAAATTTTACTTAAAAGGTAAATTTATATTTAACCAGTTAGTTTATTTTATTCTAATAAATTTGAATAAAAAAAAATACATTTCAATTTAATAAAATTGTGAAATATTGCTATAATATTATAGAATTTCATCATATATCAAACAAAATTTAAAGAATTTCTTAGTTAAATTTGTGATGAAATTGTTGTTACAACATCCTTGACTTTAAAGCCTCATTAAACTGGTATTGCTTTTTTTCTAAATAAGTGTTTTATTTACAAAGGCGTTATATTGTTTTGTTTTCTAAGGTTTTCTTGTTTATTTTTTTCTATTGACTTTAATTTGTTAGATTTATATTTTAAAAAATAAGCCTGTAACAAACCCACACTTGGTAACCTTCTTATCGAATTTGTTACTCTCGTGTTAAAATATTTTTTGTTATTATTAGTTGTGTTTGTTGTTTTGTTACACACCTACATTTTGTTTAATGACAACAACAATAAAAGTGCAACTTCCGTTTTACATTTAGTTTTTTGTTTTTTTTTTTTTTTTTTCAAATAAATTCAAAAAGTCTAGTCGTCTGTAAATTGCATTGGCACAAGAAGCAGCTACGCATCAATAAATTTAAGTTTGAAACTCTATGCTTTGAAACATGTTTAAAAACTATGAATTACTGTAAGCAGTAGGATTCTGTAGTTGAACAAAAAGTCGACTCATCGATTTTTAAAAGGTCGACTCTTCGACTTTTTAAAATGTTTGAATAGTTGGCTTTTTATGAAAAGTTGAACTTTTTCGATTCTTTTCGAATTTTTATTCTATTTTAATGTAAAAAATGTATTGTTGCTAGACTTATTGATTTCATAAAAATTCTACAAAAAAAAAAATCGACTATTCAACTTTTTTGAAATAATGTAATCGATTTTTTTCAGACTATTCGACTTTTTTGAAATAATGTAATCGATTGTTTGATTTTTTTAAGAACAAATCGTCGATTTCGTCTTTTTAGCAACAAGTAGATTGTTCGAACAATCGACTTATTGAACCCCCTAGTAAGGAGTGCGTCAATAAAAAATGAAATACTATTGCTTCTTAATAATTACTTCTGCCAATACTACAGCTCTGTTTGATTTTAAAAAATTTAATACTACATACATCGAATTTGTAAAATCGCTTCGCAATGGAGAGAAAAAGAAAAATCATTCAAACTGAACTTTGTAAAGTCTTGCGACCAAAAATTGTTTTTTAAAAGCACTCGCAATGCTTATTAAGATCCTTATGATTGTGAAGTGAGTTTTCAAACTTCAAGTTTTTCAATTTTCTTAAAAACAAGGACAAGAAATTAGAATTTGCAAATATGTATATTAAAATGTTTATTATTATTTCGCTTTAAAAGGCTCACGTTTCTATACCCTAAGCCACCATAGTGGGGAGGGTATTACGCGTTTGTGCTGATGTTTGTAACGCCCAAAAATAGTAGTCAAACACCCACCTTAAAGTATAACGATCGACTAAGAATCACTTTCTGAGTTGATTTAACGATGTCCGTCCGTTTGTACAGGTCGCAATTTTTGACATATTTCGATCAAATTTTTTTTCGGTCCAGAGATGAAGCATATTGAAATTGGTTGAAATCAGTCCATTATTTCACCTAGCCCCCATGCAAATGTCCTCCCGAAATTGGAGTCTATCGGTCATAAATGTTTAATTTATTTAGGTATCTACCCAAATTTCACTCCAAATAAGTTTTATATATACGGAAATCATGTCACCTAATTTTATGATGATCGCTCATAGTTATTCATAGCTCCCATATAAGGCCCACTTCCAAAAATCACATTAACGAGCATAAATCTCCTAAAAATGTTGGTATCCAAGTAGAATCAACAGAAATAAGTTTCAAATAGACATAAACACAATCTAATTTCATGGCGATCATTGGATATAAGTTCTACTTCCGAAAATAAATTGTTGATATTTTAAAAGAAAAAAGTTTTTGCTATTTACTTAGTGTGGGGTATTATAGGGTGGGGCTTGACCGACCATACTTTCTTACTTGTTTTTGAATAGAAAAACATTTCTAGCTGTTTCACATATGGGACTATCATGTACTAACAAATTATTTTAATATTTATGGTACCTAAATATTAAGAGTGGAGCAAAATTGTATCTTTTAAGTTACATTTTTGAAAAGTACACAAAATTTCCTTTACGCTGATATTAAATAGGTCTGTTATTTTATAGAGCCTGCTATTAATTTTCAACATGTATAAAAAAAATTTATTACAAACAAAAAAGGTAGTTAGTGCCCGTTTCTTTGTTTTCAACTACATACATTACACATGCAACTCTGCTACTTGTTTATCTTTCTCTATTTCTCCCTCTCTCCTACACACACAATTTTCTTAGTTGTTTACTTTTATTTTAAAAAATCATGGTATATTTAATAAGGAGTACTAGGTAGCTCAGCTGATCATCAGCTGTTTACACCCTAATTGTCAAAATATGTGTTTATGTTTGATAAGATTAGAAGTGACAAAATTAAAAAGTGCAAAAGTAAAAAATAATGCAACATTTTTAAAAATGCATGTAAACATTTTACGAAATTACCCATTTTTGATGTGTATTCTAGCTCGAGTATTTGTTATTTTTGAATTCCTCTTTCATAATTTTTTGTCGGTTAGGGTTTTTAACAACAACAGAATGCCTGTTGTTTTTGTATATTTGTATTTGTTGTAGGGACGAGTACAACTTATATGAATACGTTTTGGCCGTAATTCAGCTCTGGGTAGAGAAAGAGCTCGCGCATCATTGTCATTATCGCTTAAGGGTAATCAGGCCGTCCCTTTTTCGCTGCCTTTGAGAGTTTTGCGGATCACTCTCGCATTGGTTAATGTTTGCCGCCATTTGAGTTTCTGCGTTGCGAAAATCATAACTTTTAAACCAATGCGGTAAGTAAAAAATTTAAAAAAATATATAATAAGTAGATAATTGATCAACCTATGAAATGAGTGTTTAAAAAGGCTTCTAGGCCTACTTATGGGTTAGCAAAGAGGACATTTGTGGAAAAATCAATTTTAGGGAAGTCAATAAAATATTTTTTAACATTTTTGATTTTTTATGTTTCTTTTTAAAAGCTTTTATGGTTTAAAATTATTCCAGAAAAGATTTAAAATATTTTTTTACATTTTTTTTTTCAATTTTTTTGTAAAATATTTGTATTAATGGGTTATATGTCATAAATTGACCAAAATTTCATGCAATACATTTTTGGAACCATGTATTTTTTTAAAATTTTACTTCTAGCAGAAAATGGGTCAAGCACGGACAGCTGGAAATTTTTTGCTTAGGTAAAGGAATAATCAACGAACTTGTTTTGAAAATTGTTTATTCTTTTCTTAATAAATAGATCTATCAATAGAATAAAAAAGAATGACTATCCTTTACCCAGTTTTTGAGATACTGTATCTGAAAGCGGATCAAAATGCCTAAAATTTTTTTTTTTTTTTTTGAACACTGAAAATCAGTCAACTTTGAACTCATTGAAAATCATATCTTCAAGAATAGGGGCACAAGAAATTTTTGATTTTTGCAACCTTGTTCTACATGCGCCAATGTGCGTCATTTAACTGATTTGTTTACAATAAATATAATGAATTTGTATAATATCTGGCCTTTAATAAAGGCTTCTTGATGGATATTTTCATTCGTTCTGTCCTATACTCGATATAGGTTGCATACATTTAGAACAATTTCGATTTAATTATTAGTTAAGCTATTGATTTAAATTAGTCTTTTTATGTTTTCAGCTATTATGGAAATAAACCATAGAGTAACATAGAAACATAAGCCTGTTGTCAAAAACCTAACTCTTGCATCAACTAAATACATGCCAGTCAATGTATTTTGTTTTTGTATCAGACATATGATTTGTTGTATTTTTGTTTGACAAAGTGTCTCGTCTCTATGAATAATTCTCTATGATTTAAACTTTAGTACTTTGTGGTGAAAAAACTTCTATTTGAATATTGCTGTGATACTGAACAAAAATGCCTGTACCTGATCGAATGACATTTCCTTGCTTTTTAAAATCTATATATATAAAAATGAAATGGTCCATGTATGTAATGTCATCACGTTAGAACGACTGGAGCGATTATTCGATTTGAAATGTTCAGGAGATGGTTTGTAATGGAAAAAAATTAAAAAATTCGGAAATTTTTAATATATTACCTCCTTTTCACTTCTCATTTTTCATAATAAAATAAATTTTTGGAGAAACTTGAAGAACTAACATTAGTAAATAGATAACGGGTCAGCTAGTATTTTATAAAACTAAGAGTTAAAGTAATATTCAATTTTCATTCATATCTTCTAATCGTTGTAATTAAATGTCTTGAAACTAAATTATCATATTTGGCAGAAACTTTAATAGTGGGTCACACCGTATGTATTGTATGTGTATTGGTCATTCCGTTTGTAATTTCAATATTTTTCATTTGCGTCCCCACAAAGTACATATATATTCTGGATCGTTATAGATAGCGATGTCGATATAGCCATGTCCGTCTGTATGTTGAAATTAACTTTCCGTATAACTTACATACATGCTATTCGGGAATTCTCCCGGGTCGGTTACTATATAAAATCGAGACAATCGGCCCACAAATGGCTGAGATATAAGGAAAAACCAGGACAACCTTGGCCTTTGACCAATTTTAGATCTATGTATATCTGGAGTACTAATTAATATAGACAATATGGATATCCAGTAATAGTTATTACAAAGACCTTTGCAACGGCGTATACAAGGTCAAATTAAGTCGGACCTACAATTGGTGAAAATCGGGAAAAATATTTTTAACCCAGAATTTTTTTCAACAAAAAAAATTTTTTTTGATTAAATTTTTTTTTTTAAATCATTCATTGTTAATCATTATTCTTAAAAATTTTTTTTTATAACATTTTTTTCGCAAATAAATTAAATTTTTTTTTTTAAATAAAAAAAAAAAATTTTTCCATCAAAATTTTTTCGTAAATAAATTTCCATAAAAAATTTTTTTTACCTAAAAATATCCCTCTATCTATACTTGACAAATATTTATCATAACAATTAATGTCAAGACAAAGTTGTCTGATCTAAAGCACTAACAATTTTGTCATAACGAAGCAATAATACTAATAAATGAAGACTATACCTGATACATTTTTATCTTAACAACCATTTCGACGTTTATCATAATAAATATATTTATCAGGTATAGATAGGGGGTATTAAAACTTAAAGACGATCTATGTAGCTATATCTGACGGTTTGTCTGTTTATTGAAAGCAACAATATTTGTTGTCATATAATATTTTGCCAGAATATAATTTTTCTGCCATTTTCTGTTACAAATGAAAATAATTTCATTTTGAAAACTGGAAAAGCACTTTTTATACAATAAAATTAATGTAAACTTTTAATTTTGATTTTTCCTATGCATATCCATGCTTATTTTTGCATATTTTCCAGTTTGTTTTAGCTTTTTTGCTTGCTTATTTAAAATTTAAACTTGCCCTGACTCTTAGAATCAAATTTCAGCTTAGCCTCCGATGATGCTTAAATTTGTTTCCATTTAAAAATAAATATCCAGTTAGTTAAAACAAAATATTTAATTTCAGAATTTAAGTTTTCTTTCAAAAAAAATTCCATTTATTTTTAGCAGTAATTATTGTTAATTATTTATAATTATGAAAAAAAACTTGGCATTCTGGCGAAAAAAAAATTATTTAACTTTTTTTCTCCCGTTTTATTTATTTAAACAAAAAATTTTAAATTGCAAATTTTTTGGGTACATAAAAACATGCATACGAAATTAATTTTTTCGGGTAGTTTACCTAAATATTTATAAGAATTTGTTTGTTTATATTTTTAATAGCTCCAGGAAACAATACACTTATGAAAATTATTTTATATTTTTTTGTATTTATCAAAGTTTTTGTATGATACACTTGTTTTCTTTTTAATTTAAATCTTAAGATTTTTATATTGTACAAATATAACATAAAATTGTATTACACAGATATAAATTGGCTTTAGCCACTAACACTTTTGTCAATTATAATAAAATTCAACTTTAATAAATTTTTATTTTTCATTAATTTTCTTATAAATTTTTCCAATTCTTTATGGCTTTTTTTAAAACATTTTGTTTTCGATTTTTTTTTTATTATAATGATTTCTTTTGTTTGGCTTTAAAAAACAAAACAATACAGAACATATTTGGATCTTTGTTTTGATGTATTTTCCATCTGAACTATCGTATACACACTACTGCTGTTGTGAATTCAACGAATATATATGATTTTTTTTTTTCATTCATACAGACACACACACTTTTGTACTTATAAATACATAATTTTAATTGTTGTATTTTTTTTTTTTTGTATTCTTTCGTCTGACTTTTACACTTTGCGCACGCCGTGTCAAGATCTACGAACCGTTTCGTTAAGTGTTCGCCGAGAGACTGAGTGACTTGTTTTTGGCGTGTGTGTCGTTAAGTGCGTCGTCAAGTGGTGGTAGTAGTGATCATTATAATAATCGCTAGAAATTCATGTTCTGCTGTGTATCTGTTGCATGCGTGTATTCCAAAGTTGTGGTTTCGTTCAAATGTATCTAGTAGATACTTTGTTGTTTTTATTTTTAATATGGCTGCTTAATATTTTTGTTTTTCGAGTTTTGTTTTGGTCATATTTCTAGAATGCACTATCGGGTTTTCGTAATTTTATTTTCAATAATGTTTAGCAACATGTTTTATAAATGTTGAGTTCTTAGTGTTGCTAGCCACATGTTGCAATGCGTAATATTTTATTAGCGATTTTTTAAAATGTGTGAAATTTGTCATTAAAATATGATTAATTAGCAACAAATTTTTGGTTTTTGTTTAATATGCTTTTTGAGGAAGGTTGTGTTTGTAGGTGAACTACCTTTATCAAATATTGGAAAGTGAAATTAGTTGTTCTTATAAATACATTTTCTTATCCAAAAACAAAATTATTTTTAGTGTTTAATTTTTCCTTAAATTTAAAACAAGTTTCGTAGCTGGTTTTTCGCGCTAAGTAATTGCATTTCACCTACTTCCACATAAAAACCACATCAAATCCCTTACTTTGTACACTATGCTGGATATCTGATCATGCTGTCAACAAATGAGCTGACTGTTTGAT
Organism: Calliphora vomitoria; assembly: GCA_942486065.2. Lineage (NCBI taxonomy): Eukaryota > Metazoa > Arthropoda > Insecta > Diptera > Calliphoridae > Calliphora > Calliphora vomitoria. The sequence continues at coordinate 25,589,618 of OW818031.2, read as the reverse complement.
TAACTAGGGGTCTAGGCGCTTTTCATTGAACCAAATTCTTCTTAGGCATACCGGATTGGTATGAGTTTAGTTGATTATCGGAATTTGGTAGCTATTCTGTGTATCTTTATCTGTGCTCAGGGAGACCAATCTGTGGATGACGGAATCTGGAACATCCACAGAGACTTCGAAGTTCTATTGGCAAAATACGAGAATATTCGTGAACCAGCTTGCAAGAACCCAAACTCGAACAAGGCTGATCTACTGGCCTGCTAATTTGAGTCCCCTTTATCCATAATGACTCCTAAATGAGGGTACATAGTGTTTAGTATTAGCTAAACGATTTAATTACTTATTGTAAAGCCTAGGAAATAAGTAATTGCAGGTTCAATAAATAATTATAAAGAAAAACATGTCCTCCAATATATGGATGTTTATGACAGGCTTTTGATTTGATCTCCCGGGGAGGTCTTAATAGCTCTGGGTTATGTTTTTAGTCTCCCAATGAACTAGAAAATTGGCTTCATGCGAGGCCTGGGACTGTTGTTGTAAATATAGGGTCTGCACAAAATATTTTCTGGGTTTTTATGTTCTATTTGTCTGCTTTTTGGTGGAAAGTTATAAAGAAGAGTGGTTGTCAAAGAGAACTCGAGCGTACTATGAGAATGAAGGCGAATATTGTAACAGAACGACTTGTTCGAAGACTCTGTTTATTATCCTCAATGGTTACCATCGGAGATTTCAGAAAAACAAATCGCTGCCAACACTGTAGAGCATAGAAGCACTGACATTACGACATCCAGAAATTAATCATACATTTAATATGGATACCCCAACCAATCAATGATCATGATTTTTTGACGAGGACACCAGTCAAATCAGAATGTAACAATGGCATCCAAGATGAAATTATGACGATAAGGATAGCCGTATCCAGTAAAAAGAGTTTTCAGGCAGGAATATCCTTATCTTTAGATCCCTAGAGAATGTGTTGTTTATAGCGAAAATTACAATACATTTATTGGTTACCCGTGAAAGAAAAATCCAAATAAATTAAATGAAATCCTATTCGAATGCATCAACATATCAAATGAAACAATTAAGTTCTCTTCAATTGTAACCCATTTTAGAACATAGGTACTCCTACGTTTTGATAATTATTTTTATTTTTAATGCTATATTATATAAGAATATAGAATAATAACGTATGCGGAATGAAATTGCAACAAAAATTTTACACAAAAGTACATGAGCTATTAGTGTTTTAGGATTTATTTTGAATTACGTTATGTTTTGCCTTAATACTTTGAAACCTCATTTGAAAATCTGGCTTTTAGTTATTTCAAAATGTTAACAAAAAAAGAACTACATTGAAAAATTATTTGTAATTTTTTCCATATTTTATCTATATTCATCGGGAGCAATTTATTATATTTTACATCAAGTGTCAGAGAAAGGCAGAGAAGTGGACTTTTTTGGAAGTAAATAAACCTATAATTTATAAGATGTGCAAAGTAGAACATAATCTTTTTTCTAAAAAAATATATATGGATCTTAATCAATCAGATGTAAATTGAAAATTCTGACTTTTTTGGAATTTGATATGACCATTCTGATTAATACTTATATTATGAAATGTGTACACAAAATGAATCATTTCATAAAAAGAAACATCAGAGATTATTTTTTTAAAAAGAAAGTTCTTCTTAACTGTTCCATCATCCAAATGTCACGCCCAGATGTTTATGGTGTTTTCCTACACCCTTCAAATTCCATACTTTCTAAGTGAAAAAATTTCCCAATTTTTTTAAATTAAAACTAATTTGAGAGATTTTGGACCTTTTTAAATAGAAGAGTTTTTGTAGATTATTTAACATAAAAATCAAAAAAAATAAGACAATGAAACTCAAATAGGAGCTCAGAAAAGTGCAAACATCGGTATTTTCAATACCAGTATATAAATTTCTTCATAACTGCCACAAAATACATGAATATAATAAATTTTTTTGCTTACATTAAATCAATAAAATGGGCTATTTTATAAAGGTTTTTATATGTTATTTGTTTTAACGTTGGAAAAAAATATAGCGTTTTCTGTTGTGTTGCAATTTCATTCCGCATACGTTATTCCATTTATCGTCCAGAACGAAAGGTTTGACTGGTTACCATAATACCTAAGGCAGTAAAACAAATATCGCACAAAAATAAATTCATATATCGTTACCTTAATATAGATAGGCCTTAGCTCGTGTTTTTTTTTATCGAAATAAACGAAAATCTGGGCTTACAAAAAAAGAACACGAGTTAGGGCGATATGTAGACTCTAATACTATCAAAGATACTTAAAAAGATTCAGGATTATAAATTTGGATCTATAAAGAGACAACGAACAGAAAGTTATATTACTGGCCAATCATTTAAACTTAAAGAAGAGGATTCTTAGATCTATGGTTGATTGAAGCCGCAGTTCTTCAGACTAAATAGTATTCTAGGACTCTTTTTATACATGTTCTATAAGTAATTGGACTCATATACTATCATTTACTGATGACACTGCATTCATGAAATCCCTCGTGTATCAGCCATATATTTTAATTAGAAAGATGTGTGAGACAATGGAAGAGGAATGGTTTACGAGCAAAAATTTACACAAAAAACATTGCGTAGAGAATCATGACCCCTACTCATATCTATAACTCAACATCAGTCGTATGTTAAATAACACGAAATATGTATCCATCAATAGTTCTGAAGAGAATTTCGGGTGATAAGTTCGTGTAATCATGTCGGATAATCTCTTTAAGAGTTTCCGGAGTATGTGGTTTGTTCACATAGAGCCGTCAATTAAAATAGCTCAAAGTAAGAAGTCTGAAGTGGTCATATAGACACCACAGATGTGCATGAATACCTTTCAAATGACATATTTTTTATTTTGGAAAAATGTATATTGAGTTATAACTATACATAAACTAAACGAAAACTGTAATTGCATGATTCACCACAGCAAGTGTTTTGTTACAAAATGCATGTAATTGCTTGCATATTCTGTAAACTCTTACAATTCACTAAAGCAGCGAATCAATATGAGTGTTATGAATATAAGAAGAGCTTTTTGAGTTAATATACACTGTATTTAGAAGGATTTTTCTTTCATATTTCTATTTTTAACAATACGGAAAACACCATATTGAATATTTTTTATTATTTCGGAGTTTATTGTATCAAAATAAGATGAAATTTAGTTCTTGAACCACGTGCGAAAATTTATTTAAAACAAATTAATGCACTGATTTTATACTATGCATTCAACTTATCATCGAGTTTTTATGAATCATTTGAATACTTTGCATACAAATCAAAACACAGTAATCATTCTTGAGTTGTTATTGCTGACGGTATTTAAAAAATGATTGAGAAAATGACAATCAATTGTGAGACCGCAAGCAATGTAATTAGCACATGTTGATGATTGAAAACACAACAAATGCAGTGATTTCATTCATATAGGAAAAAGCGAATCAACTCATGCACATCTCTGATAGACACAAAGTTGATTCAAATGAAATTGAAAGCAATTCAAAAGAATTAGTTTATTGGCAGAAAGTACACACTTAGTTCAGATTGTAAACGTCTACTTTATAAATCAATCATAAAACCAGTATGAGATCCAGCTAAGGAGCAAATGTAAATGCAGTCCGAGTTCAAAACAATCTTTCTATGAAAGATCCAAAGGACACGTTTAGATCTTTATGAATAAAGATCTAAACGTGTCCTTGGCAAAAACTGTAGAAGGATATTTATAAATGCTTGAACCACACCTAAATCCACTATCCCTTAACATATTCATTAAGAAGCATGGACTCAACATACTATAGCCAAAGACAAGAAGAAACATTGCATTCTGAATAACAATGGATCGAAATTGTTCGTCTTAAACTTAAACGAAATTGTTCGTCTACGACTTTTGCAGGAGCTAAAACTACAAGGAACTTCTTCCAGCTAAACAACATTTAGGTGTTCCATTACCGTCTTAAAGCTGGACAAATGGAAAATACAAGTCAATGCTACAAAATCTACTCACGTTATATTTACTCTAAGACGAGAAAGTTGTCCTTCCATACAGATAAATAATATTAAAATTCCAGAACAGAGCCATGTGAGATATCTCGGTATCCATCTTGATCGCCGTTTAACATAGAAGCCAATGTTACACAACTAAAATTAAAGTCAATTCAATTGCACTGCTCTAGACTTGGAATACAAAGTGCTTTTGTACAAAACAGTTATAAAATTCATATGGCTGTACGGCATTCAGCTATGGGGAATAGCCTCCTCATCTAACAATGAAAAATGGCAAAGAAAGCAGTTAGCACTGTTAAGGCCAATAACAGGTGCCGCATGATACGTTCGCTATATGAAATATCCATAGGGATCTCAATGTACCAATAATACGCGAGGAAATCCCCTGACCAGGGAGTTGCTGTCATTTGAGGGTCATAGATGACTGAGGCATTTGGAAACACTGGATCTGGCCAGATAATCATAGCAGGGGCAATAACAACTTTAGTTTAGATTAAGATTTCAACTCTTATTGTAAATTTCAATAACGATTTAAAAAAAAAGTTGAAACTAAACTGTCGCCAAATGGTCTGTGATAAGACTTCTCATTCTGACGGTTACTGATAAATTTTGAGATATGGTACGACTTAGTTTACGGATCTCATTAACACCTAACGGTGAAATCAAGTCGAACAGGCGCCTGCCGAATCAATTTAACCCAACCTTACATAAATCATATGACTTCAACTATACAACATGTTCATGCCACTGACTGGTATATTTTTTTATTTTTGCCAGTTTTAAAGTACCTATAAATAATATTGAAAAGCCTTTCATGCTTAAATAAAATTTCTTTCCATAAACCGTGTTGGAATTATTTGTAACAAGAAAAAAATACCTTCATTTTCAAGGTACAACCACTCCACATAACACAGCCTACAAACCCTCAAACATCCTCCTTGTAACTGACAGTTACAATTGCACCATAAACACACCACCTTTTTTACCGTTATATATTTATTGGTCAAGTAAATATGGGCATGAGCGCTGCTGCTTTAGTAAATAAATCGCTGTCGTATACTTGACAATTTTTATTATTTTTTTTTTTTTATTTTTTGCAAACCATAAAAATTTATCACGATTGTAATGAAACAAAAAATATATAAGTTTTGGTGTTGTTTTTTTACGTAGTTTTTTTTGTTACTTTTTCTGCACGCAAACCCAGCATGATGCAAGCAACATGTTGCATAATGCCTTGTAAAGTACAAAGTAGTACAAAACACTGAACACGTTGCCCAGACACACAACTAACACATGAAACACTCTTGCAATCTGAAACTGTTAAAATGTAAAATAAGAAACAGTGGATGGTGGTAGGAAAGGATGTTTAAGCTTTAATTTCTGCTATTGGAAATGCTGTAAAACGTTATTTATATCTAAATCTGTGGTTGGCACTCATGCACACGACACGAATATGAAAAGTTACTAAAAGGGAATCAAATTAAAGAATCAAAAACGCAATCTGAAATTCTTTTTATTTATCATTACAATACATTTTATATTGTGGCATGTTTTATTTGTGCCGATCACTGAGCTGAGTACACTAGAATGGACTAATATTAAAGAGAAGGAACCTGAACACAATATGGAACACTCATCAAACCATGTTGTTATACGAGGCTGCAGTTTAATTTTTAATGAATTAAAATACTGATGATGATTTTGATGAAATGAGCCGATCACTGAGCTGAGTACACTAGAATGGACTAATATTAAAGAGAAGGAACCTGAACACAATAACAAACACACATCAAACCATGTTGTTATACGATGCTGCAGTTTCATTTTCAGTAAATTTAAAGACACGATGATTTTGATAAAAGGCGCTCTTCAAACGAATACAGCGAGATCACTGATTTGAAGAGAGGAATGATAAGCGGCGCTCTTAGACATACGTGAACACAAAGACATATTTAGAAGAAAAATGAACTATGGATGAACATGCAAAGGCCGAAACCAACCTGTTATTGGATCATGTGATCTGGATATTGTATTAATCACTTTTTAGACATTTTTCGAGTGTCGAAAGAAGCATTCAAGTGCCTCGGTTTTCCAAAACAGTGTAAGACATCCCAGCAGTTAAGCAAGTAGTCATTGTATCCCTTATAGGCAGTAATCGTCACAAATGTCTTTCCACTTGGCTGACTCCAATTTATATATTTTGGTCATTTGACACGTATGTGCGCTTTGTTGTGCAGAGAGAAGACAATTGGTTACTTTATACATCCCAGGTAATCTAGCGTGAAGACAATTGTCACTTAAGTGTCTCTAAGTTATCTGGAGTGTAGACACTTTAAACGTTTTGTGAGTAATTCGTTCAAACTGGTTTTGTTCAAATTGTGTTGATATAATTCGCATACAGTTAATTTTTATTTTTACTTAAGTATACTGATATCCCATGTAACATGTATGAAGTCAAAAGTCACTTAAGTGTCCTTAGTATCCTATAGTGAAGTCACTTTAAACGTTAATTTTGTACTGCACTTTAGAAAGTAGTTATTTTACACACCAGAAGCAATCCATTGGAGAGTTGTCGAAGAAAGGTTTGTTTACAAGCTTTTTACCTGACTATATGAGGTCAATTTGCACCCGTACATGTTAATATAACTAGTTATGTAGCTGATCAAGTTACCAGTTAGGTAGCTAGTAAAGTAACTGACGCTATTTGAACAGTATGTGAATCCAATGCGTTGACTACTTTGGACCAGCTATTACACAGTCTCATTGAAGATAAAAAGGGTCAATTGACCCCCTGCTTAGGACATACCCGTGTTAAAATAACTAGTCACGTAGCTATTGAAGTAACTAGTTCCCACCCTAAATGATGGGTAAAATCACCAGTTCTGGACTGTCTCCTAGAACTGCTGGGATATTTCACCCCATCTGATCTCCTTACTATCAACACCACTTATATCCGACCCAAAATGGAATACAACTCTCATGTGTGGGCTGGTGCTTCGAAGTTTATTTTGCAGTTACTCGACCGCGTACAGGAGAGGACAAAGGTGCTTATCGGTGACAGTAGGATATCCAGTCGCAATGTGGGTTGTGTTTCACTGTTCTACCGATACTACACTGGTATGTGCTCTGCTGAAATTAGGAAACTTGTTCCCGAAACCCGTATTTTTTTACGCAACACACGTTCTTCGGCAATGCCTCATCAATTCGTTGTCGACTGGACAGTGAATCTCACAACACATTACAGGGAAAATTCGTTATTTAGCCGTACTGTACGTATGTGAAATAAGCTTCCTCCTGAAGTCTTTCCTGTCACTTTCAATATAGGACAATTCAAATCAAATGTCCACAAACACTACTCCCTCTATCCTCCCTCCCATAACCTATTTTCTTAGTTCCAACACAATGCTTTGCATGAGTAGGGGTCATCCACTAAGTGCTGGTCCCAGAAAAAAAAATGTAATTTTCTATGGCTTTCACGTGAAATATAATCCATTTTTGGATCTCTTTAAAAGTTATTAAAACCTACACAGGGCTTTTTGAAACATTGTAAAGATTCAAATTCATTGTAAATTAAATTATGGGGAAAAGTAGACCACATATTGCGAGATCAGAAAGATCTCTATATTGGAGAAAAGTATTTTGTGTATCTAGAGGCTAACGAAAATAATGTAACCATGGAATAGCTAACTAACCGGCTTATGGCATCTTTGAATTAAGACTATTGCAGTGTACTCTCTCATAAGCGGACACCTAAGGGACTGACAAATTTGTCCGCTTATAAGAGGTGTCCGCTTATGAGAGTATTAAATAATCCCAAAGAATGTTTTTGGGACTGAAAAAAGTGTCCGTTTGTAGGGCGTGCCCGCTTTAGAGAGGTGTCCGCAAAGAGAGAGTACACTGTATTACTATTTATTATAACACATTCATAAGCCAGAAAGAAGTCTTGTATCAAGACTCTAGATCTAAAATGATCCTCCGTCACACATTTAAAGTGCCTACTGTGTTTATGTGAGCAATAGTCGCAGTTTGTAATTGATTTCAGAATAATCAGCTAAAACATTCCAATGCTCTAAATCATACGATACGGCTTCAATAAAAACAAAAAAGAAGTAAATTTATCTTGTCTAAAAAGTACAGAAGTTTGTTTTTATTTATTTTTTTTTTTTCAAGAAAACGGAAATTTTTTTTTGTCAAGTATCTGCTTGTTTTTTTGTACTACAACAAATGTTCATTCATAGCTACTCAAGCGAGTGTATATATATATATCTTTCTTCGGTAACTTGATTGTGGCTTGAAATCACTTGAATTAAAGGCAAAACAAAATTTCTAACTGAAAACATACTTAGCTGCTGATGATGATTCATGCAAGAAAAGTGTATGCTCTCTCCCAGCTATTTACTACTTACTAGCAAGTATTTTTTTTATTTTGTAGTTGTGTAAGAATTTACAGCCAAGTTCACATGATTCAAAAATGTGGACTACAACATTCTTTAACTAAAAACAGACGGTAGATAAAAAAAAAAGTTTTTGATTTATAACAACAAATGCCTGATCACTACAAAGTTATATGATCACATTCGGGTTTTGCCACATAGAAAAAAAAACTTCATTCAAGCCTGGTTTTTAAGTGATTGAATCCAATGCTACTGCTACGTCTTCGCAACTAATTCGTGAGTGTCTTAGCTCAACGTTTTAAACTGATGATGATTCATTTATGCCCACAAGTCTGCTGTGATTTTGTTTTACTCAGAAATTGTAGACAAATACATTTAAAATTAACAAGAAATAACCAAAACGTAAACATGATCATTCATCTCACATTGAGAAAGTCCGGTGATTGTCTGAATAAAAAAACAAAAAAAAAAACAAACGTGCTTGCTGACGTTGTGGGCCGCACGGCCATCCAGCTGCACTCTCATTAATTTACATTATTTTGCAAAAAATATTTTTGTTTTTTGCTGCAAAAAGATAAATGTGTGAACTAAATTTAATACGCCAATAATTAACTGTTAGTTGATAGTGAATCATGGTATCATTGAAAGCAATATTGGAAATGTTACACATTTAAAAATATGTAAACTCCCTCCGTTAAAAACGAATTTTAAATTGTGTAATTTAAAATATGATAATGATAGATATATAACTCTTCACCATGAGTGGTAAGAGTATATGTATATATATTTAAAATTCTGATAAATTGATACGTCAATCTATCCGTTATAGTCCTGGTTCGATCGCTGCACTGTGGCTCAGATCTCAATTTCATCGGCCAAAAGTCCAACTTTTTTGTTAACTCCGATTTCAAAAATTTTAATGCCATTCAATAGTAAACACATTGAAACTAAGGTAGCCAAAAAATTAGATAAAAATATTGTCAATTGTGTGCGTGGCATGCTGTTAAAGTTAAGTATTTTATGTAATTTTATAAAAAATGTGATTTTTGTAAATTTGATCAGAAGTTAATTATCATTACTCGCAATCTATTATAGATAATTGGATGATTTTTTTTCGTTGTGTTGGTAGGATAATAGTCTTTAATAACTGGTATGATTTGTCGCTGTGCCGTTTATACCTGCTGTGTTATTAAATTTTTTCTCAGGTACTATATTTTAGTCAAATTTGAATTTCAGTGGAATAAAAGTGCTTAGGGTCAAAAGGGGTTAAGCAAATTTTACTACCAGGAGAAATATGAAACTCTCTTTTGCAAATGGAAATATGATGGTTCTTCGCGCTGTTCAAATTCGAGGAAATCAGCCAAGATATGGCTGAGATATAAGCAACAAACCACGACTACCTCGATGCTTGACCTATTTGTGATCTATATTTGGATTACTAAGGCATTAACATAGACAATATGGATATATATCTTCCACAGATCTTTCCAACGATGTATATAACGCCATAGAAATTCGGATGGACAATGGTTTCAAATCGGAAAAAATATTTCATCAGAAATTTAAAAAAAAAATATGTTTTTAATCTATATCTTTAAAACATATCGTCCTCGGCCGTGCTATAGCTATGTTACTTGTATTAACTATAAGTTTGTTTATGTTTACGAGTATATTTAACTGTAAATCGAAAAATATATTTATTATTCTGGCCCACTACAGCCGTCATCAGCATTCTTTCGTGCCTACTTGGTGTAACATTTTTAGCAATATATAAATGTATATTAATAGTTGGGTTTTATACAGCTACCTTAGTCTTTTTTTGTTTATTGATATCATCATTGACTTACCTAAAAAGAGAAATAGAAAATATTTATTAAATTAAATAAGTAATTTAAAAAATGCTTTATATAAAACTGTAATCAAAAGTTAAGATGAAAATAATGTGGCTAAAACATAGCTTGAATAATGCGCTTAGTTAGTCACCACCAGAGGCGCTGTAACCAGGACTAATGACAAACATAATGCGCAGTTACAGATTTGTCAAAAAAAGCTGTTATTGAACATTTTGGCCAAACAGGTGTTTCTTCTTATCAATGTAACTTATTACCTATTGTTCTTAGCAAAATGTGCCCCAAGTAGTTTAGATAGCTATTTCATCAATCTTTCGGAAAAAAAAATGTTTAAAAACAAATAAAAAATGTTTGAAATTTTTTTTCCGAAATCGAAAACTTTTTTGGCTTTTTTTTCAAAAAAAAATTTTTTTCTCAAAAGAAAACTTAGATATTTTCCTTGCAGACCTATTTGGTCGCTTAGTGGGATGCGTGTTGAATATCTATCAAAATAAATGTTTTTTAACTCAAAACATACAATTTTTTACTTTTTTTTTGGAAAATCAAAAACTTTGTTGACTTTTTTTTCCAAAATGGGTCCTTTTTTAAATTCTTTTGCTCAAAATAAAGTTTAGGTCCATTCCTTTAAGGGGGTTTTGGTCGCTTAGTGGGATGCGAGTGGGATATCTATCAAAATAAATATTTTGTAACTCAAGTCATACAATTTTTGGGTTTTTTTTTTTGAAAAATCGAACTTTTTTCCCCAAAAGAAAAAAGAAATCTTAGGTCTATTCCTTTAAGAGCTTTTTGATCTTTTAGTGGTATGCGAGTGGGATATATATCAAAACTCAAGACATAAAATTTTTGAGTTAAAAATTAATCCCACTCGTCCCATATGCATTAATTGAATGAGAGTTACTTCTCTTTAAAAAAAAATATCGGCAAACTATCGACAGATCAGTAATAATAAAGACACAAGTTATAATTTTTATTCCTCAAAAAAATTAATTATTTCTTACTTTCAATTACTTATAGTACTAAAACATAACATAGCAAATACACAATCAAATCTAATGTGCCTAAATGGTCATCAGGGGACAAACAATCATCCAAAGCCGTTGTGCTTAAAAGTTCAAACAGATTCGTTCTGCAGGTGATCCATTTGAATAAGAAGAAAAATCTTCAATTGCAATTGAAGAATTCAAAATCATCGCTAGTCAGAATTGCAAACTCATTTCTAGTTAGAACTGCAAACTTTACTCTAACTCTACTCTAACTCTACTCTAACTCTACTCTAACTCTACTCTAACTCTACTCTAACTCTACTCTAACTCTACTCTAACTCTACTCTAACTCTACTCTAACTCTACTCTAACTCTACTCTAACTCTACTCTAACTCTACTCTAACTCTACTCTAACTCTACTCTAACTCTACTCTAACTCTACTCTAACTCTACTCTAACTCTACTCTAACTCTACTCTAACTCTACTCTAACTCTAACTCTACTCTAACTCTACTCTAACTCTACTCTAACTCTACTCTAACTCTACTCTAACTCTAACTCTAACTCTACTCTACTCTAACTCTACTCTAACTCTACTCTAACTCTACTCTAACTCTACTCTAACTCTACTCTAACTCTACTCTAACTCTACTCTAACTCTAACTCTACTCTAACTCTACTCTAACTCTACTCTAACTCTACTCTAACTCTACTCTAACTCTACTCTAACTCTACTCTAACTCTACTCTAACTCTACTCTAACTCTACTCTAACTCTACTCTAACTCTACTCTAACTCTACTCTAACTCTACTCTAACTCTACTCTAACTCTACTCTAACTCTACTCTAACTCTACTCTAACTCTACTCTAACTCTACTCTAACTCTACTCTAACTCTACTCTAACTCTACTCTAACTCTACTCTAACTCTACTCTAACTCTACTCTAACTCTACTCTAACTCTACTCTAACTCTACTCTAACTCTACTCTAACTCTACTCTAACTCTACTCTAACTCTACTCTAACTCTACTCTAACTCTACTCTAACTCTACTCTAACTCTACTTTAAAGGGCAGTCACTCGGCATGTATTCCATATGTATTGGGACATGTATTCGATACATATGGAATTCCATGTCTATGTCAAAATTATATATATACATACGATTCATAATTTCCTCGTTCACACGTACATATGTAATTGCATGTGACATAACCTCTGTTAGTTTATATGTTTCTTGTTCTTAACTATATACCTGCAATGAAACTTATTTTTGTTATGATTTTTCTCTACTCTTTTTGGTTTCGTGTTTTTTATTTTGCACTAACACAGTGTTGTATTTCAAAATACACACGAAAATAGAACATCTCAGCAGTGAAGCAAGTAGTAAAAGTATCCCTTATGACAGTAATCGCCACAAATGTCTTATCACTTGGCTGACTCCAATTTATATATTTTGGTCATTTGACACATATGTGCTCTTTGTAGTACAGAGAGAAGACAATTGGTTACTTTATACATCCCCGGTAATCTAGCGTGAACACAATTGTCACTTAAGTGTCTCTAAGTAACTTTAAACCTTTTGTGAGTAATTCGTTCAAACTGGTTTTATACAAATTGTGTTGATATGATTCTCATACAGTTTATTTTTATGTTTGCTTAAGTATATTGATATCACATGTAACATAGCATGAAGTTAATAGTCACTTTAGTGTCTCTTAGTAACCTATAGTGAAGTCACTTTAAATGTTTATTTTGTACTGCACTTTCGAAAGTAGTTATTTTACCCACCAGAAGCAAACCATTGTAGAGTTGTCGAGGAAAGGTTTGTTGACAAGCAATCGTTTATTGGACTGTCTATGATATGTCTTTTAAGCTAACTATTTGAGGTCAATTAGCATCCGTACATGTTAAAATAACTAGTTATGTAGCTGATCAAGTTACCAGTTAGTTAGCTAGTAAGGTAACTGGCGCTATTTGACCAGTATGTGAATCCAATGCGTTGACTACTTTGGACCAGCTATTAGATAGTCTCATTGTATTCAAAAAGGGTAAAAAGGTTAGGACATGCACGTGTTAAAATAACTAGTCACGCAGCTATTGAAGTAACTAGTTCCCACCCTAAATGATGGGTAAAATCACTAGTTCCTAGTTCTCCTAGAACTGCAGGGATGTGCGAATTGCAAAAAATGTCGCAAGGCATACACATGTATTTTACATATACAACGTTTCATATGGATCACACGGTATGTACATGTTTACATGTGGAAAAATGTTCCAATACATGTCACAAAATACATGCAATACATACCGTGTGACCCCCCAATTAACTCAACTCTAACTCTTGTCTATATCTTTCCTAAAATTATGTTTAAAAATGGTAATTGTGGTTCCAATAAAATTGTGGAAATATGATATAAACGCCTATTGATACAAGCCGAGCATCAGGAAAATATCCCGATTAGATTTTATCATATAAATTGGAAATTGTAAATAGTTTGATGTAATTTAAAGTTTAATTTCTTCGATTTACCCCCATTAACATGAAGTCTGATTATGGGCTAACTAAAAGTTAAACTGAAATTTTTCATACAAAAATAATTAAACCAGACTTCGTGTTAATGGGGGTTGCTGAAGTTCTTTTTACAGCTTTTACATAAAAAGCTTGTTTTAAAAGTGTTTTTCATTATTAACTTATTTTACATTTAAAAAAAAACGAGCCCCTCCCTGAAAGCAGGCAAAACTAATTTTGTACAAAAAATTTTATTTATATTTACTTAAGAATACAGACACACACATGCAAATAAAAACAAAAATAAAATATTGTTGTTGGCCTAATTAAAATTAAAAATTATTTTCGCTTTTGATTTTAGCACATAAATTAGAGAATTTGCCAACAACCCGCGCCCGCCAGGCTGTAAAATAATTTACACATGAAATAAAATTTTCTAAGAATCGCAAAATTAAAGAAAAACAAACAAAAAGCAGCAAAAATCATGTGCGATTTAATTTAAACGTTCAGCTCGATTAATTTCACATGAACAATTTTTTGAATTTTTTTTGAATTTTGTAAACAGAAATTTAAGCAAAACAAAAAATTATAAACAAAACCAATATGAAAAAATAAAATTTTGAAAATATTTACGGGCCGTATATACATATTATAGGAATTTTTAGCAAGAAAACTATTGAAATTTATATATATATTTTGCTTCTTTAGAATGTAAATGTTAAAACGTGTAATAAATAAACTTTATTAAGATGGTAAATTCAAAGATTTAAGCCAATTTATGGGCCATAATAAATAGATTTAAATAATTTAAAATAAAACAATTTAAGAAACTCTGCTTAATGACTTTGATCTGTTTATTGAGCATATGTATCATAACTACATAGATCATTCATCATCTCAGTCATGAAAAAAACATTAGCAGGTTTTGAATCAGCATTATTCTAATACTGTTCTTTCTACCTCATGCTAAATACTGCCCTCACCTTTAGAAGTTCAGTGACCAATATTAATTGTTAAGAAATATTTGAAATTATTTCAAATTTGTTTGCCATTTATTCTTTTCCGTTTCGTTTTGGTGAGAATAGACAATGAGCAGATTAAGTATTTAAATCATTTATAATATTTATTTTATCTCTATTATGCTTTTTCAGCAAGTCTTATTTATTTAAATAAATTAATTATATTCAGACACACAAATGATTTTCTAATGAACAAGAATGCTTTTAACAGCATTTATTTGGTTATAGGTCGACTATAAAGACCTTGACATTTCAGGAAAATGTGTTAGGTGATTTTAGAAGTAGGAGTTTTGTGTTAGAGTTTCACTTATAAATTGTAGGGTGATTTATGGCGATTGCTTAATCGATATTTGAACCCCATATTCATTTAACCCTATATTTCTATCCCAAAAGACTCTAATATTTCCTTGCTACAACTCCTCTCACAAAACATTCAATAACTCTGTTCTACCTGTTATAGCTCAACTCCAACTCTTCCCTTTATCATATCATTTATATTCAAATTTCATAAAATCACAAACAAACCCATCAATTACATTACCACCATCATCAGCCTGCAGTGTAGCATGCAAAATACTAATAAACAAAAAAAATTTAAATATTTTTTTTTTTAATACCAGATGTTTTGTTGACATTACGAAAACCCCACAACGTGTTGACACAGGGGGAAAAGGTGGCAGGGACACATCACAGTGAAACTCATAATAATAAATACCACAAATACATTTGTCAAAATCATCGAAAAAATATATTTAAAATTTTATTAACAAATAACTACAAATTTGCTGAAAATGAAAACAATACCAACGATTTATTTAAAATACAATGTTTTTTTTTTGTTACTCTTTATTGTGTTTATTTTGTTGTTTTTATTAGAAAAATTAAAATTTTTATTACGAAATAGTCGTAATTTTTTAGGTTTTTAAAATCAAAAAATTCACACACGAAAATAACACATATTTTGTGTTAAATAACTTGAAACAAAAAAAAAAAAAGCAACCTTGAATAAGAATTTAATTTTAATGTTACGATTATAGAATTTTAGAAATTATTCGGTTAGTAAGTGGTTTTTGTTGTCAGTGACAACTTGTCATACGTACAAGTGTGAACACAGTTGTTTTTTAAAAAAATTAAAGGTTGCTTGGTTTTATTTCAAGGGTAAGACTTAAGAATTTTAATTGAGAGATTTGCTATAATTACGACATTGATTTTTTAGGGATAGATTAAGAGCTTTTATATTCTATTAACTTTTCAAACATAATTAGGTAATGTTAAGTTTTAAATCACGTATCACACGAGTATCTACTGTGTTGATATAAGTTAAAGTCTTCTGAAATCATTAGTAATTCCCATAACATTAAATTTTTGTATGTAAATCACTCAGTTTTTAAATAATTTTTGAGTGTTTTTCAAAAATGAAAAAACTGTTTTCTTTCGTAGGTATTAAATCTTTCCTTGATTTAATACCTACTCTGCTCTAACTCAACTCTAACTCTAACTCAACTCTAACTCTACTCTAACTCTACTCTAACTCTACTCTAACTCTACTCTAACTCTACTCTAACTCTACTCTAACTCTACTCTAACTCTACTCTAACTCTACTCTAACTCTACTCTAACTCTACTCTAACTCTACTCTAACTCTACTCTAACTCTACTCTAACTCTACTCTAACTCTACTCTAACTCTACTCTAACTCTACTCTAACTCTACTCTAACTCTACTCTAACTCTACTCTAACTCTACTCTAACTCTACTCTAACTCTACTCTAACTCTACTCTAACTCTACTCTAACTCTACTCTAACTCTACTCTAACTCTACTCTAACTCTACTCTAACTCTACTCTAACTCTACTCTAACTCTACTCTAACTCTACTCTAACTCTACTCTAACTCTACTCTAACTCTACTCTAACTCTACTCTAACTCTACTCTAACTCTACTCTAACTCTACTCTAACTCTACTCTAACTCTACTCTAACTCTACTCTAACTCTACTCTAACTCTACTCTAACTCACTCTAACTCTAACTCAAACTCAACTCAAACTGAACTCTAACTCCCCATACTGATCTACTCCGTAGACAGGCTCGTAATGACTGTACGAGGATATTCGATCGCGTAAGGCTTAGCTATAAACATCGCATACGAGTTACAATATTTGATGCCAAAAAAAAAAAAAAAAAAAACTTCTGGTCGTTCATCAAGAGGATTCGGAGCTACAACGCACATTGGTTGAGTTTCATAGAATGAGCGAAGGACAATGAAACTTGGCAAATAGGCATTTTTTGTTTGAATCAAGAAAAAAATGGAAAAATCAAAATGATCCGCCCACTTTCACGCCCACCTCCCATACAAAGTGAAAATTAAATTTTGACCTACGGCATTGTTTTTTGGCACATAGTATTTTTAAACACTCAGAATCATTTGTGTGAAATTTGAAAAATATCCGCCCATTTTTACGCCCACTTCCCATACAACTTGTATTGAAAAAGTGGCATAACTCCCTTTCACTCAACTCAATTTTCACAAAAAATAAATATTATAATTGTGGAATGGGCTCCTGAAAATATATACCTGATCCACCCACTTTTACGCCCATATCCCAAAAAAAGGTAATCGTTCTCTAATTTTTTGATTTGCAGTTTTGAGCGAAATCTATTTATAAGTGGGTCTGAAGACAATAAAATATTATGCATTACGTCTGCCATTAGTGGCTAGACGTCCAATTCTTCGCGAATTATGTAATCTATAGGCTCTATAGTCTTTATTCCTCTCTTCCTGAGCTTCCTCAGACAGCATTCTTGATACAAATAATCAATTAAAATGTAACAAATAAAAATGAAATCATTAAATAAGGACCTTTAAATAGAGACATACCTATTTGCAGAATAGCTTCTGCTATAATTTTGCTACCATGCACCAGATATGCGCAGTTACAGGGCATGTAATACCAGCCATAGAGATCAACAAACAACTTGGGAGTATACATGCAATTTATATGAAATTTGTTAGTGTCGATCGCTGCATTACAATTTATTGCGGCCAAAATTATTTTAAATCTATGTACCTATTAATTCTTCTTGTATGCCAATTACGTCTGTTGTTTTAGCTGGATTTTCGAAAAAACCTTCTTGCTGTATTGCCATCGTTTGTTATGCCCATACCTTGCTTCACTGCGTTCATATTTATGGCCAGTTTCAACTTTAATCTCTTCTGAATTTCAGCTTTATTTGCCGCCATTTAAATTTTTGTATAACTATCGGTTCTCCATTTTTTGAAAGTAAGAAATGTGCAAAATGCAACAACAACATGCATGAACAAAAAGGAAAGGAGCAGGTAGGAGCAGCTGAATTTTATTTTAACTTTTGGCTGAGACTTCAAGCTGTATTTTGACATCTTTCGTTAAACAGCGCTCCTCAGCACTAAAAAGATGCAGTCCACTGAAGTTGATGAACATTGAAATTTCGATGTTGTTTATATTTTGTTCTACGACATATTTTATATGGCACTTTTTCCTACTTTTGTTAATGCAAATCTCATCTATGACAATTGTCATTTACTAAAATATACAACAAAGTCAAATGATAAGTTCACTGTGATTGTAACAAAATATTGAATATACAGTAAATTTGCATGCCATTTTAAGCAAGCGAACATATATGAACTTTGAGCGTGTCTGTCCAAACAAATAATAAATATATCAGCCTAATATTACGGAACCATAATATTGAGATATCTGACAACAAAATAACATTAAATTATCCAAATCGGCGAACATGAAAAAAATGAATTTCGGACAATCTTCAACCAATGTGCACCGGTGCTTCAATTCCTGTTCTTCTTACTGACGACTCAAAAAGGTGTAGGTTTCTTTATTGGTAACTTTGGGATTAAATCCTATTTTAGGCTACCTAACTTCTGTTAAACGTGCATCAAGCTGGCTGAGGTTTTATCGGATATCTGGTGATATATTTATATTTACTGATAGCAAGGCTGACGTTAACGGAATAGCGGGTGTCTTCACGACATCTAGGTTAACCGAGGAATGCCGGGTATCCCTTAATGAGATAGCGAGACATTCTAGAATAACGCATATATGGATCCCTGAACACAATGGAAATCTGGTTAATTTTATAGGAGATGAACTGGTCAAAAAGGGTGCGATGATGATTAATGAGGCGATCGACCCCTTTTCTGGTATTTCCCTTGTTAGATGCAAAATGGCTGTTCAGCTGAAACTGCACAAAACAGTTTCGTATATGATGCCGTCGTGATCAAATAAGGCTTCATTACAGGACATTGTATAGTTGGGACACATGCTAGAAGGCTGGGCTTACGGTACAATGACTACTGTAGGAACTGTCATAATAAGGAAGAGCAGAAGACGGTGTCTTACCTATTCTGCCAATGCCCGGCTCTGATAAACCTGAGGAAACGTACCTCGGAATTCCGTTCCTTTCATGCCTGGATGAGCATGAAGGATGAGTCTTAGACTAATCTACTCCTTCATCAGAGAATCTGTTTAGTTTATCTTGGAGGCAATGGACGTATGATAAATACCCCGCTGTTTACCCCTTGGGTATCACAATGGGATCAGTTTTGAATGGACCCAAGTGAGCTGCTTGAAGAGTGGCTGCCCATGGCACCTAACCTAACCTACGGGTGACTGTATTGTAAACAAAGCTAAGGAAAAATCAAAGCTTTTAGCAAAAATGTCTCAGCAAATTCATCTCTTCTCGATTGTAATCAATCGGTGCCTACTGTATCTTGTACTATGCCTTAAAAATTCTTCAGAACATGGGTAGTTAAGAAAGTTCTATCCTGGCTCAACGTAAACAAATCCCCTTGTTCGTATTGTATTCCAGAAATTGTTTTAAAAACATGTTCCTCATCGCTTGGAATCGTATAGACTTCTGACAAATATTAACAAGGGTGCTGTTCAAGAGACATATCTAGTCTTATACCTATTACTCGCACTTTCTTTCGGAGCACACGACTACCACGCAGATCGCACCCTTTTTCTATAAATTTGAGTATCGACCGGACGACACATTATAGGGAAAATTATTTTTTTGTAAGTAGATTCATACGTATGTGGAATCTACTACCAGCCAACGTATTCCCGGCGGAATATAATATTTATCAATTCAAGTCAAACATCCAGAAACACTCCCCTTTTCCTCCATCTCATAACGTTATTTCCAAACATCAACACAATGCACTACATATATAGGGGTATCCCCTGAGTGTTGGTTATACAACATAAATACAACTGAAATCAAACTCAACTCTAATTCTGTTCTGGACTTTCACCAACACTAAACGGTTTGATTTTGGACGACCAGTGTGTTTAGTATCACCACTATTTTTAATTTCATCCACTTTGCATTGTTAACAGCTGAGAGAAAAACATATTTTCGTTGTTGAACCCATAGACAAAATACACATAGATCGGAAACTCTCCTGTCAAAGACCTAACTCAGTTGTCAAAAACCTAAGTCGTGAAAATGTATGTATGTATATTTTCTCTATGGTTGAACCATATTTCAATATTAATAAAAGTTTGAAGGCTAGTTCGAAAGTTAGAAACAATATATTATCGAAATATTAATTTAACTTTATCAAAATAAAAAATATTTCAAACAAAAATTTGCCATCATTTTTAATATTTCATATACCCATATACCCAACTTTGGGGTCTTGAGGCTCCGCAATCCCTTAGTGTTAAAAGTCCAAATTCAAAACTTAAACTTACATTTCCTATAAGTATAGCCTCTACAGAGGAATTTTATTAAAATTGGACGAAATCCGTTTAGAAGTTACAGATTTACATATTTCCACGAATTCTTTCCTTGGGGCAAAACTTTCGGTTGGTACAGCTGTCGCTGGGTTGACAATCTTTGGTCAAGTAAGACTAGGATTGCCGTGGGAACGACTCTTTAAGTCGATCAATCAAGAAAAGCAACACGGTTCGATAAAAGTGCAGTATTCTAATTTGTTGTGTACGCCTATCTTTTGAATTGAACGGGTTCTTATACTGATAAGTAGCCAGGATGTGTTTCATGGGCAAACAACTATCCAACAACTACTCATTTTCAAAGATTCATGAAGTTGACTGCTCTTTAGTTTCTGGTAAACAAAGATCAATCTTTCATCCATTTTAAGATATTTTGGATAGGAAACGAAGCATATCCCAGTCATGGAACTTAATGTTATGACGATAGAGCAGCTTTTCCTAAATTTTCATCGAAGAAGTCCTACAAACTACAATATCATACAGTTGGCAGTCTCCCCGAGACATGTCAAGGCGAAACTTCGTATGAACGAGGGAAACATACCAAGATTGGAGGCTACCCACCGACCATACCAGAGAAATAAGAGAACCTGGCGTTGAGAACAAGAGCAGTTCTTGCTTCTGGGATGAAGATGACATTTGAAGCTTCAGACAGCTTTTAACACTTCTTTGGATTTAATAAAAACAATAGATATCAGTTAAGATATAAGATAAAGACAACCTCGGTGGAATTCGAAAACCAGGAAAATACAGAAAATTATCCTACAAGATGGATATATAAAGGCTTACTCTTATAAAAACTTTCTGAGCCATAGAGAAACATAGAGCGAAAACTAGAAAAAAACTCAAACAAAAAAATTACTCAATAAAGTTACACATACGAGTGTTGTTTTTGTTTTCATATAGTTTTTTTTTACTAATACATTCTCACCACTTAGGTTTTTGACAACTGAGTTAGGTCTTTGACAGGAGAGTTTCCGATCTATGTGTATTTATCTATGTTCTGAGCACCTGTAAAATTAAAACAACAAACTGAACAATGTCAGATATTATTACACTCGTATTGTGAATTCTAATGTCAATGAATGTGATCCATTTATTGAGACATGAACATCTGCCAATTGCTGTTTTTATTCCCAGAAGGGTGCAATGGAAAGTCAACCACTGGAGTTTATTATGGAAATCGATTTCAGATAGTTCTCAACTACATTAATTGATTAAACAATGTCTCCACGGTAGTGATTAAAACAATCACCCCTATCGCGAATCAATATTTCACATGAAATGTGTTCCCTTTTCCCATTTTTCGTTCATCAACTTTGTTCACGTGAAAAAATTCCCCTACATGGGAAATTTTTGTAAACAATAAACATCTGTTATGAACAAAGTTAACTATTGTGAATGAAAAGTTTAAGGGAATATCACGATAGCAAATTCCCCTTCGAGGGAAATGGATATTTCATGGGAACATAAATTTCACATGTTTTGCCGATAGGGGTGAATGTCTCCACTGTAGAACTATCTGGATATTCTTATAAATCAATTCTCTATCGCTTTTTCAGCCACGAGGTAATTTTATAAAGCAAGAGTTCAAAACAGTTATCTTGATTTGCGTTTCTAAATTATCCTAATGTTGAACTGCTCAGCCATCGTGTTGAGACATGAGCAGCAGTCAAGAACTTCTCAGGACCAAGAATTTTAAGATTGCAACGGAGGCTCATCTACCGCCATTGATTGCAGTAGTTATGGAAATGAGATTGTATCGCAGACCAGCCACAGCATCCTTGGTTGTCAGAATCTCTTTCTATAATACGCCATAAGCGTACCAAGGAACTTATTAAAACCTAAAAATAAGATTCTTTTGAAATGATCTATTGTGTTGATTAAAACAATGTATCCTCAGTATAACCATCTGGTGATTCTTATGAAGACCTTAATATGCTCTTATTCAATACTCAGTCAATTCCTCGCTCTGTCGGTAAAGTTGCTTAGCAAGTGTTCAACACTATCCATGATGGCTGATCTGTTCAGCCACTATAGTTATTGAGAAAGCTTTTGAGATTATCAGGGATGAGGATTTTAAGGCCACAATGGAATTTTTTACAGCAGGTGTGGAAATTAGATTCGATCCCAGACAGTAAGGAACTTCATTGGTTGCCATAATATCTGTCTAGAATACGCCTTAATGATCAAAAAGTCTTCTGGAGAGTAAACATAATAGTGCGACGTAATATTCGGTTTTGAATTGGGTTAAAAATGTGGAGTTCATAGTATTCGGCTAAAATTAAGAAGAAAAGTAATGCTGCAGGGCAGTTAATATGCTCTTATTCAATACTCAATCAGTTCTTCGCTCGCTCGGTAAAGTTGCTTAGCAAGTGATCAACATTATCCATGATGGCTGATCAGTTCAGCCATTATATCCAGAGAGCTTTTGAGATTATCAGGGATGAGGATTTTCAGGCCGCAATCGAGTTTCAACTAACGGAATTGATTACAGCAGCTGTGGAAATTAGATTCGATACCAGACAGTAAGGAACTTCCTAGGTTGCCATAATCTCTGTCTAGAATACTCCTTAATGATCAAGAAGTCTTCTACAGACTAAAAAATATTAGTTCGACGGAATATTCCGGTTTGAATTGGATAACAAGTGTAAGTTTGTCTAGTATTTGGCCAAAATTTAGAAGAAAAGTAGTGCTGTGGGGCAGTTGTCCTCGCTCAGACTCTGCGTAGAAGTATTAACTATTCACTAAAATCTATTTAAATCAAATTCGAAATGTTCAACTAAGTATTTTTTATTAACGGCTTAAGTTGTTCCGCCTTAACACCTAAGGTTGGTTAAAGCAGTTAAACGTTTCAAAAACAACTTAAAATTTTTAATTCAACTCAAAATTAATACGTTTTTTTTTTAAAAAAAAACAGGCAAATTAAAATAAATAATGAAATCATTAAAACAACGTAATAACACTTTGTATCAATTTGTAGAGTTTTATTCCATTTTTATTATTTATTTATTTAATTTCAGTTTATAATTGTTTAAAACAATAAATCTACTGATATATGTTCATAGTTGTTGTTGCTGTTGTTGTTGTTGTTTTAAACAAAATGTAAACAAAACAAATGAGTAGTGAGTGATTTTGACGCAACAAAAACAAACAAACAAATGAATGAATCTTACCTTGACAGTGGTTAAATCCGAATTAAATTTCATGGTAGCTGTTTTCAAAGAGGAAATACTACTTGTTGTGCACGTCAATTTCT
This sequence comes from Calliphora vomitoria, assembly GCA_942486065.2. Classification (NCBI taxonomy): domain Eukaryota; kingdom Metazoa; phylum Arthropoda; class Insecta; order Diptera; family Calliphoridae; genus Calliphora; species Calliphora vomitoria. Next base: position 25,565,743 of record OW818031.2, on the reverse strand, counting down.
CGCTGGTTAAAATATCTTGGGTCTTTGTTGTTGCCAGCACTCGTATGGGAGAATCTACCACATCGATGGTGGTGGGGCTGGAGCAACTTAAAGGTGATGACAATGATGAGATGGGAGAAAAAGAATTTAAACGTTGTTGTGTCTCTAAGTTGACACCAAAGGAATTTGTAAATATAACTGGTTTTTTCTCTGAGTTGGCTGCTGTTAAAAAGATTTTTTTAGCTGGGGTTGGGGGTAAGGATTGGCTACTAAAAGTTTCTTTAGAAAGAATCTTGTTTACTATTGGAGATTCTGGTTGTTTTACTTTTGTTAAAGCTTCTTCTTTTGTTGAGGTTTGATCTTGAGCTAATATTTCTTTAGGTTGTTGTAGCGTTGTGTTGGAATTCCTTTCAGGTGTTGAGAGTTTGGTATGACGCGGTAAAGAAGCCGAGGGTTTGTGCACCAGTACGGGCTCGTCCGCTGGCTTTAAGCTGGTTTCACGTGTTATACAATTAAGCGATAGACGACGTTGTTTAAACCGACGTTTTGATTCACGTTTCGCTTTCGTATTCTCGTTAAACTCTTTATCTTTTATGGCCAAATTTGTTTTTTTACACCACAAATTACTAACACGATTGCCCATAATAATTTATTAAATTTTTTTGTTTTATTATTATTCTTTTTTATTTTTTATATTTTATGCAATAAATAAACTTGATTTTCTTTTAAAAATTTCAAAAAAAAAAATTTCACATTTTCTAAGATTTATTTTGCTTTTGGTATTACAAATGAATTGCTCATATAGATAGCTTCAACACTTTTTTTTTTTTTAATTTCTAGCTAAGAATTCTGCTACGCACTTTTTTTATTTACTTTTTTCTTGGTTTTTATTAAACGTTTTTGTCGCCTTAAACCCTTAAATGTCTAAAAAAAAAGAACCTTAATAACTGAGTAACTGCTAACTATATGACCAACAAACTAACCCGGCACGAGTCTCAATTGAATATAAACTGAACAGCATGTTCTTTAAAAACTACAAAATAACTCAACTCTCAAACACACTGACATTCAACACAAATAACGTAACTCAACAAAAATATTGCCACTTTATAATATAAAAACATTAAAAAAAAAAAAATACATACATACATAAAAACAACGTATAAACGAAAAAAAAATAATAAAACAAAAACAGAAAAAAATAATAAGTAAATAAAATTCTAACCATATACAATATTTAATACAACACGAGATACTTTGCTACTGCTGCGGATACAACAACTAAAGTCAACCCAACACTACCACTGACACAATTACTCACCCATACACTTGCGGACACATAAATGTGCTCAGTGGAAATGTCTTTGCCAGAGCCGGCAAAGTATCCATTCTCACAATTGTTCTAGGTTAAGTTTAATGAGTTAAATCAATATTATATGTCGGATATTATTGATATTTGTAATAGAAAATTCATAGATACTGTATATTAATATAATTGTATATAATTGGACAAGTTCTTATCTGTTGAAAAGATCAAGAGCTTTCCCAGTTGGACAAATTGTCGTAGACGACATTATCTTTGACAATGTATGTAAGATATGTCTTACATACAAGAAGAGCTACAATGGCTTGAATTTAACTTATAGCCGAACTTTTCATTGTTATTTTGTTAACGACAAACTGCGCTACATTGTCTCTCTTTTAATCGTCCACGATTTTACCGACATTTGTTTGAAAAAGTCGTTGACGATTTGTTCTGGCTGTCCCTCATATGTCGTCGACGAATATACATTGTCGTGCACATATCATTGAGGATGTCTTGAAGACATGGTCAATTGGGTTCTTATTTGTAAAACGTTCTGAACACCTGTACCATTAAAACTGTCAAACTGTAATATGTCAAATTTGTCGCCGGAACTGTCAATTATAAAGCCTGATAGGGTGGTAGTGAGAACTAAGTAAGTTCCTCACTCTTTAAACTGTTGATCCATTGTGATGCAACATTCAAACAAAGAAGCATCTGGAGGTTCTTACAAACCCCAATAGTATGTACTACCTCAATTGCTTTTTCGACCATACGGAAAGGTATATATGTATGTACACAGGCGTTATCAATTATAATGCCTGGTTGGCTGGTGGTCAGTGCTATTATATATGACACTCTTTGACCTCATGATCTATTATGGTGATTAAAACAATCTGTCCACTATATAACTTTCTTGAGCTTCTTGTAAAGCCCTTAACACTATCCCTTTGATTGTCATTTCATGTCGGAAGGCAGGAAGCAGTTAAGGGCAGTTTTGAGTTTTCAGTCTCACTAACGAGGATTTCGAAGTCGTATGGGAATTTCACTACCGTAGTTGATTGCAGCAGTTGTGGAAATGTGATTAGATCATAGACAGTCACCAATCTTTTAATTGTCGGAATCTCTATTTGGAAAACGCAGCAATGATCTGGATGATTCGGTTTCAAATCGGACATTGGCCAGTATTCGCGACTTCGAAGTTGAATGGGAGTTTCAACTACCGTAGTTGATTATAGCAATTGTGAAAATGTGGTTCTATCCTAGATATTCACAACTTTCTTGGTTGCCAGAATCTCTATGTGGAAAACGCAGCAATTATCTGGATGATTCGGTTTCGAATCGGGCATCTCCCAGTATTCTCGCAAACTTGGGTAGTTATTTTTCTTTTCAAATACCCAGCAGTTAAGCAAGTAGTCAATGTATCCTTTATAGACAGTAATCGTCACATAAGTCTTATCACGTGGCTGACTCCAATTTGTATATTTTAAATCATTTAACACATATGTGCTCTTTGTAGGGCAGAGAGAAGACAATTTCATACTTTATACATCCCAGATAATCTAGCGTGAATACAATTATCATTTAAATGCTTCTAAATAATCTAGAATGTAGTCACTTTAAACGTTTTGTGAGTAATTCGTTCAAACTGGTTTTATACAAATTGTGTTAATATAATTCTCATACAGTTAATTTTTATTTTTGCTTAAGTATACTGATATCCCATGTAACATAGCATGAAGTAAATAGTAACTTTAGTGACTCTTAGTAACTTATAGTTAAGTCACTTTAAACGTTTATTTTGTACTGCTCTTTAGAAAGTAGTTATTTTATCCAAAGGTTTATTTACAAGCTATCGTTCATTGGACTGCCTATGATAAGTCTTTTTAACTGACTATTTGAGGTAAATTAGCACCCGTACATATTAAAATAACTAGTTACCAGTTAGGTAGCTAGTAAGGTAACTGACGCTATTTAATCAATATACGAATCTAATGCTTTGACTACTTTGGACCATCTTTTAGACAGTCCCATTGTAGTCAAAAAGTCAGGACATGCACGTGTTAAAATAACTAGTCACGTAGCTATTGAAGTAATTAGTTTCCACCCTAAATGATGGGTAAAATCACAAGTTCGAGACTGTTTCCTAGAACTGCTCAACTCTATCAAGTGCTCAGCTTCTTAGGTGCTCAGCCACATTTAATTATATTTTTGGATTGAACACAGTTTTTCTTTTAAATAACAGACATTGATGTGTTGTATCACTGATTATAATGATGCCTGTCTAATAAAGTTTCTTCCAAAAAGACTTCCGAACTTTGTCAGTTCATGTCATTTATTCAGTTTGCTTTGCCAAATCACCATGTATGGATACAGCGTTCAACAACCCGTACAAATGATAAAATTTTTCTGATTGGGCAACGTTCCGCACGCATCGCCCATTTTACGTTGGGGACCATTTCTGTTTGAACAAACAAAATTTTCGAATTTGGTACGATACCAACCCACATGAGATCCAAGAGCGACCAATGCATCCCATTAAAGTCACTGTTGAGGTGAATTTTGGACTGGCGGCATCATCAGAAATATGGACCATTTCTTAGAAAACGATGTTGGCCAGGCCATCACCATCAACTTCGAGTGCTATAGTTCGATGATTACGAACCACTTTTGACCTGAAATGGATGATATGGATGCCAACGACTTATGGTTTCAACAGGAAAGGACAACACAGCTCATGCCACATTGAACATTTTGCACGAGCGATTTGCTGGGCACCGAAATCGTGCAATTTGACTCCATTACATTTAAGGCACAAACCACAGCGGCCCTCAAAGCCAACATAACCCATGCCATCAGTCAAATGCAGCATGATTTATGCGCCAGAGTCATATTAAATTGGACATTTCGAAGACTCGCTACCCAGAGAAGTCGCGGCGGACATTTGCACGATGTTATATTGCATACATAATGGCATCGATAGGCCTTTAAAACGAATAAAAAATGTCTATGATATCTCATATACACTTTGTTTTATTTACATTTAAAGATAGGAAGCGCTTAATGAAAGGCTCTTTATCACCCGAACTCTGAAGTTCCATATCAAAACACTCTCCTATGTACTATCCTGTGTTGGTAGCGAGCGGAAATTAAACCAATGATGAGTTGACGATGCACCCTATTAAAGCCCAAGATTCTGCCATACAAAAAGGGTTTAATCAGCAGTTTGGTTTGTCTTGTCACATGTCTTGAGAGTAAAGCCAATATCTTAATGCCAGCCTGCACTTAACCAAAAAGCGACTGTTTGGCAGTTTCTTGCACAATAAGGATTGAAATTATTAATGAAGTAGAAAAGACCCATCAAGTACATACATACATCCGCTATTTCATTCCCTCATGGACAGTGTGACTTCGTATGTAATAAAAAGAGACCTTATTCCTTACATCCAATAGACGAAGAAAAGCTTCCAATACAAAATTGAAATAAATCTCCCATGCTGATAGAAACGGCAGAACTGTTTTGCTTTCCGAGAACATTATGTTGAAGTCTCAAGTCCTTTCATATAAAGTGTTTGAACTAGAACCAGTCACAACAAAACAAAAAGCATTTTCTCATCCTAAACTATAGATGTGACTGATGCTAAAGAGCATGGTGATAAACTGGAATTTGGATTTTGGTAGGAAGGTAGTGGCAAGAGGTGTTGTTATTTATCCACTTCTGTGGAGCATTGTCGTAAATAAATTCCTTTTAATTTTTTCAAATTTTTTTTCGAATATCTCGAAATTGCTAATTCTGAAAACATTTGCCGAAAACATTCTTTTAAATCTCTTGTATACATTTCATACAAAAGTCATTTGTTTATGGTTGTACACGGTTTTTTTTTTTTTTTTTTTTTTTTTTTGTTAAAAACCAAAAATAATAAACGTCAAATGTTTTGGGAGAATTCAAATCAAAAACAAAAAAAAAACAAAAAAAAACCCCATACATCATCTATTTGTTCGTAATGTTTTTCCCATACTTCTTCATTTAATTTATTTATAAAATTCTTTACTTTAGAGAATATAAATTTGTTTAATATTCTCTGATTTTCGTCAAATCGATTTTTGGCAGTTTCTTATTTATATATTTATAAAAAAAAAAATTATTTTGAAACAAAATTGTGTGTTGAAAAATCCCAAAAGAGTAAACTTATAAACTCACACACCCAAAAATAAACAACTACAAAAAAACATTAACAGCACAATGAGACAGAAACAAATAAACAGATTTTTTAAATATTTCATTTAAAATATTTAAAAAGTCTGTCTAGTATTTAGTTATGACAACATTAAGTAGCACCCAGCGGTAGCAGCAAGAAATATTGTTTTTTTATTTATTTATTTATTTTCACTGGCAGACGTAGAGGAAAAAAACAGTTTGCATTCAATATAATTGAGAAATAAATAAATATAGATAGATATATATTTGTATTTATGCGTACTTGTCTTCGAAATGTCTCAGAGCGATCATGTCAATACCCTACATATGTCTACGGCATCATTGGAGTGGTTTAAATATGCAAATTAATGTCAATAGGTTTACATTTCTTCTAAATTGAGTTTTGGGGAATTAATTTGCATATTTTCAAGCATATTTTTGTTAATTTTTTATTAAAACATACATACATAGAGAAATATACATAGAGACGAGACACTCCGTATTGCCAAACAAAAAAACAACAAATTATATGTCTGATACAACAACAAAATACATTGACTAACATGTATTTTGTTGTTGCAAGAGATAGGTTTTTGACAACAGACTTAGGTTTTTGACAATTCCGTCTCGTCTCTATGTTACCCTATGCATACATACATATTCATGATTCGCTATGAGTAGTTTTGAATGAATTTTTTATAATTATATGTAAAAGAAAGTTTATTTCTGCAGTAAGAATAGAATTATAAGTAATACAAATTGATCTAAATGTTATACATATTAATGAAGATGTTAACCCTAAATTTGAAATGTATATTTTGTATTAAACTTAGCTGATATAATATGATGTTCAAGCGTATATTATACAGTCCCAGTTAAGCTTCCAGCGTAGCTATTTATACAGTCTCAGTTAAGCTTCAATTTTTAGTGTTTATACAGTCCCAGTTTAGATTAATTAGTGGGTCTTTATACAGTCCCAGTTAAGCTTCAATCGTAGGTCATTATACAGTCCCAGTTAAGCTTCCATTGTTAGTGTTTATACAGACCCAGTTAAGCTTACAGCGTAGGTCTTTATACAGTCCTAGTTTAGCTTCAATCGTAGGTCTTTATACAGTCCGAGTTAAGCTGCAAGCGTAGGTCTTTATACGAACCCAGTTTAGCTAAAATCGTAGGTCTTTATACAGTCCCAGTTTAGCTCCAATCGTAGGTCCTTATACAGTCTCAGTTAAGCTTCAATTTTTAGTATTTATACAGTCCCAGTTTAGCTTCAATCGTAGGTCTTTATACAGTCCCAGTTAAGCTTCAATCGTAGGTCTTTTGACAGTCCCAGTTTAGCTACAATCGTAGCTCTTTAAACAGTCGCAGTTTAGCTTCAAGCGCAGGTCTTTATACATTCCCAGTTAAGATTAAATCGTAGGTCTTTATACCGTCCCAGTTTAGCTTCAATCATAAGTCTTTATATAGGTCTTCGTACAGTCCCAGATTAGCTTCACTCGTAGGGCTTTATGTAGTCCCAGTTAAGCTTCAATCGTAGATGTTTATACAGTCCCAGTTTAGCTTCAATCGTAGGTCTTTATACAGCTCCAGTTTAGCTACAATCTTTAGGCTTTATACTGTATAACTTCAATCGTAGGTCTTTATACAGTCCCAGTTTAGCTACAATCTTTAGTCTTTATACAGTCCCAGTTTAGCTACAATCTTAAGGCTTTATACAGTCCCAGTTTAGCTACAATCGTAGATCGCAGTTTAGTGTCAATCGTTAGTGTTTATAAAGACCCAGTTTATCTTCAATCGTAGGTCTTTATACAGTCCTAGTTTACCTCAATAATCATAGTTTAGCTTAATAAGGTTCCAGTTTAGCTTTAACTGTAGGTGTTAATATAGTAATTTTTATACCTTTCACCTTCGTGAGAAGGGTATATATAAAGTATATATATTCTGGATCCTTATAGATATCGGAGTCGATTTAGCCATGTCCGTCTGTCTGTTGAAATCAGTTTTCTGAAGACCCCAGATATCTTCGGGATCAAAATCTTCAATAATTCTGTCAGACATGCTTTCGAAAAGATTAAATTTAATTAAACTATTTAAAATTAGCAAAATCCGTCCATAAATAACGGAGATATGAGCAAAAATCCGAGACAACCTCTATTTTTGGCCTATTTTTGATCTATATCACGATTACTAAATCATAAATATACACAATATGGATATCTAATGATAGATATGGATATCTAATGATCCATTGCAATGATGTATATAAGGCTATAGTAAGTTGGACCTACAATGGGTCAAAATCGGGAAAAATATTTTTTAACCCGAATTTAAAAAAAAAAAAAAAATTTTTTTGTCATACATTTTTTTCATTAATAAATTAAAAAAAATGGAAAAAACAATTTCAAGAAAAAAAAATTTTAAACAATTAAAAAAAAAAAAGTTTTTAAATTTTATTTTAAAGTATAATTTGGCAGAGCCGAATATAGCTCTCTTACTTGTTACGTCTTAATATAGTCTTAGTTTAGCTTCAATTTTACGTCTTAATATAGCTTAATATATTTCCAATTTAACTTTAGTCATAGTCCTTAATGTAGATCCAGTATAGCAAAATTTAATACACACCGGTGAATTACATTATTATTTTAAGATAATGAAAAACATTGGAGTCCGACCTAAACTTTAATTTTCAAAACCGAACCTTTTAAAGTTTAATCGATGAATGGATTTTACGTTATTCAGTATCTTAAAAAAAATCAAATAATTCACTGGTGTTTACTCACTTTTGAGGATCACAGTAGTTCCAGTTTAGCTTAAATCGGATTCTTTAAAATAGTTCCAGTTTTGCTTAAATCGTAGGCATAAATATGGCCCAGTTTAGCTTTCGCAAAGGTTTCTTTAGCCAGAAAACAATGATGGTGTGCGAAAACAGATAAACGTCTGTGAACCAAGAGTCCATGTTGATGAACCACTTTAAACAAGTCCCGTAAAATAAATATCCCGCAGGTTCCCTTTTGTTTCTTTATTAAAACACACACAAAAAACCAGCATATATTATTGAAATACTTTTCGTATTTATATTTTCATTTTCAACATTTAACTGTTGATTAATTAAGATGGCTGTCCAAATATTTCCTCGCCCCAAAATCCTTTGTATGGATTTCCATTTTATTAAAAAATTTATGTTACTGCTTCATCATAAATAATTTTTGACGGGATCTTTATATATTATACCTCTATATACTATATATTTACCAATTTTGGCTAAATGTTCTTCCTTAAATCCATTTTTTTTTATGGATTTATAAACAACAAAATTTAGTCACACCATGAAAAGTAAAGTGGGTTTGTGTATTTTAAATAAGGAAAACAAATTAATCCATAGAAAGTAAGGGAGTGCCATTAGTAGTTAAATCAAGTATACAAACACTCGTTCTCTCTCTCTCGTCGTCTCTGCCTTAGTCATTAACTAACTTATTTAGCAAGCAACTACATGGCTTACTAATATAGTAACTAACCCCACCACCCAAGCGTGCCATCAAATCATGTTGCATCGACGTCACACTAACCTCATAATGATCAACTTTTCGTAAGTTGTAATAATTTTTCATGTTATTAACAGTTTTTTTTATTCATTCTGCTTATTTATTTAATGGTCATTAGTAGTTTGCATGTCTCAATGTATTGTTGTAGTTGGTACCCTGCACCAAGAAAATATCGGTCAAAGATCCTTTCTTTATGCATATGTAGTAGAATTATGGGACCATATCGTATGCATATATTTACTTCAATACTAATGGACCCTATAGGATTGATTCCTTTTAAGACATACAATTGATCTTAATACGGATCCAAATGATCGAAATGTAACAACATTAGATTTCTGAAATATTTTTTTTTATATTTGTTATGAACCATAATCTTAGGGCATTTGAGATTCGGCCCAGCCTTATCCTAACTTGTTGTATCTTTTGTATATTTTACTAATTAAGGTAGTGAGGTGTTAACTGTATTCAAACTATTGAAAAACTTGTTTTTTTTTCTCTCTAAATTTTGTTCTTTCTTCTAATTTGGTATTTAATATTCCCAACAAATAGTAAATTGTATTTGTGATTTTTTTTTTTTTTTTCATTTTATTTTATTATTATACTCATAACCATCAAATCTATCTATATTCAACATTTGTATTTCAGTTTATTAATTTCACCTAGACTTTATGGATTTTTTTGTTTATTCTGCCTCACGTTGCTGTTGTTTTCCTCTTTTTCCTTCCTTTATGGTGGCTTTAGGCAACATTGTGAGTTGTTTTGCTTAAGATTTCTTCGGTTGGTTGGTTGGTTGGTTGGTGTGAATAATTTAGCTGCGTTTTAAAAAGTCATGACCTTTGATTTGGCATTAATTGTATGGGAATTATGTTTTTTTTTTTTTTGATTTTCGTTATTTCAACAGAATTTTAAATAGTAAGTAAATTAAAGAATTTGGATTAGAAATTGTATCACAGTCTAAAATTAGCTCAACAGATTGTGTAGTTTTGTAAATAACTTTTAAATTTGAGTACGTGCCTTTTGGTTGCTGTTCAAAATAGCAACTGTCAAAATGGCCACAATGTTTAGCTAATTGAAATAATGGCATTTTCTGTATACATTGAAAATTAAGTAAGTGTTTTACTACAATCGTGTATAACTCTGCAAATACTGCATTATTATAGGAAATAAGCTTAATTTGTGATCAAGAAAAGCACTTTTTTAAATAGTACCAAAAAGTGCTATTTTAAATAGTACCATATAAAAAAAGTAATATTTTCATAAAAACCATTTTAAAAAAGTTTTTTTAGATAGTACTTTTTTAAGTAGTACTATTTTGATAAACTAACATTTACAAAAATTTATTTCACAAAAATACAAAACTTTTTTAAATGGTACTATTTAAAAAAGGTTCAATTCTGAAAAAGTACTATTTAAAAAAAAGTACTAGCATATTATTACGCAACTTCGTTAGCGTGTATTTTGATATTAAAATAAAAGTATATAAGCTTTATATCATGTTTTTATGTTCATTGGTAAAGGGAATACAAAAAGTACTATTCGAATAATGAAAAGGTAGCAAAAGTCTCCGCCTTTGAATTCTCACTCACTTACTCACATAAATACTTATATGCTTAATTTTATGTTTCTAGGTCAATTATTATAGAAAATTCCGAAAGTATCGTACATTTTTTAAAAAAGGTCAAACTTTTAATCACTCAGGACAAAGTACCATTAGAATAAAAAAAAGTTCCAAAAAATGTCACTACTTGTACATTCGGGTCCATATAAGCTTAACATGATGTGTCTAAATTCATTGTTGAAGATAATAGAAAAAGTACCATTCGAATAAAGAAAAAGTACTTTTTTAGTAGTGCGATTTAAAAAAGTACTATTTTGAAAAACTAACATTTTAAAAAAATTATATTACAAAAATACAATACTATTTTAAATGATACTATTTAAATAAGGTATAATTTTAAAAAAAGTACTATTTTTTTTTTTTTTTTTATTTATATGTATTTCAAAAATGCGCAAGCCCTTAGGGCCAAAATTAGCAGGACTACAACTAAAGTAATTTAATTACATTAATAAAAGTATTAATACAAAATTTTTATAAATTATAAAATAAAAAGAGAGAAAAAAAAATAATAATATGAAGAAATGCCCTAGTATTTGCACAAACTTAAATATTATTAAACAAATGGATTGATAGCCCATGGTAAAACAAACAAATTAAAATTGTAAAAGAGTGTATTCAATTATATATTTAAAAAACCAAAAAATAGGTGTTAAATATTGGCTCTTTTAATAGTTTTATCTGTTCGATTGTACCATAGTCAGCTCCAGCATAGCAAAAATATCGATTCAAAATTCTTTCATAAATAAGATAGAAAAATAAGTTTGAAATTTGACAAGCTATGTGAAAATCTACGATCCTCATATGAAATCATTGTATTCCATAATCTAGATACAGTCACATAAAACGAACGACTCATAACGAGTGAGAAATGCCTAGGTATAATCATCGTGTGCGTTCTACTAGAACTACCAAAAATAAATTTTTGCAACAGGTATGAAGGATTTCCATATTTGACTGTCTTATAGAAAAATAAAATTTTCCTCATATTTATAAATTGGTCAAATTTACATCCCAAAATTAGTTTTTGGTATTCCGAAACGTGTACCCGAACACTTAATCTGTAAATATATCGAATTACCCTATTGAAACATCTCCGTAGCCTTAAAATATTTGCGGCAGAAGTGCCTGAGTAAACCTCTAAGCAATATAGAAAAAGTGGAAGACAAGTCGAAACAGCAACCCGATGCCTCACAGCCAATGGCAAGTAACAAGCCACACTATAAAGGCCACGTAATGTTAAACAAACTCTAGAAATAACAAGATTTACATGTTTATTAAATGAAAGATCGTTGTCCAAAATAACACCTAATGTCTTATATTGGGACACAATCTCCAAAGGAACATTATCGATCATTATTCTTAAGTTCACATCCAAATTTCTCGAAAAAATCATTACTTTACATTTCACAGGGTTCAATTCAAAAGAATTTTCCCTAGACCATTCCACTACATGTCCAAGATCCTCATTAATACGATTTTGAAACATTTGCAAATCAGAAATTTGTGATGTTGCCAAAAGTTGAATATCATCAGCGTAAGTATAACAATTTAAAAAAGATAGTTTTTGAAATAAGTCATTAATATACAACAAGAACAATAAAGGTCCTAATATAGAACCTTGTGGAATACCTCTATTAAGGCACTTAGACTGTGAAGTTAAAGTCCCTACTTGCACAAATTGATTACGGCCACATAAATAAGAATAAATAAGTCTGCAACCACTCGAGCTAAAACCATATTGATTAAAAAGTTTTCCTATCAAAATATTATGATTTACAGAGTCAAATGCTCTCCGAAAATCAAGAAATATCAAAGCACTTATATTCCCATTATCCAAATTTATTCTAACAGTCTCAGTTATATCAAGTAACACTGCAGTAGTGTTATACCCTTTCCTAAATCCGGATTGATAATCATTTATTCTTCTTGACGTATCCAAATAATCCAACATCTGCTGCCTCAAAATAACTTCCAAAACTTTCGAGAATACTGGGAGAATGCTTATTGGTCTATAATCTGTCATATCCTTTGGATACTTAACCTTGGGAATTGGTATGACTCTACCAACTTTCCAAATGTCAGGTACTACAGAGGTGGTTATAATAAAATTTATGTGTAAATTGTCTTGATATTGCTGGGAAAATTAACTTTAAAAATTTAAGAGAAATTCCATCCGCTCCAATTGCATGAGATTTTATTTGGTTAAATGCTGCACATATTTCATTCTCAGTAACATTGCTGAAGAAAAAGCCTTCAACGGTGTGCAGGGACATGGGATCAAATGTAGAATCAGTTGACGTTGGCTGAGACATACAGGAAAAGTCATTGAAATCATCCAAATTCATTGGGAAATCAATCCCATTATCATCAAGTACCCCAACAGACCTTAATTTTCTCCACAACTGTTTCTGATTACAGTTAGAAAAATAGTTAATGCACTCTCTCCTTCTAATTTTTCTTATGATTGATTTCAATCTGTTGCGACAAATACGAAAATATTGGAAACTTTCAACCGTTTTATTAATAATATAGGTACGATAAGCCGCATTCCTCTCACGTTTTGCACTCCTAATACGAGAGTCATTGAACCAAGAATTAACATCATGTCGAACAAAACGGCGTAAAGGAACACTATCCTCAAAGAAGCTCTTCACAACAGCATTAAAAAAATTAGCCTTTCCATTCAAGGTGACATCGCAATAAAATGGTGTAAAATCAATGGAACCCATTCGCAAAAAACATTCTTCCATATCAAGACAATTGTAATCCCTGTAGAAAAACTCAGACGAATTTACAACACTTGATATATTATACGAAATCTGTATCATAGAATGATACGAATTAAGTGCAGGAACTTGAAATTGATTCGAATTTCCGACTAAGTCTATGTTAGATACAAAAAAGTAATCTATAAGTGATGTAGTCAGATTGCGAGTACAGAAGTGTGTCGGTTTGGAGTTATGAACAATCGAGAGCGAAGTACGACCACATAATTCTCTCACTAAATTTCCCCTAGAAAAAATATTAGTATTAAAATCTCCCATTATCAGTATGTTGGTATACCTCGATGAAAAATCCATTAACAAATCCTCACAGTCCAATATATTCCCATGGGGAAGGTAAATAACTCCTAATAAAATGCTTACCCCACCATTCATGAAAACCTCAACAAATAAAGCCTCAACAGAATTCTCACCATCACGCATATGAGCATTACTATTGTAAACAACCTTAGCCCTAAGATTTTCACGAATGTACAAACATACTCCTCCTGCCCTTGAATACAAGCGATCATTACGATAAACGTTAAATCCAGCAATATGAACAGCATTATCAGTGACATAATTTTTATACCATGTCTCTGTAATACCAAAGGCATCAACGAAACAATTTTCCATCAAATTCCTAATTTCATAAAATTTAGTCCCATTTTCACGAGGAACTAAGCTCTGTGCATTAAAATGCAAAACATTAAAATTTCCCCGGTCCAATGTTGAATTGATAATTCCACTATCGAGAGCTATATCACCTAGGTTATCAATCAAATTCATAAAAAATAATAAATTTTAGTTTTGTGCAAATAATAGGTGTTTCTTCATAGTAAACTAAATTATATTTTTTATTCATTATTATTATTATTTTTTTTAATCCTATATCGAGATCATATTGAAAAATTAAATAAACTATAATTGTATCATGTATTGGTATTGTGGTGTAGTTAATTGTTTTTTTTTTTTTAATTTTTAGGTAATAATCTATTAACATAATAATCCATATTTAACTACAAACAAGTAACTACATACAATTACCAAAGAATGTTTGCAAAATAATTATGATATTTACGAAAATCAAGTAATTCAATAAAACTATGTGTTCTTATCGCCACATGCATCTTTATCGCCAATACCACCGTCAAGGAGATCTACACATTGTTGAATATTAAGATATACCACAGATCCATCAGGTTTAATAATTTTTGCCTTTGGAATGTCCATATTTTTCAAATGAAATTTTTGTATTTTTTTCTGCAATAATAATTTTCGGCAAATATACTGAAACTTAAGAGATGCTGGCGATAGATTATCTCTTAAATACACACGGGCCTCACTTTTACCACTATTTCCACCAACTCCATCTTCAGCCATATCTTTTTCAACTTCACCTGCCACATCTCCACCAACAACGCTTTCAGCCAACACCGCATCCACAACGTTTTTCAGCAAAATAGGATGAGATTTATAGTATTTTCTCATGATGTTGTCTCGTATGTAAACTGAATTAAATTTTACAAGAATACATTTACGGTTTTTAATAAAACAGCAATGGTTTATATCGGAGACTGTAATGTGGACACCAACCAACTGAGCTATTCGAATGACATGATCATGAATTTTATCCATTTTATTCGGTAGTCCATTAATAAGAATGTCAGATCGATTAATTCGTCTTTCTAATACATTGTTCTTTGCCATTAATGCTTCCATTTTCGAGTTTGTTGCTCTGTCTACTTCTTTTACAACAGAGTAGCAGTGACTTACATCTGACTTTATTTTAGATAATTCCTCACTAACCTCATTGCGGAAGTTTCCGATGAGGCGATCAACTTTTGCTTCCAAATTCAAAAAACCACTATTCATACGTTCTTCAATATCTGATTTATTCTTGTCCAGCTTGCTTTCAATCGAATTCTTAATTTCGTCCATACGTTGTATAATGTCGACGTCAATGTTTGAAGAGGGTACTGGATTAGAACACGATTTGCATATAAATGTAGCATGGGTTTTATTTAGAACTTCAAACATGTTTGCTGAGATACCTGCGCAGGTGGGGTGGTAATAAAAGCCACATATACCGCATCCAACCTTAGTTTGAGTTTTTGTCACATTGTTTACACAAACTGGGCATTGCAATGGAATTGTTTTTGGTGACATTTTTAGTGACTTAGTTATGAAATATTATTTTCAAATATTGTTTTTGGTACGGTTTTCTTTTTTTATATATATTTCTTTGAATAATTGTGATCTTATTAGGCAATTCAGTCGAAGCTTTGTTGTGCACTCCTTTCTATGTATATTTTTATAGCTATTATTCAGCCACTGTTTTATTGTTGTGTACCGGCTTTTTTGTTTCTTTTACATCTTCTTTCTTTTTATGATAATTTTTGATATTAACTAATTTCTTTCAATGTATGTTCTTCTTCGTAGTATATGTCGTGTTATTAAATTATTAAATACTTTGTGTCTATTATTTTCAGTTTCGGTATACATAGATATTATTCAGCCACTGTTTTGTTGTTGTGCACCATCTTTTTTGTTTCTTTTACATCTTTCTTTTGGTAATTTTGGTGGTAATTTTTGTTATTAACTAATTTATTTAAAAAACAATTTTGTGTAAACAATTTTCACTTTATTATTTAATTACTTGGATTATTTTTGTAAAATTTTACTTCAAATCTGAAATAAAATAGTAAATTTAATTTTTCTTTACGACCGTAAGAATTCTATTCGCTCTGCATGGCAGTGTTGCCAATTCCAATTTTTCGAAAAAAAAAAAAAATAAAAAAATAAAAAACTATTTTATAAAAGTATAAATTCAAAAAGTACTACGTATTTTCAAAAAAGGACTATTTAGCAAGTAAGAGAGCTATATTGGGCTGTGCCGAATCTTATATACCCTTCACCAAATTATACTTTAAAATAAAAATTTTAAATATTTTTAGGTAAACGAAATTTATTTTTTTTTTTTCAAAATTGTTTTTCAAAATTTAAAAAAAATTTTTTTTCAAAATTTTTTTCAAAAAAAAATTGTTTTTTTCAAATTTTTTTTTTTTAAATTTACTAGTGAAAAAAATTAGTTTGGTAAAAAAAAAAAAATTCGGGTTAAAAAATATTTTTCCCGATTTTGACCCATTGTAGGTCCAAATTACTATAGCCTTATATAGATCCTTGCAATGGACTTTGAAATATCTATCATTATATATCAATATTGTCTATATTAATTTCTTTGTAATTTCTAAGATATAGATCAAAATAGACCAAAAACCGCAATTTGTTGGCCGAATTTCTCGATTTTAAATACAACCGAGCCGGAAGAATTCCAGATATATTGATGTATCAAGTTTGTAAGTTATTTGGGATCTTCAGAAATTTGATAAGGAAATTTTATAAGGATCCAGAATATATTTACTGTATAGGGTCGGAAAATTATATTGTGAAAATTACACCTTCTCACGAAGGTGAAGTGTATAAAAAAGGGTTATTTTAAAAATGTACAATATAAAAATATACTATTTTAAAACAAATAACAGTGCTATATTCCGCTATGCCGCTGTGGTGCCTATTAATCAGACATTTGTAGATTTTTAACAATATATTCATGTAGAAATAATGTATGTAAGTAATTTGGGGCTTTGGAAAGTTGATTTTAACAAAAAGACATATGTCTCCGCTATCTACACAATCCACTATATATAACAGGTGGCGCAAAAGTAATCCTCCTATCAGAAAATGCTATAAATTTTGCCGATTATTGGTCAAATAAATAGTCAGCAATATTCCTCGTTCTGGAGCAGTGAAGCGTAACATTGTTTATTAACGTGTATTTCGCATGTGTTTACTACACAAATGTCAAAACAGAACTGACATTAGGGGCCAATCGCAACATTTATAGCATTTTCTGATAGGAGGATTACTTTTGCGCCACCTGTTATATACTCTATGGGGTCGCAAATGGAAACTGTAGAAATTACAAACGGAATACCATTTCAAAAATGTACTTATTTAAAAAAGTAATATTTAAAAATTTACATACGTTTTAAAAAAGTAATATTTAAAAAAAATCCACTGTTTTGAAAATGTACTATTAAAATAGATGGTACTGTTTTGAAAAATTACTATATAAAAAAGTACCATTTTAAATGAAGTACTATTTTTAAAAAGAAAAATTTTAAATAAGGACCATTTTAAAAAGTACTATTAAAAAAAGTACCAATTTAGAAAAGTACTATTAAATAATACACTTAAAAAAAAATACTTTTTTAAAAAGTATTATTTTAAATAGAACCATTCTAAAAAGTATAATTGTCAAAATAGTACTTATTAAGTACTATTTTACGTAGTTCCTTTTAAGGAAATACTATTTTCATACTATTTTAAAATTTATATATTTTATATTTTAAAATAGTACCATTTAAAAAACTAGTATTTTATATAAATAGAACTATTTAAAGTAGTGCCATTTAAAAAAGTACTATTTTATATAGTACCATTTAAAATAAGTACTGTAGTCATCACTTCACAATTTTATCCAAGGTTGATTTTCATGCAAGACATGTCCATAAAGTGTTAAAACTTCTATAACTCTGTAAAGTTCATAAAATTTTAAAAGTAATTTTAATTCACATTTTTAGGGAAAATAAACCTAATCTGTAATCACTTGAGTTTTTATCCAAAATGGTGTTTTTTGTTTGGAAAAGTCCATATAATGTTAAAACATTTATAACTATGTAAATACAGCATTTATAATGAAAATAAGAATAATCTGCGTTCTCTTAATAATTTTATTCCAAAAATTTTTAGATAAAAAGATGATGTAGTTAATTACAGATTAGGCACTGAACACTATACTGCACCTTGTGCCAATAGACGTTCACATAATGGCCACCTCTGGATGTTGGAGATCGAGAACATGTGGTCAGCAGGGATTTTAGGCCTACTACTTCGATCGTTTTCCAACTTTTTGACTATATTACTCCATACACAGATTTTGATAGGGTGTTCAAGGTCTTAATTTCTTTCAGGAGTGAGTGGGGTAGGGGTAATCTCGTGTACGAATATGACACCAGAATATCTACAGACGGCTTTAAAATGAGCTGTGGTGTTGGTTCTAGCGTCTTCTGTGACGAACTTGGGTTAGTCATCTCATACCGTCTTCCGAATGAGTGTAGTGTTTTCCAGGCGCAAATTGTTGCAATCATGGTAGCTTGTAATACACTACATAATCATAATACTCGCGGCAATATAAGTATTTTAGTCCACAGTCAGGCGGCACTTTTCTCACTGAAGGCCTACACAACTTCATATTCACTAATCAGGCAATGTCAAGGCTAGGTCGTCTATCTGACATTACTTTAGTTTGGGTCTATGCTCACAGAGACCATTATAGCAATGAACAGGCAGACGAACTAGCCAGAATGGGATCTGCCTTAGATATCTCCAATGCGGTCTCAGTACACGCAGAAAAAAAATATAGTTGTACATTGTTACTGTAACCATTTCAAATTTGTGCATGGTTACTGTAACAATTCCAAAATTTTTAACAATATTATAGTCACAGTAACTATATATATGATTGTGGTAACAATAATATGATTAATTTACGATTCACATGAATATTTCAACCATATATATGGTTACAGTAACCATGTATATGTTTGTGACAACCATTTATATGATGAATAATTTTATCATAATATGTTGTTCTCAGATTATGATATGAGAGCATCATAATATGGTAAGTCCTTCATCATATAAATAGTTGTCACAAACATATACATGGTTACTGTAACCATATATATGGTTGAAATATTCATGTGAATCGTAAATTAACCATATTATTGTTACCACAATCATATATATAGTTACTGTGACTATAATATTGTTAAAAATTTTGAAATTGTTACAGTAACCATGCTCAAATTTGAAATGGTTACAGTAACAATGTACAACTATATTTTTTTTCTGCGTGTAGCATTTCTACTGGGGACTATTAAAGGTATTATCTTCAGACATTTTCTTACAAATGCTGATAATAGATGGCGTTATTTATACACATGTAGGGTGGCCAAGTTGATGTGGCCCTCTTTTAACGAAAAACGTACTATGCAACTGATAACCCGGAATAGATGGGATATATCAAGGTTGCTGGCAGTATTAACGAGGCACTAGACGTTAGACAAGCATGGCAATCGTCTTTTATGCTTTTAACGACCATGGTCGTAGCTGTAAGAATTGGTAAAAAGAGGAAACGATTTTCCACAATGGCCATCTCTGAGTGTCAACTACATATTAACCAACCTTGGTGAGGTAGCCGGGTCTAAACTTAATGACCTACTGAGATATACCACGGCTACGGGTTGGGTCTAGCAAACTCGACATTTTGTGATTTATACATTACATCTGACGAGTGGTTTGGTCTTGTCAAAACGGGGTCCTTTTGACTCTACTTGATTGGTCGCACGCAGTGAACTACCACGTAAACCAACCAACCAACAGATTAGGCTTATTTTCCTTAAAAATGCCTAAATCAAATATTTTGTATATAAAATGTTAAAACGCAATGTATTTAGATCAGGTTGGGTCAAATTTTTTGCAACAAATGAGCATCGCGATTCTTGTTCTTTGTGTCATTCGAAGAAACTTTGTAGAAGAAACCATAGCTCAAAAATTTATTTCGAGCCCCCGGGTTTTTCAAAATAGGTACACAAGAAAACAGATTTGTGATAGCAACCGAATTTGTTGCCGATCGAATGATTCGGTTACACACATTGTCAGTTGAGAAGGAAGAATTTCGGTCAAAGCAACCAAACTTTTGTTACCCCTTTTAAAATTTTGTAGACACAACTGTAAAATTCGGTCACTAGGATAGAATCATTCGATTGGCAACAAATTCGGTTCCCATCACGAATCTGTTTTCTCTCTGTACTTTTCCAAAATATTCAAGAATCGAGGCAAAAGAAAATTGTATGTCCTCTAGCCAAATGTGTATCGGTTTTATTTTTGAGAGCCGCCAGAGGTCGCTTTCGTACATTTTTTCGATTTTATCGACTTTTTGGGGGGAAAGTTTTACTTTCTCATAATGAAATCGGTGGGCTCGAAATTAATTTTTGAACTATGGTTTCTTCGGCAAAGTTTCTTGGAATGACCCATAGAATTAGAAACGCAATGAGCCTTTGATCACTTTTGATTCAAAATCGAAAATAAACTGTGCCTTATTCAAAAACACGATTAGAAAAAACTTTTTAAAATATTTGTATGAAAATCACTCAGTTTGCTATTAAAAAAAAATAAATAAAATTGTTTTCCGATCTTGATTCTGAATCCGACCATTAATCTGTGATCAATTCCGAAAAGTTCAAAATCATTGAAAAGTCCATTGCGAATTTAGGGAAAAATTAGCTTAATTTGAGATCAGTTCTGCTTCTATAAAAAACTAGGTATAAAAGATACTTACATTTCCATAACTTCGTAAAGTCGAGGGGCTCAAATTAAACAAACGACTTAGATGATTCGTTGGAGAGCCCGAACTGGCTGTAGAAGGAGATATTGAAGAGGCAATTTCGGCAAATATGGGGGAGTGATCTAAAAAAAATAAATATTAAAGTAAATGAAAAAAAAATATTTTTTTTTTTTTTTTTAAGAAAAAATCCAAACTTACCTCCCCCTCCCACCGCTGGCGAAGAGAATTCCTTGGCGAAAGCAAACAAATCATTATTATTGCAAACATCCGAAGAATTTAATGTTATGCTGGGATTGCGCACCCTTAAGAACTTGTTACTGCCGCCACTCGATGGAGTAGCTGCTGTACAGATGGGAGTGTTGGTAGAATGATGCAAAACATTTGGTAAATGATGTGACTCTAGGGGAGAGGCTGATTTCGGAATATGGGAATTTAGGGAAGATGTTGTTGGGGTACAGGAAAAATTGGGGGTGTTAATGGGAGTACGTTTAAGAATCGGAGCAGGCGGCAGTTGTGAGGGCGATGAATGTTTGAATTGTGTAGCTAGTGTATTGCCCGTTGTAGCTGGTGCCGTTGAGTTTAGCTGAGAATGTTGTTGCGAGTCACCCGGTTGTTTGGGTATGGCTAAACGTAAAGTCTGCCTGGCAGCTAGTCTACGTGCAGGCGCAAATTTATATGATGTTGTAGAAGTATTGGTTGGTGTTGACGACGACGACGACGGCGTTGAAGACGACGCTGGCGAAAGACCAGCCCCCACATTGCTTATGTTTGTAGTTGTTGTTATTGGTGAGTTAATGTGTGTGTTGGTGGTGGAATTGTTCGATTTGTTTACTAAATTCGAAACAGAGAGACCGGCATGCTGATCGTTTGGATTGTAATTGTGGATTGTAGCAGTTTGTGGCTGGTTGTTCGTTGTTGGCATTTTTGATGTACTATATGAGCTGGATGACGCATGTGGAGGATGGTGGGTATTGTGATGATGATGTTGATGAGTATTCATTGCAGTGACCAAGTGTGATGAATTCATTGTTGAGTTTTATTTTTAAATTTTCACTCTTATCTTCTCTTTTTTTTCGTTAATGAGTGTGTATTTATTATAATTTTTTTTAGTTTTTTGTTCGTAAATTTATGAATGAATTTTTTTATTTTTTTTGTTTCTTTTTGCGTGTGTGTATAAAATTATTTAAATTTAGTTTTTTTATTTATATTTTTTGTTTGGATTTAAAACGATTTACATGTCATGTAATTATTTATTTAAAATTTCTGTTTCTTTCAGCATCTAAATTTTTTAAAGAATTTTTTAGTATTAGTATGTATTATTATTATTTAGTCGGCATGTTTTTGATATTTGAATTTTTTTTTTTTAATTTAGGTTCTTTAGCTACATATTTGTTTTATAACATTAATATGCTTTTAATTATAGAACATTATAAAACGTACGTGCATAAATGCTAGTATGTATGGTTTAAGCAAAAAAGTAATTAAAATTCATTTAAAATTATTGTCGAATTTTTTGATTTTTAACAGAAAAAAAATAAATCAAATGAAAAATTTTGAGTCAATATTTGTATTCCGAATTAAATCAACAACAGGCCAAATCCTTAGAGAGGTTTTTAAAACTTAGTTTGAATTTTTACTTATATTGTCGTATTTATTTAGAATATTTATTAATTTTCAACCTTTAATGACGCACTCCTTAGGGGTGAAAATTAAATTTACCATGTGTTGTTTCATTTATTTAATTTGTCATTAGAAAATACATCTTTCTTAAACAAATTTAAATTTATTTTTATAAAAATTTTTATTACATACTGCAAAAGGAACATCCGAATCTCATTGGATAAAATAAGATTCAAACCTGGACGTTAAAAAAAATAAACTGTAATGTATAATTCTATTTATAGAAAAAGAATTTAAATAGAACAATTTGCTTGTGATATATGTATCCCGTATTGTCTAGTGGTTAGGATATCCGGCTCTCACCCGGAAGGCCCGGGTTCGATTCCCGGTACGGGAAAAGTTTTTTTATTTATTTTTTTAAATAACAGTTAATTGTTAAACACATTAAACAAGAATGAAGAGATATAAAGGAATAATTATACCCAAGATGTTTCCTTTGACAGTTGATAGCGGCCATATTGTTCTATTGTTCATATCTCTCTAATTGGCTGCCATTTACTTAGTTTTTTTTGCCAAATCACCATGGATGAATATAGTGTTCAACAACACGTGAAAATTACAAAAATAGTTCTGTTCGGGCAACGTTTCCCATTTGAAGGTCAAGCCCAATTCTGGATAAATGGGTACATTTGGTAAGATACCAATCCATATGAGATCCAAGAGCTTCGAATGCATTTGGGCTGATGGAGTCATCGATCCATATTTCTTTGAGAACGCCGTTGGCCAGGCCATCACATCAGGAGTTCCCATTAGAAATTTCTCAGAGCATTTATGAAAAAAGTCACTTTTTATTTTAAAATATGTCATGTTCCTTACTGTTTAGGATTAATTTGACAAAATGATATAGAAGGTGCCTTTACTAATGTTAATGTGTTCTAGATAATTTATACCCTACATGGTATAGGGACTGATCGATATATTGCCAACTGAACGATGAAAATGTTCAATGGTGGGCCCTTGAAATCCAGCCTAGGCAACAGATTTAACAAGATAGTCGTATATAACCTAATTTTCCTATTAGAAGCAAATTTCTCTCACAATAAATGAACTCATAGAATTAGTTGGGCCAAAGATATAAACCTGACAATGTCCGAATTGGTACTGTTTACCAGAAGCTATAAGGTTCCGTAAATTAGAACACACTGTTTAGATGATATCACATTGGAATTTTAAATAGAAACCGAGTTCCTTGAACTCGAAACATGTCAGATCGTAGAATGAGCAAAACTCTTATGTACATAACTATCGAAAAAGGAATATGATAAAAGATGGAGTCTAAAACCATATATTTTAATGGTGTTGTGTCATAATTTCTATAGACAATTTTGAGGGTTTTACAGCTTTTACGTAAACTATGAAAATTTCAATCAAGAAGAATATTAATATTTGCTTAGGATCTCATATCTCAAGGGATTTAAGTGTGGACTTTTGTGGAACTGTCCTTATGGTCATTTTGCCATGAGATTATATTCGACCATGCGATCATATTGGGCTGTCTCGGTGAACTCTCCAACATTATTGGGTGTTGCAAGCTCAGACCATTCAACGACAATGGCTTTAATGTTTCGATCATGGATGTACAGACTGGAGACATACACTCTCCCCATGGAAACGCATTTGAGATCGTCACTGCTGGCTCGAAATCAAAGATGGTTGTGAAGGCTTCATATTGTGGGTTCCAGGTATCGGGACACCAACAAGTTCTAGAAATTATGCCTCAGGTTCACTGGGCAGAAGGGAATGTGGTGACACTGGTTCGGTGTGCATATAGTGGCTTTAATGTGTCGCTCATGAGTAGACGGAATGGAGACATATAATCTCTCCAAAGAAAACCGATTAAGTTTTGTAGCATTTTCATCGTGTAAACGATAACTCCAGGGGAGACTATGATTATGAACAGACTGTCCGATCGATGACATGGCCAATATATCATAGGTATGACCGTCGGCAGCAATGCTCATAAAAATTTCGCATGATCGACTACGAAATGTGGTGGCAGTGTACACTGGTCACTTCTTGTTCTGTGAGCATGCTAGTCGAGAAGACGGTAGGGCCATTGCGTTGTCACGACCCAGCCTTGGCAGACTTATAATTAGTATTAATGGGCAACTTTTTTTAAATGATTCAACAGATCTGAATGAGACGGTTCGATAACTTCATACGTGCAGCATAATGGTCTGGTTGATAACTCGGATGAGGCAATCGCTTTCCTCTCCTCGATCCCCTATTAACAAATGGATCACAAACGAACCGTAGAGTAGTGTCTGTTTAACATAACCTAAAATAACTTTACATTACTGGTATGATGTCTAGAGACTGAATATCATCCGTAAGACTCTGGAAGTCGGAGACAGATGTCTGACTGTTAGATAACTTCATACGTGCAACTAAATGATCTCGTTGATAACTCTAATAACCCTATTAACCAGGGATCACAAGGACTGTCTGTTTAGCATAACCTAAAATGTATTTCCATTACTGGTACTATGTATAGAGTAGACGCGGATCCAGAGGGGGTGAAATAAGAATTTTCCCCCCAAAAACAAAAGAAAAATGTAGAACAAATTTTGATTTCCCCCGCCCAAATGGTTGACCTGGACTGCTTATCATCCTTGCGAATCTGAAAGTCGGCCGAATTAAGGTATTCTCTTATTTAACATAACACCATCTTAGGAATAATAGAAGGCAAAACATTTAGAGTTGCACAAATTAATTTAGATAAAGCCTTTACAATTATCATAACAACCAGAAACGTCTGATTTGGAATAATGCAATCTCAGTCTTTATAAACGGCTTAAAAGCTGATGCGGCAACTGGTTCTGAAATCACATTGAACCCTCGATGTTTCTCAGATTATCTTATACATGTATCGCGTGTTGCTAGCCGAGTAGAGCCCTCAATTCTTGGGTGGTGAAGTTGCATTCAATCTTGCATTTAATCTTCATTAGGACGACATCAAGTGAGATTGCTATGGCTGTCAAGGTATTCGAAGATATTAGATGTCTGACAAGAGCACAAGAAATAGATTGGTTCCTTATGAAAATAATACACAGTTCCAACTGACCATTTGTCCCCCTCTTGGGGTATGGATATGCATCTTGGTGACGCTCCACATCTGGATGATATGGTTCAAGGAGAAATATGAAGCGAAATCGGGGCTCCGAGGTGCACGGACCTCATTCCTGGTAAGAATTTTATTTTTAAAATTCGCAGCTGACTAGAGTCTTATCTAGTGCCACGGGGATCCTATGGCCCCAGGACTTTTAGTCCTGTAGGATCATTGGTGAGGTCACTTAGGTGAGCACGTGGTGGCTGTGGTTAAAACCCAAAGTGGGAAGAAGATCGTTGGTTAAAGTACTGATGTTTGGGCTAGTGACACATTTCGGGACACCAAATGAAATGTATTGAGGTAGTTGCATTCGTAATGTACTGGTCGTTGTGCTTGGTTCTCGGTCGAGGTCAAAAGTGTGTGTTATAGTACGCTCACTTTGACTTTTATCGACTGCGAGCTTTTGAAGTCAGAGACCATACATCGGGCTGGATTACCAGGCCGGATGTTGCTGCTTTCATAATTGTCCTGGGCTTGTTAGTTGACTAGGTAGCTATGGGTGGCAGGGATTATATAGCCAGAGCTCTCGAGGAGGGGGTTTGTGCTTTGATCTGTGCAGTCAATGTACAAGAATTTGCAAATTGAATGTTCCTTGCAAGTCACTCAATGGCGTTGATAGACGCATTGTATTAAGACTATCCGATATTAAGACTACCGTACGGTTTAGGTCTTTGCGGCAGGTACATACGTAAATCTTAGATACTTCTGACCATTGGTTGAAATTTCAAATAAGTTCAATCAGTTGAAGCTCGGGGATACCACACTTGCCTAAATACTGATTTGAGCCTCACTTTCTAGTAGTGGCACATAGGTCCATGTTACAATTGCTACGCAATTGATTGCACTTCTAATAGTTATTCTTACATAGTATTTCGTAAAGATATTCACAGCATTGACTACTGCATAATCTATTTGAACGAGGAAAAAGTCAGGACATCTGTTGCAAATGTTCTGCTTCACATGAATGTATATTTAGGTATCATGATCTAGTTGCCCAATTGGCAACAGTGTAATCTGGTGAGATTTTTTAGGAATGCTTGTGTTAGGCTTTACAGGGATCGGAATTATCTGCATATTAGTATAGTTCTGAAATACAAATCTTCTACAGAAAACACAGTTGTGTATGTTATACATACAATTTTCTATGGAAATAATAATTTTAAAAAGTATTTCAATTTCAGCATCGCTCAAATGGGTTCAGCTTCTTTGCAATGAGTGAGCTTTTCTCATTTACATGTTGATCTTCTTTTCTTTATAGTGAAATTGAAAGAAAACAAAATAAATGAAGAACGGACATGCTTATATCAAGCAGCAAATCATTCTGAATCCATATGAATTCATAAATGTGGCTTTTTACTGGACATTTTTGAAAGTATGGTACTTTGAAATATGAAATAGCATCAACAAAAGTGAGATCATAAACTTTTCCATCCTTGATTGCTAAATATCACAGATGTTCATTGCGTCAATAAATGACTAATTTTACAATAATAAATATTATTTTATTTTCACTATGGACATCAGGTCCCTTTTGCAATTGTTTTTTTTTTTTTTTGCATAAAACAATGATTTCCATTGTTTAATTTTTACACAAAGAAAAAATCGATTTTATTTAATTTCAAAATTTTAACGCCTTCAAACTGCTAAAGCACACACACTTTGCAGTTTTGACCCACTTTTATTGTTTGAATGTAGTCACAGTTTTTGTATAAATTGCATTTGGCACTTTTTGTACAAGTATTTGCCGAACTTTTCAAAACATCTAAACGTTCAGATGGCTGGGCTGTCTGGTTAGCTCATTTTGTTGTTAACAAGAGATTCTATCATTATCAAGATAAATGACGCCGCAGTCAAGAATACAATGGCAGCGACTGTTTAATAAGTTTTACGGACTGACTGACTGACTGACCAATTGCTGTGTTGCTAAGAGCTGTATAGAGAGGAACGTTTGACTGTTTTTTTTATTTTTCAAATTGCAGAAATGCGCTTTTCACCTTTTGTTTGCCGCGCGTAATTTATTAAGCTTGCAAATTATAGTATTTTTTATTTTAATTTTTTTTTTACTCATTTGTGGTGGATGATGATAAGATGAAAACAAAAATCACCGGCTGGCATTTAAAATTGTTTTTTTTCTTACGGTTTTTTAATATTATTTAATTTGTTGTGTGTATTATTCATACACACAATGAACTTGGCTGACAATGCTTTTGTGTTCGAGTAATTTTAGTATTTTAACACGAAATAACGACACTAATTGCAGCATATAAATAAAAAAAATGTTTAAATAAACTTTTTTAAAATCTGTTTTTCTTTGCGTGGGCTTTTAATTGTACGTTGGTGAATTGTTAATTACAATTTTTTTATGTGTGTTTATATTTCTCTGGCTGATAAATGTATTTCATGATTTACCTTTTATGTCGATTACTTTACACACATTGTGTATTATTTTTACACAATTTCAAGATCGTTAGCCTTTGGCTGGGGTATCACTGCAATGGAAAATAGAAAAAAAATGAAAATATTAAATCACGAGAAAATATTCAGTCATACGAGTCAAGGTTTGTTTTAAAATGTAATATAAATGTGTATTAGGTTAATGTTTTGTTCTACATAGAATACTTATTAATACATTGTTAGTGGTGGTGGTTGAGGTTTTTATTGAGGTTTTTGCCAGTAGATTTTAAATATCCCGTATTGTCTAGTGGTTAGGATATCCGGCTCTCACCCGGAAGGCCCGGGTTCGATTCCCGGTACGGGAAGATACATTTTTTTATATTTTTTTAATTTTTCTAAAATGTTTAATAATTTCCACACTCAAATTGTAACTCACACAAAATTCTTTAAAAAATTGAATCAAAAAATCTCTTCCTTTATTTTTGATATTAATAATTACATACTTTAAATTTATAATAACTTTTAGGTTTGCTGTTTTTGTACTCCCGAAATGGCCCAAGACCCAACTAGCTTTTAACTAATTTTAAAATTTGTTGTAAAAAATTTAATATTTTCAAATCTGTAATATGAATGAATCACTTAAGAAAAATACATGTTGTTAATTGATATGGAAAATTCTTAAGATTTTTCATGCAAACAATTGAATTGCAGCAAATTTATTTATTTTTCAATTTCAAGTTTGCAAAATATTTATTTCCTTAAATTGTATAGTTCAGCAAACAAATTATTTTTAGCATTTTTATTTAAGTAGCACATTATGCTTCTTATTTAAGTATCCCGTATTGTCTAGTGGTTAGGATATCCGGCTCTCACCCGGAAGGCCCGGGTTCGATTCCCGGTACGGGAAAAGTTTTTTTGTTTTTTTTATTTGTACAATAATTTATTTTTATTATTTTTTTGTTTCATTTGGGAAAAGTTTAATTATTTTTCATATTATTTAATTAGCTTGTTGTTAAAATCATTAAATTTTTATGTTTTCTTTTATTACAGGTAAGTGGTGAAAAATTTCTTAAGATGAACAGCAGAAATGTAAGTTATTGCAAGAAATTTCTTTAAGTCGTATGTAAGCTAAACCTAGGCGGGGATCCAGAGGGGGTGAAATAGGAATTACCCCCCCCCACAAAAAAAAAAAAAAAACACTGACAAGTTTTCATAGAAAAATGAAGAACAAATTTTGATTTTGTACCAACAAAGCGTTATACGGGGGAAGTTTCGCTTTACTTCTTTAATTTGAAAACAAGTAAGAGATCTATATTCGGCTGTGCCGAATCTTATATACCCTTCACCAAATTATTCTTTAAAATAAAATTTTTTTTTTTTAATTTTTTTAAATTTTTTTTTTCGAAATTGTATTTTTTTAAGTTTTTTCCTTTTTTTAACAAAAAAATAGTTTTAATTTAAAAAAATTTTTATTTTTTTTATTTATGACAATAAAATGTTTTTTGTGAAAGAAAATTCGGCTTAAACAGTATTTTTTCCGATTTTGACCCATTGTAGGTCCAACTTACTATATCCTTATATACATCATTGCAATGGACTTTGAAATATCTATCATTAGATATCCATATTGTCTATATTTATGACTTAGTAATCGAGATATAGATCAAAAATAGGCCAAAAAATAGAGGTTGTCTCGGAGTTTTGCTCATGTCTCCGTTATTTATGGACGGATTTTGCTGATTTTAAATAGGAAACTTCTCGAAAGCATTTCTGGCAGAATTATTGAAGATTTGGATCCCAAAGATATCTGGGGTCTTCAGAAAATTGATTTCAACAGACAGTCAGACGGACGGACACGGCTAAATCGACTCCGCTATCTATAAGGATCCAGAAAATATATGCTTTATAGGGTAGAAAAACTATATAGTGGAAATTACAAATGGAATGACAAACTTATATATACCCTTCTCACGAAGGTGAAGGGTATAAAAAGTGCCGCTTAAGCACACCGATTGCTCATCAAAGCTTATGGTGAATTTGTATCACGGGTTCCAACGTGCGAGTGATAGTTTGTGCGGTTCAGAAGTAGTGATTTTGACACGGAAGACAAATATCGCCCAGGCTAGCGAAAAAAGTTTAAAGACTAAGAATTGTTGCCATTACTCCATGAAGATTGTTGTGAAACTCAACAAGAGTTAAAAAATTACTGGGAGCTACTCAAGCAGCAATTTCAAAACGTTTGCGAGCAGCAGGATCCATTCAAAAGCAGGGAAATCGGGTACCATACAAATTTAAGCCGAGAAACTTTGAACGAAGATTTTGCATGTCCGAAATGATGCTGTAACGCTATAAAATAAAATCATTTTTGCACCGAATCATTACTTACAATAATCCGTGTAAGAGATCGTATGTGAAGCCCGGTCAACCAGCCAACTCGACACCAAATGTACATGGCGCTCTGTATTTGGTTGGAGCAAAAGGGTCCTATCTATTATGAGCTGCTGAAATCTGACTAGACCATCACAGGGAACCTGTACCAAATACAAATGATTCATTTGAATCGATCATTGGCCAAATACGCCCATAATATGCGGCGAGACATGAGACTGTAATATTCCATCATGACATCACGACCACATGTTGCAATATCCGTTAAAATGTATTTAGAACGACTGTGCCTCGTCCAACTACTTTGGAACAGAGTATCCCAAATTGGCTTGATTCTATCTTGGCCTCAAAAGATGAGCAGTTCATTTGTCTCGGAATCTATATGTTGCCTGACAGATGGGAAAAAGCCATAGCTAATAATGGTCAATACTTTGAATAAATTTATATTAAACAAATTCCGCATTTTTAAGTCTTACTCCCATTAATTTTTTCGATAATTTTTCTATTTGCATCAGGAACAATTTGTTTTATTTTACTTCAAGTGCACTGTGGTTTAGAAATTTTTCATTTTGGAAATAATTCGGTAGCTCGTGGACAGTAGGAAGTCAGTGCTGAGGTGTTTCTGAATTTATTTGTATTTACATGGGCTCGTAATTGGAGTGAGGGCCAGTGGTCGGCTCCATTTAAAATTTCGTAGGTATTATCATAAAATCAAGGTTGAATATTAGGTTTGGCTACAAATTCAAATTTAATTCACAACAAATCAGTTTTCTCTGTGTAGAGGTTAGTGAAGTCCTGTTTCATCGAGTTTCAACATCCACTGCGTATTTAGAAAATATATGTTCAGCTACAACTTTAGTGAAATTTATTTCGGTTGAAAAACCGGAATTTCAGTAAGGCTTTAGATTAGAAGAATCATTAATTTGTACCTTATAAATTGTACAAATTAGGAATGAATGTGAAAGTGCAACGTACACCTTAAATTATAAAGTATTCTTTCAAGTCAGTTTCAAAAAAACAAAATACTTTTTCCGAACGTAGGGGTCTCCTTTTTAAATTTTTCGTTAAATATTTGGCATTTACAGATCTTTAAGTATGATATATCAATTGTTTTGTCTTGAGAAGACCAAAGAAGACCAATGGCCCTTTGAGCAAAAATTTCGAACCTACGTGCAAAAATACTAAATATTAGATTATTCAGACACTACAAGTTGAAAAATATACTAACTACGCTTTTCCTTAGCTTCAACAACTGTGATCTTATGTACTTCACTTTAATTAGATCTAGATAAATGTAACCAATGTAAATATTTAATATGATTATGGATCGGTATTTGAAAAAATTGTAAGCACCAATTTTACAAAACGATGACAAACGTTTGAAAAACATATTTAGTATTGAAAAATTTAATTTTCAAACCATTTTCCAGTATTCCTCATTCAATTAGTCACTTTTAAAGACAAATTTTTAAATATCCGTTATCCTTAAAATAACATTTTAATCCCGTTACCGAAATAAATCAAAATGCCGTTATCTCTAAAATACCGTTAACCAATGTAATCCAAATTAGCATAACAATTTATTATACATTTGCCAGCCGGTCACCTACCGTCAGGATGGCCGAGTGGTCTAAGGCGCTGCGTTCAGGTCGCAGTCTACTCTGTAGGCGTGGGTTCAAATCCCACTTCTGACAATCGTTGAAGTATTCAAATTTTTGCACAATTGCTGCATTTAACTGAATTAAAAAATTCTGCTACGATGACCAATAATAAAATAATTCTAATCTAAAAATGTTTAACTATCAAATTATTGAATCCTTAGGAAGGAACCAATCTCTATATCCCACTTATAATAAATTAAATAAAATAAAGACAAGTAAGAGTTATATTCGGCTCTGCCGAATCTTATATACCTTTCACCAAATTGTACTTTAAAATAATTTTTTTTTAAATTTTTTTTTCAAAATTGTTTTT
Organism: Calliphora vomitoria; assembly: GCA_942486065.2. Lineage (NCBI taxonomy): Eukaryota > Metazoa > Arthropoda > Insecta > Diptera > Calliphoridae > Calliphora > Calliphora vomitoria. The sequence goes on along the minus strand of OW818031.2, from coordinate 25,533,322 downwards.
AAAATGTTTTTTTTAATTTTCTAATGAAAGAAATTTATGACAAAAAATTTTTTTTGTGAAAAAAATTCGGGTAAAAAAATATTTTTCCCGATTTTTACCCATTGTAGGTTCAACTTAGCCTTATATACATCATTGCAATGGACTTTGAAATATCTATCATTAGATATCCATATTGTCTATATTTATGACTTAGTAATCGAGATATAGATAAAAAATAGGCCAAAAATAGAGGTTGTCTCGGATTTTTGCTCATATCTCCGTTATTTATGCACGGATTTTGCTGATTTTTAATAGGAAATATCTCGAAAGCATGTCTGACAGAATTATTGAAGATTTGGATCCCGAAGATATCTGGGGTCTTCAGAAAGTTGATTTCAACAAACAGACAGACATGGCTTAATCTACTCCATTTGTGATTTTAAATAGCAATGTGAGTTGGACTATGACGTATATATTGATGTATCAATCATGTATGTATGTAAGTTATTTGGGGGCTTCGGAAAGTTGATTTCAACAGACAGGAGGACAGACGGACATGGCTTTTTCGAGACCGCAATCTATAGCGATCCAGAATATATATATTTTGTAGGGTCGCAAATGAAAAATGTGGAAATTACAAACGAAATGACAAACTTATATGGATATACTCTTGCTACTTATAGTGAATTAAATTGTTATTGATTGCTTTTCAATGGTTTAAGTCTATCAGAATTTAAACTAATATTTTATTTCAAATATTAAGTAAATGAATTCCTTTAAAACTCTGTTAAAGCTTAACTGGTAATTAAAATATTTGTACAAGTACATAAGATAAGGAGGCTTTAATTACAACTTCAATTGATTAAAACGTCATGTCATTTGCAGTTTTTTTTTTCTTAGCTGTTTCTGTAAAACTGGTCGTGATTTGCACAAATCAAATTGTTCATTTACAAAAATTATCTAAACAAATGTTGGAGCAACAAAACTAAAAAATTAAATGAAGTTGATATGAACATTTATGTATTTATTTTACGGGTGCGTTTTTAGCAAAAAAAAAAAAGATAAAATTTTAAATGAGAAAAAATATAAAAATAATTTCAATCATTTAGTACAAGAGTGTAGGTATATTTTTTACAATAAATATGGTATTGTATTTAAATGATTATTAATAAGTATGTATATTTTTCTATAAAATGTTAATTATATTAGAAATACCATATTTGAAAATAGAATTTAATTAAATATTATTGAAGTATGTATTATAAAAATTTTTAAGGTTAAATTTAATTTAAATCAATGAATAAAAAATTCTTAACATTTTTCCCCCGTAACTTGTATGAATTATAAAAAAAATCTTTGAAATTACAAAACAAATGCTTAATAAAGTTTTAAAAGTAATACTAGAACTAAATATTTGAAAATTAAGCCAGCAGCATTTAACCTTAATTTAGGAAACACTGCTTTAACAATTCAAACCATAGAGAATTAGACACTCCGATTTGTAAAATCGGAGTGTCGTAATTATGCGCTTACCCTATGATTTCAAACTCTCATTCCCTTTTTAATTCCTTAGAATCGTTGATAAACCTTAGCCACTAAAAAAATCGAATCTTCCCGTACCGGGAATCGAACCCGGGCCTTCCGGGTGAGAGCCGGATATCCTAACCACTAGACAATACGGGATATTTATTTCTCAAAGCATAAATTCTCATTAGAACCCAATCTCAAGAATTAAAAAAAATTATTGTTTTCATAAATAAAATAAATTTTAATATAAACAAAATAATTCGTTTTGTTCTTTTCTTTTAAGTACAGTGCACTCGCGGTAACGTGAACTAATTAAAACCAAGGGAGTTCATGTTAGTGAAATTGTTCACGTTAGCGATTGTCGAATTTCATGGAAAAAATATAAAATTTTATAATATAAACCTGTGTTTTACACGCTTGAAGGTGAAAGTCTTCTATTATTATTTTCATTATTAAAATATAAAACAAAAATTATTGATTAAAATGCATTACAAAACAAAACCAGATCACGAAATTGAAATAAAATTACATAGCAAATAAAATTACTCGTTCGTTGCAATATAAAAAATAATAATTTAGTGGATACAAACAGATTTTTAATATAAGGAGATTCCCTAAACTTTTAAAATCGAATTTAATGTATGTATTTCAGTGTTTTCTACATGCTTAGAAAACAAATGCAGTGAAATAAATTGTTCACGTTATAGAGCTTTCTGAGTTTGTTCACGTTACAGAGTAGTCAATGTAAACAAAAGCTTGTTCACGTTAAGCGGTGTTCACGTTAGACGGTGTTCACGTTACCGCGAGTGCACTGTATTAAAAATATATAAGAATTTTTTTTGCAAACATTAAAAATCTAAAAATAGCTATGCTATTTATTTAATCTTCAAGCAGCTTTTATTATAGTTTTGTCAACCAGCTCCCAACAGTCAGGATGGCCGAGTGGTCTAAGGCGCTGCGTTCAGGTCGCAGTCTACTCTGTAGGCGTGGGTTCGAATCCCACTTCTGACAAATCAGTTTTTTGCGTATTTTTATACTTTTTTTTAATACAAATAATTAACACTTAAGGTTATCAATCATTACTATACAAATCAACACACTGACTTATATACTACATTGTTTTATTATTAAAAAATTATTATGAAATTTTAATCAAAAACATCATCTCTACACGCTCTAGAGCCAGCAATATGTTTGACCCATTTTTAGTTATTTTTTTTTATCAATTATTTTGTTTTTTTGCAAAAAATTTTCAGCATATAATGCGTATGAATAAAATCAATAAATCATCAAGTGTCACTTTAGGAATTTTCTTTGAAATATTTCTGTTATTTATTGACAGGCTTTTATTTGCATATTGATTTTTAAATATTGGTAAAAAATATAACATTTGTAAAATAATTAGTTTAGCCTTGAACAAATTACTTTAAGTTTTATGTGTGTTTGACATTTCGCTAGCACTTCAAGGTTTTTGCACTTCTATATTGTTGTTAATTAATTTAGATCTGAACTGGAACTGAACTGGAACTGAACTAGAACTGAACTAGAACTGAACTAGAACTGAACTAGAACTGAACTAGAACTGAACTAGAACTGAACTAGAACTGAACTAGAACTGAACTAGAACTGAACTAGAACTGAACTAGAACTGAACTAGAACTGAACTAGAACTGAACTAGAACTGAACTAGAACTGAACTAGAACTGAACTAGAACTGAACTAGAACTGAACTAGAACTGAACTAGAACTGAACTAGAACTGAACTAGAACTGAACTAGAACTGAACTAGAACTGAACTAGAACTGAACTAGAACTGAACTAGAACTGAACTAGAACTGAACTAGAACTGAACTAGAACTGAACTAGAACTGAACTAGAACTGAACTAGAACTGAACTAGAACTGAACTAGAACTGAACTAGAACTGAACTAGAACTGAACTAGAACTGAACTAGAACTGAACTAGAACTCAACTAGAACTGAACTAGAACTGAACTAGAACTGAACTAGAACTGAACTAGAACTGAACTAGAACTGAACTAGAACTGAACTAGAACTGAACTAGAACTGAACTAGAACTGAACTAGAACTGAACTAGAACTGAACTAGAACTGAACTAGAACTGAACTAGAACTGAACTAGAACTGAACTAGAACTGAACTAGAACTGAACTAGAACTGAACTAGAACTGAACTAGAACTGAACTAGAACTGAACTAGAACTGAACTAGAACTGAACTAGAACTGAACTAGAACTGAACTAGAACTGAACTAGAACTGAACTAGAACTGAACTAGAACTGAACTAGAACTGAACTAGAACTGAACTAGAACTGAACTAGAACTGAACTAGAACTGAACTAGAACTGAACTAGAACTGAACTAGAACTGAACTAGAACTGAACTAGAACTGAACTAGAACTGAACTAGAACTGAACTAGAACTGAACTAGAACTGAACTAGAACTGAACTAGAACTGAACTAGAACTGAACTAGAACTGAACTAGAACTGAACTAGAACTGAACTAGAACTGAACTAGAACTGAACTAGAACTGAACTAGAACTGAACTAGAACTGAACTAGAACTGAACTAGAACTGAACTAGAACTGAACTAGAACTGAACTAGAACTGAACTAGAACTAGAACTAGAATTGAACTAGAACTGAACTAGAACTGAACTAGAACTGAACTAGAACTGAACTAGAACTGAACTAGAACTGAACTAGAACTGAACTAGAACTGAACTAGAACTGAACTAGAACTGAACTAGAACTGAACTAGAACTAAACTAGAACTGAACTAGAACTGAACTAGAACATAACTAGAAATGAACTACAAGTAAACTTATTTTGAAATAGAAATGAAAATGTTAGGTCTTGAGTATTGATGATAGCAAAGAACTCCAGATTCAAACAGAGCTCGAATCATCTACTATTTTTGAACGTTTAAGATTAAATATGTGTTGTCAAATTAAATTAATTTTTGTATCTCTATCAAATGTTTTAGTGATTTAATTAAGTATTTAATTACGTACATAATAAGTTTTTTTAATTAATGCTTGTTTGTTTAGGTAGTTGTCAACCCAATCGGTTTTTATGCATTTGTTATATAACACTGTGTGACACGAGTTTCACTGTTTCAGGTCTAGGAATCGAGATATATCGATTTGAAGTTTGTAAGTAATTTTAACCATCTAAATGTCCATCTAAATGTCCGAATATCGCAAAGTGATGTTCAGCAAAGTTGTTAAACCCAACTACCACTACGTTTTTTGGTTTTTCTTGAGTGAAACTCCGGGAAAATCAGTTTTTTTTCGTATGTTATATAACAAAGCTCAATAAAATCATCTTCAAGAGTTTCACCTTAAAATCCAAATCCATACTTTTAGACAATTAGTGAGCGTTTTAAGCTTTTAATATAATTCTTAAAAAACTTCTTTATGTTTACCCTAATGTTTGCCAAAACAATTCACAATTTTATCTCAAACTGCCATCAACATAATACAAGTAAAAAGTATGTTATGAAAATGTTTACTTCTTTCACCATTTTCATTACAAACAAACCCACGCCCAAGTAAAAAGTGTAAATGTAAACAAATCTTAGTCAATATATAGAGTAACAACAACAAAAAATATTGTTAATAAACTGAATAATAATCATTTATTATAATAACAAGAATTATAAAAAAAAAACTAAACAAACCTCAAAACCCGTTTTAACTGGCATTGAGCCAATGCCCTAAATTTTAACCTACATACGAGCCGTACTCGCACTCGTACTTGTAAAACATGAAACAACCAACCGCCAGTCAGTCAGTAATACAGTCAGTCAGTCAGTCAGTTAGTAAAAAATAAATATTTTTTTTTAAGTCAATGTGCTGTCTATAGTTTAATTTAGCTGTAGTTGTAATTTTAAACTATTCCAAATTGTAAATAAAAAATATAAAGTAAATAAATAATAATAACAACAATAAAATGGGAAAAATGTATTAAAATGAGTGTGTGAATTAAACCGCAATAAATTTAGTAGTCTTGTGTACAGTGAGTCATATAATTAAAGGCACTTCTTTGTATTACATTTTATTATTTTATTACCAAACAAGCGGAAATTGTAAATATGCACTGCCATAAATTTGATAAACATTGTATTACATATTATGATAAAGTACAAAGTTTTACAAAAAAAAAAAAAAAAAAATCAAAGTACTTTTAAAACTGAATAAATATTACATAACGTGCTTCAAAGTGATCAAAGTTATGTCAGTTGTTTGAGGCACGGATCTGTGTGTGATTGCGAAAATATTGGCTAATGATCATTGATTGATGGTAGCTTTTCTTTATTTCTCTTTAGACTTCATTGATTGCTCCAAAAGACTCTTCTTTGAGTGGAACTGCAAGATCCCATCTTTATTGACTAGTTCTAGTTCAGTTCTAGTTCAGTTCTAGTTCAGTTCTAGTTCTAGTTCAGTTCTAGTTCTAGTTCAGTTCTAGTTCAGTTCTAGTTCAGTTCTAGTTCAGTTCTAGTTCAGTTCTAGTTCAGTTCTAGTTCAGTTCTAGTTCAGTTCTAGTTCAGTTCTAGTTCAGTTCTAGTTCAGTTCTAGTTCAGTTCTAGTTCAGTTCTAGTTCAGTTCTAGTTCAGTTCTAGTTCAGTTCTAGTTCAGTTCTAGTTCAGTTCTAGTTCAGTTCTAGTTCAGTTCTAGTTCAGTTCTAGTTCAGTTCTAGTTCAGTTCTAGTTCAGTTCTAGTTCAGTTCTAGTTCAGTTCTAGTTCAGTTCTAGTTCAGTTCTAGTTCAGTTCTAGTTCAGTTCTAGTTCAGTTCTAGTTCAGTTCTAGTTCAGTTCTAGTTCAGTTCTAGTTCAGTTCTAGTTCAGTTCTAGTTCAGTTCTAGTTCAGTTCTAGTTCAGTTCTAGTTCAGTTCTAGTTCAGTTCTAGTTCAGTTCTAGTTCAGTTCTAGTTCAGTTCTAGTTCAGTTCTAGTTCAGTTCTAGTTCAGTTCTAGTTCAGTTCTAGTTCAGTTCTAGTTCAGTTCTAGTTCAGTTCTAGTTCAGTTCTAGTTCAGTTCTAGTTCAGTTCTAGTTCAGTTCTAGTTCAGTTCTAGTTCAGTTCTAGTTCAGTTCTAGTTCAGTTCTAGTTCAGTTCTAGTTCAGTTCTAGTTCAGTTCTAGTTCAGTTCTAGTTCAGTTCTAGTTCAGTTCTAGTTCAGTTCTAGTTCAGTTCTAGTTCAGTTCTAGTTCAGTTCTAGTTCAGTTCTAGTTAAGTTCTTGTTCAGTTCTAGTTCAGTTCTAGGTCAGTTCTAGTTCAGTTCTAGTTCAGTTCTAGTTTTTCATTTAATTTTTTAGTTTTTCATTGGCTTCTCAAACCAATTAGCCCCACAATAATTTATTACTTGTTTTTCAGTTTTCTTCGGTATCTTATTAAGCGCCATACTTATAAAATTGTAAACACCAAGTTGAAAAAAGAAGATAATTTCTGTCTGAATATAGCGATAAGTACTTGTACATTAAAACTATTTGTTTACACACCAAAAGTCTATTTATAGATTTTGTATGTCGGTACGTAGAGTATCGTATAGTACTTTACCACCTAAATGCAATTCTCACAAAAAAAAAACAACAAACTTTATCAAATAATTTGTTTTTGTAGATATTTTTGGCGGGGATTATTCTATTTTCAGACAATGTTAATGAACGCATTTGACACAGTAAATAAAAGTCCACAACCAGTAAACACAGACTATTTTCTTTGTATTTCAAAGTTTTTAAAAATAAATTTGTATATAAAAATAAACCATAAATATTAATTTATATGTACACATCACAGATATAAGATAAACAAATATTATTAAAATGAAAATAATTTAAGGAACTTAAATATTAATCAGGATTATACATGTGATAACTCTCAACTGGATTTTATACTTTATGTTTCCGTTAAAAAATCTGTAAAAGTATTTTTATTTCTAGTTTTGAAAACTTATTTTAAGAAGTATTAAATGATTTATCAATTTCTCGAATAGGGCTGAATAATTTAGGTGTGCTTTAGAGAAAGAGTTAATAAAATGTTTTAAAATTCAAACAAAGAAATTTGTTTTTCGTTGTTTGAAAATTTCCCGCAATTTCTTTCTTTATTTTTAAATTTTAAATGTTTGAACAAAATTTTAATCTTTTGAATATTTAAGATAAACAATGTTGACGTAGAAATGCAACAAACAAAAGTTAAAAGAAAACATTTTTTATTGTTTGTTTTTATTTAAATGATTAATGACTTTTTTTACTTTTGTGATTTTAATGCCTTTTTTTGATGAGAATGCATGTTTTTCTCCCAACAAAAAATATTTTAAATTGATAATGGTCTTCTTGGTTGACACTCTATCCAATTGAGATTTTGAAATACGAAATTCATGGGAAGTGGACCGAACAATAGCCAAAGTAAATAGAACTAGAATTGAACTAGAACAGAACTAGACTAGACTGAACAGAACTAGAACAGAACTAGAACAGAACTAGAACAGAACTAGAACAGAACTAGAACAGAACTAGAACAGAACTAGAACAGAACTAGAACAGAACTAGAACAGAACTAGAACAGAACTAGAACAGAACTAGAACAGAACTAGAACAGAACTAGAACAGAACTAGAACAGAACTAGAACAGAACTAGAACAGAACTAGAACAGAACTAGAACAGAACTAGAACAGAACTAGAACAGAACTAGAACAGAACTAGAACTAGAACAGAACTAGAACAGAACTAGAACAGAACTAGAACAGAACTAGAACAGAACTAGAACAGAACTAGAACAGAACTAGAACAGAACTAGAACAGAACTAGAACTGAACTAGAACTAGAACTGAACTAGAACAGAACTAGAACAGAACTAGAACAGAACTAGAACAGAACTAGAACAGAACTAGAACAGAACTAGAACAGAACTAGAACAGAACTAGAACAGAACTAGAACAGAACTAGAACAGAACTAGAACAGAACTAGAACAGAACTAGAACAGAACTAGAACAGAACTAGAACAGAACTAGAACAGAACTAGAACAGAACTAGAACAGAACTAGAACAGAACTAGAACAGAACTAGAACAGAACTAGAACAGAACTAGAACAGAACTAGAACAGAACTAGAACAGAACTAGAACAGAACTAGAACAGAACTAGAACAGAACTAGAACAGAACTAGAACAGAACTAGAACAGAACTAGAACAGAACTAGAACAGAACTAGAACAGAACTAGAACAGAACTAGAACAGAACTAGAACAGAACTAGAACAGAACTAGAACAGAACTAGAACAGAACTAGAACAGAACTAGAACAGAACTAGAACAGAACTAGAACAGAACTAGAACAGAACTAGAACAGAACTAGAACAGAACTAGAACAGAACTAGAACAGAACTAGAACAGAACTAGAACAGAACTAGAACAGAACTAGAACAGAACTAGAACAGAACTAGAACAGAACTAGAACAGAACTAGAACAGAACTAGAACAGAACTAGAACAGAACTAGAACAGAACTAGAACAGAACTAGAACAGAACTAGAACAGAACTAGAACAGAACTAGAACAGAACTAGAACAGAACTAGAACAGAACTAGAACAGAACTAGAACAGAACTAGAACAGAACTAGAACAGAACTAGAACAGAACTAGAACAGAACTAGAACAGAACTAGAACAGAACTAGAACAGAACTAGAACAGAACTAGAACAGAACTAGAACAGAACTAGAACAGAACTAGAACAGAACTAGAACAGAACTAGAACAGAACTGTTGTAAGTTCAAATAATGAGAGTTATTTCTGTTTTTACTTTCACCCTATTCGTAATCACAAATTTTTTTTTGGATTGAAGTTCGAAGTAGTAATAACTAACACGTTTTGAAATCTTTATTTTTTTTTGTGGTTGGGTTCCACCACCTGTTATAGTGTACAAATAAAAACATTAATAAAAAACACAAAACTCAGAAAGAAAATAACAACAACATACGTGTCAAATTTAAACAATTTAATTTGTTTAATATTTTTTTTTTTTTTTCTCAGAAATGAATAAATTTTCTGTTCACATTTTATCACCAATATAAACAAATAAATCATGTAAAACACCAAATAAATTTGGTATTTAAATTCTCACGTTCTCACAACATGGTTACGTCTTCTCATTTTTTGGGTTAATTATTTTTTAATTTTATCGTTATTATTGTTATGTTATAAACAAAATGAAAGCTTAATAAGAAATGCAATAAAATGAAATATTTTTTAGTGATCTGTGCTAATATGTTTTCAAAGAAAAATTTATCATTTGCTCAGCAAGATTTCAATATAGCAGAGCATAGTACAGGGTTTGAGGCTTCGACAAATTTATTTCAGCAGTTTCACTGATATGATTAATTTAACTGCAGACATGATCAATTACAAGCGAAATGACAAATTTATATATATATTTGTGTACAACTAATGATTAAGGGTTCCCTGGTAGAAACAATTGACAAAATTGTTATCTTAATTTTATGGCGTTGCCATTAAGACCCTCCATAAAGTTGTTGTGAATACTTTTTAATCTTGCTGAAGTATCGATTAATTCAATGTATTTTAAAGGCATAATTAAATTTATTACTGTGTATTTATTTCACGATCACAAACAAATAAATACGAACATTAAAATTTTGTCTAGTTGTTACGTGAGTGTTTTATTAAAATATATATGTGTATATTACTCGTGTCTTTTTTATTTTAAATTTGATTTGTTCCTTACTGGTAAAGTAATTAATTACTTAATTTAATGTTTATAAACGCTTAAATACCAAACAAAATAAAACTCTGCCATTGTTTCAGTTGAGTATCGCATATAAACGAAAAACGTAGATAAAAAAAAAACAAATAAATTTCACTCATTGTTAATATTAAGAAGATAAACATTTTAGGATTTATTTTAGAAGCAATTAAATCAAAATTAAGTGGGAACAAAATAAATAATCAATAGAGAGAAAAACAAATTGATATCTTGTGATTTAGTTTTAGTTTAAATTTGGAAACATATATATCTACTTAATGCAAACAGAAAATTGTGAATGATTGTTGGTAATTTTAAAACCCACTCATTACAGTTTTCCTTACCAAGTAATTACAGCTCATTACCTGTAGCATTCTCTTAATGTGTTAAAGAAACTATATTGTTTCATAAAACCATATAATGATTGCCTTATTCATTAAACTTAGCTTTGCTTAATAAATTACCTTGTACCTTGTTGCAATAATCTAATTAAAACTAAATCATTTAACAATTAATCATTATTTATTTTGTAATTTAAGGTTGCTGTGGGCTTTGTTGCCTCAATTAGTCAATCTAGTGAGTTTTCAAATTTTATTAATTGAAATTTATTACGTTTTAATTTGAAAATAAATGTATTTAGTTACAAAATTACAACATTGTATGGTTGTTACTAAATGTTTTATTGTGAAATCATTTTATTATTTAGACATTTGAACAGATGACTAGGTTTTGCTTTATTTTTATTAGAAATTGTTGAATAATTGTGTATAAAGTACCTTTTAAGCTTTTAAGAGTGTTATAACTTCCAATATAATTGGTGTATTACTTAAAAATGCCGATATCTTTTGAATGCTTTTTTTTAATAAATTATATGTCATTTAGAAGGGTGCATATCTGTTATATATTCTCATTTAGTTATTGAACATTATAGTGCAAACAACAAAGTTTTTTTTTGCTTCCAACATGTCGAATTTTGTGCCAACGAAGCGTCATATGCAGGAAGTTTTGCGTTACTTTTTAAATTTGAAAAAAAGTGCCGCTGAAGAACAACGAAGCGGTTTCAACGTGCGAGATATGGTTTGAGCGGTTCAGAAGTGGTAATTTTGCATGGAATACAAAGATCGCCAAAAAAGTTTGAAGGCTATGAAATGGAGGCATTACTCCATGAAGATTGTTGTCAAACTCAACAAGAGCATGTCCAACACGATATAAACGAAAAGAAGGTAAAGATATGTAATTGGTGGGACCAAAAAGGATCCTATCTATTATGAGCTGCTGGACCATCAGAGGGAACCTATACCGAACGCAACTGTTTGAAGCGAGCATTGGCCGAAAAAGCCCAGACTAAAACCATAATATTCCATCATGACAACACTCGGTCACATTTTGCAATACCTGTTAAAAACTATTTAAAAACAAGTAAGAGCACTATATTCGGCTGTGCCGAATCTTATATACCCTTCACCAAATTATACTTTAAAATAGAAATTTTAAATATTTTTAGGTAAACAAAAATTTTTTTTTTCAAAATTTAAAAATTTTAAAAAAAAATTTTAGAAATAGTTTTTTTTTTAAAATTTACTAGTGAAAAAAAAATTTTTGGATAAAAAAAAAAATTTCGAATTTTGACCCATTGTAGCTTCAAATTACTATAGACTTATATAGATCGTTGCAATGAACTTTGAAATATGTATCATTAGATATCCATACCTAATGATATGGATGACTTAGTAATCCAGATATAGACCCTTCACCAAATTTTACTTTAAAATAAAAATCTTAAATATTTTTGGTAAACAAAATCAATTTTTTTTTTTTCAAAATTTAAAAAAAAATTTTTTTTTTAAAATAATTTCAAAATTTTTTTTCGAAATAGTTTTTTTTTTTAATTTTTTTCAAAAATTTTTTTTTTTTAAATTTACTAGAGAAAAAAAAATTTTCGATTTTGACCCATTGTAGGTTCAAATTACTATAGACTTATATAGATTGTTGCTATGAACTTTGAAATATCTATAATTAGATATCCATATAGTCTATATTAATGACTTAGTAATCCAGATATAGATCAAAAAATAGAACAAAAATCAAGGTTGGCCCGGGTTTTTCCTTATATCTCAGCCATTTGTGGGCCGATTTTCTCGATCTGAAATAGCGACTGAGCCGGAAGAATTCCCGATATATTGATGTATGAATCAAGTTTGTAAGTTATTTGGGGTCTTCAGAAAATTGATTTCAACAGACAGACGGACATGGCTTAATCGACTCCGCTATGTGTAAAGATCCAGAATATATATACTTTATAGGGTTGGAAAATTATATTGTGGAAATTACAAACGGAATGAAAAACTTATATATACCCTTCTCACGAAGGTGAAGGCTATAATAAGTGATTGGGAAGTTTGCTGCACCCTCAAAAAGTAGGGAAATTCATCAATGAATTACAAATAAATTTTGATAAAAATAGATGTTAACAACCATTAATTCTATGTCAAGGTGATAGTATTAGGACAGTTAGTAAAATCTCCAAAGAAGAGAACACTAGCCAATCCGTTAGAGGTTTTGCTATTCTTTCACTTTACTTATTTCTCATCCCCAGACAATGACCCTGAAAATGTTCCACAGTGTTATAAATAGTATAGTATTTAAATCAAAATAACTTCGTTAGTTGCGAGACCTATCTTTGAAATGGTTCCTATACGCCGAAGACCCAGCCATTTATCAAGTTATGTATCAGTTTTCTTCCCACTAGGAAGTAACATGCATTAACTGCGTCTTGCACAAAACAAAACAATTAACTATGTCTTACAATAAAATCTGCGTATTATATTGGGTGAATGAATTAAAATTGCAGGATTTTTTTTTTTAAATTTTTAGCTTATATTTTGAAACATTTGTACAATATAAATCTATTCAAAGTATTGGTAATTATTACCTATGACCTTTTTCCATCTTTCTGGCAATATATGGATTCCGAGTCAAAAGAACTAACTGCTCATCTTTTGAGACCAAGAACGAATCAAGCCAGTATCAGATACTCTGTTCCAAAGTGAAGCGTATCCCAGAGAGAGCGTTCTGCATCGATCGAAACAAAGAATAGTCGGACGGGGCACGGTCTGTACTATAAGGCGGTTGAGACGAAACTTCCCAACCACTTCATTCTAAATACTTTTTAATAGTTTCATGTCGGGCTGCATATTCTGCGTATTTTTTGGCAAATGCTCAATTCAAACGAATCAGTTGCGTTCGGTAACAGGTTCCATGTGACCGTCAGGCCAGATTTTAGCAGCTCAAAATAGATAGAACCCTTTTGCTTCCACCAAATACAGAGCGTGGATATTTGGCTTTGGTGTTGATTCGGCTGGTTAGCAGGGCTTGACATACGAACACTTATCCCTCTAACCCGCAAGAGTGCCTCAAGGCATGCATTACAAAACACCAATTATATCAAAAAGTAATTTTTATAAGTTTAGCACGTGAAATTTTGTATGTGATTTTTTTTTTTTTTTAAATCAAAGTTTTACGATCTATTCAAAATATTTTTTTTAAAGGTAAGATATTCTTCTTTCATTCTATGAATTTGTAAATGTTAAACAATTAACAAAAAGTGTGTTGAGAGCGTAAAAACTAAGTGGTGCCTCAGGGCACTGTTGCGGGTTGCGGCTAAATTTATCGGCGTGTTATATTGTATAGCTTTTTACTTTTTTTGTTATATTTTATGTTATATAAAAAAAATGATAGGAATGGCAGATAGAGACCGCGGACGGATTAAATTATCCTCCTTGACTCATGATCAGTTGGTACTCCACAAGAAGAATCACAGCCAGGAAGTTCAAAAGTTGGCGAAAAAGCAAAACATCCAGTTTCCATTCTGGTTAGGCAAAATGATGGTGTAAACTATACAAAGAGTCGGAAACAAAGTGTGTTTGCTCTAAATGCGATCTTCATTTATGCTTCTCAAATGCCAAAAATTATTTTTATGAGTATCATCGTAGAAATTAAAACATATTTTCTTACTTTTTGTATCTTTTTCAATAGTTTTTCAATAAAATCATATCATAATTAATGTTTACATCTTATTGTTTTTTACATCTAAACCGGCAACAATGCCCTGAGGCACTCTTCATTGTTTTGAATCTGGTTCCTAAACTTAATTTGCAAATTAGTTTCTGTTAGCTGTTCTGAGTTTATTGGGTCATAATTAAACTAAAATAAATTATTCGACAACTTTTTGTCAGCTTTTTAAAGTTTGCGGCTTATGCTTCGGGTTATGGTAATGGATCCATTTTTCATCGCAAGTAATGATTCGGTGCAAAAATTGTTTTAATAGCGTTCAAACATAATTTCGGACATGCAAAGTAGTCTATCATTGGATGAATCCTGCTGCTCGCATACGTTTTGAAATTGCTGCTTGAGTAGCTCCCAATGATTTTGCAAGCTCTTGTTGAGTTTAACAACAATCTTCATGAAGTAATCCCTCCAAATCTTGGTCTTTAAACTTTTTGGCCTGTGCCAGCAAAAATCACCACTACTGAACCGCACAAACCATCTCTCGCACGTTGAAACCGATGAAACATATTCACCATAAGCTTTGGTGAGCAATCGGTGTGCTGCAGCGACACTTTTTTCAAATTAAAGAAGTAACGTAAAACTTCCCTCATTTGACGTTTTTTTGGCACAAAATTCGATATTTTCGAAGCGAAAAAAACCTTGTTATTTACACTATAATGTTCAATAACTAAGAGAGAATAAATGGCAGATATGTACTCTTCAAAATGACATATAAGTTATTAAAAATAAAAACCGCGTAGCAAAAGATACGCCATCTATTGTAAATCCCATCATACACCCAACACTTAAGAAGCTGGATTGGATTCTCTGTATAATATCAATTATCTGTTATTAATTGCCGTTTCCCATAATAGGATTCCTTATGTCTAAATAGCCGTACACAGGATGATTTCACTATTAAGGCTTATTATAGATTGGCCGTTGATTAACCACTGCATTGGATTATATGTGGCGACGCATACAAGTGTACGCCAAAGTATGTGACACGGGTTTCCTCTCTTAAAATTAAACGTAACATGTTCAATTTGGGTTTAGTTAATAATTATCTAGTTTTATAGATGCTATACTTGAGTCCACTTGTGAACTAATCCGTGTCATCTACAAATGTTATATTTATCTAAGGGTTAAACTATAGCTCAATGATAAATTGAAGGTGTATATCAAATAAAATGTTGATCCGAGAACACTTTCCTTTGGAAAGCCAACATTCATTTCATAGACTATTGTCACATAATCACTGTACTTAAACGATAGTTAAAACTCTAGTAATATATGCGTACTAGCTAGCTTTTAATACTATGCCAAACTTTATCTAAATCCTGTGCGCAATCTAAAATCTGAATTCAAAAGAATTTCTTATCTCTCCAACTAAACTGTTCATTAACTGGAATAATTGTTTGACTCTTCAAAAATTTTATCATTTTCCTTTGATATACTTTCTCAAATGGTTTTAACAAACACGGTAGCACGTTAGTGGGTCTATAGGAGGAGAAGGCTTAAGGAGGATGGGAAATTTTCCCATCATTTGATTAAAATACATTATTTAAATGTTTAGAGAATACCAAGGCAGCTTTTCTTAATAAACATTGTCTTTGTACTGGTGTCTTAATATTTCTAGCTGCCATCCAAAGGAAGAACCTTATGTGCTTAGTATTTGATAAGGGTACCGTGAAATAACTCCCAAATGAAATAACTGCCAATGAAATAACTCCCAATGAATTAAGTCCCATCAAAAATGAAATAATTCCCAAACTTGAAAAATGAAAGAACTACCAAAGGGTAAAATGAAATAACTCCCAATAATCGGCGGTTTCATAATTTTAAAAATATTAGTTCCAAAAAAGGCGAAATAACTCCCAATGAAATAAATCCTAATAGTAATCTAACTCCCAATGAAATACTGAACTACAAAGATGGTATTATTCTTCGCTCACCAAACATTTTTTGCATTGAGGGAATATGGCAAAGGTTTCCTCCTCTGGGGTGTATCAAAAACTGGCTTCGCTCAGAAAAGTTTTTTGCATTGCCGGCCTACGGCCGGCCGCTAAGGTTTTCTCCTCTGGGGTGTATCAAAATCTGGCTTCGCTCAGAAAAGATTTCTTTCATTGCAGAAAGGTTTTATATTTCAGAGAGCAGATCTTCATTTCGCACCAGAGTAAGAAATCGTTGGGACCTGACAAAGGCCGACAATGCAAAGATAATATTTTCTGAGCGAAGCCGGTTTTTGATACACCCCAGAGGAGAAAACCTTAGCGCCCGGCCGAAGGCCGGCAATGCAAAAAGTTTATAGTATGCGAAGCCGGTTTTTAATACTCTTTAAAAGTGACAAAATTGAAATAACTCCCAATACAGTGAAATTACTCCTAATTCCCAAAGTTAAATGAAATAAAACCCAACAAAAATTTCATTGGGAGTTGTTTCATTGGGTGTTATTTCATTATGAAATAACTCCCAACAAAAAATTATGAAATAACACCCTACGCGTTAGGAGTTGTTTCATAATGAAATAAGTCCCAAGTTGTATGAAAAATTTGTTGGGTGTTATTTCATTTTTTCGTGGGGAGTTATTTCATTTGGGAGCTATTTCACGGTACCTTTGATAAGCTTATAATATTGTTACGAATGTGCAATGCCGATTTGAATTCAACGGTCTGTAACGACTGCCTGCAGCATTCATCATGTTTGAAGGCATGTCCATCTGTAGCATGCGCTTATTGGCATTGTTTGTAAGTATGGCCACACTAAATGTTTGGGCTGCTGGCAATGACATCGAAGGCTCTGGAATTCGAATGTACTAGTATGTCCGTTAAGAGGATTGTAGAACATTCCCGATAGATGGCACGTGTATAAATAGTGGAAGAGCTGCCAGTCGTGAGTTGAGTTTATCATTGGCGCTGTTAGAGTTAACATCAACTGTCTTGTGCATTTAACGTTGTACGTAATAGAGTGTGTGTGCATTTCTGCGAATTGATAAACATGTATAAAGACACTGGGTGACTATTTAATTCTGTTGTTGTTGTACATTCTATTTAAAGGAAATAAACCCACGTTTTTAAAAGGTAAAAACGTAACAGTATAATTTACATTTCTACGACTAAACGATGACTTACACAGTTCTTGTCTTAGCACTAGAAATAAGGAGACTAACACCAAGCAGGTTATGAGGAAAAATTGGCATCTATTAGACACTATATGACAGCTCAGTTAACTAACCTAAACTTGATTAAATTTTGTCACTAAATAGAATTCCTAGGGAGAAGGAAACTAATATAAAACATGTCACTTAACTATTTCCTAAGTGATAGAGACTGGTTACAGTTCTAAAACTTAATATGGAAGAGACCTGTCACTTTAACATGGCAATGTTTTAGTAGATGGTAAATTGACACCTTTTAGGCTCTCTGTTACAGGTCACGGAACTAAGCCAAAGCATCTGTTTTGTTTGTATATACCTGGGACTTACGAAAATCCCTCTAGCAAAAGTTTAGCAGGGTCAATTCACACGTTCACGGTGGCCAGTTCACATCACCTCCACGTGAGATGACCATGCCCTCAAATCGCTCGTACAGAATGTCCAAAGTGGCATAAGCTGTTTGGCACGTAGCACCGTCCAGTCATCCAATTTAGAAGTTGGTAATCACCGATATATATGGCAATTGCCGTTGACGGTGGTTCTCAAACAGTGACTTTTTCGATATGCATTGGACACTCTTTGATCTCATGTGGATTGGTATCGTCCCAAATTCCACAATTTTGTTTGTTGACATAGCCATTCATCCAGTGGGTCTCACCGTAAAGTGGGCGAGGCGCGAGGAACGTTGCCCAAACAAAACACCCATTTTAATAAAACAATTTCAGCATTTGCATGTTGCTGAACGCTCTATCCGTTGACAGTGGTTCTCTAACAAATATGGACCAAACAGTGACTTTTTCGATATGAATTGGACACTCTTGGATCTCATGTGGATTGGTATCATTCCAAATTCCACAATTTTGTTTGTTGACATAGCAATTCATTCAGAAATGGGCCTCACCGTAAAGTGGGCGAGGCGCGAGGAACGTTGCCCAAACAAAACACTCATGTTAATTAAACAATTTCAGCATTTGCATGTGTTGTTGATTGTTATATCCGTCAATTGCGATTTGGCAAAACAAACTGAATAAATGCCAGCCAATTCGACTGATGTAGCTTCAACAATATGGCCGCTATCAACTGTCGAAGTTCGGAAGTCCCTTTGGGAAAACACTTTATTTATAAATTTTGTTCTTTTTGTAAAAATGTTTATGAGTTTTTTAAATTGATGGCTGATTTGTTTATTTTTCCCTCCTCCTTAAATAATTTTGATAAAAACCAACAATATTTATTTAAAAAAACTAAAATATGACGTTTTAAAACACATTTTCCATAGACAAAAACAACACATCCGTTTGAAAAGTTAAAAGATTAAATGAAAAGTAAAAAAATAACGTAAAAATATAACTTAAAAATAGTTTAAAACATATTACTTAAATAGAATAGAAAAACATAAACTAAAACTGTAATAACAATAATAATCACAATAATTATAAACTTACCGAAAAACAAAACAAGCATTCGTTTATACATTTACACACAAAGCTAAACAGGCGGAGGGACGGATGGATGGTTGGATGGATGGATGGCTGGACAGACAGCCAGCCGGTCGTTGGATTTGAAAAGCACAAAAATACAAAAAATATCTATCGATAGTCGAAGAAAAACAAAACTTAAATAAACAATTCTTCCATAAATATAGATAAAGACGAAGAAACTGATGAGTTGAATTATTTTAAAGACAACAACAAACATTAATAGAAAACAAATACTTGTATCTATGTATCTAAAACCAATCTACAAAAGGCTTGGTCGTTTGGCTGGTTGGTTGGTTGGTTGGTTGGCAAAAGCAATTCTATTTGGCCATATGTTTAAATTACGTTTCTTTTTATTTTTTTTTTTAAATTTTGTATTTTTTTTTAATTTGTTGGTTTGTTGTCTATTTCCAAATACAATTTTAAAAGAAATTTATTAATAGACAATGTATGGATTTTTTTAAATTTCTGGTTTATTGTGGTTTTTTTTTTAAACCAAAATAAAATTTATTGTACTTTGGTTTTATTTTGTGCTTTAAACTTTCAAAATGCTTTGAATGGAATTTTTGATTTGATTCTTATTTAGTTCTTTAATATTTTGTTTACGTTAAGGCTTATTTAACTTGGTATTCAAAATATTTGTTTAAAACCAAATCAGCGGTATTTTTAGCTTCAAGTTAAGCTTATCAATTTTAACTTTACACTCGTTTGATTTAAGATTATGCAAAATAAATATTGAAACAAACAAATACCTAAATGATAATATTAATTATTTTTATTTTCTATTTTTAGCCAACAAATTATTATTTTTCATAAATAATTTAGCTTTCAAATTGTAAATATTTTCAATTTATTTATTGACGTGTTGCACTCACTTTTGTAAAGAAATTTTGCTGGTTTTGTTTCACTGTAAATCGTAAACATTAAAATTGTTGTTGTTTTTTTTTTTCTATTTTATAATTCAATTACGATTTTGTTGTATTTTTTTAATAAATATTTTTGGGTTTGTTTTTATTTGTTGTTGGTTTTTATATTTTGTTTTATTATTTATTTTCGTTAAATTCACTTCACTTCATTTTGTTTTTTTCTTTTTTGTTGGTTTGTTCGAAAATGTTTTCCGTCTAACGAACCGTTTCGTTGCGCTTAAAAATGTTTACTGGCCCGCCGCACGAGATGCACACACGAGTAAATTGCTTCAGCAGCAGCGGCTCCACCAGCTGTTTTTTTTTTTTTTTTTTGTTTTGTTTCTTGTTGTGTTTTTTTAGGTTTGTTCGTCGTTGCCGTACCAAAACCGGCAGCGACCGGAGGTATTTCGTAGTTGCTGCTGCCTAAAATGTGTGCTGTGCTGTTGTGGTTTTGTTTTTCGTTTGTATTGTGTTTTTGGTTCTGTGAGCTGAAATAAAAGAATCACCACTGTAGCAGAGAAAAGTCGACTATAGGATGACCTATCGCTTGAGAAAGGAGAACTAACTTGCAAGAAGTTACGTGACTGGTTACTAGAGTTTAAAATCGGTTTGAGTTCCGAAACTACTCTAGGGAGCAGGGAACTAACACAAAACTTATCACATAACTAGTTGAAAAGTGATAGGGAACGGTTCTAGTTTTAAAACTTTATATTAAGGGGAGCTATCATGTTAACATGGCCATATCCTAGTATGGGATAAATTGACTTCTTTCAGGAACTCTGTGACAGGTCACGGATCTAACCATAGGGTACAACTAGAGGCGCAACTGAGAGTAAGCTGAGAGTAACAATAATTACTCTCTTCACACGTACTTGTGATATGTGAATTCAACATACCTGTGAGAGAATTAAAAACATCAAAATCATTGAAATTTTAACTTCGATTTTTCGACTTAATACAGACCGAACCACTTTATTATACTTCTACGCAATATTTGATGATTTTTTTGAACACTTCGCAGCTCATTTTTGTTTCTAAATCACGTTAATTTGGCTCAAATGAAAAAAAATATTTTTTATTAATTTTTGACACTAATTTTATCTGTGGTGGAATTTTTTTACAGAACAGACTTTTAATTTTTGGTATTGAAAATAGAAGAAAATTTTAATAAATTAAAATTTAAACATTTTTATAGAACTCTGTGTGTCTGGTGAAAATTAAAAAAGAACCAATACAACCTCAAAACTATGTACTAATACATTCTCACGACTTAGGTTTTTGACAACAGACTTAGGTTTTCTCCCTCTCAGTAGCGCTTCTATGGATATATTATTCTATGGATCTAACCTTAAAGTAGCTTAGTCTGCTTTTACACACTGCAAGTTTTCTTGCCGCAAGTCTGAGTTTATAGGAGAGAGAGGCAAGAAGAAAGAAGAGGACTAAACACTTGCTTGTACTGGCAAGTATCTTCACCTCTCTTTTGTTTTTTCATTCTCACTATGGCGTCTATTAGGTTTTGACATACAAAATTGAACACAGACTTGCTGTGTGTAAACAGACGAGGAAGTTTAAAAGAGAATCGAAGAGACTTGCTTCAAGTAAACTTGCTGTGTGTAAAAGCAGACTTATATTTATTTAAAACCAGCTGACCGCAACTAATGTTAGTTCTTCAAGATTCTCCAAAAAATTTATTTTATTATGAAAAATTAGAAGTGAAAAGGAGGCAACAAATTAAAAATTTAAATTTCCAAATTTTTGAATTTTTTTTTCTTTACAAACCATCTCCTGAACATTTCAAATCGAATAAAAAAATCATTCAAATCTCTCCAGCCGATCTCACGTGATGACATTACATACATGGACCATTTCATTTTTATATATATAGATTCTTTGATAAAATGTCAATAAATATTGTTACGTTTTTTTTGGTTTATTTCCTTTAAATAAAACGGATACTTTTGATTGCATATAAAAACAGTTTAAGTAGTTTAAAATTTGTAACAACTCTTTATTTATTTTAAATGTACAACAGCAACAGTTCATACAGTCACTCAGTGTCTTTATACACGTTTATCTATACGCAGAAATGCACACACACTTTATAATGTACAAACTTAAAAGTACAAGACAGTTGATGTTAACTCTAACAGCGCCTATAATCAACTCACCCACGACTGCAACATCTGCCTTTTTTTTACACCCACCATCTTTCGGGAATTTTCTACAATGCTTTTAACGGACAAACTATTATGTTCGAATTCTAGAGCTTTCGATATCAATGTTAGCAGCTTAAACATGTAGTGTTGCCATACTTATAAAGAATGCTAATAATCGCGTGCTGTCAACATTGTTGATAACTAGAAGCTTCTACTGATGGACGTGTTTATAAACATGATGAATGATGAAAGCAGTCGTTACAGACCGTTTAATTCTAATAGCAATTGCCAATTCGTAACAATATGATGGCAAATAAGCTTATTGCTTTACTTATGTTTTCCCATCTTTCTGACAATATATGGAATTCGCGACAGAACTGATCATCTTTTGAGGCCAAAGTATCCGAAATTGACATGATTCGTAAATCTTGTCAATTTCGAATACTCTGTTCTGAAGTGAAGCGCATTCCAGAGACAGCATTCTGCATCGGTCGAAACAAATTGTAGTCTGATGGGGCAAGGCCTGGACCATAAGGCGGGTGAGGCAAAACTTCCCAACCACATATTTCTAAATAGTTTTTTAGAAAGTATTACAACATGTGGCCGATCGTTGTCATGATGGATTATTACGGTTTCATGTCCGGCCGGATATTTTGGGCGTTTTTCAGTAAATGCTTGCCAGATCTCAGCAGCTCATAATAGAGCCTTTTGGTATTTTTATTTGCTGGCCTGGGCGATATTTGTCTTCCCTGTCTAAATCACTACTTCTGAACCGCACAAACCATCTCTCACACGTTGAAACCGGTGGAACACAATCACCATAAGTTTTGGTGTGCAATCGGTGAGTTCATCGGCACTTTTTTCCAATTAAATTCGACATTTTCGCAGCAAAAAAAAACTTTGTTGTTTACACTATATAATGTTCAATAACTAAGTGAGAATAAATGACAGATATGCACTCTTCATAACACAATATCAGTTATTAAAGACAAAAACTGCGTTCAAAAGATACGTAAGTAATCTGTAATCATTGCAATACCAATAGAACACTGAAACACAAGCCATTGAATCTATAGAGTTGAAAACCATACTATCACCGATAAATTATGATCATTTCTTATCAAAATACAGACTTTTGAAGCGGCCCATAAATGATTGAGTTTATTTGTATAACCCCTTGAAAAGCTCGAAATGGATGAATTTTATTAAAATTAGGAATAAGATTTTCAATTTGTTATATTATACTCTGAAAGCCGAAACGAAACTATAACTTACTTGTATCAATTTGGGTACATTGCCTCCTTTATATTAATGAAGAGCCAAACACAGGGACACACATCGGTTTTTAACACAAAATCAGTACGAGCCATAGAGAAAATATACATAGAGCGGGAACTCTCCTGTCAAAGACCTAACTCAGTTGTCAAAAACCTAAGTGGTGAGAATGTATTAGTAAAAAAAAAACTATGTGAAAACAAAAACAACACTCGTATGTGTAACTTTTTTGAGTCATTTTTTTTTGTTTGAGTTTTTTTCTAGTTTCCGCTCTATATATATTTTCTCTATGGTACGAGCGTCAAGCAATAAACTCAAGAACTACTAAACCAAATGGGGCAACTATAAAGTAAACAAAGAAAACCATTCAAAATAATACACTCAAAGTTGAAGTCATAGAGAAACAAGAAGAGCGGAAACTAGAAAAAAACTCAAACTAAAATTTTACTCAAAATAATTACACATACGTGTGTTGTTTTTGTTTTCACATGGTTTAGGTTTTTGGCAACTGAGTTAGGTCTTTGACAGGACAGATTCCGCTCTATGTATATTTCTCTATGGTTGAAGTGATACGAAGTCTAAATTAATTGACTTTATTGTGACAAATTATGTCTAAATATATCCAATTTGTTAAGTTGAATGCTCTTGTAGATAAGGAAATGGCTGGATAAATTGGAAGAGATGATCAACATCTCTGAGCCAAAGCTTACAAAGATTTCGTACTCAGAATAATTTAACTAACCATATGAGAAAAAAGGAATGAAATTAAACCAAATAACTAAGATTTGTTTTTAAATTATTTGGGGGCATTTTTATGGGGGGATATGTGAAATCTTATCAACAGAGAGTATTTGTTGAAAATTTTAATCCGCTAGCTCATTTCATTTGGTCCCTATCGTGTTTCAACAGACTGACGGACGCACAGTGGGGGATCTGAAAAAAAAAGTGGAAATAAATCTGTAACTTCTAAACGAATAGCTCGATTTTAATAAAATTTCCCATGGCTATAGAGGAGGTGTTGATAAGTTTAAGTTTTGAATTTGGGCTGAGCCACAATGCCCCAAAGTGGGGCACATCGGGTATATCAAAAATTAAAAATGATGCCAAATTTTTGTTTGCGATCCGATTTGAAAGATTTTTATATATATGGAATGTACTAGACGAGATCTACAAAAAACATTGCTTTAGCCATATATTATCTCTTATAGTTTACGAGTTATTCGCATTTGAAAAGAAAAATTTTATTTTTTTTTGCCTACCTTGGTCTGCTATTTTGCTAATAACGGATCCAATTCTTTCCCGATTTTCTTGAAGTGTCTTTTTTTGAATTAACAACAAATTTGTTAATAATCTTAAGAAAGAAATGTTAAAAAATATTTACTGAGTCAAAAGTTATGTGCATTCAAACTTAAAAAAAATAAAAAAGTCGTTTTTTCCGCCATTTTCTTTCGAAAAAAGTAACTACATTAATTTTAAATTATACAGAAAATGAGATAAATAATGTGTTTATATTTTTCTGAAAGGTAACATTTCAGGAAATATTATAAAAGCAAAATAATATCAAAATTTGTATTATTGCGTGGTCCAGAGCCTTCCGAGTAGACCTATTTTTTATGAAAATTTCAACTTTAGACAACATATTCTAAAATCGCATAGCTGCTTTCAAAAAATTAAGACCTGTTTTGTATGTCCCAATATGTTCTTCAATATTGTGCAAAGGGATTTCATAGCCCCGAGCTTGGTGCCTTCAATAGATTCAAAAATCAAAAAAATCACAATTTTGGGATTTTTTAAAAGTTTTTTGGGAATTGTGGGATTGTCAAAAACAATTCACTAATTTCTTTTTCACTTTTGTATTTCGATCAAAAGTTTTTATATAAATCTAAAGTTTCATTAAAAACGATTCATAAACAAAATTTTTATTGCATTTTAAATATTGAAATTTTCCAGAAAAATCAGCTACCATTTTTTATTCCCATATTTTTGAAAAAAGTCTTCTATAATTTTTTTAATTTTTAAAATTTTTTTATATTTTTGAAAATAGGACATAATTTCCTACACGTTGATATATAATACGTATATCTTTTCTTTTCCACTAGTCTCATTAATGGCTTCAAAACCCATAACTCGCAGTAATTAGCTTCATCTTATAGTGTTCTCCGGTGTTTGGTTATGCAAAAGTCGGCAAGGCAGTGCAAAAAATATATTACAAAACGGCAAGATTTTATAATTTACTGTATGTTGTTGATTTTGAATCCATAAATTTGACTAGTGGATAAGAAAAGATATACATATTATACATCAACGTGTAGGAAATTATGTCCTATTTTCAAAAATATAAAAAATTTTTAAAAATTAAAAAAATGATAGAAGACTTTTTTCAAAAATATGGGAATAAAAAATGGTAGCTGATTTTTCTGGAAAATTTCAATATTTAAAATGCAATAAAAATTTTGTTTATGAATCGTTTTTAATGAAACTTTAGATTTATATAGAAACTTTTGATCGAAATACAAAAGTGAAAAAGAAATTAGTGAATTGTTTTTGACAATCCCACAATTCCCAAAAAACTTTTAAAAAATCCCAAAATTGTGATTTTTTTGATTTTTGAACCTATTGAAGGCATCAAGCTCGGAGCTATGAAATCCCTTTGCACAATATTGAAGAACACATTGGGACATACAAAACAGGTCTTAACTTTTTGAAAGCAGCTATGTGATTTTAGAATATGTTGTCTAAAGTTGAAATTTTCATAAAAAATAGGTCTACTTCGGAAGGCTCTGGACCACGCAATAATACAAATTTAGATATTATTTTGCTTTTGTAATATTTCCAGAAATGTTACCTTTCAGAAAAATATAAGCACATTATTTATCTTTTTCTCATTTTCTGTATAATTTAAAATTAATGTATTTACTTTTTTCGAAAAAAAAATGGCGGAAAAACGACTTTTTTATTTTTTTTAAGTTTGAATGCACATAACTTTTGACTTAGTAAATATTTTTTAACATTTCTTTCTTAAGGTTATTAACAAATTTGTTGTTAATTCAAAAAAAGACACTTCAAGAAAATCGGGAAAGAATTGGATCCGTTATTAGCAAAATAGCAGACCAAGGTAGGCAAAAAAAATAAAATTTTTCTTTTCAAATGCGAATAACTCGTAAACTATAAGAGATAATATATGGCTAAAGCAATGTTTTTTGTATATCTCGTCTAGTACATTCCATATATATAAAAATCTTTCAAATCGGATCGCAAACAAAAATTTGGCATCATTTTTAATTTTTGATATACCCGAGGTGCCCCACTTTGGGGCATTGTGGCTCGGCCCCCCCTTGGTTGTTTAATCCCAAATTCAAAACTTAAACTTATCAACACCTCCTCTATAGCCATGGGAAATTTTATTTTAAAATCGAGCTATTCGTTTAGAAGTTACAGATTTATTACCACTTTTTTTTTCAGATCCCCCACTGTGGGACGTCTTATAATTTCATAAGAACCTAGAATATATAAACTTTTGTGGGTCTGCGATGAAAATTTTGTATGTGTTACAAACGCAATGACTAAGTCAATATATCGTTTTTAATGGTGGGTATAATAAGGAAAATCGGTAAATGTTGATTTTGGGGAAAACACAATTTTTGACACAAAAAGAGCCTCTGTCATAATTTTGTTGAAAACTGAACATTTCGTTATCTATTCCCAAAGAAAAAACTTTTGAAATTATAAATAGCACAATTTAAAATGGATTTTGACATGATGTTGTACATCCAGTAGCCGTTGAAAATATGAATTTTTAAAGTAAATTCCTAGATTTTCAGCTTGGGTGAAAAAGACAAGGCAGGCCGATTAGACGGCTAAGTGCTTTTTCCATCCACTCAAAACCCAAAATAGAAGCCAAGATTTTAACAGAGTTGGTCACCTAAGTATCAAGTTTAGCTGACTTTGCATTATCATTAAAGTAAAGAAACAAATATCATTACAATAATGTTCAAAATGCTTTTTATTTCGTCTCATTGTCAAGTTAAACATTTCATACATAGAGAAACTTAGAGCGGAAACTAGAAAAAAACTCAAACAAAAAAATTGCTCAAAAATTTTACACATACGAGTGTTGTTTTTGTTTTCACATATTTTTTTACTAATACATTCTCACCACTTAGGTTTTTGACAACTGAGTTAGGTCTTTGACAGGAGAGTTTCCGATCTATGTGTATTTATCTATGATTTCATACTCGTCTATTTGACACTCCGTAGTTTGAAACATACACAATAGAAAGTGTATTAATTGCTCTCGTTCAAAAATGTTCGTATAATTCGAGAATTTTTGAAATGATCAATGTTCACAATAGCGATTAATTCTCGATAAGTTTTCAAAATGTATATCCGATAAATTGTATAGAATTTTTTAAATAACGAATATTTGCCATGTGACCTTTTTTATGTGAATAAAATGGAATTGAAACAAAATATTCTTTCTCGAAGTATTGCTATCGCATTTCCAACGATTCTTTAGCAATATCAAATGTAAGCTGTAAACAATATCTCTGGCGAAAGTATATCGATATCGTTAAATGTATCATTTACGTACACGATTGCAATATCAATAAAAAACATTTTATAAACTTTTCTCAATATCGAGATAGGAACTTAAAATATGTTTTTTTTTTTTTAATTCATAATTAATATTGCTAAATACTCGCTATTGATATCGTAAGCGAAATTTCGAGATCGAAAGATTTGCTGCCACAAACTGAGCGACAGGTGAGCTCTAGGAGCACATTCTCTTGTCGCTTTAGATAGCCGTTTTTGAATGTTTTACCCGAGAAATTATTGAGAAAACTTCGATGGTGATTTCATTATCGATAGCCGTGGTCAAGTGGGATAATAAACAAAGTTTGATCGATATTGCTAAAGATTCGTTTTGATATCGTTCTGGAACGTTCTGGAATAATCGTTTGCGATTGGAGTTCTCAAATAGTTGTTAGCATACATTTCGGTGGTTATAAAATTCGTGAATGTTCTGGTCAGTTTATTATGTTGTACACAAATATAACGGAAGACCCAATAAGTATTTTATTTTTAAAACAGAATACTCAAGTTCTTTATTGAAACACGATTTTGTCGCTTGAGACATTCCTGTTGCTGACAGCAGGAATGCCTGCAAGCATAGACTCTTTTTGAATTATAAACTTAACATGGATCTTTAACATCAAAGTCTAACACTATTACCGAACAAAGCATCGAATGTTTTATGGTCTGTGTTATATCAACCAATTATCCTTCAAGTTCATATCTTTAATTTAAGTCTCTTCGGAAATAAGTTTTCAGTATTTCTCAACGTTGTACAGATACAATACTGATTGTTGAGTAGAAAAAAGCGGTGATCGCCTAATTCAAAAAGTAAAGAGAAAAGTTTTATTGTAGCAATCAAATTTGTACACAACTTTACATTGCCTATACAAAACCATATTTGAGGTTCTTATATGTATGTTCCGCTTTCCTTTATTTACCTACACATTTCTAAAAGAAATAAGTGACGAATGTTATATACCCTTAATCAAATTATATTGCAAGGTTAATATTGAAAAGAAGATGTAAAAAAATCGATGCTTCTATCTCAGTCATTTTCGAACTGATTTTCTTGGTTTTAAATACCCAATATACTGATGTACCGATCATGTACGAAAGTTATTTGGAGGCTCTGGAAAGTTGATTTCAACAGTCAGATGGAAATGTCTATACCGACTTTGCTATCTATAACTATACAGAATATATATATTGTATAACAATTGGTGTCAGAAGTGGGATTGCAAAATAAAAAGCATGAAGTTTGAGGAGCTTAAAATGGAGCAACTCAAGAGAGAATTGAATAAGTTGGAGTTACCAACAGCTGGCAATAAAGCAGAATTGCAAAAGAGGCTGATAGATGTGTTCAAAAGACGTGATATGGACATCAGAACTTTCGAATTCGAGTATAAAGAAGAAGTAGAAGTCTGTACCCGTGCAGCAACATGGACTTAAACACAATGTTGGCCCCTATGATGGCAAAAAATGGAAATCAACTTCCAAGAAACAAACGAAAAATTTGCTGAAGTTCAAGAATCTTCTAAAGTAAACAACGAGAAACTTCTAGCTGAAGTTCAAGAATCTTCTAAATTAAACAACGAAAAACTTCTAGCTAAAGTTCGGGAAATTTCTAAAGTAAACAACGAGAAGCTGTTAGCTGAAGTTAAAGAAACTTCCAGAGTAAACAACGATAAACTTCTAGTTGAAGTTCAAGAAACTTCTAGAGTCAACAACGAGAAACTTCATGCTAAATTTAAATCTTAAGTCAATGAAGCATTTAAACACTTAGCTGAAATGGAAGCGAAACTTCAAAAATCTTCTAGAACCACAGATAAGAAAATTCAGAAAGTGTCTGATGTTATTAACAACAGAGTGAATGGCATTGATAAAAAGGTGTCGGACTTAGAAACAAAATTGAATAATGTTCAATGTCAAAAAGAGGCAGTTTTAGAGGCTTTAAATGAGAAACAAGGTAAAGCCAAAATTAAATGTTATAACTGAGGTAAAATTGGTCACATTCAGCGAAACTGTAGAGCACCAAGAAAGCGTACCAGATATGTTTCACCGCCAAGAAACAACAAGCATTACTAAAACCACCATTAAAAAGAGCTAGCACTGAGGGATAGGATTTGGTATGGGCCGTGAGGAAGAGGAGGATTGTGTAGACAACGGCTTATGGGTGTTGAAACCAGTAGATGTGAAAAGTGGCCATGTAACGATGGAGGCCCTCGTTGAACAGTGCAACGACGAAATGGTTCCTGTTGGAGTGTTTGGTCTTTCCCGAGGTGAAAAGGTCATCAGGCCGGGTTCCAGGTTGGGTGAATGTGTTTCATCAGAGGCAGTGAAAAATTGTGAGGAAGATAATGCCAATAAATTTGCCAAAGAAATGTATGAATTAGTTCGGAGATGAATTAAAATGACCAACGACCAAATGAAAACCAGATATAACCCACAACGTAATAAAGGTTTGTTTTCCAAAGTACAGAATCAGTGGAAAGGACCACATAGGGTAGTTATGAGGTTGGATGACATGGTCTACAGAATACGGAAATATGGAAGATCGATATCAGGAATTAAGGTTGAAAATCTAAAACGACTAGCTGCCCACTGGAGAGGTGAGTCTGTGTCTATTCGGGACGAACAGGCTTAAGTGGGGGACAGTGTTTCGATTTTTCAATAGCGATTTGAATTTAACGGTCTGTAACGACTGCCTGCAGCATTCATCATGTTTATAAACACGTCCATCAGTAAAAGCTTCTACTTATCAACAATGTTGATAGCACGCGATTATTAGCATTGTTTATAAGCAAGGCAAGGATTTTCATGCACTAAAAAATTAAAAATATGCGCTTATAATATGCACTATAAAGAGAGAAAATATGCAATAAAAATGACAAAAATATGCAATAAAAACAAGTTTTATATTTGAAATATATTTATTAATAAAAGACGGATATAAATTTCAGGTCACATTTTCAATATATATGTACATATAAAACAACATAAAAGGTTTTAAATATATTTTTTCAAAGTAAAAATAAGAAAATTCATGTATGTATGTAAATTATACAATATTTATATTAAAAAAAATCAGTCAGTTAGTTATTTTCATGTTACAAAATTACTTAATTTAGATTTCTATTTGTATAAACAAATAATTTTTTTTTTTAATTTCCAAAAAGAAAACTTTGTCTGATCGGACGAAAAAAGCTTTAATACATTGAAAATGTAAGCTCAACGTCAACAGAAGTTAAAGGTGCATATTTAAATGAAGCCAGTTCAATTTGATTTTCTTCATTAAAATTTCTATCTAATATGTAAAACATTTTTTTTATTATATGAAATCCAGTATTTTTCTGTAATATATTCTTTAGTTTTGTTTTAATTTGGTAAGAAATTTCTCCGTTTACATTATTAATTTTATTGGCAGCATCATCAATTAATTTTTCTTGTGCATTCAGCGAATTGAATCCCTGTAGTTTAGTAATAGTCTCAGAAATAAAGAAGTAATTTGAGCACAGAAATGCTAATTGGCTTTAATATATGTGTCACAAAGAGAACAATGTCGAAAAGAGGACATAAAAAAAATTTTCGAAAAATCGAAAAGTCGACAATTTCAAAAAGACTTTTTCTTTCAACAATAGAATCCTAGTGTCAATATATTTACTATTTTTACAAAACAAAATAGTGTTGCCAAATATATGTATGTACAGTGTACACTGATATAAAAATATGTCCAAAAGAAAATTAAATATGCAATAAAATGGAAAAATATGCTAAATATATGCATTTAAAAGAAAAATATGCAAAATATGCATTTATAACAAAATATACAAAAATATGCAACAACAAATCGATGCCATTTTGTTGCAAATTCTTCGATTCGGAAAGATAAATTGTCAAAAGTGATTTTGAGTTACTGACTACAAACATGCATTTTCATAGAAATCCTTGCCCTGTTTATAAGTATGGCAACACTAAATGTTTAAGCTGCTAACATTTAGATCGAAAGCTCTAGAATTCGAACATACTAGTTTGTCCGTTAAGAGCATTGTAGAAGATTCCCAAAAGATGGCGTGTGTATAAATAGTGGCAGAGGTTGCAGTCGTGAGTTGAGTTTATCATAGGCGCTGTTAGAGTTAACATCAACTGTCTTGTACATTTAAGTTTGTACATTATAAAGTTTGTGTGCATTTCTGTGTATAGATAAACGTGTATAAAGACACTGAGTGACTGTTGTTGTACATTTGAATAAATAAAGAGTTGTTACAAATTTGAAACTACACGGTGGCGCAAAAGTAATCCTCCTATCAGAAAATGCTATGAATTTTGCCGATTATTGGTCAAATAAATAGTCAGCAATATTCCGCGTTCTGGAGCAGTGTAGCGTAACATTGTTTATTAACGTGTATTTCGCATGTGTTTACTACACAAATGTTAAAACAGAACTGACATAAGGGGCCAATCGCAAAATTTACAGCATTTTCTGATAGGAGGATTACTTTTGCGCCACCTTGTACTAAAATTATTTTTATTTGCAATCAAAAGTATCCGGTTTACTTAAAGGAAATAAACCACGTTTTTAAAAGGTAAAAACGTAACAATACTTTATGGGTTCGTAAGTTAAAAATGGTGGAATTACAAACGGAATGACAAACTTATATGAACCCTTGCCTTTCATGGTGAAGGGTATACAAATCAAATCAAAATCAAGCAATAATTTTCCACACACAATTGATATTGAGATGAAGTAATAGGCTCAACTTTTCATATTCCATATATATCGAACATAACGAAAATATACATCAAAAGTCCATTTGAGTTAGTCTCTTGAAAGTATAGCCTGTTACCATAGATGACAACTAGATAGGTAACTGAGAGCCAAATACCTAAGTCTGTTGTCAAAAACCTAATTCATGAGAATGTAGTTAGTTAGTTAGTTATTGTATCACCCGTATGTGTGAAAAGAGAGTAATTTTTTCCATTGATATTTCTTTCTCCTTCCATTCTATGCGTTTATTTCATGCCTGATACCATATATCATAATACCATGTAACAGCTAAGGTCTTTATAATCTTCAGTGAGTATCTACCCACTGTAGAGTGCAGCAAAAAATTTAATTCCCATTCATACGCTCTCAATCTGAAATTAAGTAATAAAATACAAACTTTGGTTTTAGACAAACCAAATGTTTTGTTAAATCTTTAATTTTGTTTTAAATTTATTGTATATCTTTCAAAGCATTCATAATGTATTCACACTTGAAGTGCGATATTAAATCTGTGTAATTCAGATGTTTTATTTCGCTTTGTTTTAAATAAAACTCATACAAAATACTCATATTTATGAATTAGAGAATAGTTATTACTTTGTTATTGTTATTGTTTTTGTTTATAGTCTTCGGTGAATGTGTTTTCAATATTTGCAGATTTGAAATGCAAGTGTGTGTTTGTTTATTTTCAATACAAATGAGTTGTAATATATTCTGATTGCTATTTTGTGGCTGAATATAAACAAACGTTTTTATTTTCATGGTAATTATTACTATTTTTTTTGTTTGTTTTTATACCCACCAACTTAAATATGGGGGGTGTATTGATGTTGTCATTCCGTTTGTAACATATCTAAATATTGGCCGTAAAACCAAGATTGTGGGTCCTTATAAAATTCTAAGATAATCTAGCTATGTCCGTCCGTCTATTGTTGGCACGATAGGGTCGCGAGGCACATTGCTTGAAGAGTGGCCGAATTAAATTTTTTCATGTTCGCCGATTTGGATAATATTTTGGTATTTTGTTCTCAGATATCTGAATATTATGATTCCGTAATATTAGGCTGATATATTTATTATTTGTTTGGACAGATACGCTGGAAGTTCATATATGTTCGCTTGTTTAAAATGGCATGCAAATTTACTGTATATTCAATATTTTGGTACAATCACAGTGAACTTATCATTTGACTTTGTTGTATATTTTCGTAAATGACAATTGTCATAGATGAGATTTGCATTAAAAAAAAGTTGGAAAAAGTGTCATATAAAAAATTTTTCTAGAACAAAATATAAACAACATCAAAATTTCAATGTTCATCAACTTCAGTGGACTGCATCTTTTTAGTGCTGAGGAGCGCTGTTTAACGAAAGATGTCAAATTACAGCTTGAGGTCTAAGCTAAAATTCAGCTGCTCCTACCTGCTCCTTTCCAAAAAAAAAACAGTAAAAACAATAAAGTGGTAAAGTAACAAAATATGAATTTTCGTTCATTCATGGTGTTGTTGCCATCTTTACTGTTTAAAGTTATTACATAATGTAATATACATAATAGTCAAAAAGCTATTCTGCCAATAGTATGTCTCTATCTAAAGACACTTATTCAATGATTTCATTTTTATTTTTTACATTTTAATTGATTATTTGTATCAGGTGCTGTCCGAGGAAGTTCAGGAAGCGAGGAATAAAGACTATAGAGCCTATAGATTACATCATTCGCGAAGAATTGGACATTTAGCCACTAATGAAGACGTAATGCATAATCTTTTATTGTATTCAGACCCATTTATAAACAGACTAGCTTGACCCGGTGCGCTTCGCTACCCATGTCGTAGTTTATCCCTTTTTGGTCCAAGTATAGAAAAAAGTTATAGCCTATTGACGCTTTCAAGTAAGGATCTATCTACGTTCCAAATTTCAATAAAATCGGTTCCGCCGTTTAGGCGTGATGCTCAAATAAAGACATTTATATATTTTTATAGATTTCGCTTAAAGCTGCAAATCAAAAAAATTGGAGTACGATAATGATGTTAAGAAATTATTAAAAGACTATGCTTAAATTACTTATTCATGTTTTTTCTATGGGATATGGGCGTAAAAGTGGGCGGATCAGGTATATACAAGGTGGCGCAAAAGTAATCCTCCTATCAGGAAATGCTATAAATTTTGCGATTGGCCCCTAATGTCAGCTCTGTTTTGACATTTGTGTAGTAAACACATGCGAAATACACGTTAATAAACAATGTTATGCTACACTGCTCCAGAACGCGGAATATTGCTGACTATTTATTTGACCAATAATCGGCAAAATTTATAGCATTTACTGATAGGAGGATTACTTTTGCGCCACCTGTTATTTTCAGGAGCCCATTCTACAATTATAATATTTATTTTTTGTGAAAATTAAGTTGATGCATTAAAAATCAAGGGAGTTATGCCACTTTTTCAATACAAGTTGTATGGGAAGTGGGCGTAAAAGTGGGCGGATATTTTTCATATTTCACACAAATTATTCTGAGTGTTCAAAAATGCTATCTGCCAAAAAACAATGCCGTAGGTCAAAATTTAATTTTCACTTTGTATGGGAGATGGGCGTAAAAGTGGGCGGATGATTTTGATTTTTCAATTTTTTTTCTTAATTCAAATAAAAAATGCCTATGTGTCAAGTTTCATTGTCCTTCGACAACTTCTTCTATTTTTAGCCGCTCGTTCTATGAACCTCAACCAATGTGCGAGGGACGGATGTAAAATATTTTCTGTTGATCAGAAATGTTTCGAATTGAAAATGGGCAAAATCGGTTCTACTTGAACCAGAGAACCTCCAAAATATTTGATATTTTTCAAAAATGTTTCGCTATTTTCTTTCAATATATTGTAGATAATACCATGAAATTTTACACACATCGTTCATATGATCAAAAATAAGTCATGGTATTTTGTTTGAATCAATCCATAGCCACCATATAATAACCACTTCTTAAAATCACTTAAATGCGCCTAAATCTCTTACAACTATCGTCTTCAGGTTAAAAGTAAACATAAATAATCCTTAAAAATTTTTGTTTTTAAATTTTAAGCTTTTATTTTGAAACATTTGTACAATATAAATTTATTCAAAGTATTGGCCATTGTTAGCTCTGAACTTTTCCCACTTTTCTGTTATATTGATGGTAGGTATTTAAGATTCGGCTCCGCCGAATATACTACTCTTTGTGATTACTCTCTACAACTCATACATACATTTTGATGGATCCATACAAACATACATATTTACTACTACGACTTGTGGAATGTCAGATTTGACGTTGAAGTAATTTCTGTTTTGTTTCTGTTGATTTTTTTTTTTTTATTGCTACATTTCGTAGCGACTGAGGGTTTAATGACTGTTGTTGTAGTTGTTATTTGTTATTTGGAATATTTCAGATGCGCTGCAGTGTGACCTAGAGAGATGGCAACAAAGTTGTACTGAGTCTTTTTGTAATTTTTTTGGTTTTAAGGTCGTTTGGGTTATAGGATTTTACAGAGGCGGGAAATGAGGTTTCTTTTATTTAGTTTAGCCTACAGTTTTATAGGATAAACATGTGGAAGGACACACAGTGATTTCGAAACATTTTGTTTTGACTATTATTCGGTAGGTTGTGAACTGTGTGTGATCTCTTAATAAAATTTCATACAGAACCATAGATAAATACACTTAGATAGGAAAGTGTCATGTCAAAGACCTAACTTAGTTGTCAAAAACCTAAGTGGTTACAATGTATTAGTAAAACTAGCTATTTGATTATTTTGAGAAATTTTTGTTTGAGTTTTTTTCTAGTTTCCGCTCTATTTGTTAGAACTGAGGTTTTTCTGTGTTAATTTTATTTCGGATAATGAGTGAAAAGTGTAAACCCGAAGTGACCAAATTGTTTTCGACCACCAGTCCTCTTTTTAACTACGAAACCAAGCAAATCAACTCAGACTGTGTGAAATTTCATTAAGACATCTCCAATGGTTCACGACAGTTGATAGGGGCCATATTGTTGAAGCTACGTCTGTCGAATTGATTGCCATTTATTCAGTTTGTTTTGGCAAATCTCCATGGACGGATATAGCGTTTAGCAACACAAGCAAATTATAAAATTGTTTTTTAAATGGCTGTTCTGTTCGGGCAACGTTCCTCGCCCTTCGCCCATTTTACGGTGAGGCCCATTTCTGGAAGAATCAATAAGACAACAAACAAAATTGTCGAATTTGAGATGCTATCAATACACATGACACCAACGACATGTAGTTTCAACAAGACAACTTATGCTACATTGGACATTCTGCACGAGCGATTTGAGGTCATGGTCACCTCACGTAGAGGTGATGTTAACTAGCAACCGATATCGTTTGATTTGGTCACGTTAAACTTTTTATTGTGTTATTATCTTAGCAAATAAGCCACAAACCACAGCGGTCCTTAAAGCCAACAAAATTCCAAAATATATTGCTTACACAGGGCAATCTCGGTATTCGCGACTAATTAAAAACCAGACCTATCAGAAAATTCAGAACCGAAAACTGTATGTAATTTTTAAAATTGGAATTGCTTTTATTGATATATTTGCATTTTAATCATTTTTAAAGAAATTGGAGATTTTGAGTTGCTTTTCTGGCAAATTATGACTTTCATAAAGGCAGTTTGCAAAGCAACACTACATTGAAAAGCATTGTCATGCAATAATGAACTTTCGACATTGCCTAAACAAAATCTATTGAGTTTATTAACACTATGCTTTGCAGTGTTTTTTAAAATAACAACTGAATCACGTAGTTCATAAAGTGCTTATCATTTACCAAACTCCATTGTATGCATATGTTTATTGATGTTATACAATCGTCCACTTTAATTTTGTTTTCTTCATGACTACTATCATATAAATCCTCCGATTCCGTATCTGATAATTCCATTTACTCTTCATTAATTTCCACATGAAATTCTTCTTGAATCCAGTTGTTTATGTCAGCATTCGTGAAAAGATGTTCCGTATCAACTTGAGCTGCAAGTGTACCAATAGTAGAAAGATCTTCGCTTTCTTCCTGAATTATATTTTGTAAAATATTTAAGGGCATTTTATCCTCTTCACTTCATTCAGTATCCAATTCGAGCAAGGGGTACCAGGATTTTCGGATATTGGCCACTGATATTTTATCCCAGGACGTAGCTAGAATCTGAACTGCATTTTTGAGATTGAAGTTTTTTAGTTTGAGCTCCAAATTTGTTTCCTTCTCGCCAAGCAAGCAGGTGAGCAGTTGTTTTTTATAATTTAATTTGACTAAGTTGATAACGTTTTGATTTAATGGTTGAATAAGCGCAGTGCAAGTGGGTAGTAGATTAATTGCTATAATTAGGCCGTCATCATTTTTTAGTTCCTCAACTGGGTGATACGTCGCGTTATCTAAAAGCAAAATTGCTATTTGCGGCAGGCCTTTTGAAGCCAAAAATTTTCGAACCTAAAAAATGTTTACTTACAACTTACTTTTATTAACTGGTGAAAATTAACTTACTTGGTGAACAAATTCGTGATGAAACCATTCCTTGAATATAAATGATGTCATGCAGGCGTTATTATTGGAGTTGTATATTACAGGATTATTGAGAAAGCATTTAAAGGCGCGTGGGTTATACGATTTTCCAACAACCAATAAAAAATAATTCGATCTGTACATATTTATCTTCCGGGAGCCGTTTTCTCATTACATGTGACAAGAGTGTGATTTGGAAGCATCCAATAATATAAACTTGATTCGTCGGCATTGTAGATTTGGTGAAGTGTCAACCCATGATCATCAACATTATCCTTAAACTCTTTCACAAATGGATCAATAAGATGAGGTTTCGAGGACAATTTCTCGCCCGTTATTTTTAAAAATCGAATTCCATGTCGACGCTTAAATTTCTTCAATCATACTTCACTGGCATTGAAACCTGAATTGGTTTCATAAATTTTGGAATACAAATGAGTGGCTTTTGATCCTAAAATCGCTGCTGATATTGGATAATTTTTTTCTGTTGTGTTGCATTTTTTCCATTCTTGAGTAGTCAGCTTTCTTAAAGTTGTAATTCACGAAAATTGAATTTATGGAATCTCCACTTTTAAATTTTTTAAAATCTCTAATTTTTGCGAAATCGTTTGCTTTAAAATATGTTGAACCTTACCCATATTAACAGATAAAATTGCAGATCAAAATCATCCAAGAGGGTTAATACACCAGAAGACGGGTATTTTCCTTTTTTGGTTATAGACATTGTAATCAAATTTATAAAAAAGAAAAAAAGTCGCGAAAATAGAATCCGTTTTTCGTAAACTGTAGCGATTATAGAACCTGCAATATTAAAAATTCGCGATAATGGGTAGTCGCGAATACCGAGCTTGCACTGTAATTCGTAATCTTATATAATCACTTATATTTATTTCCCATTTTTATAACGAAAATTCCAAAATAACTAAAATTGCTTATAATTAGTAAACTAAAGGGTCTAGAGTAGAGTTCCCAAAAAACCGAAGTATTTCAAAACCCCGGTTTCGTTTTAAAAAAATTGAAAACCGATCGGTTTCGATTCTGTTCGGTTTTGTGATAATTTATTAAATATTAAGTGTTATAGAAACAAAATCAGTTGATAATATAGGAAATGCTATACAAATTTAAAGTTCAAACTTGACGGGAGTTCTAGAGGATAAAGGAAAATTGGTACTTTTTTTTAATGGTACCTTTTTAATATATTAAATTAATTAGCTTATATACATTAAAGTTGGCTAATATGCTTCTCATTAAAGAAATAATCAAGAATACGGTGCTCAATTGTGTTATGATACCAAAAATGGGGAACTATACCAAAGTAAGGAGTATTTTTTCGTTCTCCAAATAGTACTTTTTGAATTTTCCAATATAATTTTGAACCTATAATAATAAAAAATAAACACATATGATCTTTACCGAGTTAGAATACAAATAAGGGACTCACAAGTACTTTTTTCCAACTAATAATACTTTTGGACTATTTTATAATAATAAACCTAAAAATTCAAAATTAGACTTTTGTGGTACCTTTCTTTAGCATTTTGTATAATAATGGACCCAGAGTGGCAATACAAAATGTGGATCTAAATGGTACTTTTTTATTATAATTATACGTTTCGAATGAGCTAGAATCTACATTACAATGAATCAATAAACATGAAACTAGAGACATTAATTCACAAAGGGAGACTTAATAGTACTATTTCTTTATGAGTTTGTGTCATTCTTTATTAATAGGTTTCCTTGCCTAGCCTGCAAAATGTGGCCTGCTAAATCATCTGAAGCAATTATTGTAATACAATTTAAAACATTTGAAGAAATTTTAAGATATTTTTACCGATCTGATTTAGAGATATTGAATGTAAACGTTTGCTTCTCATTTCTAAATTTTAAATTTTTCTACTAAAAATAGATTCAAATTAAAAACCAAAGAATTATTGTCGGTTTCGGTTTTAGGTCATGAAAAACCGAGGTTTCGGTTTCGGTTAAAATCGAACTGGAAACTCTAGTCTAGAGTGAAAATAAAGAAAATCTGTGATCACTCATATTTTCCACCAAAAAGTATTTTTATAAAGAAAATTCCAAAATATCTGAAATTTTATAACGATAATTCTAGAATATGTAAAATTGCTTATAATTCGTAAACTAAAGGCCCTAGAGCGAAAATAATGGAAATCTGTGATCACTCATATTTCCCATCAAAATTCTATTTTCATGACGAAAATTCCAAAATATCTAAAATTGCTGATATTTCCCATCAAAATTCGATTTTCCAAAAAATATCTAAAATTGCTTATAATTCGTAAACTAAAGGGTTAGAACGTAAATAATGGAAGTCTTTGATCACTCATATTTCCAAAAATAACGAAAACTTAAAAATATCTTAAATTGCTTTTAATTCGTAAACTAAAGGCCCTAGAGTGAAAATAATGGAAATTTGTGATCACTCTTATTTCATATCAAAATTCAATTTTCATGATGAAAATTGCAAAATATTTAAAATTGCTCATATTTCCCATCAAAATGTATAAAATTGCGCAAAATTCATAAACTAAAGGGCCTACAGCGAAAAAAAAAAAAAAAAACTGTTATCACTCATATTTCCTAGAACGAAAATTCCAGAATATGTAAAATTGCTTATAATTCGTAGACTAAAGAACCTAGTATTTCCCACCAAAAAGTGATTTTTACAACAAAAATTCCAAAATGTATAAAATTGTGTATAATTCGTAAACTGTGATCACTCCAATTTCCCATCAAAATGCTAGTTTCATTATGAAAATTCCAAAATATCTAAAATTGCTTATTACACGTAAACTAAAGGGCCTAGCCGAAAATAATGAAAGTCTTTGATCCCTCATATTTCCCACCAAAATTTGATTTTTATAACGAAAACTCCAAAATATCTGAAATTGCTTATAATTCGTAAACTAAAGGGCATAGGACGCAAATAATGGAAATCTGTGATCACTCAAATTTCCCACCAAAATTTGATTTTCATGAACAAAATTCCAAAATATTTAAAATTGCTTATAACTCGTAAACTAAAGGGCCTAGAGCGAAAATAATGAAAATGTGTAATCTTAGCAAAATTCGATTTTCATAAACTAAAAGAATCACTCCTATTTCTGACCAAAAAGTGATTTTAATAAAGAAAATTCAAAAATATTTAAAATTGCTTATAATTCGTAAACTAAAGGGACTAGAGCGAAAGTAATGGAAATCTGTGACCACTCATATTTCCCACCCATTGGTGGGAAATATGAGTGGTCACATATTCAAAATCCCGAAAAGTTTTGCTGCTTCCACAATGATAGTTCACCAGATATTCCACAATAGCTATTTACTTTATATGGGAGGTGCCACGCACACTTGAATTTTATGTGGAGGAATATACAGTACAAATTTCAAAACGATCGGTCCAGTGGCTTGTCTCCTATAATGTACAAACAATTAAACAGACATAAATATTTACCCCCTTAAGGTAGACTTTTGAAAATGTACTTTCTAAATATATATTTTTGTGACTATGGTAAGCTAAATTAAAAATGTTTTCCTTTTAAAACATATATTCAATGTTTAAAAACTAAAAGTACCAATTTTTCCTGTTTTTTTTTTTTTTTTTCCTTTTTATCCCTTTGTGGTGCAAGGTATGAAAAATTATATAGCCTGTTGATTAGGGTATTCAATTAATCGGGTTCCTGGTTTAATCGGTTAATCGAGAAAATAATTAATCGGGGTTTAGATTTAATCGGTTAATTTTAAATTATTCGATTAACCGAATAATTTCTATATTAATTTTAAATTGAAAATAAACCATGAATTTTGTGTACTTATTTAAGCATTTCAACAAAAAAAAAGTAAGGCATGAGAAAGACTATCAAATTTCTCAGTTCTTTATTCTTTTTTTTAAGCATATACAATCCTCCATTATACCATTGGAGTCCTGATAAAATACTCGTTTCAGTAATGTCTTCCTCCGACTCATAAAGTTCATCATGGAACATTCTAAAAAAGGACATTTACAAATTCCTTTCAGTTTTTGAGCTATACTTCAAAAAGCTATTGTGTGTTTCTATATAAAGTACAAAAAAACGAAATTTAGGTTAATCGAAACAAATTAATCGGTTTATTTGTTATTTGAAAATCGACAATTTTAAATTATTCGAACAGTTAACCGACCAAAATTAATCGGTTAACCTATTAACAGTTATTCGATTGAATACCCTACTTATGATGCTTCCAAGTAAGGATCTACCAATGTTCCAAATTTCAATCAAAGCTTAAATAGCTTTGATTAAAGGTAATAATTTTAGCGGTTTTATCCCTGTTTATCCCTTTCTGATCCAAATATTGAAAAAAGAATATAGCCTATTGACGCTTCCAAGTAAGGATCCAAATTTCAATCAAATCAGCTCAGCCGTTTAGGCGTGATTGTAGAACAAATAAACAAACTTACAGAGACATTTATTGGATTACTTTCCCATCTATAGACTAACTTCTTACCCATAGTGCACAGCCAAAAAAAGCTGAAGTATACTCCAAATTAAACAAAATAAAAGAACTTAAATACGAGTAAGTATTTAAACATGAAGTTATTTTAGGAACAAAAAAAAAAAAAAACATTTTTTTTTTTAACTACTTATAATTCAACATGAGACGTGTTTCGGTGAGAATTTTAAAAAATTAAAAAGCCATAATTAGCACTATAAACTGGCAGACATTTTGTACAATGAATTTGTTATTTTTTACACCTCATCATGTTTTGTATTCTATTGTTCGGTATTTTTTCTTTCATACTTCTTTAATTTTTAATTTTTTTTTTTTTTTTTTTGTTTGTTTGTTTTTGCAAATATTTGTTATTTACACACCCACCCACAACATTTTAAATTAAAAATTTCAATTAACAACAAAATGTATTTACTTATTTGAATTTTCAAAAAAAGTAAAACGAAAACGAAACAAACTAAAGAAAAATAAGGCATCTTCTTTTCTCAACGCCTTAAGTAAATGTTAAATAAAATTTATATAAATTTAAATAAAATCCAAAAACAAAACTCACTATAGCCTTATTTTAAAAAGAACCAGATCTTATATTGGATTATAATACGCCTACTTGCAAACAACAGTTCGATACAAAACCAATAAAAACAAAAAAAGAAATCAAAAACAAATAATGAAATTTTTTACAGTGTTGGAGAAAAGTTCATATGTTAACAGTGAAGAGTTTGAGAATTTACAAAACTTGAACTTTTCTAGACTGAATTCTAAAGTTTAGAATCTAAAGCAATGGTCGCCACTCACAAGGGCCGAACTCTAATTGACGAACACAATACGAATGTGACCGCAATCCATCAAAATTATTGCAGATGTGCTTTGGGGTGGCCCTTATCTTGCATTTTTGCGATTTTTTAAAAATCAA
Source organism: Calliphora vomitoria (assembly GCA_942486065.2). Classification (NCBI taxonomy): domain Eukaryota; kingdom Metazoa; phylum Arthropoda; class Insecta; order Diptera; family Calliphoridae; genus Calliphora; species Calliphora vomitoria. The sequence continues at coordinate 25,489,720 of OW818031.2, read as the reverse complement.
ATTATAAAAATGTGAGCTATGTATAATAGTATTTTCTATAGAAAATCTTTTGTATAACATAATTTTTCGTAGAAACTTTTGTGTATAACAAATTGATTTATGATTTAAATCCCGTCATATTCTCCAAACAATTAAAAACAATAAAATAATGATAATAAAACTGAAAACATAAAATAAAACAACAAGCGTTTCACTACCTACGACCAAAAGACCATCTCCGATGACTTTGAACTTGAACACAGATTGACAGACACAGTTCGTTAACACTGAGTGTTTGTTTATTATGTTTTGCAAGCGATTGAGGTAAATAATTGAAAATCATGGCTACAAAACAAAAAACTTAAATCATGAAAATAGCGTTTTAAGACGATCCAACTACAATAAAATTTAAATTTAAATTGTCTCAAATATACGACAACAATAATAATAATGATAAAAATAAAAACAATATTTGGAAACAAACTAAACGAACGTAGTAGATATAAAACAAAATTTTACTACACACACTCTGTGTGGACAGACAGTGGGTCTGGCGGTCCATTATTGTTATTTGTTTTTAAATTTATTTATTTCTCACAACAACAAATAAAATTTCCTTTCCTTTTTCATGTTGGCTGTAGCTACTTTTTGTAGATCTATTTAATTTTTATTTATTTAAATGCTGGACGCAACATTAAAGCTTAATTTTTATAGCGTTTTTTTTATTAATTAAACAAATAAAAATTTAAAATAAGAAATGTTAGGAAACCGACACAGCACAACAATTCTCACACTTAATAGCTACAGCGTCTATCTGTTATTCACTCATTTGTACTTTGTTTTTTTTTACTGTTTAATTAACTTTTTTATGGCTTTAATTAATTTTAATTATATGTTTAATAATGACCTACATTTTGTTAAAAAAAAAATAATAAAATAAAAAAAAAAATTTAGCTGCGATCCTGCCAGGAGTCGAACCTGGAATCTTCTGATCCGTAGTCAGACGCGTTATCCATTGCGCCACAGGACCGTTGTTGCAAAACTGACAAAGTTTACTGTTAAACATTTTAGTAGCTCTTGCACTTTCAAATGTAATCATTACTTCCTTAAATGTTGTTTTTTGATTCTGAAAGATTTTAATAAATTTGCATGTTACATTAAGAATGACAAATACAAACCAATATTCAAATACATAGTACTTTTTGAAACTTAAAGTAAAATTTTTAATTATTTTCTATAGAAAAAAGTGTACACAAATAATTCTATAGTAAGAACTGTTATATAATAATTTTTCTATAGATAGAACTGTTATACAGAAACATTTCTATCGAGAAAAAAACTGTTATACAGGATTTTTTTCTAAGGAAAAAACTGTTATACTGAAATTTTTCTACAGAAAAAACTGTTATACTGAATTTTTTTAAAAAAGACTGTTATATGGAAATTTTTCTGTAGAAAAAACTTTTATACAGACATTTTTCTATAAAAAAACTGTTATACACAAGATTTTCTATAGAAAATATTGTTAAACACAAGATTTTCTATAGTAAGAACTGTTATACAGAAACATTTCTATCGAAAAAACTGTTATACAGAATTTGTTCTAAAGAAAAAACTGTTATACGGAAACATTTCTACAGAAAAAACTGTTATACTGAATTTTTATAAAAAAAATACTGTTATATGGAAATTTTTCTATAGAAAAAACAGAAATTTTTCTATAAAAAAACTGTTATACACAAATTTGTCTACAGAAAAAACTGTTATACACAGGATTTTCTATAGAAAATATTGTTAAACACAAGATTTTCTATAAAAAATATTGTTAACTTTTATACAGAAATTTGTCTATAAAAAAACTGTTATACACAAATTTGTCTATAGAAATAACTGTTATACACACGATTTTCTATAGAAACAACTTTTATACACTAGAAAATATTGTTATGCTAACCATTTTCTATAGAAAAATATTGTTATGCAAATTTATCTGTAGAAGCAACTGTTATACACAAGTTTTTCTATAGAAAATGTTGTTAAACACAAGATTTTCTATAGAAAATGTTGTTAAACACAAGATTTTCTATAGAAAATATTGTTAAACACAAGATTTTCTATAGAAAGAGCTGTTATACAGAAACATTTCTATCGAAAAAACTATTATACAGAATTTTTTCTAAGGAAAAAAAATTGTTATACGGAAACATTTCTACAGAAAAAACTGTTATACTGAGTTTTTATTAAAAAATACCGTTGTATGGAAATTTTTCTATAGAAAAAACTTTTATACAGAAATTTTTCTATAAAAAAACTGTTATACACAAATTTGTCTACAGAAAAAACAATGTTGTATGGAAATTTTTCTATAGAAAAAACTGTTATACACAAATTTGTCTACAGAAAAAACTGTTAGAAAATATAGTTATACACAAGTTTTTCTATAGAAAATATTGTTAAACACAAGGTTTTCTATAGAAAATATTGTTAAACACAAGATTTTCTATTGAATAAGCTGTTATACACAAGATTTTTATAGAAAATATTGTTAAACACAACATTTTCTATAGAAAACACTGTTATACACAACATTTTCTATAAAAAAATATTGTTAAACACAAGATTTTCTATAGAAAAATCTGTTATACACAAGATTTTCTGTAGAAAATATTGTTAAACACAAGATTTTCTGTAGAAAATATTGTTAAACGCAAGATTTTCTATAGAAAATATTGTTAAACACACGATTTTCTATAGAAGGAGCTGTTATACAGAATTTTTTCTAAGGAAAAAACTGTTATACTGAAAAATTTCTACAGTTATATGGAAATTTTTCTATAGAAAAAACTTTATACAGAATTTTTTCTATAAAAAAACTGTTATACACAAATTTGTCTACAGAAAAAACTGTTATACAAAAGATTTTCTTTAGAAAATACTGCTATACACAAGATTTTGTTTAAAAAATACTGTTTCAAAATTAGTTTCAAACCAAGTAATCAACTGTATTGTTTGCTGTTAGAACTTTTGTGCTGATTGGATTTGTGTTTTGAAGTTATAAAAAGTAATTTTAGAATACTAATTTAAAAAAATAGAAAAAAAAATTCTGCGATCCTGCCAGGAGTCGAACCTGGAATCTTCTGATCCGTAGTCAGACGCGTTATCCATTGCGCCACAGGACCGTGTTACCAACCAGCAGTAAAGTTTCAAAAGCATGCAAACGCATGCTAAACACATTTATTCAAACTATAAAAAGCTTTTTTTGATAAGTTCTACACCAACCCAATTGGAAATTTACCACAAACAATAAACTGGGCACTATAAATTTTTCAAATGAAAATAGAAACAAATGTGCGTTATCAGTGAAGCCAGTGAAAGAGTCATAAATTAAAAAGAAGGGTGTTGCTTTGTTACATGTTGTTTATGGAATTTATAATTTATTAACATATTTTTTTTCTTTGAAAAAAAAATTAACAAAAAAACGCTGCATATAACAATTAGCTTTACATGATAATATGTGAAATAGTAACAAACATCGATAGACTTGACTTTTATACAAAAAAAAAAAAAGAGAACTTGTTGATTGTTATACAAATCAGGTCACACACATTAATCATTTTATGCAATTTTATAACCATTTTATGCACTGCCTCTTAACATTTATTTAATGCCTTCATGATCGCATTTGTTTGTCTCTAACGACTAATTTTATTTTTATATATTTTTGTTGTTTAACTAAACTGCAGTGTATTTAGTTTGGGATTTATGCATGTAAAACATTCAACTCATTTATATTATTTATGACAAACAATTAAATTTGTATGTAAAAAAAATCGAAAAAAAAAATTTTAAATAAATGTAATAAGTATTCTTTGTAAACAACAAAAGAAACTAAACTATACTAAACAACATGACAACTTGTATTTACATGAACAACAATAAATGAAGAAATAAAAAAACATGACAAGCAAATCAAACCATATTTTCAATTTATCTTTTCTTTATATATTTTTTTGGTTTAATGATACCCTACATTTAGTTGTTTTGAAAAATATATTTTAGGATTACGGTTTAATCAATTTGTTTTGAAGAATTTCATGACTTTGCTGATGTTTTGGGGGAATTGGGGAGAAGAAAGAAGCTGTTGAAATATCTAGCTTACAGACTGATTACAATTTAGGCTATTAAATGGAATAGTATAGTGAAATTTGAATTTCCATAGACCTTTTTGACGTTGTTTTAAAATCACTTTGTTACTTTGAGTCCTACAAGATATGACTCTTTAAATTATAATAACATTCAAATAGTTAAATGTTTAGAATTATCTTCCGACAAAATGATGAATATTTTGGATGGATGGATATTATAAAATTAATAGTTCTTCAACGCCGCAATCTTTAGATCCTCCAGCAAATATCTTATAGGAAGTAGCAAATCTCTTACAAATCGAAAATACAAAATAACACTCAAAAATCTAAAATCCTTAATAACTTTGTTAATAAGCGTTTAATCTAGAAAAGAATCTCGATCTGCGATCATTCATATTTCTGACCAAAAATCGATTTTTCATATGAAAACACTCAAAAATCTAAAATCCTTAATAACTTTGTAAATAAGCGTTTCATCTAGAAAAGGACCTCGATCTGTGATCACTCATTTTTCTGACCAAAGATCGATTTTTCATATGAAGACACTAAAAAATCTAAAATCCTTAATAACTTTGTAAATAAGCGTTTAATCGTGAAAAGGAGCTCGATCTGTGATCACTCATTTTTCTGACCAAAAATCAATTTTTATATGAAAAAACTCAAAAATCTAAAATCTTAAATAACTTCGTAAATAAGCGTTTAATCGAGGAAACGAGATCGATCTGAGATCACTCATATTTCTGACCGAAAATCGATTTTTCATATAAAAAATAACTCAAAAATCTAAAATCCTGAATAACTTTGTAAATAAGCGTTTAATCGAGAAAAGGACCTCGATCTGTGATCACTCATATTTCTGACCAAAAATCGATTTTTCATTTGAAAACACTCAAAAATCTAAAATCCTTAATAACTTTGTAAATAAGCGTTTAATCGATAAAAGGAGCTCGATCTGTGATCACTCCTATCTCTAACCATAAATCAATTTTTCATGTAAAAAAAATTTAAAAATCTAAAATCCTTAATAACTTTGTTAGTAAGCGATTAATCTAGAAAAGGAGTTCGATCTGTGATCACTCATATTTCTGACCAAAAATCGATTTTTCATATGAAAACACTCAAAAATCTAAAATCCTTAATAACTTCGTAATAAAGCGTTTAATCGAGAAAAGGAGCTCGATCTGTGATCACTCATTTTTCTGACCAGAAATCGATTTTTCATATGAAAACACTCAAAAATCTATAAACCTTTAATCGAGAAAAGGACCTCGATCTGTGATCACTCATATTTCTGATCAAAACTCGATTTTTCATATGAAAACATTCAAAAATCTAAAATCCTTAAAACCATTGTAAATAAGCGTTTAATCGACAAAAGGAGCTCGATCTGTGATCACTCACATTTTTGACCAAAAATCGATTTTTCATTTGAAAACACTCAAAAATCTAAAATCCTTAATAACTTTGAATCCTAGAACTAGACTTAGATTCCTCAATACCTCAGGTTAGATCTAACACTCTTTCACAAGTACTAAGTCTTGATCTGATAGTATGGATCTTTTCGTGTAGATTGGGCCATTTATTTAAATGATCTTTATTATTGCCAATTATTTAGCAATCGGTCACACTGTCTCAGGTTATGAATTAAGGGCTTGATTTAAGAAAAATTTATTTTAAAATTTTTTATAAAAATCCCCAAGTTTTTAAATATTTGTTGAGAGTTTTTCCTACATTTTAATATTAAGATTCCATTCTTCAGTTATCTCCTTAGTGGGCATTTAGAACTGGAGCTTTATAGGAAAACATAGGGTATTTTAAAACTCAACTTTGTACTCAATTTTGTGTGTTCCGTTTTTTCTAATGCACTTTTTATTTGTCATAAAAATCATTAAAATTAGCATAAAAATGATTATGGCACAATAATTTTTTTGTTACGCTAAATCGAACATGACATAAATTGTCGTATGTCGAATTTTTCTGTTCAACTTTTTGTGGCAAATAGTTGCCACCAGCTTTTGTAAACAAATTTTAAAATATGTAAGTACTGTGACACAGCATTTATCATTTATTAGAATTAATTAAACACAGTTTTCAACCTAAAAGACACACTTTGAAACAAATACAAGCATTTTGATACCAAATGGCAGGCACTTGTTATTTGAAAGGTGGTTTTTTTTTTAAAACAAATTTCAGTTCGTTAAACAAAAAATGCGTAAAATACTTATATACAATATAAAATTGTATTGAAATTTACCAAGAATTTTAGGCATTTTAATAAACGCACTTGTTATGAGCCAAACAAAAAAATGTAAAGAGAATGAACTGGTTTGTTTAAACGTACTTGTCATTTAATTTTTGTATTTAAGCTGAAAATTTATTTTAGTTCTTTCTATTCAATTCGTTTTGCTGGCTGGCTTCGTTCTTGAGAATAAAATAATAAAAATGGTGTTTTTAATGCTCCACTTTGACTTTAATAGTTTAAAATAGATGGCAGACAAGATAGTCACGTTAATTTAAATACGATTTATTTGAATTTATAATCTTTACTACAAAAGACATAGAAGTTACTAAGTAACAGATTTCCATTATTTCAATGTTTGATTTAATATGGCAACAATAAACATTTCTTCTTATTTAAATTTATAAATTTCAATTTAATTTTAAATAAAAAGTATTAAAAAAAAAAATCTTCGATCCTGCCAGGAGTCGAACCTGGAATCTTCTGATCCGTAGTCAGACGCGTTATCCATTGCGCCACAGGACCACATGTCTAGTTTGAGTCACAGTTCTGTTACGACACTATGGGTATAGTAGCTGTTAAAAGAACAATAGAAATTTATGTTAGCTTTAACTATATAAAATAATTAAATACGTATTTAACTATAAATAGTTAAGTTCTAATTTATTGAAGATAATACAGTGGGACAGAATTACAAAAAAATTTAAGATTTAAATTATTATGTACTTTTAGTTTTAAAAATGATTATACAAAAAGTGAGTTTTTAGCCCGGATGCTCTGTGTATCTTGCTTATCGAGGCGACTTTTAAAGACTGTTGTCATAGATGGACGGGCATCCAGATCTTTGGAAATAGGGTATATATATAGTGTTTAATTTTCGATCGGCCATAAGTTGTTTTGATTGATGCAGAACGCTCTCTCTGGGATACGCTTTACTTCAGAACAGAGTACGCGATATTGGCTTGATTCGTTCTTGTCCTCAAAAGATGAACAGTTCTTTTGGCGCGGAATCCATATGTTGCCAAAATGATGGGAAAAAGTCATAGTTAACAATGGCCAATATTTTGAATAAATTTATATTATACAAGATGGCGCAAAAGTAATACTCTATCAGAAAATGCTATAAATTTTGCGATTGGCCCCTAATGTCAGTTCTGTTTTTACATTTGTGTAGTAAACACATGCGAAATACACGTTAATTAACAATGTTACGCTACACTGCTCCAGAACGCGGAATATGGCTGACTATTTATTTGACCAATAATCGGTCGGTGACTTTGGCACAACGTGAATTTCGTCGCAGATTTCTTGGCCGTCCAACGCCTACTGGTGAAACACTGCGACGTTTAGCCGCTCGCCTCGAAGAGACTGGCACAACACGAGATGCTGCCAGGCGTGGCAGACCCCGGAGTAGCCGTTCTGCAGAGAATATTGCTGCTGTAGCCGAGGATGTCATGGAAGCACCGTCGACATCGACCAGACGACGTGCCACGCAAATGGGTATCAGTCGACGGTCTTTACAGCGAATTTTGGTACAATATTTGAAGATGTTTCCGTACAAAGTCCAGACGGTGCATCAGCTGTTAGCTGCTCACCACCAAGGGAAGATGATTTTTCATCAAAAATAATCATGAGTGATGAGGCGCATTTCCATCTTAGCGGGTACGTAAATAAGCAAAATTTACGCTTCTGGGGCACTGAAAATCCGCGTGTAACCCACGAAGAGCCATTACACCCGCTCAAAGTCACTGTATGGTGTGCTGTTTTCGCTGGAGGAGTCATCGGACCTTTTTTCTTCGAAGACGTCGCGGGCCAAACGGTTACTGTGAATGGTGAGCGCTACAGAGCAATGATCAACGAGTTCTTTTTGCCGCAACTTGATGAATTGGGATTAGAAAACATGTGGTTCCAACAGGACGGTGCAACGGCACACACTGCACGTGCCACAACCGATATGCTGAAGGATGCATTTCCCGGGCGCCTAATCTCCCGTTTTGGCGATTTGCACTGGCCAGCAAGATCGCCTGATTTGACCGCTCCAGACTTCTTTTTTTGGGGCTTTTTGAAGTCGCGGGCTTATGTCAACAAGCCTCAAACTCTTGCAGCTCTTAAATACAATATCCGTCAAGAATGTGAGGACCTATCGCCGGAAGTTTTGGCCAAAGTGATGGAAAATGCCATAAAAAGGGCTCAAATGACAATCAACTGTGGAGGCGGCCATTTACATGACATCATATTCTCGACTTGATGTAAAAAAAATTAAAAGACCAAATAAAAATAATCCACAAGAAGAATCAAAGTTTTTCATTTTTTTTTTTTTAATTACAGCCAAAAAAACATCGGAAGTTTACGTTTGCGCCACCTTGTACAAATGTTTCAAAACGAAAACTAAACCATTGAAAAAATCCCGTATTTTTAAGTAAAGTTAGCAGAAATAATAATTTTCTATTAACTAAATTTTGTTTCTGCCATCAACCCACTGTGCCCTTTAAAATGATTTCTTAACACGCAATCCTATATATTCTCACCACAACTTTTGTGTGTGCTTCCATCTCCAAGTCATAGAGAAATACACATAGAGTGGAAACTAGATAACAAGTCAAGCAAAAAATATTACTCAATATAATCAAATGAACGACTATTGATTTTCAATTAGTTTTTTTTTTTAATAATTTATTCTCACCACAACTGAGTTAGGTATTTAACAAAAGAGTTTCCCATCTATGTGTATTTATCTCTGCTCCAAGTGATGAAGTAATTTTTCGTGAAAATTATTAAAATTAATAAGAATTTGCAAATAAAAAAACCATAATCGTTATTTTATTTATATAAATTTGATAATTTTCCTAAACATGCAAAAGTTAAATGTTTTTTTTTATGAATGTAATGAATACGACTAAATAATAAAATAATTTGAAAGAAATCAGGTCACCATCATTTATCATTTTTTTTTTTTTTATATTGTATTTTTTTGCTGCACACTGTTTGTCACTGAAAATTGACTTTAAAAGTGCTGGTAGTGCAATTTGCATTTATATAGAAAAAATATCTTTAATATAATAAAACTATAAAAAAAACAAACATTTTGAAATGCATACAACAACTATAAAAAATGTGTATATTATTAATAACTATTGTTAAACATAAGTACAATGTTGGACTGACGACTGCCTCTATGTTTCTATCATATTGATATTTTATTATAGTGCATGTTGGTTTTTATACCCTACGGCACTTATGTATGTAATTAATACTTATAATGGTTTAATAAATTATAATTTAAGAATAGCTTTCTAAATCGTTTTAAATATGTCCGTGTATGCAAATCTTATATGCCCTACAACAGGGATCCAGACTGTACTTGCTATTGAACTGGACAGGGACCAGTGCTCCAATCAGCTGATAAAATATGCTTCGCAGGTGGGTGGAGATCCGGTAGCTGGCTAAACTGGAGCGGATTTTTAAAGTACCATTTCCATAAGGGAAATATCCCTTATTCTTGCAGGTGGAATTTTACTTCATCTCCTCTAGAGGAAGCTTGAGGAGAAGATTATGAGGCACAAGAACACTACACCATTTTTAATTGAAATTGAGAAAATTCCAAAAGAAATTTAGAATTTCCATTTTAAATTGGGAAAATTCCAATTGAAATCGAGAAAATTCCTATTGAGATTGAGAATTTCAATATGAAATTGAGAAAATTCCAAATGAAATTGAGAAAATTGTATTTTACTCTACATAAATTATATACATTAAGCAAATAACAATGATGTTATATATCTCTACTATGTAATGCAAACTCCAGTAAGTTATACAGGACTTGTAATCATTAATTAATTCTTCAAGATATAAAATCCTCTGCTCTCCTTCATTAGTAGGATGTACAGTTGGTATATTCATCCTTGACTTCACAATACTTTTGATTTTTGACCAAATAATGTCAATAGGGTCAAGCATTGGTGAATAGGGACTCAAACGAAAAGTGTTGCTAGAGAGTTGTCGAAAATTTCACGTAGACGATTGAGGCAAGGGGCATTGTCACATACCAGAACGAGTTCAGATATCTGATTTCCCAACTCTTGGCATCTATCAAGAACTCAATATCCCCTCTATATAAAGAACAATTTGACCTAACTGAAGTTATACATTTTTCGAGGAAAATGTGACGACAGGGAATAAGTCATATTATTTCCCCACGGATCATGTTGCTTAAGCATACCTCTCAATTATCTTTTAAATCCCTTTTTGCTCGTTCAAATAAAATGTTAACATTGGGAATTTTCTCAATTTCAATTGGAATTTTCCCAATTTCAATTGGAATTTTACCAATTTCAATTGGAATTTCTCAATTTCATTTGAAATTTTCTCCATTTCATATTGAAATTCTCAAATTTAAATGGAATTTTAGCCATTTAAAATGAAAATTCTCAAATTCATTTGTAATTTTCTCAATTTAAAGTTGAATTTCTCAATTTCATTTGGAATTTTCTCAATTACAATGAAAAATGGTGTAGTGATGTCGGTTAGCTAGGCTTCGCTCAGGCCTAAGGCGCGATAAAGCTCTATACGAGCAACGACTTCATACTAAAGTTCTTACTGCTCCCCGGGGTAGTAAAAGCTTTTGGTCATTCATTAAAGCAGTAAATGCTAGTTCCTCTCCGACTCTTTTAAAGGATGACATTTTAGCTGAATTATTCACAAGTAATTGTCACTTTCCGGAAACTGATCAACCACTGCCACACGTGAAAGATAAGGTCTACGTCAACAGCCCAGCGTCGATTCAAGACCTCAAAGATAGAATTCGTGAGGCTATCGAGGAGATAGGGCATAAAGACTTTGCTTATAAAGTTCAGTTAACACAAGAACTCAAGCCGGCCGATCATCAACAACGTCGTTTCTTTGCTCTTTTACGGGAAAAGTTTCCGGACCGTGTTCTCTCTAGAAGAGGTGATCAAAATTGGCCACCGAAATCTTGTGATTTAACATTTTGCGACTTCTTCCTTTGGGCCACGTGAAAGATAAGGTCTACGCCAACAGCCCAGCGTCGATTTAAGACCTCAAAGATAGAATTCATGAAAAGGATATGGTCTTGTAAGCGTGGTCGTGATGGACATTTGGCTGATGTTGTTTTTCATTATTAGGAAGGTATGCCGTCCTCTTTATTATGAAATAAACATCCGATCATTTATCTCAAAAAATTCAATTTTTCTTTTAATACCAAAATAACACCTCTTGTTGGAAAACCCTTTATATTTGGAGTCCAACAATTTACTTAACAAACGTCAGTATGGCTTCGTATAGGACGTACTACGAAGACTTGCTAGCCTTCCTATCGGAAAAATGTTGTCTTTCCATTCACCGTTTTGGTGAAAGTAAATTGGTAGCTCTAAATATTTCCAAGGTGTTCGATAAAGTTTAGCATGATGCACTTTTATCAAAACGTATTGATTTTGGTGTCGATATTAGCGTATCTCGATTTATATCTAGCTTTCTCAGAGATCGCACCATACGAGTTGTTATAGATGGAATCTCATCAAACGAGTTCAAGTTAAATTCAGGGGTACCGCAAGGTTCCGTTCTTTCTCTTACTCTATTCCTTATGTCAAACTTCCAATCCTATCTATTCTTTTGCAGATGACAGCAACATTTGCCAATCTTATTCATTCAGTTACAGACCAAACTTGTCGGAGATTGGGGCAATGAGGCAGAACATGAATGATTCCCTTAATCGGGAACTTCTAACAATCGTAGCTTTCACCGCTCGCAAGAGTCAACGACAGACCATGTAGCTTCATTAGTATTTATGGGGGTGTAAATATTGTGGAATCAGACGCTCTTGATGTTCTGGGCATTAGAATGCAATGTAATGTCCGCAGGTCATTTCAAGTGTCGAAAGAAGCACTCAAGTGTGTCGGTTCTCTGAAAAGGAGTACTAATTACTTCACTCCATCTTATTTCCTAAATTTGTATACCACCATCAATGATTCCCTTAATCGGGACCTTCTGACAAACGTCACATAAACGAACGACATACCATGTCGCTTTATCTGTATTTATGAGTGGTGTAAATACTGTGGAATCAGACGCTCTTGATGTTCTGGGCATGAGAATACAATGTGATATCCGCTGGTAATTTCAAGTGTCGAAAGCAGCATTTGCAGTTTCGAAAGAAGCTTTCAAGTGTCTCGGTTTTCTGAAACGGTGTAGAATTTACCTAACTCGATCTGATCTCCTTACTACATATTGTTACGATTTTGCAATAACGATTTGAATTTAACGGTCTGTAACGACTGCCTGCAGCATTCATCATGTTTATGAACACGTCCATCAGTAGAAGCTTCTACTTATCAACAATGTTGATAGCATGGTGTTATTAGCATTGTTTATAAGTATGGCAACACTAAATGTTTAAACTGCTGACATTGACATCGAAAGCTCTAGAATTCGAATGTACTAGTTTGTCCGTTAAGATCATTGTAGAAGATTAACGAAAGATGGCGTGTGTATAAATAGTGGCAGAGGTGGCAGTCGTCAGTTGAGCAGATCATTGGCGCTGTTAGAGTTGACATCAACTGTCGTGTACATTTGAGCTTGTACATTATAAAGTGTGTGTGTGCATTTCTGCGAATTAATAAATGTGTAAAAAGACACTGAGTGACTATTTGAATTGTTGTTGGTGTATATTTTAAATAAATAAAGAGTTGTTAAAATTTTAAGCTCCTAAAACTGCTTTTATTTGCAATCAAAAGTATCCGGTTTATTTAAAGGAAATAAACCCAACGTTTTAAAAAGGTTAAAACCTAACAATATTTACACCACTTATATTCGACCGAAAATGGAATACAACTCCCATGTATGAGCCAGTGCTTCAATGTCTATTTTGGAGCTTCTCGACAGCGTACAGGAGAGGGCGAAGGTGATTATTGATGACAGTAGGGTATTCAACACTATTGATTCGCTGGAGCACCGCGCATTATGGGCTGTGTTTCACTGATTTACTACAATATTTCATTGTAGTAAATCATCTGATGAAATTAGGGAACTTGTTCCTGATACCCACAGATTTTTACGTAAGTAAAACACGTTTTTCATCAAGAACACATGCCTTTGTGGTCGTTTGGCCAGTGGACCGCATAACACATTACAGGGAATATTCGTTATTTAGCCGTACTGTCCGTATATGGAACAAACTTCCCGCTGAAGTCTTTCCTGTCACTTTCAATGACACTACTCCCTCTTTCCTCCCTCCCATAAACTATTTTCCTAGTTCCAACACAATGCTTTGCATGAGTAGAAATCATCATACTGCTATTAGGTATAGGGTATTACAAGATCAGACTAACCCCACTATATTCTCCGACTTGTCTATTTAAGTATTTATGTTGTTGTTAGTTAGTATGTATGTAAATTAAATGTTGTAGTCATTGTTGTAAATGTTCATTCATTCATTTGTCTCTGCCCAATTGATCTATTTGACATGACGCGTGAAACAAACCACCAACAGCGTTTTCTGTTGTTGAATTTTTTTTTCTTTATATTTTTTTCTTTTTAATTGTTCATACTTTATTATTGTGGTTGTGTGTTTTGTAGACGCATTCGCAAAACTCTAGATGTGATCTAAAAATTGTAGTGTAAACTATTTCATTAATATGCTTAAATTGTTATCGCCTCAAACGGAGTGCGTTACTGTGCATAATAATTAAGTCTACGACGCTACGGGGCTAAAGATTATGATCATTTTTTAATATTTTTACTCCATTATAAATTGTTGAATACTAATTTTTTTTTAGATTTTTTTTTTTGTGTCAACTATAAAGAATACAGCTAAATATTAACACGATTGAATAATGAATAATACTTAAGTAGTTAAATTCATCAAAATTTGAATAAAATTATTTTTAAAAAAAATATTGGCTGCGATCCTGCCAGGAGTCGAACCTGGAATCTTCTGATCCGTAGTCAGACGCGTTATCCATTGCGCCACAGGACCGTTGTGTTGCTTGCAGACTTATTAACGGTATTTGTATTGTGTTTTAAACATATACAGGGTATTCAGAATTATTTAATTGGTTTCTATTTAAAATTATTAAAAAAAATAGAATTAATTTAGAATATTTCCATGATAAGTTTATGCCTCCCTTAAATTTTTCTTTCACTATATAACCTTAATTACCAATTAAATTTGTTTAACTCTTAACTAAACAATAGTTTTTTTTTTTTATTAAATAGTAATAATTTATACTTAATTGAAATACAATATCTTAGACATTGATTTACAAATGTTTTAACACAAATAAGCATCACTTGGTGCTGAGTATCAAATTGCAACATTATTTGTTTTTATCACTTTTTCGATCTAAAGACAGCTGTCATATTTACTAAAACAACAAATAAAACAGCATCCATAAAAATATGATTAGATCTTAGAAAATTTTAAATGACAAGTATTAGATAAATTGAAAAAACCACAAACCAAAATGTGAATAACACGAATGTTGCAACTAAGTAAATGGCGCCAATTTCGTTTTATTTTTTTCTCTCATTTTAACAACTTTTTAAATTGTTAATTTAATACGTTTTAAATGTGTGTTTTTGTTTAGAATTATTATTATTAATTCTTAATGGGGAGTCCAGTTAAATTGACAGCAGAAAAGTAGTTAAAGCATAAACGAATTTTAAAAAAGCTACTACCGTTAAATGACTTTAAGAGGTTTATTATACCCTTCATATATAAGTTTGTCATTCCGTTTGTAATTTCCTCAATATAATTTTCCGACCCTATAAAGTATTGTTACGAATGTGCAATGACGATTTGAATTTAACAGTCTGTAACGACTGCCTGCAGCATTCATCATGTTTGAAGACCCGTCCATCAGTAGCATGCGGTTATTCGCATTGTTTGCAAGTATGGCAACACTAAACGTTTGGGCTGCTGGTAATGACATCGAAGGCTCTGGAATTCGAACATACGAGTTTTGTCCATTAAGAGCATTGTAGAAGATTCCCGAGAGATGGCGTGTGTATAAATAGTGGCAGAGGCTGCAGTCGTGGGTTGATCATTGTCGCTGTTAGAGTTAACATCAACTATCTTGTCGTGTACATTTGAGCTTGTCATTACAAAGTGTGTGTGTGCATTTCTGCGAATTAATTAACGTGTAAAAAGACACTGAGTTACTATTTGAATTGTTGTTGGTGTACATTTTAAATAAATAAAGAGTTGTTATAAATTTTAAACTACTAAAACTGAAGTTTCCTATTTAAAATCAGCAAAACCCGTCCATAGGGACAACCTCTGAAAATTTCATTAAAAAAAAGACAATTTATTGCATGCTTTGACAAAAAAGCAACCAAACGTATGTTTGGATGTGTGTTGGTTTCACTGCTTTGCATATATTTTTGTTTTTGGTGTTTCTTTTCATTTGGCGTTGTTGTTTTTATATCCTTCACCTTCATGAGAAGGGTATATATAAGATTGTCATTTCGTTTGTAACTTGTTCGTCAGCAATTAAATGTAAAATTTTTTTAAGTTTTCTTGGTATATTTAGGATGCTATACGCTGAAAGTGGGCAATTAATGCATCCACAACAAAGGTGAAGGGTATATAAGATTCGGAATAGCCGAATATATCACTCTTACTTGTTGTTAGTTACCCTTATTGTATATAAGAAGGCATTGAGTCTTTGGCTTCAGTATTTTGTAACCGGTATTTTGTAAAAACATTTTTTAGAGATATATTGTTTTTGGACAACCTCGATTGTAGGTTAATAGTGAAATACAGGTTTGTGGATAAAAATCAATTAATTTTTAAACATAGTCTTCTTTGAGCTATTTATACAACGTTTCTCCAATTTGTTTCCCTTCCAAAAAGTATGATTTGTCGAGATGATTTCATTGTTGGAGTCAAATCTCTTCTGTCGAGTCATTTCTTCGGGTTTGGAAACTAGAAATAGTCCCTCGAGGCTAAATCCGGAGTATAGAGTGGATGAGGGAGCAATTCGTAGCCTAATTCATTTTTTCCATGGAAACTGCACATGTGTGTACCGTTGCATTGTACTTGCGAAAAAGAACATTTTCCTCATTAAATCGACACAATAAGTTGGCATAATATTCGACATTGATTGTTTTAACCTTTTGAAGATAAAACCGAGTGCATCCCAGAAAACGGTCGTCATGACTTTATTGACTGACAAAACCACCTTGGCCTTCATTGGCGCCGATTCACCCCGAGAAACCCACTGTTTTGTCTCTGTGGTCTCTACGTTTCGTCCACAGTTACGAAACAGCGCAAAAACTCGTCTATATTGCGGTTGAACAACACTGCGAAGTTGTCGCACGATTGCGTTTTTGGTCGATTTTGAACAAAAGGGGGACCCATCTTTCGAAAAGCTTTCTCTTACCCAAGTGATCTTTCAAAATTGAAACCAAACAGCCATGAGAGATAGCTATGGCTTCCACAATCTCTCGCACTTTCGGCCAACTCCATATCGTGAATTTGTTCAATTGTTTCGGGTGTAGAGACCTCAGCTGGGCGTCCAGAACGTTCATCATCTTCCGTGCAGGTACTGTCACATCGAAATTTCAGTAAACCACTTTTTTACCATTGAAATTGATGGTGGAGTGTTTCTATAGTATGTATCAAGTTTAGTCTTGGTTTAAGCGATGATTTTTTTCGCAAAAAAAAAATGCTTAATGAGCACAAATCATTTTCTTCAATCTGCAACTTGTTCAAATTTTGACAAGAGTCAACCGACAGATGGCTGATGACAGAAGCAGTGTTGCCCTTTAAGTTAAAGGACAGGAAATTCAAAAAGTCACTGACTTATTGACCAGCCCTCGTACTTTAAATTTTGTTTAAATCGTTTTTTTTGGGAGCACATATAGAGTCATATTATCCACTAAATTAAAGCTTAAACTATACCCTACCTCTATCTAAAGTATGTCCCAAAATGCAGAAATGATTTCAATTTGGCTCCATTTGTGCAGTAAAGTGTTGACAACAACAAAAAACAATTTGATAGCTGATAGTTTAGAGTTAAAAATGCATCATTACATTATTTTTTAATAATACTTTTAAAACAATGAAAGTTTGTCTACCTCAGTACGAAAATTTCGTACAATATATGGTGGGAATATTGATTTAACATTGTCAAATCTTAATAGCGAAATTGAAAAATTCAGGAGACCGTTTTAATATCAATATCGAAACAGTGCATTGGTGAAAGTCCAGAAATATTAATTCTGCATCGTGGACAAGAATTCCAAATTTCAAAACGCTCTTTACAGAGTCTTCGTCTCTGAAGCCAAATGACTACGGACAGCGAAGATCATCCTAAGCTTGGATGCACATTTTCACCTTAATTGCTGCATTTAGAGTTCAGAGAACCCACATGTGATCCAGCCATTCACATCGTGTCCCTGTTTGGTGCGGATCATTCGTAAATGAAGCTTGTCAAGCAGTGACTGTCAATGGTGCTAGAAACCGTGACATGATAAAAAGTTCTTTCTGCCTAAATTAGATGACATTGATGTGGGCGACATGTGATTTGAACAAGTCGCTTGGAATACAGCCCATGAAACAATTCAATTACTACAGCAGGCATTGCGTGGTCGCTTAGTCTCTATTCTCGGTGATTGAATTTTACTCCACAACTGGAAAATTTAGTAATAAAGATTGAATCATTTGATTGGCTACAAATTGGTTTGTCACTACAAATCTATGTTTTACACTGTATAGTATTAGTGGCGATCATGTCACCGTTAAGTCAAAATTTGGAGCAAATGGAGCAAATTATGGTTTCTAGCTTCCACTTCGTAAACACCAATCACCAATTTAGCTGCCACAGAGTTGGCATTGAAATCGATAAGAATAATAAAGTTCGTAATTGCTTTTAAAAAAGCGATTGATACACCGATCCAATGCAAAACTAGAATTGTAGTTTTTTGAACTTAACTTAAGACATGCTTTCGTTTTTACAACACTTGCATCAATTATAAAGGAACTGGAGTAACTTCGGAAGAATTCAACATAAAATATGCCAAGGTGTTAGATAAGACAACATTAATCTGAGTTGAATAATTGAGAAACGCTAAGGCAGTAGATCAGTTCTTCAAGTGAAAAAGAAAGCTTCCCAAATGTAAACTGAACGCTTCGATGTCTTCAGAGTGATTTTTTTAATATTCAATTCAGATGAGAAGTTGTAGTGTGAAAAGGAAGCTAAATTTTGCAAAGTTAACTGAAAATGGAGATAGATAATACAATGTGAATATCATAATATCAATAGCTGGAAGAGCTGGAATGGTTACCAATAGCGAACATGAATGATTTTGCCCAAAAAAAATATTTTAGGGCAGAACCTCTAATCTAGGAATATTTGGAACAAGTGACAAAATTATGAAAGGGTATTTCATTGGGAGAGAGGAGGTGTTACCCGGAACTAAAATAATGGAAAGAGAAGCAGCAACAAATTATTTAGGACAGAACCCAAACTTTACAATCAATTAATATCTGCAATAAGTAGATAACGTTCTGAATGTAAATTTCATTGGGAAGTGGGAGGTGTCACCCGTAACCACCTTACCTGAAAACTAAGGAATGTATGTCACCGAAATGAGATACTGAAGTAGGGCTGCCGGAGTTAGTATCAGGAACGATTGATTTGGAAGTTGAAACGCTGATGGTCAAATAGATTTATTAGGTTTGTTTTGAAACATTTGTACAATATAAATTTATTAAAAGTATTGGCCATTGTTAGCATTGACATTTTCCCATCTTTCTGCCAAGATATGGATTCCGATTCGAACGAAATGCTCTTCTTTTGAGGACAAGAACGAATCAAGCCAATTTTGGATACTCTGTTCCAAAGTGAAGTATATCCCAGAGATAGCATCGATCGAAACAAATAGTAGTCGGACTTGACACGATCTGGACTATAAAGCGGGTGAGGCAAAACTTCCCAATACCTTCATTCTAGATACTTTTTAACAGGTATTGCAACATGTGGCCGAGCGTTGTCTTGAAGAGATATTACTGTTTCATGTATGTCGGATATTCTGAGCGCTTTACGGCCAATGCTCGCTTCAAACGAATCAGTTGTGATCGGTACAGGTTCCGAATCAAGCCAATTTCGGATAATCTGTTCCAAAGTGAAGTATATCCCAGAGATAGCATCGATCGAAACAAATAGTAGTCGGACTTGACACAGTCTGGACTATAAAGCGGGTGAAGCAATTCTAGATATTTTTTAACAGGTATTGCAACATGTGGCCGAGTGTTATCTTGAGGAAATGTTACTGTTTCATGTGTGGTCGCATATTTTGGGCGTTTTTTTGCCAATGCTCGCTTCAAATGAAGGATTCCTCTGATGGTCTGGTCAGATTTCAGGAGCTCATAATTGCCTTGTGCACCCACCAAATACAGAGCATTACCTTAGCGCCATGGATATTTGGCTTTGGTGTCGATTCGGCTGGTTGGCGTTCAAGCATCTTTTTGGACATGAAAAATGGTATTTCAAGGTCTCTCGGCATCAATTCGTATGATACCCAATTTCCCTGCTTATGGATGAATACTGCTGCTCGCAAACGTTTTGAAATTGCTGCTTGAGTAGTTGTCAATGGTTTAGCAAGCGCTTGTTGAGTTTGACAACAATCTTCACGGAGTAATCCCTCCAATTCTTGGTCTTCAAACTTTTTTGGCTGGCCTGTGCGATCTTTGTCTTCGGTGTCAAAATCATCACTTCTGAAACGCTCAAACCATATCTCGCACGTTGAACCGATGGAACACATTCATCCAAAGCTTTTGTGAGCAATCGATGTGCTTCAGCGGCTCTTTTTTTAAATTAAAGAAGTAAAGCAAAACTCTTTCTGAATTTGAAGATTCTTCATGATCTTTAAAATTGTCAGCAGAGGTTAATTTCATTCTCAATGTCTCTCTTAATAACATCTTGCACTTTTGGCAACCTAAAGACCTATTCTTACTAAATTTGAAATTTTGAGGAGCAATTTATAATCTTAGTTTTATAGTGTCCTCCTCTACGCTTAAGGCATTTTTCATTTCAAAGCAGTAACTTTGTAATAAACAATCTTACACACATATTTACATACATATATTTGAATACTCAGTATTTAATCTACAGCTGCACTTGAATAGAAAAACTCAACATGCTGTAAACTTTCTCACATTGGTCATAAAACAAATAAAAAAAAGTTTAAATTGCAATATTTCATAATTCTTAAAACAAAAGATGTTTTGATGATAGACTGCTGACAGCAATAAATACTAAAAGAACATAAAAGAAAAATAATAAGTATAAATAAAAATAAAAAAAAACAATTTATTATTAACTGAAAAACGAATATTATGATTGATGAGTTTTTCGAAAACCATAAAACCTCAATAAAAAGACTCAATAAATATAAAATTTTTGCAAATAAGTAAATTGGCACAATTGTTTGTCATGGCTTTTAAAATTCCTAATTTAAAATAACTAATTCTTTATGTTCTTTTGGTTAAATTGATATTTGTTAATCTCTTAAACGTAAACTTTTTTTGAAACTAGCTGTTATGTTAATCTAATAAGTTTTAATTAAATCTGCAATACAACACTATTAATCAAAAACAAAAATACCTGCAATATTCAAGGTATTCAAAACATCACAACTAATCAAAACTAATGTGCATTTTAAGAAATTAATTTGCAAAGCATTTTGCACACCTTAAGAAAAAACTGTGTGATTTTTTGTTTTGCAAAATTCGATTAACACATCATGCTGTTCATAATATAAATTAATATCTGAAGACAAATAGCAATTAATTATTATTTATTTCAGAACAAGCTTTACAGAAAAAATATACCTACCTCAATCATTTTGTATGCTAATGTCTCTATTAAATCAAATTTATAATTAAAACTTAATTAAATGTTTATTATAAATCATTAGTTGTAATTATCACTTTATTTATGCACCTTTTTTGTTAAACATAATATCAAAATATGTATAATTCTTATACAAATTTGCAAAAACATATGCCCCGGGTGAGGCTCGAACTCACGACCTTAAGATTATGAGACTTACGCGCTGCCTACTGCGCCACCGAGGCTATGGGAAAGTATAGAATTAAGTATAATTAGACTTGTAGCTTATTAGGTTTAAACTTTTAAAAGTTCTTAATAGAACTTTTATATGTATAACTCTGACAGTAAAAGCTTTATTGCACAGTGTTTTTGGTATGACCATAAATGTTAAACATTTTTATTTATGGTTTTGAATTTAGTTTATTTCTTCCCATAAAATATTAATTTCTCTTTCTATAGTAAATATTTTGGGAACAGCTAAAGAATACATATGGATAATGCAATGGCTCTGTTTGTATTATTAGGGGTCTATAATTGAAACAAATATATGTATTCGACTTTTTTCTTGTTATTATTCTTTATTTTTTAAAGTATGTTAATGTAGTCCGACTATTTGTAAAAACTAATCTAAGCATGCGTCAGTGAAAAAGTACCTAACTCTAAATATAGGATAGTATTAATTTATTTTCATTTTCAAATGTCCATTTTGTACAAACTTGATTTGAAAATCAAATAAAATTCAAACAAAGGAAAACTTAAAACACGTTTCGGCTTATCAGTTAACTGAATTTTAGACTATTTTGAGATAACGTATAGGATTGTTCTACATTTTTCCGACCAAAAACTCGATTTCGACTTTTCTAAATTTTTCAGCAAAATATCGATTTTTCGGTATTTTGAACCCTAGTTTGTTAAAAATATGTTTTTTGTGACAAAAAAGTATAAAAACGGATTTTTTTTTTTTTCAAAATTATTAAGGTAATTTTGAAAATTTGTATTTAAAATTCACAGATTATTGTCCTTTTTTCATTTGGACCACTATTTGCCGACTTATGTTTATTATTTTATATACCCTTTACCAAAGTATACTTTAAGATAAAGATTGAAAACTATATATTTTGGTTTAAAAAAAAAGGTGAACAAAATTTTTCTGAAAAAAAATTTTTAGTTGAAAAAGAAATTCGATTTAAAACAAAATTTTGGTGAAAAAAAAATATATATTTGTTTACCTATTGTTAGTCCAAATTTCGTCGGAATAGTCTTTGAAGTGTCTATCATTAGATATCCATATTGTCTATGTTAACCCTCTAATGCTTAAGCATGCCTCAAGGCACTCATCGCAAAATGCCAATAAATGCAAATATAACTGATATTTCATATCAAAAACTTTGAAAGCTTTTTAAAATAATTGAAGTGCGTTTTTTAGCAACTGTTACATGGATTTTTGAAAAGCACAATCAGTATATTTGTATTAATTGGCATTTTTGCGATGAGTGCTTTTGTATGCTTTGGCATTAGAGGGTTAATGACATAGTAATCCAGATATAAGTAGTGATATCGAAAAAATTTTAATGAAAAAGAAACCACTAATCCTACATTTTTGATTACTTTTTTATTTGGTTGAAATTATTATTAAAACTCACAAAAATAATATTTTTATAGTTCTATAAAATAGTGATTAATTTATGAACCTTTTTCGGAAACCCTTCTATTAATGGTTTTTATAGAGCTTTCTGTCACTTTGTTCGAATCTCCGTTTAAAATCTACCACACTTTTTTGAGCTCTTCAATTATTTTTTAACAAGAGGCCAATATCCACTGGCCTTCGCTGCAGGCAGTTTGGAGGATTTCACTATCTTGGTACAAATACCACATTATTGTTCTTGTACCACTCAAGACCTTGCTTACTATAACGACAGGATGCCAAATCTGGCCAAAAATAAGTGAACACATTAAAAAGTCATATGAATAGAAAGAAGCATGCTATTTTGTAAGCATCCTTGATATTAATTTCGGTAACAAGTGTTTGTAACAAGTCTGCCATGCCAAGAACTTTTTGGGAAAATTTTCTGTTTTTCGATCATCAACTTTTCTACAACATTCCCTCGAGCATCAGCAACATACAAATATTGATCCGGAATCTGCGAAAAATTGTCCAGAACATACGTTTCGTCATCCATTATGCAGCAGGTATATTTTTTGTATAAAATTTGACTTCAATTTCCGTGCTCTGTCTTTGGCATCTAAATTTTTAGCAGAGTTCTTGTCAAGAACTTTTTGAGCCTTGTATGTTTTTAAACCTGCATTGGCCTTAACTTTTCGTACCAAATAGTCAGAGTACTAAACATAATAACTGACATACTTTTCAAAGGTAACTTGATAAAAAAAAATCAAATAATACTCGGTTTAAAAGTTTTAAGGAAAAACGTTTGTTAAGGTTTTTTCGATCTCACTCCATAGATTAAAAAACGTAGAAAATCGATGTAATCGTGGGGTTTTGCTTATATCTCAGCCATTTGAGGGTCGATTTTTCCGAATTTAAGCAGCAGCCGAGACCATAGCAAATATATTAGTGTATCAATGATGTATGTAAGTTATTTGGGAGCTTCGGAAAGTTCATTTCAACGGACGGACATACATAACGGTGGAACCAGCTGATTCATATCTGTCTAATCTGTACAATTTGTAAACAAACGGGTATGAAACGACAACATCACAATGTTGTTGGGGTTAATACACTATTGACACCGAATAGTTTAAAATCGTTCACGGATGTGTTAATTTTTTAGGTGGGTGTTAAATCAAAAAGTAAATATATTCTGGGTCCTTATATATATATCGACAAACTGCCTGTTACTAAATCTCGACATAAATTTATTAGTCCGATAAACTGTCCGTTAACAATTTTGGTTGGCAATGCCACTCAAAATAGATGTGAAGGTTAGTTACCCTGCCTTCAAGTGACAACATGTTTATATAAATCAGCTGTTAAATGTTGCCATTGACAGCCGGAATCATTTGAAAATTTCATTATCCTCCATGTCTGCCAGGTAGTTAGGACTGGCATGATAGACTCTCTCAACATTCATTTAGAACGAGTTCATCGTCCATCAAATTAATGTTAATTTCTCTATTTAACAATTTTTTATAAAGTCTATTTAATTTTGTTTAAAAAATCACAAACACATTAAAAATATAAACAGCAGTCAGCTGATCTAATTTAACTGTACGATAAATAAATAATTGGTAGATAATCTGCAATTTTTCGTTGGGAAAAAAGATAATCACCTAATGAGAGAACGGCCCTAAGACGACTAAGCTATGTCCATCTGCCCGTTTGTGTGTTAAGGAACGATAGGTTTTCGAGAATATGACTATGAAATTATTCTATTATTATTCATATATTCTTTGTTGATCAGAAAATTTTGGTATTGAAAATGGCCAAAATCGGAACAAAAATGTGAGACAACCTCCAACAAATTTTATATTTTTCAGAATTGTTTTACTATTTTATTTAAATATAATGCAATTTTTGCAAAAATTGGTCCATGGTTTCTCTCAGCCCCCATAAAAATTTCTTCCCGCCTAACGGTTGATAAACGCCTATAGAATAGTTGTATCCATACAAAATTTTCTTTTTCCATAACCACCGAACACTTTTTTTTTGTTAATTTTCTTATAAATAAAGCTGTTTTCTTAAATTGAAGGCATTAGTTTTTAAGTGACTTAATTGTATAAGCACAAGTGAAAATTTTATTGCACGAAACATGTTTCCTTAACTGGTTAATATTATCCCCAAAAAAAACTCTTAATAACAATCCCCCTATACATTCTGATGATGAATTGACAACTCTACCACACAAAAAAAGCCCTACAACTTTAAATACACGATAAGTATTTTAAGCTTTACTCGCACACTAACAAACATGCACTTAGTAGAGTTAAAAATAAAACAAATGCGAAAAAACAGACTTTAAAAGCTCAGTCAAGTAAGAAAGAATATTTAGTAAAACGAAAAAGCTTTTACTAAGAACAAACACAAACAATTGTGAAGTGAGTACGAGTGAGTAATATTACAAAAATATGTATGGAAAGAACTTTTTGTTTGGCAGTTTTCAAAAACAGTTTAGCCGGTGAAGGTGGTTGTTTATAAAGATCATGAAAGAATAATTAACATATTAAATTAAATAAACATTTTTTTATACAAAATATTTACAAATAATTAAAACAATTACATACAGTGAAAAAGTGTTGATAAAATTAATAAAATTTTGCTAAAACATAAAAAGAAAAACGTGTAAGTAGAAAAATTATGATTATTTTTTATGTTTTACATGGTGGTGGTGTGTATGAATATGACTGGCCGGCTTGGTTTGTTGGCTGGCTGGCTGTCTACATCAAACAAACATTCTTTCGAACACATGTCGCTCGGTATGAATGAGTAAAACGTAATAATGTGTAAAGCTGTTTATAACTGTAAATAAAGACAATTGACAACAACAACAACAAATAAAATAACATCAAACGCGTGAAATATTGCGATAGAAAGAATTTCATTTTTCATTGTAAAAATAAAGCAACAACAATTTTACAAAATAATACATTGTACAATATAAAAAATAAGTGCAAGTGCTTGCTAAAAATACCTATTCGCCACAAAACAATTTATTGCGGTAGACTTTTTATAAAACAATTAAAGCTTTTTATGATTATTATTTGCTAAAGCTTCCTCTTTTTATTGTCATTATGAAATATATGTATGTACGGGTAATTATTGCAAAATTTTATCTGTTAAATTGTGTAAATTAAATTTTAAAAGTTTAATGAACTTCAATAAAAAAAAAAACCAACGAACAGACTGACAAACGTTTACCCCACACAGAAGCAAGCAAGCAAGCAAGCAGCCTGTCAAACAGCCATTTTTTTAACATGATGACGTATTCCTTGGCAAAGAAAATTATGCCAAAATGAAAAACGTGACTCTTTAGCCGTGTAATAAATAAAACGCCTTTTTTTACCCACACTTCCACCGGATGTTTCATGTAAATTGTTGTAAAGCTAATAAGCACTGTAGGGTAGGGTGGCTGAAGATAAATTAATTAGTGTACTTTTTTATTTCATTCGTAGAGTTTAATTAGCTACTAAAGTAACACTGCAACATGTGAACATTTAACAAAACATCCTTAACATTTCAAGTGGTCAAACAGAAAACCAAAAGCTTTCATTTTTGCAGACACCTTTCATGTAAAACCAACAACACAACAGCCACACAAAAAACGCGTCATTTCCTTGTTTCTGGTTCTTTAATGTTTCACATATGTACAAAAAACAACAGCAACAAACCGCAAAACATTTCACACAAAAATTGCATTAAAGCTTTTGCTCATGGCCCTTTTATATTAAAAGCTTTTTTTGTCTCGTTTTTTGAGTTGATTCTTTACAAAATGAATGCAACATCTGTCTGTTAGTAATTTTTTTTCATGCTGTTATCGTTTATTTTGCCCAGCTGGGAGTTCTTAATTGTCTTTTTTAAAAACAAAGTTGTTTATTATAATAATGTTTCGGTTTATTTTGTAAGTAAAGTATTTGCTGGTTATAAGGCTTTTTTTTAAACAATTTAAAAATAACGAATGATGTTAAATCAGTCCTTTCGCTTGTGATAGCAAATTACATTTTTATACCCTTCACCTTCGTGAGAATTGTATATATAAGTTTGTCATTCCGTTTTTAATTTCCACAATATAATTTTCCGACCCTATAAAGTATATATATTCCCTATAGATAGCGGAGTCGATTAAGCCATGTCCGTCTGTCTGTTGAAATAAATTTTCTGAAGACCCCAGATATCTTCGGGATCCAAATCTTCAATAATTCTGTCAGACATGCTTTCGAGAAGTTTCCTATTTAAAATCAGCAAAATCCGTCCATAAATAACGGAGATATGAACAGAAATCCAAGGCAACCTCTGAAAATTTCATCAAAAAAATACAATTTATTGCATGCTTTGACAAAAAAGCGACAAAACGTATGTTTGAATGTGTGTTGGCTTCATTGCTTTGCGTACTTTTTTTTTTTGGTGTTTCACGAAAGAGCAACAAAACGTATGTTTGGATGTGTGTTAAGGTACGGTCAGACACAGCTAATATTTGATGATTATCGTCAAATATTTCATTGTCTGAATCTGACCACAAATAAAATTTAGAGCAAACAACAAAACAGATGATTTTAGTCAAACAAATTTATTTGTCGGCAAACAAAATATTTTCTTAATGTGAACATAGTGTGACCACTAGCTATATAAATACATAAAAAATATATAATTTGATCTTACAAATCTTTTTAAGGTTACCGCACTTATTTCGAATTGTAAAACAATTATTTTATTAAAGTTTTATTGAATTTTGTTATCATATAGTGAATTTAATTATTCACTTTTTGTTTGACCAAACTGCTGCGAAAAAGAATCAGTAAATATATTTGCCGTGTGGTCACACTATATCAATGACTTTCATCAAATAATTGTTTAATCAAATAGAGGAAAACTGAAAATTATTTGTACAGCATGGCGGAAAAATAAAAGGAGATTATTTAAATATTTTTGGTATAAAATTAAAGACACAATTTCACTATTTTTATTCTTTTACTATAAATACATATTCAATATTTCTTGAACATTTGTTATTTAAATTATTTTCACTAAAAAAATAGCATCAATAAATGAAGTCTTCTTCTTCACATAAAAGTCATTCAGCCTAGAATGACATACTGGGAGAAAAACTAATTGAAGACATAAAGTCTATGTTGCGATTTTTGCATTTTTATGCGATTTATATTTGTATACATTTAACATATGTAGTTTGATTATTTTTTATACATGGAGTTTTTCTATTTACAAAATTTAAAATTGCTCAATTGTATGGAATATTTATTGAATTTTAAAGCAAAGAAAATAGTTTAGACATACATAAATGTTATGATTTGATTGCAATTAAAAGTTCATTCTTAAACAGTATGATCTGTTTTTTTTTTTAATGCAAATATAATATTTGTGAACATTTTGAATGAAAAGTATAGTTTCAACCAAAGTATAACAAGTAGTCCGACTCTATTTTTCAATATTACTCTCTCACATAAATGTCTCGAACTTTTAACAAAAAATGTTCGATTAAATATAGTTCAATTCTCGATAATTCTTTAACACACAGAATTTTATAATTTTATTTTACACTTCTAGCACATTTTCATTTCGTTTTGCGTCCAATATATAGTTAGGTACTGCTGTCAAAGAGTTGGACTACTTGTATATACTTTGGTTTCAACATTTTAAAAATATACTTTTTCTTTTTAACAGTTCGCTTATTTGATTATTGTAAAATTCATCATAGTAATATTCGTTTTGTTTTAATAATGCGATTTTTAGTTCAAAATCCAAACAAATACAATAAAATTCCAAAATTGTTAATTATATAGGGATATTTTGTAGACTTTTAGTACAACTATACCTACAAATTTTAATGCGTTGATAGTAATATAATTTAATTAATAAACATTTAATAATTATATTGTTAAATTGTTCAAGCTTGAGTTCTTTTCGCGATTTCTTTTCATTATTTAGCGATTTTTAATTTCAGATATAGCAACACTACTTTTGCAATAACACATGATGCAACAGCTGTTATTTGACGCTGTTTGATCTTGCAAATGAATTGCAAGATCAAATAAAAAATTGAGGAAAATATTTGCTGTTTAGTGGTCACACATTGGTCACATTACAAGAAAGTTTTCTTATCGGCAAATAAATTTGTTTGACCAAATTCAGCTGTTTTCTTGTTTGCCGTGCAAAAATATTTTCTGTTCAAACTAGGAACATAAAATATTTGACGTTTAAATAAAAGTACTTAAATTTCACAATTCTTTCAAATGTAAAGCAAAATCTAGTAGTATTTTGCTTTCTAGATATGTATTTTTTAATGATGAAAGAAATTAAAGTTTTTTTACAGCTTTATTTAATAATTATTTAGAAAAAATATTACCATAAATGTGACCACAAGACAAATGTATTTTCCCTTTCGTGTGTTTGATAGCATTTCGGTGTAGTTAGATTAAACAAATATGGCAAATAAATGTGTACAGTGTGACCACAAAATCAAGCCATGGATTATTTGATGTAGTTTTGATCAAACACATGAAACATTTTGTGTCAAATAATTTGCGTAGTCTGACCTTACCTTTAGTTTCATTATTTTGCATATTTAGTTTTTTGGTGTTTCGTTTCGTTTGGCGTTGTTGTTTTTATACCCTTCACCTTAGTGAGAAGGGTATATATATAAGATTGTCATATCGTTTGTAACTTCTACAATGTAATCTGTTCGTCAGCAATTTAATGTACAATTTTTAAACATTTTCTTGATATATTTAGGATGCTATACGCTGAAAGTGGGCAATTAGGACATTATGACATGAGAGACCTTGTGAATTGACCAATTAAGTATATATCAGCGTTTAGGTGTCTTATTTTCAAAAATTTATAAGAATTAAAACAATTTATAAAATACTTTTTGCAAAACTATGGGCATAAATAATGTTAGTAGATTTTTTTGGGAAAATTAAAATTTTTAAAGTGCAAGAATCGATTTTAAAGATGTTTTACAGCAATGATGCCCAAGCCCTATACTCTTGGTGCTCATTTGTTTTTGTAAATGCTCTTAGCTATAGGCTGTGTGTTTCTATACTCAATAGAACACTCAGGCACTAGTAATATGAAATACACAAACAACTTTGTCTTGTTGGTTTTTTTGTCGTTCTTCAATGTACACACGCAAGTGGAAAACAACAACACTTTCGTATGCTTTGCTGGTAAACATTGACGACAGCGATCATCAACGTAGATTATGTTTTTGTTTATCGTATGGTATTGTTTCAAAAAGTGTGTATTTTTTCTTTATTCTTTGTATGTTTTGGTTTTTACAACAAAAATTGCATAACAATTAGTTTTTCTTTAAATGTATTGGTGTTTGCTCTTCCATAAGGAACTTTTGGGCACTTCTGCTTTACAGTATATAAATGAAATGTTTGATCAAAATGCAAAAGAAAAATTAGTGAATTGTTATTGAGAATCCCACAAATCCCAAAAAACTTTTCAAAAATCCCAACATTGTTAACGTGGCCCGGGCTATAAATTCCGTTTGCAAAATATTTAAGTATACAGTGCCGGTCAAAATAATAGCACCACAGAACCTTAAAGCTATTAACATGGGAAATATTTTTATTTCCATGGTAATTTTAATTAAATATATTATAAAATCGTTAAGTAATCTATATTTCTTCTATGAGTAAAGTTTTCTTTAAGACATATTACCGTTTCAATCAATTATATGGTATTTTTGAAAAATACCCAGATTTTGTGCAGTCAAAATAATAGCACCATCGTAAGAAATTGTCGAAAAATATAGAATATTTATGTTTTGGTTTTAAAAAATCACCATAAAATTATAATTTGAATCTATCTATTGAGTAAAATTAAAAAAAATAAATATTTAATAATTTTTTTTAGTAACAAAAAAGTGGTGTATTTGAGCTCTAGTTTAAAAATTTATGATTTCTGAACATAGAAATTAGCTGAATTCTGAATAAAAATATTTATAGATATTTAGAAATGGTATTTAAAAACAATGCGTCCAAATAGAAATATAAATTTTAGGTTGCGAAACCGCTTATCACTTTTAATCATAACACTATTGGCCCACCGTTTCGAAAATCAGGCTTTTGTGTTCCCTACAGTGTTCAAAAGTGACGACTAGTGTTGCAGTTATTCGCTGACCATTACGAAAACTAAATTTAAATCCTAGAAAAGTTTCACCAATAACAATATAACATCCACTATTAAAGTTAAATTTCAAAAGTCGCATTCTTCAACATTCAAGTTCCAAAAAACTTGTTCTTCAAATAATTGAACAAATTATATTCCTTTTTAACAGACTTCTATAGAATGTCCTCTGATTTGCAATATCAAGCAAAATGTAAGATAATATGAATAAAACACACAGATTTTAAAATGATAGTTTTTGATCGTGGTTTTCCTACTATAATATTCGAAGAATATATTGAATATGTGAAATAAATAATTCAATCTTATATGATCAAATGCTTGATAAAATCATACTCAGATATAAATCAAAGAAATTATGACCTTAGGAATGATCTATGGAATGATAAATAGATTTAAATTTGGTTTTAAGCTAA
Source organism: Calliphora vomitoria (assembly GCA_942486065.2). Classification (NCBI taxonomy): domain Eukaryota; kingdom Metazoa; phylum Arthropoda; class Insecta; order Diptera; family Calliphoridae; genus Calliphora; species Calliphora vomitoria. The sequence goes on along the minus strand of OW818031.2, from coordinate 25,458,263 downwards.
ATGGTCAATGTCGTGGCACATGATGTGACATCCCCAAGCAGAATTTTATTATAAATAGATGGCAAAGAGTCACAAAAAGGGTAAAAGGAAACCAAAAATATTTAAGAATGTATTTTGGGGAATGAAAAAATATATTTGGCATACAAGTTCTATACAAAAATTACAAAATTTTAGAATCATTATCGGTAGGCCTCTTTTTTGCCAAAAAATACGAAAATAAAAAACAGCAATATTTTAATTTTAATAATAACGTGTTAAGAACGTTACAAACCATAATAATTGTTACTAAATTAAATTTTGTTCTGGTTAATTTTTGTTTATTTTAATCGATTTCTATCTTGGTGCTATTTTTTTAACTGAAGAATTTCTTAGCTATTTATATATTATGTAGTTTTTATTTAAAATTTGCATCTAATTTTCAAAATTATTTTTAATGTTTGAAAGTTTATTGAATTATGTATAAATTTATACAAAAACAACAAAAATCAATTTAACAGTTTTTACGCAGTTTTAACAATATGAATGTCATGGTGCTATTATTTTGACCGCAGCTGTATATTGGTGCATACAAAACAGGTTTTAATTTTTTTAAAGCAGCTATGCGATTAGAGAAAATTTGGCATAAAATTGAAATTTACATAAAAAATAGGTCTGCTTGGGAAGGCTCTGGAACTCGCAATTATAAAAATTTAAAACACTTTTTTTTTCATTTATAATACTTCTCAAAATGTTACCTTTAAGAAAAATACATATAAACACATTATTTATTTTGTTTTTATTTTCTGTACAACTAAACATTAATGTAAGTTTTTTTTTTGAAAAAAAAAATCGTGAAAAAAACTACATTTAAAATTTTTTTTTAATTTAAATGCACATAACTTTTGACTTAGTATTGATTTTGAAATAATTCTATTTTCCTAATACTAAAAAATTTGTTGGTAATTAAAAAATATATATTTGAAAAAAAAAATCAGTAGAGATTTGGATCCGCTATTAGCAAAAATTCAGAAATGTGAATATCTCATAAACTATACGACATAAAATATAGTTATAGCTATATTTTTTGTAGCTCTCTTCTTGTTGATCTACATACATATATACAAATCTTTCAAATAGGATCGAGAACAAACATTTGGCATCATTTTTATTTTTTTATATATCCGAGATATCCCCTCGCAAGTCTATGCGAATAAGCCACAAACCACATCGGTCCTCAAAAACAACATAACCCATGCCATTGTTCAAATTCAGTCTGATTTATGCGGATATTTGCACGGTGTTATATTCCATATATAAAAAACATTTCAAAAATGTCAATTTCCCAACCCTGTTATACAGCAGTGAATGATAACGAAAATTATTGAATATGTTTTACAATACAACCTCAACATGGTTGCTATTAAACCCCCCACAAAGATGTTGCAGACAGTTAAAATTTAAAAAAAAATGCCAATTTATAGAATTCAACAACTATCTAACGAAATAAATCGTGTAAAGAAAAATTCCTCTCAAATAATAAAAAAAAAATTGGTCACAGCCAGGGCAGCCAGATAAATTTGATAAAAAATCGGTAAAACTTACGACAAATTATTGGGAATGTGAAAAATACTAATTAGTATTAATTTGACCATAGAGAAATACACATAGAGCGGAAACTAGAAAAAAAACTCATACAAAAAAATTACTAAAAATCATCACACATACGAGTGTTGTTATACCCTACACCACCATAGTGGTGATATTTGTAACGTCCAAAAATATTTGTTTCACACCCACCTTAAATTATACCGATCGATTCCAAAGTCGATTAAACGATGTCCGTCAGGCTGGCTGTCCATATAAACCTTATGCGCAAAGTACAGGTCGGAATTTTGAAGGACGAAGCCTATTAAAACTGGCTGAAATCCAAAAAAGTTCTATATATACGGAATTCATGTCACCTATGATGATTCGGTCCATAATTAGTCATAGCTCCCATATAAGGCCTGCTTTCGAAAATCACTTTAACGACCATAAATCTCTTAAAAATTTTAGTATACACATAAAATTCGACAAAAGTAACTTTCATATAGACATAAATCACACGAACTAATTTCATGGCGATCGTCGGTCTATAATTAGTCATAGCTCCCATCAGTGGTGTTACCGCATGGTAATTTAGACCTCCGAACGGTAGGCAGGTAAAAAAAAATGTTTCAATTTTTAAGCATTCGACCCCAAAAGTTATATTTTCATAATGTGTCTACACATAACACAGGTCAACTCCAAAAAAAGGCTTGACTAAGCACTATATGGATTTGATGCATCATGGCTACCTAAGTACAAAAATGGTAAAATTTGTTCAATTCGAATAGAATAATTCTGTGGATAGATTTTTTTTTTTTAAATTTTAAAGTAAAATTATAAACTTTGTTAGATGTTTCTCCACATAATGAATGATATCGCAAAAAGGGTCAGGCTCAGTCCATTGTTATTAAAATAAGTTGAGATATAAATAACCTTTAATCCTCTTATATATTGAATTCGCTCATTTTCACAAAATTTTAGTTTTTTTTTTTGCTATACATACAATTGAGTAGTTAATGTTCTTCTTTCGATTGATTGAATTTTGAAAACATTTTCCTTATGCTATGTACAAATTTTCACATATATATTGCGTTTCAATCGGCTCAATAGTTTCGGAGTTATAATAACAAATTGAAGCAATAAAAATAATTTTTTCGTGAAAATATAAATTTTTTTTTGTTTAAAAAAAATCATGAAAAATCGAAAACGACAGAAATTTTCCAGATTTATGACTTTATCGCAAAGCCACATCTAATAGAAACAAAATGACATACCGATCATATAAATCGAGGGATTCTTTTCGAATTTATTCACAATTAAGTGAATTCGCTCATTTTCACAAAATTATAAGAAAATATTATTATTTTTGTTCAAAACTGTTTTTTGGGAAAAATTACCGTATAAATTTTACCCAAAAAACGGTAATTTTTTTAGGGCTGTACGGAAATCGAAACAAAAAAGCTCCCATATAAGTTCCTCTTCCAAAAATCGGCAATTTCGAAGTAAACATCAGAATTTTGGCAAGGTGCGAATGAATCGGCAAAGCTGGCAGGTCTGGTCACCACTATTTTGGTTCAGACACGGACATTATTAATACTTTAGGTACATAAATATTACACACGTGATATTTGTTACAATAATATTTACTACTATGTGCAAAATTAAGTATATACATATACATACATACATATGCACATAGTATACATTGTAGACAAATATGTATGTATACATACATATGTCTAAAGGGTTTTTCAATAGGGACTTCCGAACTTCGACATTTGATAGCGGTCATATTATTGAAGCTAACTCTGTCGAATTGGCTGTTATTTATTCAGTATGTTTAGACTAATTACCATGGATAAAGCGGGCAACGTTCCGCCCGTTTTACAAACAATATCTTCATATTTGGAACGACACCAATCCACAATAGATAAAAGTTCGTACAGTGCATCCTGAAAAAGTCACTGTTTGGTGTGGATTTTGGGCTGACGAAGTCTCATAGTGTGCATAAGAATGTGTGTAAATTTAAAGATAGCAAGCGCTTAATGAAATACCCTTTACTTACATATATATGTACTTGTATATTCTGCCAAATTGTAATGTTGCTTGCTGCAAAGACGTCGAAGTACCAGACAATAAATACATACAATACTTCATACATACATACATACAAACTCAAACATACTTACTCTGAGTATATACTCAAAGTATAGACATGTATGAATGTAATTATGTTGTGTGGGGAGGAGAGTTGAAATGTCTGGAATATAATGTAATGTATATAAGCTTTTAAGTAATATTCAGGACAATGTATTTTAACGTTGTTGAAGGATTATTTCTTACTTATTCTAACGAAATAAATATTTACACTAAACTTTAAGAGTCAAGACAGTCTAGAACAGTTTTGTTATCCAGCAAATACAATACAGTGAGTGATGTGATGAACGCTCTAAAAAGCTATGATATTTGTATTATTATTACTTATTTATTTGATTTTACAAGGTCTTTGTAAGATCTAACAAAGTGCATTCAGTTCATTATATTTATTATTTGATGTTTTATACATAGATAAATACACATAGAGCGGAAACTCTCCTGTCAAAGACCTAACTCAGTTGTCAAGAACCTAAGTGATGAGAATGTATTAGTAAAAAAAACTATGTGAAAACAAAAACAACACTCGTATTTGTGACGATTTTGAATAATTTTTTAGTTTGAGTTTTTTTTTTTAGTTTCCACTCTATGTGTATTTCTCTATGGTTTTATATTTTTGGTTTATTAGACTTTCGCTTGTCGCTTTAATTCTAATTAATTTTTTTTTGAATCCCATATTCCGTCATTTTAGTTTGCAATAACAAGACCTTTTACCAAATATAAATAAGATCAATTCAAATTTACTAGGTTATTTCTATTAAAATAAAGTAAATTTTTGCGATTTAAGAATTAAAGTTTAACAAAAAATACATTTATAGAATGTGATTATACTTCTTAGCATTGGCAAAACAATGGAAACTTTAAAACTTCTGCATGAAAAAGGACTAAATCAAAAATAATCAGCCGCATTATGAATACAAAATTCCCCGGGAGTTCGTTCGCGCGGATTTTTTCCCCATTGAATTTGAATAGGAAAAATGGGAAAAGGGAAAAAACTCCCGGGGAATTATTATTCATAATTAGGCTGAATATGTAAGAAAATTACATAAATAGCATTATGTTTTACCCTTATTTCACTATTATTTATTTTATTTCAATAATTTTTTCGCACAATAAGTTAAATAGTTAGTAAAAATGGCTAGAGTCAAGATTTAATTTAGATATAATTATGTTAAAATTTTTGAAAGGGGGCAAGGTTTGTGGAGCTTCTGAAGAGTAAATAAAAGCTATTTGTATTTGGTATTGGTGAACACCTTAGGACTTAAAGATTGATATTTTAGTGAAATGAAATAATTTAAAAAGCTTTCCGGAGCTCATTTAACTTTAAAACTAAAAAGGTTAAAATATGGTTATTTTCCATGAAGAAAAATAAAAAAATTTAATTAATGTGAAATTTTAACGGTTAAAGATATCATAACAAAATTCAAAACTAAATACCGAAATTCCTAAAACGGGAATGATGTGTCCCAAAAATTAGTTTTTTTTTATACTTCCCACTGATACGTTATTTGCCGTGTGAAAACTTTGCATGTATTTAAGTAACAATTAGGGCTATACAAATTTGCAGCTTTTTCGAGGATCGCTGTTTTGCGTGTTTATAATTTTTTTCTAAATTTTTTTCAAAATTGGGCAAGTTTGGAATTTGATTACACATACAGCTAATATTTTAAACAAACTCTACTCTCCTTAGACCTGCCATATCTAAAATACAAAACAAAGATCGTGCTAAATTTAAAAATAAAAACAAAACGACACATGTAAGCGTATTTTGTGTAGACCTTCTCAAGGACTATTTACATTTTAAATGAATCTAGTGGAAGACACTAGACAAAGGCTCAATTTGTATGCTAGTCGAGAGAGTTTTAAGAAGAATGGTAATCCCGATAACAGGAGCTCTAAGAACGACCGCAACAAAGTCGCTCTTTACTATATTGAACTGGATCGCTGTGGGTCTAATGACATTCACCTCGGCCTTTAGGCTAAACGCGATTGGAGCGTGGAAACATGATCCATACGGCCACTATAATAGGTAGCATCCAGGATCTTCCGGATAATATCGATTTTAGCATTTCTATGCTCTTCTTGGCGAGGAACTTCGGTTTCTCAATTCCGTACGACACGGAAGTAGTGGACGGACCTTTACATGACACAGCGGGTCTTTAAGTCTTTAACGGACGGATATAGCAAGGGAGATCGAGTTGGCGTAGGTGTCTACATGCAGGAATTCGAGACCAGGCTTTCTTTTAGACTTCCAAATGAATCTAGCATTATTCAGGATGAAATATCAGCTATTAAAAAGGCGGCTAACTGGCTCTGTTATAACAAGATATCAGGCAGGGATATTCTTATATACACTGACATTAAGGCTGCAATAAAATCTCTAATAGGTGTATACACAACATCTAATCTGGTCCAAAAATGCCGGGCATCCTTAAACAGGATGGCGAGAAATTCAACAGTCGTACTCAAGTGGACACGGTTATAGTACGGGCAACTGTGTTGCTGATGATTTGGCGAAAAAAAGCGCCATGCTGCCTGACGGAGACTGCTGCCTTTCTTATGTGGGATTCCGTTATCCAAATGCAAGCTTCATATTAGTGGACGCACAACATAACTTCTTGTGTTGACACTGCACTGCAGTCATTTCCGGACACTGTACTTTTAGCAACCATACAACGACTTCTGTACAAGTTGTTAAAACGAGGAGGAGGATGGGACCATTTTTCATCTCCTTTGTCACTGTCCGGCATTAGGAGATCTACGCTAGAAGTTTCTGGGACATCGTTCCCTTATTAGTATTTCTGAGCTGTTGAATATAAGGCTAGAGTGCATTAATGCCTTTATAAGGAATATACATACATAGGCTAATGAAACCAGACATGGGGATCTCCATAGAGTGACCTAATAACCGCCAATTCACTGGTACTCTTATAATTAATCTCCTCTACTCTATTTATTCGAACCCCCTTCACCACTTCTGATACTTCGTTACGATATTTCCAATTGTTCGCGATATACCGAATTATTTCCAAAGCAAAAACGTTTCTAAAGCACTCTGCGTCGTTTTCGAAGTACACGGGCCAAAAATCCTTCCCATTACACATTAACTGTTTGTGTAATCATAAACCTTGTCGCTAAAAATCTCAATTCAAGTGACAATTATGAGCCGTGTCTAAAGCTCTTTAATATGTTTCTTTAGTTTTCTTCATTTACATTTCATTTTATAAACTCTAGATTTTTTATTATTTTTTTGCAATTATCTCTATTTTGCAAATCTTTTTTATTTAATTTTATTATTACTTTATTTTATAATTAAGTAAAGTAAATTGCATTTTTGTGCAATAAAAAAAAAGTATATAATTGTTTGTTGCAATTCAACACAAAGCCACCTTTGATGCTCTTCAAAACACAACGACAAGTTCAACAGCAGCAAGAACAACAAGATTTCTATAATAATTTTCTTATTTTTTGCTTTATTCAAATAAGAAAAACTTCCATGCCCATTTATCTCTCAACATATTGCAGTTGTTAAATTGATCCCTAAAGACTCGTCTGACAGACATGCGAAAGAATGAAATGTTACGAGGTTTAAGAGAAAGAAACAAGCAAGCTAATTAAAGAAAAGCGGCCACAGTTCTAGCAAAATCATCATAATCGTTGAAGCTCATTATCACCTTGCTGGCTTTGTTAATTTGTCAAAATTGCAGTATTTGGGGTTTAAAGAACCCACATGTGATGATTTTGAAAAACAAATGCATCCCTAACGTCTCACTGTTTGGTGAGGATTTTGGGCTGGTGGCATCATTGGATATTTGATAATTTGAAAATGAGTCTGGTCAGATAGTGACTATTACTGGTGCTTCATATCGCGATATTGATGTGAACGAAATGTAGTTTTAACAAAACATTGCCACATGGTCGTGTAATCCCTCGTTTCGGTGATCAGAATTGTCCTCTTAGATCGTGTAATTTTACACCATTGGATATATTTTTAAGGGGTGGAGAAACTAAAGTGGAAATAATTCTTTAACTGCCACACGGATAATACGGTTTTAATAAAATTCCCCATGGCTATAGAGGTGAGCTACTATTTGGAATCTACAGTTCTGTCTACCGATCGAAGTTCTTTCAAAGCTCTGCCTAAAGTTTGTCTAGAAAATGTTTCATAGAGAAAAACAGAAAACACAACAACATCAAAATCAAATAAATAAATAAAATCAGGATGACTGATCCCCATGCATGCAGTTAACAAGTTTTTTTTATTTTATTATTTAATATTATTATTGCATTGTTTTTTACATTCAAACTAACACACAAATGTTATTTTACTTAGTAAAATTTACTACAACCGAATCCAACAGTCACAATTGCGCTGCTATTAGTCTTCGTATACACACTTCTCACCCAACAACAATTCTGCACACTCTCTGTAGTACTCTACGTTGCATTTCAGTTTAAGCATTTATCAACAATTTGTTAATCTATAGAGTGCATGCATGTGTTTGTTCTATGGTATAAACAAAAAGGAAAAGCTTTTTATGGGATGCTTAACATTTGCTGTGGTCTCTATATTACAGGGAATAAAAGTTGCTTTTTGATTAGTCTCCATTATAACAGCAACAGCAACACCAACAACAATAACTGCATTATGAACAAGTTGTGCTTATTTTCAAAATGTCTCTTTTTGTTGGAGAAGAATGATGGGAGCAAAATCCATACATATACCTACATATGTAGTCTGTTTGGTATTTGTTATTGTTTTTGCATTAGTGTTAGTCATGCTTTTTGTTGTATTGTATTGTATTGTTGTAGTTGTTGTGTTCTGTCAAAGTCAAAGGTTATTGAACTTGGCATGGGCATAGAACTTCAAATGCAAAAATAACAAAACAAAAACAAAAAGCAAATGCAAACAAAAAACAAAGCATAAACACAACACAACACAACTGAAATACAATTTTCAATGCCAGGGGGAGACGACTTGACTTGTTCTGCAACATTTTTCTTCTGCATCTTCAATAAATGGTTGGGTTTAGTGAGCGAGTGATTGCAGGCAGCAAGCAACTAGATGCATTAAAGAAGCCTTCCTAAAGGCCTTATTTTATAGACACAAGGACATTTGCAAAACAGTTTAAATTTAACACGGCGTGTCATTGAGAGCCAAGGCCTTCCATTCTCGCTTCTGTCATAGAAGGGCTTAAGAAGGCTTACTTCTAAGTCTTCCGTTAGAATGACTACATATGTAGGAACCTACATACATATATTAAGGGGCCATAAAATGAAAGCCTAATTGAAGGTTTGCTGAAGCAAGTCTTTAAAGTGGATTATTAGTGAAAATATTCTTAATGAATTCAAAATGGACTTTAAATAATCACGTGTGAAGTTATATCTATATGTCTATAAAAAAAATATTTCACGTGAACTTCACAACATAAAAGTTTATAATCGACAAACTTTTTCAGACGATTTTGTATCTTTTTTTCACCATGAGTGGCAAGGATATATATAGTAGAGTTTCCAATTCGGTTTTAACCGAAACCGAAACCGCGGTTTTCCAAGGCCTAAAACCGAAACCGACAATTATTTTTCGGTTTTCACTTTAAATCTATTTTCACTAGAAATATTGAAAATTTAGAAATGAGAAACAAATTTTTTCATCCAATATCTCTAAACACAGATCGGTAAAAATATCTTAAGATTTGTTTAAATTTTTTAAATTGTATTACAATAATTGCTTCAGATGCTAGCTAAATGCAAGGTAAATAATGCAAAATTTTTGTAACAAAGTCTTAGTTATTTTCAAATATCCGATAAAAGTATGGAGTACTAGCTGACCGGTGCGCTTCGCCACCTCAATTGAATTCATTGTAATGTGGATTGTAGCTCATTCTAGACGTATTATTTGAATAAAAACAATACCATAAAGATCCACATTTTGTATTTCATATTTCTGTGTCCATTATTATAGAAAATACAAAAGAAAGTTATCATTTGTGCCTAATTTTAAGGTTTATTATTATAAAATATTCAAAAAGTACCTTTACAATAAAGAAATAGCAACATTAATTATCCGTTTTGAATTCGCGTTTCTAGGTCCATCGTTATAAAATACTCAAAAAGTACAACTAGTTCGAAAAAGTATCAGGTTCATGTGTGTTTAATATCTTGCTTATAGGTTCATTATTATTTATTTAATAGTTCTGTTACCTCAAATAAATAATAGTTTCTGTTACCTCAATATCATTATGCCCTCTATCCTTGATTCTTTCTTTACTCAGAAGCATAATAGTTGGCTGATATGTATATACAATAAGTAAAATAATTTATTATAATACAAAGTACCATTAGAAGAAAAATTTTCCACACTTAAAAACCACTCTCAAGTTTGAAATTTCAAAGTAATTTCCTGAGTCTAGGTTCAATATTATAGAAAATTAATTTTGAAGAACGAAAAAGTACGTACTCCTTAGTTCTAGTTCTCCATTTTTGGTATCATAATACAATTGAGCACCCTATTCTTGATTATCTCTATACTGAGAAGCATATTAGCCAACTTTAACTAATTTAATATATTAAAAAGGTACCATTAAACGAAAAAGTACCAATTTCCCTTTATCCTCGTAAACACTCGTCCAATTTGAACTTAAAATTTGTTTAGCAGTTCATGTATTATCAACTGATTTAATAGTTAATAAATTATCACAAAACCGAACTGAAACCGATCGGTTTTCAATTTTTTAAAACCGAAACTGCGGTTTTGAAATTCTTGGGTTTTTTGGAAACTCTAATATATAGTATTGGCCATAACTAAAGCACCCCCTCAGTGAATTTTTTTCATATTATATTTTTTTTTTTATAAAAACAAAGTTTTAAATTTCTATTATGTATTATTTTCAATTGTTAATATATTTACTATTGATAAACCAATACTTTTAAAGTAATTCTTTCTATAAGGGATAACATTAAGTCAAAAAATATTTAAAGCTAGAAAATAAAACGGACAAAACTAAAGAACCCCTTCATTGATTTAATATAGAAAATTTTTTTGATTTATATTTTGTTGCAAATCCTTTGTTTTGGATGACACAAGCACATCTCTTAGGCATAGAATATACAAAGTTTCTTATGGGGTCTTGCGATATTCCTGCTCAGGCTATAATAACGACTTGAAATAAATCTTGAAAATTGGCGATCCTTATTTTTCAATAATTATAATTATTTTTCAATAATTTTCAAGATTTATTTTCATATTAACAGTTTCCCACAAGTTCTCAATAGGATTGACATCGGGAGATTGAGCAGGCCAATGAAGAACTTGAATCTTATTGCTCTGTAGCCAAGTCTTACAAACTTTGAAGGTGTGCTTAGGATCGTTATCCTGTTGGAACCTCCCTATAAGTGGCATCTCTTCACTGGCATAATGCAACATTACATCTTTCAATATATCACGGTACATGAACCGATCCATAATCCCATTAGCTTTATGAATTGTCCTTGACCAGAAAAGCAACCCCAGACCATTAGATTGCCCCCTCCATGTTTAATTGTTCTTTTGCAATACTGAGGATTCAGACTTTCTTCTTTTCGTCTGCGTACACGCCTTATTCCATCGGAACTTTTTAATTTGTATTTGGATTCATCAGATAACAGTACTGTCTTCTATTTTTGGACACTCCTGTCGATGTGGGCTTTTGCAAACTCCAGTCGAGCTTTCTTGTTCTTAGCTGATAAAAACGGATTTTTTGATGGTCGTCGGCTGAATAATCCTGTTTGTAATGCTCTTCAACGGATTGTTCTTTCTCTAACGCATAATTTTAAACTTGTTCTGACTGGACTGGCTGATGCTGTAGGATCTTTTTGGATTGCTTCTTTGATCAAAGAATCATCATATCATATAGATGATATACGACCAGTCTGCAAAAACTTTGGAATTAGCCTGGAAATAATTGATCTGTTAATTGAATAATTTTTAATCAATTAATTCAGGGGGTGCTTTTGTTTTAAATTAAGTGTTCATAAAATTATCCTGTTCTAAATGAACATTAACAATATAAGCTAATAAAATATATATAAAAAACATCCCAAAAAATCCTTTTTTATCAAAAAAAATTTTATATGAAAAAATTCATTGAGGGGGTGCTTTAGTTTTGGCCGATACTGTAGGTATAAGTTTGTCATTGCGTTTGTAATTTCTACATTTTTCATTTGCGACCCCAGTTGAAATCAACTTTCCAAATCCCCTAAATAAGTAGCAAACATGATTGAAACATCAATATATCGGGAATTCTTCCAATTCGGTTGTTATTTGAAATCGATAAATTCGGCCCACAAATGGCTGAGATATAAGGAAATAACCGGTACAAACTCGATTTTTTGCTTATTTTTGATCTATATCTGGATTACTATGTCATTAATATAGACAATATGGATATCTAATGATTGATATTTCAAAGTCCATTGCAACGATATATAAGGCTATAGTAATTTGGACCTACAATGAGGCAAAATCGGGAAAAATATTTTTTAACCCGATTTTTTTTTAATTTTTCACTAATAAATTAAAAAAAAAAAATTTAAATTAAAAAAAATTTGAAAAAAAATACAAATTCGAAAAAAAAAAATTTTTTTTTTAAATTTGAAAAATAATTTTGAATTTTTTTTTTTGAATTTTGCTTACCTAAAAATATTGGCCCATAATCATAGTCGAAAATAAAGTATATTTTAAGAGAAATAAAGTCGTCTTTACTTAAGAGTGGACTTTAGGTCTACCATAGACAAGATAAAGTATACTTCTGACGTTAAAGTCGACTGTAAATATAAAACCAGCTGAAGTTGTTTTAAACTCATTTAACAACAACATCAGCTGTTCTTCGCCATGTAAAAAAGTTCGACAAAAAGTCAAAAATGTTTATGTTACATGATATTGGCAGAGATTTTGCAATTATTGAATATTGAATCAATGAAATTATTCTATTTTTTCTATTTTTCCACCACAAACTGGTTTTTCTTTAGTTTCCCGGTTACATTTATTGTTTGTCACTTTTTGTTTTTTTTATATTTCTAAGTCAGCTGTTCAGCGATGCCACTTGTCTATATTTTGTTGTATATTGTATGGAAAGATTTTCTACATTTGAGGTGACACCCAGTTAAAGTCGGTTCAATTTAAAACATACTTTAATTTTGACTATAGTTGGGAAATAATAAAAAGCTGGTTTTTATTTTAAAGTAGTTTTTAAAAAGAACCGACTTTATTGTTTGACTATGATTATGGGCCATTTAATATTTGTATTTTAAAGTATAATTTTGTGAAGGGTATATAAGATTCGGCACAGACAAATATAGCTCTCTTACTTGTTAAATAAATGTTTGTTAGACCTTATTATGTAATGTAATTTTGAATGCGTATGCAATTTTCTAAGAAGAAAAGTCCTTCTAGAACCACTTCTGAGAGATGGCAGAGTGGAATGAGTGTCGGATCTTATAGAATGTGTTAACAGATCATTTAGAAGGCCTACAATGTGAAGCCCTAGCAATTTTTCCCGCTGGTTAGGTATGCATTTTTGGTTTAATGTTGTTCTTTTTAATAATGCAAATAAAAATAAACAAATGCTTATACATAGATACACACACTTGCATATTTTGACATTATAATTTTTCTACGTTGTCTAATTGTGATCATTATAATCAGGAATGGTAAAGTTGATACGATAGAACTTTTTGTATAACAGTTTTTTTCTATAGAGAAAAATTGGTGTATAACAGTTTTTTCTGTAGAAAATTGGTGTATAACACTTTTTTCTATAGAACATTTTGTGTAAAATTATTTTTTTATAACAGTTTTTCTATAGAAAAGTTTTTATATATGTGGTTTTTCTCTAGAAAACTTTGAGTATAACTGTTTCTTCTATAGGAAAATTTATGTTAAACAGTTTTCATCTATAAAAAAAATTGTAATTAACAGTTTTTCTCTTGATAATTTTGAGTATGACTGAATTTTCTAATGAAAAATAGTAATTTAAATTTTAGAACTCTGTGGTTGAAAAATGTTCTGTATATTTGAATATTACACTGGTATCACTGGTACCGTACAAAAAATTAATTTTCCATATCTGATTATAATCGTTATATTTTTGTTTTTAGTTTTGGAAAGTCATGTTTTGCTGTTTGGATTATTTGCTATTTAGTTGGTTTGATATTATTTATGTGCATTTGTTTAATTTCTGCTTGGAAATCGAGTGCCCAGATGAACAAATTGTTTTCTGAAGAAATGTTTAAGATTTGGTGTATTTTGTGATAATTTTGACAATACAATTGAAATTTTCCAAATATTCAATTAATATGTCAAAATACAAACGAATTCTTAAAGAAAACCACCCCATTCCAAGGTGTTTTGTGGAGTATAGTAAGTATACTAACCACCGCGGATGTTGTCATTAAAAATTTTGGAAATTTAATAATTTTGACAAAATTTTCTGACCAAACAAACGAAATAGTAAAGTAACACTGAGTTGGATGAACAATAAACACTCTGTGATTTTTAATCTCTTAAAAAAATTGCGGTTTACAACTTACAACTGACTGAAAAGTTTAGCAAAAAAACATAAACGATGACTTCATAAAATGTAATTGTTTAGCAAAATGCCAATAAACTATGTTTTAAAGACTATAGAAAAGGTGGTTAGTAAAGTGACCACTAAACCACAAATAGTTAACAAAACAATGGAAACTTTGGTTTCATTTTTAAAAAGGATGTCTAGCCCTTTTAGTGATGATGGATACCCTTTATTTTTATTACTGCGACAAATTGAACCAAACTGGCAATTTCTGTCGGATTGAGATCAATCGTCGTCCTCTGTGAAATATTTTGCCAATCTCTTATAACCGCATCTGATAAAGCTTCCTTCGTGGTCCAGCACCAACAAGTGACAATCACATGTGGCTTTTCTGAACCCCAATTGGTGCAATTTTCACGATCAACTTTTATTGCTTCGAAAAATAAAAACTTTCATTATTTTTGAAATTTTCTTCAACAATGAAAATGTTTTGTTATCTCGTATAATGCTCCATTTCTACAAAACTTTACTACACGAAATAGTGGCAAAGTCAAATTTTGGAACACCGCTTATTTAAAACAAACATTTAGAACGTTTTTGATCACAAATGTAAAATTGTTAAAAGATGTAAGTGTGTATCTGCCTATGCCTTGCCTGGTCACCCCAATAATATGACAAACAAATCAACGTTTTGTTTTTAAAATAACATAAAATTTGCAAAAAAAAAAAAAATCACATGTAGACAAAAAAACATGCTAAAAATTACAACGAATATGTAGGAGAGTGTGTTCATAGAAGTGCACTTCCGATAAGTGACAACCACATAAACCGGGGTGGTTAACAGAAACAACAATAATAAACAATAAAAAGAAACAACACACACATTAATGACGCCTCTACTTATATGGTTAATATGTATTAAATATAGACGAACGGCTGGTAGAAACCCAGCAGTTCGGGCTAAGTGTCCCGAACTACAGATTTTACATACCACTGGTCAAATCGGTTGATCCTATATACATTATAAAGCATTAACTAAGGATTAGAAAAGGGACACTTGGTGATACTTGACTCTCCTATAGATTACTTCTGATGGGTAAAATAACTATTTTCTAAAGTTGAAATTGACTACAATCTAGATTACTTAGGGATACTAAACTGGCAGTTGACTTCATGCTAGATTACCTGGGATGTATAAAGTAACCAACTGACTTCTACAAAGATCACATATATATGTACGTCTTAAATGATCCAAAAATATATAAAAAGTGAGTGAATACAATGGAAACGTTTTTGAAAACTATATTTCGTAATTTCAGTTTTCATAAACATGACTTTTTATCAAAAATGTATGTATATTTCCAAGATAAACTCAAATTTGCTAGGTTTCCTATATAACAACATTAGCTAAAATACATTTATAGAATTTGGTTACACTTCTTAGCATTGGTAAAACAATGGAAAATATTAACCCTCTAACCCGCAAGAGTGCCTCAAGGCATGCATTACAAAACACCAATTATCTCAAAAAGTAATTATAATTTATTTTTTTTAAATTTAACGGTGACTTTAGTTACATATTTGTTAACATTTCCCTCGAAGGTGGAAGTGCATTCTGACTTTTAGTTTTTGTTCTGTCAGCTGTTTTGTGAGTGATGTCATAATTTTAGCACGTGAAATTTTGAGTGTGATTTTTTTTTAAATCAAAGTTTTTTTTAAGTAAGATATTCTTCTTTCAGTCTATGAATTTGTAAATGTTAAACAATTAACAAAAACAAAAATTAACAAAAAATGTTGAGAAGGCAAAAACTAACGAGTGCCTCAGGGCACTGTTGCGGGTTGTGGCTTAATTTATCGGCGTGTTATATTGTATAGTTTTTTTACTTGTTTGTTATATTATTTGTTATATAAAAAAAAAAGTTATAGGAATGGCAGATAGAGACCGCAGACAGATTAAATTATCCGCCTTGACTCATGATCTGTTGGTACTCCACAAGAAGAACCACAGCCAGGAAGCTCAAAAGTTGCCGAAAAAGCAAAACATCCAGTTAATGACGTCCGTTATGACAATATCGACCACTTTCCAATCTGGTTAGGCAAAAAAGATGGTGCAAACTATGCAAAAAGTCGGAAACACAGTGTGTTTGCTTTAAATTCGATCTTCATTTATGCTTCTCAAATGACAAAAATTGTTTTTATGATTATCATCGTAGAAAGTAAAATATATTTTCTTACTTTTTGTATTTTTTTCATTAGTTTTTCAATAAAATCGTATCATAATTAATGTTTACATCTTATTGTTTTTTACACCTAAACCGGCAACAATGCCCTGAGGCACTCTTCACCTTTTTGCACCTGGTTCCTAAGCTTAATTTGCAAATTAGTTTCTGATGGCTGTTCTGAGTTTATTGGGTTATAATTACCTTAAAAAAAATAATTCGACATCTTTTATTTAACTTTTTGAAGTTCCTCTAACCCCGCAATCTTTAAAAAGCTAAAAAAAGTTGTCGAATTATTTTTTTTTTATGGTAATTATGACCCAATAAACGCATCAGAAACTAATTTGCAAATTAAGTTTAGGAACCAAGTGCAAAAAGGTGAAGAGTGCCTCAGGGCATTGTTGCCGGT
Source organism: Calliphora vomitoria (assembly GCA_942486065.2). Taxonomy (NCBI): domain Eukaryota; kingdom Metazoa; phylum Arthropoda; class Insecta; order Diptera; family Calliphoridae; genus Calliphora; species Calliphora vomitoria. The sequence goes on along the minus strand of OW818031.2, from coordinate 25,441,365 downwards.
TTAGGTGTAAAAACAATAAAAAACAAACAACAACTTCTACAAGAAAGAAGTTTAAAAAAAAATATATAAAAAGGGATACATTGTCCAATGTAGCACTGCTAGGAACATTTTAAAAACAACTAAAGGAACAATATGCATTTATACTTACATACATCTTTGCATAAATACATTCATTGTAAATATAAATGTATGCATTTCATATTCATACATAGGTGAAGTAAACGCTTGAATATAATTAAGTTTTTATGGTTTTTGTTTTTACTTTTTATTTCTTTATGAGGAAAAGGGCTTTTAGTAAAGTAAAAGCAAAAGCAAAACAAACAAAAGACTAAACTTTTGGGAATAAAAGGGAATTTAGAACTTTTGCGAGAGGTGAGCAAACTGAACAAGAGATGGAGAGAGAAAGTTTAAAAACAAATTGCAGAGACAACTTTGCGGCTGTTGTTGTTGTTGTTCTGGTGAGTTTTGCAGTTTTTTGTGAAGTGGAGTAAAGAAGTAATTGAGTAAATAAATGTCTGGTTACGGGATCTAATTTAAAGTTTTTAAATTGCAGTTTGTGTTGTGTTGTATGTATGTCTGTATGTATTTGCAAAAACCATTAAAGAACTCGCAATTTTCCAAACTACTAGTCGTCAGTCAGTAAACAAAGAACAATTAAGAAGATCGGTTGGTTTATTGGTGATAATCGAAGTAAAGAATAAGAAAAAAAGCACAATTTAGTACAACAAAAAAAGAAATAAAATAAATACCTACCTTCTATTTGAGAAATTGTTTAAAAGTTAAAACGTAAATCATTTTTTTTTAAGTAAAAACAATCTACAAATTAACTAATAATGTAATGTAAATTGTAAATGCTTGCTTAATAAAAATTAAAATAAACTGTAAGTAAAATAACATCAAAAAGTGTAAAAAAAGTGTGTACCTATTGTATGATGAAGTTGCAATTCATTGCTTTAGAAATTCGTAATATAACAGATGAAAGCTGCAAAAAACTTACATTCTTTAGTGGCATCTTTTTTGCAATTTAATTATTTTTACCATAAACTTGACCTTAAACTTGTTCAGCAAGTTCTGGTGCAAAATCTGCAGTAAGATTTTATTTTTGTGCAAGACACACAAAAAAAAAAAAGCTAGACTACCACACACACTCAGGCATACACTGCAGCAGCCGCAAAATATATAAATACAAACTACAATAATAACAACAAACTAACCTCACAAATAGACAAGCAGTAGATAAAAAGACAGACATACAGACAATCGAACACTCAAACACTCTTTCTTACGCACCTACTAAAACTAAATCGAATAAATAAAATATATACAAAAACAAAAAAAGGGAGGAAAAGAACATTAAAAACTTGAAAAGGAGCCAAACAATGACGTTCAAGTATTTTTAGACCACGAAGAAGAAGTAAACGACCAAACAATAAAACTAAACCAAACATAATAATACGTTAACGGTGCTCGCTCTTCTTCTTCTTCTTCGTTTTTCTTGCAAATTTAAAACTTCATCTAATAAAAGCCATAACAAAACACTAACAAAAAAACCGCATAGAAAACACAAACAATGAAAACAACAAGAAGTAGTAGAAGCAGCCGCCAGCCAGCCATTTATTAAGCAAAATAATGCAGCAAAGTACATACTTGCATTTCAAAGTTGTGAACTTGATTTAGTAAACCCCTCTAAGCTTTATTCTCTCTCTCTTGTTGATTCTCTCATTGAAATTTGATGAACTTGAATACGTGACATTAAGCTTTATTTGTAGTTTAATGCTCTCACTGTGTGACTCAATGGCTGTTACAAACACTGAAAGCTTTTACTAGTGCATTTTATTATAAAACGAGCTTATAGTTAGGGTTGCCAGGCGATATTATATTTAATTACGCTTTTGCAGAATACAATTGCTTAATACAGTATTATTTGTTATAAGGACTGAGATCGAAAAATTCTTAACATACATAAATGTTAATAAAAATGAAACCACTAAACTACAGTTTTAATTTTTTTTATTTGATTTATGAACCTTTTCGGGAAACCCTTCCAATAAGTTTTTTTTATTGAGCTTCCTGTCACTTTGTTCGAACATGTAGTCTATCTGCGTTCAAAATCTACCACACTTTTGGACACCAGTTTGGTGGACTTGCCTCTCTTGATACAAATAACACATTATTGTTCTTGTACCACTCATGACCTTGACTTCCATAGTGACAGGATGCCAAATCAGGCCAAACAAAAGTGGACACAGTAAGAAGTCTTATGAATGGAAGCATCCTCTTTTGTAAACATTTCTTGATGTAAATTTCGGTATTTATAGAGCCCTTTGTAACAAATGTTTGGCTTCTTTTGCCGCAATTGCATATTGCTTGCCATACCAAGAAGTTTTTGGGAAATTTTTCTGTTTTTGGGTGCTAAACTTTTCGACAACATTCCCTCGAGCATCAGCAACATAAAAATATTGAACCGAAAGCTGCGAAGAGTTTTACATACGTATGTTTCGTCATCCATTATGCAGCAGGTATATTTTTTTGTATAAAATTTGACTTCAATTTCTGTGCTCTGTCTTTGGCATCTACATTTTTAGCAGAGTTCCTGTCTGGAACTTTTTGAGCCTTGTATGTTTTTAAACCTGCATTGGCTTTAACTTTTCGTACCAAATAGTCCGAGTACTGAGCTAACCGGACTGCTTTCTTACCGGATGTGTTTGGAGCTCTTTTGAAAAAGCTTTCTATTTATGGGCTTTAGAAACCTCATGTGGACCATTCCTTCTACCTGTACCACGTTTTCTATCAACGGACAATATCTCCCGATACTGTTTAGTGACATTGGAATCAGTTTGACGGCAGACCTTTGATTGTTTGGCCAACTTATTGTAGGACCAAGTTGGGTTTTGTTGAAAATATTTAATAATTTTAGTACGCCCTTTTTTTCTCGTCACTCATTTTAATCAGATTAAGAACAAATGAACATAATTGACATTAAACATAATAACTGACATGCATTACAAAGGTAACTTGATAAACAAAAATCAAATAATACTTGGGTTAAAAGTTTGAATGAAAAACGTGTGTTAAGAATTTTTCGATTTAAGTCCTTAAAGGGTGTCCTAAGATTTTAAGTAATTATAGAACACAGTTTTTTTTATATATGAAAGAGTAAAGTTACTGAGTGAGAGACCTGAAATTTTGACTATAGGTTTCTCTCTTCATATATAGATATACTAATAAGGGATTTTTGGAAATTCAAAGGTTTAGCCGGTAAAACCGTGTAAAATTTATAACCTTATATCTTCTAAACTTAATTAAAATGTATCTTCATCTACTAAACCCTCTAATGCTTTAGCATGCCTCAAGGCACTCATCACAAACATGCAAATAAATGCAAATATAACTGATTTTTCTTCTCAAAAACTCTTGTACTAGTTTCTAAAAAAAGTACTTAAATATTTTAATAAGCCTTGAAACGTCTCTTCTTTCTTATTTTCTGCACTTTTTACAAAATAAGTGCAATAACAACCATAAAAATATGGGAAGTCCATATTGTGTTATCAAACGTTGATTAAAGTGTTTTAAAGTTTCCCAAATGCAATCATATTTTTTTTTCTTAAAAAGTAAACTTATATTTAATATATTGGAGTCAAGATTTAGGTAAAAAAAGGTAAGCTACTCTTTAGAGACGTGATTAACTGATGAGTGCCTTCAGGCACTCTTGGGCATTGTAGACTAGTTTTGCTGCCTCAGTTTTTCCATTATATATCAAAATGTTGTTTGGTTTTCTTTGCTTTGATTTGCAAATTTTTACATACAATTTTTAGAAATGGCTGGTCGAGTGAACAAACGTTTCAAATTATCTGATTTGACTGATGAAAAGTTGTTTTCAATAAAAATTTACAAACTATACTAACTAAATATGTTTCAATCTCTAAAGCTCAAAGGGTGCCTTAAGGCACTCATTTACTTTTTCCCACCTGGCAGGTAAACCATTGATTGTACAAACTTTATAATGTTGTTTTTGAAATCAGATGCCCAAATTTACCATAAAAAATTATTACCAATGTTTTAGACATTTTTTTTAGAAATTGAGGGTTAAAAAATTAACAGACAGATCTCTGTGCTAAATCAATAAATATAGAACAAAATTTAAAATTGTATTCTTAACATCTCAAAAAATACTAAATATTAATTTGGTACTTTTTGGAAATTTTAACCCTTAAGGTGTAAAATTTTTATTTATTTTTGGTACTTTTTTAATAAAATATGTTTTTCTATAACTTGACATAGATACTAAAATTTCTTTGAATAAAATCATCTCAATTTGGACAAAAAAGTACCAAAAAAGAGATAAAAATGGGAAAAAAGCAATTTATCCGATATTAAACGAATTTTAATAAAATTTTAAACATTGGTTACTCCGTCATACAAAAATTAACTAACATGTTGTTATTTTTGAACTCGATATATGAATGTGTCACTAAAATATTCCCCAAAATGGAGTATTTTGATATTTCTAACTTGATGGGGGTTCAAGAGGGAACGGGGAAATTGGTAAATTTGTTCCTTTTTAAAATTTTAAATTATTTAACATATCGTCATAAATATGCTCCTGAGTGAAGTAAGAGTTAAGTATAGGGTTCTTAACGATATTGGGTACCATAAAGAGAAAACAAATAGTACATTTTCGGTGCTTTCATGGTATCTTTTGAATTTTCGATAATAATTAACCTATAAAGAAAAAATTAAGCATATATGGTACTGAGTGACTTAGAATCCCTATATGGTACTTTCTTTAGACACACATGATTCTGAGTGAGTTAGAATCTACAAATATGTATAATAAACTTCTTTTTGAATAATGGTCCCAAAAACATGAAATTTAGCATAGTGAATTCTAATTCAAAGAATGCGGTTATTTGCATTTTTTCTGTGTATGAATGGTACGATCTTAACATTATAAATATATACCCCTATCGGCAATTGGTATCATGATATTCCCATGAACTTTTGATTCACAATAGTTGATTTTGTTCGAAACAGCTGTTTATTGTTTACAAAATTTCACAACATGCGGAATTTTTTCACGTGAACAAAGTTGATGAACAAAAATTGGAAAAAGGGAACGTATTTCATATGAAATTTTGTTCCGCGATAGGGGTGATAATGAACCTAGAATCATGAAATGAATTAAAATCTACAAAAGGGAAGCTAATGGTACTTTTCGATTTTTCTATCTGGGTCGATTTGTATGGATCGATTTGTATGGACGATCAAAAACTAAAAAATCATATAGCAGAAACGCAATCTATGGAAAATTCTAAGAAAGTTTTCTCAAGAAACCATAGGTCGTATAGCGTTTCTGCTATACTATTTTTCGTGAAAAAAATCGACCCACCCTAATATATATGGTTACAGTAAACAAGTATATGTTTGTGACAACCATTTATATGATGAAGGACTTACCATATTATGTTGCTCTCGCCTTATGGATATCATAATCTGAGAACAACATATTATGATAAAACTATTCATCATATAAATGGTTGTCACAAACATATACTTGTTTACTGTAACCATATATATGGTTGATACAATCATGTGAAACGTAAATTAACCATATTATTGATACCACAATCATATAAATAGTTACTGTGACTATACTATTGTTAAAAATGTTGAAATGGTTACTGTAAACATGCACAACTATATTTTATATCTGCGTGTAGCCACGTTTATGTTTCATTTGGTTTTCACATGAAAAATCCGATTTTGGTTAAAATAAAGTCCATTTTCCATTTGCACCACTTTTTTAATACGGTTGGGTGGCGACGCGCACCACGTTAGCTAGTTGAATCGTAAAGTAAATAGCATTCACGAAAAATGCAAAAAAAAAAAAAACTTGAAAAAATAGTTTTGTTGTAGTCACAACTGAGTTTGAAGTTTAATTGTCAGAAGATATAATAAATATTATTAAATGAATGAACAAAATACAGTAATTTACTATCGATTTGAGAAATTGAGCTCATTGAATTATGAATAATGTTTTTTAGTATCTCTCTCCTGCGGTTCCAGGTCAACCATTTGGGGGGAAATAAATCAAAATTCTCGGTTTTAGGGGGGTGGAATTTCCTTTTTTCAAACCTCCCCCTCCTGGATTCCCGCCTGCTCGTCTGTGTCTCATACAAAATAACTTGTTTTAAAATAGAACATCGTGTTGTTCGCCATTAATTGATATCTAGAGTACAATTAGGAAACTTTTTTTGGTAGATGAATCTTCAGGATCTAGAATCTAGATTCTATCCAAATTGATTTTTTTGGAAATGACTCTTTTTTCTGCTGAAATTAGTTCAAAAATATAAAACCGAAGAATAATTGTCGGTTATTTGGAAAATTTTCGTTAGCTTTCCTCTTTCAATGCACGGTTCGTTGTGGGCTTGGTGACATATATCATTGAAAAAAATCACACGATCTAAGGTGCCACTTTTGATCACCGAAACGAGAAAATACACGACCAGAAAATGTCTCATGAAGTAATTGAATGCTTTTCTCTTTCGACAATCACATTAGGGTACTCTGAACTAGAGTTTCCAAAAAACTGAAGAATTTCAAAACCGCGGTTTCGGTTTTAAAAAACTGAAAACCGATCGGTTTCGGTTCGGTTTTGTGATAATTTATTAACTATTAAATCAGTTGATAATACAGGAACTGCTAAACATTTAAATTTAAAGTTCAAATTTGACGAGTATTTGACGAGGATAAAGGAAAATTGGTACTTTTTAATATATTAAATTGGTTAAAGTTGGCTAATATGATTCTCAGTAAAGAAATAATCAAGAATTAGGTGCTCAATTGTATTATGATACCAAAAATGAAGAATTAAACCAAACTAAGGAGTTCTTTTTCGTTCTTCAAAATGAATTTTCTATAATATTGAACCAAGAATCAGGAAATTACTTTGAAATTTCAAACTTGACAGTGATTTAGGAGTGGAACATTTTTACTTTTTCTTCTAATGGTACTTTTTATTATAATAAATTATTTGGTAACTCTGTTTTAAATGGAGTACTATGTTACTTATTATTAAGCTAAACAAATGAGAGTGCTTTTAAAAACTTAGGAAGCTTTTAAGAAAAAGTTGTTTTTGTCCGTAAACAAGCGCTTAATTTAAAATTTTTATCTAGATGAACTATATTCCCTTTTTATTAAAACTAATATTGTCTTTTCCTTATTTTTTCTTTTTAGTTTTGTTCGTGTAGCTTTTATTGTTTGAAAATTGAAAAGATTTCGTTTTGAAAATAAAAAAATAAACACGGTCAAAATTTAGCAGCAAATGGCTAAAACGCGAATAAAAACGACACCAACACGCATGCAAAAGGAAGCATTAATGGCGTCTGCAGCCGTAACCACCACCACAAATGTTGTCACAGAACATGTTTTCAAGGTATGTTTTTTTTTTTTTTTAATTTATTAAATATTTATATACATAATTATGTACATACATACGTCCTATTATATATAGGCGTATGCAAACAAACTAATTGTCATGTTAAGAAGGAGTTTAAACATAAAGCTTTTTACTCTTTACTGTTTATACGATTATGTAGCAGTGGTCGGCACTCATAGCCACCAGACACCGATCGTGATTGGAAGTTCATACAAATTAGCTGGTAAAATTACAACAGAGAAAACAAGTTTATTTTAATTTATGTTACATTTACTCTAAATGCCGACCACTGGTTTACAGTATGCTTACATGTTTGAAATTTGAAACTTTTGCAACCAAAATTGTATAATTTTTGTTTAGTATTTCATTAATATATATGTACATACTTTTATTTACTTATCGGAGGTTTTGCCATTCCCTTATAAACGCATCTGATAAAGCTTCCTTCGTGGTATAATTCTGAGTCCTTATTTTGCGTTCTACAATTTCCCATAGGTTTTCTATGGGATTAAAATTTGACACTTGGGTAGGCCTACTAAAAACACGTACCTCATTGGATTGTAACCCAAATACACCGAGTATTTGGTGTCATTGTTTTGAAATCTTCAAATTAAGGGCAAATTTTCCTCCGCGTATGTTTAAAATTGATCTGTATCAAATTTCAGTCATAGTATTTTTTATTATATGAATTGGACCCATACCTTTCCCTAAAAAATAGACCCCACACCAGAATATTTTCACCGCCAAACATGACTGTCTTATTTGTGTACATAACTGCCTCTTAAATTGTATTCGGATTCATCCGGAAAGGGAACAGTATTCCATTTCTGTATCGATCAGTTTAAATGTTCTTTGGGCTTTTGTAAACGAGCAGTACGTTATTTTTAGAAATAAGATATTTTTTCGCTGGGCTATAGCAACCAAGACCAGCCTCATTTGCACTGCAGTTAACAGTTAGAGAACTAATTTTGAATTTAAGATGATTGATAACCTCCCGGGGAGTAATTTTTTGGAATTGCCATGTCCGTCTGTCTGTCCGTCTGTCTGTTGAAATCAATTTTCCGAAGACCGCAGATACCTTCGGGATTCAAATCCTCAATAATTCTGTCAGACATGCTTTCGAGAAGTTTCCTATTTAAAATCAGCAAAATCCGTGCATAAATAATGGAGATATGAGCAAAAATCTGAGATAACCTCAATTTTTGGCATATTTTTTTTTATCTATATCTCGATTACTAAGTTATAAATATAAACAATATGGATATCTAATGATAGATATTTCAAAGTCCATTGCAACGATGTATATAAGGATATACAAAGTTGGACCTACAATGGGCCAAAATCGGGAAAAATATTTTTTAACCCGAATTTCTTTCACAAAAAACATTCTTTTGTCATACATTTTTTTCACTAATAAATTAAAAAAAAAAATTTTTTTTAAAAATTGAAAAAAACTTTTAAAAAAAATTTTGAAAAAATAAAAAAAAAAAAATTTTAAATTTTATTTTAAAGTATAATTTGGTGAAGGGTATATAAGATTCGGCACAGCCGAATTTAGCTCTCTTACTTGTTGAATACTGAAATTACGGAATATAGTTTTCAAAAAAAGTTACCATTGTATTGTCACTGTCTGTATGTATTAAAATTTACTAATAAATATTGTGTCGCAGAATCAGGTTTGTCCTGTGCTATATGTATAAGTTGTAGTTAAACTGTTCTGTCTGCTGTTGTCGAATGTTCTTGTCTGGGGTTAAAACTTCCAGTCCGGTCTTTACAAAAGCTAAGAATAGAATTATCATGGACATATTAGATTATGCAGACTTAACATTGGAAACATATTTCAAAATTCCATCAATATCCAGCAAATTACCAACATAAATTCTTTAAAGAATGGCTGGAAAAGCAAGTGTAAAGCTCCAGTAACATGATATACAATACACAACACATCAGTACTCATCTTTACATTAAAAGCTAGTTTTAAGCCCACAAAATTTGCCCCCATTTTAATTCTGTTATCTATATTCCAGAAACGCTTAAGTGTCTTAAAGAACTCCATCACTGCCACCAAGGAGACGACAATGCCCATACAATCGACAATAATTGTTCGACCACCGAAACGTACAAATTCCATATCATCTACAACATCTACGATCTCGCACACAAGTGATGGCAGTCACTCATGTGCCGACTCACCGCCACCAACAAACATCTCGATCACACCCACCCAAAGCAATGGACCAACAATGGCCGAACTTACCGAAAACGCTATAAAAACCTTAAATGCTGGTTTGCTGGCCAAATCAAATGCTTTAGCGTTGAAGAATCGCAAAGTCTATATGATCACGGAGAAATGTGATGACACCTCAAATGGTGGCCATAGCAATGGCACAGGTAGTGGTGGAGCTAATGGAACGGCCCCAGGACAAAAGCGTAAAATGTACTTAATTATGGAGGAAAAGGAGAGTGATAAAAATACTGAGAAACTAATGAAGACGGAAAATACAAATAACTCGAAAAAGTTGACACTATTTACGGACACAACCAACGGACAATTGCCGCAGAAATTTGAAAAGATTTTACCCGAAATACTCAATTGTATACAAGCTAAAAAGGGTGGCTCAGTAAATGGCAAATCGGAAATTGTGACCACTGAGCAAAATAGCAAAACTTTAACCACAGCCACTTTAGTGAATGAGGTCAACAAGAAATTTCAATTGAAAAATGAAAACAATGAAAGACTGCCCTTGACATTGCCACCAAAAAAGAATCGTACCAAAATCATAACCACTCAAATAATACCAGTCAATCCCACACAACATGCCATATACCAAGCCAATGCCAGCGATAATTGGGCTACATCAACAGCTGCAGCAGCATCAGCCGGCGTAATTCCGGCAGTTGGTGTTGTAGTATCGGGTGTTAATCCCTCTGGTTATATAACCCACCATAACAATAATGGTTTTTGTAAACCGAAAAATTCTAAAGGTGCTACACCCGTTATAGTAAATGCCTCCACACTGCTAAATACAAATGGCAATAATAATTCGAATGGCCTGAAAAGCAAAGAGAATGTTACTGGCAGCTCCACGGCCAATCAATTGCATAAAAATATAAATCTATCGACTGATTTTCTATTCCTAATGAAAATGCTGCCCAAATTGGAGAGTATTGAGGAGCCCCAAAAGACCTATGTCAAGACCTGCATTGAGGATATTATTAATCAATATGCCGGCAATGACAACGTGGAACAATGAACTAACGCAAGGACTTTTGAAATTATAAACATAGTTTTTTTTTTTTTTTTTTTTGTTTATATAACGAATATTATTAGTATTTATTGAAACCATTTATTACAATTTAAGTTCACAAAAAAAAAAAAAAAACGCAAGACTCGGGAGTCAATCTTTTTTATTTTCATTTAATCTCTGTTTCATTAATTTCTAACATTATCTTAAAATCATAATATGATTCATTTCATGCATATTCATCTGATATTTAAAGGTACATGATGAATACATACATTATTTCATACATACATTTTAAATATTTAAAATAATTCATGCATTCATTCATTAATTTCATTTTCAAAATGAAGACTGACAGTTTTAAAACTGCACAATTAGAATTTATGTTTTATATTTACTATATTTTTTATAAACAAAAATTACACTTTTTGTATAAACAAACTATTTATAATAAATAAATAATTAAATACATACACACAATTCAAAATTTTACAAATTCAAGTGTGAATAATTAATAAGCATTTAAATACATACATACATACGTACATATACATGTATGTTTATGTATTTATCTCGAAATATAATTAAATAAATTACAATAAGAATTTATATAATTAAATTATATTTTCTTAAAATTTAATATTAATATGTTGGCGTTTTATTGATAATCAGGGTATAACATAAACGTCATACAAAAATTTAATTTCCTGAATTTTATTTTAAGCAGTCTAAAATTAAAGCCAACTATTTGAGCTGTAGAATATAAATAACATTTAGCAAGGTATATTACGCATTCCCGGGAAATATTGAAAAAATCTGTTCATTCCCTGGAATTTCCCGAAAATGTGAATATTAGAGTGCGTCAATTTTTATCTCGACTCATTTTTAACGCGAAAATTTTGATAGTAATTCAGACACAATTTTTTAACAAGATCGAGAACTTTCCGAGTTAGAGGGGTTCAAAATTTTACAAAATTTTGCAGGTGTTTTGAAAAAAAAGTAAAAAATGTTTTTGATTTTGGAAAAAAATTACAAAAATTTTTTATTTTTAATTTTTTTCCGAAAGATTGAAGAAGAACAATAGGTAATAAGTTACATGGATGAGAAAAAACACTTGCTTGGCCAAAATGTAAAATTTTGAACCCCTGTAACTCGGAAAGTTCTCGACCGATCTTGTTAAAAAATTGTGTCTGAATTACTATCCAATAGAACTAACTATGGTGCACTTGGTTGGTTCACTTGACATGAAGCTCGATTTTGATTTTAGACCCATGGTTTCTTCGGCAATCCTTCTTAGAATTCATCGTAGATTACGACTTTGATAACCGATTGGTGGATTTTTTTTGATCCATACGAATTGACCCACTCTAATGAATATCCTTAGAATAAGAACTTAAAATTTCAAATTGTATTAAGTCGACCTATTAGAAATATTAAATACAAATTTGTCTGTTTTTTCACACAGAGAAAATAGTACAGTTCACACAAATACACCTCGTCACAAAAATTTAATGCAATATTATCAGAAATAAAAGTTTTTTAAGTAATTGTACAAAAAGAGGTTATATTTTGATAAGTTTCTATTATGTTTTTTCATTCTCCTGTAATTTTCAAATTATTTGAGTTACGGACTTTCTACATGAGACCAACGATATACAATGAGTGACAATACAATGGAAACTTTTTTTAAAAACTATATTTCGTAATTTCAGTTTTCGAAAACAAGATCTTTTACCAATATATGAATATTTCTAAATTCAAATATACTATGTTTTCTATTAAATTATAGTTACTTTCGGCGTTTTTAAAGGCTGATTGATGGAATGTAACTATAATGTTGACTTAACGCAAGCTTTTAGTGCATTTATAGAAAATTAAAAATGTGCTACACCAATTTGACATAAAAATCCATGAATTTGACATAACGGTCGAAAGTTGTTTCTATGTTAAAAGTAAAGCACTCTATCATTAGATATCCCTATTGTCTATATTTATGACTTAGTAATCGAGATATAGATCAAAATTAGGCCAAAAATAGAGGTTGTCTCGGATTTTTGCTCATATCTCCGTTATTTATTGACGGATTTTGCTGATTTTGAATAGGAAACTTCTCGAAAGCATGTCCGACAGAATTATTGAATATTTGGATCCCGAAGATATCTGGGGTCTTCAGAAAATTGATGTCAACAGACAGACAGACATGGCTTAAACGACTCCGCTATCTATAAGGATCCAGAATATATATACTTTATAGGGTCGGGAAATTATATTGTGGAAATTACAAACGGAATGACAATTTTTCAATTTAATTGCATTTAAAAAGCAGCACTGTTAGCAATTGCAGTCTGAGAAGTTACAGTTACGTTATGTTATCACTATTTTACACACAACATAAACGATCATCCAGATCCGTTCCGTTAAGAATACATTACGGTCGTCTAACCCAGCCTCAAGCATTAAAGTTAAAAAAACCATTTAAAGTACTTCCTTACATTGACAAAAAAATGGAAAATTTTAAACTTCAGCAAGAAAGAAGACTAAATCACCTGCACTTTAAGATAAATATTGAAAACAATTTTAGTTAAAAACAAGTAACAGACCTGTATCCGCCTGTATCGAATTTTATATACCCTTCACTAAATTATAGTTTAAAAAAGTTAAATATATTTTTTGGTAAACAAAAACTAAAAAAAAAAAAAATTAATTTTTTTTTTTAATTTATTAGCGTAAACAATTTTAGGGCAAAATTTATTTTTTAAATTTTTTAAAAAAAAATAAATTTATTTGTGGAAAAATTTTATAACAAAAAAATGGGAATTTTAGCACAATTCTAACTAAAAAATTCTTTTTGATGAAAAAAAAAAATTCAGTGTGATAAATATTTTTCCCGATTTTGACCAATTGTAGGTCCGACTTGCTTTGGCCTTATATATGCCGTTGCAAAGGTCTTTGAAATATCTATTATTGGCTATCCATATTGTCTATATTAATGACTTAGTAATCCAAATATAGATCAAAAATCGAGGTTGTCCTGGTTTTTTCCTTATGTCTCACCCATTTATGGGCCAATTGTCTCGAATCCCCATATTTTTATGTTTGAATCATGTATGTAAGTTATTTGGGGGCTACGAAAAGTTGATTTCAACATACGGACGGACATGGTTATATCGACTTCGCTATCTATAACGATCCAGAATATATATGGGAAGTCGCATATGAAAAATGTAGAAATTACAAACGGAAAGACAGACTTATATATACCCTTACCACTCATGGTGACGTGTATAAAAAAACATTTTCATAAAACGAAAATTTTTTGTTGAAAATAAATTTTAAATAGCAACTGAACCGGGACTCAACCCGACATGTTGATGTATCAATCATGCTTGTAAGTTTTTTGGGGGCTAAAAAAATTTCCTTTTAAGATATTATAATTTTTAAACTGAATATAATTTGTATAACAAATAGTAAAAATATAATTTTGAAAAAATTAATTTTAGAATAATTTGTGTGTAATTGAATAAAACGCTATGAAAATTTAGTCAGATCATTTCTAAAAAATATATTTTTTCATGATAAAATAATACAAAGTAGAATCATTCGAAATTACGTTCTCAATTATTATTTTCCTGAAATGTCAGCCATATGTTAAAAAAATAAAAAATTTAAGCAAAATATCAAAAGTAAAATATGTGTCTTTTCAAATTAGAAATATAAAAAATTTGTTTCTATAGAAGCGGTACTGAGAGGGAAAAAACCTAAGGGCCTGGCTCACTAAATGCGAACGAACATTTTCTTTCTTATTTTATATTGAAAACAACAAATAAATTTGATTTTTTTTTATTGTTTTCAATACAAAATAAGAAAGAAAATGTTCATTCGCATTTAGTGAGCCAGGCCCTAAGTCTGTTGTCAAAAACCTAAGCCGTGAGATTGTATTAGTTTTGAGGTTGTATTGGTGCCATTTTAATTTTCACCAAACACACAGAGTTCTATAAAAATGTTTAAATTTAAATTTATTTAAATTTTCTTCTATGTTTAAATAAAATTAAGTGTCAAAAATGTTTCGGAAATAAAAGTGTCCTGCAAAGTATTAAAAAAATTTGCCAAAAATTGTGTAGAAGTGTAATAAAGCGGTTCGGTCGATATTTAGTCGGAAAATCAGAGTTAAAATTTCAAGTATTTTGATGTGTTTAATTCTCTCACAAGTATACTTATGTTGAATTCACATATCACAAGTACGTATGAATAGAGTTATTATTGTTACTCTCAGCGTTGCCAATTTAGCGCTTTTCTCGCTAGATTTAGCGCTTTTTGATAACCCAAAAGTCGCATGTTTTCCTCTTAGCGCTTTTTTTTGAAAAAGGCGCTAAACCAGCGCGTTTTTTCCTTATTTTGTGACAGTGAAACAATAAAAAAAGACGGAATCATTTTGGATAGAAGAACTCTGCATAAAATTTTATTAAATAAAATTCCTTTTGTTAAACTTTCAGCATTTGTTATTAATTTGTTATGCTTTCCATATTTTAAAGCAAAAGATGAGTTATGATGAGTTATTTCAAAACAAAATTAAGAAATGCTAATTTAATTAGTTTATATAAAATATGAACTTAAAATGAAAGATTCATGTTATGAATACAATGTAATGTCACTTCCAAAATTACTTCAGATCATCAGAAATGTTGGACAGTCAACATTTCAGTGATTTCATAAAATATAGCTTTTTGGCAAAACTGACAATTTTATTGTGAAGGGCACGACTACTTGGCCTATTTCCGTTCGTCCTCAAAGATTGTATTACATGGCATTAGAGATTTTCGGAATGACGGGTTCAAATCCGAATATATTTTGGGAAAATCTCTTTATTTAGATCATGATTTTCAATAGTTCAATATCAAACCTTATATTTGTATTAATCTGAATTATCGAAATTTTTCTGAAAGTATTATTTTCAATATTTGTTTCATAAAAAATTTAGCTACGAAAAAATGTAGAGAAATATTTTCTGAATGTTTCCCTACATCCAAAAAATCTTAACAAGTATTTTATTCAATCAGTAATTTTCAGGGAATTTTCAAAATTATTTCTATCAACCCTAAAATTAATTTAAAATATAAAAAATGTAACTGAAATATTTAACTTATATATAATATTTTAATGTACAAACCAAATAGTTGAATTTAATATTAGTGACTTTGTATGTAAATGTAATTTTTAGCGCGTTTTGACAGTATGGACTGCGCGTTTTGGTTAAAAATGGTTGACAACACTGTTTTTATTTCTGTTGTTAGACGTAACAAGACTTAAAATTAACAACTCTCCCTAATAATTCTACCTTGTTCTATTATTGTATCATGATGTTTATTATAATTTGTTAAAAAAATGTTTAAACTAGATGTGACATTTTTAATATTAAGTTTACTTAAACGTTTATAAAAACATGAGTAAGTAACAGTGTTAGGCAAAAACAAAGAAATTTGAAGAGAGAACTGATATGTTTCTTAACACTTATTTCACTTTATACACTCTGTATTAAGAGTATGTTCAAAACTGTGAAAGAACGATATTAAAAATGTTTGTTACTTGGTGTATTCAGCAATCATTGATTTTTCAATCACTGTGATTAAGTCACAGGTATGGAAATATTGCTCATCACCACTTTGTGGTCAGTCACAGCATGCATGTTTTTGGGGAACCAGAGTCGATACAATGGCCTTCAGGACACAGTACAACATTAATTTGTCTATAGCCATTATTCGTTTAAGTTTTGAAAGTGTTTGAGTTTATGTAATGTTAAGATCTAAATTGCTACTAATTGAAATTTGTCTAGAATTAAATAATATATTTTTTACATGTACAGTGGTAAATAAATCTGGTTCTTGAGTATGAGAGTTTCAAAAATGCCAAATGTGACGAATAACTGCTTATTTACAAGTTGTTTGAATATTTGTTTTAATGTTTTTTTTTTATTACAGAAGATATTTGTACTTATATTTATACCCCTTAAGTGCAATTTGAATATAACTGTTTAATGTTATTTTAAAAATACATAGTTAAAGTGGTCATTTATGATTGATGATCTTTAATAAAATTTTTATGATAGTTAATATAATAAAACCAAGTTAACGTTCAAATTATTTGGGTACAATATGACAACATGTGTGCCTAAAATACTTGCAAAATTTTAAGAATTTTACTAAAAATGTTTAAAATTTTGTTGGCATGTTGTTAAACCTAGGATTTTAAAATATCATTCATTACATATACATAACATTTTTAGTGGATTCACAAAGTATCCTTCCATGTCATAGTGTCATAATGTTCTAATATTTCACAATGATTTAAAAATATTGTTATTGCCTTTCAAGCAAAAAATGTCCTAAAATAATACTACTCCGTATGTTATGTTTATTGTGCTGTCGTAACCAACCAGCAGACACCTGCGAAGAACGCCAAAGAGCCGGATAAACCGAGTCGACCATTGTGAAATATTATAACATTATGACAATATGACAGATAGGATACCTTGTGAATCCACTTATTGTCTATATAAATAATAATAAGAAAAAATATTGGTAGAGAGGGATTTGTATACCACCATAGTTGGGAGGGCAAATTGGGTTAGTGCAGATGTAAATATATTGTCCCAACACCCACCTTAAAGTATACAAATCTGCTAAGGATCTATGATATATGATTGTGGTAACAATAATATGGTTAATTTACGATTCACATGATTGTATCAACCATATATATGATGAAAGACTTACCATATTATGTTGCTCTTGGCTTATGAATATCACAATCTGAGAACAACATATTATGATAAAATTATTCACCATAAAAATGGTTGTCACAAACATATAGTTGTTTACTGTAACCATATATATGGTTGATACAATCATGTGAATCGTAAATTAACCATATTATTGTTACCACAATCATATATATAGTTACAGTGACTATAATATTGTTAAAAATGCTGAAATGGTTACAGTAAACATGCACAAATGTTGAAATGGCAACTATATTTTTTTCTGCGTGTAAGGATAGACTAACAATTTTGATTTGCTGTTATGAATGTGGAACAAAGAATCTTTGAAAGGCAAAGAAACACCACTTGTTTCGTAAAAAAGTGTTGTTGTGAATTATCTTCAATGAAATAATGGATATTTTTAATGGTAGAATCATTTTTAGAACCGAAATCCGTATCAATTATTATTAATCCTTGGTAATGCCTCAAGTCAACGTACCGAAGAACGATGAATAAAAACTACAAAATATGAAAAAATTTCATATCTCCTAATGTCACACCGCTTAAAACTTATAAAAAAAAAATATATCTATATAACGAATTTTTCGATTTAACGAATGGACCTGACAACATATCGTTCGTTATACAGGGATTGGCCTGTATAACGTAAATTCGAAAATTCATAGGAAAACTTAGTGTTATAATCATTATGTTTGTATGTTAACAAACATTGTTTTGCAAACATTATATTATGAAAATTGAAAATCTTCTTGATTTTCTGAATGTTCAGTATGTATCTATATGCTATTTAAACCTTTATATTTTGTTCCTTAGTTCTCAATCAAAGAAATACAAACAAAATATAAAGATGAATGAGCGTCGATCCTGCTTAGTAACAGAGACCATGTTTCTTAGTTGAAACGTAACAATATATTTTATTTTATATAAGTGATTTATTAACATTTGCTGATCTTGGTTTACGCTTAATACTAAAACGTGGCTTATAACCGCTCTTATCAGCCGTATACATGGTTATGGTTTCCGTATCCGTTTTGTCATCATACACCGAATACATGCCCATAACAACAGTTTCTTGTTCGGGTGTACCAGGATACAAAATCATTTGAACTTCTTCACGTCTACTGCCATTTGGATGTTCTACACTAAAGGACATACAAAATCGAAAGTATTTAAGTACTTTTCTTTTGCATATGGATTTAGATTACTTACACTAAACGGTAACCGGTTTCGGTGGGTGCCAAATTGTAGTACTTTTGCATGATAGTGGGTATAGCATTTTGTAATAGATCAGCGGTGGAGGCAGTGTTCGCAATAATGGCCAAAATGGCGCAAAATAGTGTTAGTTTAGCTAAAGCCTTCATTGTTGGTTTTGCTACGCGTAGATTGTTGGAAGTGTTAACTTTAAGATCTCAATAGATACTAAATTAAATTTGCATATAAATTTTAGCTAAAGACTTGAATTTTTTGATTCATGGCTAAAACAACAAGGTGTTGTTGTGCAAAAATGTCAAATACGATATATATTTATATGCATACATCTATCTGTATGTATGTAAATATAGACATATAAAGATTTTTAGTATTGTATTTATCTTTGAACAGAGATTCTTGTTATTATTTTAGAGTATTTCTATACTCTACAACATGATGCTGCTTTTATGTTTGTCATTCCATTTGTATTTTACACATTATTCATTGCTCATGCTTTAAAGTATTAACCCTTTCAGACATTATAGAGAAATAGTTGAGATAGAGAACTGAAAATTTCAGTGAAAGCTAATTTGAGGCTGGTATTTAAGAATATGAAGTCAAATTGAAGGTAAATCGTCATACCTGGGTGCCAGGTGATGTCAAATATTTTGAACGAAGTTTCTTTGTTGGGATGTTTCTCATAAAGAAATTTTCTAACATTTCACCCAGAAACCTGATTTTTTTTTTTTTATAAAAAAAACCTCTTACTATTAGTGGCTGATAAGTGTATATTTGATTCGACATAGCCGAACATAAACACTCAAACTTGTTTGAATATAATTTCAAAATCCATATTTAATCTTAAACACATCTTCACTGGTTGTATGTTAAGAGCGCGTATTTATATATGTATCTTCCTAATATGTTTTTTTATTTTTAACTTTAAATGGAAACTACATAATAAAAATTTAAATAATATTTTAGATAAATTTAGCTTTCAAGAAATAATTCTTTTATTGAATTCGTAAAACAAAAACTATTTGTTTATAATAAAATTTGAATTATAAATAAACGAAAACTACACCATTTCCAATTGTTTTTCAGAAATTTGTAATAATATTGTATAATATTTCAGACAATTCCATTTGTATTTCTGAATTCCAATTATATTTTTGAATTTTCCAATTAAGTACTTAAAATAGAGTTTCCAATTCGGTTTTAACCGAAACCGAAACCGCGGTTTTTCAAGGCCTAAAACCGAAAATTATTCTTCGGTTTTCACTCTTAATCTATTTTCAATAGAAAAATTCAAAATTTAGAAATGAGAAACAAACTTTTTCATCCAATTATTCATCCAATATCTCTAAACACAGATCGGTAAAAATATCTTAAGATTTGTTTAAATTTTTTAAATTGTATTACAATAATTGCTTCAGATGATGTAACAGGCTACCTTTCGCAGGCTAAATAATGCAAAATTTTTGTAACAAAGTCTTAGTTATTTTCAAATATCCGATAAAAGTATGGAGTACTAGCAGACCGGTGCGCTTCGCCACCAAAATTGGAATATAGAAATAGTACTATTAAGTCTCCCTTTGTAACTAATTCAGAAAAACATATCTCTAGTTTCATGTTTATTGATTCATTATAATGTGGATTGTAGCTCATTCTAGACGTATTATTAGAATAAAAACAATACCATAAATAACCACATTTTGTATTCCTACTCAGCATCATGAATGATTAATTTCATATTTCTCTGTCCATTATTATAGAAAATACAAAAGAAAGCTAAGACTATAATCACCTTTCGTGAATTCTAACTCATTCAGAATCATTTGTGCCTAATTTTAAGGTTTATTATTATAAAATATTCAAAAAGTACCTTTACAATAAAGAAATAGTAACATTAATTATCCGTTTTGAATTCGCGTTTCTAGGTTCATCGTTATAAAATATTCAAAAAGTACTACTAGTTCGAAAAAGTACCTGCAATTCCCTTTTTTATATTCTCAGTCAGGATCATGTGTGTTTAATATCCTGCTTATAGGTTCATTATTATAGAAATTTCAATAATAGTGTTACGAATGTGCAATGACGATTTGAATTTAACGGTCTGTAACTACTGCCTGCAAACATTCATCATGTTGATGAACACATCCATTAGTGGAGACTAGCATTGTTTAGCATTGTAGAAGATTCCCGATAGATGGCGCGTGTATAAATAGTGGCATAGCTGGCAGTCGTGAGTTGAGTTTATCATTGGCGCTGTTAGATTTAACATCAACTGTCTTGTGCATATAAGGTTGTACGTAATAAAGTTTGTGTGCATTTCTGCGAATTGATATACGTGTATAAAGACATTGAGTGACTATTTAATTTTGTTGTTGTTGTACATTCTAAATAAATAAAGAGTTGTTATAATTTTAAACTACTAAAACTGCTTTTATTTGCAATCAAAAGTATCCGGTTTATTTAAAGGAAATAAGCCCCGTTTTTTAAAAGGTAAAAACGTAACAATAGTTTCTGTTGCCTCAATATCATTATGCCCTCTATCCTAGATTCTTTCTTCACTCAGAAGCATATAAGCCAACTATTATGTATATACAATAAGAAAAATAATTTATTATAATAAAAAGTACCATTGGAAGAAAAAGTAAAAATTTTCCACTCTTAAACCACTGACAAGTTTGAAATTTCAAAGTAATTTCCTGATTCTACGTTCAGTATTATAGAAAAATCATTTTGAAGAACGAAAATGTACTCCTTAGTTTAGTTCTCAATGTTTCGTATCATAATACAATTGAGCACCCTATTCTTGATTATTTCTTTACTGAGAAGCATATTAGTCAACATTAACTAATTTAATATATTAAAAAGGTACCATTAACAGAAAAAGTACCAATTTTCCTTTATCCTCGTAAACACTCGTCAAATTTGAAATTTAAATTTGTTTAGCAGTTTCTATATTATCAACTGACTTAATAGTTAATAAATTATCACAAAACCGAACCGTAACCGATCGGTTTTCAATTTTTTAAAACCGAAACCGCGGTTTTGAAATTCTTCGGTTTTTTGGAAACTCTAGTATATATGATACTCGGTGTATTACATAAAAATGCGGGATTTTTTCAAAGTGTTGGCTATGGTTAGCTGTGACCTTTTCCCATCTTTCTGGCAACATATGGATTCCGAGCCAAAAGACTGCTCATATTTTAAGACCAAGAACGAATCAGAGATACTCTACCAGAGAGAGCGTTCTGCATCGATCGAAACGAATAGTATTCGGACGGGCACGGTCTGGTCTGGCGGGTGAGGCAAAACATTCCAACCACTTCATTTTAAATAGTTTTTAACAGATATTGCAACATGTGGCTGAGCGTTGTCATGATAAAATATTACGGTTTAATGTCTGGCCGCATATTCTGGGGGTTTTTTCGGCAAATACTCGCTTCAAACGAATCAGTTGAGCTAGGTAATGGTTCCCTGTGATGGTCTTGTCAGATTTCAGCAGCTCATAACAGATAGGATCCTATTGCTCCAACCAAATACAGAGTATAACCTTAGCGCCATAGATATTTGGCTTTGGTGTCGATTCGGCTGGTTTTCATCGCAAGTAATTATTCGGTTCAAAACTGATTTTCTTTAATTCATATGGTACCCAAAGGCTGCAAAGGAATTTAATCATGCTGCTCGCAGGCGTTTTGAAATTGCTGCTTGAGTAGCTCCGAATGATCTTGCAATCTCCTGTTGAGTTTGACAACAATCTTCATGGAGTAATGCCTCCAATTCTTGGTCTTCAAAACTTTTTTGGCTGGCCTGGGCGATCTTCCGTGTCAATATCACCACTTCTGAAGCGCACAAACCATCTTAAGTACGTTAAATCCGATGAAACACATTCACCATAAGCTTTTGGGAGCAATCGGTATGCTTCAACGGCACTTTTTTTTAAATTAAACAAGAGAGCTATATTGGGCTGTGCCGAATCTTATATACCCTTCACCTAATTATACTTTAAAAAAAATTAAAACAAAAATTTTTTTTTTTAATATTTTAAAATTTTTTTTTTAAGTTTTTTCCAATTTAAAAAAAAAAAAAAAAAAAAAAATTTTAATTTATTAGAAAAAACAAGTAACAGAGCTAAACTCGGCTGTGCCGAATCTTATATACCCTTCACCAAAGTATACAATTTACGTACATTGCATTTACCCATGCAACAACAACAAGAAAAAATCATAATATATATCAGATGCAATTGCAAAATATCCGATAATCATATTCACACGTTGAGTGCTCACTAACCAAATAAACACAACAATTATTTGCACAATTGTATGTTGAAAAAACAACAATAAAAATGAAAATAAACGAAACGCACTCAAATACATACAAATTGTATGTGTTTGATTTATAATCAGTGTTACCATTTGTCCAGTTTTCCCTTTTTTTGCAAGTTTTTTCAGATGCAAAAAGTTTTATTTTTTTAAAAAAAAGTTTTTTGGAAAATTTTAAACCTATGTTATCAATAAGTTGAACCGTTTATTTCAAAAAGATTGTCTCCAAATTCGTTTACTAAATGGGGAGATTGATTTGAATATATTTAAAGTACTAAATTCACATAAATTATCTCAGTTTGATTTATGTACGAATTAAGTTTTTTAATTTTAGTATGTATGTACTTAAAAAAAGTTTTTTTGTTGGAAAAAAAGTTTTTTTTTTAGAAATAAAAAGTTTTCTTCAAAAAATATATGGCAACACTGTTTATAATTCTTATTCATTTCATCTCATTCCACATTGTAGAATGTTGTTGTTGGGTGTGTGTGTGGTGTTTACGTATGATAGACTTGCACAATATGAGAACTCATTATAAACAACTCTCTCTTTATATATACGATGCCACTCATGGTAAAGGGTATAAAAACAAAATCATAATACGCAAAGCAAAACCCAACACACATCCAAACATACGGTTTGTTGCTTTTTTGTCAAAGCATGCAATAAATTGTCTTTTTTTGATGAAATTTTCAGAGGTTGCCTCGGATTTTTGCTCATATCTCCTTTAGTTATGGACGGATTTTGCTGATTTTAAATAGGAAACTTCTCGAAAGCATGTCTGACAGAATAATTGAAGATTTGGATCCCGGGGATCTGGGGTCTTCAGAAAATTGATTTCAACAGACAGACAAATCGACTAAATCGACTCCGCTAACTATGAGGATCCAGAATATACATATATACTTTATAGGGTCGGAAAATTATATTCTAAAATTACAAACGGAATGACACGAAGGTAAAGGGTATATGAAGGTAAAGGGTATAAAAAGTAAAGCAAAACCTCGCGCATACGACAATTCGTTGGTACAAAATCGACATTTTCGAAGCAAAAAAAAGTTGTGTTTACACTATAATGTTCAACAACTAAAGCCTAGTACTCTGTTCATATTTGCGAAAAATTATGTTTTTTTCATGCGAAAAATTTTGTATGAAACAAATGGTTTAACTTTCGCGCGAAAGATGTGCAGCTTATGTTATTTCGTGTGAAAAAATAAGGTTGACAGATGTATTTCACACGTTTTTCACAATAAGAACAAAGTACTGCTTGAATACAATTAGAAACTTCTGAAATACAACTGGAAATGGTGTAGTAACTATGGCTACAATATTGGCATTATTTTGCCTCAATTCAAATGTTATGCGTATTTAAGCAAAGATCGTTTCACTGTAATATTACGAAATATACTTACTTTTTTGCTTGATTAAAAAATAAAACTTTGGTTTTGTCATAATTATACTTTTTGTGTTTTTTTATTATAATTATTTTTTATACATATTTTTCATTAAGAATCTTCTTTTTTTGTTTAATTGAAAGCATTCTTTATCAGTTGTTTCTGTGTAGTATTGTGTGTTTTAGATAATTTTTAATAATTTTTTTTTTTTTATTTATTTGTTTATAATTTGCTTTTTACAGTTATTTATATCTAAATAATACACATTTATATCTAATATTTTAATTTATGTTTTATTAAAATTAATTGTAGTTTGTTTTTATAAATAATATTGAAATACATACATTTGTTTTTTTTTTTTTTGTCAGTATAATAATGCTACATATGGAATATCGTATCAATTTAATGTATAGATTTTATAAATACATATATTTAAATATCTAGTTTATAATAAATATTATTACTGTTGCTTTAGTGGTTAATAAAAAAAAAAATTTATTAAAGAATAGCCAAAAAAAAACTACAATATCAATAAAAAAATTCAGAAATTGTTTGTTATGTACAGACCATTAATTGGTGATATCCCAGCAGTTCTAGGAGACATGTCCCGAACTAGTGATTTTATCTATCATTTAGGGTGACAACTAGTTACATAACTAGCTACGTGAATAGTTATTTAAACATGTGCTTGTATTACGCATGGGGTCAATTTACACATTTGGATTATAATTGGGTCCAAAAAAGTAAACGCTTTCTAAACTGCAGTACTAAATAAACGTTTAAAGTGATAACACTCTAGGCTACTTAGAGAGACACTTAAGTGACAATTGTTTTCACGCTAGGTTTTCCAGTGTACTGAAGTAAAAAGAAGACTAATTGTATTAGAATATAACGTGTTTGTACAAATTACTCACTAAAAAGAGCAGTACAAAATAAAAGTTTAAAGTGACTACACTCTAGATGACTTGGAGACACTTAATTGTCAATTGTCTTCACGCTAGATTACACGGGCTATATAATGTAACCAATTGATTTCTCTCTGTACTACAAAAAGCACATACGCATCAAATAGCCCAAAATATATAAATTGGAGTCAGCCAAGTGATCAGACATTAGTGACAATTACTGTCTATAAAGGGATACATTGAATACTTGCTCAACTGCTGGGTGTCTTAAGACATTCTAGAATCTAGACTTTTCAAATGCTTGAGAGCAGTGTAGCGCAAATAGAGTAATTTAATTTGTGTGCAACAACATCAAGCAACTGAATGAAATATTTGTATTTTTACGATCTATTGTTTACATTCGGCTTGTGTACGTGTAAATTGACGAAAATCTTCGTAACCTGAACAATATGAACGCGCACCACTGCTTTAGAATAGTGAGGTCGCTATAGAATATTCCACTTGTATTTCAGAATTTAAAATTTCATTGACGCAGAGTTAAATTTCCTCCTTCTATGCACGTGTGATTTGAAGATTTCTGACTTCAAAGAATTCCAGAAAAATAAATCAAATGGTGTTAAATCACACGATCTAAGTGACCAATTCTGATGGCCGAAACGAGAGATTACACGACTAGGAAATTTTTCATGTT
The DNA here is from genome assembly GCA_942486065.2 of Calliphora vomitoria. Lineage (NCBI taxonomy): Eukaryota > Metazoa > Arthropoda > Insecta > Diptera > Calliphoridae > Calliphora > Calliphora vomitoria. Next base: position 25,415,394 of record OW818031.2, on the reverse strand, counting down.
ATAATCGAATTGTTTTACGGGCTGTATCCAGTTTTGGCAGAAAGAACTCTGTTATCATATCGCGATATCGAAATATCCAAGCAAACAGTGACACGTTGTGGATGCATACCGAAAAGCACAGTTGCTTCTCTGAATCCAAAATGAGGCAATTTCGACGATTAACAAAGTCATCAAGGTGAAAATCTGCTGCATCGCTTATAATGATTTTGCTAAAATTTTGGTTGCCGAACTTTTATTATTTTTGAAATTTTATTTAACCATGAAAAGGCATTGCTTTCTCGTATGGTTCGAAAACACTGCACAAAAGCCGGCAAATTCAAATCTTGATATCTTTTACTTAAATTAGCGTTTAAATTTTATACTTTTTCTGAGTAGGAAAATTTAAATTTGGCGAATCGCTGTCAATTGATTAATATTTATTTTCTATATTTCTTTACATAAAAACTTGTTAATTATAAATCAAATCGTTACGTACATTGTAAAATCATGTCCACGAACACCTTCAACATTTTACCAAGATTTATTACAAATTTATTTTCTTTTAAGCTTGTTTTGAAATGGATTATAATAGAGATTTGCTCGTTTGTTTTTTGTACCAGTAAAGTCAAACCTTTAAAATGTCATGGTTTTAACATTTCAAATCAAGTTGAAAAAAATTTAATTTATCAAAGGTTTTATCTAAGCAATTCAACTTCAAATTGAATTTTAATTTGAAACTCTAACATGGTGTGAAAACATGATACTGTTAGAGTTTCAAACACAGAAAAATACACATAGATAGGAAACTCTCCTATCAAAGACCTAACTCAGTTGTCAATATTAGTAAAAACAACTATGTGAAAACAAAAACAAAACTCGTATGTGTGATTATTTTGAGTAATTTTTTGTTTGAATTTTTTTTCTAGTTTCCTTTCTATATCGAGGGCCTATATTCAAAATCCTCTATCTTTGATTTTCAGGAAAATGACTTTTTGATGGTAAAATGTTCAGTAAAAAAGCCCTCATCTATGGTGTGAATTTCATAAAAAACTAATTTTCTTTTCAAATAAGTAATTTTCAAATATTTTTTTTTCAAATAATTTGTTCTTGCAATTCATGTTTTCTTACTAAGTTTTGCATGATGAACATGAATTTTACATTTTTCAATCATTTATCAAATATGCGAAATAATTGAATATATTTTACCTTTTTTGTTTTTGGAAAATAAAATGTCCATGGCATAAAAATAAATGGTTAAAGTTGGAGATTGCTTTAAAAAGTGTCTATTTTTAAAAAAGCAAAAACAACAAACTTTTTGTTTATTGTTAATTTTTTTTGTATCTTATGTTGTATTATTAGCCGTTATCTTAAATAAATCATGTTAAAAAGTGACAGATGGCACAAATGAAATCAAAATAATTGAATTTTATTGAAATGCAAAATCCTCTATCTTATAATTTTCATACATACACATTGAATATTTTGAGAAGAAAAACCCTCAATCTATCATAAAGTCTCCAATAATGCAAAATTTTAAAAACCAATTATATGTGAGATTCAGTAGTTGCTTTAAAAAATATTGTAGAATCTCGAATTTTAATAACTCAAGTAATACGCGAAAAAAACTGTTTTTTGGCTCTCCTGAAAAGTTGTTTTTTTAAGATAGAGGGTTTTGAATATAGGCCCTCGATATGTATTTCTTTCTCTATGGTTTCAAATAAGAGTTGAAATGCATGAGAAAATAATTAAAATATTGTTACTTTTTTACCTTTTAAAAACGGGGGTTTATTTCCTTTAAATAAACCGGATACATTTGATTGCAAATAAAAGCAGTTTAAAATTGTAACAACTCTTTATTTATTTATAATGTACAACAACAACAGAATTAAACAGTCACTCAGTGTCTTTATACACGTTTATCAATTCGCAGAAATGCACACAAACTTTATAATGTACTAGCACACATGTACACGACAATTGATGTTAACTCTAACAGCGACAATGATCAACTCAACTCACGACTGCAGTCTCTGCCACTATTTATACACACGCCATCTCTCGGGAATCTTCTACAATGCTCTTAACGGACAAAATTCGTATGTTTGAATTCCAGAGGCTTCGATGTCATTGCCAGCAGCTCAAACATATAGTGTTGCCATACTTACAAACAATGTCAATGATGGACGTGCCTTCAAACATGATTAATGCTGCAGGCAGTCGTTACAGACTGTTAAATTCAAATCGTCATTGCACATTCGTAACAATATTGTACTTTCTCAAATCATAAGGATTATTCATAAATTAAAAAAAAAAAAAAAATAATAATTAAATATAAAGAATATTTCAACTTCTAAAAGTCTTACCTAAAAAGTTGAAATATTCTTTATTCTTTATTTTTTTTTATTTATTTTTTTATTTATGAATAATTCATACTTCAGCTCAAAACCCCTTGTTTTTAACGTTTACATGGTCAAAGGTATGCAAACATCTCTGTCTTGTGAAATTATGTTGCCAGTAAGTTGTTGCAATTTACGGAAATGTAATTGTATTCGTGCTTATATAAACGTTGGGTAATAAAAAGTGGTAAATATTAAAAATGTAGACATGACTGATTTTGGTCACTGTTCAATATATTATTTATTTATCAGAATTTATAAACAGCCTCTGTATAATTACCTAGTTGACACACTTGACATTTAAATTACTATACAAATGGGCGTGAGCGATTTAAAAAAAAACACAGCTTTTAGTGAGTGACGTCTCTATGTAAATGACAGCAAGGAAAAACTGAAAAAGCTGTCAAATAACGGTGTAATTGCAATAAATTAAAATATGTTTTTCTCTAATGGTGTACATATGTAAATGTTTGTGGAAGTGTAAATTTGGGAAATAGATAGAAACATACTATCAATTCATAAGCTGTTTGTAACACAAATATTTATGTACATTATAGTCGTTCATCAATGTATGAAAAAAAAAAATCCATTCATAAGCTGTTTGTAACACAAATATTAATGTACATCTGTAAGAAATGTAATTTCAAAATACTCATCAAATCTTAAAAAAAAAATAAAGAAAAAAACCTAAATTTTTTAGAAAATCATTGTTTTCAAATCATTCTCAAACGTTTGAGAAAGCCTTTGATTTTAATTAATATTCAATTTGAGAATAAACCTTTATATCTGCTAACAACCCATCAAACACACATCAAATCTTAAACAAAAATTTAAAAAAGCCGTAATTTTTGAGAAAATCATTATTTTAAAATAATTCTCAAACCTTTGAGAAAGCCCTTAATTTAAATTACGACTCAATTTAAGATAAAATCTCTATGTCTGCTAACAACCCATCAAACACACATCAAAGCTTTAAAAAAATTTAAGTAAAACTTTAATTTGAGAAAAAAAATATTTTCAAATCATTGTCAAAAGTTTGAGAAAGCCTTTGATTTGAATTAATACTCAATTTGAGATCAAACCTCTGTATCTGCTAATAAAACATCAAACACAATTTGTTATTAAACACAATTCTCAAAAGTTTCTCAAACCTAATCAAAGTCATTTTTAAAAAAATGTTTTTTCTCAATTTGCTATCAAATATTAATTTAAAATCATTCACAATTTTAAGACAAGACTGACATATGGGGGTAAATGTTTAATAAATTATATTATTTTGATATGACACAATTTTCAAACCATCAAACACGGAGGTTTGATCTCAAATCGAAAATGATTTTAAATCAAACTGGAAGAACATTTTTTAAATACATTTCTTAAGGTTTAAGAAAAATTGTGGTATACAAGTTCATATGAAATTTAAAATATCGAGGGCCTATATTCTAAACCCTCTATCTTAAAAAACACAACTTTCCAGGAGAGCCAAAAAACTAATTTTTTCGCCTATTACTTGAGTTATTAAATTTCGGTATTCTACAATATTTTTTTAATGCAACTACTGAATCTCACATATAATTGGTTTTTAAAATTGCATTATTGGGCACTATTGGGGACTTTATGAAAGATAGATGGTTTTTCTTCTCTAAATATTCAATGTGTATGTATGAAAATGATTTTGCATTTCAATAAAATTAAATTATTTTGATTTCATTTATGCCATCTGCCAGGTTTTAACGTATTTTATTTAAGATAACAGCTAATAATACAACATAAGATAAAAAAAATAACAATAAACAATATTAAACAAAAGTCAATTTAGAATCGGCACTCGCCATTTTGATAAATGATTGAAAAATGCAAAATTCATGTTCAAGACAAAATTATTTCAAAAAAATATTTAAAAATTAATTATTTGAAAAGATAGACGGTTTTGTCGATATGTAATTTATCAAATATTTTTCATGCAAGCCTATATTTAGATTTGTGATTCATTTAAAATTAACATTTTCCACATTTGTCAAATGATTTTTCTTAAATTAAGCTTTAAATTGTATTCAAAATTGAATCTCAAACCTCTGTATGAGTTTGAGTTAGTTTCAATAACTATATCTGATATCAAATGTTAAAGCCATCATATTTCAAATGTTGAATTTTTGACAATTTGAGATTGATTTGAAAAAACTTTAAAGCATTGTCAGTACATTGCAAGACAATAATATTGTCAAACATCTGAAGATCGTGTGAACACATTACGTTGCCATTGTCAGATAATTGTAAGATAATTGTCAGACAGTGTTTATTGACAGATGAGCGAAGTTTATGCAACTATCTGACACTGGCATCATTGTCAAACAAAAGTTGTTATTAATAATAAGTATTACAAAATAAAAGTGAAACAAAATTTGGAAAAAAAATTTATTAAAAAATGGATAGTGACATTTCATTTAATGGAACCTGCGTCATAGATTGCAGCGTCTGTCGTCAACAGGCCCCTCTGAGGGCGATAAAAAATTAAGGCCCAAACAAAAAGCCTACCGCTAAAAGGTGGAATCTGTGTGGTCACACGAAAATATTATCAAACTTATCTAGGAAGGAATTGAAAATGGACAAATCTCCGCACCTCTTTCAAGTGGAATTTGGAAAAATTTTGAAGAAAAAATTCGGGCCAGGTCACTGATGAACAATTTCAAATTGTTTATTTCAAATGATTTGACAGCTCTGTCTAACAACGGATCTGGCAATTTTTGCCATACAAGAATCAGACAACCGTGTAAACTTACAGTTTTTATTGGCAGATACATTATATTGTCTGTCAAAACTGTAAGGTTTTCTTACAATCGTCTGAATTGACATTGTCAGTTCTGACAACATTGTAAGATCTGACAACTGTCTATACATAGCGTTACCCCAACAAATATTAGTTCAACACCATAAAGTGTTTACTCAGAATCACATTATTAGTCGATTTAACGATGTCCGTCCGTCTGTGTGACTGTCCATATAAACCTTGTGCGCAAAGTACAGCCAGCAATTTTGAAGATATAGACTGGATGTAATCGGTCTATTATTTCACCTAGTCCCCCATACAAAATAGTTCCCCGAAATAGGTCATAAATGATGGAATCCACATAAAATTCAACATAAACAACTCATTTAGAAATAAATCATGCGACAAAAAGTCATGACGAACGATCATGGCCCACTTCCTAAAATCACTTTAAAGAGCATAAATCTCATAAAAAGTTAGAATCCAAATGAAGTTTAACAAAAATAAGTTTCATATAGATTGAAATCATGCGACCAAATTTCATGACGATCGGTCCATAATTAGTCATAGCTCCCCCTAGTGATAACCCCACTTCAGAAAATCACTCATGAAATACAATTTTTCTCACAATGCACCCTGGATAACGAAAAATCTTGAATATAAAATTGATACGTTTTTACCTTTTAAAAAAGGGGGTTTATTTTCTTTAACTAAACCTGGTACTTTTGACTGCAAATAAAAGCAGTTTTAACCCCAATAACACGAAGTCTGTTCAAGTGTTAATTTACTTAAAATGTACAACAGAATTAAATAGTCACTCAGTGTCTTTATACACGTTTATCAAATCGCAGAAATGCACACACCCTTTATAATGTACAAACTCAAATGTACACGACAGTTGATATTAACTCTAACAGCGCCAATGATCAACTCCACTCACGACCACAACCTCTGCCACTATTTATACACACGCCATCTTTCGTTAATCTTCTACAATGATCTTAACGGACAACTTAAACATTCGAATTCTAGAGCTTTCGATGTTAATGTTAGCAGCTTAAACATTCAGTGTTGCCACACCTACAAACAATGCTTTTGCTTTTTAATTAATTTTTTTTTTTTTTGTAGAAATACACCTATACAAATGCAAATGCTATAATATTAATTTTATTACTAATTATTATAATTTCATTATTAATTATTTAGAAAAATTACAACATTAATTAATTAATTAAGCAATCACAAAGTTTTTGTTGTTGGTTTCTTTAGTTTTATAATTTCTTTAATCAATAATTAATTATAATTTTTGTTGAATGTTTACCACACAGAAATTAATAATTTTTTATGAACATTTTAAGATATTCTTTAATATTTTTCTTAATTTATATAGTATTTATATGGGCAAAATTTGTTTTTTTAATCATATTCTGTTTTTGTCAATAATAGTGTGGTTATGTAGGATGTCTTTATAAATGTGATTTTTATTTGAATTACTTTGATATTTAATTAGACAATATTTGGAAAAAGAACATAAATGACTAAAATTACTTTTTCATTACTACTACAAACAGCCTTTATGTTAAACATGTTTATTAATTTATTAATATTTTCTTGTTTTTTTTTTTTTTTTGTAATATAAATTTAAACACATACATACTTATTTATAATTGCTACATTTAAATGTATCTTCTATTTTGTGGAATGTAAAAATTATGAAACTTCTTTTTTATGTTTTATTTTGAGTTTTGTTTAGAAAGAAAGTTTTCATTGTAAATATTAAATTTAACAATGAAATCCTTCTTTGAAGGAGCTGCCTTTTTTTGTATTGTTTTTACTTTACATGTTTGTCTGTAACTATATACATTTAGTTTTGCTTATTTACTGGTTAATTGGATTATTTATAATGGTTTTTCTTTTTATTATTTCTATTTCATAAGTCCTGAGCACAATTTTGTTTTTTTTTATTTTTTTGTTTTATTTTAATTTAAATTTTACCAAATAAAACTTTGTTTCATTCTTGTTCAAGCCAAATTTTTGTTATTAGTGTTAGTGTTTGTTTTACTTTTTTCTTAGAAAATATTGTTTATTAGTAATTTTAATAATTTAATATAATATAATTTTATACATTAATATTTAAAGTTGAGTTGCTAATTCCTTGTAATATATGTTGATTAATTATTTATTGGTTTAATATTGGTTTTTAGTATAATTAATTGTATGCTTTGTTTTTTTCTAAGAAAAAAATTTTATTAGTTTTATTTATTTTTCTTTTTTGCCTTTTGGAAGCCAGTTAAATATACAATTTGCTCTAAAAAAATATTTGAAATTAAAACATTTAACAAAATTTTGTTGAAAACCCAGTTTGTTTTGGTGAAACCCCGATTATGTGTGAAAATTAGACAGAAGTTTATTATGAAACAATCGGCTAAATTTGGACACGTATTTTGACTCAACACTACATCTATTTAGATACATACATACTTACTTATGTAAGGAATTTTCTTTGAAATTCCTTTGACGCCTAATCGTATAATAATTTTTATTTGTATTTACAATTATGAACTTTATTAGTGGTATAATTTTAAATGAGATATCAATTATTTCTATAAAACTAACAAATTACTTTTCGCCTATATATCTGGGAGCTTCTAAAAGTTCTATGTTGTGTATATATATATTTTTTAATAAAAATCTGGAGGTTTTAAGGTGATGATGATTGTTACACAAACTCTGTGAAATTAAATCTAATAAATTTGTAAACAATTTCGTGATTTTCAAATATCGAACATAGACATTAAAAAATAAGCCTTTTTAACAATTTTTTATACAATTAATAGTTTTTTTTTTTTTTTTTTGAAGTTAGAAAATTCGAACTTAAGTTCGAATATTTTTGAAAATGCCAACATATTATTTGGAGCCTCAAGATAATAAATCTACAACAAATATTTGAATTTTCTTAAAATTTCCTATATTTTCGAATTTCGAACATAGAAATTTTGCAAAAAATTAAAAAATATTTAAGTTTTTCTTTATAGTTTTAAAAAAGGATAAAAAATATAATCTTTTTTGCAAAGTTCGAAAATTCGAATTTAAGTTCGATTTTTTTTTTAAAGAACTAAAATATTACCTAGAGCCTAAAGATTATAAATCTACAAATATTTTCGGGATTTTCGAAATACTTTAAGGATTTTCACGTTTCGAACATAGAAATTTTAAACATATTTCAAAATTAATAAAGTATTTATATAGATTTTGGAATAAGGTTTAAAAATATAACATTTTTTGCAATGTTCCAAATTTCCAAATTTATTCGGACTTAATATCAAACATTTTTTGAAACTACTAAAATATTATTTAGAGCCCAATGATTATGAATTTATAAACATTTGCTTAATTTTTTTTATAATTTCTATGAGTTTTATACAATTAATAGTTTTTTTTTTTTTTGAAGTTTGAAAATTCTAAATAAATTTCGAAAATTCGAACTTAAGTTCGAATATTTCTGAAAATGCCAAAATATTATTTAGAATTTTCTTCAAATTTCCTAGATTTTTGAATTTCGAACATAGACATTTTTCAAAAAATTAAAAAATATTAATGTTTTTGTATATAGTTTTTAACAAGGATAAAAAATATAATGTTTTTTGCAAAGTTCGAAAATTCGAATTTAAGTTCGATTTTTTTTTTAAAGAACTAAAATATTACCTAGAGCCTAAAGATTATAAATCTACAAATATTTTCGGGATTTTCGAAATACTTTCAGGATTTTCCGATTTCGAACATTGAAATTTTAAAAAAATTTAAAAATTTATAAAGTGTTTTGTATAAATTGTGGAATAAGGTTTAAAAATATAAAATGTTCTGCTATGTTCGAAATTTCCAAATTTCCAAATGTAAAACATTTTTCAAACTACTAAAATATTATTTAGAGCCCAATAATTATGAATTTATAATAATTTTCTGAATTTTTTTATAATTTCTATGAGTTTTAAACAATTAATAGTTTTTTTTTTTTTTTTTGAAGTTTGAAATTCTAAATATATTTCGAAAATTCGAACTTAAGTTCGATTATTTAGAGACTCAAGATAATAACAAATATTTGAATTTTCTTAAAATTTCCTAGATTTTTGAATTTCGAACATAGACGTTTTTCAAAAAATTAAAAAATATTAAAGTTTTTGTATATAGTTTTTAACAAGGATTCAAAATATAAAGTTTTTTGGAAAGTTCGAAAATTCGAACTTAAGTTCGAAATTTTTTTTAAAGAGCTAAAATATTGCCTAGAGCCTAAAGGTTATGAATCTACAAATATTTTCGGGATTTTCGAAATACTTTAAGGATTTTCACGTTTCGAACATAGAAATTTTAAACATATTTCAAAATTAATAAAGTATTTATATAGATTTTGGAATAAGGTTTAAAAATATAACATTTTTTGCAATGTTCCAAATTTCCAAATTTATTCGGACTTAATATCAAACATTTTTTGAAACTACTAAAATATTATTTAGAGCCCAATGATTATGAATTTATAAACATTTGCTTAATTTTTTTTATAATTTCTATGAGTTTTATACAATTAATAGTTTTTTTTTTTGAAGTTTGAAAATTCTAAATAAATTTCGAAAATTCGAACTTAAGTTCGAATATTTTTGAAAATGCCAAAATATTATTTAGAGCCTCAAGATAATAAATCTACAACAAATATTCGAATTTTCTTAAAATTTCCTAGATTTTTGATTTTCGAACATAGATATTTATCAAAAAATTCAAAAATATTGAAGTTTTTGTATATAGTTTTTAACAAGGATAAAAAATATAAAGCTTTTTGCAAAGTTCGAAAATTCGAATTTAAGTTCGAAATTTTTTCGAAAGAACTAAAATATTACCTAGAGCCTAAAGATTATGAATCTACAAATATTTTTGGGATTTTCGAAATACTTTCAGGGTTTTCAGATTTCGAACATAGAAATTTTGAAAAAATTTAAAAATTAATAAAGTTTTTATATAGATTTTGGAATAAGGTTTAAAAATATAAAATATTTTGCAATGTTCCAAATTTCCAAATTTATTCGGACTTAATATCAAACATTTTTTGAAACTACTAAAATATTATTTAGAGCCCAATGATTATGAATTTATAAACACTTTCTATGAGTTTTAAACAATTAATAGTTGTTTTGTTTTTGAAGTTTGAAAATTCTAAATAAATTTCGAAAATTCGAACTTAAGTTCGATTATTTAGAGCCTCAAAATAATAAATCTACAACAAATATTTGAATTTTCTTAAAATTTCCTAGATTTTCGAATTTCGAACATTAAAAATTAAAAAATATTGAAGCTTTTGTATATAGTTTTTAACAAAGATTAAAAATACAAAGTTTTTTGCAAAGTTCGAAAATTCGAAGTTAAGTTCGAAATTTTTTTTAAAGAACTAAAATATTACCTAGAGCCTAAAGATTATGAATCTACAAATATTTTCGGAATTTTCGAAATACTTTCAGGATTTTCACGTTTCGAAGATAGAAATTTAAAAATTAATAATATTTTTATATAGATTTTGGATCAGGTTTAAAAATTTTTTGCGTGTTCGAAATTTATTTCGAAAATTCGAACTTATGGTCGAAAATTTGTTGAAACTATTAAAATATTATTTAGAGCCTAAGGATTATGAATTCATACAAATTTTCCAAAAGAGCCTAAGGATTATGAATCTACAAACATTTTTTTGTATATTCGAAATTAAATTTTAAATTTGAGTTAAATTGAATGGTTTCCCATTAACGTAGGATACATCGGGTCTTATGTTTTCAATGTAGTGGATAACATGAATATTGTGACTAGTGAGTGATAAAGTATCATGATTATCAAGAGTTTGTTGCCGCAAATTTATCAATTGGGACCGGAGGTGGTTCCCACAGGACGCTGGAACTGCAGACACAGCTTTGATATTTTTAAAGGTCACCTTTCTCGTTTGTCGATTTGCCGTGGCAGACAACATCGTCCATATTGCCCGGCCGAAGCCTTGGACTTTGAAGTCATTAGTCTATGGGAACAAGTCACTGACTTTGGAAGCTGCTAAACTGAATACCCGAACAGAATACAAATTTTCAGAATTTTTTAATAATTTCCATGATTTTCTATTTTTGAACTTATAAATTTACAAAAATAATTAAAATACGTTTAAAATGTTCGAAAATTCGAACATAATGTGGTAAAATACTATTAAGAGCCTAAGGATTATGATCCTACAATTTTTTTTTTTTTTTTGTATTTTCGAAATATTTCAAGGATTTTCGAATTTCGAACAAAGAAATTTAAAAAAATATATATATAAAATTTACGCTTGATTCAGGTGGTTTCTGAATCTCTGAATTTTTAATTACTTACTACCCAAAAACTATGTCTCATTTCGAACATAAATACCAACAGTTTTAGAACCAATAACTTGAATCTGAAATAAAATCAATTAACCAATTTCAAAAAATAAAAACAAATTTTGTTAAATCTTGTGTTTAATATTTTTTTCTTTTATTATAATTATTACTTTTTTTTAGAATTTCTTTATACTGTTAGAAAATAATCGTAATCATTTTAAGAATTTTCGAAGTACTTAATTAAACGTGTACTTAAGACATTAATTACATTAATTATAGATAAATTGAATAAAAAAAAAATGTATCTACAAATTTATGAAAATTATGTTTATGGATATTTAATTAAAAATATAATTGTTAATAATACGCGTACATAGAAAAAAAATAAAAATAAACTTAAAAACTACTGAACATAAAGTGGGAGAATTATGAAAATTTTCATAGAAATATTTAAATTTTTAAACATACATAAATTAAAAACTAATTTGTTTATGAAATTAAACAAATAAAATTGAGCTATTTACATTAAAATTGAAAATTTATTTTTCAAATTAATATTAAGAAATAAAAGCTTTATATTGAAATTATTATGTATTTGTTTTTTTTAAGTAATTTGAAGAAAACAAAAAAGCGTAAATCTTTGTTATTACTATATTATTAAATTATTATTTAAATGAAATTTAATTGATTAACTTATGTTTTAAGTTTTGCAGTGTTATAAATTACCGTTTTTGGATGTTATTTTGTAAATAAAATGCAAAACGTTTGAACAAAATTCAAAATTAGTAGGTACTTTGGATTTTTTAGTTCAAAACGTATTATACAACTTTTAATAAAGTTCCTATCATTGAAATTTTTGAAATCTATTTGATTAGAAAACATATGTTTAATAAAAATTTCTATAATTAGGAAAGTTTCGAATTCCCTGAATGGTTCTGGACATAGGGTAACATAGAGACGAGATGTAATTGTCATAATCCTAAGACCGTTATCAAAAACCTAACTCTTGCAACAACAAAATAAATGTTAGTTAATGTATTTATTGCTGTATGAGCCATATAATTTGATGTATTTTTATTTAAAAAAACGGAGTGTCTCATCTCTATGTATAATTCTGTATGGTTCTGGGCATAGAGAAATATATATAGAGCGGAAACTCTCCTGTCAAAGACCTAACTCAGTTGTCAAAAACCTTAGTGCTGAGAATGTATTAGTAAAAAAAACTATGTGAAAACAAAAACAACACTCGTATGTGTGATTATTTTGAGTAAAATTTTTGTTTGAGTTTTTTTCTAGTTTCCGCTCTTGTTGTTTCTCTATGGTTTTGGGCTTTCAATTTGTGAATTGAATGATTTTCTTATATGTAAATTTTCAAAATTATTATGAGTTCTAATTGATGAATGATAAAAAATCAAGTTGAAGATGGCGTAGAGAAAATGCTTCAAATGAGAATATTTCGCATTGTTTTGTTTTTGTATAAAATAATATTAATGTTCTACTACCTCTGGGCCATATTTGGGGACTTCCGAGTCCCAAGTAATTTTTAATGATTCGATATCAATATTGAATATTGATTTTATGCGATATTTTGTAGAATTGGACAGGCTACACAAACAAACGCTATAAAATAATCTATTTTTAAAATAATCTATTGAACTACCTTATTCGATATCGAGTAAAATTTATCGTAGTTTTCTTATTTAAGCTGATAACATTCAATATCTATCAAGAAATTCTGTACATTTTATTATAATTTCGAAATCATCAGTATGGAAACATAATATAGCTCATTCTTTCAAGAATTCGGTAATTCGTACAGAGATTTTTAACCATTTTACGATACTATTGTTTTCAATATCTGTCCACTCCAGTGATATTACGAATATAACTGTCAGTTGTTTAAACAGATACAAGAACGCGAAATACTCGTAACTGTTTTTTGGTGAGATTTGTATAATATGCTATTTGTGAGGAGCAGTTAAATCCCTTAAAATGTACTGAAAGGTTTCCCATTAACGTAGGAAGACATCGGGTCTTATTTTTTCAATGTAATGAAAAACATGGATACTGTGACTAGTAGTGAGTGATAAAGAATCATGATTATCAAAATTTTGTTGCCGCAAATTGATCAATTGGGACACAGCTTTGATATTTTTAAAGGATGCGTTAAACGGTCACCTTTATCGTTTGTCAATTTGCAGTGGACGACAATATCGCCCATTTTGTCCGGTCGAGACTTTAGTTTTTGAAGTGATTAGTCTATGGGAACAAGTCACTGACTTTGGAAGCTGCTAAACTGAATACCAGAAAAGTGCGCGTGAAATTGTGCCTGCTTTAATAGAGCCACGAAGCAGTATCAAGAAATATCGATTAGGTTTATCCACGTATTTACTGATAGCAAAGTGGTCATTAGATTCCTAGAGTGTCGAAAATTGTCCAAGAATGACGGGTGTCTTTAAAGATGGCGATTGCCCTCGTAGGGGTTCCTGGATATGGTGATATTGCAGATCTAATGCATTGCAAAAGCTGGCAACACCATAAATTCGAACGAATTCAGGCGTAATATTGGATATTCCTCTCTTGAGAGGTAAACAACTAATTTCACAAAGAAAGATGGAAGATAAAACCAAGGCTAACAGAAAATTCTTGTCTAATGTAGATATCCAGAAGACATCCTCTGCTATTAATCTGCAAAGATTCCAGCTAAGAAAGTTTATAGCGGAAGCCTCCGAATCCCTTATAAAGACCTCTGTAGAAACTGAAGGAAGGAGACAATATATTTTCTGTCACTGTCGTTCATTTGTGGACTTAATGTTTGGTCTAGTGGGTGATATGAGTATGATTCACACCTTCATTACAACAAAATTATGGCTGCCAAGAAACATAGGAGGGGGTGAAAGGTACCAGGTTTCAACAAATACTGGCAAAACCTGTTTCTCTAGGGGTGATATGATTCACACCTTCATTACAACAACAGCAGTCAAGAATCAAAGGACGGGGGTGAAAGATACCAGGTTTCATAACAGGATCTACACTTGAACCCAACTATGCTATGCTTTAGGCATCTGTCAATTAAACTTTACTTAACATTCTACCCCTACTTATACAGATTTTGTGTCAATCACTTGTAGATGTAGATTTTTCATTAGTTTCATTAGAGTAAAACAATATAAAGCTGTATTTTGTAATTCCAAGTATAGCAAGGAATGTGTATTGAAATGTTTTATTTATTTTATACTATACAAAGAAAACAACTTAGTTGTTGCAGTAGAAATTGTTGCCAATAGAATGAATCGATTTTTTCGGGTGATGAACGCTTGCAACAACTAGAAAATTCAGTTGTCATAATGAAACTGTTATATCTGTGTTCAATTCAAAATTATATTCTGTTTTAATTTATCCAGACTAGTAAAAAAGGCCGCCCATTGCAGTATAAAAGACTGATCGGCTGGAATTAAACCTACAACCCTTAGGCTGATAGGTGGATCATATTTGAATATATTCAAACTACGAATATTAAACGATAGACTTCATTTTTTTCATTTCACCATTGATATGTGCTTTTATACCTAAAAGCATAGAACGGAAGGAGAGAGCATTAAAATGGAAAAAATTACTCTCTATTCACACATACGAGTGATACAACAACAAAATACATGCAATACATTCTCATGAATTAAGTTTTTGATAACAGACATAGGTTTTTGGCTCTCAGTTACCTATCTAGTTGTCATCTATGCCTAAAATTTCTTTTATAGCGTAGACCATAAGTTATTACAGGCATTATTAAATGGTTCTTATTAAAGGTAAAGGAGAGGTTTCACACCAAAATCACGGTTTAATAAGGTACCAAGCAAAATTTTCTTTTAGATCAAACGTGTTATGCTCTAAACACATATACTAAGCAGGATACACAGCAACACCACTTCAAATGCCGATGGCAGCAATCGTTGCCCAGTAGTCAGCTTCTTAATTATAATGAAAACGACAGCAACATCGTATCCAGCTGACATTGAAGTTTGTCTTAGAAAAAAAGATTTTTTAAAAACAATAACAAGAACAGTTGTTTAAACAATGCTGCCTTTCTAACCCTTTGATAAAATTGAGGGTAAAACATATAGCATATTTTCAGGGTTTTAGGGCAACATTATTTGAAAAGAACGCGTTATACGCTTACAAAACTAATTTTTTTTTAGAAAAGAACACAAAGAAGGGTGTTGAAATCATTATGGATGGAAATGTTTATAATTTTCTATGAGATGGTACTGTTATGAAAAACTGTGTACAATTCAGGAACGTCAATATTTTACAGGTTATTTAAAAATCATAGAACAATTTGAGTTTTATATAGGTCAATGAACACTGCTTTTAAATGTTACTAATATTGGAAAAATCCCCCAATGATATCCCAACTTTTTTTGATTTAAACTTTTTTATATCATGCAGGTTCCTTGAATTGTTGCCTTTGTGTTACTCTAAAGGATCATGTTCAGGTCCTCAGAACAGGTCCTTCACATGTCGGAATGGTGTGCCGAACCAACCCGATGCATGAATAAACGAATCTATCTTCCTAATATCCACACTCGATAGATCCGCTAGACCGTGCAAAAAAGGACTACACATCTTCGCGTTAAGTGTTGAAATTTTCTTTAAATTTTGTTTTGAATACCATGCGATCAGATTTCAATAGAAAGCTTATTATTGGCAAATAAAATTATTTAATCCCTTTTACAATTTTCGACAATAAATTGATCATTAGAATTAAAGGTGGTACGAATGGAAAGGTTTAGAATTGTACTATCATATGTCAGCACACAGTGGGGCAAAGTTAACATTTTTTGGAAAAGTGTTGAAATTTTCCTTAAATTTTGTTTTAAATATTTTTGGCAAATAAAATTATTTAATCCCTTTTACAATTTTCGGCAATAAATTGACCATTTGAGATAAAGGTGTTACGAATGGAAAGGTTTAGAATTGTACTTTCATATGACAGCATCAACAATAGATAATTCTTTAAACTGAATAAGGACAAACGGTGAACAATCAATGAAGGTTAATATTTTACAACGTTTATCAAATATTTAATAAATTTTTAATGATATTGAAGACATATTTTAAAAACGAAACCAAGTAATAGAGCAACATTTTCGTTTTAGAAAAGAAACCCCCCTAAAGTAAAATAATTATGAGTGTACTAGGTTTTCCAATTCAGCCAATTTATAACTTTTAAAAAACTCTACTAATAAAAGCACAAAAAGTACAAATTTACTTTGATGTATAATTAATTAATATAATAATAATATTTAATGTTTCTTTTTATTTATAACTATTTGCATTGTAATATTTATTTCGTTTTTCTTGCCTTTTTTGAATATTTAATATAATTTTGTTAATGTTAATTTAAACATTAAAGAAGTGAAGAAATATAATCAATTAATAAGACATGAGTTTACTTTTTGTTACTATTATAATATTTTACATAACATTTTTTGTTTAAGATTATTAATTATTTAATATAATAATTAAATTATTTATGTTTATTATTGAATTACACATTTTATTTAACACTTTTAATATTTAATTTTTTTTTGTTTTATTATACACAATTTGAAAGAAAGTTCTAAGTTGGTATTTCTTATATATTCTTAAAGAAAAAATAATAGAATTCTACAAATTCTAATAATGAATGAATGAAAGCAGAGATATATTGACAGATTAAAGAAAAATTGTAGTTAATATTTGGAAATTTTTTTGTTGAATATTGTGCGTAAAATATTTAAATATTGACATCAATATTAATTAATTTTTTTATATAAATTTTGTATAAATATTTTTTTATATTTTGTCATTTAAGACACGTCTTTTTTTTTATTATTACAAGAATAAAGAAACTTTAGTTAAACATTTTCAATTTTACAATAAATCAAAAGTTTTTTTAATTTATAATTCTAAAAGACTAACAGACGTGTCTTAAGAAATATTTGTAATATTAATATTTTTTATATTTTTTATAATAATACCACTTTTAGTTAGTTTTAATTACATTTGTGTTTCTTTTTTTTTTACTAAATATTTTATTTAGAGAATCTATTGTTTAGTTGTTTACTTAATTTGTTTTTAGTTTTATGGAAACTTAATTATTTAAACATAAAATTTCAGTCTTAACTTATTTAGAACAAAATATTTAAAAAAAAAAAAACATTAAAACAAAAATGTTATAATCAATCTTCTATTTATAAAAGGTTTTGTTTTATTTTATTTATTTGTTAAAAAAAAGTGTTCACATCTCCTTACACTGCCATTAAAATTCTTGTAATTTGACCTGAACACCTTTTATGAAAACATAAAATTCCTTGAAAACATAAAACATAAAATTTATACTAAATCTATGTTGAAATTGTAATTTTTCAATAAGTTTCTATTTAAAAAATTACTTTTTCACTGGGGGGGCAGTGTGTCGTCCACATATGGGTGTGTTTGTGTTTCTAGAGGTTTTTCAAAATCAAACAAATAATTTTTAATTGAAAA
The DNA here is from genome assembly GCA_942486065.2 of Calliphora vomitoria. Classification (NCBI taxonomy): domain Eukaryota; kingdom Metazoa; phylum Arthropoda; class Insecta; order Diptera; family Calliphoridae; genus Calliphora; species Calliphora vomitoria. The sequence goes on along the minus strand of OW818031.2, from coordinate 25,397,347 downwards.
AATTAAAAACACAAAAAAATTTACAAAAACTTAGGAAACTAATTATAGAAAAAGAATTAAACTAACTACAAATAAAATTTTAGAATATGTATTTCGGAAATAATTGTCTAAATAAAATTTAATTACATATTATTAAAATTGTATGTCAAAATTGTATTTCTTTGCTGAAGAAAACTCTCTATCTGGCAAACAGAAGGTCACAGATTATTACAGATATGAAACAAATAGTTATTTTGACGTTCTACAACAATGGTGTACATTTCATTGTGCTTTCGTGCTGACTAACAACACACATATTCTTATTCTCTTTTGTTTAGTAGTCACTGAGACAGCGACGAATGCACATGCTAAGCGGATGTATTGCTATTTTTTCATTTTTTTAAATTTATTTTTCATGATCACTGAAAGAAATATTTGGATTGTTTAATATATTTCGAACTTTAAAAAATTATTGAGGTGTTGTCTGGTTTTTTCCCTCAATTTACTTTTGTGAACAATTTTTTTCATATTTGAAATGATTTTAATCAAGACAACGTAATTAAATAAGCATATTTTAAATTTGTCGAAAATTATTAATAACGAACTCTCAATTAATGAGCTATGGCAATATGTCGCAGACAATTTGATTAAGATTGTTGATTTGATTATGGTTAACAAATAAAGCCTTAAAAAGCTTTTATTTATTTCACTAAAATTTTCTTTCAGTGGAGCTCTCTTTCGCTCACCAACATAAATACAGTTTTAGCTTTGGACATCCCTGTTCTACAACCACTTTTCGATGGTTGTGGTTTACAGAGGAGCCAGGGAAAAATAATACAATTTTCTATAGGCAACGAGTGTGCTATATTATATTTGTCCCTCTTTTCAAACTACAACCATTTTGACATTTTCTTTTGTTTGTTTTCTATTACCATATTACTACAACTAGCTGATTCATATCTGTGTAATTTGTGCAGAAGGTTTTAGATGAGAAAGACTTCTTTCTATCAATCATGCTTCAAAAATTTTGTAAATGTAGTTTAAGTATTTTTTAAAACAAGTTTATACTTGTTAAATTTATTATTTTTGGACTGCTTTAACAGTAAGAGTTTTTAACCAGATTTTTGTTATACCATATTATAGCAAACGAAACTATATTCATCAGAGCTAAATATATATTTAACAAAGCTTTTCTATGATACCAATTGTATTTAAATCAATTCAGAATTTATCGACGAATCATAAATTAAACCTAAATATGACCGAACTCAAGATGTCTCAACTCTTTGTGGTTGCTTTACTAACCACATTTTCTATAGTCTTTAAAACATAGTTTATTGGCATCTATTGTCATTTTGCTAAACAATTTTTTTTTTTTTGATGTCATCGTTTATGATTTTTTGCAAAACTTTGCCGTCAAGCTGCTCTGGTTAGATAAATATATTAATTTGAAAATATTGTAAAAATCTGTTTTTTTAAGAGACTTTCACACATTCATTAAAAAAAGCACAGAGTGTTTATTGTTCATCGAATTCAGTGTTATATTGATATTTCGGTTGTTTGGTCAGAAAATTTTACTAATTTTTTTGGTGGTTAGTAAACTAACCACTTCACTCCACAAAAAACCTTGGAATGGGGTGGTTTTTCATGTTATGATTTATTTTTTTTTTTCTAAATTTTTATAATAAACTAACTTTGATTAAAGTAAAAATGCAATTGTTTTGATTTTAAACTTATACACAAAAAAGCATGGCTGAAAGAGTTAAAATAGCTACACAGGTTTATGTAAAACACCAGGCAAACAGAATTTTGTAGAAAGTAAATTGTTTGCATACAAAATTCTTTAATTCCTTATATCTCGGTAATGAAGGCACGGTTTGAAGTAAAAGTAGTACGAATGGAAATGCATAGAGTTCTACTTTCTGGTGTTATCAAAACTATAGAAACTAGTTTAAACTGGATAAGGAAAAACCAGTGGAAACTCAATGAAAGCCTGAATTTTAGAGTGACATTTTTTAGAATGTTATTTAATGGTTGAAAATTTCCTTAAAAATTTTTGTCAAACAACAGGCATACAGAACTTAATGGAAACTAGATTTCTTGCAAACAATATTGTTTTAATCTTTCATATCTCGGTAGTAAGAAACCATTTGGAAGAAAAGTGGTATGGATGAAAAGTTTTAGAAATGTACTTTCAAACGGCAGCAAAACAATAGAACATTTTAAAATGAGATGAGGAAAAACGATGGACAATCAAAATGAAGGACAATATTTAACAGCTTAATTACAAAATATAGAAAAATATTAACTTTTTAGTAAAATCAACTAACAAAGCTTTCACTTATACTAAAAGGTGGCGCAAAAGTAATCCTCCTATCAGAAAATGCTATAAATTTTGCGAGGCTAAATGTCAGTTCTGTTTTTACATTTGTGTAGTAAACACATGCGAAATACACGTTAATAAACAATGTTACGCTACACTGCTCCAGAACGCGGAATATTGCTGACTATTTATTTGACCAATAATCGGCAAAATTTATAGCATTTTCTGATAGGAGGATTACTTTTGCGCCACCTTGTATTAAAATCCATCAACAATTTCCTCAGATTTAAACTTTTTTATGTCATGTCGTAAATGATTATATTCGTATTCTTAAAATTGTTTACCAAACACCAGATGAAAAAGAACAAAGTATATAGGCCATAAATATACATTTGGATCAAATGTGGAATGAATGGAAATGTTTAGAATTGTACTTTCAGATTCTATCAAAACAATAGACAATTTTTTAAGCAGGATAAGGAAAACCTGTTGACAATCAATGAATGTCATTATTTTACAGGTTGTTTAGAAATTACAGAAACATATAACCTTTATATGTATTCTAGAAGTATCGATTCTATATAATTTTGAAACTATCCGAAAGTAGAATCTAAAACCTATTCAGTCATATTTTTAACTTTGCAAATGATCCATTAATTACTGAAATATACAGTAATACTTTAATACTTTTATACTTTCTATGGAATTCTGTTCGCCTAGTGTTTAACAAACATTTTTTGGATTATTTATAGACGGCGACTGGTAGCTATTATTTCTGTTGCCAAAATTGGCAACCAGAAATTTGTGGTTGCCCTCTGGCAACGCAAATGAAATTCGGTTGCCATCCATAAACGACGCATTAAAAAGCCATCAATTATTTCCTAATTTATGTAGATTTAAACATTTTTATATCAAGATCTTGTTGAGTTGTTGTAATTGAGTGTTAAAATTGTTTTTTACAATGTTTATCAGATCCTAGGCGAACAGAATAGAAAGTAGAATTTTTGCAAACGAAATTCTTTATATCCCGGTAACAAATAAACTTGATATAAATGGAAAAGTTTAGAATTAATTGTACTTGAATTTAGTATCAAAATAATGCAAAATTGTTATAACTGAATAAGGAAAAACAATGGATAATTAATAAAGTTTAAAATGTTAAAGCTTATTTAGAAAATATACACAAATATTACCTTGAGATTCAAAACAAATAACAGAGCTTTCAAATTATGCAAAAATTTTAAAAATCCATCAAGGGTTTCCTAAGTTATGTAGACTTAATTAATTAAATTATTTCATGCACGTTCATGACGTGATTGGAAAAAGTGTCGAAAATTTCGTTCGAACTTTATATCAAACACCAGGCAAACAGAATTCAATAGAAAGTAAATTGTTTGCAAACGTAATGTTTTCATTTCTTATATATCGTTAAAAAATAAACCATTTGGAACAAAAGTGGTAGCAATGGAAAGGTTTTGATTTGTATTTCTAGATGTTACCAACACAATGGAAAATGGCTTAAACTCACTAAGAAAAAACGGTAAAAAATCTAAAAGTTTAATATTTTACAGCTTGTATCAAATATTTATCACGCTATTCATGGTGTTTTTAAATAAATATTTCTTTGAGATTAAAGCCAACTGACAGAGCTTTCAAATAATAGCAATATTATAAAAATTCCTCAATTATTTAGTGGAACGGGGATCTATGTTAAAGAATATTAACAGCTTAAATCTCGGTAATGAGATAGAGGTAAGAATGAATAGGTTCTTTTGATTAGATAAAGTTCGAAAATCTATTGAGGTTAACATTTTAAAATTTGCATCGTACATATTGAAATATTATTTCAAAAACTTTAAAGATATACATACCCCTGACTATAAAGCCAAAAAACACCAATTAATTTATTACATTATTGCTGGCAAATTTTCTACAAGATAATGTGTGACTATTTATAATTCGCTAAATAATTGTTCAGTTGAAGGTATGACTAAATAGGATTCACATAGTACTTTCGAAACGTTAACTTGTCAACCTAAATGAGATACAATTTATGGAAAATCTATTTGTAACTTTACTCTAGACTTGACTAAAGCAACTCGAAAAACCAGTTGGCTTTAAAATTACATACATTTTATTTTAACCCGCCAATGGTGACGCAAATTTGACTTTGATCAATGGTGACGCCGGTCTCACGCACAAATAGTTTACTTTTTCTTAAATTTATGCTCTTTGACAATAAAACAAAGATACTTAATAAATTAAAGCTCTTTTACTTCAATATTAAAATTCACAAAATTTTTTCAGAACAATAACGGAGAATAAAGTTATTCGATTGTTTTTAACACACCCGGTCTCACAGACATATAGGTCACCATTGGCGGGTTAATCTATCAAGGATTGACCACGCTGCACTCTTTTAAATATCTCGGGTTTTATTTATTATTTTATGTTTGTTGCTTTTGAATTAAAAGTTTCCATAACACTTTTTTGTCAAACACCAGGGGAACAGAATTTCGTAGTAAGCTAGTTTTAGCCAAACCAAAATCTTAGACCCCTTGTATCTCTGTTATTAATGGGTCGATTGAAGCGATAAAGACGTGACTGAATAGGTTTCGAATTGTAAATTCGGATCGATTGACTTTAACAACACAAAACATGGATAATGATATTTTTATCAACATTTTAGAGCATGGTGCCAAATTTTATTTAATATCGTTTCAGAATTTATCACTCTAGACTCAGTTAAAGTTTCATATATTTTAGTCACGCCTTTTTTGTTGACTTGTCGAAAAAATTTTAAATAATCCACAAAATGTTTGTTAAACACTAGGCGAACAGAATTCCATAGAAAGTAAATTCTAGCTCAGCTAAATCTTTAATCTATATAAATGTCTTTGTAAGTTTGTTTGTTTGAGCATCACGCCTAAACGGCTGAACCGATTTTATTGAAATTTGGAACGTAGATAGATCCTTACTTGGAAGCGTCAATAGGCTATAAATTTACTTGGACAAGAAAGGGATAAACAGGGGAAAAACGAAGCGCACCGGGTCAAGCTAGTACTGTATATTTCAGTTATTAATGGATCGTTTTCAAAGCTAAAAGTATGACTGAATAGGTTTTAGATTGTACTTTCGGATGGTTTTTAAATTTAACTAAAGGTTATATATTTTAAAGTTGCATTATATTTATTTATGTTTCTTTTAGGATATTCGAAATACTATTGCAAAGTTAAAGTATTCATATTTAGTTATTGAAGAGACCAAATATTTGTAGAAAAACAGGCTTGAAATTGTTGAGTAAATGCAAGGTGTATTAATAATGTGAAGTTACGAACACAGCTGATTATTATTTGAATGTTTATTTTGTGTTTTTTGTTGACATTGAAACAAATTTATTTTAAATTGAAAATACTAAAAAATTTAAAGTTTTGTAAATTGTGTTTTAAACAAATAATTTCTGTAAATAAATACAAGAAAATGCATAAATTGAATCCTAAAAATTCCAGTGCATGACCAAAACAACTTAATTTTTTTATTTTATTTTTCATTTACCTAAACATCATTTGACAATTAACAAATATTGCCTATCAAAGATTATTACAGATATGCAACAAATGACAGTTGTCAAAAAAGTAATATCGAACCGTATGTTTATTTAGACGTTCTAAAACAATGGTGTCCATTTCATTGTGCTTTCGCGCTGACTAACAACACACATAATTTTATTCTCTTTTGTAGTAGTAGTCACAGAGACAGCGACAAATGCAGATGCTAAGCGGATGTGTTGCTATTTTTTTAATTTTTTAAATTTATTTTTCATGATTACTGAATGAAATATTTGGATTGTTTAATATATTTCGAACTTTAAAAAATCATTGAAAATCAATTTACTTTTATGACAGGTTTTTTTAATATTTGAAATGATTTTAATCAAGACAGCGTAATTAAATAAGCTAAAAATGGTTTAGATACATATTTTTAAATTTGTCGAAAATTATTAATAACGAACTCTCAATTAATGAGCTATGGTAAAATGTCGCAGACAATTTGATTAAGATTGTTGACTTGATTATTGTTAACAAATAAAGCCTTCAAAATCTTTTATTTATTTCACTAAAGTTTTCTTTCAGTGGAGCTCTCTTTCGCTCACCAACACAAATACAGTTTTAGCTTTGGACATCACTGTTCTACAATCAATTTTTCAATGGTTGTTTACAGAGCGAGAGAGAAAAAATACAATTTTTAATAGGCAACCAGTGTGATATATAATTGTCACTCTTTCCAAACCACAACTATTTTGACATTTTCTTTTGTTAGTTTTCTATTGCTATATTACTAAAACCAGCTGATTCATATCTGGATAATTTGTGTTGTCTTTGTAACAATTTTGACATAAATATTTAGATTTTAATGAAAAAAAAGTTCTTCAAATTTAAAAATAAACTATTAAGTGTTGCAATGATTTAATAAGATTTAAATAAGAGTCTTGAGATGTTTAAATTACATTTAATTATTTATTTTTATTTTATTTTTCGTTTTGTTTTTTGTAGTTTTTGTTTTTTTTCTTTGTTATATATGAAATCAGTCTGTGTATTAAACGAAACTCTTTATTATAAAAGAAATAATTAATTAATTAGTTAGTTAGTTAATAATATTAATAATAATAGTAATAGTACATTAATAGTATTATTAATATTAAATGTATTTTATGTATGTATATGTAAAAATTTGTATAATAATATTATTTATTACTAAAATGTTTATGTTTTTGTTTTGTTTGATGTAAGTAAGTAAGTAGTTGAGTTTTTGTTTTGTTTTGTTAATAAAATAAAAACTATTTAATTATAAATTGAATAATAATAGTAATAATAATAATAATAATTGTAGCAGCAGCAGTAGATTGTTTTTATATTAAACACTAAATAGAAGCCGAATCCTTAAATATATTTCTATAATAAACAATTTTTGTTAATTTTTGTTTTATTTCCAAAAAAAGTGTTGAAATTTAATTATTGAAATTGTAATGAAAGAAATGACAAGCTTAAACAAATTGTTTTTTTAAAAAATAAAAGCTAAACTTAAATTAAGCTAAAATGTGCTGTGTTTAAAGGAAATTAGAAAAATTGAAAATTTATTTTTATATTAACCAAACACAGCACTTTTAAAAAGCGCATAATGTATGTATTTTATAATTGTTTTTTCATTAAATTAATTTATAATTTTTATAATTTTTTGGACAAAAAGTCTACTTAAGCAAATTTTATACTTGTTATTCTTCTAAATATCTAAACAAATATTAGAGAGATTTTCTTCTTTTTTTTCTTTTCAAAAACATAAAAATTATTTTCATCTACTTTGAAGTTTTGTTTTGTTTTTATTTTTACATTAAAGTTTACAACTATATTTTATTATTTATTTGTATTTTTAGTTTATATGTACTATATATGGTATATATAGATAGATATATGTATGTATATATAGTGGTAGTATTATATATTTGTTTTTAATAGTTTTATTTATTTAATAAAGTTTGTTGGTTTATTTTATTTTAAAATATAATTTCTATTATTATGTATTGTATTTTTGTTTTAAAGAATTTGAGGTAAATTTGGCAAATTAATATTAAAAAGAAATTAAACTGTTTATATTATTAAATATAAAATTCAAAGTATGTGTTGGTTGTGTTTAAATATATTTTTTTTTTTTATTTTTTGGACAATAAAATGTGTATTTATTTTAAGACAAAAAAAATTAATTATTGTATTTTATAAGAGCAAACAATGGTACGAAATATTATGAAATAAAGAAAGACCCTATATTCAGCCCTATATTCTATAATCTGTTACGAAACTGTCTACGTCTTAAATTGACAACGCCTTACACACTAAGAGTGATTATTAAGTCTATTACCTTGTCATGGCCTCTGCTTACCAACATGAATTATAAGTTAACATAGATGAACATAGAACATAGATATTAAAAGTAAACCTATAGCCATATATTCGAGCAGTTTATCATAAATATAAGACAATGGAAACTAGTTTTAACTGAATAAGGAAAAACTATGACAATGAATGAAGGATACAATTATAAAGCTTGTTTAGAAAATATAAACAAATATTACTTTTATATTAAAGCCAAATAACACAGCTTTCAAATGAAACAAATATTATAAAAATCCATCAAGGGTTTCCTAAGTTATATAGACTTAATTAATCTTCATTATTTCAAGCACTAGAGAGAGACGTGAGTGAAAGTGTCGAAAATTCCGTTCAAGTTTTATGTCAAACACCAGGCAAACAGAATTCAATAGAAAGTAAATTGTTTGCAAACGAAATGTTTTAATTTCTTATATCTCGTTAATAAATACACCATTTGGAACAAAAGTGGTAGCAATGTAAATGTTTAGATTAGTACTTTTAGATATTAACAATATAATGAAAATTTGCTTAAACTTTCTAAGAAAAAACGGTGAACAATCAATATTTTACAGCTTATATCAAATATTTATTACTCTATTCAGGGTGTTATTAAATAAATATTTCCTTAAATGATAGCAATATTAAAAAAATTCCCCAAGGATTTAGTAAACCAGGGATCTCGCGAGTCAATATTTCACATGGAATATGTTCCCTTTTCCCATTTTTCGTTCATGAATTTTGTTCACGTGAAAATTCCCCATGTTGTGAAATTTTTAGATGGAATTTTGTAAACAATAAACAGCTATTGTGAATGAAAAGTTTATGGGAATAGCACGATAGCAATTTTCCCTTCGAGGGAAATGGATATTTCATAACTTTCACATGTTTTTCACGATAGGGGTGTATATCTCGGTAACGAGAGCGGTTTTCGTGATGATAGAGGCATCGAAAAACTGTTGAGCTTAATATTTTAAAGTTTGCATTGTACATATTGAAATATTATTTTAAAAACTCTAAAGACAAGTGAAAAAATTTTCTGCAAGATAATGTTTGACTGTTTATAATCCGGAAAATAATTGTTCAATTGAAGGTATGACTAAATAGGATTCAGATAGAACTTTCAACCTAAATGAGATACAATTAATGGAAAATCTATTTGTAACTTTATTCTAGACATGACTAAACACTTAGCACTTGAATTACATAGACATTTAAAGTAAACCTATAACCATATATTCCATCAGTTTATAATAAATTTCAAACTGTATAATCTCTCTAGATTAAAATAAACATAAACATTTCCGCAAATTATGTATTAAATATCACGTGAATACCAAATACTGAAAAGTGAATTTATCATACTTAGGGCCATTATTACAACTTGCCTTTATGTTCGTAATAGTAAAAGTTAACTTTAAAGCAACCTTTTTCTATTACTTAAAGTTACCTTCTACTATTACGAACTTAAAGGCAACTTGTAATAATGGCCCTTAAGATTATTTGTAATATATAAGTCGAATAATATATTCGAAAATGTATTTCCTTGATTTAACGACTTTTGATGAAACTTGAATAAATATTTCCCGAGGTCTAAATATGTTATTTTAATCGAAGGTCTAAATATGTTATCTTAATCCCTTTAATGGATTTCTGGAGAACTTTTTCATACAAAATTTGAGTCATTGTTTTACTGAAAAATTGGAAAATTGGATTGATTTTAGGTTTTCATTCTGTAAATTGTTCAAACTTTTATTTAAAACATTTGTGGCTTTAATTCATTTAAGTTATTTGTTATTTCGCATTTTTATTTTACAAAAATAGAAAAAAGATCAAGCCATTGGTTAATGAATTATTCCTGCAATCGATCGAAGTTCATCACACCTTTTAAAATTTATCGAAAATGTTAATCCTTCGAAATGAATTACACATTCATCTCTGCTATTAAAATCGATTGAAGCGATAAAGATGTGGCTGAATAGGTTTTGAATTGTAAATTTGAATCTTTTAACTTTAATAACACCACAAATGGATTATGAACATATGGCATTAAAGCCAACTACTACAGCTATCGAATGGTGCAAACTTTTTTTAAATTTCTTTTCACAATTTACCACTTTGGACTCATTTAAAGTTTCATATATTTTGTTCAGAACTTTTTTGTTGACTTTTAGAAAAAAAATTGTAAATAATCCACAAAATGTTTGTTAAACATTAGGCAAATAGAATTTTGTAGAAAGTAAATTCTAGCTCAAGCAAAAATTGGTTTCAAATTGCACTTCCGGAAGTAATCAATATTATAGAAAATTTATTTTCATGTTTTAATTGATTTTAATGGAATTTTTTCCATATTTACTGAGAATTTATTTGATTCACTTTAATGATTTTCAGTGTGACTGACTTATTTGTTAAATGATCTTTAAAACCTTTATTTATTTCATTCAGAAAAAAATTTGAGGGTTATTTTGTAACTTGTTTCGAACACAAACAAAAAATATCAAATTTGTATCAGGCATGTGGGGGAAATCAATTTTGAAAACGAAACGATTTGAAACGAACAAGTAAGAGTGCTATATTCGGATATTCCGCATTTTATAACCTTTCACAAAAGATAAATATTAGAAATAATTCTAAAAAATATTGGATGAAAAATAGTGAAAATATCTTAGCCGTTTATTGGCCGATTTTCTCGATTTTAAATAGCAATCTAAGTTGGACTATAGCGGATATATTAAACCATATCTATATAAATATATAAATGTCTTTGTAAGTTTGTTTGTTTATTTGTTTGTTTGTTTATTTGTTTGTTTGTTTGAGCATCACGCCTAAACGGCTGAACCGATTTTATTGAAATTTGGAACGTAGATAGATACTTACTTGGAAGCGTCAATAGGCTATAAATTTTTTCAATACTTGGACCAGAAAGGGAAAAAAGGGGGAAAAACGGGTAAAATTGGTACCTTTAGTTTTTAAACAATAATTACTAAACGATTTTTACATCGACAGGGGTAGCGAAGCGCACCGGGTCAATCTAGTAAATATATAAATGTCTTTGTAAGTTTGTTTGTTTGTTTGTTTGTTTGTTTGTTTGTTTGAGCATCACGCCTAAACGGCTGAATCGATTTTATTAAAATTTGGAACGGAGATAGATCCTTACTTGGAAGCGTCAATAGGCTATAACTTTTTTCACTACTTGGACCAGAAAGGGGTAAACAGGGGGAAAACCGGTAAAATTGGTACCTTTAGTTCTTAAACTAACGAAACGATTTTATTGAAATTTCCAACATAGACTACGACAGGGGTAGCGAAGCGCACCGGGTCAAGCTAGTGTATCAATAATGTATGTATGTAAGTTATTTGGGGGCTTCGGAATGTTTTGTAAATTCTTCAAACTATTGTTTTGATAATTTTAAATTAATTTGTATCACATTTGTAGCTTTAATTCTTTTCAGTTATTTGCTATTTGTCATCTGTGCTTTATTTTTAAAATTGATCAGTTTTCATCACATATGGCATTATATTTCGAAAGTGTTTTCATTCGAATCGATATAATAATAATACTCCAGAAAAACTAACTATTTTAAGCACTTGGCCCCATAATTTTCCAGACTCAATTTATACACTGTTGCATTGAATCGTTTACATAAATGTTTGATTCCGATTTTGCTGAAAAGTTTTAATATATAGCAGCATTTATAATGTGGGCCATTATTTTCTGAAATAGTTTTATTGAAACAAAGCAACCGTAAAAACTAAAAGAAAAATTTTGACGAAATGATTGCCAACAATTTAACTTCTCTCGTAATTTGCTGTATTTAAAATAAACGAAAGGAATTTATCTAATTTTCATTCGATTTTACTCTGGTATAGGAATTACTTAGTATAGCAGTTTTAACGTTAGTTATGAACTCTTTTTATGAATCTAGAAAAGGTGAAAGCAGACTCCAAATATATTGAATATATTATGTCAAACTAACGCTGAAATGCAAACTTAAATGCAATTGATTCAGAAAATTTATTTTAAATGAAAATCTGTTAAGTAACAAGTTATTCAATGACATAAGGTCTAAAGTAGTTTCTTATTGTGTCTCCAATTAAACAAAATTATGATCAAAATTAATAAAATTATATTTAAAATTTTTGAAAAACCAAAATTTTGTGTACAAACAAACTAAAAGCCTGTTTTTAAATCAGATCTAGTAATTTTCATATTTCATTTTAATGTAATTATATTAAGATTTTCACTTTTTAACAGAAACTATTTAAAATATCTTTCACAATGCATATAAAACTGAATTGTTTCACCAATGAAAAAATCTAGTCGATTCATCGAACTTGCATTGGTTCCATATAGTTAAACGAATGGTTAGATGTATATTGAAATACTCGCATAAAGACATGAATGTCAATGACACGCTAATGTTAAATCGAACCACTTCGTCATCAGAACCGCTGCTTAAACTACTTATTTGTCATGTAATTTGTTTGATGCACAGATAAATTCGTGATAACAACCGAATTTGGTGGCAATCGTATGATACTACTTTGTGGCTACAAAACTTTAGAAGGGGTAACACAAGTTTGGTTGCTTTAACTGAAATTCTTCTTTATAAACTGAATTTCTGTTGACAGAACCGAATAATTCTATGTGTACAACCGAATCATTCGATTGACAACAAATTCGGTTGCTATTACGAATCTGTTTTCTCTGTCTGGGAACATGAACAAGTAGCCAAATGGTTTGGGAAAATTGCAAATGCAAAATGTTGGCGTTTTTCGTTCTGCAACGCTTAGCGTTTGTCTTACGGATGAAATTTTTATTTTGTTTTTAAAAATTACATAAATTTTCCGAATGTGTTTTTCATTTTGAGTAAAATTAAGCATAAAATACTTTAAACATTTGAAAAAGTGAATACGAATAATGATTACAAAGTTTTATCTAATTTTAAAACTACACTTTTTTATCGTAATCTTTAATATTGACATACGAGTATTTCTTCTGTTGGTTCTCGATTTCCAAATCTAGAGGCAAGATTTTCAAAGAAAAGTAGAATTTCGCAAAGTTGCATTTGCAAACTTTCGTACTCTAAAAGGCTTGGGATATTGAAAACCATTAAAATATTGATTGTTTTCTGAAGATAAAAATTTGACGGGGAAAATATAGTTTATTGCAATTCTCATTCAACAGATTTGGTGTAATAACAAAGAGTTTTGTATTTTAAAACTATCTTTAGATACTGACATTAAATTGGTCATGTGTTCGTTCGGTTTCTTTGGAGTAAGGTAACGATAGTTGTTTTTGTTGACAGGTCACCAACATAATCTAAGCGTTTTGGATCTTAAGTACTAGCCACATGTGTTGAGTAAACACTAACTTAAATTCTTTAAATATATGAAAAAAATTCACTTAAAATATATCAGGAAATATATGAAGTTTCTGTAAATAGAATGATTTAAAAAATGATAGAATAATTGGAAAATTTATGTTCTGTATATCGGACGATTTAGTACATTGAAATAGGCCTGTTTACTCGAAAGTGGAACAAGTAAATCATGTGGATCCACGGGAAATATTTTATGAAAAATGACTAGAACAAAGCTAACAGGGAGGTTCTGTAATTCGAATCTGAGTAAACTTTTAATTTTTAAACGAATTCACATATCGTTACCTTAATATAGAAAGGCCCTAACTCGTGTTTTTTGGCTAAATATGATCATTTATCGAAATAAACGAAAATCTGGGCTCACAAAAAAAAAAAAAAAAAAAACACGAGTTAGGGCCTTTCTATATTAAGGTAACGATATGTGAATTCGTTTAAAAATTAAAAGATTACTCAGATTCGGTATGCTAACAGGGAGGTTCTAGCTTTGTTTTAGTACTTTTTCATGAAGTAGTTTCCGTACTCGAAATATCAATATATTTTGTTGTTTTAATGCTTAATTCTGGCTATTTCACATCAATTGTTCACGTGTTATGTATTATTTGAAATAACGAAATCTTTTAGCTGTGTCAAAGACAAAGATCTTTTTTTACAGGATCTTCAACATTTTCTTAAACATTCTTAAATATTTTAATACTAAAGAGGGAGCTAAACTTTGGTAGATTTAAAAACTCATAACAAGCTTTAAAATTTTAATGCAAAACAGCATGAATCTAAATTCTAAAAGTCCAAATATCTCAAAAATAAAATGTCTTTAGTGAAACTTTAGAAAACTATATAGAAAAAGTACATCATTTCAGGTGTGGATAAATTATATTTTGAAAAAGGTACTAAAATCTAACCAAATAAGTACTATTTTAATCTGAAAGTACTTAATTATGTTTGTATGCTTTTTCAAGAATATAATGGTTTAAATGAAAGATGAAATGCGTTTTTGATTTTGTTATTTGACTATATGTTTCATGACAAATATATGAATGATGAGACTATTTACGTTTATCTCATAAAAAGTTTTATGATGAGTGGATGTGTAAAGAGAAATCAAAGTTAATTTTGTAGGTAAAATTTTAAGAAGAAATTTGAAACAACTTGCTACAATCTTCAATGGAACTTAAAAAATGGTTTGATCCGGATTATTTTTTCTAATCCTAAGAATCCCGAACATATGTCAAGTGTTTATAGGAACTCTAGTGATATAATACTTTAACAATTGCAAAATTAAATCTTTAAGAGTCCAATAGACAGCTGTAAAGCCATATGCAAATGAGTATCTTAGCTACATAAAGCTTCTATTGCTATCCAGCTTCCTCAGCCCTATACCCTCTCCCTTACAGAAGACAGAATTTTTGTATGGCCAGTTCGTACTTGGAATAAGGTATTGTAATTGTTTTGTTCTGTTTAAATCATTGCTTTGATTTTTTCGCTTTCAATTGAAAGGCTTGCTGCAGTAACTAGAGAAGCTAAAAGGCTTTCGTTTATTCCCTTACTCTACTGCATCTAAGAAGCGCTTTTTTCGAAGTGCACAAAAAAAGTTTTTTAAGCGATTCGAAAAGAAGCTCAATCGTGATATTCAAATATAGATACCACCTATTTTACAAATTACTGATTTACCGATGTTTAGTTGAAACTTTTGTTGAAAGGTATATGTTCAGTTTAAACATTGGTTAAATAGTTTATTAGGTATACAAAATCTAACTTGAAGCCTTACAGTTATTTACATAGACATTTTTGAAATATTCTTTTCAACACATTTCATTTTGCTTTAACAATTTGTTAAATGATTAATTGGTTTTAAATAATTCATACCAAAGTACTCTCTTAAATTTTAATGTTTATATGTAAGTGTGTATGTAAATTTATTGTATATGTATGTATATTTACGAGAATTGTGTTGTAATTGAATTATTTGTCACATTTAAATTAATTAATTATTTATAGAATGTATTATAGTTATATGAATTTATGTATGTATAAAAATGTTATTATTTATTAATTATGTAAAGTGTGTGTATTTTTCTTTTTTTTTTGTTATTAATGTCCTGATTTTCTTTTTCATAATTTATTAATTAATTAATTTGAATTTTATATTTAAAAGAAGAAAATAAATGTAGTATTTTATTAATTTTATTTATATGTATTTATGTATATCAAAAAAATAAAAATTAACAAATACTTTGATCTTAAATATAAGAGAGTGTGTGTTTATGTGTGAGTTTTTATTATTATATTTTTTTTGTTTTGTAATAAGTAAAATATATAATTTATAAGAGTTTTGTTTTTACATAAAAAGATTTTTGTTTTCATAATTAAATAGTACATTTTCTGGTTTTTATTCTTAGTAAAATTGTGTTAATTTTTGTGTATGTTTTGTTTTTATATTATTATTATTATTAATACGCTTACAAATATTTTG
Organism: Calliphora vomitoria; assembly: GCA_942486065.2. Taxonomy (NCBI): domain Eukaryota; kingdom Metazoa; phylum Arthropoda; class Insecta; order Diptera; family Calliphoridae; genus Calliphora; species Calliphora vomitoria. Next base: position 25,381,270 of record OW818031.2, on the reverse strand, counting down.
CGTACAAGTTTAAATTTTATATAATTCTTAATTCAAATTCTGTTTTGAATTTATCATTTATCAATTAGTATTTTGTTTTTACTTTGTCTCATTGTATTTTAGTGTTTTTTTTTTCTTTCTTTCTTTTAATTAAATATTTAAACTTCTCTTTCAACTCCCAAAAATATGTTGTAGTTTTTAATGGTTTTGAATTATCATCTTCTTGTTGTTGTTGTTGCTGTTGTTAAAGACTAGTTGTTGTTGTTGTTGTTTATAATATGAAATGGTTTTTGCTTGTATGTGAGTGTTTTGTTTAAGGGTTTATTTAGGGCAGGATCCATTTAAATTTGTTTTTCCTTACGATATTTAGTTGTTTAGTTTTTCGTCTGTTTTTTTTGTTTGTTTTATAAATTATCGGTGGTGGAATGATGTTTATCTTTGCTACATTTATTTAAATATTTAAATACATATGTATAAGTATTTAATATTTTCATTATTTGTTATTTTTTGTTTATGTTCATTAAATGTTTTTTTCTTGTTGTTGTTTTTTAAGTATCATCCTTTTGTGGCTTCCTTATTTTTCATTAAACGTCCTTTGATGTATTGACTGTTTTTTTTTTTTGTTATTTTGTAATTTGCAATTATGCTTTGAAACTTTTAAAAAATAACTTAAAAATAAATCGTTGCATACTTTTTTGTTTCAGTAGTTGAAGTTTTACTTTGCAGTTTACGCTTTAGTCAGTTTTTTTTTAAAAACTGTGTGAGTTTTTTTTTTATAATATATTTTATTTATTTGCTTGCTGTAATAATAGTATTTGTAGTTGTTGCTGCTTTTATTCAGGTTTCAATATTTGCTGCTGTTGTTGTTGTTGTTAGTGTTATTGTTGTTGTTGTTGCTATTGTTAATATTTTAGGCGGCTATGGCCTCATTTTGCCGTCATTCCCATTGATGGGGCGATGGTGGCAATTCGGAAGGATGTGCTACTGTTGAACTATAAAAATTTAAGAATTGGGTAGAAGAACAGCGGAAAAAGAAGAAAGAATATATATTTTTTTTAGTATTTTGTAACAATGATGGAAATAAATATGTATGTATGTACATAAATAAATATTTACGCTTAAAACAACAACTATAAATGAAATAAAAGCACAAACAACATTTATACATAGTTATATAAATAAAAAAACAAAGAACGAAATTTAATAAAAATACTTGTATGTAAAATAAATTTTAAATAATAGAAAATCCTGGCAAACATCCTAAAAGGAATTTTTATTAAACGAAATACTAAAGCGAACTAAAGGGATCTGTTTTATTTTGTGAAGCCTAAAATTATGCAACAGTTTATGACTGTTATTAAAATTAGGGATTCTGGTCCTGAGCATATTGCTTTAATGTTGTAGAAATATGCATTCAAGTGCTACAGATTTCTAAAAGTTTGTAAAAAATACTTTATTTCAAATGTTTTCTTTACTATTTACACCACCGCTGAGTTGTTTAACTCACAACCACTGTTGTAGCGCCATAAAAGTCTTTAAAGTTGTCCTAAATCTTTTTGGTAATTTACATTTAAATATAAAGGGTATATATTTAAGCGCTCCAGTCTTTAAATTCAAATAAAACAAAGTGTGTGTGAGATTTCATCGAAATTTTGTATTAGTTTGAAAGGCCTATCGATGCCATTATATATGGAATATAACGTCGTTCAAATGTCGCCCGCGGCTTCTCTCATCCAAAATGTTCAATTTCCATGACTCTGGCGCATATACAATGCAGAATTTGACCGATGGCATGGGTTATGTTTCCTTTGAGGGCCGCTGTGGTTAAAAAAACTCACAAGGAAAGTCTAACGCGCTCATTTTACACGATCCCGATGACCAGTTCACACCACCTGCACGTGAGATGACAATGCTCTCATATCGCTCGTGCAGAATGTCCCATGTAGCATGTGCTCTGTGGCACTTAGCGCCGCCTTGGTGAAAGCACATGTTGTTGGTGTTTATATCATCCAAATGAAGTTGTGAAAACGGTGATGGCCTGGCTAACGTCGTGCTCAAAGAACTATTGACCGCCCAAAATCTATCTACATCTACCTGAATCTAAACACTGACTTTTTTGCATTGCATGCTCTTGGATCTCATCTGGATTGGTATCGTTCCAAATTCCACAATTTTGTTTGTTGACGATGATTTTTTGAATAATATTAGGGTCAAAACAGAACACCCATTTTGATAAAACAATTCTATCATTTGCACAGGTTATTGAGTGCTATATCCGTCCATAGTGATTTGGCAAAACAAACTGCAAAATTAACAGCCAATTCGACAGATCTAGCTTCAAGAAAATGGCCACTATCATCTGTCAAAATTCGGAAGTCCCTATTGGAAGACCATTTGTATAGAATAGCGGTAAAAGTATTTTGGATTATCGGTAACGGTTGCGTTTAATTCAGTAATGGTAGCTTAGCGGTAACGTTAGCCAAACTTGTTGGTAACAGATAAGTTAAAATTCGTATTGCTTAATACTGCTTGTACACAACTCTCTGTAAACACACCTAGCAAACTCGTTTGAGTTGTATCAACAACATTCTCACAATATTGTAAGATTAAACAGTTTTACAACTGGAGTTATGAATTAAACAATTGATATATTTATAAAAAAAACCTGAATGTTTAATTGTCGTTCACACTCCTTCTATGATCACCCATAAATCTATGTGTATAGAAAGTTAATCATGTGTATGGATTATTCGCTCTTGAAACCTTTAAAATTTTATTTTGTAATCAGACATATTTTCTACAAACGAATGTAAAGTTTGTTAGGGAAAGTGTTAACATCGGGAGAGAAATATGATAATTTTGTCATCTTTATATAGAAAATATGTACCTAATTCTATTATTCTATAAAACAAATAAAAAAATATAGTACAGAAACATATTTAACAACCTCTACCATAAAATATATTTTAATTTGCTATTTACTTTTAATGCAAAAATGTTGCATTTTCTATAAAAAGGCAACATTATAAACTAGAATTATGTTTTTTTCTGAATAAGTCGTTAGAGTTAGACATAAAAAATTTAGAGTCAATATTTCACATGAAATATGTTTCCTTTTCCCATTTATCGTTCATGAATTTTGTTCACGTGAAAAAATTCCCCATGTTGTGAAATTTTTAGATGGAATTTTGTAAGCTGTTACGAAAAAAATCAATTATTGTGAATGAAAAGTTCATGGGAATAGCACGATAGCAATTTTCCCTTCGAGGGAAATGGATATTTCATGGGAACATAAATTTCACATGTTTTTCACGATAGGAGTGATTGTATTTTTCTATATCTATTTCTAGAGGAATAATTGTGTTTGTAAATTGGCAATTTCCACAATTCACAAAAACCGTTTTTTTTTTTTTTTGATTTTTTTCTTTATTTAAATCAAATTGCAGAAGAGTATAAATTAATGCATGAAGATATATTCTCCTATTGTGATCATGTAAAAAATGTATCACGTTTTGAGTGTGATTTGATTTTCAGTATTTTTAACAAAATGGATCCGATTCGAATGATACGTAATGCTGAATATTAATTTTTTTATGAGGAAAATCCATTGTGAATCAATTTTGACTTTAGTCAAAAAGGGATCGAGATTAAAAAAAAAACATTTTAAATTGCAGTCATTTTAAAATCTATATATACTGAAGTATATATTGAGGATCTTCTATTTTCACAGTTAATTAAACAGATGATAATTCCTGGTTTTTTAAAATAAACTCGAGCTTAAACCCTGCTTCCTTATAAACCTAATGTTTAAACTCTCGATCATAAATTAAGCTTTAATGATGCAAAATTTTAACTCTTGTAATGAAAACAATATATAAGTAGTAATAATATATAGCCAATTGTTATAATTTCTTAAAAAGTATTTAGTTAGTTTAAACAATTACAAAATAGAATAGTATGTATTTAATATAAAAAGACGAAAGACGAAAACTACAACTAAAGACAAATGAAATATTAGTACAAAACAGAAATAGAAATGCCAAAATTATAAACAATGATTATAACGAATAGATTTAAAGTTAGTATAATTTTATTTATATTGCATATAACTAAAAACTACCAATGCGTTTAAACCACAATTTTTTTAAGAAGTTAAAATAAATTCCAAACAAAAAAAAAAATTAAAAACGAATTAGAATTTTAAGGTTTAATTTGTTTTAAATAAAAAATTTTAGCTTATAAAGACAAGAGATAAAATTCTACTCAATCATCACTGCTGCTATGCCGAGTTGAAGTTTTGAAGAAGGATGGTTGGTTGATTGGTTGGTTGGTGGTGGATTTCAATTTTAGTTGATGTTTTATGTTTATTTTAGATTATTTGTTGGATTTTTAATACTTTGGATTACAACAAATCTAAAGCTATACAATATTAGTTATTTTTATCAATGAGCAAAAAAAAAAAAATACAGGACTCTATAAAAAATTAAGTTTTATTTTTAATTCTATGGCAGGTTTTTGAGGTCAAAATTAGATCTGTTTAGCTGTTGTTTTAAAAATAAATCTCTATTGTCCATGAAAAGTAGAACCAAAAAAAACAAAATTAATAATAAATAAAGAACAAAAAAAAAAAAAAAAAATTATTATGACTATTAAATGTAGGATTAATGACATTTAGATAATGAAATTTTATTTATAATTGTTTTAAAATTATTTACATTAAAGGATATTTTACAAAAAAAAAAAATTATTTTTTTAATATGATTATTAATAAAAAAAAAACAACAAATTAGTAAAAAAATATATAGTTTCATTTACATTTAAAGAGATAATCAAAATAGTTAAAAAAGGGTTTATGTTTAAAATTAATTATACAAAAAAGTTTGTAAATATGTAAAACTGTTTGTTTAGAAAAATATTTATACAAAACAAATCTATAAAAATAACTTTATTGTTTAAGGACTTTATTGTTATTTGTAAATGGAAACGAAATATTTTCAATTTGATTTTAGGTTGAAATTGCTTTAGTTGAAGGTTAAGTTTGGTTTTAGTTGCTTGAATTTAGCTGTATTATTTATCAGGGAGTTTTTAAAGCTTGCTTTAATAAATACACAATTTAAGAAGTCATTAATAATATTAATAAGAAGTAAAAGCCTTAGTTTTGTTATTTTCTTTCTAGCAAAAAATCTTGTTTTTTCACACAATTTTCCTTCCTAAGCAAATATCGTTTGCTTCTTTTTCTTCCAAATGCCATTCACTAGAAACTGATAGCCCAATATTCCTATGCTGTTTTAATAAAAGCATGAATTGATTAAATCTATAATAATGTTGTAGTCTGACCAGCTATTCATTGTGATTTTTGTTATTTATTTGATAATTTTTATGAACTTCGTGTGCATTCGTGCTGCTTACAGGTAAATAAGCAAGCATGTTCGGCCTCTGTTGTGTATAAGTACCGACCATTGGATCAAAATCAATCTTCATGTAGGAATATAGAAGAAAGTTCAATAAAATTTGCTACTAATTACCGTTTTAATGCAGCTCTTAAACAAATATCCTTGCTAAATAGGCAGTTAAATGTTGCTATTTAGAATATATTGGCCACAAACTACTTCACAATCAATTCAAAATTAGTCCTAGTTTTCATAATAATACACTTCTACAACATATTTGACTCTTCATTTCGGTACACTGATGACCTTTCAATTTACTAGATGTCAATAAATTTCAGTCCATAGAAATCATCAGTGAGTGTTGATGCTTTAAATCAGTGATCTGCATAAAGAGAACGTGGATTATAATAAAATGTTATGCACTTTTCGTCTCTGTTCTAATATGACCAGCTATTTATTGCGATTTTTATTTATTTGCGTTGTGTACAGGTAAATAGCCAATAGTGTTAGACTCGTGTTAGCTATTAGTGCCGACCACTGTTTCAAATACAGAAACGATATTCAAGAAAACGCCATTAAATTACTTCATCAATTCACAATCCACAGTGGAAGCAATCGCAAAATAAATGGTACACAATTGGGCAATCAACATTTAATTATTTTTTTTTTTGATAATTTGTTTTTGTAATTTTTTTCGCTCAATACTGTTTTTTAAACAGTTTGTAAAAATGTTTAGAAGCAAGATTTGCGAAATTTAAAAAAACCAAACAATAAACGTGTTTAATGCTGGATTGAAGCAAAAAGCTATCTGTGATAAATATTCAATTAATAAATCAGCAGTTTCAAAATTTATAAAAAAAATTTGTGAGACAGGTACTGTAAATACAACAACAAAAAGACAAGATAATTTAACAGCAAGAGAGTTTAAGAAATTCCTTAAAATTACCCTCCGGGAAGTTATCAATAATTTAAAATTGGAAATTAGTTATAGAACTGTTAGCCGCAGGGAAAATGAGGCTGGTTAATTCCTATCAGAGATGTGCATGAATACCATTCAAATGACATATATTTTATTTTGCAAAAATGAATACTGAGTTATCACTATACATAAACTAAACGAAAACTGTCATTGCGTGATTCACCACAGCAAGTGTTTTGTTACAAAATTGCTTGCATATTCTGTAAACTCTTACCATTCACAAAAGCAGCGAATAAATATGAGTGTTATGAATATAAGAAGGGTTTTTTGATTTAATATACACTTTCCTATATGAATATTAGAACATTATGACAATATAACATGATAGGTACCCTTGTGAATTGATCAACTGTATTTATAAGGATTTTTCTTGCATATTTTTATTGTTAACAATACGGAAAACACCATTTCCAATATTTTTTATTATTTCGGAGTTTATTGTATCAAAATAAGATGAAATTTAGAACAACGCGGAAAAAGTTATTTGAAACAAATTAATGCACTGATTTTGTACTACTTATGCATTCAACTTATCAACGAGCTTTTGTGAATCATTTGAATACTTTACATACGAATCAAAACACAGTAATCATTTTTGAGTTGTTATTGCTAACGCAATCAATTGTGAGAGCGCAAGCACTGCAAGCAATATAATAAGCACATGTTGATGATTGAAAACACAAAAAATGCAGTGATTTCATTCATATAGAAAAAAGCGAATCAACTCATGTACATCTCTGATTCCTATCGCCCCGTGAAAAAAACATATTATTTAACAAAAAAACAAGTAAGAAAGTATGTATAATACCCTAATCTGAGTATGAGCAAATTATTATTCTATTAAAATTTCAATAATTTATGGGAGCTATGACCAATGAGGTCTTTCGTAAAGGTGGAAATCTCTCTGATTCCTATCCACTTGGGGAGAGCCAGAAGTTATTCCTTTACGGAATTTCCCAACCAGCTCACTACTTCCGGCCATCGGTCAAGTATTCCCTGGTAATGTCGCCCAGGTTACCCAATCCAATAACACTGAGATCGGATGCGGAACAACAACAATCCAGTCACCCATCCTAAACATCAACGATTACAGAAACCATAGCAAATAATAGAAACCAACAGATCCCTACGATGACGACATTTAGCATGAAAGGACATCGAGAATCGGGACTTGGAACGTGAGCAAACTTCTCGACCCTTTAAAAGTCGCCCAAGAATGCAGAGAATTCACAAACTATACCCTGCTACTCCTAGGATTGTTCATGCGAAGATTGACTAATTCTTGTGAATTTCTGTACAAAGGCAAGAAACCTTACATGCGTGCAGTGATATACACCAACAGAGATATCTGATACTACTGAAAAGGACAACTTTTACAGTCATCTGAACCAAGTTCTATCCACAATACCACGAGGCAATATAGTGCTAGTAGTTGGCGATGTAAATGCGCAACAAAGGCCGTGAGAGGATAATGGGTAGACATCAGAGATGTGCATGAATCATTTTTGAGTTGTTATTGCTAGCGGCATTTAAAAAATGATTGAGAAAATGGCAATCAATTGTGAGACCGAAAGCACTGCAAGCAATATAATTAGCACATGTTGATGATTGAAAGCACAACAAATGCAGTGATTTCATTCATATAGAATATCAGTAGAATGAGAAAGAATGAGCGGCTATTCACCGAAATGTGCAGCTTATCCCATAGAAAACCAATGGGAAAATGTGGATGCGAACTCATAATTATACCACGAAGGATGCTTTATCAAATGCTGTTATAAGAGAATGGAAAAATATTTCAAAGGATGCGATTGAATCTGTAATCGGTTCAATATATCGTCGGGATAGCCAATTAAATACTGAGTCACAAAAAGAGCTATAGGGTTCCTAAATTTCGTTATTAGTTTTTTTCTTTTTGTTATAAGTTTTCTTTTTAAAATTACAGAATTATTCTGCAGGAAGAAAACAGATTCGTTGTGATTTCTTGTCAATCGAATGATTCTATTATATCATTGATTTTTTCGATACCAACTACAGAAAACCACAACTGAAAAAAATTTTTTGCCATAGAAATTTATTTGACTTTGTCTAAATAATTTGATTAGCAATATATTCGTTTGTAACAACTAAAACCATAGGGTAATATAGAGACAAGACGTAATTGTCAAAACCCTAAGTCTGTTGTCAAAAACTCTTGCAACATTATGTCATATTGTCATAATGTCCTAATATTTCACAATGGTTTTTATTGCTTTTCAAGCAATAAATATCCTAAAATAATACTACTTTCTATGATTTGTTTATTGTGTTATCGAACCAACAGAGACCAGCGCTAAATGCCTAAGAGGCGGTTAAGCCGAGTCGCCGAGTCGTGATATATTAGGACATTATGACAATATGACTGATAAGAGAACTTGTGAATTGACCAAATGTATTTTGTTGTTGTATCAGACATATGATTTTTTGTATTTTTTTGAGAAATCGGAGTGTCTAGTCTCTATAACTAAAACTGTTTTAAGCAGTTAAATCAGGAAAATTAACATTTCTTGTAGGGCGACTTAATACAAATTGAAATTTTAAGTTTTTAAAGAATTTATTAATATGCTTAAAATTAAAACATATTTTAAAAAGTCTCCTTTCTATATACTATATACTAAAATGCTCTAACTAGCAGCTATTTAAAAAATCACTAAATTAACTTTCAATACAAATTTTTCAAATAACTGGAATTTTAATGTAAAGGTTGTTATGTACTCTATTAATAAGCCGTTTCTACAAACAAAAAACATTAATTACAAGTTAAATATTTCTTTCATAAACAAACATACATATGTTCGAGTATTTTTAATTTTCCTAGCAATTTTATTAAATATTTTGTTTGTGCTTTTATTTATTTACATTTTTTTTCTGTTTTGTAAAAAAGTATTTTAATAAAACTATGGTTGTTGTATTAAAACAATAAATATTTGACAATTACAAAAAAAAAAAAAAAAAATAAATAAATGAAAAAATTGTAGCGTATAAAAAGAAAATGTAAATTTATATTTTTTGTTAACAGACCTATTATTTGGTTAAAAAATATTGATGATAAAACAGCACAACGGGCAAATATTGCAGAATGCTGACAACAGCAACAAATAATGATTGGAAAATAACTACTATACACATACATACAGACATATGTACATATGTATTTGTGTGTAAGCTTGATATTGTTGTTGTTATTATACACAATGTTGTTTTGTTGTAGGAGTATTTGCTGTACGGTCGGTTGGTTGTTTGATTTACATGCATTACAGTTACAAATACAATTACATACTATCACTGCTTTATGTTTTTGTAAAACATGTTTTTTGCGTTATTCGTTGCATATTTTCAAGTGCTGAACATTTGCAATTATTATTGCATACTTTAAGGCTGGGTAAAAATTGTTTTAATTCACTTTTGTTTTTCTTTTTGTCTTTTTTTCGATTTTAAACTGTTAAATGCATATATTGAAATCTTTGTCTCTTTTTCTCTCTCGTTTTCTTTTATTTTCAGTTTTTTTTTTATTTATATTACTTCATTTTCTCTATTTTATTTTGTTGCAGATTTGAGTTTGTTGTTGCACAATGTTTTTCTTTTTTTCTTTCTTTTTTTCGAGTTCATTTAAATGTTAAAAGAGGGCGGTTTAGCAGCAGTGTTTGTTGTAGTAGAAATTCTAGTTTATCTCATTTTTGTTTACTGGCTTTATAGGTTTTTGTATATTTTATATAAAAGAAATGAAAAAAAAAGTTTTAATTTAATTAAAACAAAATTATTAACTAATTAGGTAGTTCATTTTTTAATTTTATTTTTTTTTTTTTGAGGGGGGGTTGGGAAAACTTAAAATGTTTTGTGTATGTTTAGATAGTTTAAGAAATGAAAAAATGTTTTTTTTAGTAAAATGTAGAGAAAGAAAGTTTGTTAAATAGTTGTTTGTATTAGAAAGTAAAATTAAGGGGAAAATATAGTAACATAAAATAGTAGTAGTAATTGGAAAAATTACTCACCTAGCAAAACTTTTGAATGCTGCACTTTGGGGATTTATGCATAAAGGTACACGACCAGTCTGCAATTGTTCGGCAATAAATTTATGCATTTCCTCTGGAAAAGTTAAAAAAATATGAGTTAAACAAATTGATCAATAAAATGTTGCTGAAATATACAGTGCTAAATTACAATTTTAGGCAAACTGAATAATTATGTAAGAACTAAATATTTAAATTTCCTCTTACCTTTAACCTGCTGCACTGATGTCAATTTACGTTCCCACAAATCATCAAATGCTTGACCGGCCGATGGCTCAAAATCATTTGTATATTGACGCATACCACCCGGTGTGGTAAAACAACATTTGCACATACAAGAATGATAACGCAAACGACCCTCATCCAAATAGGGGTGAGCTAAAGCATCTGATACAGAAATGCGCTTGTCCTAAATACCAAAGAAACCAAACAATTATTATATAATTTCCTGGCCAAATTATTAACAAAAAAAAGTACTTACAGGATCAAATACCAACATTTGACATAGTAAATGCACCGCTTCATGCGTGGCATGTGAACTTAATGTGTAGAGAGCTGAGAATGAGGGTAATTTCGGTGCACGCCTCAACATATGCGAACGTGCCCCACCACAGGCATGACGCATATCCTCCATTGAGGGTGTACCCAACAAATCTGTGATGAGATCTAATTGTTGTACTGGATTTTGTGCTTGAAACAGTATACGACGCCCTAACAATTCACCAAATATACAGCCCACCGACCAAACATCAACCGCCGACGAATAGTGTCGGGCGCCCATTAGAATTTCGGGTGCCCGATAGTATTGTGTGACCACCTCCTGGGTCATGTGTTTCGTTTGATCGGGCTCCTCGACGCGTGCCAAACCGAAATCGCATATTTTCAACACACAATTCGAGTTGACCAGCAGATTGCCCGGTTTGATGTCACGATGCAGTATACGGGCCGAATGTAGATATTTGAGACCACGGAGTATTTGATAGAGGAACACTTTTATGTGATCGGCAGATAAGTGTTGCGGTGAAACGATTATTTTATGGAGATCTGATTGAAGAAGTTCTGTTATCACATATCTGTGAGATTAAGGCAAAGTTTTACGTTTTTAATAGTTAAGAGAAAACCAGGATTGTATTATAAACAAAATAAATTTAACTTAATGAAATATTGAGCTTATTAATGAATTGACTAGATATTACTAGACAAAAAGTTATATATGACCTATTTCTACAACATGTTAATATGATTATGTTTTTAATACCCTTTACCACGAGTAATAAGTTTGTAATTCTATTTTTAATTTCTACTAACTACTAATTTGCTTTCCTATAAAGTACATATATGTACCTATAGGAAGTTCTTCTAACTGCGTCTTTCTAAATGTCTCTTGAAATCAAGTTTCCGAAGAACCTAGTCATGTGACAGAACCAAATTTGATATGAATATATTTGATAAACGTTCGATAATTTTGTTATTGCAAATCTGCAAAAACAGTCAATAAATGGCTGAGATATTATGAAAAAATCAATATTACCTCAATTTTGGAAATATTTTGGAATACATCTCTGATTCTATAAAATAATTATTGATTTTTTCCCCTTTCTACTTTTACAATTTCATGTAAAATTTCCCCTTCTGGGATTTTAGGAAAACAATTTGGGAATTTCTGGAATTATCAATATAAATATGTCATAAACACTAAAAAACATTAATTTTAGGAAAAACTGAAAATTTTAATTTCTGGGATTTTAGGATAACATTTTGGGAATTTACCGGATTATAAAATGTTTAAGTAATATTAATAAATATGTCATAAATACTAAAAATATTAAATATTTATAGCTTTTAATTAAAATTTAAAATAAGACGTTTTTAAAAGTTCTGGGATTTTATGAAAACATTTTGGGAATTTAAGGGATTATGCAAATTTTGTATTAATACAAATAATTTTGACATCAATTTTGCAAACAACATTAATTATAGGAATTTCTGCATTTCTGCAATTTTCCCTTCTGGGATTTTGGAAAAACATTTTGGGAATATGAGGGATTATCAAATGTTTTATTAATTTACAATATTTTTTGTTAAAAAATTAATAATTTATCTTTAACAATCAAAATAAATTAAAATATTTAAGTTTCTCCAAAATTCCCTTTCTGGGATTTTAGAAAAATATTTTGGGAATTTACGGGATTACAAATTTGTTTATTATTTTATTAAAATTGGCCATAAATACAGAATACAATTATAATTTTGTATTAATATATTAACAACTTAAATTATAGGAATTTCGGGGATTTTAAAAAAATATTTGGAAATGTTTTAATAATTTACTGTTTTTTTTTTGGAATTTAATAATTTGTCTTTAATAATCAAATTAAATTAAAATTGCTTGAGTTTCTTCAAATTTCTCTTTCTGGGATTTTAAAAAAATATTTTGGGAATTTACGGGATTCTAAATTTGTTTATAATTTTAACAAAATATGCCATAAACCCTAAACAAAATTAATATTTTAAGTTTTTAAAAGTTTTCGTTTCTGGGATTTTGCAAAAACATTTTGGGAATTTATGGGATTAAAATTTTTTTTTGAATAAAATAACTTTCATATATGGGGTTGTCATAGAATTCAATCATTGTCGGAATCGGTTTTGAAAACGACAGAAAGAGTACATTGCTCTCGTGAAATTGAATGTTATCGGTTTTATATACGACATAGAATTATATTCTTTATCGATTAAACAACAAATTACATTAGATTTCATAAGTCAAATGTACCTTTTTGTCGTTCTCAAAACCGATTCCGACAATGATTGGATTCTATGACAACCCCGATAAACAGAATTTTAATTTTTTAAAATTTTTGGAAATAAATTCTTCCTGGGATTTTAGAAAAACATTTTGGGAATTTATGGGATTATCAAAATTTTTATTAAAATAGAGTATTTTCGAAAAAAAAATAATAATTTTCCACTCTGGGATTTTAAAAACAATATTTTGGGAATTTACCGGATTATTACTTTTGTCCAAAATAATTTAAAAAAGTTAATTTTTTCAGTTTAAAAAATTTTCAGCTTTTGGAAATACTCGTACTTTGAGAATTTTTAGTTTAATGACACTATTACATTTACTCACTTTGAAAAACTCTAGAATTTTGCTTTTGTTTTAGCAAACAGCAATTTTGTAACTTATATTTCATTATAATGATTAAAAACTTATAACATTATAAGAAATTAAATTGAAAGTAATTAAATTATTCACAGATAGAAAAAACAACTATCTGGAGCAAACATCAAGTCTAAATTTTAGTAAAACTTTTCTCAATTTAATTTCGTTAATGACTTTGTTAACAATATAATATTCTTTAAAACATTGACTGTGTTCTGTTTTAGAAGATTTCACTGTAAACTATTTTATGCTTTCTTTCCTGTTTTTGCTAAAACCTAAAAAATGTTTAAGTAAAGTGAATGGTTTTAGTTTATTTTTATGAAAAGGATACATTTCTTGGAAGAAATCCAAATGAGGTGGCTGTAGTATGTCCAATGCTGAAAGCACCTGCAAGTAAACACAAACAAACAAATTGAGATAAAAAATTTAATTAAAATAGTTTCAAAAGTATTTTCTGTAAAAACATAATAAAATAAAATGATATTCCTTGATTTCTTTAATAAAATCAAAATAATTAGCATACTTTTAGGAGTTTTGAAAATTGTTTTTTATTGCCTTAACTATTATATGAAACTTATGAATTTATTAGAAAATTTCAAAAGTTTTAACTTAAATTTAGGTATGAGAATATTTAAAATATAATATTTGATATGAAGTTGTTAAAATTTCACTGAAAAATTATTTTGAAAATCATGTTTATGTTTGCTGGGTCATTTCATAAAATCAAAATCAAAAACTCTTTGCAGTTTGTACAATTTCTTATTCATTCATATAAAAATTGTTGATTTTTTTTTTCTTTAACTTTTTTTTTTTGTACTCATCGACACATGACGACATCAAAAAGCAAAAATATATTTATATAAAATGAATTTAAAATAAAAATGTATTAAAAGTAAAGTAGCAATAACAAACAAGCAAACTAAAAGAAACAAAAAGTGCCGACAATGTAAACATTTTTAAAATTGCAGCTGTGAACAGAGTGCAACACCAACAGCAAATACATACATACATATATATGCTACACAAGTACATACTTGCAACCAAGTAACCAACATTCAACAAACCATTATGAAAACTACAAACCACCAACAACAAAAACCATTTCATATGAAATGAGATTTTTTCCGTAAAAGGTTGCAGCAACAATAAAACGAGAGGAGTAGGCTGGGGAGGGGGGCCTTTGAATGTAATTTGCTGTAGTTTGTTTGTTTATTTGTTTAGATGTTGCAAGTACGTCAATTGTGGTTGTTGCCGCTTTTGCTGCCATTGCTATTACTTTGTTGAGTTTTTGTTGTTGCTATTGCATGTCTGTTTCTTTTTTTGTATTTGTATGGACGGTCTCGGACTGATGAAATTAACTATTTGGTGGGTTTTTTTTTCAATTTATTTATTTTTTTTTTTACTTTTTTAAGTTACTTGGTTTTAGCGCATGCGCAACCAAAGACTTTGACAGTAATTTGCTAAAAATAAAGAGTTTTATTTGCTAATTTAACAACTTTAAAAAATTGTTTAACAAGTACTATAAAAAAAAAATGGGGTTAAAAGACTTTTCGTTTCAACTAGTTTAATTTTAAGGTACTTGTAGTACGTAATACATTTTCATTAGCATCATGGCGGGCCAGACAGACAGTTGGCAAAAATGCGTAAATTATTGTAGATATTTAATGGCATTTTTGTTTGTTTATTTTAATGAAATTAGCCGATTAACATGTCACTTATAATTATATCTTACAAGAGACTACTTATTACAGTTTATGTTATACTACAAAAGACTATGATATAAGTACAAGTGTATTTAAGGGTATTCACTTCCCAATTACATAATATCCTATATAAATCATTGAAAGGAATGAAATCACTCACATGATTATAGCAATCATATATATGACTGTGGTAAATATATATATATATGTTTATGGCAATTATGTTTATGGCAATTATGTTTATGATGAATGTTTATATCATAATATGTTGTTCTCAAAAAATTCAATTGTAAGTGTTTATATAGTCCCAGATTAGCTTCAATTGTTCTTTTTTATATAGTGCCAACTGAGATTTAATCGTAGCTGTTTATATTGTCCCTATTTAGATTCAATCATACGTAGTTTCTATAGTTCCAGATTAACTTCAGTCGTTGTCCCGATTAATTTCAATCATGGATCTTTATATAGTTCCAGTTTAACTATCTTCAAACGTAGTCCAAATTACTATCAAACGTAAGACTTTATACAGCTCCAGCTTAGCAGTTATGTAGTCCCATTTTAGCTTCAATCATAGTCTCAGTTTAACTTCAGTCGTAGATCTTTATATAGTCTCAGTTTAACTGCAATCTCAGTCACAGTTTAGCTTCAATCATAGTCCCAGTTTAGCTTCTGTCGTAGGTTTTAAATAGTTTTAGTTTATTTGCAATAGTAGGGGTTTATATAGTTCCATTTTAGCTTCAATTATAGTCCCAGTTTAACTTCAATCGTAGTCGTAGTTTAGCTTTAGGTTCAATCGTAGGTCTTTATATAGTCCTAATTTGGTATTAATTATAGCTCCTGTTCAATGGTTGGCCTTTTTATAGTCCCAATTTGGATTCAATCTTAGCTCCTGTTCAATCGTTGGTCTTTATATAGTTCCAGTTTAGTTTGACCCTCCCAGATTAGCATCAATCGTAGGTCTTTCTATAGTCCCAGTTTAGCTTGACCCTCCCAGTTAAGCATCAATCGTAGGTCTTTATATAGACCCTGTTTAGCTTGACCGTCCCAGTTTACCATCAATCACAGGTCTTTATATTGTCTCAATTTGACTTCAATCATCGTTCCTGTTTAGTAACAATTGTAGGTCTTTCTATAGTCCCAGTTTAGCTTGACCCTCCCAGTTTAGCATCAATCGCAGGTCTGTATATTGTCTCAATTTGACTTCAATCATCGTTCCTGTTTAGTATCAATTGAAGGTCTTTATATAGTTCCAGTTAAGCTTCAATCGTATGTCTTTCTATAGTCCCAGTTTAGCTTAACAGACCCAGTTTAGCTTCAATCGGAGTTCTTTTATATAGTCTCAATTTGGCTTCCATCAAAGCTCCAGTTTAGTATCAATTGTAGGTCTTTATATAGTTAGCTTCAATCGTAAGTCTTTATACAGTCATAGTGTAGCCTCAATCGCAAGTCTTGAAATAGTTCTAGTTTAGCTTTAATCGCAGTCCCAATTTAGTTTTAATAGAATGTCTTTATATAGTCCCAGTTTAGGTTCAATCGTAAGTCATTAAATATCCGTAGTTTAGCTTTAATCGTAGTCTCAATTTAGTCATAATAGAAGAGTTTAATTCCAATCGTAGGGGTTTATATAGTTCCATTTTAGCTTCAATTATAGAACCAGTTTAACTTCAATCGTAGTCCCAGATTAACTTTAGATTCAATTATAGCTCCTATTTAATAGTAGGTATTTTTATAGTCCCAATTTGGGTTCAATCTTAGCTCCTGTTCAATCGTAGGGTTTATATAAGAGTCAATCAAAGTTTAACATCAATCACATGTCTTTATATTGTCTCAATTTGACTTCTATCATCGTTCCTGTTTAGTATCAATTGTAGGTCTTTCTATAGTTCCAGTAAAGCTTCAATCGTGTCTTTATATATTCCCGGTTTAGCTTAACAGACCCAGTTTAACTTCAATTGTAGTTCTTTTATATAGTCTCAATTTGGCATCAATCATAGATGCTGTTTAGTTATAGTTCCAGTTTAGCTTCAATCGTAAGTCTTTAAATAGTCCTAGTGTAGCCTCAATCGCAAGTCTTTAAATAGTTCTAGTTTAGCTTTAATCGAAGTCCAAATTTAGTTTTAATATAATGTCTTTATATAGTCCCAGTTTAACTTAAATTATAGTCCCAGTTTAGCCTCAATCGCAAGTCTTTAAATAGTTCTAGTTTAGCTTTAATCGCAGTCTCAATTTAGTCTTAATAGAAGGGTTTATATATCTCCAGTTTAGTTTTAATAGTAGGCCTTTATATAGTCTTAGTTGCATCAATCGTTAGTCTTTAAATAGTCGTAGTGTAGCTTTAATCGTAATCCCAATTTAGTTTCAATAGTAGGTCTTTATATACATAGTTTTGCTTTAATCATAGTCCCAGTTTAATGTCAATCGTAGGTCTTTATATGGTCCCAGTTTAGCTTCAATCGAAAGTCTTTAAATAGTTCCAGTTTAGCTTAATACGATTAAGTCCCAATTTAGTTTCAATAGTAGGTTTTTAAATAGTCCCGGTTTAGTTTTAATAGTATATATTAATAGTTTAGCTCTAATCAAAAATATTGAAAAACAAGTAAGAAAGCTATATTCGGCTGTGCCGAATCTTATATACCCTTCATCAAATTATACTTAAAAATAAAATTAAAAAAATGTTTTTTTAACATTTTTTTTAAAAGTTTTTTCCAATTTTTAAAAAAAAAAAAATTTTAATTTATTAGTGAAAAAAATTTATGACAAAAAGTTTTTTGTGAAAAAAAAATTCTGGTTAAAAATTTTTTTCCTGATTTTGACCCATTGTAGGTCCAACTTTGTATAGCCTTATATATTGTATAGCCTAAAATATCTATCATTAGATATCCATATTGTCCATATATCCATTTATGACTTAGTAATCGATATATAGATAAAAAAATAGGCAACAAAAATAGAGGTTGTCTCGGATTTTTGCTCATATCTCCCTTATTTATGGACGGATTTTGCTGATTTTAAATAGGAAACTTTTCGAAAGCATGTCTGACAGAATTATTGAGGATTTGGATCCCGAAGATATCTGGGGTCTTCAGAAAATTGATTTCAACAGACAGATAGACAGACAGACGGACATGGCTAAATCGACTCCGCTATCTATAAGGATTCAGAATATATATACTTTATAGGGTCGGAAAATTATATTGTGGAAATTACAAACGGAATGACAAATTTATATAAGGGTATAATTATCAATCAACCCCATCAAGGTTTGGGCCAATAAGGCAAAACATGCATAATAAAGATATTTTGATAATACCTGAATGTGGTTAGATGTAAGACACAATTGGTCAATTCACAAGGTCTCTTATCAGTCATATTGTCATAATGTCCTAATATATCACGACTCGGCGGCTCTGCTTAACCGACTCATAGGTATTCGGCATTGGTCTCTGCTGGTTCGTTACGATAGCACAATAAACATAGTATAGAAAGTAGTATTATTTTAGGAAATTTTTTGCATGAAAAGCAATAAAAACCATTGTTAAATAATAGGACATTATGACAATATGACATGATAAGAGACCTTGTGAATTGACCAAATGTATTTCAAATGTTTAAAGTACTTTGTGTTTTTTGGGCGATCAAGTAAACATTTGCTGGAAACTGTGGTTGTCAATTCATTAATTTTGAAAAAAACTGAACGCACCTTTAGATTTCTTATCAAAATAAATATAAAACCTTTAATAAATTGCAAAATAATATTACACGAATAAATTACTCTATTGTTTTACTATATTACCCTATTTGTTTTCTTTGCTTTTAATTATCAAATTACATTTTTGGCAAAGTTTTAACACAAACACTGTCATTTCTAGGTAAAATTTATAGTCCTAATAATATACATTTCGTTTCTTTCCAACTCTACCAAAAAAAACTTCTTTAGTTTGTTCAATAAGTGAAAAAAACAAAGTTTTTGCTTTTTTTTCCAAAAATAAATCAGCAAATGTTTGTCCACGAGCATGCAGACAGTCAGTTAAATTGTTTGTAAAAAAAAAAATTAAAACAAAAAAATTGTCTATTTCCTAGTCATAATGTTTTATAAACTTCCAACAACGGGTGCTTATGTACTCCACTCGTTTGTTCGTTCGTTCTAACTCCCCAACATTGCATGTCATTGAGGAGTTTATTACTAAATACAAAAACAAAAAAAAAAAACCAACGGCAGACAATTGGACAGACAGACTGGATGGCAGACACACGGATATAAGGGCGGACATTTAAAATTTATTTTCTTGGAAAAAAGAAGGGCGAGAACATACAATAATACACTAATAGAAAAAGACAAAACGAACAAAGAAACAGAAAAATGGCAATAATAAATACAACAAAAAAAAAAAAAAAAAACATAATATCACGTAGTCTTATTTTATCATCATCACCATCAACCCAACACGGCCTTAATGGTATGTACCTCCAATCGATTGGAGCAGGAGAAAACAATCATTGATTGAATTGTCAAGTAAATAAAAACTGGGTGTGATACAAGACAAAACAATAAACACTATTTTCCACTAAAATGCCATTTCCAATTGAAATTAATAAAATTTTACAACTCTGGCCACTAATTTTTGGTGTGAAATGAAATTTGTTTTGTTGAATGAACAAAAACTTAAAAAAAAAATATTTATATATAGAAAATAAATTGTTGACAATTTTTGTAACATAAAGATGAAGTTGAACTTATCTAGGTTACTTTAGTGACATGACCGGTTCTTTGTTGTCTTATCCCCTTGCTTATTTATTAAACTCTTGATGACTTCCTTTCATCGCCAACTTTCTTTATGTTATTTTTAATCTGATATTAAATCTCAACAAACATATCGATCCTAATTTTTGAAACCTAAACAAATGTTTGAATTTCACATTTGAAATTAATTTGATTTAAAACAATTAAAGTAATTTTCTTAATTTGACAGTAAATATTAATCTCAAAGAATTCTCAAACCTAAAAATATTTTATTTCAAATATTAGGAACCATAGATAAATACACATAGATCGGAAACTCGCCTGTCAAAGACCTAACTCAGTTGTCAAAAACCTAAGTGGTGAGAATGTATTAGTAAACAAATTATGTGAAAACAAAAACATCACTCGTATGTGTAACTTTTTTGAGTAATTTTTTTGTTTGAGTTTTTTTCTAGTTTCCGCTCTATGTATATTTTCTCTATGTTAGGAACTACGATTGAGACACACTGGGGCTATATTGAACGTCAACTGAAACAAAGTTTTGAAATTAATTTGTTTAAAAAAGTAATGTAATTTTAATTTTATTCTCAAACCTAACCGCAACGATGTTCGCAATTTGATATACAAATTTTAATCTCAAATCGTTGTTAAAGCTAAATATGTGTCTGACTTAAACATAGACACAATAATAAAATTACTATCATGCGACCGATATTAGAGAGAAGATCTGATTTTAAAACATTCTCAATTTTTTTTCAAACTGTAATGTTTGCTGGGTGCTAAACAAACACAAAATCAAAGGCTTGAAAATAGAAATAATTCCAATTTGATATTTAGCGTAATCCTCTGTAAGTTTTCTCAAATTAAATATAGGTTTAAATTTTACATTTAAAATCAATTTGAGGTTGATTTGAAAAATTAATTTTTTTCTATTTGACAACAAAGGTTCTTTTCAAACCTAAAGCTTAACTTGAATTTAATATAAACATATTTGAGAAATTATGTTTTCGAAAATTTGATATTTAATTTTGTTCTAAAATTGTTGTTAGAGTTAAAGACAAGTTGTTTGACAATTGAGAAATTTGACTTTAAACTTAAATGTTTACTGAGTACCCAAAAATACACAATCAAATGATTGAACCATAGAGAATAGAGCGGAAACTCTTCTGTGAAAGACTTAACTCAGTTGTCAGAAACCTAAGTGGTGAGAATGTATTAGTAGAAAAAACTATGTGAAAACAAAAACAACACTCGTATGTGTGATTATTTTGAGTCATTTTTTTGTTTGAGTTTTTTTCTAGTTTCCGCTCTATGTTTCTCTATGGATTGAACAATTTTCTTATTTGCTAAATTTGATAGCAAACTTAATTCTTTTAGGTTTCTCACCTTAACAGAGGTTGGTACTTAAAATATTAAATCAAATTGAGATTGTTTTGAAATCTAATGTTTGAAAAATTTTATGATTTCATTCTTAAAGGTTTGATAATTGAAATTAATTTGAGTTTGATTTAAAAAAAAAAAATATTTGAAAAATTTAAATTTCTCAAATCATTCTCAAAACTAAGAAAAATCTAAGCAGGTGTTTTCGCAATTTCATACAAACTTTTATTTTAAAATCGAAACATAATGCTCAAGGTTTTCTTAAACATGACAGAGATCTGAATTTCACATTACAATTCAATTTGAGGTTGATATGAAAACAAATATTTGAAAAACTTTATTTTCAAAATTTGCTATCAAACGCGCTCAAATTAAGAATTAAATTTTAATTAAATAAAAGATACTTGAGATGTGCTGTCTTCGCTATTTGATACAATATGTTATTCTCAAATCCTACAATAAGTAAAATAATTCTCAAAGTTTTCTCAAACCTAAACCTAAAAACCAAATATTTCAAAAATTATATTTTCTGATTATTAAATTTCTCAATCTAAATATTAAAAATGATTAAAAAAAAACCTTTGAGAAATGTTGCTTTTTCAAAATAATATCAAATTTTATTCTCAAATCCGCAAAGCGAAAGACATGTTTTTATTTAAACCTTTTTATACCCTTCACCTTTGTGAGACGGGTTTGTCATTCCGTTTGTAATTTCCACAATATAATTTTCCGACCCTATAAAGTATATATATAGATTTAGCCATTTCCGTCTATCTGTCTGTTGAAATCAATTTTCTGAAGACCCCAGATATCTTCGGGATCCAAATCTTGAATAATTCTGTCAGACATGCTTTCGAGAAGTTTCCTATTTAAAATCAATAAAATCCGTCCATAAATAACGGAGATATGAGCAATAATCCGAAACAACCTTTATTTTTTGCCTATTTTTGATCTATATCTCGATTACTAAGTCAAAAATATAGACAATATAGATATCTAATGATAGATATTTCAAAGTCTATTGCAACGATGTATATAAGGCTATATTAAGTTGGACCTACAATGGGTCAAAATCGGGAAAAATATTTGTCATAAATTTTTTTCACTAATAAATTAAAAAAATAAATTTCTAAATTAAAAATTTTTTTTTAAAAAAATTTAAAAAAACTTTTAAAACAATTTCGAAAAAAAAAAAATTAAAATTAAATTTTTTTTAAGTTTTGTTTTAATGTATAATTTGGTGAAGGGTATATTAGATTCGGCACAGCCGAATATAGGTCTCTTACTTGTTATTATAATGCATGT
Source organism: Calliphora vomitoria (assembly GCA_942486065.2). NCBI lineage: Eukaryota > Metazoa > Arthropoda > Insecta > Diptera > Calliphoridae > Calliphora > Calliphora vomitoria. Next base: position 25,358,581 of record OW818031.2, on the reverse strand, counting down.
TTCAATATATTTTAATAAACTAAACGAATATGTTTAAATGCAATAAAGAAACTGAACATGTTTGACTGCAAGAATATGTTTAAATGCAATAAAGAAACTGAACATGTTTGAAATTTAAAATTATAAATTGAAATCCACATTTGAGAAAATGTTTAATATCAAACATAATTCAAGGCATTTCTTAAATTGAAATTAACTCTCCATTTTGGTTTAGAACGCTATTACTTTCAAATACTTGTTAAATTATTCTCAAATGTTTGTCGTTTAATATCAATCTCAATTTGATATCAAACCTGAATGTTTCCAGGAAACCTAAAGTACGTTCATATTCTTTAGCAAAAGCTTATTTGATCTTAAATGATTTTTGTATGAACAAACAATAGTCTCTAAATTAAAGCATGTCTTCTTAAATAAAATGTTTGCTGAAAGGAAAGTGAAATATCGATATTTCTGTATTTATATTCCTTATTATGATCGTAATAGTCTAATAAAACTAATTAATAAAACATCTTATTAAATAAACCTTTGGTAGGGTAAACTTTAAATCAGAACAGCCTACCCGAATTTCCACATTACATTCAATTCATAGTCATTTGTAGTGCAACATTTTGTTTTTGTTGCTAACCCCAAACATTTATTTAATCTATTGTTTATTTACTTACTACATATTTTGTTTTGTCTCATAATTGAAGACTCCCCATAGATTTGCAATAATTAATTAATAACCCATAAATTTTATTTCGGCCAACAAAAAGAAAAATATGTTCAAAATTTGTCATTCTAAATAAGTTTTCAAACATAAACAGCAGGGTGTTAAAAGACATAAATTTAAATTAACAACTTTAATATATACTTTTTTTTTTTTTGTCTGTTGCACAAAATCTTTCTTTGTGTGGCAAACAAAAATAATCAATCGATAAGGAGACAAGAAGAAAAAAAAAACTAAACTGAAATTGTAATTTGAATAAATAAAATTGTAAATTATTTACCAAGTGTCAGAGTGTTTGAAATGAGTGTGTGTGTGTGTGTTTGGTTGACTGAATGCAACACACGTGCAATTATTATAGAAAACGTTAAGAATGAAACAAACAAAAAAAACAGCAGAGACAAAGGAAAAAAACTCATTTTAAGTCAAAATAATATAAAACTATATGGATTTATAAAGCCAGTTGGAAATAATGATATGAAGACAATGACAGAAGTATTGATGGAAGTTTTAGGTAAGACGTTTTCATATCTTCTTTATATTGAGAGCAAGTGTGTCAGTAGCTTGTCATGCCTTCTGTAGGGGACAAAATTCTGTAAGGAACAAGTTAAGCATGTATTTTACTTTTATGCTATGTCAAACCTGCCTCAATTCTTATCCTCCTACAAAATGCATGACTTTCATATGGTGGGTTTCCACTTAGAAGGTTTTGAGTCGACATTTGTCTCGCTTTCCATTCCAGTAAACGGAATAAGTTTATCAGCAAATTGCTAAAAATTTACCAAATATAAAAGATTATAAGGGACAAAACTTTAGACAGCTTTAAATCAAATTTCCAACTGGGTACATGAATAAGTAATACACAAACACACTCTTAAACTTTTCATAATTGCAAATACATTGCAAATAGTCGTAACAGTGTGTAATTGTTGTGTCTAAATTGTTGACAACATGTTCGTTTGTTTGTTCTTGCCATAAAGTGACACCGTCATGCAAAATATATCGTATTCATACTTACGTATCGTAAAATTTCAAGTGGGCTGTATGTGTTTTTTTTGCCATTATATTTCTTTATTATTATTATTTTTTTTAATATTATTATTAATATTTATGGTTATTAAAGCACGTAAGGAAATTATACCGTTAGTCAGTTGAGTATAGTGTGACGACGTATTTTTGCCCTATACTCAGCAATTGAAAACTGTAGATAACTATTCAGTGCTATTGTATTTTAATATTTTGGGTTTTATGTTTCAAAGTAAATATTGCTGGACAATTTTCTATTTCTAGTAAATTTCTCGAGAATTTGCTATTTCTAGTAAATTCGCTGAGCATTTGCTATTTATAGTAAATTTTAAAGAGTTTGCTATTTCTAGTAAATTCGCTGAGCATTTGCTATTTATAGTAAATTTATCGAAAATTTGCTATTTACAGTAAATTTCTTGAGAATTTGTTATTAATTTTTCAAACATTTCTTATTTATATTTTTAGCATTCATTTTACAATATAAATTTATTCAATGTATTGACCATTGTTAGCTGTGACCTGCTCATCTTTTGAGCCTAATAATGAATGACGACAATTTCGGATACTCTGTTCTAAGGTGAAACATATCCCAGAAAGAGCGTTCTGAATCGATCGAAACAAATAGTAGTCGGACGGAGCAATGTCTAGACCCTTGGTAAGCAAATACAGGCATTTCATTTTTGGGCATGTATGAGTAAAAAAATTAAATATTTTTTTTCTTTTACGTTGACGAAAATCTTCGTAACCTGAACAATATGAACGCCTACCAAGTGTCTATACTAGAGTTTCCAAAAAACCAAAGAATTTCAAAACCGCGGTTTTGGTTTTAAAAAATTGAAAACATATCGGTTTCGGTTCGGTTTTGTGATAATTTATTAACTATTAAACCAGTTGGTAATATAGGAACTGCTAAATAAATTGAAATTTCAAATTTGACGAGTGTTTACGAAGATAAAGGAAAATTGGTACTTTTTCTTTTAATGGTACCTTTTTAATATATTAAATTAGTTAAAGTTGGCTAATTGCTTCTCAGTATAGAAATAATCAAGAATAGGGTGTTCCATTGTATTATAAAACCAAAAATGGAGAACTAAATCAAACTAAAGAGAACATTTTCATACTTCAAAATGAATTTTCTATAATATTGAACCTAGAATCAGGAAATTACTTTGAAATTTCAAACTTGACAGTGGTTTAAGTGTGGAAAATTGTTACTTTTTCTTCTAATGGTACTTTTTATTATAATAAATTATTTTACTTACTGTATATACATAATAGTTGGCTGATACGCTTCCGAGTAAAGAAAGAATCAAGGATAGAGGGCATAATGATATTGAGGTAACAGCAACTTTTATTGAAATTTCTATAATAATGAACCTATAAGCAGGATATTAAACACACATGATCCTGAATGAGTTAAATATAAAAAATGGAATTGCAGGTTCGAACCTTTAGTACTCTTTAAATATTTTATAACGATGGACCTAGAAACGCTAATTCAAAACGGATAATTAATGTTAATATTTCTTTATTGTAAAGGTACTTTTTTAATATTTTTTAATAATAAACCTTAAAATTAGGCACAAATGATTCTGTATGAGTTAGAATTCACGAAAGGCGATTATAGTCTTACCTTTCTTTTGTATTTTCTATAATAATGGACACAGAAATATGAAATTAAACATTCAAGATGCTGAGTAGGAATACAAAATGTGGGTCTTTATGGTATTGTTTTTATTCTAATAATACGTCTAGAAAGAGCTACAATCCACATTATAATGAATCAATAAACATGAAACTAGAGAAATGTTCTCCTGAATTAGTATTAATTCATAAAGGGAGACTTATGGGTCGATTATAGATTGCAACCGAACTTCAGTTGCGTTGCCAGAGGGCAACTGGTTGCCAGTTTTTCAACAGAAATGATAGCTGCCAGTTGCCATCTGTAATACCATTTAGGCAACTGACAACGCAACTGAAGTTCGGTTGTCATCCATAATCGACCCATTAATAGTACTATTTCTATCTTCCAATTGAGGTGGCGAACCGGTCAGCTATTATTCCATACATTTATCGGATTTTGAAAATAACTAAGACTTTGTTACAAAAATTTTGCATTATTTAGCCTGCGAAAGGTAGTCTGCTACATCATCTGAAGCTATTATTGTAATACAATTTAAAAAATTTAAACAAATCTTAAGATATTTTTACCGATCTGTGTTTAGAGATATTGGATGAATAATTGGATGAAAAAGTTTGTTTCTTATTTCTAAATTTTGAATTTTTCTGATGAAAATAGATTAAAAGTGAAAACCGAAGAATAATTGTCGGTTTCAGTTTTAGGTTAAAACCGAATTGGAAACTCTAGTCTAGACTATAAGGCGGGTGAGGCCAAACTTCCCAACCTCTTCATTCTAAATAGTTTTTAACAATTATATCATAATGTGGCCAAGCGTTGTCATGATGGAATATTACGGTTTCATGTCTGTCCGCATATTGTGGGTGTTTTTTTTTTGCAAATGCTCGCATCAAACGAATCAGTTACATTCGATACAGGTTCCCTGTAATGGTCTGGTTAGATTTCAGCAGCTCATAATATATAGAACCCTTTTGCTCCCACCAAATACAGAGCATTACCTTGGCCCCATGGATATTTGGTTCGGCCGCGCTTCACATACGATCTCTTTCGCTTCGGGTTATCGTAATGTATCCATTTTTCATCGCCAGTAATGATTCGGTGCAAAAATTAATTTCTTTGGTAGCATTCAAGCAGCATTTCAGACATACAAAATCGTCTTTCAAGGTCAACCCATATCCTGCTGTTTGCAAACATTTTAAAATTGCTTATTGATTAGCTCTTAATGATTTTGCAAGCTCTTGTTGATTTTGACAACAATCTTAATGAAGTAATGACTCCAATTCTAGGTCTTCAAGCTTTTTTGGCTGACCTTGGCGATCTTTGTCAAAATCGGCACTTCTGAAACGCACAAACAATCTCTCGCACGTTGATACCGATGAAACACATTCACCATAAGCTTTAGTGAGCATTCGGTGTGCTTCAGTGGCATTTTTCTTCAAATAAAAGAAGTGAAGGAAAACTTTCCGCATGTGACGCTTTGTGGGCACAAAATTCGATATTTTCGAAGCAAAAACAAACTTTGTAAACAACAACAATGTTCAGTAACTAAGTCAGCATAAATGACAGATATATACCCTTCAAAATAAATTATAAGTTATTAAAAACAAAACCCGCCTTTAAAAGATATGCAATCTATTGTAAGCCCCTTATTTTTAAGTTCTACAGTAAATTTTCTCGAGCATTTGTTATTTATAGTAAATTATTCGAAAATTGGCTATTTATAGTAAAATTCTCAAGTAAATTTTCTAGAGTTTTCTATTTATAGTAAATTTCTCGAGATTAAGCCATTTATCGAAATTTAGTTAGTATAGTAAATTTCTGTAGTAAATTTAACAAAAATTTAATATTTAAAGATTCCTCCAATTTTGTAATCAAAAACTTTTATCGTAAACTTTAATAAAATTTCAAGTGTCACAAAGTTTTCCAGAAACCTCTTTACATAACTCAAAATTGTAAAATTTCATTTATCCCGAATTGTATACACATTTTATTGTCATAAATACTTATGACTTTTACTGGTTAAATAATTTCTTGGGAAAAAAAACCTTAAAAATTCCCATCAATTTGTTCACCTGAATTAAGGTGTAAATATACATGTATTTCCTTTAAAATTTAAAACGACGACTACTGTATTTCCTGTTGAAACGCAAAACAAATGAAATGAAATACAAAAAAAAAATATATATATATATTAGAAATTCTAAAGATGTTTTCAACTAATGTGTGTCTAAATTATTTATGTATTCCAAAGGTGTCCAGTTAAGCAAGTAACAAATACATATGTAACCACACACTCACTCTCTATGTCTTTCTCTTTGTTACCACACCATTCTTACTGGGTCTTTAACCACACCAAAACAGTTGCTTACACAATTTAAAGGTATAGTGAGTGAAATTTCAGGGCCTTAATTTTGGAAGGCTTTGTTAATTAAACTATTGGGTAATTGATCTAAATTCTGTTTCCCACAACTTTTCTAACAGACAAGCTTTCTTACGAGATTTCATTTGACGAATGTGATAGAATGAAGGCTTGTTAGTCATCAACATATTAATAACGAAATATGTACGAAATGTTAGTAAGGCCTTCTACATGGCCTTTCTATACCTTAATGTTCCCCTTTAGTTTATGCATTCAAGAAAATTTATCACACAAATGTACACAATATAGTACACACCTATTTCAAAGAAACATACTTTGTCCATTTTGTGTGCTTAACAGCATATATCCCTTTTATAATAAGAATTTTCCCAGTTATAGGAGTGCTTTATTAGGGCCGACTGTATCACAAACACACACACCCAATAAAGTGAATTTATAATAGACTGTATTCAAATATTAAATGTAGTACAACACCACAACTATTATATTGATTAAATGTATAAAAGTTTTTTTTTTATTTACTCTTAATTAATTGAAAATGATAAACATGAATAAATTTGCCCATGTTAAGGTAATAAAAAAGGAATAAATTAAATAACGAGATGCAAAAGTGCAAAAAAAAAGACAACATACATACATGTGACTGCACTAAACTAGATTATAGTTTCAACTTCTGTGTTAAGCCTTAAAGTAGGCTATATTTTTATTTTCTTTCATAAAAACCATTATGTAAATTGAATGACGATAAACATATCACTCACACACGTACATATAGTAAAGTTTACTAAAAATCTATGACGGTAAGTGGGTGGACTATTATTTGTAGGCGGAGATAATATATAATTAATTGTTTAATAGGTTTGAAAACTAGTTTTTGAAAAAAGTTTTTATAAATAGCAACTTCTGGAGAAATTTTCTATACATTAATAGCAAATTCTTGAGACTATTATAGCAAACTTTCGAGAAATTTACTATAAATAGCAAACGATCGAAAAATTTACTATAAGTAGCTAATGCTCGAGAAATTTGCTATAAATAGCACATTCTCGAGAACTTAACTATAATAAATTTCTGGGAAATTTAAAATAATAAAATTTTGGAGAAATTTACTATAAATAGCAAATTCCTGAGAAATTTACTAAATATTTTTGAAAAAAAGTTTCCATAATTAGCAAATCTTTTAGAGACTATAAATAACAAATTGTTGAGAAACTGCTTACATATAGTCAATTACCAATATATAAAGAATCTTCGAGAAATTTCTTATATGTAAATAGAAAATTTTCGAGAAGTTTACTATATAAAACAATTTATCCGTAAAACAAGTAAGAGAGCTATATTCGGCTGTGCCGAATCTTATATACCCTTCACCAAATTATACTTTAAAATAAAATTAAAAAAAAAAATTTAAATATTTTTTTAAAAGTTTTTTCTAATTTTAAAAAAAAATGTTTTTAAATTTATTAGAGAAAATAATTTATGACAAAAGAATGTTTTTTGTGAAAAAAAAATTCGGGTTAAAAAATATTTTTCCCGATTTTGACTCATTGTAGGTCCAACTTTGTATAGCCTTATATACATCGTTGCAATGGACTTTGAGATATCTATCATTAGATATCCATATTGTCTATATTTACGAATTAGTAATCGAGATATAGATAAAAAAAATAGGCCAAAAATAGAGGTTGTCTCGGATTTTTGCTCATATCTCCGTTATTTATGGACGGATTTTGCTGATTTTAAATAGGAAACTTTTCGAAAGCATGTCTGACAGAATTATTGAGGATTTGGATCCCGAAGATATCTGGGGTCTTCAGAAAATTGATTTCAACAGACAAACGGACATGGCTAAAATTATATTGTGGAAATTACAAACGGAATGACAAATTTATATATACCCTTCTTACGAAGGTGAAGGGTATAATTACTGTAAATGAAAAATCTATATTCAGGGTTTTCCAACAAGAGGTGTTATTTTAGTATTCAAAGAAAAATGGCATTTTTTGAGATAAATGATCGGATGTTTATTTCACGATAAAGAGGAAGGTATGCCGTTAATAATGAAAAACAACATCAGCCAAATGGCCACCATGACCACGCTTTCAGGACCATTTCCTTTTCATGAAATTTTCCATAACCAAATCGCAAAGTGGCTGCCCTATGTCTTCTATAGCCTCACGAATTCTATCTTTGAGGTCTTGAATCGACTCTGGGCTGTTGGCGTAGATCTTATCTTTCACGTGGCACCAAAGGAAGAAGTCGCAAGGTGTTAAATCACAAGATATCGGTGGCCAATTGTGATGGCCTCTTCGAGAGATAATAACAAGAATCCAATCAGCAAAGACACGGCGTTGTTGATGATCGGCCAGCTTGAGTTCTTGTGTTAACAGAACTTTATAAGCCTTAAGACTAAAGTCTTTATGTAAAATACGGTGTAATGACGTTTGTAGAATGCTCAATTTCAAAGAACGACGAGGAATGGACAAACCTGGGTTTTCTTCAACACTATGGGCTACAGCAGCAATATTCTCAGTTGTTCTTGAGCGACGTGCACGGGTTTTATTCTTCACATCACTAACTTATCCCAAAAGCTCGAATTTTTCCATCAATTTCTGTATTGCGGTCCGACAAGGTGCTTCACGACGACCCAAAAATCATTTAGTTTTGCGAACTGTGACTGCAAGATTTTCATCATTTTTGTAGTGAATTTTAATATAGTGTACTCTTTCATAAGCGGACACATAAGGAACTGACAAATTTGTCCTCTTATAAGAGGTGTCCTCTTATGAGGGTATTAAATAATGCCAAAGAATGTTTTTGGGACTGAAAAAAGTGACCGTTTATGGGACGTGTCCGCTTTAGAGAGGTGTCCGCAAAGAGACACTGTAATTTCAAAGCGATGTTGAAGGATGTATCGTCCCATTTTTAGTAATGGCGTAGTTTCAAATGTCAAAGAATAAAAGCTTCAAAAGTGATAGCTACCGAAATACCGGGTGATTCAAAATAACACCTCTTGTTGGAAAACCCTTTACATTTAATTATTTCTAAATATTTCAAATTGTGATGCCAAGAATCAATTTTAATTTATTGGGTATACGACTTAAAATTGCTGGATTTACAATATATGGCGTATCTTTTGAACGCGATTTTTGTTTTTAATGACTTATATGTCATTTTGAAGGTTACATATCTGTCATTTATTACCACTTGGTTATTGAACATCAGACCAGACCATAGCAGGGATTCGTTTAAAGCGACCATTTGCCGAAAATCGCACAGAATATGCGGCCAGACATGAAACCGTAATATTTCATCATGACAACGATCGGACTCACGTTGCAAGTATTATAATGAAGTTGAGAAGTTTATAGTCCAGACCGTGCCCCGACAGACTTCTATTTCTTTCGATCGATGCAGAACACTCTCTCTGTGATACGCTTCGCTTTGGAACAGTGTATCCGAAATGAGCTTAATTCGTTCTTGGCCTAGAAATATGAGCAGTTCTTTTGGCTCGAGATCCATATGTTGCCGGAAAAGGTCATAGCTAACAATGGCCAATACTTAAAAGAAATTTATATTGCACAAATGTTTCAAAATAAAAAATAAACATTTAAAAAAATCTCGAATTTTTAAGTCATACAGCCACTAATTTAAATTGAATTCCTTTAGAACTCTGTATATTACTCCTATATGCATGCATTTGTGTATGTTAGTATATAAATTAAAGTGTACTTACATTTTCATGTTTAAAAAAACACAACATTTTCAATTCACGGAAAACACGTTTTGATGAAACCAACGATTGAAAGACATTTGGAAGTTTTTTCAGTGCTACACGACGTCCATCACGTGGATCTGTTACAGCCCTGTAAAATTAAATGAAAAAAAACGAAGGAAAAAGTTAATAAAATATTTCTTTAAATAATTAATAATTAAAGTAGACAACATTTGTGGTTACTGTAATAAAACAAAAGTAATGTTTATTTAAAGGCTACTCAAACCACAAGACTTTATATAATTTAAATTAATTTAATGTGATGGCATACTAAGTCCATAAACATGATAAAAATATAAAAATATTTCCCTGATAATAAAATTTTAATTTGTTTATCTTTTAAGATGCCTTACAAATTTCACATTTACTTACCCTTGCTTTCTTTAATTTTAAGCATTTACCACCCTTGTTACCCTTATGACCTCTTATTAGTTTCTAATATAATTTTCATTTAATTTCTCAAAGTGGCTCATAAAACAAAATCCTTTTCTAAAACATAAAAATTGTGCAAACAAAGAACTTATTAAATTAGCAGTAAAATTGTTTTTTTTTTTTCAAAATAAAATATAAAATGAAAGTCGTAAATTTGTTTGCGCTATGTGCATGAAACACAATTTTATTTTTCCCTATTTTCTTATATTAGTTCATTGAACTCTTTTACTCATCCACAAAGAAAACTGAAATGCGAAATGAACAAGAGCAACCCAAGGAAAACACTTAAAAAAAGCTTGAAACAAAACTACAAGGGGAGAAAATACTTGTAGTAGTTGTAGTAGAACACAAATTCACATTTTATTAAAAAAAGGATATAAATACATGGAAATGAGTTGTGCTACCACAAAAGCACAGCCTAAAAGTCTACATCAAAAAAAGAAATAAAAGAGAAATGATAAAAAAGATTGTCTATATTGCTCAGTGGCCTCCATTTATAGACAACTTTGAGGCGTCAGTGATTTTTTTTCTGTTTTGGAAATTTACAAAACAAAAATATAAAGACGATTATTGTTTTTTTTTTTTTTTTTTTTTTTTTGAAGTGAAACAATAGACAATTATTTTTGAATACATTTAATTATAAAAAGAAATGATGAGTCCTTAAAATGGGGGAAAAGAAAAGGTTGGGGTTTGCAGCAACATGTTTGAGGGATTAGTTGGTATTATTAATAATAACTGGAAATATGGTGAAAGGCAATGTACGTCAGATTTATAAGTGGCCAAAATTATTTGTAGTCAAAAAATACTTATGAAATTATTTAATTTTCTAAATAAACTTGGCAAGGTACCACTTCTAGAGAAATTTACTATAAATATAAATTTTTCAAGAAATTTACTATAAATAGCAGGTACTCAATCTATTTTTGTAAGCTCGGTACTATTAAATACAAGGGCAAATAAATTCCATAAAGTTGAAGTTATTTAAAAGAAGAATTTTTTGTTACAAAAAATTAAAAGTTTAAAACCCCCAGAGAAACACTTTGTATTAGAATCTATTAAATCACAAACTGTGATGGCATGAAAACAGAAAAAAAAATAATAAAAATTTAATTTTATGGCGTCCTTGCACCCTGCAGGGTTAAGGCTAAAGTATACTTTAGTGGAAAATATTTATCTACAGCGACGAAAACCAACCAACAATCAATATTTATAAAGAAAAAAAAAAAAACAACAAACGTAACAAAAAGAAAAAACATGTCAAGTTGTACAAACAACTTGTAAATTAAAAATGAATCTCAACAACAATCTGGGTGCCAGCAAGTCTACACTAAGAAACCGAAAAACAAATTTCAATAGCTTTGAAATGTAAGTATACACATCTATACACTCTAAAATGAAATAACAATGGCCATGAACGTTCAGGTTTAATGAAATTGTTAGAACTTTTTTTTTTGCTTTTTTGCTTTTTGTATAAACTTAACTTAGGAAAATATATGTTAAGATCTATAGCATTAAGGAGAAAATATTACACACAAATTAAGAGGATAAAAATAATTTATGTATTTGTGGAAAAAAAAAACTTGTATGTGAAGTATATTTTTAGGCTGCATATAAAACAATGGAGAAAGGTATACTTTTAGTTATATATAAGTATCTATTACATTCACCAAAAGAAAAAGTTTTATGTAAATAATACATCAAGAAATTTATCAAATAAAAAAGTTAGGATAATTTATTTAGCAATATACTCTACTCTACCTAAAATAATAATTACTTAAATTACTCTCAACATTGATGCTTATTCAGACTTGCAGGCATTCATACATTCCATGTTTGTTTTTGGGGATTTTTTGAAAGCGACCTATCGGGATTAAATTTTCCCCTTTTAGATACTCTCTGATAGGTCACTGAACTAACCCAAAATCATCTGCTTTGAAAGCTATTTGTAGGGTGACTATGTAATTCGATGTGAATTCCAATATAATTGACTACATTTCTTACCATAATTGTTAAAAATTCATTGATTAATGTTTATCATTTTTGACAAAATCGATTTTACCTATTTTTAATACTAAAATGCTTTAGACAATGGTTAACATTTTGTGTAGAACTCATTCCTTTGGAATTTATATTTTAGACTTCAGAGTGTTTTACACAGACTTACAAATAAACATAAATCGACTTGAAATTTCATAAGAATAATGAATACTTATGTGGAAACTTTGATGAGTATTTCTAAGTGTTACCCAAGAAACGACAAACTTATATAAAATCTCATTCACTACAAATGGTGGTGGAGGGTGTTGTGAATATCGCTTATACGTTATTATTGATTGTGATGTATTATATTTAATGAAATACCTATAAGTATTAAGCATTAATTACTAGAATTTAAGTTCTTCATTTGACTAACTGCAAACAATAAATTATTCATTGTTAAATTCAGTTTTATGGCAAAAAATCTTAAATAACAAAGTATCAGAATAAATTTTTATTTTGCAATTCGGAAAACTTCTTCTAAAGGACTGAGTTCAGAATCATAGTATTCGGTTTTATTTAATTCTAGATGGACCCATCAAAAACTTGGTGGTATTAAATTCGAATTACTGAATAATTTACTTTTCAATGACTACTACATAGCGTCTGCATTACATAGAAGTTGTACTTATAATGACAATTTTATTATCTGTTATATAACTGCTTACTTTTAAGTCATATATAAGCTAATGACGGATTCTGTGAGACATAACTATCAATGAGTTATTAAAGTCATTACTTGTAACTAGTTTCAGTGATATCATGAGCGCTTGTGGTAAATACATGACTCCAATGACATCACCACACGCAGAAATAAAATATAGTTGTGCATGTGTACAGTAACCATTTCAACATTTGTGCATGTTTACAGTAACCATTTCAACATTTTTAACAATATTATAGTCACAGTAACTATATATATGATTGTGTTAACAATAATATGGTTAATTTACGATTCACATGATTGTATCAACCATATATATGGTTACAGTAAACATGTATATGTTTGTGACAACCATTTATATGATGAATAATTGTATCAGATTATGATATCCATAAGCCGAGAGCAACATAATATGGTAAGTCCTTCATTATATAAATGGTTGTCACAAACATATACATGTTTACTGTAACCATATATATGGTTGATACTGACTATAATATTGTTAAAAATGGTTACAGTAACAATGCACAACTATATTTTATTTCTGTGTGCATGTTATAACAATAACGGTATTTCTACTACTATTTTAAAAAAGTAGTATTTCTACTACTATTTACAAAAAAAAAAGTATTTCTACTACTATTTACAAAAAAAAAGTATTTCTACTACTATTTTTAAAAAAAATAGTATTTCTACTACTATTTTTAAAAAAATAGTAGTAGAAACTATTTTTAAAAAAAGTAGTTTTTTTACTACTATTTTTAAAAAAAGTAGTATTTCTACTACTATTTTTTAGAAAAGTAGATACTCATGTAATCTCTTAAATACCTCGCTAACTGTGCAATCTGTGCATTTTTACACTCTCCCATATGAACTGTCAAAAATTGTATAAAAATTCATTTGCACAACTCTGATAAGTTTGCGAGACAATTAAGACTGATTTATTGTTCATTTGTTCGTTTACTTTTACTTATAAGAAATAAAAATCAATAAAATTCATGTATAAATGTGTGACTTTGGTAAAGAACGATGAATAAATAGCATTATGTATCGAAATGTTATCCAACAGCAACAACATAAGAAAACTCTTTCAAATTAGGTTTACCATCGTTTGTTCTAATGATTTCATAATAAATTTTTAGAATTCAAATTAATACAATTAAAAAACTTTTTTTAAAGCTTTTGTTGAATCTATTTATATTTGCAATTCTTATCAAATAGAAACAGTCAATTGTTTGTAATTGCACAAAATTTAAAAAGGTTGTTTCATGAAACACATCGCGCAAATTTGCAGGAATGGTACGACAAATGAGTGTGCTTATACCAACAAAGTCGTGTAGGATATTTTCTCCATGAGCTATTTTATACATAACCCTATCCTAAGTACTTTATGATTCAATAAAAAATAACAATCATAAGATAAAACTAAGTTTTCTATACAATTGAAATCTGGCATACATTTTTTGGGACCCTTTACTACTATATATGTCAAACTTTTAAATATTTATCTTAAAAACCACGAAAATACATTCTTGATCCTTATGAAACACTTAGACGAAGAAACGGTGACCGTCAGTGTGTGTAAAACACGCTCATGGCCAAAATACATATACGTAATTACTAAGATTAATCTTGATTGTTTATAATTGTCCTAAGTAGTTTGTTATTGAAATTAGCAAAATCGGTTTAGTAGAAAAAAAAAATTATTAACTTCAAAGCGGGATCATCTCAACATAGATATTGCACACTGAGTATGAGTATGATCGAGAAAGCTTGAAATGGTAGCTTGTAATATACTGCATGACCATAATACTCGCGGCATAATTGGTATTTTTGTCGACAGCCAGACGGCACTTCTCTCATTGAATGCCTATACAACTTCATCTTCATTAGTAAGGCAATGTAAGAATGCTCTGTCAAGGCTAGGTCGTCTATCTGACATTACTTTAGTTTGGTTCCCAGCGCATAGAGACTACTATGACAATGAACAGACGAGTTAGCCAGAACGGGATCTGCATTGGACATCTCCAATGCGGTATCAGTAGCAATTCCACTGGGGACTATTAAAAGTATTATCTTCAGAAACTTTCTAAGAAATACTGAAAATAGATGGCGCAATTTAGGTACATGTAGGATGGAACTATGCAACTGATAACCTGTAATAGAAGGGATGTATCAAGGTTGCTGACAATATTAAGGCAACACTGGATGCTAGGCAAGCATGTAAGTCGACTTGGACTTCGACCCCTTTAACGACCATTGTAGTAGCTGCAAGGATAGGGAAAAATGGGAAACGATTAAATGCCCAGCCCTTAATGTCAAAAGGCACTGATTACTGGGCAAATACATATTAACCAAGCTTGAGGTATCTGGGTCTAGACTTAATGGTCTACTGACCTAACTTCGATAATTTAGCGTACATTACAATGTACTTAAATGACATTACGATTGCTGTGGTCTTGTCAAAATGAGGTCCTTTCGAATCTACTTGACGGTTCGCGCGCAGGGAACTACCACGTTAACCACCCAACAAACATGATCGAGTATTGAGATATCAGCATTGAGACGAGTAATACCAAATTTAGATAAAGGATATTTAAGATTCAAAATTGAGGTTTTTTACACAATTAGACAACACATTAAACGTTCTTTAAAGGTTTTTTAAAATGAATTGCTTCCCGTTTTTAGCTGGAAATAAATTTATATTGACATGTATTAAGATTTATTTCAGTAAGCAGTGTTGTCAGATTAGGGGATTTTTCCCCAAATTGGGGATTTTATTTTGTAAATGGGGATAAATAATTGGGTTTGGGGATATGGGGAACAGTTGGGGCAATACTGTATGTTTTGGGGATTTTTTGAATATTTTTGGGGATTTTTATTTTTTTTAGTTTTCGTATTTATGGAATTGTTCTAAGTGTTTAATTTATGTAAGAGTTTGTTTTAAATCGAAAGAAAACATTGGAATACAAATTTAAGTATTGGCAATCCTTGTTATTATGTATATATTTTATTCCTAAAAATATATTTTATTCCTAAAAAAGTGATTTGATAAGGGGTTTTAATTTTTAAAAATTACCGCCATTAACCCGAATCCTGGTTAGGCGTTAACTAATAGTTATACTGTCGATTAAAATTATTTTTTTATGAAAACTGTCAGTATAAATATTAGTTAACAGACTTCGTGTTACTGGGGGTTAAAGTATTTTCTCTTTTTAAAAGATAAAAAAATAACAAACTCTAGAATTAAAAAAACAATATCTGAATGGCTTAATAAATATAAAATTGTATTTCTTATGGAAAAAAAAAATAGAAATTTTAATTTATAAGTTTTATTTTTTAAATTATTTTACTTACATACATAAATAAAATTAATTGTAGTGCAAATAATGTATGTATGAATTAAAATTAGACTATTATTTTTACTGGGGATTTTTGGGGATAGCACAAACTGTTTTTTGGAGAATTTCGGGGATGAAAAATTTAAATTTGGGGAAAAGTCTCGAAAAAAATCTGGGAACCCTGTCAGTAAGCATCAAATAGTAGAGCCTACTTTTGGGAGTCATTTTAATACTTTAATCCAGGGGTGCCCAAAAGTTCCTTTTGAAAGAGAAAACGTACCATACGATTAACAAAAACAAAATCTACATTGGTGATCGCTGTCAACAATGTTTACCAGCAAAGCATTCGAAAGTGTTGTTGCTTTGCACTTGCGTGTATACAGTGAAGAGCGACAAAACAAAATAACAAAACAAAGTTGTTTGTGTATTTCATATTGCTAGTGTTGAGTGCTCTATTAGTATAGAAAAAACACAGCATATAGCCTATAGTAAATGCTCTTACTAAAACAAATGAGCACCAAGAGTATAGGGCTTGGGCACCCTTGCTTTAATCATTGCTATTGAAAGAAATAAAAATAAAAAATGTTATCTGAATTTGCATTCACAAAACCTAGGTTGATTTTATAAAAAAAAAATCTTTATTAATATGGGATTGCAGTAAACACCAACATCCTAAATTCCAGCAATAAATTGTTACAATAATTACTGCTCTTACATGTATTTGTGGGCTGTATTATACCCTGAATATTAAAATAGCATAACATATTATTTTCTAGTTAAATTACACAAGACAAATCATTCATATTTAGTTCCCTACACAGAAAAAAGTTTCAACATAAATAGTATGATTTGATTTCATTGATTTCAATTCATAAAATTTATAAATAATTTCTTAAATAGTATGGTTTTGTTCATATTTTTTGTTTTTAAATAAAATGTAGGAGGCTTGAAAAAAATGTTTCAATTTTCATTTATATTTTTATGTTGTTTGAAAATGTTTGAAATTTCCTTGGAAAATTTTTATGTTTTTTATGACTTTCAGCTTTAAAATGAGCAAATATGCGTGAAATTGGCTGCATTTTTTGAAGCAGATGAAATGCTTTAATATTAATGGAAGCAAAATGATGTTTACTGATATTTTTTACTTTTCAGACTTTTTTTGATTCATCTTGAATAATTGGTAATATAGGGCTATTTTACAAAAATATTCTAACTAATCCATTAGGTAATGCAATTGTAGTGCAATTTATTATAAAATATCTAGAAATTAATGCAAAAAAGCAAAAAGTTCCATCATGTACAGTTTTATAATATTTATGAACATGTTCTTATTTTGAATGAAAAAAGTTTGGGAAAAAAAATGCATGTTCGATTAATAATATTTATTAAAAAATTCATTCCAATTATGAATTTCTTTTTTCTGTGTATAGTAAAGCTTAAAATCAATCCATTTTAAAATTGTAACAGTTGATTTATACCATTTAATTTTTTTTTAAACAAAACAATGCACTAACAAGTAATTGAACTTTAAACAAAATTTTACGCTCTTTTTGTAATTGTTGTTAAACCATAAACAATTTGATAATCTCTTGAAATACATACTTCAAGTTTCATATCATCATCAAAATGAAAAATTATGTGAGTAAGTAGATAAAGAACATAAAAAGTCCATGCATTTATAAATTAGAAACGCTCGTAAAATAAAATTAACAATGTATTATTGTACAATATACTCATTCTCATGATGCAGTACTATTTTTAGAGTATAAAAGACTTTTAAATACACTAAAGATAATATGAAAAAGGTAAAATTTTTATCGCTTCAAGAGTACAAGCTAAATGTTAAGAAGTTATATTTTAACAAAATTCAAAAAAGTCTATGTAAATCGATTCTCTATGGAAATTTTATTAAGAGCACAACGTTCGATTTAATGAATATGATTTTAAAAAATATGGTGATGTTGCTTATGAAGTTTGTGTAAAACACACATAAGTCCAAATTACAAAACCAAAAGTAATGAAATTAAATTAGAATGTTTATCATTGTCCTAGTTAGTTTGGTATTAAAAATCAACAAAATCGGTTCAGTTGGAAAAAAATTATAAACCAAAATGTGAGGCAACCTCAATATGTTTTTAAATCCTTTGGAGACAAAATATAAATCAAAATGTGAGACAACTACACACAAATTTGATGTTTTTAATGAAATTCATTTTGATAATAATGTTAACTGATTATTGTTATTCATAATCCATTTTTAAATTTATTAAAGGTTTGTAAATCAAAATTTCAATACAAAATTAATTTGATAAATTTAAAAATTGATTATGAATGAGGCCTAAGTATTTATATACCTCACATGAAAAAACAATATGTACATCAATTCCCTATTCCATTAACGTGCAGTGTGTGTGCTAACGAATATTAAAAAAAAAATCGTGTGCGTGTGTGAATTGTATTTGAACATTAACAATTATTGATTTGCTGCGCAACATTAAAGGTGCCTTTGTAAATGTTTTGTCTTTTGTATTATCTTTTCATCTTCTTGGCTGCTTTTTTTTTTTGTTCGTATTTTTCCTTCTTACGCTATTTGGCCACAAACTGATAATAAAAACAATATAACAATGTTATAACATCTATTGTTATTTCCACAATATAATGACAAACAATAAAGAAACAAACGAATTAAAAATTAGAAGATGATGATGATAAACGATGGCGTTTAATATTAGATTTCTTACAAAAGAAATTTAAGAACAATATGTTTTGATTTTTGTCGGTTTAAAAATTAATTTTAAATATTTAAACTAGTGACCTAAAGCCCCAATTAAGAATTTTGTAAATGGGGAATATAAAATTTCTGTAAAAATTGTATTCTTATCTAAATATCATATGATAGCTTAATTAAGCTTTTCATACTCCTACTCTTAGGTGGTAATTTATTTAAGCAATAAAATGATATAAAAAAAGATAAATATAATTGAGGTATAAGCAGGATGATTAACTGTTGGTTATGTGATAAATTTAGTTCACCTAAGCACTTAAATTGCAGTTGGAAATTTTTGTTATTACATTAAGAGACCAACTTTCGCAATCAAATAAGAAAAACTTACATACTATGTCAGGCGCGGATCCAGTGGGGGTGGGGTTTGAAAAATGGAAAAACCGAAATGTTTTAATATAGAATAGGAGAAAAAAATGTATAATTAATTTAATTTTATTTACCCCCTCCCCCTCAAATGGTTAACCTAGATCCGTGCCTGTCCTATGTTGACTCCTACTAATTTAAATTATACTACATTGCTATATGACTACATAAAACTGGAATTACATAAGTTACTGTCGTTTCAACATTTATGTACTTTTTCAGTGTATGTTATTATTGTTTCTTTAAACAGTTTTCATAATACAACAACAACACTACAAATTAAATTTCTTTTTTTTTTAAATTAAAAATAATAAATTTTGTGGTACATATATAAAAATGAGTGGTCTTTGAAATATGCTTTTCCGGCTTATTTTTCAGTTTTTTTTATAGTAACTTTTTAGTTATATTAAAAAATATTACATTGACTTCCCCACCAATTTCACTTTTTATAAATTTCAAAATTTCTAAAAATTCCCAATTAATATTTTTTTTACATTTTTTTTTTTTTAAATGAAACAAAAATATTTTTTTTTTAAATATTTTTGTTGAGATTAAAAATTAATAGTCTTTGAAATGCTGTAATTTGTTACTAGCATATTTTTAAAATTCTCTTTGATTTAGCAGTTCCATTTTTAATTAAATTAAAAAAATAATTAATCGACTTCCCCGCCAATTTCAGTTTTTTAAACTTTAAAAATCTATATCTTCGATGTCTAACATTATTTTTTAAATTTATTTTTTGATTTTAAATAATAAGATTAACTACTATAATTTGGAAAACAATATGAAATTATTTTAAAATTTTCAATTTTTTTCAAAAATTATGAAAAATTTTTTTTAATATTTTTTGCTGATAGAAAAATTATTAATTTTTGAAATGCTTTAATTTGTTACCAGCATATTTTTTTCAAGTGAAATGATAAATTTATAACAACTTTTCATTTGAGGGGTATAGAAGCAAATGCTGCAATCTCCACTATTTCAGTTTATGTAATAAATAACAGAAACCTAAATATCTAATGATTTATTATATTATATGTATTATTACTCAGTATTTTTGAATTAAATGATGATATGAAGCAAGTTTAAACCAAATTCATGTAGAGGTTTTAAATGTACATTGCATCCTTTGAGATAGTTTGATTAGCTATAACATGAATAATACAAATAAAATTTTTGTTTAAATTAAACACATTTAATTTTACCATGAACAAAATATATAAAAATAGTATACCAAAGTAGTTTGCTAAAAGTTTAAAAGGTATGACAATTTTGGTAAATATGGTAACATAGTTGATAAAATGTCCATCTAATAATGAAAGCAAAGGTAATCTCCATCGGAAATTGCTGTCTTTTTTAATCGGTAGTTTTTCTCCATTGATTTATATTGGTTAAAGCATATTTTTGTTGGCATATTGACTAGATGCCATTATTAACAAGTTCTCTAAAAATATAGAGATTACAGAATTTGCTTTTAGTTATACCCCTGTTTACTATACATCCTGATTTATAATGAAAAATAACAAATGCTGAAAATAACTTATTATACATATTGTATGTTTCCTACTCCTGCATTTCCTTATGGCAAATTCATATTAATATATTAGATATTTTCTCTGGCTCAACAAAAAAAGATAGGTTTAAAAAACATTCATTTTATCACGAAAATTGCATAACAATGATGAAAAACAGAAACATCATTTATCATTTACCAAAATTTCTCCTCAGTTTTTGAGTTTTTATCAGAATTTTTGTGAAGAAAAGGTTTAAAATTAATGTTAAATTATTAAACACATAGAAGTGAATAAAATATTCTCAAGAAAAGCGGATTTCCAAAACTTTTAATAACTTTTAATATGTGTAAGTAAGTATTTTAATAAACAAACAAACATTCATTAGAAAAGAGGTAATGTAGTACATAATTCTTAAGAATTAAGTCATTAACATTTTATGAAAGCTTGAGTTAAAGCTGTAAAATTATAAGTATTATTAATTTTGTTAGAAATTATTTAAGGGTTTCTGGAAAAAGCCCAAACATTGTGAAGTAAATAATTCGATTGTGTAGAAAGATTTTTGCGATTTTAGCAACATAAAGCCAGTTGGTAAGGATGAAATACGATTTAAACAATCAAATATTTGTCATTACATCTAAAATTTTATACTATTTATAATTTTATAATCTATTGACAATCAATTCGGTTGTCACAAAGAAACTGTTTTCTCTGTGAATTTAATTTTACTTAGGTTTTTGTAAAATACTATTATAATGATCCTGAACAGTGATTTCTGTGATTTTCTAAATAAAAGCTATCTATAAACATACTGTTTTTTTACATTTAAAGTTAAGTTTAAATTTGAGAAATGTATTGCAGGATTACTTTTCTTTAATTATAAGGATCTTCTACTTTAGAGAAAATATTTTATTTACATATTTGTCAAAAAAAAAAAAAAAAAAAAAGAAAGAAACAAATTATATGTTTATTAAAAACTTTCATTTTATGATTTACTCCCACAAACAAACAGAAATAAATTGAAAAAAAAACTTTGCATTCTGTGAGTGTTTAAATTGACACGTAAATAATTGTGGGAAAAAAAACAAAGTCTGCCCTGTGCCATAAAATATTGTGTATAAAACATGTATAAAACACCTTGACATTTGTAAGTATATGTATAAATGTACGTGTAACGTCAGCAAAACGAACATTTTACAGAGTTTTGTTGTCGGAATTAAGCCTGATGATGGTTTATTTATGACATTTTTCGAGGTTTTTGGTAGGCATACGTTTATTCATTTATTATAAATAACAGTGATAATAATAACAAAAAATATATATTTATATACGAGAGAGTAAAAAAACAATGTAAATTTATGATTTTATTTTGAGCACATGACAGCACATGTGAAGCCTACAACAAGGTATAAATATTGCGTTTTTGCTGACTAATGTGACAACAAAACAGAATCTGTTTTTAATTATTTTTTAAAATAAAAACTATATACGGCTGTTTACGAATAAGCCTGTGTAAAATGTACGAATTTAAGGTGAACAAACTGGGCTTTAAAATCAAAAATAATAAGTAATACAATTATTAGGTTACTGAGACTTTTAATAAATGTTAACTTCTTTTGAATGGATGACATCTAAGATCTTCTTAAATTTTTTCTGGTACTAAGTATAAACAAGCCATTTTTGGAGTTCCATATTTGTTTGCAGCTAATTTTTTAGTTTAGTTAGTGTTTTACATTAAAATTTTTAATTAATAAAAAAAAAAATTGAATCGACTTCCCCACCAATTTCACTTTATATAAACTTTAAAAATGCATTTCTTAATTTTATTTTTAAAATTTCCTATCTAATTTTGATTGGTAGGATTAACTACTATTATTTAAAAAAAAAGTTTTTTTTTAATTTTATTTTGCTAAAAGTAATAGTTCGTAATCTTTGAAATTGTATAATTTGTTACCAACATATTTTTCAGTATTTTGTATTCATCATTTTTATTAAATTAAAGAACTCAGATTAAAGAAAAAGTCATATCTTGGGTACTTAACAACTTTTTTAATTTTTTTTATCAGATTATGATTTTTTTTAATTTAACTTTTTTGATTTTTTTAATTTAACTTTTCTTTTTCTCAAATTTAAAATTTTTGAAAAAAAATAAAATTTCTTTGCTTTCAGTTTGTTTTATTGTTTTTTGGGTTTCAGTAGTTTTATTTTTAATTAATTTAAACTTGAAAAGCAACATAGTGGGGGTTGTAGGCCTAGGTGTTTTCAAAGATTTTGACACCCTTACAAAATTTTGAGTTACAGTGCACTCGCGGTAACGTGAACTAATTAAAACCAAGGGAGTTCATGTTATTGAAATTGTTCACGTTAGTCGAATTTCATGGAAAAAATATAAAATTTTATAATTTAAACCTGTGTTTTACACGCTTGAACGAGAAATTCTTTATTATTATTTTGATTATTAAAATATAAAACAAAATTATTGATTAAAATGCATTACAAAACAAAACGAGATCACGAGAAAATATACATTGAAATAAAATTACATATCAAATAAAATTACTCATTCGTTGCCATTAAAAAAAATTAATTTAGAGGATACAAACACATTTTTTTATAAGGGGATTTTCAAAACTTTAAAAATTTAATTTAATGTATGTATTTCAGTGTTGTATACATGATTAGAAAACAAATGCAGTTCACGTTATAGAGCTTTCTGAGTTTATTCACGTTACAGAGTAGTCAATGTAAGCAAAAGCTTGGTGTTCACGTTAGACGGTGTTCACGTTACCGCGAGTGCACTGTATTTTTAAAAAAACTGTTTTAGGGTAGGTAGTATTATAAAGGGTTTTCCAACAAGAGGTGTTATTTTGAATCACCCACTATTTCGGAATTCGTGTGGCTATCGAGTACATAGGGCAGCCACTTTGCGTTATGGTTATGGATAATTTCATGATATGGATATGATCCTGTGATTCTGATCGTGGTGGCCATTTGGCTGATGTTGTTCTTTATTATGAAATAATCATCCGATTATTTATCTCAAAAAATGCCATTTTTCTTTGAATACCAAAAATAACAAATTGGGTAAGTTTTTGTCAAAAGTTTCGCTTTTTTTTCGAAATTTTTCAATTTCAACAATAGTTATTTAAATTCGTTTCTATGAACATTTTTATATAAATCGGCTATGCCGAATCTTTTATACACTTCACCTTTGTTGTGGATGCATTAATTGCCCACTTTCAGCGTATATCATCCTAAATATGTATATCAAGAGAAAATTTTACAGTTAATTGCTACGAACAGATTATATTGTAAAAGTTACAAACGAAATGACAATCTTATATATACCCTTCTCACGAAGGCAAAGGGTATAAAAACAACAACGCCAAACGAAATACCAAAAAAAAAAAAAAAATACACAAAGCAATGAAACCAACACACATCCAAACATACGTTTTGTTGCTATTTTGTCAAAGCATGCAATAAATTGTCTTTTTTTGATGAAATTTTCATAGATTGTCCCGGATTTTTGCTCATATCTCCGTTATTTATGAATGCTGATTTTAAATAGGAAACATCTCGAAAGGATGTCTGACAGAATTATTGAAGATTTGGATCCCGAAGATATCTGGAGTCTTCAGAAAATTGATTTCAACAGACATGGCTTAATGGACTGCGCTATCTATAAGGATCTAGAATATATATACTTTATAGGGTCGGAAAATTATATTGTGGAAATTACAAACGGAATGACAAACTTATACTTATTACTTGTTAAAATCGGTTTATATTTGCCAAAGAAAAAAATTCGAAAAAACACTTTGAATTATGCGATCATTTGTTTTGTTAGTATAAATAACTTTTAAAATTTGAGACAGTATTTAAATATTTTGAAAAAACGTAATTTTTTTTAATAGTAAAAATTAGTATTCTTTAAAGTGGTATACTTTAATACCATCTTTTTTATGGTTTTAGTGTTTTTAATTTTTAATTAAATTAAAAAATAATCAATCGTCCTCTACGCCAAGTTTACTTTTTTAAAATTCATATCTTAAATGCTTAACAATATTTTAATTTATTAAAATTTGAGACAGAAATTACAATTTAAATTTATTTATTTATTTTATTTTTTTTTTTTTGAAAAATTTTGAATTTCTTTTTTTAGGATTAAAAATTAGTATTCTTTGAAGAGCTTCGTTTCAAGTTTTTTATGTTTTTAGTGTTTTGTATTCTTATATTTCATTAAAGGATTCTAGGATTCTCTTAATACTCGATTACTTTGACAAATGTTAAAATTTGAAGAGATCAATCAATATTAAAATCCAACAGAATGTCACTATCATGTGATTTTACAAAGTGTAACTATTTAGAAGGAATTATTCCCTAATTCTTTATACATGTATATGAAATCATATAATATTTATTGCTGTTTAAAATTTTCAATTAGCTAGTTTTAAATTTATTAAACCTTAATAGTTTATTTATTTATATAAATAAAAACTCAATTAGCTAGGTTATTTCCTTATTTAGAATTCAAACAACAAAAAAAAAAAAATAAAATAAAACACTGAACAACATTATTTAATTAAAAAATAAATTTACACAATTTCTATGTTTGTGTTAAACGAAAATCTATTTATCTCTAGAGGTGTATGTGCGGTCGGTACTAGAATATACATATACGTACGTTGATGGTTTATAATGGTTTTGCAGTTTTCTGTCATTTCAGTAACGAGACAAACACATTCCAACTGTTCAAATACCCAATAACAACCAGTCAACCAACAATTTTCAACATCTAATGTAGTTTGTTACCATTTCCTTCATAATCAATTTGATGTATTGCCTGGAGTCCTTCAGGGTATGCTATGCTTTATTTAATATTAGAATGTATACTACGTTATTTAGTTTTTCTGCATTCTCTCTCTATCTCTGAGTGTCTAGTTTGTTTACTCTGTTGCTGTTGTATAAAATATGGGGGAGGGTTTGCGGCATAATTTGTACCCAGTTTTGGCCTGATTTTGTGTGTTAGACTTATACGGTACTTCAAATGCTATATTGGTACTTTTTTGCAGTTGCTGTGTGTATAAGTTTTTTCTAAATCAGTTTAAATTTCTATAAAAAATGTAGAGTTTTACGTTAAGCTCTGAAATAGCGTTTAGAAATCCGTCAATCCGTTTTTGAAACCAGCTTTATTGTAATACTAGTACGTACTTTAAAATTTATTTTCAAATTCATAAATGCCATCTCTAGTAACCATCATTTATAAACATGTACAAAATATAGACACTCTTAAATAAATAGTTAAAGTAAATAGAATTTGTGCAATTTGAAAATTTACATCAGACAAATATTATGATGATGATAATGATTATTATTATGCTGATGATGATGAGGTGTCCTTCTTGTTGTTATTGGCTGCTTTTTAGCCTGGATAAAATCCTAGTTTACTGGTTGATGCGATAAAATGTTTAGCAAATATTAATAAATTGAGTTAGAATTTTGTGTAAATTGAGGAAATGAAATGCATTTTATTTTTTTCATTTTTCAATTATTATTTTATTGATTTGTTTAATCTGTAAACAAATTTTGTAAAAACAATTTTTCCTACCATTAAAGTATTTGCAAATAATATTGTGGGTATGTACAATATATTTCTAAACAGAAATTTAGTTTAATCCTTAAAGTATTTTAACTATTTAAAAGATTAATATTTTTTTAATAAATATTTGCTAGAGAAAATTTAAATATTATTGTATTAAAAACAAATATTTCATTTTAATTTTTATATGAACATAATACAAACAAACAAAATATTAGTTTTTTTTTAATTTCTCAGGGACGTTGGCTTTGCGAAGGAGAAACTGTTTATACAGCCGGAATGTATACTTGACAGAATGTAAAAATATTTTTATTACAACTTATAAAAAATGGTTTTTAATTAGAATAATTGAAATTTATTTTACTGGTTTAATATTATGCCACACGCTTTATTTCCTTAACATATGGCCAGTTAAGAATATTTAGTTTTAATCTGTGTTATAGTTGGCTGGCTATTTTACGTACTAATTACTCAATTATTACATAGCGAATTAATATACAAATACGTGCTTAATTTTCTTACATATTCCTGTAAGGACTATATAATTTGTTTACAACTGAAACTGAAATTTATAAGAAATTTTGCGTTTTTTATTTAAATATATTTAGAATATTTTTATGAAAACGTATGTTTAAAAGGTGTGAATAGTTCAAGCAGAATTTTAATATATGGATTTCTTACAAAGTACTCACTCATGTTTGTTTTATTATCTTATTTCTTGTATAAATTATATTTTATAATAAGCTTACCTGTAAAGAAACAGAGAAAATAGTCAAGAATTAATTTAAAATGAAAATAAATAGTATAATATTGTTTAATATATATTTTTATTTTAATTTTTATTTTTATTTAATTGGTTAATATCTTTTTTTATAGCTGAGAGTTAAAGTTCTTAATCTTCAAATTGCTTTAATTTTTCAGTTTCTCAAGGGTTTTGCATTCCTTTTTTATTAAATTAAAAAACAATCAATTGACTTCCCCGCCAATTTCACACGTTATAAACTTTAAATATACATAACTCTCTTACTTAACATTAGTTTTAAAATTTCCTAGCTGATTTTGAATGGCATACTTATCGACAATAATATGGAATACAATTTATATTTTTTTAAAAAATTTATTTTTTTAGGATTTTTTTTTTATTCTGCAAAAATATTTTTATTTAAAAAAAAAAAAAAATTTTTTTTTTTTTTGCTGGGAATAAAATGCCCTTTTTATGATTTAATGTGATTACAGATTATTTTTTAGTATCTTTAGTTTCTTGCTATCTTTTTTATTCATTAATTTAAAAAATAATCAATTGACTTCCCCGCCAATTTCACACCTTATAAAATTTAAAAATTCATAATTCCCTTACTTAACATTAGTTTTAAAATTTACTAGCTGATTTTGAATGGCATACTTATCAACAATAATTTGGAATACAATTTATATATTTTTTTAAAAATTTATTTTTTTAGGAATTTTTTTTTTATTCTGCAAAAATATTTTTATATTTTTTTTTTTTTTTAAATGAAAAAAAAAAAAAATATTTTTTTGCTGGGAGTAAAATGGTTTTAATGTGAGTACAGACTATTTTTAAGTTTATTTGGTTTCTTGCTATAGTTTTGATTAATTAATTTAAAAAACAATCAATTGACTTCCCCGCCAATTTCATACGTTATAAACTTTAAAAATTCATAACTTCAATGCCTAACATAAGTTTTAAAATTTACTAGCTGATTTTGAATGGCATAGTTATTAACAATAATTTAGAGTACAATTTATATATTTTTTAAAAATTATTTTTTTTGGGATATTTTTTTTTTGCAGACAATTTTTTTTAATTTTTTTTTTTTTTTTGCTAGGAGTAAAATGCATTTCATGCTGTATTGTGTTTACAGATTATTTTTCAATTTCTTTGGTTTCTTGCATTTATTTATTTAATTAATTAAAAAAATAATCAATTGACTTCCCCACCAATTTCACATTTTATAAACTTTAAAAATTCATTACATTGATGATTAACATTTGTTTTTAAATTTCCTAGTTAATTTTGAATGGTATACTTTTCAACAATAATTTGGAATACAATTTATATATAAAAAAAAATTTTTCTTGGGAATTTTTTTTTCTATACAAAAATTTTTTTTTTCTTTTTTTTCTTTTTTTTTTTTTGTGAGATAAAATGCTTTTCATGCTGTAATGTGTTTACAGATTATTTTTCAGTACCTTTGGTTTCTTGCTATCTTTTTTATTCATTAATTTAAAAAATAATGAATAGACTTCCCCGCCAATTACACACTTTATAAAATTTAAAAATTCATAACTCCCTTACTTAACATTAGTTTTAAAATTTACTAGCTGATTTAGAATGACATTGTTATCAACAATAATTTGGAATACAATTTATATTTTTTTTAAAAAATGAATTTTTTGGGATTTTGTTTTTATTTTGCAAACAATTTTTTGGCCGAGAATAAAATGCTTTTCATGCTGTAATGTGTTTACAGATTATTTTTAGTTTCTTTGGTTTCTTGCATTCATTTATTTAATTGTACATTTTGTAAACTTTAAAAATTCATAACATCGTTATTTAATATTTGTTTTTAAATTTCCTAGTTAATTTTGATATACAATTATTTGGAATACAATTTATATTTTTTTGAGATTTTTTATTTCTTTGTGTTTTTGAATCGTAAGAATAACAGCTTAAATTTGGAAAACAAGTTGTATTTTTTTAAATTTAATATTTTGGAAAAATTAAAAAAAAATAAAATATTTTTTTTAGCAGGGAGTAAAAATTTATTTACATTAAGAACACCACATTAAATTGATGAAATCTGCTGTAGACTCTCTGTTAACATGATCTGAATTGTAAAATCCAATTTTTTTAAAGTTTCTTTATCTTGCAGTGATATAGCAAATTACATCCTAATTTGACTAGTAAAATTTATTAGACCCCTTGAATACTTAATATTTTAATCATTAAGTATATTAAATGAACTTTAATTCTCTTAATAGTGTTAATGAGTAAGGAATAAAGAATGAAAAAAATATATATAAAATCTATCTTAAATTGGAGCAGTAAACCTGCACAAATTCATACTTAACAATCTCCACATAAAAGAAAATCATTAAAAGATGTCTATAATTAAACAGCCTCAGACTTAATACTTCTCAGAATACACATTAGAAGCCAGAAAATGTTTGTGTAAATATACATATTGATGTCTCATTCACCAAACAGACTAACTACGTTAACTATATATTTAATTTTAAAGTCAAAATACAAATATTTGTATTCATAATATAAAATTGTTAGTCATCATTTGAAAAATAACTTCATTTTAATTTCATTTTATTATATATTGCTAATTATAGATATTTTTACAAATTTTAAACACCAACCACTCTCTTAAAATTTATGTACACATTAAAGCAAAATAAAAAAAACGTATCAAATATTCTATTTTATCTATTTTCCTTTAGTGTATCTTCTAGGGAGTTAATCTATTTGGCACGTGGGCTCTGTGTAATAACTTATACATAAAATGTTGTATGGCTGAAATAATGTAATTACATTAAAAGTCTCCTCAAAATAGGCAATGAATTAATACTGCTAAATGATTTTAATTACAACGGTATTTTAGCAGAATTTAAGTTAATGGAGAGGGAGAGAGAGAAGGAAAGCAGAGTTTTTCATACAATTCAACCAATATTTCTTATGTTTACCACAAAAGAGTGTGTATTGCTTTTATATAAGGGAAGGAAAAATTGTTTTTTTTTTTTTATTTTTTTTTTTTTATTTTCTTAAAAGATTTAACACCAAAAAGAGTATGATGCTTAATTTGCTCATGGTAATGGTTGGCGTGTTTTATATAAGATTTTATCTTAAAGTTGTTTGGTTCTTTTTTATATACATATATACCTACTAAAATGAATGTTATTTTATAAATATATTTTATTTTTGTTGTATGTATAGGTGTTTTTGGTTTGTATGTATTAGTAAGTAAATATAAGATATTTTTTTTTTACATTTTCAATGTCTTTGTTATATGTACATCTTTTGTTTTCTTCTTTTTTTTTTTTTTTTTTTTTGTTGAAACATGTGTATCTTTCACTTTTATTTCTAAACAATCTAGATTGTATTGGTTATTTATGTGTAGAATAAAAACTTGGGAATAAGGACAGAGAACAATGACAATGCAATGTTATATATTCTATTAATAGTTAAGTCCCCAGAGTTTATATACAATTTATAGTAAATTTCTCAAAAAATGTTTATTTATAGTAAATTTCTCCTACATAAATTTGTTCCTTTTACTCACGCAAGGAGCTAGATCTGATGCACGAACGCAGCTGTGAATGGGATATTTCAGTTTCAATTTGGCGTCTCCAGGTGTGTGATAGTCTTCCAATACTTCCTGGAGACGCCAAATTGAAACTGAAATATCCCATTCACAGCTGCGTTCGTGCATCAGATCTAGCTCCTTGCGTGAGTAAAAGGAACAAATTTATGTAGGAGAAGGCTTGTTTAGCAATATCGTTGGGCTATTTAGGTATTGTATGTCCAATCCAATTCCATTTGCGGATTTCAATTTGGACAGGATGTTGATCAGTTTCAGACCAGA
This sequence comes from Calliphora vomitoria, assembly GCA_942486065.2. Taxonomy (NCBI): domain Eukaryota; kingdom Metazoa; phylum Arthropoda; class Insecta; order Diptera; family Calliphoridae; genus Calliphora; species Calliphora vomitoria. The sequence goes on along the minus strand of OW818031.2, from coordinate 25,327,707 downwards.
GACGATCAACAAATATTGTTCTAAGAAAGAATATGTGTAGAATCTTTCTCAGACATTTTAATTCCTCGTTAATTTGCTATTTATAGTAATGTTCTAGTAAATTTCTTTACAGTAAGTTTCTCAAGATTATGCTATTTATTGTCTGCTTTAAGTAAAAGAAAAATTTAACTGATCTCTGTTGATTTTCTACGTAAAATATTTTTATTT